>JACDQD010000004.1:9003960-11403960 GCA_019843655.1 Lethocerus indicus
AAGGGCGTCCAGCGGCCCAGTGTGTTCGGCCGGGAGCCCCGCCTCCGGGAGAGAACAGACTTGTTGTCGGTCGGAAGACCGGCCACTCGTGTTTCCCTCTCGGAGTGTGTAGGTGATAGTCTCGTCCGTCCCACGGTGCCCAGGATGACCAGTCGTCGCCCTTTACGAGAGGCGTCCAGCGCGCGGCCCAATGTGTTCGGCCGGGACCCCCGCCTCCGGGAGAGAACAGACTTGTTGTCGGTCGGAAGACCGGCCACTCGTGTTTCCCTCTCGGAGTGTGTAGGTGATAGTCTCGTCCGTCCCACTGCGCCCGGGTTGACCACTCGTTGGCCTGTTACGAGTCCAGCGCGGCCCAGTGTGTTGGCCACCCTGCCCGGGAGAGAACAGACTTGTTGTCGGCCAGACCGACCACTCGTGTTTCCTCTCGAGTGTGTAGTGAGCGTCTCGTCCGTCCCACGGTGCCCGGGATGACCACTGCTACCTTTTACGAGAGGCGTCCAGCGCGCGCCCAGTGTGTTCGGCCTGGGAGCCCCGCCTCCGGGAGGGAACAGACTTGTTGAGTCGGCCTGACCGACCACTCGTGTTTCCCTCTCGGAGTGTGTAGTGAGCGTCCCGTCGTCCGTCCCACGGTGCCCAGGATGACCAATCGTATACCTTTTACGAGAGGCGTCCAGCGCGCGCCCCAATGTGTTCGGCCGGGAGCCCCGCCTCCGGGAGGGAACAGACTTGTTGAGTCGGCCTGACCGACCACTCGTGTTTCCCTCTCGGAGTGTGTAGTGAGCGTCCCGTCGTCCGTCCCACGGTGCCCAGGATGACCAGTCGTATACCTTTTACGAGAGGCGTCCAGCGCGCGGCCCAATGTGTTCGGCCGGGAGCCCCGCCTCCGGGAGGGAACAGACTTGTTGAGTCGGCCTGACCGACCACTCGTGTTTCCCTCTCGGAGTGTGTAGTGAGCGTCCCGTCGTCCGTCCCACGGTGCCCGGGATGACCAGTCGTATACCTTTTACGAGAGGCGTCCAGCGCGCGGCCCAATGTGTTCGGCCGGGAGCCCCGCCTCCGGGAAGGAACAGTCTTGTTGAGTCGGCCTGACCGACCACTCGTGTTTCCCCCTCGGAGTGTGTAGTGAGCGTCCCGTCGTCCGTCCCACGGTGCCCGGGATGACCAGTCGTATACCTTTTACGAGAGGCGTCCAGCGCGCGGCCCAATGTGTTCGGCCGGGAGCCCCGCCTCCGGGAGGGAACAGACTTGTTGAGTCGGCCTGACCGACCACTCGTGTTTCCCTCTCGGAGTGTGTAGTGAGCGTCCCGTCGTCCGTCCCACGGTGCCCGGGATGACCAGTCGTATACCTTTTACGAGAGGCGTCCAGCGCGCGGCCCAATGTGTTCGGCCGGGAGCCCCGCCTCCGGGAGGGAACAGACTTGTTGAGTCGGCCTGACCGACCACTCGTGTTTCCCTCTCGGAGTGTGTAGTGAGCGTCCCGTCGTCCGTCCCACGGTGCCCAGGATGACCAGTCGTATACCTTTTACGAGAGGCGTCCAGCGCGCGGCCCAATGTGTTCGGCCGGGAGCCCCGCCTCCGGGAGAGAACAGACTTGTTGAGTCGGCCTGACCGACCACTCGTGTTTCCCTCTCGGAGTGTGTAGTGAGCGTCCGTCGTCCGACCCACGGTGCCCGGAGATGACCAGTCGTATACCTTTACGAGAGGCGTCCAGCGCGCGGCCCAATGTGTTCGGCGGGAGCCCCGCCTCCGGGAGGAACAGACTTGTTGAGTCGGCCTGACCGACCACTCGTGTTTCTCTCGGAGTGTGTAGTGAGCGTCCCGTCGTCCGTCCCACGGTGCCCGGGATGACCAGTCGTATACCTTTACGAGAGGCGTCCAGCGCGCGGCCCAATGTGTTCGGCCGGAGCCTCCGGGAGGAACAGACTTGAGTCGGCCTGACCGACCACTCGTGTTTCTCTCGGAGTGTGTAGTGAGCGTCCCGTCGTCCGTCCCACGGTGCCCAGGATGACCAGTCGTATACCTTTACGAGAGGCGTCCAGCGCGGCCCAATGTGTTCGGCCGGGAGCCCCGCCTCCGGGAGGAACAGACTTGTTGAGTCGGCCTGACCGACCACTCGTGTTTCCCTCTCGGAGTGTGTAGTGAGCGTCCTGTCGTCCGTCCCACGGTGCCCGGGATGACCAGTCGGTATACCTTTGCGAGGGCGTCCAGCGCGCGGCCCAATGTGTTCGGCCGGGAGCCCTGCCTCCGGGAGGAACAGACTTGTTGAGTCGGCCTGACCGACCACTCGTGTTTCTCCTGGTGTGTAGTGAGCGTCCCGTCGTCCGTCCCACGGTGCCCAGGATGACCAGTCGTATACTTTTACGAGAGGCGTCCAGCGCGCGGCCCAATGTGTTCGGCCGGGAGCCCCGCCCGGGAGGGAACAGACTTGTTGAGTCGGTCGGACCGACACTCGTGTTTCCTCTCGGAGTGTGTAGTGAGCGTCCCGTCGTCCGTCCCACGGTGCCCAGGATGACCAGTCGTATACCTTTACGAGAGGCGTCCAGCGCGCGGCCCATGTGTTCGGCCGGGTGCCCTGCCCGGAGAGAACAGACTTGTTGAGTCGGCCTGACCGACCACTCGTGTTTCTCTCGGAGTGTGTAGTGAGCGTCCCGTCGTCCGTCCCACGGTGCCCGATGACCACCGTTACCTTTACGAGAGGCGTCCAGCGCGCGGCCCAATGTGTTCGGCCGGGACCGCCTCGGGAGGGAACAGACTTGTTGAGTCGGCCTGACCGACCACTCGTGTTTCCCTCTCGGAGTGTGTAGTGAGCGTCCCGTCGTCCGTCCCACGGTGCCCGGGATGACCAGTCGTATACCTTTTGCGAGAGGCGTCCAGCGCGCGCCCCAATGTGTTCGGCCGGGAGCCCCGCCTCCGGGAGGGAACAGACTTGTTGAGTCGGCCTGACCGACCACTCGTGTTTCCCTCTCGGAGTGTGTAGTGAGCGTCCCGTCGTCCGTCCCACGGTGCCCGGGATGACCAGTCGTATACCTTTTACGAGAGGCGTCCAGCGCGCGGCCCAATGTGTTCGGCCGGGAGCCCCGCCTCCGGGAGGGAACAGACTTGTTGAGTCGGCCTGACCGACCACTCGTGTTTCCCTCTCGGAGTGTGTAGGTGATAGTCTCGTCCGTCCCACTGCGCCCGGGTTGACCACTCGTTGGCCTGTTACGAGAGGCATCCAGCGCGCGGCCCAGTGTGTTCGGCCGGGACCCCCGCCTCCGGGAGAGAACAGACTTGTTGTCGGTCGGAAGACCGGCCACTCGTGTTTCCCTCTCGGAGTGTGTAGGTGATAGTCTCGTCCGTCCCACGGTGCCCAGGATGACCAGTCGTATACCTTTTACGAGAGGCATCCAGCGCGCGGCCCAGTGTGTTCGGCCGGGACCCCCGCCTCCGGGAGAGAACAGACTTGTTGTCGGTCGGAAGACCGGCCACTCGTGTTTCCCTCTCGGAGTGTGTAGGTGATAGTCTCGTCCGTCCCACGGTGCCCAGGATGACCAGTCGTATACCTTTTACGAGAGGCATCCAGCGCGCGGCCCAGTGTGTTCGGCACTCGTTGGCCTGTTACGAGCCCCGCCCGGGAGGGAACAGACTTGTTGAGTCGGCCTGACCGACCACTCGTGTTTCCTCTCGGAGTGTAGGAGCGTCCTGTCGTCCGTGAGAGTATCCAGCAGCGGTGCCCGGGATCGGAAGACCGGACCGGAGTGTGTAGGTGATAGTCGTATACCTTTTACGAGAGGCGTCCAGCGCGCGGCCCAATGTGTTCGGCCGGGAGCCCCGCCTCCGGGAGGGAACAGACTTGTTGAGTCGGCCTGACCGACCACTCGTGTTTCCCTCTCGGAGTGTGTAGTGAGCGTCCCGTCGCCCGGGTTGACCACTCGTTGGCCTGTTACGAGAGGCATCCAGCGCGCGGCCCAGTGTGTTCGGCCGGGACCCCCGCCTCCGGGAGAGAACAGACTTGTTGTCGGTCGGAAGACCGGCCACTCGTGTTTCCCTCTCGGAGTGTGTAGGTGATAGTCTCGTCCGTCCACTGCGCCCGGGTTGACCACTCGTTGGCCTGTTACGAGAGGCATCCAGCGCGCGGCCCAGTGTGTTCGGCCGGGAGCCCCGCCTCCGGGAGGGAACAGACTTGTTGAGTCGGCCTGACCGACCACTCGTGTTTCCCCCTCGGAGTGTGTAGTGAGCGTCCCGTCGTCCGTCCCACGGTGCCCGGGATGACCAGTCGTATACCTTTTACGAGAGGCGTCCAGCGCGCGGCCCAATGTGTTCGGCCGGGAGCCCCGCCTCCGGGAGGGAACAGACTTGTTGAGTCGGCCTGACCGACCACTCGTGTTTCCCTCTCGGAGTGTGTAGTGAGCGTCCCGTCGTCCGTCCCACGGTGCCCAGGATGACCAGTCGTATACCTTTTACGAGAGGCGTCCAGCGCGCGGCCCAATGTGTTCGGCCGGGAGCCCCCGCCTCCGGGAGAGAACAGACTTGTTGAGTCGGCCTGACCGACCACTCGTGTTTCCCTCTCGGAGTGTGTAGTGAGCGTCCCGTCGTCCGTCCCACGGTGCCCGGGATGACCAGTCGTATACCTTTTACGAGAGGCGTCCAGCGCGCGGCCCAATGTGTTCGGCGGGAGCCCCGCCCGGGAGGAACAGACTTGTTGAGTCGGCCTCGGAAGACCGACCACTCGTGTTTCCCCCTCGGAGTGTAGGTGAGCGTCCCGTCGTCCGTCCCACGGTGCCCAGGATGACCAGTCGTATACCTTTTACGAGAGGCGTCCAGCGCGCGGCCCAATGTGTTCGGCCGGGAGCCCCGCCTCCGGGAGGGAACAGACTTGTTGAGTCGGCCTGACCGACCACTCGTGTTTCCCCCTCGGAGTGTGTAGTGAGCGTCCCGTCGTCCGTCCCACGGTGCCCAGGATGACCAGTCGTATACCTTTTACGAGAGGCGTCCAGCGCGCGGCCCAATGTGTTCGGCCGGGAGCCCCGCCTCCGGGAGGAACAGACTTGTTGAGTCCTGACCTGACCACTCGTGTTTCCTCCTCGGAGTGTAGTGAGCGTCCCGTCCCACGGTCCCGGGATGACCAAGTCGTGCCTTTGCGAGAGGCGTCCAGCGCGCGCCCCAATGTGTTCGGCGGGAGCCTCCGGGAGGGAACAGACTTGTTGAGTCGGCCTGACCGACCACTCGTGTTCCGAGGTGTGTAGTGAGCGTCCCGTCGTCCGTCCCACGGTGCCCGGAAGGATGACCAGTCGTATACCTTTGCGAGAGGCGTCCGCGCGGCCCAATGTGTTCGGCAGGAGTCCGCCTCCGGGGGAACAGACTTGTTGAGTCGGCCTGACCGACCACTCGTGTTTCTCTCGGAGTGTGTAGTGAGCGTCCGTCGTCCGTCCCACGGTGCCCGGATGACCAGTCGTATACCTTTTGACGAGAGGCGTCCAGCGCGCCCCAATGTGTTCGGCCGGGGCCCCACCTCAGGGAGGAACAGACTTGTTGAGTCGGCCTGACCGACCACTCGTGTTTCCCTCTCGGGTGTGTAGTGAGCGTCCCGTCGTCCGTCCCACGGTGCCCAGGATGACCAGTCGTATACCTTTACGAGAGGCGTCCAGCGCAAAGCGGCCCAATGCGCAGCCCGGCCGGGAGCCCCGCCTCCGGGAGAGAACAGACTTGTTGTCAGTCGGCCTGACCGACCGTGTTTCCCGGAGTGTGTAGTGAGCGTCTCGTCCTCCCACGGCGCCCGTGACCAGTCGTTGGCCTTTACGAGGCTCCAGCGCGCGGCCCAGTGTGTCGGGCGGGAGCCCCGCCCCGAGGAACAGACTTGTAGTCGGTGAGACCACTCGTTTCCTCGGAGTGTGTAGTGAGCGTCCCGTCGTCCGTCCCACGGTGCCCAGGATGACCAGTCGTATACCTTTTACGAGAGGCGTCCAGCGCGCGGCCCAATGTGTTCGGCCGGGAGCCCCGCCTCCGGGAGAGAACAGACTTGTTGTCGGTCGGAAGACCGGCCACTCGTGTTTCTCCTCGAGTGTTGTTGTCTCAACCCTCGTCCACGGCCGGGTTGACCACCGACTGTTACGAGAGACTCCAGCGCGCGCCCAATGTTTCGGCCGGGAGCCCCGCCTCCGGGAGGAACAGACTTGTTGAGTCGGCCGACCGACCACTCGTGGTCGGAGTGTAGTGAGCGTCCCGTCGTCCGTCCCACGGTGCCCAGGATGACCAGTCGTATACCTTTTACGAGAGGCGTCCAGCGCGCGGCCCAATGTGTTCGGCCGGGAGCCCTGCCTCCGGGAGAGAACAGACTTGTTGAGTCGGCCTGACCGACCACTCGTGTTTCCCTCTCGGAGTGTGTAGTGAGCGTCCCGTCGTCCGTCCCACGGTGCCCAGGATGACCAGTCGTATACCTTTTACGAGAGGCGTCCAGCGCGCGGCCCAATGTGTTCGGCCGGGAGCCCCGCCTCCGGGAGGGAACAGACTTGTTGAGTCGGCCTGACCGACCACTCGTGTTTCCCTCGGAGTGTGTAGTGAGCGTCCCGTCGTCCGTCCCACGGTGCCCAGGATGACCAGTCCAGCGCGCGGCGTATGCGGCGCGGGAGCAACCTTTACGAGAGGCGTCCAGCGCTATGAAGGAAAGAAGCTATTATTTGAGGCGTCCAGCGCGCGGCCCGCGTTTGTGCGCGTGCGTGTGCGTGTGCGTGCGTGCGTGCCTGCGTGCCTGCGTGCGTGCGTGCGTGCGTGTGCACCCGAATTATCTTCAAAACGAATTGCCTCTGCTTTATTCGCTTAAATCTTTTGAAATGGTGTCTTCTATTCGTCCTGCTATGAAGCGAAAGAAGAAACTATATTATTTAAAAGGCAGTTTTTCTTAAAAAAAACTTTGTGCGCGTGCGTGTGCTTGTCCGCGATGCGTGTTCGTATGTGCGTGAGCGTGCGTGCGTGTGTGATTGCGTGCGAGCACGTGCCCGTTTGTGCGCGTGCGTGTGCGTGTGTGCGTGTGCGTGCCTGCGTGTGCACCCGAATTATCTTCAAAACGAATTGCCTCTGCTTTATTCGTTTAAATCTTTTGAAATGGTTTCTTCTATTCGCCCTGCTATGAAGCGAAAGAAGAAACTATATTATTTAAAAGGCAGTTTTTTTTAAGAAAAACTTATTTCGTTTCATTTATGCAGGCCTCCAATTTTTTTTGTATATTTTTACTCACTGATTCCCGGTTTATATTAGGGCCAATTCCCTTCTAGTTTCGATAATCTCCTGATCCGTCGGGTGGCGACTATTTTATGAGAAAAATAGAGAAGCGGAAGGCGTCGGAGGAAACCAGTATGAGAGATGGGAGCCAAGAGCCTCACTAACGCCGATCTGCCAGTATTATTCATCTCTTTCAATTTCTAGCGCTGCCACCACTAATATATGCTGTCGGCCTAGATAACCTAACTCCTCCCCATCGACTCCCCCGATTGAGATAGATACTTACCTAGCTCCTATTAGGCAGCTCATCAGAGTTACTATATTAGCCAATGAATTTATTATGGTACTTTGTCGTTGAAAATTACTATTAATATTAATATAAAAATACTATTAGTATATATATAAATCATATATAAATGTAATAATTAAAAGATTTGAATTAATTTCATTCCAGTCTCTGCTAATAGTAGTAGCTTGATAGTATATCCGTTATGATAATATAATGAAAATTTTACTTAGAAACCCTCTAAAAGTATACGAGCCAATGAAAAGATAATTTTTACAATCAATAACATTCATCAAAGATCATCAGCATTGTTGTTACCATTCACTAAGTGTGTTCATGTGTGTTATGTGCACATGTGTGGATTAGTTACAAAATCTCATTAATATCCCTTTATTACTTATGTCTGGCATATAATTTCTAAACCTCCGAGATTAAGAATATTTATTATGATATCAATTTATGAGAAAAATAGCTAGATTGCTCGATTGGGGGCCTGAATGGATTTGAAATACTGTGATACTTGTGATCTTCTATTACTGCTGAACGAGCTTGTTCTTTCTCTAGAATATTGGACAAGAGTCACAATAAATGTTTAGGGGTTTTAATTAGTATTAGCTTTACGCGGCGGAGTTGGAAATTATTAAATTGAGGCATTTCGTAATTGGTGCGGTCTCTAACCCTGTCCCCGCCCAGCCTCCTGTTGACTTTCTCAACTCGTGTTGGGGGCGGTCTGAAATTTGCCCCGTGTGTGGTAGTGTTGGGTGTTGGCTGGCTCATAAAGCCCTCTGGACTTTATTGAGGGCCATCACCTGCTCCTCAGCGGGTCTGTTATCAACACCCCCAACATACCGCCCCCGCCACCGCAAAAGTTATGGTGGGGGGCGGGTGCGGGGGCGTCAGTGTCCACTCCAGTTCCACCCAAGCCCCTTTGGCCTTTTACTTTGGCGGCCAATTGGCAGATTGGTTTTCTTGGAGGAAACTCGAAACGATTTGAAAATAAAAATTGGACGCTATTCATTCGTGGAAACAATCCGATATCAACCCTCCCCGTGTCCACAACTGACTGCTATCAATAATTAGCTTTCGCTTTGGAATCCTACATATTTCTAAGAATTTTACCCACCGCACTGGACAAATGAAATTATTTTTATACTCACATACTTAAGGCACGTTGTAAATATTCCTGTTACTATGGTATATTACCGGCTAGAGTGTAGAAATAGCGCAGTAATAAGAAATAAATTTAAAGTATTTGCCGGGATGTTATAAGTTGGTTTCTAAATCTAAATCTCTACAGTGAAAAAAGTTGATAACAATTTAGGATTTATTCGACTCGTACTCGCATGAGACTTGGGGAAACTGAACTAAAATATCAGCGAATTTTACAGACTTATTTATAATCGATAGACTCGAAAATTGTGCTTTCAGTGAGCCAAGTACATTTTCTCCTGCGAGTCGTGACAACGTGTAATTTGTTAGAATGCGTGATTGTGTGGGAAAATGTGAGAGCGTTAATTGCGATATATCTAGAACAAGTTGACGATTTTTTCTTAGGTCTGGGTTTATTTTCTTTCACTAGTGGGAATTAGCGTGTTAGCAATCGTGTGTGTGAAGTAGGAAAAGAACGCGATCAGACAAATTACTGCGTTGCAATAACAAACGAGTTACAAATATTGGAATAAGAAAGAAGTAGTTATAGAAAAGTTCTAGAAGCTCCGTTACTGGAATTTGACACATCTTTTCAGTCACAAATTTATTTTGGCTTTTATCGGTGACCTTATAAGTTTTACACTAAATGTACATAACATTTAGCTAACTAACTGTGATAGTTAGATCGCAGGCTTATATCATATTATTGATGTTTTATATAAATGTTGATGGAAAGGACGCGCGTTAATTTAAAGCTGGCGACAGACCAATAATTGTCAGTATTTACACTGCGTATTTTGCTCTTTCAAAATTAGTCGCTCGTACCTATTTTTATTTTACTTATTTTCAGTCACTCACACTCGCACTCGTTCACATTCCCGATTCTTCGTCTATGTCCTCCACGGTTTCTAGTGGCTCTCGTCTCTTAACCGTGAGCCGAGTCATGGTCTATATATAGTATTATATTATATATATATATACATATATATATATATATATATATATATATATATATATATATATATATATATATATATATATATATATATATATATATATATATATATATATATATATATATATATATATATATATATATATATATATATATATATATATATATATATATATATATATATATATATATATATATATATATATATATATATATATATATATATATATATATATATATATATATATATATATATATATATATATATATATATATATATATATATATATATATATATATATATATATATATATATATATATATATATATATATATATATATATATATATATATATATATAGAGAGAGAGAGAGAGAGAGGAGAGAGAGAGTGAGTGAGCTCCGAGGCTGATGACAGGACTAACCCCAGTGCTGCCAACCCAATGACTAATGCATTCCCTGCAACCCTCTGTCGCATACATTCAGTTCTACCAACCCGCCTTTCCCCCCGTTATCCCTTTTCCCTCAATTGTTCCTCGTTATTTATTGAAATTATCCACCAGGTTTACCACCTCTCAAAAATTACCTTACTTTTGTTACGGTAAAAAGGTCAACCAAAATTATATCGATAATATAATCCTCCGAAAGTAAGCATTTAAGTCAGCATTTACTGCCGCTACAATGTTCGCTCCATTCAGTTTCATATTATCTACCAAATTCTATTCATTATACTTGTACAAATCTACAATACTACAAACTAAAATGTATATGCTTTGAACTCGAATAGAGGTTACAGTATTAGAGATTTCGAGGTATTTTCTAAATTTTCATCACAACGATGTGTTTCGTCACTCTAGTGGGGTGGGGTGCAATGGAAAAAGTAGCCTACGAAATCGGGTCTTGTAATGATCAGTTCAAATTCTAGACCGTAAATTCTAGATTGTAAAAACTAGTACGGACAATTGTAATTTAGAATTTATCGGAAACAATCAAGTTCTTAGCAATGGGTTGTTGGCGGTCGGTGGGAGGAGCTATGGCCGCACCGCAATTTCGTGACACGCAAGAATGACTCATCAGGATCACAGCTTTTCCTTCAGGTAATGTCGGCAGGATCGGTGGGGGGACGACAGTAGTCGGTTGCAGCAGGTAGGTATGCGGATGATGAGCCCAATATGTAGGGTCTTGATGGGTGGTGGGCGGGGGCGGGGGCTGTATGGTATAGTATATATCGATCTGAGGTCGGGGTCGAGCAGGAGCCGGAGCCGGAGCCGGAGCGGTAGCGGAGCGGTTAACGTCGGTTGGTGGCGGTGGCGGTGGCGGAGGCGGTGGTGGCGGAGGCGGAGGCGGTGGCGGAGGCGGTGGCGGGCGGGAGGTGGCGCGGCCTGGCGGGGCCCCGGGCCCGCCCGCACCCGCGCTCAGTCCGCTGGTCGGCCCGCCGGCGCCCCCATCGCATCCCGACCGCCCCGCCACCGCCTCCGCCACCGCCCCCGACACTCACTTCAATCAAAAAACCCGCGATTTGCGCTGTACGGCCCCGCCCGGGCCAGGCCGCCGCCCTCGGGGCCGCCGCCCGCTCTCCGCACTCCGCTCATACTCATATACTATGCTGACTGTCGGCTATGTGCGTTAGGGACGGACCGCAGTTCGATTTGTGCGCGCGAGATCTTTTGAAAGGACGCCAAACTGGAGCAAGTCAGGGCGAAGGCCAGGGTCGTGGCCGCCACCAAGAGGCACGTCAAGGTAAAACTATTTTCAAGTTCCGACGCTGAATATGGAAATTTAGCCCACCTTATTGTTTATCCGGAATTTTTACATTATTATCCGTTAAATAATTAACCGATTATGACCGAATTCCTATAATTTACTTCCGGACAATAAACGGTAAATCAATTTCGGGTCTGTATTCGGGGGCTGCGAAGCCTACAGCGAGATTGTACAATGTGGTCCGGTCGGGCGTTGGGCACTATCTTCATTTTCGGATTCTTTCGTTCCTGAAACGCAGAAACCGTTTCATCATTTGAAAATATCCTTAAGGATAACATTTTGACAGTACACAGGATTTCGGGTTCTGGAATCTGAACGAGGACGAGTTGTACAACTGAGGGTTTATGTCTGTGTTGTGTTGTTTGATCTCGTGATTAACTCGTCGTTTTTAATCAGAAATGTTTATTTTATAACCCATATTTTGCGCTAAATATTTATTTCTCGATCTTAAAAGTGTAACGCATTCAACGTTGGCCAGATGATAATAAAGGGCAACTTCTAATAACCGAAGGTTACTAGGGGCGCCAGTGTCTAGACATAGGGGAGCACCCCCATGTTACTAAACAAACAACACCCGCCCCAGTATTTTTTTTGTAAAAGAGAGTAGTCTCTTTGGACCCGTATGCGGTATATAAATTAGTATATATTATGCCAGGTAGATTTAGTATTTCTATATATTGTCCGTAGTAATTTAAATTCGCTAAGTGGAAATGTTATTGTCAGGATAAAATCGTTTGTATCGAAAAACAAATAGATTAGCACAGTACAATATTGACCGACTCGCACACTTAAAGGAAGATAAGTGAAACTTCTTCGATAGCACACCTCATTACATTTTACGGGGTATCAATATACAAATATATAATACAAAGAGCATTATATATATATATATATATATATATATATATATATATAGGTATGGAAATTCAAAATAATGAACACTACTGAAGACGGCTCGTAGAAAATATTAGACTGCATAAATTATGAAAAATGATTTCTCAGAGTTGATAATACTCCAACCTCAGACGACCTGTATAGTACTTAAAGCAGTCTCAAGCTATTAACGTATTTCTCTTAATTATTAAACTCACGTTGCAAACAAATGCTATATAATCAAATGGTTATCAATTTGTGTTGAAAGTGCTGGACATGGCCGCCTCCATTACTTGTTGCCGTGTCGAAGCAGTCCTATTGAAATACGATTTTGCCAAAACTAGAAAAAGTAGGCCATAGAACTGAAAGTTCCCCGCCGTGTTACGGGGGCCTTGGCACACTACTTCTATTATGTCTAACTTTTAGATTTATCTCTTATCTTTTAGACCCGATGTATCATTTTGGTTATACATTTCAAATATCCTTAGCAGTTATTCATTAGCTATACGTTTGTGGAAAACGAGGTATTTATATATAAAAATTTCAATTAGAATGAATAAATTATACTATATAATTATATTCCGTAAATGAATAAAATTTACAACAAAATAACTTTTTATAATTTCCCTTAATTCGTCATCATACGTACCTTGATTAGTGTTAATAAACGTAAAAGTTAAGGCATATTGTAATGTGTGCAGTTTCAAAAAATAACTGCCTGAAATTTGTTTGGAATGTAAACTAACCTTTAAAGCATTATCCGCACATAATATCCAGCTATTTTAAAACCGAAAATTATAAAGCTGTCTTAAATATGAGGAAATACTTGTAGTTTTCATTCAGAAAACTATTCTCTGACTTGCTTTCCTCAATTTAGCAATAACAGCACATTTGTACGAATAATATTTACGTACGCATTCAAAAAGGGGCTATACTAAGACCCTCCGTGTTGTTGTGTTATGCTGGTTAGTATTAGAAGCCGCAAGACCCGAATTAATGTCCAGTTAGAAAAAAATATTTTAGAGTTTCAGAATCATCAATTTGAAATAAAAAACGCGTTAATGTTTTAATTTATATAACCGGAATATAATATTTATAATAAATTAACTTATTTATATATACGTAAATGGATAAAAATAATTCCGCCTTTTATTCAAAAATTTAATTACGTCTTTTTGGTATAGTTAACTGTATATTTTACCCGCAAATTATGGACACCAATAGACTATAGCGTTTGTAGTTAATGTCAAAACTAGTTTGATTACCCGCTGCATGATGACAAATAAAACATCGACGATACTTTTTCTTCAATAATATTGGAAAAATCTTTTTCGTTATAATGAAAAATGGCTACAGTTAATAAGAAATTGAATATCTATTAGAAACATAGAGTTATAAAATCCGTATTATTCTGAATTATTAATACTGTCATTCATTTTGGAAAATACCGTGTTGGAATAGGGCTAATGCATTTAATCGGGCATTTGTCATAGATGATTGATGGGCTGTTAAAGCAAGCCCTAATTCCTCGCTCTCTCTCTCTCTCTCTCTCTCTCTCTCTCTCTCTCTCTCTCTCTCTCTCTCTCTCTCTCCCTCTCTCATTTACTATCTCTCTCTGATTTTTGAAAAATTTGCGAGGCACTCAGAAATTCTGAACTGTCCGATGACCCGGGTTATCTGTGGACCATACTGACGTATGGTATCAATATCAATAAAAGATCGTATGAAAACAAACATTTTGCTTTTTACAGTTTCGTTTTAATAATTAGTAAGAAGTAATAGTTTCATAAGTAGTAATAGTTCATTTTTTATATTATTTTAAACAGATAATATCTATATCTATATTCGCAAGTAGGTTATGCGGGTTAGTATTAGAAGGTATCGCGGTATCTTGTTCAATATGAAATTATTCACATCGTTCTTATTATAGTCTATAATTACAATTAAGTTACAGAAAATCTTGGATCAATGGTCTCGTTTATTACTTCAAAGCATAGTGTATAAATCAATTGTGGTATAGCAACAAAATGTCTCCTAAAATGTTTATAAAGAAATAAACTTAAAATATTAGGTTACTGCTGTCCGAACGTTTAATAAATATTATGTTATGGGGGCTACCGTGTATGGTTATTAAATTTCAACACTCTGAGATTATATAACTCTTCTGAAATGTTTCGAGAAAAGTCAAAATATCCCAGATACAGATAATATAATATACCACCTTTAATAACGTTAATAACTATCACCCAGTTAAGTTTACAGTATCATAAACGGTACTTTTCGTGTATTTTGAAGCTTTCTATTGAGGCCCCCTATAAAATTATCAATGAATGGTTTTATTTAACCAAGAATGTGGACTGGGAGCTAACAGAGAAAACAATTCCAGTTTCTAATACATAAATGAAATTATGCATCCGATATCGAAGTGAGGGCAGCGGGCCGAACATTTGTGAACTCTACACAGAGAGCCACTTTCCTCGAGGCTGGATTACTATTTGAAGTGGGTTCATTAAACTATGTCCTGGGGAAGGCGAGGAATTCACTACAAACTGTTTGACTGCATTATTAAACTGGTCCCTCAAAGTTAGACATTCCCCAACCGGCTATTCTTGTAGCCTCGTAGAAACGACCACATAGACAGAAGGTATAAATTGGAATTGAGAAGTATAGCCTTTTGTCGGGTAATTGTTCTAAATTCATACCAATAATAATAATTTCTGATTTAATAATTTTTATTTTATTTTCTGACTGATAAATGATTTTTGACATTCTGGGTTTGAACTTGTCTTTATGTGTATAGGAGGCGGGACAAGTTTAGGGTGATTTGTTTGGAAACGATAAAAAATGTGCCTAACGAAGATTCGCGGGTAGAACAAGTGAACAAATTAGTTCAGAAGTAAAGGTTAAAAACCAGTCACCGGATACTATTCAAAACTTCCACACATACCTGAGAAGAACAGAGAGAATAAAGTAAAAAAACTACATGTTGATATAGATACGTGACAGAACATTAGTTAGTGTAAGGGATTATATTCCAGTCGTCGGCCTCTAGCAACCATCTGAGACGAATAAAAGTGTCTACATTTCAAACAGGAACGTAGTCCTAATTCAATTCTCAGTTCGGGGAACTGAAGGGTCTTCGACCGCCGAGTCGGAGTCACGAAAACTGGGAACACCGGGACTGGAGGAAGGACTGGAAAAGTGGAGGGGTCCACTCGTCCTCGGGACCAACTTTGAGTTGAAGATAGCCCCCCAGTCGACAGTTCTCCACTAACAACGTCGTCCACCCCCCAACTGGAACCGGGTAAACGCTCCACTCGGCCAACTCGGATCAACTTCCACACCAACTATTTAATCGCATCGTTTTACTCTCCCCTTTTTTACCCCTGGGGCACCTCTTTAATTACAACACAGCTCCGGAGTCAACTTTCGCTCCCCGTTTCGGAGCCCACAGATCGTGCCGCTTCCCTGCGGCTTTATTAGGAACAGAGCGTTACCGAATAATTACATTTTCTTAATGTACAAAAATATACTACAGTTTGTATGTTGCAGGCAAATGGACGTAAATCCTAATCTTCTATCACTACTACTGTTTACTAATTATTTACTAGTCGTGATATCTTCATTCATAACAAATTTGGATAAGACCATATTCGATGAAATTATTATTCAACTATAACCAACAACTGCTTTGATCAATTTATTTCGTTTATATACGGTGTTGAAAATAATATAGATAGCATTGGATGAAATCGAAATGTAAAAGATTTTTAGTAATTCATGAATAGTCGTAAGCACAGTTTAACTATTGATAAGAACGCGTCGGCATTGTATTGTCACCGTTTTGACTCAGGCTTTCGGCTGATTCATTCAGCTTCGAGTAACGCGGATTGGACATATTCAAATGACGCGGAATTAGCGTTTCAGGAGGGTGTGGGCCGGGCCTGTTTTGAGGCAAAATAAAGCAGGTGCGAAACCGGTCTGGATCCCAGTGTTTGTTTGCCGAACTGTTCTAGGGCCTTTTGCCTAGTGCCACCACCACCACCACCTCCAGCTCCAGCTCCAGGTGCCGGGTGCCGCACGGACGCGCGCCTCTGAAGGCATACACAAGCAAACACCGTTTCTGAGATGAATAAATTCAAACAATCATTATTAAGTCTTCGGGTGAAGTCCTAATTTATTCTGAATATGCCCTGGCCGGTAATGAATGTTCATATGAACAGTGATGTATTAAATGGGTAGCTAGTTCAGTTTCCTTTTGTCAGTCGTCACTCTCAGGCATTGATTACTCTGAATTCAGAGTATGTTTAATCCTGTTAATATTATACCTGCAGTCCTTCCAAGTAATATAGATATCTCTCAATACACATACATGTAAATTCAAGTATCCCTTCAGAATTTTTTAATGACATAGTATAATATCTTTTAATAACTGTTCATCGGGATAATGTAATTTAGGCTGGCTGTAAAACGAAAGGGAGCCAAACTAGGCCGCCTGCTATGGTAGGGCGGGGTGGGCCCAGCGTAAAACTCTGGTCCGACACGTCTGCCCCAACTGGCATACGCACGTCCGCGCACGGGTGCCCCAAATACACACACTGACACGTATTCACCACTACACGCTGCTGTACGCACGTGCTCTACCACTCACACACACTCGCATGTTCGACAAAAGTTAGTTCCATACATGAGTGCGGCCCCGGCTATTATCCTGCCAACTGCGTATACGCGCACACGCACCAACCATTCTCACACACGCCCCTAACTACTCTCTCTCTCTCTCTCTCTCTCTCTCTCTCTCTCTCTCTCTCTCTCTCTCTCTCTCTCGCTCGAACCAAAAAGTTCTGGTTTCACACTGCGGTAATTACAAATTGAACAATTAGGATCAAACAAGCAGGCTCGCGTTTAAATTCCTCGTAACGCGGATTTGCATCCGCACAAGCCGTGCGCCCTATTCATTAGTCACTGTACCTGAATCCAATTCAGTATCCGCGGTACAAATGACCCGACAGCGTACGGCTCACTGGTACTCGGCCCCCACCCTGCCGGAATCGAATCAAACCCAAACTTTTATTTTGTTACAGTAACCGACGGACTAAACGCGCCTCTCCCCATACCCCTACAGTACGTTACTTTTGTCACGTGGACTGGGTGTGAATAGAAACATCTAAACGCGTCTAGTTTAAAAATTAAAAATGCGAAATTTATTAACGAGGATAAAGTCTTAAAACCGCCTGTGATAACCGTTTCCTCAGTAAAACTAATTTTCGAATATCCAAATAATAATTCGAAATAATTCCATTTCGCTTTTAGAAAAACATATCTTGTATTGGACCATTTTAAACTAACCAGTTCAAATAACTATAATATGTATTATGTACTGTAGTTTTTAAACATACTAATAATACCATAGATTTCGTGTGTCTCTGTCTCCACTCGCTGGTTTGGTCTTTTGCTAGACCGGTTTAGGCTGCTCGCCATCTTCAGTAGCGGTGTCACTTTTAGCACTTTGGATGATTTTTAGGCATCCTCACTGCACTGTCACTATCACTTGTACTGTGGCGGTTGTCTGTTTGTCGTGTGTATATATGCGTGTGTTGTTATTGTGTTTTGGGGGGATTTTGTTTGTCTTGTTTGAGTTGAGGGGGTGGGATATTTGTAAATCGGCTTAGCAAGCAAAATCCCCGAAACCACACACAATAACAAGACGAGCAGCAGAAACCGGTCTAGCGAAAGACCAAACCAGTGAGAGGAGACAGAAACACACGAAATCTACGATATTCCGACCCCTCGTAGACAACAAAACAGGTATTTTGAACTAATACTAATAGTAATTATTATTATATATTGTTAGAAAAAAATATGAAAATTGTATAGAGATTCCGTGCGTGCCAAACCATAGGAATTCCTATCTCATCCCGCGTTCCCCCTAAAATCTTTGACACCTTCCTGACTAGTCCTCCGATTTCCAGCTCGCCTGGCCCATTTATATTATATTTTTTCTGTCCACCAAATCGTCGAGTGTTGCCCTCGTACTCGAATAAATTAAAATTCCATTTACCCATAAAGAAATATTTGTGAGAATAAATCGCCGTATTGTTCTCCAGTCCTCTTTGCTTTTGGTTCCGTCATTTGTCTTTGTTGCGAGGCTAACAAATTAATTTTACCTCCGGTCCGAAGAGGCTCACCTCTTCATTCTCCCCCTCCCCAGTCGGAAACTTTTTAAGTAGCTCGCCCTTTCAATGGCCATATTTTCTCTTGGAGTTGTCCAAGATATTGGATTACCGTTTCAGCGGGGTCTCCAGCCCAGTCCACCCGGGGATATTTGAGCCGCTAAGTATTTGACTGTCTGGATTTAAATTCAGACCGCCATTACTCCTATTTGAAAATTAATTAGGCTTAGTCATTAACACCAAATCACCATCGTAAAACCGATCTAGTGTAATTTCTGAAAGTGCGGAATAGATTCGTGAAACTAAGCTTAGTATTTACCAAACTATTGAGTCTTAATGATTTCATTACATATTTTCATATTATATTCCTTTTTTTAGTTGGAAAATATTGGCCCGTTATTTGAAGCACGTAAAAATTATTCGCTATTCGGTCACTTAAAATACGTATTGGGAATGGGAGGCTTTTACAGTTGTGTAAAAATGGGGCCAAAAGTATCACATTATAATAAGGCGCTTAATATAAGAGCTAGAAATTTCGAAAGCCGAGGGGGTGCCGAGAGAGGCGTTCCAGGGGTAATTTGCCTAATCTTTTGAAACGGCCTATCCGGAAGAGGAATAATTTTAGTGACAGCTGGTCCCAAAGCTGTACGCGTTAAAAAAGAAAGATTGATCAAATTAGTTGAGGAGGAACTGGGGTACGGTTCGGTTCCCTGGGGGTTGTTTACACAACAGCTGAGGCGGGTCCCACAGGCAATCGAATCTGAGTCAACCCCGTCCCAGTTCGTTGCTCCCAGATCCAGGAAACGGCTGACCTCTCTCGATTATTGTCCTCTTCGATTTCAGATGTTTAGTGGATCGTGTCTCCTTTACTCAGCAAGGGTTAAGTGTTGACAGCGCAAAATCAAATATTAACAAAAAGCGTCGGATAATTAAAGTTTAATTTGAAAATGAATTTATTAGTGTATGTCGTTTGATTATTATTTCCACGGGTTAACTCTCTATAACGGAGTGAAATTCCCGTCTATATTGTTTATTGTCTTTAAATATTGCAACGAAAATAATAATTTAGAATACCTGCTTTTTTATCTGTGGTGGGTTGGAATACCGTAGATTTAGTGTGTTTCTGTCTCCTGTGTTTCTGTGAGGAGACAGAAACAGCCGAAATCTACAATAATATTGTTGTATTTTAGACTCGATTTCTTATTACCAGCAATATTCTGGTTACAATCAGGTCTTCGACCCCCTTTATTACGTACGATTTTTAATCATTTTATTTATTTAAGAAAATAAAACGTGTATAGTATTTCATATATAATTAATTATAGTATACTATAATTAAAAAAACGCGAAGCGGATACGAAGGTGCATCATTCCGAGGACGATGATGGTTTTGGATTGAGCTTTCAGAAGTTGCCAAAGCCTTGGAAGCTGTTTAAACAAAAGCTTAAAGTTTACTAAAATATAACAAGGGCCAGTGTCAGGATGGCTAGAAGAAGGGAGGCTCGGAACGCTCTCTTCTCTAATAGCCCGAGAGGCGCGGTACTTTGTTTATGCCGACTTTTGTCTCGCGAAGTTTTATCGTGGTTTAAAACCCGGTCCCCGCCCCCTCCCCCCTATTGTTTTTCCCAGGATAAATATTTAATCACGCAACTCCCGTCGTAGATTAGGAACATTATTTGAGGGCTAGTTAAAGTTTTACTGTCGCCAGACACGTGCTACTTAACCAACCTACCTCCTTCTGAGAGCCAAGTCAGAAGAAAAGAAACAAATTTTTCTGTTTATATATTATTGATATTATTTAATGCCTTATCTAATTTTATATTCGTAATGTTATTTTTTGTTCAGATCGTTTTTGAATTCGGGAGTGGACATGTTGAGTCAAATTTACGTTGAATAGAAACAAAGTAATTATACGGCCGGTTACGGAAACACGAAGAGGGAATCTCTTTCAATAGTATAATGCTGTGGATTTTAATACGGCTCTTTTAGGTGAAGGGTTTGGTGGGGTTGAGTCGTGCTGTCGGGGTGGAACAATGGCCCCCGAGGCTAACAAGCAATTGTCCTTCGCCGGTTGGCGCCCTCACTCAGACCGAGCCGTTGAATTCAACAACTTTGATGTTGCTCACCCGAAACAGTCTCTCACCCGTCACCCAACCATCATCAACTCATTCCGGATCATTTTTCACTGATTTTTGTTCGAACGAATCCTGACAGGGTTGTTCGGTTTGATTCTAAGAGACGGCATTGAGCATTAAGTGAACTCAACTCTGGAGATTGATGAAGCCTTTTTCTGTAGATTCAAAGCTGTCTCATTATACTCAATTTTAATTTCTCCAAACTTAAGTATTAAAATTAAATAGTTAAAGATACCTGTTTTGTGGTCTGCGGGGGGTTAGAATACTGTGGATTTCGTGTGTTTCTGTCTCCTCTCGTTGGTTTGGTCTTTTTCGTTTGGTCAAAACACCAAACCAGCGAGAGGAGACAGAAATACACGAAAACTACGGTTTTAAAATTAAATATTCATATCTTTAGGGATAATCCCCGTACAGCAGATTTATAGATTTATACACAAGTCTTACAAAAGATATGGAGAAATAAAAAACGCCTCAGTAGTAAATAAAATTCAACGCTTCAAACGCACAGAAGGAATATAATAATACATTAAGGCTTGGTAAGATAATAAATCATATAATGTTCTATTACTTTTACATTATATATTGAATTCAATAATTAGAATTGATTTGTAAGTTGAGGGAATACATATTGTATTCCCACCTCTAGTTCATGTCCTCCGCGAGGAGTTGAACCTAGATCCACCAATTAGCCTCTAATATATCCAAAACTCGAGGCTAATTTTTCTGTCAAATGGTTAGGAGCGAATCTCAAATTACTTCAGTACGCTGTAGAAATATAGAACATATTTTTTTAACGCTCTAAATTCAAAGTTAATATCGCGTTAATATGCTTGTTGGGGCCGTTTTCCCCTTATACGATGGAAGAACGATAAAATTATCGAGTTAGAGAGAGAGCAATTTAATATTCTGCCCTGGGGGCGCAAAATAGCTGCGGAAAAATATCCTCTCTAGATTCAGTGGCTCTTAAACGTCGTTTACTGTAATCTGAAACCAATAACGGGGGATTGAAGTATTTCGAGTGGAGCCCGTGACCGATATTCCTGAGTATTTACCTGTTTAGCTTATTCAATAAGGACATTCTTGCGTAAACCCCCAAAAATATCTACACGGATAGCAGTGTAATAAATTTAACGGCAATTTTTATATTCTCTTTAGTTGAAAATAAATGAGGTTTGGGTTCTCAGTCATGATGTGTTCGATAAACACCGAATTCTTTCACTGGTACGCCGATATTTTAGTCAAATTTCTCCAAACGAGTATTAATCATAGACCATAAATTTAATTTTCGCTCGCCGTAATTTTAAATTCTATGACTGTATTTATGGCATTTTAACTTAACCCGTATTTGACGGGATTCCGCCGGCTAATTTTAACATAACCGATTAAAGTTCTAGTACTAGTCTGAGTTGTAAAACTAATCAGGTTTATAACTTAGTAGATTTTGGGATTTTATTTGTATCCGTTATCAAATTGGAATTATAATAATATTTGAAACGACACTGATCATTCTGGTGAGTACTATTTAATAAACGATTGACAAAATCAAATGCTATTTAACCGAAAATTACATTAATGAAAATAATATATTTATAAGTGGATTATGTGATTGTTTCCCATATTAGTATCGTTTGTTGTATTTGAAAAAATATAATTAAACACCCAAAATGTCCGGTTCGTTTGTTTGGCTCTATTTTTGCAGGTACACAATTAACAGTATACCTGACGAAATGGCTGAACGGAATGATACACAGAGGCCGATCAGTTCTAGCTGATGTTTAAAGAACGGAAGAGGGGAAAAAATTCATTCAGATTCGGTGTAGAGGGGGACGAGGCGGAGCAGACGTCGGTGTTCGATGGGGGGTGAAATATAGGGGCGGGTTCTCGCGTGGTAGGGCTCGAACGGGCCCCAGTCCGCCCGGTTAATTGGGCCGAGGGCCCGTTTTAATTTAAACGCCCTGACGTTTCACCTCATCCCCGGCCCACTGATTTATACCTTCAATTATCCGACCCCTCACCCCCCACCCCACTTTAATTCCCGACCATTCGGTCGACTCTTCTTTGATTTCAGGCCCGTCGAATTATTTAATCGTCCGATCTACATGCGACGACACCGACATACGAACAGTTTGTAAATTGTCAAAGTAAACACACACACACACACACACACACACACATATATATATATATATATATATATATATATATATATATATATATATGTATGAAATTACGGATTACCGTTATTTATTTTTATTTATTTACCATTCATTTTCTTCAGAAGGATACGTAATTGTAAATTATCTCGGTTGCTTTTTTTTTATTGTACAATTGACACATTATGGTGGAATGGTACTGACTGTAGTGTAAAGCCGAAACCAGTCTAGCTTAACAGACCTGTTGAGGCAGAGTATAACAGAGAGGCGACGGTATTACCCCGAAACAAATAGCTCAAATCATTTGGCAGACTGCGGTGTTACGACAGACATGTCTAAGCCGCGCGAAACGTAATAGGGTGGAAATTGTCAACCGGCAGTACTTCAGTTCAATGCTGTTCTACATCGATTCGTGGAGCGAGCCCTTATTGGGCCAGTTTGGCTTTAACCCTAATCTGAGTGCCGGGTAAACACGCCATTCTCGAACCGGACGCGTGTCTAGCCTCAATAGGTTTGTTCTGCCCTTATACCTGCCGCTAACAATACCACACTCTTTACTCAGTCTATAGCATAATGCGTGTCGACAATTGTCTCCTGAATTGCTCTGGTTTAATCGGTGGATAGCCTATTCTGATTGGGTTAGTGATGATCACCGCTCGGAGGCTTGGTTAGATTTATATTAACTAGAGGAAATAGATCGAAGTTCATCGAACTTTTTCCCCGCCTTCGTTTGTCCTACAAATATTTCCGCGGGAAACCTTGTCCCAGTATTGACTGATAAAGTGATAGCCTCCGACCCTTATGCCAATTAATTATTTGTACGCGATTTCAGTTATGCTCCATTCGGGTATTTATTTAAAACTGCAAATTTCATCAAGGCGTCTGGTGAAGGCGGGCACCATTGGAAACGAATATGTCTGAATTTCCGCGCAAATTAAATTAAAACGAAATACTGGGGGGTTTAAAGGGGAACAATTCTAATGCCCGGCATTGTTCACTGTTGTGGGCTGATAGAGAACGAGTGAGGATTTCGACACGTGTTCTTATAAAATCTACAAAGCCGAGTGTACGTGGAAATGGCCCGCATCGGTGCGCTTGATCGAACCTGAATCCCGTTCGCGCCCTTCCAACGTGAGCGCTCTTTGTTTAATGGCAACTGCGAAAGAATGGAACGGTAAAACGTATTGAATCAATTGAATTATACCATTCAATTGGGATGAAGACCGAGTATGTGCGTCTCTCCAGTCGCGTCCGCTCATTTTCGAAGTATTATTTTATTTTTATGAATGACATTACCGAACATCATGCCTGAAATTAAAAGAGGATACTTTCATTATGAAGGCGTCTTATTGTTATCAAGTTGATCTATTGTAGAATTAGGCGTCGTTTCAAACCGACCGAAAGGAGTAGAACTCCAGTAAAACAGAGTGTTATGAACATATTTTTATTAA
Source organism: Lethocerus indicus (assembly GCA_019843655.1). NCBI lineage: Eukaryota > Metazoa > Arthropoda > Insecta > Hemiptera > Belostomatidae > Lethocerus > Lethocerus indicus. The sequence continues at coordinate 9,028,096 of JACDQD010000004.1, forward strand.
ATTCAAATGTAGCGTGAATTTGGTTCAGAGGTGGCAGAAAACACCAGTGAATACAGACACCATTCATTTATTCCAGTGTACAAGAATGATTAGTGAACCGTACTACGATTTTGTTACACCTAATTTGTAATATTTCATATTTTTAACGGCAAAAACCTAAATTCATTTGCAGTGTCCAAGCACCTGGAGAATGTTACCCCCGGATACCAGCGCAGTAGCGCAGTTTCGCTTTGCCGGACATCGTTTTACGTGGTGGAAAAAATAACGGTGTATTTTAGACTCTTTTTTCGGATCAAAACAGACGGATCTTTTATAAACATGTCGGACGGGATGAATGGGGCACCAATTTATCATGGCTGTATGGGGAGGACTAAGCCTCAGCCCACAGCGGTGATGAATTGGAGACGAGCTACGATGATCGGGTCTTTTGAGTCACTATTGGACCATGCTTTATCCCTCCTAAGAAAGAAACCGAGGAACTCGTCATGGCTTACTTAAAAATACTTATCCTAAAGGTTTAAAGGCCCAGGGAAGAAAGTAAGAGTCCTTACTTTTTTTCTGTATTAATTACATCCCTTCGAAATGTACTCTCCCTTCAAGAGAGTACAACCCTGAGAGGAAATTCTGCTTAAAGATTGTTTTCTTTGAAATAGTATATTAATAATTTTATTCTGCAAAATAAGCGGCAAAATATTTCATCGGTTTTTTTAGTTTTCTAATCTTAGTGGAAAGAAAGAAGAAAATATCATTCCTATTTGATTACTGAACTGAAATGATTAAGAAATAGGAATACAAGGTACAAGTATTATTTTCCTTCCAATTTATGATGATAGACACGAACGAATGAAAATTATCTAGTTAAAACCTTGTTGCCATTTTTAAATACTTCCCCCTACATTCAAACTCGGTAGTCGCAGGTCTTACCTATTTAGTACAGAAAAGTGATAAAAACTCTTACCAAAAAATTTCGATCCTCGAAACGTTCTTATATGGAGCGTGAAATGTATTTTTGACTAATCACTGCAAAATAATCTATCCTGAAATGTTTAAATGTATTTATGCTATTGTATCTGTTGGAAGTTTGGGGTTAGAGGGGGAATTTGCGATTTCACGACGGAAATTACCCCGACTTGATTTCGTTGCCTAAGCTGGAATCCGCTGTAAGGGGGAGGAGCCCCCCCCATGTCCATTAGAAGGTGGAATTTAACGATTCGAATGAGGAAAATGCGGTTTCTGGATTTTGGCCGCTGTCCAGGGACCCGGCAGAACCAACTGCGTTATAATCATAACGAAAAATTTGGCTGTCTAAATACAATAGTCCAACCAACCTGGGCAAACGTTATTAGTGGTAGTAACAGTTCACAAAACATTGTCAGAAAGCAATTGCACGAATTCAAATTTTAGTAGTGGCGTCATATTGAAAACCTAATAATCATATATCATTCACTTATAAAATCAGTATAACTTGCATGTAATGCAATTATCAGTGCTGAATAGTTGCATGTCCTGTAATCTTTTGTATATGTTTAAATCCGGTGTTGTATATTTTCAGTGTGTTCGCCCAAGTGAAAGAATGCGTTCATGTTTGGTCTGTTCAACCAACTGTTTGTGGTTTCTAATCTGTGTTTATTGTACTTATTTAAGGGATACGTAAAAGCGAATTATTCTCGGAACACTTTTCGGCAAAATATGCGGAAATAGACGGGATTAGAAATCAATAAGAACTTCCGCTTCAACTTCCTCTGGTTTGGTCATTGCTGAACCGGTTTCGGCGGCTCACCATCTTCGGTAGCTTTTTCGTCAGTAGGGTGGTGACTCGGACTTATTGGTTGCCTGTTGAACGCCCTTTTTTTCTATATGCTGAAAATGAAGAAGGGAGAAACATGTTTTAGAATCAACCCGATTGGCGTGAACAAAAAATAAACGTTTATAAATAGCGCCTAAGCCTTAGGTTACATATGACGTAAATACATGGTTTTTTAAAATAATATTTCAGTTTAAATTCATTTATCTCCTACCTGATCGCTGGGATACAATGTATATTACAATCCACCGACTAGGTATATATTATGCTCAAAGAAAATACACGGTATAGAGGAATGGGAACAGGCAGCCTCAAGAATTTACTTTCCCTTCTTTCATCCCTCCAAATCCACTTGTTGTGACACTTTACTAACACTCGAATCCTCCCCGGAATTTACATCGGTAACAATGTAAATGGCGGTAGTATACAATCGGAACAACTTATCATTACTGAGTTGTTTCTTTGAATTACATACACAATTGTAATTTCAGTTAAATATTATAATTATTCTGGCTTCATTCCGAACAAAATAATAAACGAAAGAAACGTTACAAGAATAATAACAATCACAAGAGGATCTATTTGTCAAATAATTGACTATAAAATACTATAAATACTTGAAATTTTTACGAATCTAGTTACTGACTACCTGAGTCGTGCTAAAATTCATTTATGTGAAAACGGTGGGGTTTCCGATTCAAACTTTTTATGGAGAACAGAAAGTCATCTCTGTCTGAGTTGCAATTGATTCTATGAGAGGGAAAGCACGGCGGAAGGAAGCAGGGCGGTGGGGGGAGAATATTCGGATTGAAAGGGTCCTGTTTGATTTGACGCTTTTGTTCTTCGACAATGGGAGTCCTTGATTAAAGAAAACAGAGCTCATGTGCCACACACACACACACACACACAACGCTCACCCCACATCTCCTCACCCCTATGTTATAATTCACCTAGTGGAGTTATGATCGGAGTCTACAGTTAAGGTTTCATCTAGTGATGAAGTTTCACGGGCGTCCTATTGCAATGTTGTCTTGCCCAAAATTTTCGATATTCAATGAACTCTAGTGGTGCAGTTATATATACGATATATTTATTAATTAAAAATATATATATTATAATAATATATATAGGTATTCAAAGTCCGTTGAGGGTCATTTTACTAAACATAAAAAAAATAAATAGAACCCTTTGTTGAACAGGGCTGGTTTTGAGAGGGCAATTTTTCGGGTCGTCCTAAATGCGCATTTGTTGGGGGGTGGCCATAGCTCGTAAATCCATAACAACGGTCGGGATCGGCCTGTAATTCACGGTGGGATAGCCCTTCGGTGACCTATTAGGGCCATCGACGAGGCCGAGTTATGGTCGCCGCTCAATTGAACAGCTCGTTGGTGCCCGTCTACCCTTTTTTCCCGTCAACGGTGAACGGCAGGTTTTACATCCAGAAGTTGACCCATAAGCCCATTCCCGATGCAGCAGACACCGCTACGTCTAGGAAGGAGAGCTCTCAGGAGCTCCATAAAAGAGAATTGCAGGCCGAGCACTGACAGTGGTGAAACTAGCCACTAGTAGAACTATAAATATATTAGGCGACACAGAGTCGGAATTTGAGACAACCGCTGGTTTTCATAAAAATAATTCAACCGGAAACGACCAACGCTACCGCCATATCGGTTTTTAGTTAAAGACGATGGCGTCCGGACTTAATTTAAAGCTACGCTGCGGAATCTGGTCCATACAGATGGTGCAATACCCGTCGCCCGTTATCGAATCAAAAGTCCCAGTAAGTTGTAATTTAATGACGCCAGGGATCAACAAGTAAAAACCGTGCCAACTGTTTGTCGTTTCTGGCGGACGGGTAATGATCGAAGGATGACGAAGTGCTTCTGCGAGTTCGGCGGAAGTTAAACGGGTCAACGCGAAAATGCGCACTTCACGGTCAATTCATTGCAATCCCCCGTGTTATATACTATATTGTTGTCCTATCCATGCCAATTTATTGATTAGCGGTAAAAATTTAAATTTCTTAAGGATTCATTGATTTGGGGCCGTTTTGAAAACGTTGTTCCCCGGAATTAGTGTCAAGGCTGGCCTCCTTCGATGGGCAGTGAGGTTGTGGCGCCTTATTAGTGTTTCGGGGTTGTTAGGAGGGAAGGGAGTAATGGGCTGGGGTGGGGGTGGAGCAATTCGTGGGAATGGGGCGGGAATTGTTCTTTGTTCGATTAGGGCATTAGCTGCCCGACTCCCAGACAATGGGTTATTTGTCCCTCAACGGCGTCCTTGCTCCCACCGACCAGTGCCCGACCTCGGCAAAAAAAGGGGGATTGTCCTTTAATATAAAAATATGGCCAGACCGCCCAATTGAATTAGACGATGGATGATCGCCTCTATAAAATATTCGGCTCTTATGAAAAAAATGCCTTCAAATCTTCCACTGTGAAATGGGCAAATTTGGTTCATTCATTTTTATTATCTTCCTAGACATTTGTCCTATCCAGAGCATTTTATTTTGAGAAATATCCGAGTAGAGCAAATTATACAGACAGAACTTAAAGAACATAAAGAACTTTTGAAACATCATTTTATTGGTTTTAAGACATTGGCTTGAAAATTTTAATTACAGCAAGCAATAACTAAGTTATAACTATCATAAATGTGAATGTTAAATGGCGATAAATTAATTCTTTATATTATATTTATCTTTCTCTTTAATACACTCGGTGCATTTCATATAGCTGCAGAGCACGTTTGTAATGGGTAAATGGAAAGTAGCTAATGATTTCTGTTTGTTTCAGGTGAGCCAAAGACAAATATATCAACCCGTGGGGTGGTGAGTGAACAAAACCGTTAACATTTTAATGCTTATACTGCACAGTGCGTTGTTTATTTCTGTCTCTAACAGTTACAACTTATATTAGATAACATATCAATAGTACCAACATACAGTCATAAAGTTATAAACCAATGTTATTAATATAATGCAGATATTTCTCTAATTGAGAAATCACATGCACTTAGGGTCGAGACGAGGTAATATATTGCTTTCAGTAGTTATGCCTCAATATTTTAAATGGACCGAAGCCGAAATATCACGTCATACAACTTCAGTAACGAGAATAATTACTGAATAATGACTGTACGTTGAGGAATGTGTCAGATTGTTCCGGTCTGATAAAAGGGGATGGGCCTGATAAAGGGGGGTAGTTCGCGGTCTGGAGTGTATGCGGGCTAACTACAGTTGAGTCCGCCCGGATATCGCGGCCCTAACTCAACCAGCGCTATTCAATTCTGTGGCCGTGTACAACTTAAAGCCGCTTGAGTTGCGGCGGTTCCGCTTCGGTGTATAATATACGTTATCAATTTAGTCTACTGTCGTTCAGGCCAAGGCCGAGATCGATGTAACATATTAACTTTCCTCATGTTTACCCCATGTGTACACGTTGGATTGTCATTGATAGAAGGGCAAATGAAGATGTTTCTGTCGCACTAAATTGCTTGACTTACCCCCATGAACGACGTACTTTCAATGGTAAAATGAGGAAGGCAAAACATTGTCAACTCCTAGAGAATATTAAAGTATATTAAATACTACAAGGAAGTCAAACATAGTCCCCTTCATTATAGACGAATGTTTTTACCATTATTTCTTCATCGCCATTTAGGACAATGTTCTGTACACAGTATAGTGTTTCAATAATATCGAGCCATTCAAACTCTGATTATCGGTGAATGTCAATCAGGTTCGTGTCGTCAAAATAGTTTACAAAAAATTGCAGTCACTTACTGGAGACGTCCCTCCCGTTTCTGTGTATAAAAGGGCCCAATGCCCTCAGTGTCTAGTATTAAACTTGACACTCGTATCGTCCGGTACGCTCACCGGGTAACCCCCCGAGAGTGAAGGAGGACTCTCTAAGCGAGTTGTAGACTAATTGGGGTCGCTAAAAGGGTAGTCGAGTATTTAAAGTTTCGCCGGTGGGGAGGACGGCCTTTTGTTTGAAATTTTAAGAGGGACAAAAAGCCGGGCTTGGTGTGGGGTAGGGGGGAGGTGGGGGCGCACATATCATGCTCATTAACATTCATGCCAGACTCTCCTCCACGGCCGTAAGCCTTTATACCTCTTTCCCGGCGCCTTTTCCGCTTTTCCTGTCCTCCGCCTGACCTCTCCTTTCTTCGGCACAGCTCTTTTATTCCCCCACCACCCCCTAACGCCCGCCCGCCCGCGTCTCAGCGCAAGTGTTCCCATGCTAATTAATACACTATTATCCTGAGTCTTGATCGAGACTGTCGAAAATTAGATGTCAAAAGATCCAAAATTAGAGACCAGAATTTGCAGGAGTACAAAGGCTGTTTGTGGGGGAATAAAACTCATGCACGGCCATATTCATGAGTTTGGCAATTAAGTTATAGTACTATAGAATAATCTATGCGGGTTTTGAATTTTACTTTCTCCTCTCACCACGAGTAACAGAGATACCGCACAAATTTAGAATTTACAGGATTCCGTTGTTTATGTTGTGTCGTCTAGCACGATATTGCTAGATCAATCCGTTGAATATTACTTGACTATAATCTCCCAACTTCCTGACCGGAACAAGATTGATGAAAGTTTCGAAATTTGCGATCAGAGCGATCACACATCAGTTCAACTAGAAGTTCTGAAGCTTTCCCACTTGGGAAGCGTTAAGCCTAAATTACGGTACATTGTACTTAAGTAGTCTCCTGGATCATGCTGTAAAGTACAACTTTGTTAATAGGGAAGGTAGCATTCAAAATTAAAATATTAGACATCGCCGCGCCACAGAAATATTGTTAAATAACCAAATCGAATGAATTTTGATATTCTATCTAATCTTTGACAAAATGCAATTAATCCCTCGATTTCCTTATTAAGAGATTTATGAAAATACAATATTTCTTTACTTGAACTTTTTTTAGTTCGAATAAATTGTGTTATGTTCAATGTATCTTTGTAATAATTAATGTTGTTGTTGTATAATATAGTAATGTATTTATCACGTTTTATAGTGGATTGCCCCTTTCCTGCTCATGTTGTGTAGGTTCTAGTTCCTAGTTTACCGGAGGAATTCTGCGCGGTAAATAACATTTTTTCAGCTAATCTTAGTATAATACAATTGAACATGTCGCGTTTATAATATTTACAATATTGACGTCAGGAAAAGGGACATTTCAAAAATATCAAAAGAGAACTTCATTCTAAAAATAGTTTACGAATATCGGGTTAGGATGTGGTCTGAGGACAAGGAAGGGATTATTGAGGGTAGAGAGTGGAGTACCTCCACTGTTAGGCCGGTGGCCGAGTGTAACCCCTAGCAGATATATCGAAGGGGGGAGCTTTGATATCACCAAAGCGATACCATCTATTGTGCAAGTATTCCGGCGTCCCTTTGACGGAAACGGAGAAAATCTGCCCAACCTTCCTTTCGAGGGGAAACTTCCCCCTAAGTACTAAAGGCTGGGAAAACTTCCACTGTGGGAGTTGCATTAAGACCGGGCACGAAAGTGGCATCCAGGGGAGGTTAAGAGTGGAAACTACAAATACAAGAAATCTCTTCAAGATCGGGATCCTCCTACTTTCAACGGCATGCTCCGTTAAATAGCCGTAGCGTGTTTGAGAATGCTCTTCAACTTTGTTGCCAAGAAGTATTGTAACAGTTTAAAGTGTAAATGTGACCGGTTAGCATAGCAAGAAGTAGACCATCCGTGTGGTTAAATTCGACACCTTTATCCATGAATTATATATTAGAATATATTTTAAAGTCTGGCAGTCTCACATGGTAATTGAGTAAAAAACATGCTAAGTACAATTTAATATTTTAAAATGTGACGAAGTAAATTAAAAGATAAATTGCAACTTATTACTATTTTGTACTTTAGCATTAATAGTGGAAAAATTCTGGCAAGATGTCCACGTGTGAATGATTTCAGTTTCGTGTAGGATGGAAAATGAACCAGTAATTTACAATGGAAGGCGGCTTGTATTAATTTCATCAGTTCAGTAACATGGAGTCTCCACTATCTAAGTGGCTGTGACTATCTGCGTATAATCTCCACCGGTGCCCTCGAATCCCGGCATTCACCCACCGAAGATAACACAATTGGAATGATGATGTTGATGAATGGAATTGTCACCGAAGGTTTGATCAAGATGAATCTCGCATCCATGAATATACACCGAGTACGGAATGGAGATCCTGTCAGCGGGCCCATAATGACATTAATATGAACTGAATGCGGCGAGAGGAAGCGGAGGTTTAGAACGCAGAAGAAATTCGCTTTTCTCTATTTTGGGACTAGACCAGTTTCGGTTATTTCCCATCGGATCAGTTGATACAGCCTACCGCATTTAACGGCAATAAATAACCCGTATTTTCGTATCATTATTAAAATGTTTGATATTTTTATTTGAAGGATCCAGTGTTTATGATTTTTGTTTTCTTAGTATGTTATACGAGAATGTCCATGTTTTGCCTGATACCGGGGACTGCCCCATTATCAGAAACCTGGCATTTAAATGAAAAATTCGCCAGTAATTCTTCAATCTATTTCCACTCACTGCATTTATTTCGAGGACTATTATTTCAATATTTCAAACAAATAGAGTTCGCGCTAGCGCGGACGGGACAACTAACTGTAATTACCACTGCTCCTTACAGCTAGACCGAACCGGCTTCGGTCCTTATAGACTTTGTGACCGAACTGTCAATATTGATGCACGATGATTTCGAATTGAAATTGTTTTTACTGCCCGTTGTACTCTGTACTATGTACGGTAAACACTAGGAGGAGGTGTTTAGTGGGCTTGGCCCTCCATGAGGCGGCGGCTCTATGGCGAGAAGTTGCCGACTTATATATCTTAGTTTAATGCGGCTTTTAAAATTGACGAGGCTTCCAACCGACCAACTCCTTCCTTCCTCCATTCCTCCCTTTTCCGATTCCCAAGCGGGATCGAATAACTGAAGTTGGGTGGGGCCGCAATTAATTATTAACGAGCTGGCCTCCAATTTAGGCCGCCGCGATCAACCGATCGTGTTTTGATCGTTAGAAACCGCGCGGTCATAATTTGAATCCATCCGATGCGGATTTCTGTGTCTTTTATATTGTATGACAGGAGGTTCAAAATTTTGAGCCATTAGACTAAGTGTTACGGCCCAAAATGTAACTTAACTCTGATATGCTTCCTCTCACATATCGGGGAGCAGTTGAATAAACAAGTTTGAGTTAGAGCAATACTGAGCAATGAAACAGATTGCAACAGATAACGGTTTTGATATTCCTTATATATTTGTTTGAAAAAAAGTTAAGGTTCGATCAAAATTACAGTTATTTATTAATATATCGCTTCGGAAAGTGGGAACTTCAAAGGAAGACCGCTTTTGTGAGAGCCATCAGGTGAATCTTTCAATGCTTCGGTCTGTTGGTACTAACCTGACGCTCCAACAATTTGCTTGGCCAAATGAAATGTTTATCAAACAAAAACTAATTTTAAGACAGGCAACGTGGCCCATCGCAAGAGCGTTGTACAAAAAGAAAATTCAACCATTCAGTGGTCGTATTTTCTAACAATCTGCTTAGATTTCTTAACTTGCGAGAGATCGTATTATTTTCATATTATTTAGATTTTGGGATTTGATATACATTCTTTTTTTGTGCATTCTATTGTGTAATATGTATTTTAGGAGCGATTATGATTTTACGGCACTATTCCCAGAAACCGTTACCATGATTTCATTACTTTATTTAGCTTCCTTCCTTAAACGAAATATGATATTATCGCATGACACTCCACAGTACATTTCACTGGAAGAATGCACAAACTCGGTTTGTTACGGTTCATACTAAATGGATTTTGTGCCTAGTTTGTCAAGAAAAGTTGAAGGATAGCTAGATAGACAGAAATAGATAGAAATTTCCGACAGATAGCGAATTCATAGCTAAATTCATATTACTGTTTTCGAATACATCATGCGATTACATTTAATCTGCTCATCCATACTCCGCGGTCAAAATTCCTTCTTTTCTTGTAAGCGCTCCAATTTCAGTACACTTATAAATTAACTTTCATAGAGTCAGCCAGTTACACTATTTCCGTTTAGATTCCGTTGTAACACACGTACAAAATAAAAATAGGAAACATCGAGATTACAAAAGGACTACAAATAGGAATACGAGAGGGTGGAATAACACTTTATAATACTAATTAAGAGCATGTTAGAACTAATAGATGAACCCATATATTATATATAGATGATCTACTTATATACGCGGAATCAGACGGACATGTGAAGCCAATAAATTACAACAAACAAACAAAAAATAAATAAATATAATAAATCTGAGCCCAAAAGACGGTCGCTAGCGCCACCTGAGGGTGGTGTGGCGGTGCACTGAACTAAAGTGCATTGGGTACACGTGTACTGAAACGCTGGTGCCCCCTGAGTGTGGTGCGGCGGTGCACTGAACTAAAGTACATTGGGTGCACGTGTACCGAAACTCTGGCGCCCCTTGAGGATGGTGCGGCGGTGCACTGAACTAAAGTACATTGGGTACACGTGTACTGAAACGCTGGTGCCCCTTGAGGATGGTGCGGCGGTGCACTGAACTAAAGTACATTGGGTACACGTGTACTGAAACGCTGGTGCCCCTTGAGGATGGTGCGGCGGTGCACTGAACTAAAGTACATTGGGTGCACGCATACCGATACGCTGGCGCCCCTTGAGGATGGTGCGGCGGTGCACTGAACTAAAGTACATTGGGTACACGTATACCGAAACTCTGGCGCCCCTTGAGGATGGTGCGGCTGTGCACTGAACTAAAGTACATTGGGTGCACGTGTACCGAAACGCTGGCGCCCCTTGAGGATGTTGCGGCGGTTCACTGAACTAAAGTGCATTAGGTGCACCTGCACCGAGATCCGAGACAAACTGGTCATTTTTTTGTGGAATAATATAACTTTGATAAATTTCCGAGAAATAATTCTTTTATCCATGGCAGAGTTTGTGGATTAATTCGGTTTAATTTTAACCGTTCGACTGCCGTTCCTGTCGACTGGTCATTTCGATCTTCTTTTTCTTTCTCTATCTGGTATTAACCAAGCACCACTTACTTATCTTCTATCACGATAAGAAAGATGCTTCTCTTGATTTTTTTTTAAATCTCAGTTGTGAGAAGAAGCCAACATTGTAGTCAATAAAATCCGGCAGAATTGACTTGGGTCAATTGCAAATGCAACAATCAACAAATTTACATGTTATATATATTGTATATATTATTGTCCTGATATGGATCTCATGAAGTAATCACCCACCGGTGATACTTTGCTGACTTGTTATTCTAGACAGACGAGATCTCTGCGCCAGTGGGTTATAAGCTGCAGACGGGGGATACTGGATGGGCAACGGAGAAAAGGGATTCGACATTAGGATTGGGATGAGCAGAAAGACGGGAATGAAATTTGGGATTTTATGATTGTAGGGTATCTTGAGGTCATGGTGAAGCATGGGGAGCATTGAGGGTGGTTCGAAGGACTTTCGATTGGAATCTCTGGATTGTATTAAAATCCGGACTGTTAAAATGAAAGAATGTTGGACTGTTGGTTCTTTATTTAAGTCCCTCAACTTTGAGAATAGCGTTCAAGCATGCCAGAACCTGCCATGACTCGAGGTCATAATCAATCCTTGTGGCCGGTTCATGTCGATATCATTTCGAAATTCACTCGTCATCATTTGGTCCTATTTACTTACCTAACGACCTACAGTGAAAACTGCTACTTTTCATTGCGCACTTTGCGGTTCTCCTTATGTTTCCTTCTGGTGTTTATTTTGTTTGTAATATATTAACGAGCTAGGCACGTTCAACAGTTAGCTCAACCAAGATTAATTTATCAAATTATTTATACGTCTAATAATTTATACATTAACTTAAATCAACTTAGGTTTCTGGGTACAATTTCTTGCGCCTGCTCCACGAGTGGTTCAAACTATTTAGGGTTCAAACTATTCCCGGTGTGTCGGCCGGGTCAGGTATTCGTCCAATTTTCCTTACATCTGTGAAGCTTTCCTACACGTACGGCTGGAATTTTCTGGAAAAGCGGGTCGATTCTCAATCTGATTAACCGATTGCGTTGGGGGCTCAAATTACAAGGAAATACCAACAGGTTTGGATGATTATGAACTGCCGTCAATGTCAATCATGTCTTAACCTCTTACTTGGCTACGATTTTGTTTCATAAATACTTGTTTCGTTCAATGGCCCATAGAACAATTGGTGTCCGAATATAGACAGTAATGGCGGCGATTTAATTTTTATTTAACTCAATCGGACTATTATACAATGTATAATACATTAGAGAACTCCCTATAAGTTCATGTTAAATTATTCTTACGGTAGCTCAGTTCAATCTCAGTCCAATTCTCTTCTCAGATTGAATTGATGACGAACGGAACTCATAAACGCTAGTTATGAATAATTCAATCATTCGAGTCATTCTCACCGTTCGGTTCCAGTTCTGCCGGCTATTATTAATGGGATAGAGGGTAAAATGGCAATTTCCCAGGGAAATAAAATAAATAAAACTTGAATTGCTGGTAGTGTCGTCAAAGGGGGTGTTCGGATCGTGCTCGGGTGCTAGTGGCGCGCGATCAATTACTGGGGGTGGTGGTGGTGGTGGTGGTGGTTGGGTATTATGCAGGGAGGTAGAAACTGGCTTAGTTTGAAAAGGCGAGTGAATATGGATTAGGCGTGCTTACATTCGGTGAACTCGGCCCGCCTCGGCCGACTGAACGGGACTGAAGAGAATTGGGATTCCATTACACGGCTCCGTTAATTAGAACGGGGCGAGCACCCCCTTCCGCCGTGTTTCAACTTTGTTATTATGTGAATCCGTTTCCAAGAAGAATGTTATCACGAGATAGACACCGCGGCATTCCCTCCATCAATACTGTCCATCAATAATAAAAGTTTATGTATTAATTATTGTACTACAATTATCTCTTATCATAGAGGTTTGGAGTGAACCGTGGTATTTTCCGTTTCCATTTGATTATTTTGTTTTAGTACTAGAATGGATCGATATACTCAGTTCACAACTATTGATCAGCACGAGTAAATATCGTGGCTTAAAAAATGAAAAACAAGGTGATAGGTGGTAGTTATGTCGTACATAACGATAAAATTAGAAACTATAAAATGTATTTTCCGGAGGTAATTCAATTTATATTAATATATTTTCCTCAGCGTTTTGTCCTGACCAACAACTAACTCGATAGATAGACTGTCATGTGGCTCTTTATAAGTGCCATTTTATCAATTAATTTTTTATTACGAGTTTAAAGCTTAAAATGTCTTTTTCAAACATTAAAAGTAATCGACGGTTTGGGACAGGGGGGACGTACCCCCGGCTCGTAGTATGAGTGGATAACGTGTTTACCTCGATGGTCTCCGTTGGGGTCGAAGGAGCGACGAAAATAAAGTAATGTATTGGGTTAGAATCGATTGAGTGGGCGGCAGTTTATATCGGGCGCCGAGCGTCTCTGATTTATACCTGGCTGGAAACTTGACCGCCCCGACGGTAACACCCACCTACTTTATTGAACAAAACCGCCCTCCTACCTCTAACCCCATCTGTAATTGGCTGGAATGGAATAATAGGGGAATCGTTGAAACAAGATCTTCGGCCCACATGATAATAATATCAGTGATGTGGCTATCATCCGACGGTCTCCCAGCTGCCTGTCGAATCAATATTAAAAAAGACACTAAACACGCTAGACACTAAACAGTGTAGCGGCGTTCGCTTCCTCACTAATTACTGAAGGAATGCTATTATTCATAGGCATATACATTTTTGCATATATTTAGGTATATATAAAAGTTAGTACAGCGGCTGTTCATCAGCAACTAAGTTTAATGGGGTTTAATGAGCGATAAAAGATTATAACAGGTATTCGCTTATTTAAGGGGGAAAGGGAAGTTTATCTGGAAATTATCTAGTCGCTTTTTCCCGGCGGAGGGGGTTGATTGTTTAGAATTTTCGTAATGGAACTTTTATGGACGGCCGTACAAAGGGGAGGCCGGCTTACCCATTTTTCCGCCGTAATCGAAAAAAGGGAATAAAAAATGTAAAGGTTTCATCCTTTGTTGGGGCGTATTTTGAGGTTCGGTAATGAGCCGGTCTCGGTCCCCGGGTTTATATCTTGGAATTGTGTGTCCCCCGGCCTTTTTCATGGCTGAGGTACACCGATGATTAAAAACGGCATCATCGTTCGGCAATCGGAGGGGGGAGCCCCAATAAGCTAATGGCCGAACAACAGTAGGGCCTAGATGCCTAGATTTTTCCACCCATTCTTGGACGAAAGTCAGTTCCGGCCAGATCAGGTAGGTGCAACGTCGTAGGAAAAGACAAAAAGTATCCCCGAAGAAGATTCGCTGGGAGAAACCAACGGCAACAATTCAAGTTTATGTTTTGCAAGAGTCAAGATTGTATGTATAGGAGGAGGCTTTTTACTTTGCGCGAGTAATGCAATACCTCGTATGTTCGGTGGGGTGGACTAGAAGTATATCGGATTCAGCGAACTTAGTTGCACGGATTATAGACAGGTTACGTCCTACAATTATCGTATTACATCTGTGTGGTCCACGTGTGAATTTTATATTACGAAATACGAATGGTTGAACGTATTTATCAGAAATTACTTGGTTTATTGATATTTTATTGAAATACAGTTTTTGATAGATATGACCATCATGTAGAATATGTTTTAAGGAAATTCATTTTTGTAATTCCGTAATGTAGCTTCCAGAAAACTGTCTAGGAGGTCAGGAAGGCGGGAGTTATCCGAGGGCCAATACGTATGGATGAAGAGATCTCTTCAGTACGTACATTTCACTAATTAATTCCCATTGTGAAATACCTAAAACTAAATTGATTAGACAACTCCGCTTTTTCATTCAGTAATCTGTTTCTTACCTTAAATAAGTCAAGGAATCAATTAAGTATTAAATATTCTTACCTCTGGGCCCTTGGGTATTAATCAGGGTTACTTTGGGTGGCGTTTTCAGAGGGTGGAGTTTGGGGCTCATTAGGCATATAACCCCTCTCAGACATTCATATATAAACAAAGTGGTTATAAATGTTTTATAAGATTAGATTGCTTCAGTTTGAAGCCGCCGCGTACAGGCACTTACCGCTTTGTTCCTGGCCCACCGTTCTATATTTAACGGTTCATCTTGTATTAATAGTTCCCCTCAAACATTCCCACACCGGTAGAGAGTGTTTATAAATGGAAAGGTAATATATTTTGTTTATTCGGAATAATAATTTTTTCGTACTTACCAAAAAATGAACGAATATAAATGAATTTTTAATAGCCAAAATTTTAATTATATTAAGGCATAGAATTATTTATTATTATCATCAGCTAGCCAACATAACTGGTGGCTGGGACGACGGTAAGAGACGTCTAATGCAATGTCTAATGAAAATGAACTTTTCAATGATTAAAGAAATCCATCGATTATGAATTTCCTCTTCCACATTATTCCTCCTTATTATTATTACGTTTATAAACACCAATAAACATATTTTAAATATAAAAAACTTCCAGAATTTTTATTTATGCCGACGTTTTAATTTCAGCCGATAATTGGCAGAGGTTTATATCGAGGATGTCAGTGTCAAAATGGTAGTTGCCTGGTTGAGAATTTCGTTCGTGGAATTTCATCTGGGACTAGTTCTTCAACTAGTTTTTCATACCGTACGACACTGTAATCTAACTCCTCTCGACCTCTCCTCTTACTTCTCTCTGTCTCTCAGTTTATCGTCAACCACTACTGATTTTGCCTTTCGAAATTCTTTCCAACATTCCAAAAGCGTTTCTCTTGAAACCCGAGGATTCTGTCAATAAACAAAAACTCTTTGGCGCTCTTAACTTCTCTCTTTGGTTTGTCGATAAACCGGAAATAATTTTCATATTTTATTATAGTCATTCATAATTTATAACAATCAAAATGAAATCTTCTTAGTACTCATAAAATATATTCTGTAGTACCTCTGTATTTTGAACTATGCATTCAATTTAATTGTATTACACGAATTGAGAAATATGTTATGCATATTCCTCGTTCCGATTATACGTTAATTAAACAAACCTCGGCTGTCTGGATAATGGATTCAACAGTCCGTTAGGTGGGCATCTGGAAATCTGCCCCGAATTGGTTCTCCCGGGAGGTGTTCGGGCCGGCCATAACTCGTGGCCCAATAACTCTGCGGGCCGTCGCTGTTCTGGACGATTCATATATCTTAGCGTTTTCAGTTTCCCTTTTCCCCGGTGCCGGAGTACGGCTGGCATTTATTTTTATCTTAATTGGGGCCAGAACCGCCGTTCAAATGGTGGCGGCGATGCGAGCGATAGAGCGCGAACATTTCTGATTTAGGGTGGGTTATTTCTTTGATTTTTTCCAGTGACTGTTTCTTGCCAGGTCGAGCGGACCGCAGTTAAGTCCGCCCGGCCGTGAAAAGGCTCAAGGAAGTCAGAAGCGGATTTGGGGTATCGAAAACTGAACCTTTTCCTAGAAACGGAAACTGTGCTAGGTGGAAAAAAAGCGTCGGTATTTTCCTGATACGTGAAGGAATACAAGAATGAACAAATTATTACTTAATTACGAAGATTCGAATTAGATTTGAATTTCCAGAAGATGAAGGAGTGAATTCAGTATTAAACGTATCGAAGTACCTGTTGAAGTACGCGTTTATGGCGAGCAGACAAAGCCACTGGGAATATTCTTCGATATTACCTTGTACCTATATTTATTATCGAATATTATGTTAATAAATTATTATTAAAAGCTATTGATTTATACATTCAACATGATATGAATACGTTCTTTCACACGGTATCTACTAACCGGTACCAGTCAGGTCCCAGCTCGATCCAGAGGGGCAGAATCTGTTAATTACTCTGTTAAGTATTTAACCTTTTAATAAAAGGCAATCATTTTAAATAAAGTCCCTCTTTTCTTCTGACATGCTTGTACTGGCCGCACAAATAGACTGGGCGAAAATAATCGCTGAGCAATAAGCTGTTGTATTTGATCTTTTAATAGGCTTTTACGATGTCACGGTTCGAAAGGCACGTCGGCGTTTTGTGCCCGCTAATTTCCTCAGAACATGAACCTGATTATTATCAGGCTGCCTAAAAATACATTAGCAACTCTAATAGCAAGTTCTTGGCTACACACTTGGCTAATGAAAGTGCATGTTTGAGCGTTCATATTAACGTTGAGATGTAATAATAATAAATACGGTAACTGCGAGATATCCAGGGGAAGTTGAAAAGGGGGTGCAGTAATGGGGAAGCAAACTCTTAC
Source organism: Lethocerus indicus (assembly GCA_019843655.1). Taxonomy (NCBI): domain Eukaryota; kingdom Metazoa; phylum Arthropoda; class Insecta; order Hemiptera; family Belostomatidae; genus Lethocerus; species Lethocerus indicus. The sequence continues at coordinate 9,045,281 of JACDQD010000004.1, forward strand.
TGTTATGCCATAATTGGGCAAACAATTCAACTTATTTCCGACATCGGAGCTTATTAATTCGTTCTATTTGTTCTTGTTGGAGGGCGGCGGTGATGGGATGGGGGAACATTAAAAGAGCCGGTTAGCCTCCCTCCCTCCCTCCCCGCACCGCAACTAATGGAACAGCAAACATTTATTAAAGACCAACTATTATTTAACCGGTGAGAGGTTGGCGCTGGCCGGTTAATGATTTTCGCCCCTGGCCGCCCTTCCGGGACAAACATTTGTCATAAAATTGGGCTAACAGTGGGTGGCGGCAGCGGAGGGCCACTTTTGTTTGAAACACTCGAGCCGGCCGTATTTACGCTGGGGGCGGGCGCGGGGGCGGCGGCTCCCTGTGCTATTATTATCGTTTGCGGATGAGGCTGCACAGAACATCGGTGGCGTCATTTTCAAGACTGTAGTCTAACTACTAGTAAAATTACAGATTTTGTTTGACCCCATTGGCGGATTACTGATAGAATTCATTCATAATACAAATTATGCAAGCAGTGCTACACCTATGCCCCAGCGTGGGGTCTCTATTGTTGCCAATGATTTAAATCAATGAAATATGGTTCATCCTTTGGTATTGTTATGCAACGGTAATATGCTTAAATATGGTTGCTGTAAAATCAGATTTATTATGGCGATCTTCTGTCTCCGTTCGTTAGTCTTTTGCTAGACCGGTTTCGTCAGTAGCTTTCCCTCGTTAAGTCGGTAAGAGAGTTTGGTTTCCTGTGCGGCGGCGGAACTTGCGTATATATCCCACGATTATTTAATAGTTTGCAGGTATTTCTGTTGCTATCTTTTTGAGACGCATTAAGGGGGCGTTATTATATAAACTATGAAATTATTCCTGATCCACGGCGGAGACGCGGACATTGTTGGTGGGCAGAAAGGCGTGACGGGGTCACCTTGGCTTCACTCTCGACCGGGATACCGGCGCGGCAATAACTCTCGAAAGCGACTCGCCCTCTCATTCTACTTCAAACTTCGAACTCGTTTTAAAAAGTTCGAGAGGTGGGGTTGAAGGGGGTCGCTCGACTGGAGGAAGGAGAAGCCAGATAAGCGTTTCAACTGGCTTATCTGGAAGGAAAAAGGAATAAGAGCGGCAGGAGAGGGGAAAATCATAAAGCCAAGTTTAATCCGTTTTGACTACTCTCGGAAAGGCCCTGAGTCTTCAGACAACCACACCAAGTTTTCGGCAGGCTTCCTCACTGGCCTCTCACTCTCTCTCTCTCTCTCTCTCTCTCTCTCTCTCTCTCTCTCTCTCTCTCTCTCTCTCTCTGGCCGGACGGAAGGTTAAAAAAACCCCCATTTTTGCGAAGTGTGGAGTCTTCGGACTGGTTTTAAGGCTTTTATGAGATGGATTAATAATACTCCATACAGTAGAGTGAGGAGAAAACTTAGATCTTGTTCATTATATCGTAATAAATATGCGCGTGTCTCGAGTGCAACCCTTCAAGCGATCTCTGTGTGGCTGGGATTATAACTGAGCACGCATTTTTATTGCGTTTCAATTTAAAAATGTAATTAGAACAGATGATCCGAGTGTCGGACGTTTCGGAGACTACGGCTAATAACTCTATTCCAATTCGGCCCAGACGTACTATTATATTCGACTTATGTCCAACGGTAGCGTTGGCGATGTCCGATATAATTGTGAAATATTGTATACGACGAGAGATCAGTATTAGTATTGGAAATATTTGTAGCGGTGGTCTGAATGGTGTATTTCTGAACCGAATAAATTCAGTGGAACATCGTGTGATGTTAGGCCCGACGGGGGAGGAAATACACGGGAGGCTTAAGGTCAAAGTTGAAGGGCTCGGATGAGGGGAACATGCGACCAGACCGCATAATCAGTCCAACTTGCTAGATTATGGATGGCCGTTCTATGAGCTTCTCAGACTTGGACTTAGAAATTGAACCAATATTAATTGTCAGAGAGTTGGCATTCAGCTTTACCTTCACCGTCTAAAATATCAATATTTTCTTTCGCGAATTTGTTTTGGATTTGTCGATATTCATTAGAAGTCTTAAGCTAAGTTCGGTTTAGTCTTATCGGCATCTTCGGTTATGTGAGTCATCAAGCTCACAAGCATACTTCGAGCGAGATTTAGAGGTGTAGCAAAATATTCGTATTCTAATTCTTGAACTATTTTATTTCCTCATGTGGCTAAATATTTTCCGCGCTATGTTTCTGTGCATTTTAATATTGTAAATAGATAACAATTTTTCATATTATTCTTCATTCTTATCACATAGTATGTTGGGAACAATTCTGCCCATGCGCGTTAAAAATACTTTAATCAATATAAATTCAATATAAAATTGAATTTAATTTGCCTAATTTGTCGACAAATGAAGTCATCTTTCAGGCTCAATGACAAATTAAACAATAATGAAGTGAACACAAATGGGCGCTGTATATTAATTTAATGCGATTATACTGCGACTGAAGTTGAGATAATGGGGGCCGTTATGAGACGATTACTGCCATAGTGGCATGAAACAGACTTCATATCCGAGTTAGTGTACAGTAAATCCAATTTCCATTGGCAATTGGCTTATATATGTATAGTGGGTTGAAGATTACATACGTTCTAACTCACCTATGAATGCAAGGACACGCAAGTCGATATGAGAGTGAATGAGATCTCAATTTACGTTCATATTTGGGCCGTAATTCATCGTCTGTTCCGTTTATTAATTAAAATCGTTATCTTACATATTAAACGCATAGGTCATTCGATTCGTGAACTATTTGAATATTCGAGAGAGGTTTTCAAATATATTGCGACACGGTTTTTTCACTTCTACGATCATATTTCTCCGTTAAATTCCCCTTTCACCTACAAAATAGTCCTCTCCAAGTCGACACAGGCGTTAGGCGGGTATTTATGACTGCCAGCGGTCATAATCGCAGATCGGGAAACTCAAAGGGAAATTAGGGTCGACGATTCCATCGGGCCCCACCCCCGGTACTCACCTGCCGCTATCGGTCGCGACTGCTCTTTTGCTCGACGCCTCCTTCTCTTCGATTCTGAAACGAGGCCCTTCCCAGAGATAAGGGAGAATTGTTTGCGCACATGGCCGACGCTTAGAACACCCTCCCCTCTCGGCCCCCCCTCAACAAACTCTCTGAAAATAGTTTGGCCGACCGGCCTTGGCCAATGCTCCCTCTCCCGGCGCTGTCACGAAGGCTACCCGCTGTATTACCGCCAGCATCCTCCGCCATACACTCATCGCCAGATTTCTCTCTTAATTCCATATTCGCTCGCGTCAATTCCAGAGGACCTACGCATAAAAAAGAAATTACGTTACCCATCATATCATAACTGTCGAAATTCCAGTAAAATATTGTCAGAAGTAAAACTGAGATGACAAATTAGGTACTACTGGAGAAACATTCTGTTTACACCGCGGAACGTTTAATCCACTGAAATGACGATAAAGGAGAAAATGAACAGTTTATTGAAATTATTATTCGTGATTTAATGCAACTTTGAGGTAACGTTTAATTTGAAGTTGTAAGACAGTAGAACGGAGGTGTGACAAGAATTCTCCACGCATTGAAAGGAATTTCAGGAGGGAAGTCGACTGTCAAAATGAAAAACGGGTGCATGGGATCCCAGTTATTTTTCAGTGTACCCAACTATCGTGTCATTAATCTGTGTTCGGGCGGTTAGTGAGTGACTGAGCGGTTCTATGATAGTAACAGGCGGGCTGGGGACATGTTCGGACATGGCCCCCACCACCGGGCCCAGGAGGGGCCGGAGCCCTGTCCCAAGGACCGGCTCTGGCGACGCCCCTCCTCCGGCCTCCCTCCCACCACTTCATCCCCTTCTCGTCGGCCACACACAACTCCTCCCTCTCCCGTCATCTTCATTCAGTCTCCCTTCTGTGCCGCTCTTCGCCGCGTTATACCGCGTCCGCACCAAGTTTACTTTCCGTACGGAATTCGTGTCGGACCGTGGGTTCTCTTCCAGTGGCTATACTTTGCTGCGGCCAGGACGGCCACTATTTTGATTTCCTCCGCATCGAGAATTCCTCATACGAGCCTGCCTTCTAGACCCGGTATGCATTTGCATGTACCAATTTTGGCAGAGTATGCCCGTTGAGGATGTTATGAATGTTGCTGCATAATGCTTGCTGTTAGCATTTATTTTATTTCTAATGATCTTGCTCTACGTTTATTTAGTTCATCCACTATCGATTGTGAAATTAATAAATAAGTAACACCTTATCATCATAAAAATCATGACTTAAGTTAATTAATGTTGAAAAACAATAAATAAAGTGGGGTTATTTTATAGTGATATATCACTAACTCTTTGGAATTCCAAAACTGTTCTACTACAATATATAAATAAGTGCAAGGAGATTAGTATTTTAAAAAAGTACATAAAATTATTTCATTTTCACATTGAAGTTAAGTGATATTTTCCTTCTTCATTTAGATCCTGTTTAGCCTGTTGTTTTTATACAGTGGAAAGTTTTTAAAAGTACCTTGTCGCTGGACTCGGTAGTGTCAGATTCGGATTCTCTATTTGGCATACCGACTAAAGCCCCTGTATGGCGTTTGTGTTGCTACCGCGGAAATAGCCGTCAATTTTGGTTCACGGCATCAGGCGAAGCGCTAACAGCAAATAACTAACGAGCCTATAATCTATCAGTCTATGTCCCTAGACGTATGTCTATAGCTCTGTTCAAGGTTTGGCCTCGATATTCTACATGTCTGTAATTACCACGAAATAACATACCTACCCTACTACACAAAGCGTTATAAACATTCCTCTTCCAATAGCAAGAATCCACAACAGATATTTCATACACTGTTCGGCAGAAACAAGTTGTAAATTTTTGTGTAATGAATTTAAATGAATCACTAATGCGCGCGTCGGGTTCTGGAGATGCCAGTTTTACATTCGTAGTGGTGCCGAGCATAGGTTAGTCCTTTATTTATTTACATGGGGGCGCGTGGGAGGAAAATGTGTTGGTGAAGCGGGGGGAGGGGGTTGGTTGGAGGTTGGTGAAATATGGGTGCTGGAAATTCGGAGGGGCCCCCGGAACAGAAGCCCGGAGTTGACACCCGCCCAATAACCCGGAGAAGTTGGCCCACTTCTACGCCCTAATGAAATACTACGCCCGCTCACCCCGCCAAATCCAATATGACTTCGAGTCTCAGCCGCCCCCCAACATTTAATGGCCTCCCGAATTAAGAGACCGTGTAACAGTCGATGTCGAGGGCGGGAAGTCGATCGTCGAGGGATTCGGAGGGATCCGTTCCTGAGAATTTGCCCGGGAAGTTGAAATCACTTCCGTTAATATTGAACAGAAATGTCTTAATATACCGGACAACCATTTAAAAAGGAAATGTAGTTACTAGAAGTAGATAGAAAGGAGTAATCGAAATAGCGAAACGTCAGTAACTAGGCCAAAAAGTAGATATTCTGTAATGATATTCAAACATTTAAAAACATGAATCAATTTCACATTCGTTATATAAACGGAACTGTATTTCGGTAAGCAACTCTATCACTGGAATATAGTTGGAAAAACTCACCAGTTCCTCAGCGAATGTGGACATTATTAAAAGGTAGTATGAGTTGTCGGATTATGGCCGTGACCAGCGCCACTTGATGAAATGAAGCACCGACCACAATCAAGTGTCGATTCGGTTATTCCAATTCGGTTTATTGGCCGGGGCCAAAGCTCGTTTCCCCGGATGAAGTGGGATTATTTTTCACCATTTTATTTTGCCCACCCACAACTGCACGAAAGAATTTGAACCGGCAATATAGGCGGTCTATTTTAATATCTATGCGAATGTGATTTATGGTATATGATTTCTAAACAATGTTCTTCATTTTTTTTATCATACTGTCAGGGTACTCTAGACTTTAAAATAATGCAATAAACAAATTTATTTTAATTTATTTTATCTTAATCAAAACTCGAATAGAGGAGGAAATCGGTTAATTCATTATCTCTTATTATATAAAGACGCAAAAGTGATTTAAGAAACGTTCTACTCGAGAATCACTGCCGTATATTGTGATCTACCGGGTTATAGAAAATATGGGAGTGAACGAGATCAAGGTAAGTCAATGTGAAGGGCATTTATTAAGGCGTGGAACGAAAAAGAAATAAGCGACTTCGATGAGGAATTGATGAAACCCCCCACGTTTCTGATTAACTTCAGGAACTATCCGTGACCCCTTTTACACAGGCAATAAATTGATAAGTTCGGAAAAGCTGAGTCACTCCAGCTGACTTGATTTGATTCATAGCCAAAGAAGGTTGACCCGACCGAAATGGGTCTGGAAAACTTTGAGTAGCTACTTTTGGAAATGCATCGGACATAGAAAAAGTTCCCGGAAAATTCTCCCACTGCGATTGTCGACTTTGGTGTTCTCCCGGCCCACAGTGAAACTGTTAAATCTATTCATAAAGGGCGGTTTTCTTTGATGCTTTCTCAACAAGTTTACGACCGTTTCACTTAAGTATACTGCTATTTATAGCGTTTTGTTTACAAACAATAACCACTTTTCAGGAACTTTTCCTCCTTGCTTATGTAGACAACCAGTCCAAGTCCTTCCGATTGGTCACCGAATTATTAGTTTTATACTATTTCATATTATAAAATACACATGACAAACAGACAACCACCACAGTACAAGTGACAGTGTCAGTGCAGTGAGGATGGCCAAAAAACATCCGAAGTGCCAAAGTAACTAACACCGCTACTGGAGATGGTGAGCAGCCGAAACCGATCTAGCAAAAGACCAAACCAGCGAGAGGGTCAGAAACATACGAAATCTACAGTTTTTTTAAGGGGATAAAAAACCGTACGAATATAGGGTATACAGAAACTGCGTATGTACCGGTATATTGTTTTTTTTATGGATATCCGTTGAGAGCGGATGGGACATTATCATGAAGGCCAACCGAGATATTGCCTAGCCCTAGATCAGGCCGTTTATGTCCCAGAGTCTGGCACAGAATGGCAACATACAACTCCTTATTAACTTCCATCCACCTTCGAGTGTATGAATTCACCCGCCATGAAGGTGCTTGTACCCATCGAAGAATATTGTTGCTTCCCTTTAATCTCTCACTGCGAAGCTAGAGTTGAGTCGTCCTCGCAGATGCTTTAATCCCGTGACCACAGATTAAACTCAACGCTGTAAAATTGATAGTAGTTAACTCGTGTCAAAATATTGGTTAATTTGAACCAGTTATTCCTACGTACATAAAAACCTTGGACAGTTTAGATTGGCTGGCGTTCTGTTGGCAGTTTGTACATTATTACGTTATTAGGCTCCCCCGTTGGTTGTTTTTGAGCTCCACCCCCACAGATAGTTCGTCCCTCAGTGGAACAAATTCATGTTATACCCTGTCTTCACGTCATTCTGTTGTTAACGTGTTAAAATTAACAAAGAGCCGCCGATGGCACGAGCCAATTGACAAATGTCGGATGAAGGATTGGAACGGATCTGGTGAGATTATTGCTTCATTACTGAGTATTGCAGTTAATTGGGGGCTTAATCCAGGGGTGCCCTGTTCGGTTTCTGTCAGGGGTCCTACAGTTCCATTAGTCAATGTTGGGGGTAGGGTGGAGAGAAATAAAGTACATGTGGATTTCATGATATGGGGTCGTTTTCCAAATTATAAATTTTCGAACTAATTTGTCATAAACAAGTTATATATATATATATATATATATATATATATATATATATATATATATCCCTGTTATTATATTACATTTTTTAATAGGGCAAAGATGTCTCTCTAAAAGCGCTCCATTTACTGAGAATAGAATGCAATGGCGCATATTTATTAAGGAACCGAAAAACCAACCTTATAACAGCAGTTGATTAATCGGAAACCTATTTACGTGTTGTAGCTTACCTATTAGTTTTAAGCTTATAGCCGTACGTATTACCTGTAATATTTAATAAAAAATGCTGTATATCTCCATCTATAAAGTTAGGACAGTTGGTAGGGTTATATTGGGAGAGCTGGGTATTTGGAAGGTGATGAGGGCCTGGCACGCCTCATCGCGTCCGGCTGGCAAAAATTGAATCCCCCTTCACAGTTTGCTCCCAGTTTCTATTCCAATCGAGTTGCCTCGGTTTCAGTTAGCTCGGGGTGCGGAGGCGGCGCCGCCGGCCCCATCCGACCGGTTAGTTCCGCTTCATTCAAATAACCAGCGTTGACCCACTGTAAATAAACCCTATAGCTTTAGCCGGCACCTGGGAATGTTTTGCTCCTTTACAATTCCTTCACCCACCGTTCCTATCCCGCTTATATTAAACGTCGCCATTAACCTGCGGAGTTTATTTCAATTTTTAATGTTACTGAAAATTTAAGTGGCAACGTTGGATTCCTTATTTTCTTTACGAAATTCTAACACCCTGTTAAACTATAAAAAGTATATCACTACACATTAACAAATCTATGAATTATTATTTCCATAACGCATTAGATGCTTGTATAAAATGCTTGGGATTAATTCTTCATTCATTTTTGTTGAAAAAAATGGCTACAAACGTCTAAATCCTCCGCCAAATATGCCATTCCCCTGCACAGGAATTTACTTCCGGCAAAAGGGGGCCGAATTACAAACAGGAGGGGCCGGTGCTGAATGGCGCCTCGTGTAATTAAAAATGAACGCCCTGGGCCTTCTCACAGGCGCTCTCCTTTAAAGAATGTTTTCAGATTAATGAAACGCAACTCCCGTCGGTAAAGAGGTTTCTAAATGTACCGGCCGAATTCACTGGGCACATCTTTGCGCCTTCATGTAACATTCCACTTTTATAGGCAAAAGTGAAAGGAAAACAAACAGGAGTGAAGACTATACAAAATTCGCATCTCAGTGTTCCCGAATGTCGGTTCAACAAAACCCAGAGACCGCTATTTGTCATGTTATTATTCGAATAGTACATTCCGTCTTATTATTTTGTCTCGATCATTTAATTGCTTATCTCAACTATATTATAAGCATACAGTTCTTTAGTTGCCCATTGAAAGAAGACAATTTATAATCCGATCGTTAAACATTCAGATAAATTTGGTTCTGTATTAACAAATAAATGTTTTGCGAATGTCCCAGATTGCAGACCGTTCGTTGCTGGAATATTTCAACGAATCGGTAAAAAATGTATCTGACATTTACACAATACTGTGACCAGGTGAAAAAAACGTGGCAGTCGACTGTAGTGTAAATGTATCGAGAGTAGGGCCTGGGTTTCACCACGAAAATCGAGACAGCGCGTCGACCCACCAAAAACTTGGGCAGTGTAATGTGGTCCAATCATTACTGGATCAGCTCATATGTCGGTGACCCGATGGGCAAAAAGGGGGAGAAGGGCGAGTTCCCTTTTGCATTGTCGGAAAGGGAGGAGAGTGAAAGAGAAAAGGAAACCGGGAGCGGGCCCCCCCGTTCATTAGTAGGAGTTATTCTGCGGGAAGTGGCCCCCACTCCGTCTAAAAATCGGCCCTTTGTTGTCTACCCCGCCCCCCCTGTCCATTCAACACAGTCAACCCTCGCAATCAATTTGCCCCAGATAATGCTTTCCCCTACTCACTCCATCAATTTCTCCTCCAGTATCAGATATTTCTGGCAAAATTTCAATTTCTTTCAGCAACCCCGCGTTGGATCCACGTTGGCATTAGGTAGAAAATGATTGGAATTGATTATTTACAATCGTACCGACTGCGGATAATAAGCAAATAATTTTATCAAAACTAACAAAATTTTACATTGTTAATTTACAAAATTAACATTAATTAACAGTTCATTTTATAAAATCGGTTACTTTATTGGTTTGTTGGTTACTAGACCGAACACTGTTTTGACATGCCCCCGTCATATAAAGAAAGGTATGAAAGCCATATGACATTCAATGCTCGGTCCCCATTAGCGGTTATCCATTAAATAAATTATTCCAAAATCCGAGTCATAAATCAGAGAAAGAACACGATCGTTAGCGCTACGGGTGGAATCAATTCGTGAGCCGAGATAACCGCTCGTATATGAGTCGTTTTTTTTATTCGCCGCCGCTTTTACGAGTCACGCAAAGCGTAAATAAACACGGCCGTAAACGAGTTATTCAACCTTTATTACGATTCGACAGAATTATGAAGCTTAAAGGTTTCGGACAGCGGCGATAAAACTTTAGACAATCTGAAAGCGTTTATGGGGACTATTATTTTTAGATATAATCGGATGATTTCGAGGGCCCAAGAGTGATGGGTATCTGCCCCCCCCCCACCCATAAAAACCAAAAATGGGGGTGGGAGGCGCTTGTCAGTATTTATAATCATAATCAGACGGTTTATACTGTAACCAACCGATGTAGAACATAAAAAGGAAAACAAGGAACAGGATTTTACGAGCCCAATAGATTTGTTTTCAATACTGCGTTTTCATAGTTATTCAATATGCGTATGTGTAGTTCCTAAATGTTAGCCTGTGTAACGTTATTATAATAGTATTTCGATTTTTGTATACTTGAAACAATTATTTCCAATTATAAAATTTTACCCTACAGAGGATGGTTAACGAAAGAGTTAGTTTTATTTTTTTACCAGTGGGAGAAATAATTGTGCCTTGTCTTTAATTTGAATTTAGGGAAAAGTACATTAGCGATTCAAGTCAAACTTCGTTATCTTACCGAATTAAATATGAGGGCCTTGTCTTCCTGATGTAAATTACAACGAGCCTTGCATTCTCTATTAAGTAGCAATTTACAGAATGAATTAACTCTAGTTTAAAAGATAGCGGGGAGTAAGTATTCTCCTTTTTCGAATTGGAGACACCGAAGGTATGAAATACCGCTGTTATCAGTTTCTTTCGAAGCTTAATTAAATTTAAGAATTTCAATATAAATATGTTAAATCCAGGGATTTGGGAGAGTTGAGGGTATGTCTTGAGTGTGGCGGTGAGTGGGAAAACACTAAAAATTGAAAATCAATAACAAATATCTGGCAGTTGCTTCCATACAATACCGGTTTGATAACGAGTCGGCAGGGTAATAACAACGGTTCTGAAACCACATAGCTAGAAGAACAGAGTTATTATAATATCTTCTATATACGAATTTAATTATGTAAACACGTACGGTTAACCTGTGTGTTTATAATGTAATTGAATTCCTTTGTTGAAACTTGTTCGCACGTGGTCATATATCATTGGGCAAAGATGTTTATAACAAATTATTTCTTTGCACCAGTTCAGATTATTCCAGAAAAACATTTAAAAATAATGGAGCATCCGCACCTGACAATGTCACTTGTTATTTAGTTAATTGTGCGATGAGTACCGGGAACGGTATTTTTTAACGCGATGTCCAACGTCGTTTAGCTGAGCGGGTCCGAAAATCCGGAGGGCCGCCATCCAACTGGGGCGGCACATTCTGAAGCGGTTGACTTTTACCGCGGGGTACGCGGGCCCCGTCACCGGCTTTCACCAACAGTTTAGCCGGCATAAGTCCCGACAACAGTTTATCTTCCAGGGGCGCATTAATATTCATGGGGGTGAGGGGAGAGGTGCGGAGTCAAATCCCGCCCCCAGCACCCAGCACCTCCCCTCCTCCGCTTTATTAAAGTGCTCGCATTTCCTATTCGCGTTTAACGCAGTTAAAACCCCTCCCCCCTCCCGTTTCGCAACTTTTTACTCCCGCTGTCCGGAAACCGTTTTGTTCTGCACACAAGTTATGAAAAAAAAACGATAGCTGAGAGCCCGAATAAACGTTTCGGACAGTGTGTAACCCATCATCTCAGCACCGCCCGCATTTATCAGAAATATGGTACGAATATCTCTGTCAACTAGAGAGCTGGATGTAGCAATTCGGTAACTGTTCACCTAAGTGTAGTTGAACATCGTTTAAAGTGCATGATACCGGTTGTAGCGCCAGACAGGTAAACGACGTAAACAGATTTTTACGTTTCCCCCGAGAAATGCGAGCGCTCGTATACGGGACTCCTTATCGGGCGCCATCAACTTGGACTGTAATTCGGGTCAAGTGGAGGTTTTTGAAGGGGGAGTGTTGGAGGGGGGGGCACCACAATTCAGACAATCGGCAGACAGGTGGGGCCCGGCTATCTTATCTCTCCCCCTTCTCCCTCCCACCCTCCTCCTATTACCGTCCCCCTTTTGTCGAACCCCAAGAAAAACCTCGAAGCCTTACCGCGGCTCACTCCCGCGGGCCCGCGACATCATAAATTCCCGGCCTATCTTCCGCCCTCTCTGCCTCGGCACCCACTGCGAACTGCGCGTTAATTATAGCCCTGTGTCTACTGCGTCGTGTGTAAAACAACACTATACCTTCAATGATATACAACTAATAACGGGTCTTGTTTCAGTATGTTAAGTCGTTTGCAGTATAAATTACCGCCTTGTATATCGTAGGTGCAATTCTTGAGGCAATATTTCATTCCTGTTTTTATGCTATGAACATATTATGTTTATATTAAGATAATGCAAATACTATATAAAATCAATAAGAATAGTCAATAAATCAATGAATATTTTTCGGGGTGCTTCAGTCATTGTTCACTGTTGTATTAACTGCCACGGCAACTAACTATGTAGAGGCGACTTGAGTCGGGATATCCCAGCTGATCCTGACAGTATCAAATGATTATGCTGAATATACGAATGTATTCATAATACTAAGATAGGTAAGTTAATTTAAGTTATAAATTATAAATTTAATTCGGCGAATAGTTGGAATATTTTGTGAGAAGAGCAAGCATTTCAGAGATAATTATTAAATATTTGAACGCCATAAATTAGTGAAACCGATTAGGAGATTATGAGAATTTTATGGGGTGTTCGAATGGACGTTATTATTATAATATGTTGAGTTCGGATAGGCGATAATGGCGATGACGAGCGGTCATGTCTCTGTGTCGGGTTTATTTATGTAGCCGCGAAACAGGCGGGTAGAGGTCCAGAACAGGGAGAGGCCATTAAGATGGACGCCACCCCCAACACCCCACCACCCCAACCCCTACTTATACGTGATCTGTTTCGCCAAAATGAGCCCGACGTTTGTGCTCCCACTGAAGAAGGCCATTATTCGCTGGTCAAAGCCATGAGAAACAGCGGGCGCGAAACGTTCGGTGGAGATTACAGTTGGCGCAGTTTAGTCCTCTTTTTTGGGGGTGGGGGGTTGGACCTGCTTCGATTTTTAGTTTTCATGTCATGTCCACTATCACATCTACTTCATTTTATGTCTTAAAGTAGCCTGTTTTTAAAAAAAATATAGAAATTACAGTCAACTCGAATTGCACTCCGATTCTCCTTTCTTTCCTAGTCACAATAATTTCCTTATTTTAGTCTTCAACTCGCCTGGTTATATTCCCCACTAATGATTGATCAGACGCGCTCTAATCCTCAGGTTTTCTCCCGGATTTGATTTCTAAACCTCTCCTTCAGAATAATGGGCACAAAGCGTAGCTCTCTCTTTGTCAACATGTTTTTTTTCGAGACGGGGAAAACATTCCCCGCCAATTATTTTAATGTTTGTCGAGTGCCGGTTAAATTGTGTTGTCGGGTGCGGGCGGGGCCAATTAGCCTCCCGCCGTGTCCTCCCGGCTCAGTGGCCGCCCTGCAAATGACACGTGCTCATCCTGAATTACGACCACCCTCCTCTGAGCTTATAACTTACTGCGGTCCTCCCGTTCCATTCTCAATACGAATTATTAATGTTTTGCGCCAATAATACAAAATCACCTCCAACGACATTCTCTTCATAGACAAGTGTAAATCGGATGTGATGTGCTAATTTATTTTCGGAAATGATTTCCTCCCTCTCCAAACATTGTTAATTATTTTTCATTAGCAAAATTTAATAATCATTAATATTTATAAATCATTGGGCGTACGGACCAAGAAGGCCCACAGTATTCTATTCACTGCAATATATCCGAACTTGAGTACAGCTCCCTCCCTTTTCGCTTTCATAAAATTCGTCGTAGCTTAGAGTAGAGCGCATTCTTCTACGGCTACATATGGAGGGGATAAACGAGATACTGAATTCCCATAAACGAAAATTTATTAGTGTAACCTTTCAATGTCCTTTGTGCACAGTTAAAGCGGCCTAAATAGTGGTAATCAGGAACGGAATCAGGCAATTATCATGAATTTAGACACGAGTGATTTTTTTTCCGCCAATAGGCTATTCTCCAGTCGGAAATCGGAATGTTACTACCAGAACCTATGAAGTTGAGTGCGACAGAAGTTCATTTCCATTCTGCCCACGAATTAAAAATTGAATAAAGGCAACACTTGTAGTTTCAGAGAAGTGTTTTAATGATTCGTTCAGTGAAACTCCTCGGCACTTCGTCCATCCCACCGTCATGATGACGGTGACTGACTAATGACGTCCCGAGTGGTACCGGATGACGACTTGTTAATGGAGGCAGGGCGCTGGATTGATTAGAGTGGAAGAGGGGACTAAATTTTCCAGGTTATATTTGAAATTGCCGCCCGCATTTCGTTCGATTTTCATTATATTCGCACTGCCCGAATAAACTCAACTGCCGTACGTCGGCAAACAGTTGCGTTCGGCAATTCGCGGTGTATATATAAATAAATATATATGTATAAAGATAATGAGCGTTACTTGGGTTGTAATTGGAGGGTTGGTGAGCGGGAGGGAGAGGGGTGGAAATGGGTTGGTCCGCCCTATTATTGGCTAATAGCGGTGGGCAATTTGCCGGCGCCAATAAAATCCCCGATAATTTGATTGGTCGGTCGGTCCCAACCGCAGAGGCCCCCATCCGCAAAGCGACCGCTATTTAAGTTTTATTTATTACGCTCAACCACAACCGGGAATAATGCTTCGCGAATCGTACAAGAGCCGACTCTCCGCCCCGAAATTCCCGTAGGTCAATTATGCTTTATTTTTATTGCCGTCCCCGAGAAATGACCGTTTTACGCGGCATTAAAGTCCCTTTTATACTTGAACGACGTCAGTACTATTTCATTACCTACGTCTAGTTGGAACTAATGCTGTAATCCTGAAATTTGGATTCAAATGTAAGGGCAGTGTTACAAGTGTGTTGCAATTTGTTAAGATTCCGATTCAGATTAATATACAATCTTTACATCTGAGACTAATTTCTTAACGTATATTTTTTTGTAGTATAGCTTATATTTTTTTATCGGCAATTTAGTAAATAATCAATATTCGTGATTAGTGTTACCTTTCCGTCAATCTACCCAGTGGTGGCAGCAAGGCAATAAGTTTGAGCAAGAATCAGCAAAGCTCGTCCTGAGATCGAGTTTACATCGGGCACGGGTTTGAGCAGACTGGGGAGAGGAAACTGTCTCTCCCATTCTTGAATATTCATCGGCCCTAATTGTTTTCATTTAGCGCGCCGCGTTCCTAACGCCCCCTCGGCTCCGGATGAACCGGAGGCCGCATTTTTGAATAGATACCTCTCCGTATTCTAATTGCACCGCTCGCTCCTTTCTGTCTTGTCGTTGCTACGCCCTACACGCCAGGCTTAAATATCACGCCATACACTATTATAGAAATAAATACGCGCTACGAATGCTATTTATTCAATGCGTTAATAAATCAAAGGCAAATAATTTTAAATTAGTTTGACGTCAAATGGAATGTTAAATATTATTAACAAACATCATATATAGAGATAGGTTTGATATTTATGTATGTGGCTCTTGTCCAAAATGCCTTATAGAACACGAAGTATCACCCGAAGCCCCATTAGTATTCCCGTCAAGATCCGCGCCAGTTTAAAATACAGCGATTCGGCTTGCATTTTACTTAAATTGCACCGAGCTTTAGTTAGCCGGAATTAAATTCTGAAGCCGGGGAACGAAAACGATTCGGAATTTCCTCGAATGAATTCTAATTTTATGAAGGCAATTGGGCTGGCGAGAGGAATTTTGAGCCGGGAAGTTAGTGCCCCGGGCACCCGATTAAGCTCCGGTTCAATGAAGGGAAAGTGATTTCTGGAGTTTCGGGGGGATTCCATTTGGAAGAAATATTTAAGCGAGAACATTCGGAGAAAATCGCGGCACAAATAG
The DNA here is from genome assembly GCA_019843655.1 of Lethocerus indicus. NCBI lineage: Eukaryota > Metazoa > Arthropoda > Insecta > Hemiptera > Belostomatidae > Lethocerus > Lethocerus indicus. Next base: position 9,061,380 of record JACDQD010000004.1, read on the forward strand.
AATGAATTTTATGATAATTGAATATTAATAGAGTTTTATTTTTTGTTTCAGTTCACAGAATGGATAGATCGTGACGAGGCCCTGGATGACGAAGGTAAGTCCTATTTCTATAAGGTTTTCATATGCAAGTAGGTGTGCATTAGACTTCTGCGTGAAAACTCAATTGTAATAAAAAAAACCATTTTATATAAGGTTATTACCTCTTATTCTATACTTATACATTATAAATTCATATAGCATACTTCAGATTTGGCCTTCAATAACATTCGATCTTCGTTTCGGGAAATGATTATGAAATAGAAATAACCTGGTCAGGGAACTGGATCAGGCTATTTTAAGTTTCCGGTAGGCCGTTCTAGCCCATCCAACGTTTGTTATCGGTACGGCCAACTCTTGTGAACACTTTTAGAATACTAATGCATAGCACTTCCTTAAATTAATGCGTTATAAATGTACATCAAACCAATAGTTGTAATAATGACGTTCATTCGTTTTAGAAAAACGAGAAGAAATTTATTTCTCGATGATGCTTTTTCTCTGTATTGTCCATCCTGAAGAAATCTAACGTAGGACTAATCTACAATATTTCTAATTAGGATATGATATGCATCCCCATTGTGAGTTGTCCAGTCGGAATTATCTACAGTCGGAAATATCTACGACGTATTTCTCCATACCGTGGAACATACCGAAGAGGGAAAGAAAGGCTAATTAATTCAAGGTGAAATATAGCCACGTGCGCATTTCATACCCAGGCTAATATATTAAGGTCGTTACGCCTCCGGTTATAGCGGAAATAAGATATTACTAACAGTTCCCAATAGAATCTACTGACGCAGGCGTTCCTAAAATGACTCGGGCCCAAACTGAACAGGCTAAATACCTTATGCCTAGATTAAACTCATTAAGAACAGCTTTTAGAAATGTTATACCTGATAACGTTCTTCGTTTTAGGCTTTAATTATTATTTAGTAAATTACTCTCTGTGCGTTTCTACAGGAGAAAAGCTCTGAGTCGAAAGATGGATTACACTTGTTCCCAATTGTTTCGTCGGTTTTTAGGTTCGGCTGATAGGTAGTATCTGAAAGTCGTATTGTTCAAAAACTCTCACCCGGTTATTTATTTCAATTTCGCTATGTTTATAATGCAGAGGAAAATGGGTCATAGCTGTTCTCGTTCATGCAGGAAGTCCAGTGAACCCAACCGGGCAATGTGGATTTTTGGAATATTTTTTGGAATCTCGTTCCTAAGTGTTTTGGTTGGGACCAATATACTTCAGGATTTCGGTTGGGCCATTCCGTATCACGTACATCTATTAGGTTTGATCCATATATGGGCGGTACCGGTGTCCGAGATGGGAACTGCCCAAAGTAAATTTGCATGGGGACCGTCACTTTTTTGAGCGATACAGTAAAAACACCGTCGAGTGGGCCCCATTATATTTCGATCCGGCCACTCGACTCCCCTCAGAATCGCGTTTTTTTGGGGGGTCGGGGGCTCGGGGACACGGCTGGCCCATGTTTCATTTATAATACATTCCGGGCGAGTACGAATTTTCGATTATTTAAAAAATAAAAAATGTTTTGCGTCCGATGTGGCCGAAGTGGCCCATTTTCGCGTTTTTTTTTCAGATTGTAGTATAAAGATTCACTAGTCACTCACTTGTATATTCTCTAGTTGAGCAATTTATGACTCAAAATAGTTAGATTTAGGAACGATGTTTCTGTGAACAGAAACTCCCCGGAATTATTTCTAACTTTGAGTACGAAGAAAAATAGTTACGAAAATTAAATATCGAGTACTTACTGCAAATGATACCGTTTACCTGAACCGTTACAGGCAGCATCTTTCTGTGATAAAGTAGACTGATGTCGTACAAAATACGTCCCGTATGTGCCATTTTTCGTGTCCCATGAATGCATTCAGGGCCCCTGTTAATCGCCGTTCGCTTTCAGCTGGCAATAATGCGAGCCCAACTAATCTGTGGCTCGTTAGGCACCGCCGGGTTTATTTTGCATCGCTAATGCCATTCAGATTGGCGTGGGCGGTCCCTACTGACAAAGCCTCTCTCTCCTCCCCCCCCCCGCTCCTATCACGTTTGGTCAACTTATACCCTTCAACCTATCTACCGTCTGACACACCACATACTTTATTTAGATACGGGGAAATAATGCGTAGTAATTAAATTCCCGTGACGCTAGCCTGAATGACAAAGTTATAATATTACAGTCACTCTATTGAATTAAGTCAAATCGGACGACGAGGGCGTTGTTAAAAAAACGGGGTGAAATTATGGAGCTCCTACTTAACATATAGTAATAATGATTAATACTGAATATAATAATTGATATATTACTATTTAAAACCTATATATTACTATGTGAGCGTATCTCGTTTGGATAGGTTTATATGCACTTGCTTACCCTAGTCTATATGTACAATGTATCTACAAAGTATTTATGTGAACACATTTTACGGTTGGCTATTTGCATAACACCTTGAAACAGCAGAATGTACCTCGTAGTTGGTTAGCAAAATGTTTGATAAGAACGATCAAACTATTGTTCGATGTGAATAAAATCAATCTATTTTACCTGCGAATAGAAAATGGATCGGGACCTCTGTAATTAACTCTTTCTTTTTTCTGTTTCAATTCGGAAAAGTAACACCGGTTTTCAGCTTTTTCCCCTCCACAGCAGGGCGGTTATATTCTACATCGATATCGTTCGGCGTAGAATGGAAACCACCGATTGAAGTATGAGCACTGAAAATAATTTTGGTGGTATAATCGGCTAGTAAGTTTAACAAATTTAGTGAATCACATCGCATCACATTAATCCCTTTTATATCTGAATGTATTCCCTAAACCTGTCCGAAGTTTATCCTGTCGGTCTAGATCTTCTTCTGGTACAGTCCCAAATAACAACGTCAGTACTGTATCTGTTATTCAGATTCGCTGAACTTTTCGAGTTCCATACGGCTGATGTACATCGTCGTCTTTGGTCGGCCTGAGTTTAAAATGACAATAAGCAGCAGACTGCACAGACATACACACACCCAATGAATAATAATCAGGGGAGAAAACCGTACTAGGCCACATATGCCATAAAGCATTTGTCATAATGGCATATATTTTAATGGGGGAATATAAATCGTTAATTCATTATTTATGTCAATTATTAAACAGCGGCGGCTGGACGTCTCCACGCTGCATACCAATAACTTTTGTAAACTTTTGAGATGCCAAAAGAAGTTCCAGCTTTTTCATTACTAGCTTTATAATTCTGTTCATTCTTGTCTGAAATATTAAAGCCATTCAGGATCCGCCGTTTAAACGTTTGAATTGCCGTGCGGGAACTATTTTTTCCGTCCGACTTTTATCTCCAGGAGAAAGGCAGCTTCCGGGGAATCTGAAACCGGGAGTTCGAAAGGGGGTTATTCTCCGGCCCTGAAATATAGATCGCTTCCGGATACGGCTTCTGCCTTCTTATTCATCGCGGTTACCTCCAGTCCTCATCTCTGTACCGAGTATGGATACCGCTCATCGTGCATACAGCTTATCCTGCACGTTTCTCTAATCGTCCTCAATTATCTCGCAAATTCTATATAGATCCCATTAGGGAAATATCCCTAACCCGACAACATCATTGATAGTGTAGTACAAGATTCCGTGTTAACGTTTTCCATTACTTACATTTATCTCAACTCAACAAAAGGATTTCCTTTCCGACAAGTATGTTTATATTTAATTTCAACTGGTATTTATCGTTTTGGTTTTTTATCAGTTCAACTAATCTTATGCTATATTTCGTTTCTCGCATTCCAAGAGACCGGATTCGTGCGGGAATTGCGTTTATGAAATGTCTTCAGATTTGACACACAAGCAGTAGCAGCGGGCTAGTAGGAGCAGCAGCTTCCCTCTCAGGGAATTCTGTCACGTTATCGGTGGGACTATGAACTTCCGTCGCATAACTAATGCGACATTGTTTGACTTGCATCTAACTACGTGACTTACCTAAATAACGCTGCCGCACTTGTTCTCACTATTGTAAATATAATAACATTTGAAACTCGTAGATTATTATCAATCGAATTCTGTACATGACAGAAAAGCATACATTAAGCTGGGAAGTATTCAATAATTGGATAAAGATGTTTAACCGGTCGGTTTGCCAAATTAATTCGACTGAGAAAAATGTTTTATTATTATTTTTTCACTTATCTCAACATCTACCATAAAACCAGAATTAAAAGCGTTGGGATCAAATAAATCGGTAAATTTGAAGTCGACTGAACAGAGCGAAAACTCTAGAATTGCAGAAATAGAGAATATGAAGGTAATTAAATTAATATTAAAGAAGTGTGTTACATTATTTGACTTGCATTCAGAAAAACAGCTTTTTTATAGCATGGAAAAGGAAATTAAACCAAATCTTGCCCTTCCGTCGGTTTTCATTGAAAGAAAATGGAACGCATTGTTCTGACCCATTATACTTTATTAATCGCGCCGTTTGCAGGACAGGAGATCGGAATTAAATAAATTTCCCATTACTCGGATCTTGGCGTCGGCGGTACAAAAACGGCAGCGGCATCCCACTTCCTGAACCGGCATTTATTTAGTACCCCAAGAGTCCCGGCCTTCTCACGCCTTTACTCCCGAGAATGCAGCTGGGAATTCAGTCCAGAGAGGACGAGTTGAGAAAAGAATTTCTGAAAAGTTTTTACCGACAGCGGACCTTTATGTTTTTGTAACCTGCAGTATTCATTTATTTAGTATTTCCGGCTAAAGCGTTAAGATTACCCTTTTTGTAAATTGTCTTTAATAATTGAATTTAATTATTAAATACAATTAATTCGAATTTCGCGGTTTGATTGATATGAAAATCGATTTTTTACACACAATCTATTCTATTCATTATCAGTCGGGCGCTAATACTAAACCCGCATTGCATAAGTGTCATTCGTTTAGTATTACAATAATATTTTTAGATTTAATATTAGAATATTTCTATAAAATAAAATTATAAAAATAGAATAGAAATAAGATAACATTTTTTTCGTAAATACACCGCAGTCCATGTAACACTTTGTGAACTGTTTTTTTGGAGCGTTTTAGTTATAATCTCTTTGAATGAAAGAATAGCGAATTTCGGGATTGTAATTACCTGAATGTAATGTTGTACTGTTTCGCAGTTGTATTCTCTTTCTTAAACGTTCTATTGATATAAAACCGATTCTTTCGGTTTCAGTAGAGTCCGCTGTTGAGTTTTATACGTGTGCATGTAAAAAAAATAATTTTCATTACAGATTAACATTTTGTGTTTTTACAATATTTCATCAAAATTTGACACAAGATTTTAAAAAAGCAGATTAAAAATATACTTATTTTAATTCTCACGCTATATAAAATCCATTAAGCTCGTGTAAATGGGGCAGGTTATACTGTAATTTTTACCTCTTCTCCCGCATTTTCCTGTATAAAAAACAAATCGCTCCTACGGAGAAAGGCTATAGGAAGGTGGTTGTTTTGAATTGTTCTCGGATTGTGAACTGTGTTCGCTGCGTTAGCGGGCGTAGGGGGCGCACTAGCGCCGCCCGGGACCCTCCCTCACTCCGATTAATTGTTCAGTCGGAGCCCAGCGCTCTCCCCGAGAACAGCCTCCATCTCTCATTCTCTCCCGAGTTCTTTCCACGTTCGTCAGACCGCCCATTTACTTCTCAGGCCTCGATTCTTACTTTTGACAATAGAATTTTTTACCTTAAGTCGTAAACTATTCAATTTTAGTCCCGGTATTCTCTAGAATCGTTGTCGTAACCCGATTCAGTAACATCAAATTGAAACCACAAATATGTAATTTTTTTTATAAATCGGAAACGATTTTTTGAAAAAAAAGTAAGGCGTTGAAACAAACGGTTACTTTTGGCGCACATATTTTCTTATACACACAATAACCACGAATATTCATTATTATTAATCTTTTATTCAATGTTTGGAAGACTATTATAACCAACCCTTTCCAAAAAAAATTAAAAACGTCTTTTTTGGAATCGTTTCATATTCCCTACGCTCCTAGCTTAGGAGACTTCATTTTATATTCGGATTGGTCTAGATACAAGAATTTATTTAATTGTTAGTTTTTTGGTTTTCAATAAGGCTAATCCCTTATATAAAACCGTTCCCATTTCCTGAAACCTATTACGCAACGTCTTCTCATTACGGCCGGCTCCCGTTTTGTTCGAGTGGCGTATTATATACCGGCCATCCGTTGCCGGGTCCCGCTCGAACCCAGAACTCCCGGGATCGGCGCTCCTGTTCCATTTACATCAGTCATCGTTCACCCTCCAGCCCCCGACCCCCACAGCGCCCCAGCCGCCACCTCCCACACTCGCTTACAACCTTCATTCGCAGGCCTCCAATTGGGTCGAGGACCTTATCCAGTGAACGCCCCGACCCTTTCCACCTTTCCCACTCGCCGTCTCCCCCAGAACCACCTTCTCTAACTCTCTCGCCCCCACCCTCTCTCTCTCTCTCTCTCTCTCTCTCTCTCTCTTTCTCTAACTCCCCGTTTAGCGGCAAACAATATCCACTCGAAGACGGAGATCCTGCCTGTGGTCCTCCGGGTCATTCAGTATAATCGAGCTTCCTTCTCACCCGGAGTGTTTCCCCATTTCACGCTCAATTATCCGCCGTCTGTCCGTGAAGAAGACAGTTGGAGTCTCTTCCCTACTAAGGTATCATTATGGGTTGTATGGCTAATATAATTCGCTTCTCTTTATTACGTCTTCATGAAATGAAATATGCGCTACATCGCATAATCATTATCGAGATAACTTGTTCAGTATTAATGTTGGTAAAATGTATGTTTAAGTATTGTTGTGACATACTTTTCAACCTGTTTATGTTGGTAAATCCTAACATCCGACCTCGCACAATTTTAACATTAATAATCTTATTGTTTTTCTTCCATTTTTATCCATGTTTTAACGAAGATGACAACCGTTATTTGCGTGTTTATGGAGTATATAAGTAAACAATTTTATATAGAATAAATTACAGCCTGTTTGCATTTCTTAACGCACCCTTGAAATAGCATACCATCTAACTGAATAATAAGGGAGGACAATACGAGAAAAAACGGCGTAGGACAAGAATAAAGTGTTTTATCGGCGAAGATCAATCTTTAATGGAGGGAAAATATTGGAACCCATTAAAAATGCAGAGATTCGTAAAACGGTTGTACGTGCAAACGATTAGGCCGTAATAAAACCAAATGAACACCGACAGTGGACGTAAATTTTCTGGGCTGTGCGTTGGCGTGACGGGGATCAGGCTAAATGATAAAACATCTCCGATACTGCCCTCCGATACCTGAAAATTCAACATAGTTTACCAAAGTCATGCATTAATAACACTGATAATAGGTTAGCGGCATTTAACGATACTATTTTATTTACATACATCGCCGCTATTAAACATCTCGGAACAAGGAATTGTATTAGTTTTAAAATGCAACGAAATGATTTATTGCTTTTAGTTTCCCCATTGCGTGAATGTCTATTCTGGTATACTATTTGTAGTGAATAATTGCGTAAAATTACCCCGTTAATACGCGTTTTTATTACGCTGTTTAATACCCTGTTAATACGCAATTTCTGTTAGATGTAATATAAATACAAAAAATTATTTGGGATACGTGGGAAAACCTTCGAAAAGGTATTCTAAGTTGTTGGGGGATCACTATGCATTCCAACTTACCTATTCACGTTCAGTAGAGCTATCTGCTACCGTACCGTTGGACTTTTCACAAAAAGGGCTTCCTTCTATTATTCTTATACTTTAATGGTGCCCCAAATATTAATCTTTAGAAACCTGCGTTTAAATAGGCTTCTAAATCTTAGAAATTGAACTCTAGACTCAAATCGGCAAAAATGAACCGTTTTCGTATTACAAAGAAGTACATGTTATGTCGTTATGTATTATAATATAATGTATTATTTTATTATGTAGGAACTATATGTAGGGACTAGGCATTGGACCGCACAGATTATCACATTTATTTGATTAAATGATTCGAAAGCCGAATTATTATGTACGGGCATTAAGAGAGATTGATATTTCGACCGTGTTAGACGCTAACACGAAGTTTATTGTTCGGCTGCGGCGAATGAACGACTGTCATAATGAATGTGCTGGGGCCGACCGCACTCTCGGCCCGTTGGCTGGACACTTTATGAGTGTCCGACTATCTCCAACAGGATCGGCTAACGTTTTGTATTCAAAAGGGCAGACAGACGCCGCTCGGATTAGTCACAGCGGTGTCGACACAGGCGACGATCCTACCTGTTCAATTACAATTATGTATTCACGATTTACAAAAACTATATATCGACACCAGGAATGGATTTTGTCGTCTCCTGATAAAGACTTTTATATATACACCATCCGTTACATACTTGTCCCTTTCACTTCTATTGTTGGCGGTTTTTGCCACAGATTAACTCTCTTCACATTCCATCCATGTTTTCCGAATATGCCCACACCCTACGTTTATTAACTGCTTGAAAATCGCTCTTCGGCTTCCGCGTCCAACGACGGACGGCTCTAGTCGTTGTTCGTATGACGCGTATGAAAGTGGCCTGCGTTAGGGCCAGCGGTATGACCTATATCTGGGCAACACTCGCCGGGTTAATCGATGACGTCCCGCCAGCACCCTTCCCCCTTCACCCTCCCGCTAAACCCCCCCCCCCAAATTCCAATGCCCACTAATCCCCGTTATTTCCTTAACTACTAGCACAGATTTGTGCGTCTACGCACTACTAGACGCCATCGTTCCATGGCAAAGACAATCTCGACCTCAGCGCTTGTCCAGCCCTATATACATATAGAAATTTCAGACAGGAACCGAGTAATGACAGTCATTTGATAGCATATAAAATTTAAAATAATGTTTTTGCATCCCTTTCATACTTAATTACTGTCGTAATAATGTTACGCTAATTTTTTTGGAGGGAAAACGTTCAATTCGTCACTATTACCAAATATCTACTAATTTACGGATAAAATTCAATAATAGAAACATATAATTATATATAAAATTGATCATTCTTTCGTACCTGTCTGACATAAATATCCGATCCTGGTAACGTATTGAGGTTCATATAACATTATGTGTTCAATCCAATTTACACATTATTGTGTATATACATGTTCTATTTTTGTAAGGCTATAATGTATACACCCTTCTACCCCTTTTATGACAGGTGGAAGTCATTATTCGGCGCCGTGAGGCGTGAAGTGACTATTTATATTTCTCGCCTTAATCGATTGAAGGCTCGAACCCCGGGGAGGTTTTATAAGTTGGGTTGGGGGGGGGGTGAGAGTCTCGCGTGCCCCTGGCACAGAAACTCAATTTGAGTATCGACTCAACAGAATATCATGGCACCAAAATTAAGGAATGAACGGCGGGCTCTTCCTTATTACGAAAGAACTGCAGTGCGGCTCTCGGCCCCTCCAATTATAAACCCGGGGCTTTTCCAGAGCGGAGGGCCAAATACCGAACGGAATTCCCCTTTAGACGGGATTCGAACCGCCGGAGCCAAACTCTCCGATGACGATTCCTATGTCGTACGCTGCATATTTAAAATCGGGTTGAAGAATTCTTTTCTTTCTGCAATTATAATACGCTAATGAAGTACCATCCGCAGTGTTAAACTATCCTCTATTTCAATATGTGGTGTATTTTCAACGATTCTGTTTTCTCATTTTTTAAGTGATCAGTGAAATAAAGATGCATTGGACAGATTATTGTTTACACGTGCCTTCAGAACAAATAATGCGTAAAATATTAAAAGTGCGTAAGATATTATAACAGTTATGTCAGCAATATAACACAATTAAAAATACGTTCGATATTTTTTTGTACATTTCCCCAATTGGTATGCCGCTACACAAATTAATTCACCACCAAATATAGTTTGCTTACTTTCGAGAATGCATTGCGGAATACCATACATATTTCTTTTGAATGGATCTCTTACCCAACAGGACATAGAGTTCTTGGGAACGATTATACTAACGTAAATCATATAAAGCTATATTTGCATATGAATTGCCTCATTAAAGAAACATTTTGTGTCAATCAGATATTTCAGGAGTTACGCGTGTTCTTTCAGGAGTCCTGCAGGTTTTAATTTTCAAATGGCATCTGTGGCCTAATTCCTGAATCCGTTCTGAAATAACCGATTTGGTCTTTCTCTAGAATTAGGCCAGATTCGAGTCCGAAACGTTCAATCGCTTTTCCGATATGATCTTAAGTCAACTCGCCTCTTCATTATACAGGAGGCGGCGTCAATTCCGCCAGTCACCTCCCGAGGGGAGTAAAACTCAGTGGCATTGTTTTCGGGCCATCGATCCCCGGGTCACAAGTCACAAGTCACAGGAGCCGGCCGCCCGTTGTTTTCACCGCTCGTCCATCATCGCCGACTCCCAGATTCTTTGCCGCTGACTCTGACGGATTGTGTTTTTCCGACCGAAGTGGAATCGTCTCTACGAGGGGCGGAGTGCGGTGAAGGCGACGGCGGGGGCGGGAGCAACTTTATTTTTGCCCCCGTATCCGTTTCTTCCGACCGCTGCTCTCCCACTTTAGTGGTTCTGTGCCTCAACTCAAATATACTTGTTCCGGGTGCACCAGTTCCGGAATAATACATACTCGAGACCGTTCGAATCGTTAGATTAATTTATGAAGGGCATACAGCTGTAATGCCGGCAAACGCCCGCAGCTCAATTCGATATTAGTCGGTCCCCAATTAAATGCAGATCAATTCAATGGGTTCGATTGATTTCGTGTCCTAATTGAAAACGAATTGAGGCGCGAAATCCTCCGGCTCCAGAGTGTAACGACCGCAGTTCCCCCGCAAAGAAGTAATTGAAACCAATAATAAAAAATAATTTTATTACACTCGCGTCAAATTGAGATGACAGTAAATTTATTGCGTTAAAAACTTATGTTCGTGCCGGGACACACTCGTGGACAGAATTGATTGCGATAATATGTTGCCAATAAGTGCAAAGCCGTTGGAAAAGTTTCTGGCACAGACTCCATTCTGTTCTCCCCCTTGCCCTCATAACCCTGTATAACCATAGATATTTAGAACGTCAGTGGCACTATGATCCATGAGAATTATGTACCCGTACTCTCTCGACGTAAGTTTATTCCTAACTTTTAACTTGCATATTCATATTATTTCAAATTATGATGCCTTTTTATAAATCCAAGAAATGAAATATAGTACAGTAGTAGTATATTAAATATAAAGCTTATGTACTTAATAGTTCGTACATTCTCGATAATATTTGCACCTTGTTCAACACAAATTTAAATGGTTTAAAATACCTGTTTTGTGGTCTGCGAGGGGTTGGAGTACCGTAGGTATCGTGTGTTTCTGTCTCCTCCCGCTGGTTTGGTCTTTTGCTAGACCGGTTTCGCCTGCTCGCCATCTTCAGTGGCGTCTGCTAGTCATTTTTGGCACTTTGGATGTTTTTTAGGCATCCTCCCTGCACTGTCAGTGTCACTTGTACTGTGTGGGTTGTCTGTCGTGTGTATATATATGTGTCTTGTTATTGTGATTTTGGGGAATGTTGTTTGTCTTATTTGGGTTGGGAGGGATTTTGTGAATCGACTTAATTCTTTGTCGGATTATCGGTCAAATATATATTTGATCACACAACTGGTCAAACAAAAATAGGTCCTGGCTTCCAAATATATGACAGGATACATACCTTGTATTGTGTATTTACGATCATAAAAGTATTCCTGTTGATCCAAAATTTATCGAAAAACGTTTATTTTTAGTAATCTAGTTAATAGGTGCAAGTGCACCAAACGAACTTTAGTTAAGTACATTTCCGCACCACACTCAAGGCGAAGCTAGTTAATCTATATCTAATAATTTGTATTCAAAGAGAAAATTTCATAGGCAAACAAAAGCTTAATATTGTACCACAGTACAATACAACACTGTGCCACAGTGCAAGTGACAGTGACAGTGCAGTGAGGATGCCCAAAAAACATCCAAAGTGCCAAAAATGACTAACAGACGCTACTGAAGATGGCGACCAGCCGAAACCAGTCTAGCAAAAGACCAAACCAGCGAGAGGAGACAGAAACACACGAAATCTATGGTACAAATTTAAATCTTTTATTTCGGCAATTCTTTCAGCGTTAATTTTCTCAAGTCAGTACGGTCTATTCAGTTGTGAGTAGCACTGTTTGGCTCCGGGCCCCGGAGTTATGTTTAAAATAAATCCACGGCGTCCCGGATCCAGCCAGGTATCGGTTCTGTATTAGATTCAAATCGGTTAGCGGGGGATTGGGGTAATGATTGTTGGGCCGGGGTCCCAGATGTCGGGGATAAGCGGAATTCATATCTCTCCTATTTGGGGTTGGCCCCCGCAGATTCGGTTTAAGAGGATTGTAAACCCACCCCCGCCCCCACCTACCAAATATATATATAATCCCCCTCCACCCCCCCACCACCAACCGCCTATAATTGTGTATCCATCCATCCATCAAATTTATTTGTCCCTCCATTAATCGCCTGCCTTAATTTACTCCCTTCGTTCCTGTATAGTCTGGGGATTGAATTCGCAGCTGGGGAACACCGGGCGCAATCCGCAAAATATTTATAATTAAAATTGAGGCAGACATTTGCCGTTCCATCTCCTTTCTTTGTTAATCTCTTTTGAGAATGGTGCGGACTCCATTTCCCCGAGAAGGAAGAGCACATTGAATCACTAAAAACTATTAGAGGGAGGATTTTTTACCTAGGATTTGGAATCACTGAACCGTTTGACCGTTGAGGGATTTATTCACCTCCTTGCTGGTAACCTGCGCGAAAAATCGCGCAAAGAGATTGAAATTGGAGCCCAGGCCAGTTCGGCAAAACGTCTCCTTAATGGTATCCTAGATCAATAATATAATGGCTTATATACAGTTCTGGGGAGGGTGGTAGTAATTTTACTTTTATGGAAACAATTATGAACATCATACATTGGAAACAATCATATATTAAATATAGTTATTGGTAACCTCCTGAAAGGAGAGACCGCAATTAGTTTTCCTAGACCAAATTAACGAGAGGAGTTATTACCTCACGCGGGATACTTGCGAAACCCTCGGTACATATTTTAAACTATGTTTCTTTTATTTTGGAGCCGATCTATAATAGTCTATAAAAGATAGTAAAATACCCCACCCTTATACAAATCAATTACTTCCTAACACCAAATTTTTAAATTATTCTTTCCAACATCAACCATCACGACTTCCTCGGCATTTGGAGATTGACCTATAGTTAAAAATAATTCATTAAGCTTCATATAGCTCGTCCGAAGGGACGAAAATAGACTTACAATAGTAAATACAAATAAGAGCCGACTATTTTGTAAATAAGCGTCCCAACAGATATATTTGGCCTGCACTCAACATGCGCAACGCAGAACCTACCATCTCTAGTGCAATTGAAAAAGTTATTTTAAGGGTCCATTTCGGAACAATCCGTCGTTTTTTAGCGATTCAGAAACACCGTAGTGAATCAAAATTATCACGAATTGTTTCTGTTTTTGAATAGACTCGCTGGCATTGGGTACTATATTTACTACAAGAAACTCTTCTTCAAACAAAGTAGTCTTCTCAAAAAATGTCCTATAGTATTTTAATTTAGTGGGCCATATTCGCGGAAGTGAAAAACCGTGTCAAGTTTCTCGGTATTCGTTTTTTTACACAATCGAGCCAAGACACTAATTTGATGAAATAATTAAAACCTTTCGCGTTTAATTTTTTATTTAATTAAACAGGGGCCCGAATCGGGTTCACGTTTGTGGGGAAACGCGAATATCACGAAGTACGGAAACGGACGGCATGCCGTGATCAAACTCATTTGCCCTAACTAGGCCATTATTTCATACGCACTTATCAAGTTAAAAATGCGATACGGTAATAATAATTAGAACGGAAATAATTTTAGGCGGAATTAAATATTTATTTTATTTCCGGTTCTGTAGTAACAAGGCTAATTTTTGCAATATTAATTGAACACAAAATATATGTAATCATTACGATAATTCGATAAATGGGCGAATATTATTAATAGGATTATTTACGAAACGGTGTACTTACAGGAGATATATTTTAGTTTTCGTATACTGCGTACCCGCATTTCTTTATAAAATGTATTTTTCCGCCGGTTTCACGGTTAAAATAAATCGATTGGTTCTATGAAGTTTTATAAATGACTACATTAATTTATAAGTGAATAATTTGTGAGGGGATTCTTGTAGCTTCGGAACGTCATCACTATCTATACCGGATTTCGCAATCCGGAAAACACCAGCCCAGTGATAACGTGTCAGCAGAGCATCTTGTCGGCATAATAGAAAATGTGATGCTGGCTACGCGTGCACAGTCGAGAACACAACAGAAAAAAGATGTCATTAGTAATTATTTAGTTTTAAAATAAGAGAGGAGACAGTAAATCGCACGAGTGATGATTGGGCATTTTACTGACCCCAGAAGTCAGGCCTCGTGAGAGGAACCTCCTTAGCTGTTCAGAGGTGGTAGGATGGTGCCACCCAGTGGACTGTTGCCGCAAGGGGAAAAAGATTTTTTATAGTTTAAGAAAAAACAATCACCAACTAGACCCGGGCATACAACTTGGGGAAAGAAAACAGGGCAAAACAATCGTCTACTCCTCGGCTCTGGATCCGGGCCTCTACAACTGGGGCTGGTTTTTGTTTTTTCCGAACTCACAACAATGTTGTGCTGTTGTCGGCACACTCTAGTCATTTTTTCAGGCTCGCATGAAACCATTCGAAAAATACCTCGTAAGTATTTTAGGGCGGGATAGAGCTGCCTCTCTTGCGCTTCAATACCGGACGCCGCATTTCATTTTTGTTAGGCCTTGTTAAAAATGTGTATTTTGATATGTACCCATCAATTTTCGCCCCCCCTTTTAAAACCTATTTCTCCATTTAGCGTTTCTCCATATTCGTCCCGTCCGGTTGAGTGCGACCGCTTTTTTCCTGGTCGATGAAATTGTCCTTGTGATTGGACGTCAAATGTTGGAACCCTCGTTCCTCCACGATATTCATAATGTGTCCTCCCCTTGAGTGGTGTATTGTGGTTCCTCTTCAATAAGTTAGAGTAACTTTACTCCAAGTACCATAGATATTGTATTCTTGCATTGTTAATGCTCTGGTATTATTCGATACGGAGACAATACATAATTTTATCACTTTATATAAAATAGTATATTTATATAATCATTCGATTATTTATATTTGCAATCTTCTTCTGACTCCATTCGCTGCCATTATCTTATGCTAGCCCGGTTTCGGTTCCCCATTTTCAGTATCATTGCGCCTGTAGATTAGGATAATTTAAATTTTGAGAGGTTAAGTTTCTCCCTGCGAGCTTTCATAAATCATAAATATTCGACAGTTTGAGAAAAAGGGTGGAGTATAAAATAAATTAACATTTAAAAAATTGTATCTTAATATTCGACAGAAAGATGGTTACAAACCGTTCGCAGTCTGCATAAGCGGCAACAATGAGAGCAGCCTCGCGATGCAAGATCTGTTTTCGGCCGCCGCCCACAATATCTATGAATCAGAGCAGCGAATAGCGTAGGAGTTCCAGCTACTGCTTATTGTTTATCCGCTCTTTTCTCGCTAGTGTTTTCCGAACAGAGTCCGTTTATTTCCCAGTTAATTCCGTGCTCTGTACTCAATTCTTTTAATGTTTAGAAGGACATTGTATACTATTAGCAACCGTGACGAAACTGGTATGAACCGCAGGCGTTTATAAAAGTGGGTTGGAACGTTTAGATACGGTCGAACTTCGGTGCAGCATTCTGGAATGTGCTAAACCGGCTCCGATATGGAGGCTATTTCCTTGCAGAATGTATAAATAAGCCGAGTCAGCGATGGAACAGGCTCATGCTGATGGAGGTTATGTTGAAAAGTGAAAAATAACACATTTATTAAATAAAGTATTCGGCCCAATTATTTGATGGGTCAATTGCAATTATATTATGATAGAAAGGAGTATCATTTTCGGGAAAAAACTCAAAAGAAGGCAGAATAATTTTTAATAAAATAGTATTTATCTGTTTCTTCTATCGGTATTTTCTTTCCGACTTTAGGCCGATTTTCCCGGGGGAGTTGTGCTACTCCGACTGCTATAGAAACTCCCCCCGGATGTTTAATAATTCAATCCCTTCTTCCATTCGAGTCCTTGTATCGGTCTCCGTCAGAATAACGCTTCCGGGCTCAGGGTATCGATGCATCTGCCCGGACTCTTAAATGTAATTTCCCACCAGGCCTCCAGTGGGGGCCCCCAAGTTTCAAATCCACTTATACCCCAGATGTCTCCGGTCTCTCCTTTTTCCGCTTCAATTCAAAACGAAAGAACTCACATGATCGACCGGCGTACTACTTGTAACTTTCGGGGACCATTTTACAATACCGATTAGAGCCACTGCCATAATTGCAGCATGTATAGGCGGATTGATTTGTCAAATAACACTCTGTATGTAACTGTAGTCAACATATTTTATTGTTATATTATTATATATCGTCCAAGCAATGGGGAAAAATAAATATTCTTGCTCTCGTGTGACTAAATCTGGTATGAATTATAAATAGATCCACCTTGTATTACTACTGATAAAAGTCGACAAACCGTATCTGGTGGAAAATTTCGCCGCTACAAGCTGTTTTTACATTCAAACAAATTACGCGAAATCCTTACGCGTTCTGTTTTATTACATCATTATATATGTCTTACGATATTTAAATCTTAAGATAAAAATGTTCTCATTATTATTGCAAAAGCGGTTAATTATTTACGACATTTTTGTTTGTTCCAGGTGAGTGAAACGCAAGCAGAATGACCCACCAGGCGGTGAGTTAGACGCCTTTCTGTAAAAAATTATCCGTGGAATGTTTTTTTTAAGTAAAGGGCGTGGGAATAAAATGTAGAGTGGACAAAATGTATGCTGATGGGTAGGAAGTGAGGTTTCGCCGAGTGACCGGTGGAGGGTGAGGGTTAGAGGCCGGTTGGGGGTGTCGGGGCCGGGCTGAGAGTCAGCAGGTCTTGGGGGCGGCACGCACCGCCTCATGCTGGCCGGGGCCTCCACACCAATTATTATATTGTTGAATCGGGCGGGCCGGTGCGGGGGCGGGGGCGGGGGGCCCCCTGCCGCCGCGCGACACGCAACCCTCTACGTTGCCGCCTCCAGTCAACCTCGGAACACCCACCTGCGAGGGTGTCACTCGCTCGCACCTTATCCCGTTCGCATTTACGTCTCCGCCGCCTATAACGGAGTTGCAGTGTCGATTCATCTGGCCGACGATGGCTTCTTCGTCGGGCATTGAGGACAGCCTCCTCGAAGAAGGTGAGCATTCCGCCGTTCCGAAAATTTCAATATTCAAAGTGCACTTCTCCTTAGGGAAAATGTTAATATTATATCGTCAATGAATATAACCAAATAAACTGAAATCCTAAAGGCGCTTACACCGTTTAATTAAATATATGTATAAAATTATAATGGAGACATTATTGGGTTCCGGAATACTATTTTCGTGCGGAAATATATTTTCGTCCCCACGATTGATCTATAAATAATTTAGTATATTTAAATACATTATTTACGCGTGTTATCTATAAGAGGGTTATTGCACGTTATTACGATTAAATTTCTTCGGCGCCATCTCGGTCATAATAAGCCTCGTCAGTATATTCTGACCATATTCCTGTGCTGGGTGAAACTCGAAACAGGATATGAAGTTGAAGTAAAATTCGATGCGCCTCGAGGATTCGAATCCTCCGGGTACCATAGCTCGACCACCACCCGTCGAAACTGCCTAGAAGGCTTCAGTGTTATCTTCTTTCTGATGGTAGTAGAAGTACAAACCCGAAACATTTATAATCGTGAGTGTAACGTGAAATGATTCCCCAATTTACTAACTCGTAATTAATTACACTCCGATTCTACATATATGTATGTCTCTTCCGAAACTTTTACATTTCTAGTGAATTAGAAATTATCGGTCTTTCAAAATGGCTAGCAGTTCGCGAACGATCTTTGCAAATTAAAAAAAAGTAAGTTATTTAGTACCCTGTTTATATTGGCAATTTATTACCATTAGCTGTCGGTTTGCAATGTTTACAAGGACGGTTTGCTACCGACCGAATTTACATCCGGAGCCGTTTATAATTTCCCCATATTTTAACTGGACAGAGTCGCCTATTTTCCGGCAATCCGTCCAAAATCCCCTTCATGTCAACCGGCTGTATATTACATTTAACATATGGGTCATACCTTCGCGTGTGTGTTCATACGCTTGCGGCAAAATATATGTTTATTTACATAAGTAGCCGTACGATATAAACGGCGTTTTCGATAGCGGTAAGCCGGAGTAATTCGTCTTGGATGGGTGTAAGTGTTTTGTCGGCTCCTTTGGGGGGAGTTCTCATGCAAATCGGGCCTCCCCCCCTGTCGAATACAAATGAGGAGACGGCGTCTCCTAATTGGCGGCCCACTTGGATACGTTCCAGTCGCGGTTGTAAACACAATTGTCCGGGCAATTCCTATTTTATTAAACGGCTATCATCCTGGAATTGGAATATTTATTCAAATTGTTCCCTGCCCCCTCCTCCCAGACAGGGTTTTGAGCGGTGGCTTGGTTTAGGAGGTCGCGTGCACTTGTCATGCGCTCCAAACGCTAAAGCTATTCGCCCTCCAACTCGGGCGAACGGCGGGCCCCTCTCTTCTACCTTTGGCCCGCTTCACTGATTTTAATTTCACGATTGTCTGCTGCATTTTACTATGTTGTATTGTTTTTTTTCTGTTTGTGCTTTGCCCTGTAACTGATATTTAATAGACGCGCGGATAAAGTGTATCGAAATTATTTTTGCTATATTAACAAGGAACCGTGTTATTCGGAAGAGAAACTAAAGAAATGGCCGATAGAAAATATTTAAATGATTTCCACTTTTTTCTGGTTCGCATAGTTTCGTTATAATAGTTATTCTCCAATGCTGCTGTGATTTATCGGCTAGAAAAATATCTTTGTATTTTTTACTGACACTATTAACGGAGGGTTTTTAATTAAAGGTAAGGAGAAAAACAATAACTGGGTCAAATGCTTTTATGAAATTTGAATCGACACTATTTATAGTTGTCGGGCAATCGATCATAAGGAAGAATTCAAATGAGTTTCCAGCACTGGCGATAAGTGAACTATAGCAACTATAGTGACGCAATGTACGGGAATTTGACAACGTTCGTGTTAAATGTTTGCCCGAACATTAGAAATCTACTAGGGTGATGTAGTATTGAATCAACCCGTTTGTAAGCATTTTTTCGTTTTTTACAATAAACATTTGCTATATTAATAGATTTAATATATTTACTCCAAGATTGGAGGTTTGCTGAGATTACTTGTTTTTAATCATATCTCCAATTTATGATTAATAATTCGATAGACTTTCGAAACTTTTTAAACCACTGCATTTCAAGTGAGAGAGGAAAAAAGTAAAAACATTCCGCCGTATTTCTAGAATTTTCTTATTAAATCCATTAACCAATGACACTTTTACTCCGGGCAATAAATCGTTTTGTCCGATTCGCGAAGGGCGTGACAATTTAAATCGGGCCAGAATGGTAATTTTTCTTGGCGCTGCCTTGACTAAGGTTCGTGCAAACGAGAGCCTTGTGACGTTAAAAAAATTCTTTTTCATTGGGTACACTCGGTGGGGCTAATCAGAATCATGAGACGGCGCCATTCCCACCGCCACTCTTCTTCTTCATCACTGACTACTTCCTACTCAGTTCATTTTAAATTTATTTTTATGGAAAAATAGGATCATTATACAGATTCAGAGGCTTCTAGTACGCGGTGGATCTGTGAAACGGCGAATAGAGTTCTTTAATTGTTGATTAAGCTCATTATTAATTTATCGTAAATGTACTAAAGCTATGAGTACAATATTTCTACAGTACTTGGTGATAAACATCGAAATTAATTTAGAAAAATATATTAATTACTATATAGCAATATTATCTGCTCTTTGGGCGCTTAGATAACGCGCGATGTTCTGTGCCCATCCTTTAGTGGCTTTTTTAGAATTTCGAGGAGGTTTCTGTAAATTACACTTTCAGTTTTTTATATTATCATATTTATGAGACTGGTACTGAGTTTGGACATAACGCGGAAAGACGGAAATAACATGAGTAGTTCGTTAGTCGAATGGATCTAAATCAGAACGAGCGGTCATTTTCTTTAATCACACACTTCAAATTCATAACCTATAACCTTTAACCTGAAATTTATTCGAGATCTGAAGTGTCGCTCGAAGGATCCCGCTCGTAAAAAGTGTTGAGGTGTCTCGGAATTGTCGCACCTATAAAACGCCTGCATCGGAAGAATGGCTCCGGTCATTTTAATATTTAATTTTTCTGAACGGTTATTATTCTTAAAAAAACTTCATTTTACTGGCCATCTCGAATTTTAAGCCCCGTTCTCAAATATTCTTTGACGTATCAACTTCTTTAGTATCCCATCAAATATTATCAGCGTCACCTTCCTCCAATATATATATAAAAGGGAAATAAATCTTCCCACTCAAAAATGCAGTGTAGCCTCAGATATTTGCATTTTGTTGAGACTTTTGCACAGTGTTATGCAACTCCAGGTTAGCTTACTTACCGGTGCACAGGCTATTGGAGTGGAATTTAACTATAGCTCGTTTTAGCAAAAACGTTGAGACACATCATACCGTTGTATTCTGTCTAAACGTTAGATCGTAAAGTATAAAAGGTTGATTATATTTAGATTGTAGTAAAATGGTAATTATAATCCTATAATATGCAATTATAAGTAAATCAGTGGGGAACTCTGGGTTGAACATATTTCATAATCACATTTCAGACAAACCTCAAGCGATATTATTTCAAGAAATTAATTTTACGTAACATTGGGGATACATGATTAAAAAAACAATAAATGGTCTAAATGTTTAGAATGTCTAAGGGTAGAAAATATTCTGTGCAGACTCTATCTGCCTTTAATTTGCGTAGAAAAAGAGCTTTCTGATTACAAAGCGAGTAATTTATAGTTCAAAATAAGATTTGGCGGAGAAACGTATATTGTTTGGTCCAATTTTTGTAATCAATTTTAATTTAGTTTAAATAATCAGTTGGAAGGTATATTTCGGTACTGTGTCGATGACTGACTCGGTTGGTTTCAGGTGCTCGTTCACTGTGGAAGCGTGGAAGACTTTCACAGTGGCCCGGCTAAGAGAAAACTTAATTAAGTCATTAGGGAAAACCGTCATAATTTGGTTCCCTCGGGCTGGCTATGTACTGCAACATTATCTGGCCCACGCCTACGCTCACGCCCACGCCCACTACCCCTCCTCCTACCCCTCCACTACCCCGACCAAGTATCTAATCCCTAAGCTAATATTAGAACTCGCCGCCGATGACGTTTGCACGCTGCAATTAATTGTAATTACAATCCATTTTTGGAATACTCTGAGGAAGGAGAAGAGTCGTAAGCACACTTTAATAATAAACAGCAGTTCGGGGTCGATTTATTTGTATTTTGCTTAAATAATAGTATAAACATATTAACAATAAAAAAGACACGAAGCAAGTAAGAAGAGCACTGTAAGAAATAAGATAACGTTTCTGAACCTCCTACGTGCTATTTTACCTATATAACAGCACTTACTGTACTTTAAAATGTTTTTCCATGAAAATGTAGAAAATATTTAGGTCGGAAAATATAGAAGGGACAGTCTTGGTTAATATGAAACGGGATCATTTTACAGGATACATTTTGGTTTGTGCACGGCAAGAGGTTGGTTCTTGGTCAAAGGACAGAAAAATAGGGCAAAGAGACAAACGCCGGAGGAACGGGGAATACAAACAGAACTGCTAATGGTCAGGAGGAGACTAACAACAGGGGTGAGGGAATGGAAATGAAACAAAGAGACCGAAGAGGGGGTAGGAGGGAGGGATGGAGGGGTTCTGAGGAATTTGTCATAATCCTAATTAACCCCCTGTACCACCTTTGAACGCACGGCCCGCATAGCTCCGCGTCATCGCGGTTTTACATTGAAGCACAAAAAACAAAACAAAATAATCAGCGATGTATTTTCACTTTTACCCATATTATCATTATTCAACGCATTCGTTAATGATAATGCGCCAAATGAATTCTGCATCCCTGTTGTCCGACGAGACCTAATGAATCTTTTTTCTCGTTTGTTTCTGTCCTAACCGAAAAGAAGAAGGGGGTATTTTCTGTACTCCAGTACGAAGAATTTTCATGACTTTCATATTACAATTGACGCTCACAAAAAATTATTATTACAAGAAGTGAAGGAAGGCTATAAAGTATAAATATAAATGGAGTATTTAATATCTTATTAAAGAATTAAAATTATAATTTAAATCAATTACTATGAGAATTTGTAACGGTTTAATAATTTAAGAAAATGAAGAAACAATGGAAGTGATTCAATGAAACACAAACTTATACATGCTTAATGTAATTTTTCACCTTTAAAATGTCTCCTCGATGTAACACTGCGGAGGCAACTGGTTCCATGGGACACAAATGTATATATATATATATATATATATATATATATATATATATATATATATATATATAGAGAGAGAGAGAGAGAGAGAGAGAGAGAGAGAGAGAGAGTGGAGGAGAGGGAAAGATTGATAGGAGTGAAAGGAGGGTCCCTGGGATTGTCTGATCGGGCTGATGGAATACTTGGGGAAGAATGGGCTCGCGGGAGCGGAAATATCAGGTTTGGGCGGGGGCTGGTACCTCCCTCCACCCCCTACCGGCATCCGCCCTAATATAAAAACCGGGAACGTCGTAAAACCTCGGCTGGCTTTTCCTCCGAGAAAATTACCTTAATATAGCGCGGATTTAATAGAAAAAATATTTAAAGAATTTTACACCTGAGAAAGAAAGTCTGTGCAGAATATCCTGAACATTATACTTCTCTCTAATTCAATACAATTCGACGGTGAAGAAGCATGAGTACTAATGTGACACGAAGATGATGCCTGGTTCTTTGATTAGCCACGTCATTACTGGGGGTAACAACCACAGTGGAGCGTGGCACTTGAAGAAGGCTCACCTATCCTGTACATGATTGTCCTGTAATAATAATAATAATTGACATTCGATTCCGTCTCCGTTTGCTTTTACGCATTTTGACCTACGCTAGACCGGTTTTCGCTTATTGCCTTTGGGAAGCTAAGCTTTCCTTCATTAATGCGTTAAATAAAGGATTAATGTCCAACAAATTATTTTGTTTTATTGTCATAAATTATTTGTTAGATTCGTTGTTGAGTACATGTGTGTGTAATATCAAGCACGTGGCCAAGGGGATAGAGAGAATGAACCTGACAAAAAGGAGGCAGAAAGAAGAAAACTTTGGAACCAGTGGTCTAAACCGTACGCAACATAAAATATCAAATACAATATTAATAAAATGTAGACCGAAATAAATTATGTAATCCCCCGGAACGAAAACATTTCTGAAGGCCTACAGCAGCTCCGCGGACGGTGAATATACATAGAGCCAGACACGGCCGGCAGTAAAACGAACAGAGATTTTTCACTGTGAAATTACCCGTGGATTTCCCGCGTTCTTCAAACATTAAATGAATTTTACAAGATGCTGGCCCCCCTCCCACGGCCCCGCCCCTCCGTAGGCCAACAAAGGGAGCCACGCAATAAAACTGGAACGCGGAAGTTCTTTTGTTGTCGCGTTTTCGGAGGTAATGTTTTCAGAGAGCAAATATGGCTGCAAAACGGGGAAAAAAATGTGTTCATTTTATTCACCCGATAATGGTCTTTACGGGACATTTCCCTTGTCCAGTTGCACAGTGCGCAAGTCGCGTTGTAAATTATGAAATGCCCCGATTTTAATATTCGCTGAAAAATAACGTCACTCGGACAAAGCATCTCTTCGCATTAATAATGTTAACAAGTAGGGCCTCATTCCTCCAATATCGTAAATTTACAACGTATCAATTATACCAGTTTATTTTAATAAGTAATAGGAAATAATAACGTCGATTTCGTGTGTTTCTGTTTCCTCTCGCTAGCACCGGTCTAACAAATGACCAAAGCAGCGAGAGGAGACAGAACACACACGAAATCTACGGTTTTCCAACCCCTCGCGGACCAAAAAACAGGTATTCTAAACTAGGAAATCATAACTAATAAACTGTCGCAATTATTTCACACGTATTAGTTTTTTCGTTTACGGCGCTTCCGATACTATCCGCAATGCATGTTGTCATT
Organism: Lethocerus indicus; assembly: GCA_019843655.1. NCBI lineage: Eukaryota > Metazoa > Arthropoda > Insecta > Hemiptera > Belostomatidae > Lethocerus > Lethocerus indicus. Next base: position 9,085,786 of record JACDQD010000004.1, read on the forward strand.
GAGTGTTTAGTATTAGATTATCCCTGGAGCTATTTTTTCCTTTTACTTTGTCTTAGACCAGTACATTATTCTGACCAATACAATTCTTTAATAAGCGTTTGCAGAGAAACAAAATTCCTCGATCGATTGTTACCCGAACACTGATATTAAAAAAACGTAAATGTGATAAGGAACAACATTCTCCTGCCGTCATAATTTATTTCAGATTGCAATTTTAATCAGCAGACTTATAATCAGGGAGCGCATAATTGATTTCTCTCCGGAATTTTATGAGCATTATCTTATGAGTACTGTATGTTTACTCAAAGTTACTGTGCAGGCTTATTATTGCTTATTCGAAACTTTGAGAGAAGGAAGGATCTCCGACTGTGATCTCGATTTAACCGCGGTTTGGGAGTATTTCCCCAACAATAATATAATCGTTGTTTATTATTGTCGAGGGTATGGGGCAGGGTAGACAACTCATCTTAAGCACCGAAATGATGACTGTCCCATCGTAAGGCATTACTACCTTGTTCTAATATGGATATTATGAAATGGATGATAGAATATGGAAAAATAATAATTAAAAAGTATTAGCATTTTATAAATTAATTTCAATCAACTAACAGACCAGATTATCAAACTTTTATACTTTAGAAATTTAATTAATTGTTTCAAATCTAAGCTAATAATCAGTAATATGAGCAAAATGGATCTAAAACCCCGCTATACATTCTGGAACTGTGTATTTACCATACATATTAGCACTTCATACATAGAAAATTATATATTTGTATTATATGTACCGCATTTCTTATATTTATTCAAGGAATATACATTAACATTACACTGTTATCCCAATAACAATATTTAATAATTTATGATTCCATTAAAGAATGTTAATTATTATTCATGAATAATAAATACTACTAAATCTAATTAGTAAAAACAGTAATATTTTTACGTAATATCCTTCCGATTTACAAAGAATTGGTTGGTAGTGATTATGTAGTGGGATGTAGGGGACAATTTTAATGTATTCTTAAGGCACCGTCTTATTTTAGATTGTGTTACTTAAATGGCAATAAAACATTTTCGCCCTGTGTGAGCTGAAGTAATTCCGGTTACAAAAAAAAATTAAAACCGTGGCTCTGAGCCCATCATTTCAACTTATTCGACCGACGGTTTATCTCCATTTGGGAAAGACCGGTCGGAAAGGCCGGAAACTTTTCAAGCGCTGGACCGAAATTAAAAAGCCAAATGAGAGAGCGTCATTTCCATATCGCCGCATTAACCGTACCGAGATGGGTTTGTCTTGGGTTCGGAAAACTTCGTTTAATCCGACCGCCCTTTCCTATTGTATTATATGCGGCGATATTTTAATTAATTCGCTCTTATTAAAACGCTTGCGAGACGCGGTCATTTGGCACGCGACCACCCTGGATAACTTCGAATATACCCCACAATAACACGGAAAATATTCGTGCAATCAAAACTATAATAATTATAACTATATTTTCGATTCGTATTTTGGTACTTCAATATTAAAAATTTTGTTGTACTGGACTGTAGGCGGATTAATTTCTCCAGTTATTATTGTAAAAAATGGATATAGCGTAAAACTGGGTATGGCCCAGGGACTAGGGAGGGATGAATTAAACGCGTAAGAGAGGAAAGATTATATTGAAGCGATGGTGGAATGAGGAAGGTAGTGAAGTTTCGGAATCGATACAAGCGAGCGCCACCCTCAACCGCTAGTACTATTACTAACAACCCCGCCCACCCCCTCACACCCATTCCCTTCTTGCCTATGTCACTCGTTCCCCACGGGACCGTCTCTCTCTCTCTCTCTCTCTTACCCTCTCTTTCCCTTCCATTCTTTATTTATTATAATTATTAGTCATTCCCGAAGAATAAATAAACAATATAAATAAGAAGACTTGAATGGAAGATGTGACAAAAACCCGGGGCACGCCAAACAGTTAGGAATAAATCAAATCTCTATTTCTCTCTGCCACAGTCATACAAAACACAAGCACACACAACTTCCCTTTTGCATTATGCAGCTCTCCCAATACCACAACTTGTCTAGCATCCGTGAATGGACTGGGTCCTCTGTCGTTCTCTCACTTTGCTTCCAATTTTTCATCTCCTCGCATATGTCCTGAGGTCAAATCAAACCACTGACTATCGTAAATAAAAACTGGAATATTTTTCTATCGAATTCGGTATTACCTCGAATGGATTTTGTGAAAATATTAATATACACGAATCAACTGAACTAGTCTAGAGGGAACGGACTGGTCGAAGATGTAATAAACTGGAAACACCTTTAAAACCCAATAAAACGAGGCCCGCTCGAGTAAAACGTTGGTACGAAGTTGAAGATACAGGACTGTCAAATTCAAGTTATGTAGCGAATAATTAACTATATTCGTGAATGAAAAAAACCACTTACCGGCCGAAATGTATTTAAATGAAACACTTGTGAAATAAAAATGTCTTAAAATATGTGTTAATGCGACAGTATATTATAAACTACCGAGCCGTTTCACCCCGCGGTGGGAAGAAATGGCACGTTTGGCGTTGTTGGGGAAAAGCGGGCGTATAAACGGGTCGATCAGATCGCGCTTTCTGAGCCCCAGGTTCCGGACAGCCCTGGTCTTCGTGGTAATTGCCACGGCGGGGGGTCGTTGTTTTCTTTTTCGTGGCTAAAGCTTGGTTGGGCGAGGCACGCTCTCTCCCACCCTCCCTCTCTCCATCCCTCCCTCTTTCCCTCCCTCCATCTCTCTCTCTCTCTCTCTCTCTCTCTCTCTCTCTCTCCCTTATAACAACGAGTCCGTCGACGGGCGAGACGCCCACCCCGCCCCCCATTTAATTTGATAAACGGTCCCTCCCTATTTGCATGTAAGTAAGGGCTTTGAATATGTGTCGCCACGTGTTAAAAGCCGCCCCCACACCCCGACCTTAATGCGTCGCTGTTTGTTTTCTTTTCACAAAACAAAAGGTTTTGAACAAAGCCTAAATTTCACTGGAAAAGACTGTAATGTAATAAGGATCATAAATAAGTGAAATAATAAGTCCTTTTTAGTCTTGGAATTAATATTGAAATAATAAGAATAAAGTTTTTTTGTTTGGTGAAAAAACTCGTTTTCGATTTTTATCCAAAATTCGAATTAAGACTGTCTATCTTTTGTAAGGTCGTGTGATACTGTGGGGAGAAACTCAGGCAGGAAGGAGGTGTTGACTCTCCAGGAGGGGGAAGATTCTCCTGAAAAACACTTGAGGGAGTTCCAGTAGAAAGGTTAATTCCCTTCCCCGGTGAAGCTCCCCTGGGCGTGGTCCCCTTCCGACGTTTCGGAACTTGTTCCATCACTAGGGTCGGAATGAAGAGTTAGATCAATTCCTCTTAGGATTAGAATTCCCTTGTTCCCTTACTACTGTCTTTTACTTATATTATACCTGGTATTTCTATTGGGGCCTGTATTATCCTATTGTTATAGGTACTATTGACAAAATTCAAACAATTGCGTGGACACAGTCCAATCCTGTCTATCTGCCATAGGATTAAAAGGGGTGCAGATCCTGATTTCATTGCATACACGGCGCATAAATTTAAGCACTGTCTAATTTACAATTCACGATAAACCACTAGAGTATTATTTGTACATAATTGTCGTATATATATATATATATATATATATATATATATCATCTCGCATGCCTTTCGATGTATATTTAAAAATAAATGTTTCCCTCTTTGTATAATCTAAAACAGTGGAGCTGCATCGAGGAAATATTTTTCTTGAAAGCCGGTAGCGTCACTCTTCTGTCATGTATCAAAGTATTGCATTTTATACACTCGAAGCAATAACGAAATCACTTGTACATCCAGTGTACATTTAAGGTATCTTCTTCGTGCCCCAATTTCGTGACTGACATATATCGTAGTATACAAAGTGCCCACTCGGCGAAACGGCGATTAACAAAACGGTTTAATGTTGGGCAAATTTTAATCCGGAGTAAATTACGCAACACAATTTACAAATCGAAAGGCGGTTGGGATGAGGGGGTGGGGGTGGGAAGGGTGAATTTACAGTCGGTATATTCTAATCGGGGGTCCGCGTAATGGTCGGGGCGTAATACGTAGCGGGCGCTCGGAGCCTGGAGTTTGCCAGCCGGTCATTTGCCACACGAAAGTCCCTATTAATTCCGACCGACCCCCGATCCCCACAAACACCCACCTTTCCCTTTCCCCTTCTTTGCACCTTAATCCAAACTCGCGTATGTAAATTGAACACGGCGGCGGTCAAAGAGAAGCGGGCGGCGGCGTTCACAAAATGGAAAGAAAAAGGAGAGCAGAAAAAAATGAGAGAAAAAAGAAGAAAATAAAGGTCGGCGCGATCGGATCTCCGGAGTTCTCAATTATGAGTCCGGCCGGCGGACACGGAACACTGGAGTCTGGAGGCACAGGCTTATAAAAGAACACTTGCCCCTATCCGAACGTACACGGTACCCGCACACGCATACGTAATACACACACGGGGTAAAACACGAGGAAGGGGGCGAGAAAAAAAGGAATTTATTCCCTCCGCCGAACGTGTTGACCGATTTCGGTGCCGGGTGTTAATTTGATAAACGGCACGTGATAATATCCATCCGGCTGTTAACACCGGACGGGATATTTGCCCCACTCCTCCAGCACGGAGACTCCTTCTTTTGCGTTATTCACGAATGCACCCGCCGCCGCTCCTATGCCACATTTATCGCTTTTATAATTAATACGCCTTTTAATTAATACGTCCACCTGTGTCACACGACCCTACAAATTGCTGCAACCTAATGGATTCGAATGAAGGATCATTTCCGCCCTAATACTGGCCTATAATCCACTTCTATAATATTTAATTATAAAAAATATAAATACAGAAACCCATCAGCCGATTGTTTGAAATATATGTTGTTGAGCATATGTTGGCTATAATAGATTCAATAGATACTCTATAATAGATTCATAAATAAATTATATTCCACTCGCCTATATTAATTTTTCCAAATTATTTTTCAAGAGTGTCGAAGAATATAAAATTACTTATATTTAACTTAATTTAAAAATAAATTACGATAATATTTACTTGTAATGAATGTTGTTACCAACATATGGAATACATCAACATTATAGACCTACATTTTTTTTTATTTTCACTTTCTTAATTCAACTGAACTTTTTGATTTTTTGGGAGAACATTCATCTTATTTCTTCTTCATTTATCAGACTAAAACATTTCTCTCTGGGAATTTACAGTAACTTGTTGTTTTTTCCCTTTTTCCCCAGTAAATGCAGCCGGGAGGCATTCTCGATATTCCTGGGAGGAAGAATTCAGGAGGAATAAATCCCTTTCATGTTTAAACGTGTCTATTCGTTAAGAAATTACGGTCCTTTGAGAAAAAACCAACTATATTTATTCATTTTATCATTATCTAAGAAAATATTTTGAGAAAATCTCTAATACTTTAATTCTTAATTGTTGTCATTAATCTTTGATTTTTGTAGCTATAATTAGCATCGACATCTGATGACAAGAGTCCTTCAACAGAACGAGATTTACTTAGTCTTGATTGTATATAAGTTGTTGTGAAGAAAAATCCGGAATATATACGTCACAAGAAGGGAAAGAGGAGAAGTGGAGATATTCCCCCCAACCCCTGTGATTTATTTATGCATTCAGAGAGGGAGCGTTGAGTAATAGTCGCATCGAATTAGAGGTCCGGCTTCCGACAAGCCAATTTGTATTTGTGTTGAGACCAACCAAAGCGTGGCCTACTTGTTAGTAGTGAAGTTGCTAAGCACCTTAGGGAAGTTTCCCCAAACCCATCTTCCTCGGCTTGGCCCCGTCCCGAGGAGTATGACTTTCGTATATTCCATCCGCCGAAATGTTTCGATCACGTCTTTCATGTCGATACAAAGCCAAATTATTTATAGTACATTTTTTTGAACAGGAATTAATTTAAATACACTCATTTAAAACTTTCAATTATATCTAGAAATTATTATTTTAGACGCGATTAACTAAAAAGTATCGAAGACTGACTTCTGTGGTTGGTATCAATTAAGTCGAAAACAGGTAATAGATATTAATGCTAAAGTCTATAATCTTTTAGGTTCCTTTTAAATCTATAAAACTGTTTTTGTTAACAGTTAAATCCCGTATAAGCTCGATCATGTTTATTATGATAATTATGAAGTGTTTCCGCAGGAATGAAATTGAATGATCTTGGGTTATGATGGAACGATTTCTCTTATATTCTATTTATTCCGGCCTTGGTTTTATTCTTGAGTCCCTACGACATTTGTCCATTTGTCGGGATTCTCGGACTCAGTTTTCTATTATTCGGTATTGGGGTAATCCATAAAACATGGGTCGAGATCGGCCGCTAATAACGTTTCGGTATAATTTCCGAACTACCCGTTGGTGGGGCTCTCTCTGAATAAAACATAGACCCGGGAGAGAGTCGATCGCTCTCTGTGTTCGCTCTCTCGCCTGCTTCGGTGTCCGTTTTTATTTTTTCATTACGCCATCCTATCCATTACGGCCGATGGAGTTCGGATTATGACTCGGATCATGACAGACTCTGAGTGGACCCGGTTCTCTAATGCAGTAATCGATTTCGAATTTGAATTTTCAAGGACAAGTTAAACTGTGGTTTTCTTTAAGGTAGTAAGGTTCTAGGTTTACATTACTACGTTAATTTATGCAGGGTGAAATAAATTAATACATACGAATACAACAAATTTAGGCCTTATTTCCTCAATACAGATTACCTGCCCCGAAAAAAAGTACATGTCTCAAAATTAAGGCATTTTGTCCATTTCAATTAGTATATTGTATTACACACTAATAGTGTACCATTATATTTTTATGAACATCCCATAAATGCATTTAACGAATAAGGACTAGGAAAGCTCATTTATTCCTCTTAGTAAGGATATATTGAAACGTTGGGTCTCAATTCAATGCTGATCCCAAATATATTTCAAGATTTCCACTCATTTACTCAGAATTGGATAGCGGATAAGATAAGGATTACGGAGTGGACTCGGCTAATTGGTGCAGACGAGGGCCCTGAAGGGAACGGACAAGGCAAGTCGATTAGGAGAGCACAACTTAGTCCGCTTAGTCCCACTCAGTTTCTCTAATTTCCATGGAAGAATGCAGGATAACTAGTATGTCTATGTGTCTGTACGTAAAGTATTAAAAAACATTATTATTGCACTCATTCTTGCTATATTCTGTCTCCACTCACCAAGCGGCTACACCGGATTCCGCTAGATTAATGAGATGCTTAAGTATGTCGGTCAAGAATTGCGAGAAACCAAAACCGGTCTCTGGCCCAATCACAAGAATTATCACCACAGAGACGGTGCAAACCGGATACACCACGAAGAAAAAGCAACTGGCGAACAGCCGAAAATCGCTTAGTGAAGGCGAGCCAGGGTATTTTAAACCCTCGCCGACTATTCCAAACCAGTAAACTTTATTATTATTGCCCACAGAGCCAAACGGACGTAAAAAGTATTAATAATAAAAGGAAATATAACGAATAAATGTCGTTTTTAAGTGGCAATTAAAAGATTCACTGCCGCCCCACGATGGTAGCTGGAGACAAGGGGAATTAAATCTGTGGCCGGTTGGAGACCTCCGCACGCGAAACTCCCACTCAGCCCCTGGCTGCAAGCCCTCATTAGCCGGTTATATAGGCCTATCAACCACGGTTTGATTTTTCACTCAGCAAAGTATTCTCGGACACGGGAATGGGATCTACGGCCTGAGAACTGATTTGAAAACGATTGGGAGACAATATTGAAATTGATTTACTTGCTACATTTTCTTTTCTTTTGACTTATCAGGTTTAATCAATAAATTGTTGGAATAATTTTTTCCCCTTCAAATTTTTAACGTTTACTTTAATTGTATGTAATAAAAAGCAGTAACTTTACTTCCCTACAAGTTTTGCTTAACAATTTCATTCGAGAACATTGCGTATGTGAAATATTACGGTATCGAGTAAATAAAGGATACTCATCTATGTTGGTTCATTTTTTTCGACATTGGAAGAAAGGAGTTGGGCGCAGCAATCGAATTTGAAAACGTTAAGATTTAATAATTCCAACCTTTAAGGCCTCACGATTTTGCTCCGACAACCTGATCTCCCAGAGTCATTTATCACGAGATTTTTTTGTCCCAGTTGACGACGACGCTTTCACAACTGTGCGCCAGGACCAAAATAGGCCTCGTTTCTTTGCTCGTCAACGCCTCCATATATCCTTATAAATCGTTCGCTTCGTTATTCAGTTTTCTTTACCTCATTTTACGCTCCATTATATTGGAGCGTCTCCTAAAAATAGCAATTTGGATTCCCCGCACGGAAGCTCTGTGCCGATGTTTCTCATCGTCCGGCAAGAGGAATGAATAGGCCGATGAATTAGAGCGATGTGCGTTATGCTAAATATATGGAGCCAGTCGGCAATAAATATTATATTTATGTTTTGTTCCCGCTGATATTTCGATAGTAATGTTCCATCAACCCTTTCTCTTCTTTTATTTATTTGTATTTTAGGGCCTGTAATTACGTTTAACTGTTATGCGCCCCGACACTCCATCTGCCCTAAGGTTACCGGTAGTGCATTCTGTCTGTATTGTTTAAACATACGAATAAATTAGTGTTGTATAAAGAAAGACAGTGCAGACAGGATGTTCGGCAAATTTAAATTTGCAATTGGGAATCGATCTACCGTTAAGGACCTCATCACGAGCTGGAGAATTTTTATTTAATTGGTAGCGAAATGAGGATTACATTAAAAAACGAAATCCGGTCGGATAAATCTCTAGGGCTGTTTGATTTAATAAAAATGATTTTACCGGTTACAGGGGAGGTAAATGGCGTGGGCATTAATAGCGGGCGGTTGTTGTAGGCGGATGTTCGGAATTCAGTTGGCCATTAATTAAGGGAATATGAGAGCATTAGGAGGAGGAGGAGGACACAGTGTCTCCCACTGTATGAAAAACTCAGCCTCACCCGACTTATTTCAGCTGGGTAGCGGACCGGAAAATTAGTGCTTGTAATCGGCCCCCCCACCTCCTCCGTTCACTCTCACCCTCTCACTCCCACTCTCACTCACTCTCTCTCTCTCTCTCTCTCTCTGGCTCTCTTACTTTGGCCTTAATAATGCTGGGGTAAGTTTTATAGAGATAAGGAACGTTTCGGGTTTGATAAAGGGGATGGCGTAGCGCATAATTTAATTTCCAATTTATTGCCTACTCGAGTCCCGCACCCGTTTCAAGTTTTTCTTGAAGCCCGAACGGACTCATTTGGAGCATGGTTTTATAATGAGGCTGGTCCCTTTTCTAGCAACGCAACTCAAAAATGTTCAAATATGCTAAACTGTTTTATGCTACACATTTAATTCCAATATGTGACAAAGAAAGGCAGCCAAAGTGACGAAGGTACGAAAATGGAACGTAACGAATACTCGCAATTATACTTTCTACTTTAAAGTGTAACAATGGATAGAACAAAATTTAAAGTTATTACTAGTAGTCAAAAAACTATTCCTGTTCGTCTATCGTGACCGGACGATAGATGGACGACCGGTGGAATGAAATATTTCGAGAAGCGCTGTCAGAGGGAACATTGATTCTTGTTACCCGGCCATTTGTTAATTGAGACTAATGGAGGTGTCGGCCGTTAATGTGCGTGAGAGTATAGCTACAGCTATAGATATAGCTAAGCATCGGTGGGTCCGCCGAGCCACGACCGTACATAAACATGGAGCACTCATACACGAGCACCTTTCCAGGAGGACCCGCGGGCAAACATTTGCCAATGCATTACACCGGAATGGAATGCAATCATATATGGTTACAGTATAAACTGGGCCCCCTCTACGCTTCTCACTCAGCTCCTAGACACTAATACACTCATTCCTCAATTTTAGCCTGTACTCCGTAATCGATATTGAAAAATTATACGCCTCGGATTGTTGTATTCAGTAAGGTTGTTGGCCAAAGTTCCAGCGCGATAGGCCTTGTACACTTAACTTAAATTTCAATAATTGTTTATTATAAAATTTTTCAAATTATGACCGTCCGGGAAACTAAATATAGTCGTGAGAAATAAAGAAAACCTACGGACTTTATTGAATACTATTTATTGTCTTAAAGAGGACGAGAATACAAAAGAGGACCAACACTTATCACCAGTGTCCAATTTTCGAAATTGAACAACAACGAATCAAATTTTTATAAAAAAGGAAAGTGAGCGCACGGAATCTGGTTTCTTTAAGAAACAATCGGAGCTGGGCCTGCTCTGTTATTTTTCTAGTGGGAGGTAGGCGCCTAATAAGTTGATCTGTTTTCTTTTTGCTCATTGTTTACGAATTTATTATGACCGGGATAATTACATTCTCGGTGGGCGGAAGGAAGGAATAATTTATTGTGGGGTTTGCGGCGGTCCAGAAGGAGATTGTCCCGGGAGGGCTTGAACTCCCAGAGCTCGGCCGCGGCTCCCTCCCCCCCGTCAGTTTCATTGCAAATCAGAGAATACATACTTACAACCTTGTCCTCTCCCCACAAAGTCCACATTGAAGATTCCTCGAGATTCCGTACTGTAACAGTACTATGAGCATACGGTGGTAAGCAGAATTACGATACCAGATTTAAACCGAATATAGCAAAATAAGTATTGCACACAACTTATAAGTTGCTACCGTGGACATCATATTAAAACTGCCTACTATTTGGTCACTAATGCGGATAAGCATTGTGTCAGCACCGTTAGTGTCAACAGACAAAAGTCGAAACCGGCCAAATTAGAATGGAAAGGAAAAAATATTATACACATCTTAATTTTACCATTGTTTTAATTATTTGTATACCACGTTTTCCCTTAAAAGAGTTAACTGAGAGACAATAATGGTTGTGTGAATGGTTTACTGGCATGGTACGTGGATCCGCCGGTTTAAAGTCTGAAGGAGACTCTAAAGAACTGTTTCAACTGGGGGCCAGTTTCTATAATAGAAAACCCCGGGTCCGTTTAAACTCTGAATGGGTCCCCGTCTAGCTTTGTTTCCATTTTTAAAGGGTCTATCTTTTAATGGGGCTCGAGCGGGCACTGCACCCGCCCATTGTAGCCCCGCCCTCAGATAACGTCCTCAAAATCGACTCCTACTTTCATTCGGCCGCCGCCCGAATATAATTCTCCTTTTTCATATTATCCATTTCAGGTTTATTTTCTTCTGAATAATTAACTGGCATAATTTCTTCAATTTGAGATATGAAAAACATATTTTGGCCGCCCCCAAATTTTATTTGAAAATTATGAAAAATTCGGACGCGGGAGAATCGGATTCATACGAATTCACTAACTCCGGCGTACTCATTAGATTTCGATTTGGTTTTTCAAGGGAAAAATGTGTGTCCTTTTTTATTTATTATTATAATTTTTAATTAATATTTGTACATTATCTGTTAAGTGCTATAATATTCTTCGCACTCCATTTCAAATCATCCTATCTCTGGCCAAGGTATTTCGATAGATGGATAATCTTATACTGTTGCATCTCGGGCTACTTCTGTTTGTTCCCATTCTCATTCATAGTATTTGAGATTCAATAACTGAATATCTGATTGGAATGAATAATTGATATTTGTTGATGAGTCAGTAGTTAGTTTAAGGTATCTCCCTCTTGGCAACCCCTCTCCCTGATGTTTACATTTGGGAAGTATATCCCATCAATCGAAAATACAATTCGAATATAAACTAAATTTGCTAATTAAATATTTAGGATCTGATAAGTTTTATGTTACGACTTTTTGTATACACTTTTGCCATTATTCTGCTCCGTCCCGTTGTTGAATTTTTGTTGTGTCGCGACACGAAATGATTCCTGCCGAAACCCATTTCTGGTCAGAATTGCGGACACAGCAATTTCCGGGGAGTTGGGCCCGGCCCCAATTTCGCTCATGCCCCCAATTTGAATTTCCCTCTCTCTCTCTCTCTCTCTCTCTCTCTGGTCCTCTCGATGATGTCGAGTTTCGTTAAAAAATTAATGATCGCAGCCTGGTCCGTATTCCGTAACTCTTAAATAGGTGTTCCACAACTCTACAGTTTAGAATAAGAAAACCCCTATAGTGACATAGGCTAGTCTCAGAACAAACTATATTTCAAAATCGTTATTAACATTCTGTTACATTCCTCCACAGTCTACTTCGGGTGTTTAGTCCCACTTTCTTTACAAGTCAGGTTACAGTATTAATAGAAGTAACGCTTACTCGGTTTATTAGGCTGGATCCAATTAAAGTTTCTATTCGGGATTGAGTGTGACGCGGCGTACGGTTCCTCTTTTTGAACCCCGCTGTTAGAATTTCCCCAGAATCGTATTTGTACCCTGGCGATACACTGGTTCCATAACGGTTGTTTAGTTTGGAAAGGGAGTGCGCATGATTGCCTCCTCCGTTAAACGTTGGGAAAATCCGGACGGAAAAAAGTAGTGCTGGGGAGGTTGAGGTGCAACGGAGCGTCCCGCCGGGCCAGGAGAAGTTAGGCGGCCACCTTATTGCATCTGGCCTCCTCCCAGTTTCTTTCTGCTTCCTTGGCCCAAACCATTTGCCCAATTTCGGCTTTTACCCGGGGACTTGTAGAACCCTCCCCCCTCCTGTTCACCTCCCCTGAAGTAATCATCTGTAGCGTGTTAATGTGCCCAACGGAAATAGTAATGCGCTGGCCTCACAGTTTGTTGTATTTCAGTAGCTAGATAACTATACTAAAACCGTAAAGACCGGTTATACGGAGTATTCTCGGAGTGGCATGCCAAATATGGCTTATACAATTCGGTTTTACAGTGTCGACTAAAAGAGTCGTTAAAATTGTATTACTCCGACATTTGTGGTAAATTGACTTTGGGAATCTTCATTTGGGGTTAGATACGTATATATTTACTTTAATGAAATACTCGTATTTATTTTTACGCGATATTTTATATTGCCACACAAACACGTTTCTCTGACAGTAATATACTATGATACATAAGCATGTCGGCTGGTTATGAGGAATCCTGTTGCAAGTATTTATACTTTTAGTACTTTATACTATGAAAAATATTTGGCAAATTTATCGTTAGAACGAATTTTTTAAATTAAATTTTGTTATTAAATAATAATCCCTTCTGCATTATTTATTCCATTATTTCTATGTGGATTTCAGTTAATATTCAGATAGGATCAACTGAGTTCATTTGGTCACAACAAGAAATAGAGCGGGTACTCTGTTCATTTGACTTAATAATTCACTAGTGCAAAATCTCATGGAGAGTAAGAAATCCGTAATCGTTTTAACCGATATCGGATTCTTTTACTCGGGTCCCTTTGACTAAAAAATTGGAAAATTTCGACAAAGAAACCGCCTCCTTTGGGCCTTTGGCGAATAAGCACAATCTTATCACTCAATCTAAAGACCTTTTGTTCCATTCTGTAAAGGTCTCGACTTGATCAATAGTAATACACTAACACGACATTTTGTTGTCGCACGCCTTTCCACAGGGTTGTTAGTTCAGATTTGACTTGGATTTTCATTTGTTTAAAACTTTTTCAATTGCGACACGTGGAAAAATTAAATCTAGGCCTGACATTTTGTCCTTAGATTCGCTCTACCATAATTTAAAATTATTTGTGCCTATATTTTTAAAAACGAACTCCGAAAAACTATGTTCGAAAATATGTTTTTATTTTTATCAAAGGCAATCTTTAAAAAACTATAAAATTGAATATTTCATTTTTCGGAAACAAATATTATGTTGGCTCCTTTGAGCAGAATATAAAAACTAATATATAAAACGCCTTTTATAATACATAAAATGTATTCGAAGGCAAAAAGCATTCAAACTGATTGCATTTAGAATTAAGTCAGGAGGTTTGAATTCGCCGTTTAATTTCGTGAAACGGCCGAGGTTTACTACCTCGGAATAAATTCGTCGTTAGTAGGTCAAGTAATATAAAAGGGCTAGGAACAGTTTTCTTGTTTAGGGTCACTAGAATCGGCTTTTGATCGATACTGACCATTGGAGTCCGCTCAGGCTCAGGTATTCAACTTTTACAAGGGGCAAAGAACGCGTTTGTAGGGTCCCCTTTGGCTAGCCCTACAGATGTTATCGCAAAGGTATCCAGTAACTGTTGTGTTTAAAACTGGACTGTAATATTATACTGCTCATTTCACGATAGACTTCTTAAAACGGGACGCAAGGACTAATCGGGAGATTTTTTGAAAGCCTCGTTAATATTCCCGTGCTCGAAAGCACTAACTATTTACTTTTAGGCATCTAAGATTATTAATATACGATATATTTATTTTATACCTAGCATGTTTGTCTACACCATTTTTATAACGTGTTATGCTACCTATTTGGCCTCAGTATATCATGTATTTTAGATACCAATTTTTAACAGGAATTAACTATTTAAATGATTTAAATTAATAATAATTGCTAAATTATGTTTATTTATCGATGAATAATAGCGCCCAAGTCGAGACACTTTCTCCTAAAAACTTATGTCTGGAACCACTTGACTAGGATTGAATGGTTGAACGGAAGCCAAAAGGTCGGATTGGAAAACCAAACTCTCAAAGCCCGGGCATTTGTTGAGCGACTCTCCCCCGCCGCGAGCAAATGTTTGCTTTATTCCGATGGCTCTATGTAGCGGTCGCCTGAAACCACCCCTCCCTCCCTCCCTTCACTCTCCTCCCTCCTCCCTCCCCCTATTTATCGGCCTCACCAAATTCGTCCAAATCGAAGTCCAACACTACAATACAAAGAGGTCAACGAAACCGGGCTAATATGCCTTCACGTCATAACAGTTTTATACAACAGGATATAATAATTGGAAATCAATTCGGGAGTGATGAATCCAATGGAATGGACGAGGCAGTTTTAATGCTTGTATCAATCTCATTTACTGTTTACTATGTTGACCCGGTTGTTCGAACCATGTACACCTGAGATGTATGCACACAACTATGAATTTGCTAACCAAAAAGTGCATATCAAACTAGGCAGGTAAAAGTATCTTTCTCTCCAACGGATCTATAATTTGACCCAACACAACCCTGCGAAGAAATTATAATTAAAGAATACAGTTGACGGCAAATTTATTTATTATTATTAGAGAAATAATTAATTCCTCCGCTCGCTATGATGGAACTCGTGAGCTAACTAATACTGCTCAAATAGCAAATCCGAACAACATTGCACACAAAAGGAATATTCATAGGAAAGAAAAGGGCTGTTAATTCATAGATGAAGATATAAGGGAGCCAGGACCGATGGTATAGGGCAGTGAGTGTACTTTGGATGGGCACGAGGGTGATTGGATGTAGCCAGGCGTGTTGTTTTGGACACTGCCTGTCCCACCCAATTCGTCTCCTTCAGCCACCGCCCCCCCCTCTCCGGCGTCTCCCCTTGCCGATACTCGACTCGAAATTCATGGGTAGCCTTAATTACTCCATTTCATCGCATATGCATGAGCCGGCTCCCTTCAATAATCTTCCCGTCGGCGCTTAATTTTTTAATGGTTCCAACAGCCCATCCAAACGCGAAGACACGATTTAACTGCGTAAATTAACGGGCCCACGGTTGAATGGCTCTTCTCGGATTATTATGACTGTTTCTTGAATATTTATGCGGATGACTGCGAGGGTCCGAAATTTCATCACCGGTGTTATTCTTCTCCCTCCAACCTCTCCCTTGTCCACCGCTATATTAGGCCGTTTTTACTGTAATATTTCTGGTCCCATTGAAATAGAGCCACATCAACACTGTCACTGCACTGTTAGTTTAGCGCATAAAACATGGACGAGGACTTTCATTTAAAATTTGACGATAGATGGTGAGGCCTCATGGGCGTGTAACCTACCAGTTCGTACCCTGGCAGCCCGAATCGTTCAATATTCATCTACAGAGGCGCCCGCTGGGAAGAACTAGATTACTGCCCGCTCTACGATGAAACCAGAAGGGACTTCTGGAGTGACACAAGTGGGCATCGAAACGCTCCTCAGACTGTATTGCGGCAGACAAGGGGTTGAGTTTTTCCACCCTAAATAGTCAACCCGAGAAAGCGACAGCAAGAATGAGCCCGCCATGAGGGGTTATATTTGAGGCCAGGTGGCCAGGCAGTACAGAGAACAAAACTTTCTCACGTGCCAACAAAATATGACGAGTTTCGGAAATAGTTAATGGGTTAATTAATTTGTTATGGAATGAAACGTCAGTTTAATGCTCGGTAGGAACTTCGGTGAGTCTGTCAAGGAATGAAAGCTACGGCTGAGAGGTTCATGCCTTTATTTCAGAGATTGAAAACCTCCGTCTAATATATACATTAGATACATTGTAGCCAATAGATACAATTCCGGAATATAGATTTTGAACATTTTTTTAGTTTATTCTGTTTTCTGAGTGATATTTCGGGAACGTTTCACTCCCGACTATAACACTAAATTCTGAACTGATTTGCGCCTGATCATCGAGGTCTCATTCTCGCCACGCGGAGGCGTCCGCGTTGTTTACTGACGGTGGGAGACAACTGGCAAAGGGAAAATCTTAATTCAATTTTTCACTGGGAACAAGAGATGAGGAGCGGATCGCTGGGGAAAAAATCTTGCTGCAAATTGTCTGAGCGCTTTAAAATGCTACCGCTGTAATCTCTGGCTCAAGGAGCTTTCCACGAGGCCTCCTCCGGTTTCGTCGTGATCCCGTACATTTTGGACTCACATTTACGGATTTCCATTAGACATGCTTAGTCGATCAATTTGTATTTCCAACAACCCTTAGCGACTGAAATTGATAACTACCGCCGCAGTAGGGTTCGGCATTCCATTCCGGTGGAAGGAAAGCGGGGGGTGACGCTTTTAAATTTCGGGGTAAATTAAAGAATCGCGTGCAGATTCATTGTCGTAGATTTGGATTCAATCGGTGCCGAGGAAAACTTTTTTCGTCGGAGCCGAGCAGGGAACCTTTCAAAATTATCGGGGGCCCCGGCCTCAAGATCAATACGACTTTTTTGCCGCTGGCCCGCTCTCAAACTTTTTTAAAGAAAGGGGTCTCATTAGGGCGGGGAGGGGCGCCACCCCCCACCCCCCCGCCTTCCTCTCACCCCCATGAATAAATCATGTTTCGCCGATTGATCAATGCCGCGACCGGAATCCACTCCGCACTGTCGTACTACAGCGTGTTATCGCACTTTCAGCAATCCTGTTGTCATTTCAGATAGCAGCAGGAGTTCACTGTGTACGACCGTGTCAGCAATAGTCGGAATGTTTCTGCGGTATAAACTTCGGAATATATTCCTGACAGTAAAACTTGCATATACTGAGTATTTTGGGGGCGATTTTCATCACGGAAAAGAAACTGAGTACATGACTGAAGTCAGTTTCCGTGTTCAAAGCCCAGAATCAGGTTTCGATCGATACTCGGGAGGTTCGTGGGAGTTCCCGCGGCCCTTTAACAGTTACCCAGTGGGTTTTTTCGCCGCTCCATTTTTAGCCAAAGTTTTATCGAGGGCCTGCCAATTAATTGAAAGTCATAACAAATCATTGATCGGCTCGTGGGTATAGTTTCGCGGATTGTTTGCTCGCTTTACGGGACTTATGGACTGATTATTTTTTCAATATAATAGTAACTATTTATTTCTCTATCATAAAGTCACTGCATGCAACTGACCTCTTAACAGTTACCAGGTTTGAACTGATTAATTAGATCGTCAACGTTAAGTTAGTAGAGTACATTTACTACGCGACTAAAGGTCGTCTTGGGTGATATTAGGAAAGACCTTAAGCGCATAAAGTAGCTAGGGTTAAAAATAGGCGGGTGTCAAAGGAAGGTTGGCTGCGTGAGTGAAATAAACTCAAAATTATTTTTATACATATTTGTTATATCACGTAATATACTATAAACTATATTCCTGTGTTCAGAGTTGGTTGGACAGTAAAATATTATGTAGCTGTGATGTTGATATATATATATATATATATATATATATATATATATATATATATATCTTTTTATATTTTATTTAATGCTTCCATCTTAAAAAATGAAAAAGAAATTGTGAAAAGGTTGAGTTATAATAGAGGTTTTTCATCAAAAGGTTCAGATACCTGATTATTACTTAAATTATCAATTTGTTTACTTTGGACTCCATTATCATTTCTTAATGGGGCGATTCCGCGCTGGAAAAGGGAGACGAACGGAGAAGGGAATAGAAGTCTACGAACACTCCCCCTCGAAAAAACTTCGGCAAGGAGGAAAGAGAATTTAAATGAATTTGTCTGACTGCTCATTTCATTTACCAATTTCCTCGATGCGAAGGAAACAAACTTTCCCCGCTTTTCAATCGTTTCGCTACTCCATTTTTTGTTTCCACCCAACCCTCTTATATTTTCTGATGTTCGGTGGGTTCAGATTAATGAAGATTGATTGGCCTTTTAAAGTTAGAAACGCCCGCTATGAAACTAAACTGGAAACATTTTGACCCCCGGCCACTGATTCATAATGACATGTGGTTTTGGGAAAGGATGTGGAAATAATTTATAAATTGTTAGATAAAGTATTAATTGTTAGATCAGAATTAGATTAGGCCAGCAATTGTATCGACTAACGTGAAGTATGGAATATTCAGGTAATACGTATTCTGCACTAATGACCCCATTATCCTGAGGTTTTTATAAGACAATTTTGTCTAAATTACCGATAGATTGATGGATACCAATATTCACACTTTATTGTATGAGAGGGTAGAGAACGCCACACAGTATCGAGTTCATTGTGTAGTATGTATTTGTAGGAAATATTTATAACAAATTCGCGTTTATATTAAAATTAAAGTGCTCATGGAAATATTCGCGATGAGAAGAATTGGATGAGTTTTATTAGGTGTTACGGTAGGTTAACTCAAGGATTTACAGACAGAAAACCAGACTCAAATGAAACACTTGGGGGGCGGTATTGCGTGTTCGATCCTTTTATAACGCTCAATGCATTATACTCCCTTTTATATTGCCGCCGCCGCCGTTGCCGCCGCTCACCCCCTTTACAGTCAATATCCAAACCTCTTACCAGACTCAGTTTTTGTTATTGACTCACACCAACTAATATAAAATCCTCCCAGCATAAATAATCCCAAATGCGCTGTAGCGGAGAATTAGTTTTACTGTGGATTTCATTCAATACCCGATTAGCGTTGACCAAAGTCGACAATAAGTTATTAATAAAATCTATGAATTTAGGTTTTAATTTTATCGAATGAATACGAATGGAACAGACGGTATAGTCAGTTGTTCAAATATATTCATTGATATGATCATAAAGTTTTAAATATACACGATACTCTTTTAGTAATATCACAATTAATGTATTGAATGTGTTTATACTCGACCATCTCCGGCTGTAGATGAAATATCCTCTCAGCACGAATGCAATTCTAACGGTGACTGGTTCGCAGATTAAAGAGGGACAGAAAATGTTACTACTGTTCTATTCCCACGTGACAGAGCCCGTTATTTACTGTTTTCACGCAATATGCGCGCATCGTGGGCGGCGACAGAGCGCGAACGAAAAGTTTAAAGTTTTAGTTCGTTAAATGAATGGGCGTGTCCCCTGGAAAAGAGGCAATATTTGCCGGGGCCTGGCTGGAACAATGGGCGCTCCGCCGCTTCCCGCTGACATTTCGACCAGCACTCGCTCCAACAGCAAGTCTCCGCTCGGCGGTTATTTCCAATCATTTTATTCAGAGCAATTTGAATTAGCCCCCAGCCCCTATTATATTATGAACTATCTCAGAATCGAGATATAGATTCTCTCCTGTTTTTCTCGAGGTATTTTTCCCGTTGGCAGAAGGAATAAAATCGCGTCGTTAAGTCATTCATGACCGAGTTATATATTGCTCCCCGATTTATAACTTATGATGTTAAAATTTGACGTATACCACCGATTTCCTATTCTCGTAATGGAATTCTTAAAAAAATATAGGCGTTGTTGCAATGAAGAGGACATTCGATGTAACGTCAAATGAAACGCTTAAGACGTTTCTCAACCAGGGGAAAATTATTTGAGAATTACCTTAGCCGTTTCGGGGTGGGGGGGAATTATTTACGGTGTAATTTCCAAAATTGAGCGATAAAAGGGGAGAGGGATGTGCCGGGGTTATGGCCTTTAGTTTTAAGTAAAAATAAAAAGGGTCGTCCAGTAGCCTAGTGACCTATAACCTTCAAAGACTGTCGGGGGTATTCCCGAGGGCCCTTGAAACTGATAATGTGGTTGTACCCGCTGTACACTCGTTTAAAATGTTTCAGTACACTATAGTGGAACGTGCGCATGTACCGTGACCTTTACTTCACTGGGTCATTTTCCATAATATACCTTTTCCTTCTGCCATGCAAGGCACGTTGGATTGGGAAACGAGGAACATATTATGAAGTGCCATAAATAAGGAAGTAATAGTTTTAATTTTAATTTTAGTAATTACCTCTCAGAAAGTGAACGACAATAAACAATCCATACTGTAGGGTATTTGTGAATTATTGATATCATGTAACCAAAGAATTTTCGAATTCATTCCTTTTTATTTAGTGCATCCCACTTAGGAGGATTTCAGAATTTATCTGGAAATATATCTGGAACCCCCCCCACTCTGTAATTTAAAATAATATTTATTTTGCAGTTGGGTGGTATTTCTTCATTAAATACGAACCAATTGATAGAGCTCATAATAATTTTTATCCGAATATGTATATATGGCACATTATTCTCGGAGAAGGAATTACCGGCGTTCATGAAAACCTTCAGAACCCCACCTCATTAATTTCAACAAGGTAGAGAAATCCCCTGTAAGTGAATTTGATAAGGCGTGAAGTGCAGCAGAGTGTCACTTTCAATTAATAATGCTCCCCTCTTCTCTTTCAAAATGGTTTAGTTAATCGGGCGAATGAGAACGAAAGCTCTTTTCGCTGACGGGAGAAAAGCGGTCGTACATAATACAGCGATGACTAGTCCTGCATATCAGAGTAATTACCAATTGTCGTCATTGATAGTTATGTAAACACCCAGTTTTAAAAAATCTGTCGGTAAATAGACGTTTCAATATTTTATGGCCTCGGGGAATTTTTTTTCTCTTCTTATTTTATCTTACAACTACAATCGCCACAACTCAATTCCGTACGCCCAGTTAGGTTTTAAAATACAGTTGTAAATTAACTGTACGTGAGTAATACGATCTGTTCTTGAGAATCATTATTACTTATATCAAATTCCTTCATTCCAAACAAAATTGTTTGTCGAACATACTTTCATCGCAGTTTAACAAATTTCAAGGCGATTAATTCGGATGGGGGTAGGCTCTCTTCCGCCCTAATTAAATTCCGGATTATATATTTTTATAATTGAGTTCTAATGGAGATAGGGTAATGCTCTCGGAACGCTGGCTACTTGATTCATTGTCCGACTGCTTTATTCATTGTTTGACGCCTGACTGATAGCCGAATAGCATTGACGCCATCAAATGTTCCCTTGGGGGGGCTCTTATCTGTATAAACACACTCATCTCCCGATAAGGGCTAAATTTCAGCCGCCCCGGTTCGGCGCACTTAGCACGTCTCAGTTTCAATTTGCCGATCGTCAAAAGCTTTCGCTCATGTCGCCCCTCGGCTACCCAATGAGACTGAAATGAGACACTACGCCCGGCCGAACAACGATAAAAGGAGAAACGTCGACAACCGTCCCTACCGCCAAGTCGTCTTCAGTACCAGTTCAACTGAAGGTTCGAAATGCAAATATAACAGTAGCCAACAAGAAAAATATTAACTACTAGCCCGTTCAGAATTTTTTTAATTTTTCAGCATTAATATCCATATATACAAATTTGCAAATATTTAAATATTTTTAGAATACAATTTTAATAATCATAAATCATTTTAATCGTGCGAATTAGTTCAATTATTTTGTTTATTCAGGGCATACTTTATTAACATAAAGGAAGACATTCTTTATGAAATTAAAAATTATGTAGGTCGGTAACTGTATCAAATGTTTAACACATGTCGCACATGTTTAAGGGGGTTATTTTTGACTTAAACTCACCTAAGAAACACGTTCCTAAGATGTCTGTTATTTCTATCAAACTGTTGACGTTTAGAAGACGTAGTAGTAGAAGTAGTAGTTCTTCGTAATTTCTTCGTGCTACGGTTATCGGCAGAGTAAAATAGTACTGGCGCTATCAATAATATTGGATATCTTAAAATGGTCACACAGAGTGGAATATTGCGAGAGTGACATAAACATTCAAAATCTGAGCTCTTATTTTATCGTCTGTAGTTGGGCCATCCTCTGTTCTGTTTATACCGAAAGAGGTATTGAAGAGGGATAAGCCCCCACCCCCATAGGGGAGGTTGGCGAATACTAAGGAGTTTCGAGTCCTGATAGTGTCTGGAGATAGTTCCAGAAAATGGCGACATTCACGATGGATTGTTTCCGAAAGCGTATTAACGGGATTCTTCAGAAGTGGAACTGTTAAGTTTTAATTGATAATTGATACCAGGTCATTCCCCACATATTATAGGCAAAGGAAGATAGTATCTAACTAATGAAACATTTCTTCTTGCCAAATGTTGCACAATCTTCAATAATATTACAATACATCGTAAGAGAACGCTACAACCATCAGGTCTAAAATAACTTGTCAGATTGAAATCGTACTTGAATTGTACGCGATTGATGAGAATGTTAGAAAACTGTGACATGTGGCACTGTTTTTCTTTTTCAAAGACATCCGTCCATTTACGTGTCGGCCGACGGCTAAACATAGACGTGAGCCTTCCCTCCCCCGCCTGGAGGGACGGAGAAAACTTCCAGAAATAGTGCTGTTAGAGAGGTCGAGCCAGTTTATAATTGCCGCAGGTACAACGACTGTATGCAGGGTGTGCCCCGAGCTAAGGGCAAAGGTGCGGCGGGTTGGGCAGAGTTATGGTGGTCGGTGGGGCCACCGTTGGGGAGAGGAGCACGCGACTCTGCCGGCCACGCTAACCTAACCGCCCCCGCCCCAGCGCCCTCCCTCCCTCCCTCCCTCACACTCTCTCAAACTCTCTCTCTTCACGCCCTCTTAATGTCAGCCGCCCCCACCTCAGTCCTGGCCCAGACCGATCCGCCGGCAACATGGCCGCTTTTTCACGCTCCTCGCTCGATCCTAGCAGATCGATATAACTCTGAACCCGGGCGACATTTCCGACCGTTCCTCCACCGACCTTCTCCGTCGGTGACGTCCACCCTCCGTGACGTTATGGCAGTGACGTCAGACCCGAGGCCTAGGCCGGTTAACGGTGGTGGTTACGTCCTTCGAGGATACCTCCATCACCGTGAGTGTCTCTCTCCTTATAGTATTTCTGCGAAAACAATGCTTGTTCGGTTCCTACGATAGTATAGCTTCAGTTTCTCTTCCGTCTGCTATAAATACAGTGCACGCGATTAGTATGATATCCATGTGACTTGTACAATACCTCGATCGCAATTTCTTTCCTCTTTCACCCTTTCGATTCGGTACTAGAGGAATGACCTAATACCATCTGTTTAGTGTAAGAGCAACATTTTTATGGGAATTTTGAAACCTCCGAGACATATAATTTTTTTATTTTTGTGGGAAAGTACTTTTCCAAGTTCGTTTTTTTTTTTTTTTAAAGTTACATATGACAGATAATTAGTGTCGTTCACACTGCAGTGCAATAGTTTTGTACATTATTGCAACTGCCGAACATTATGTTTTCTTAAAACGCGAAATATGAACTGCTTTATAAACACTAACTGATGTCTTTCCGTTTCAGGTAAGGATTAGTAACCGAGGATGGGTTCGTCGCTGACGCTGGACAGCTGGTGGGGTAGGCCTGGAGGTAAATTCACAGATAATAATTGCCAGGTATTGTACTTGCACTGGGGGCGGATTGATTCACGGTTGGGGGTTTTGAACGGTTTTGAAGGTTGTTGTGAAAAGGGGGTCGAAAAGGAAGTGGTCAGTTAGCGTAAGTCAGCGGTGCGTGGCCGACCATTGTTTTGGAGACAGCTCCCGCCAATGATTCCCAGTACAATGCCCCAGCTCTGAAATTAAATCCTTTCCCCGAAATTAATCCAGTGCGCAATATCGAACTGGTATGGGAATAGGTACGGTTCGCGCTCCGAGGCATATATATATATATATAAATATATATATATATATATATATATATATATATATATGTATAGATAGATAGATAGGTTGTAACATGAAGAAACCCAAAGATAATTAAACCTTTGTTAGTATTTTGGGTATTTGATTGCACGAATGAGATCCCTTTGGACGGCCATTTAAAGAACAATGCAACTGTTTTATGTTTGTAGCGAGGCAACCCACGCATTTTATGTTCTGGCCATATTCCCTAGTTTTATATTATTTTTACAAACTTTATTGCGGTCGTATATTTTTCCAAGTATGTTCCCGTGACAGTATTATTTCGGCCGTTTAAGTACTCAAATTTATCATACCAGCAAGTTTTACCACAGTTTTCGGTACTGCTACATATATTTAATGCATGAAATTAACGAAAAATATTAATGCTCATTTTATAATTTGAATATAATTCTAAAATAATAATAAAGATCGGCATTTTATTAAATATGACATATTCAGCAAAAGTAACCGGCAGGAAAAACAATAATGGGTTTGTTAATACCTTATCAAATTACACGCTACCCGATGCGAAAATTGTTCCGCAATACTCTGACAGGGGTGATATTTTGTAACGAGATGAACCGGATATTGAGCTGTCCGATATTGATCTATTGTTTGGAAGAGATGGAACTGAACGGTATTTCGACTTTGCAGTTGAGTTCGAACTCTGAGTCTGGCCATACAAACTTCGGGATAATGCAGGAAGTATTTTTATTCACAATCATATAAAAATATACCTAAATACCTGAATTTCCTCGAAACACTTCCAGTTGACACTTTTGAATGTCAATTTTCGAGTTATGTAGTAACAGAATAGTTTTCAAGAATTAAATACTTATTTATTAAGTAAATATTATATAATTGACTTGTAAGCTAAAGTTCAGGGGGACCTGTACAAGTTATATTATAAAACCACATTTATAATTTGTTTATTATATCTATAGACAAACCCGAAGTTTCAATAATGTTTTTGTGATATTCTCAAATTTTAAGTACTCTTCGCTTGAAAATAACTCATTGGGAATGCATTCGACGTGCGTTACACGATTTCATTTTCCTTTATACCGGTGGATTGGGGCTGACGTGAGGGGCTGGCTCTACGTGGCATATTGATACCCCCGCACTGGCTACGTCGAAAAATCCCGAGGTAGAAAAATCTTTTCCTTCATCTCTCCCACCTCCCCATATACATAACAATTACACATCAATATACCTACCCCCCCCCCCCCCCCCCCCCCTAACTTACCGCAATCCTTAGGTTCAAGCCACAAACTATACACACCTACAGATTTCAATATAAATTGGAATACTATATTATAATGGAATTTTATTTTTTAATTAAAATGGAATTATTGCGAGGGTAAATTATTAGCAAAGGGAAAACAAATTAAAAAGACGCAGTATGCAACGTCACGCTTCCTCTTCGGAAAATGAGACGACCCTTCATTCCATCCGCCGAACCTGAAAATCTTTTTGAATATTTCCGCTGTACCTGAGACGAGCGTTGGCCAGGAAAAGGGACGGTGGGTAAAATCCCCTTCCCCTTTGGATGCGCGGTGGTTTCGAGGCGCTTAGAAAGCGGGATTAATACGCTCGGCCCTAGTGGAACGGCTGCGGCTAGGACACGCCAAATAGAATGGCAAGATGAAAAAAAAATCCTCCACCTCCTCCTCCTGCTCCTGCTGCTCATTGTTCTCCCGGTCCCTCGGTGCCAACAGCCCCGCCCCCACCGACCGGGTATTCGTGTCACGAGCCCCCGACTCACTCACTCACTTCCTGAGAGCCAATAGAGGTAACGGCTTTGACCGACTTAACAACAGCCACTAATTCTGAATGTGCACTTGTGACTTCAGTCACAATTCCGATCATTCCCACCTCTTCGCATTTTAATAAAATGCAATTGGCATTTAAATATTACGATCCCGCTTCCGCTAAGATTTATCAGTACCTGAAATTATACACTTATGTAAATACTTGTGATTTCCACTTCAAATAACGAATTTAAAAAATGTTCGATCGAATTTATTTTTTTCGACGGTTTAATCAGTTTTGGCTTTAGTCAGTTTGGTTATTTCCATACGTCAGTAGATTTTCTTGGCGGCGCGAAGACAATAAAGTTATTTCTATCACCTACCACATGCCTACTAACACAAGGTTATAAATAATTACAAATTTCTCATCATTAGTATCAATTCCTGCAGTAGTGCGAGTCAGATTAGACTCTATCTTGAAGAATAATAGCCACTATTCCAATTTTCCTCATTGGAAATCTAGACATACATTTAAAATCAGTTTGAACCCATTAGAGGACTCAGGCGGAGAGTAGTTTTTTAATGACCAAACGGTCTTATCTCTGGAGATAAAAAATCGCACAAACTGATAGCGTCGTTACAACAAATAGCCTTCGATGTCTTACAGTTTCGGGCATTATTGTATTTGTTTCTTCGGCGTGTTTAAACATACGGGGAACGTAAAGGGATAAACATCGGATCGGAATTAAATGCGGATCGATTCTGGTGGGGCTGGAATAAAAATTTCGATCCGGCCGAGGGAAGCAAAATAGGAAAATAAAAGGCCATTATGCAAATGTACAAGGTGGGTGAAGTTGGCCTGGGTTGGGGGACGGGGGGCTCATGGAGTCCGGTCACGCCTCCCAGGGCCCACCGCTGACCCAGCCGGCCCTTATCACGGCCACCACGACCCACAGCCGGAGAGAAAATATCGGTCATCCCGGCTACAGTTGCCCGCAGAGTTTTCCACAATTAGAATTCCGCCCCTAGTCTCACCAATCGAACTTCAAAATCGGTACCGGCGATATTCAGCGACAGCCGGCATTTTCCCGTCGGTTGTTTTTAATTTTAATGTACAAAATGTGGGATTTCTCAAGTAGAAGGGCGGAATGCGAGAAAAGAAATACGCCTCGTTTGTGCATAAACCGGTCCTGCGGTACGGTTTCATTTATGACAATATTCCCCGTTAAATTTCGCTTTGCTCTTTTGGTTCTACCGAAATTCTAGGACGCACCCCAAGTTTCGGTCAAACTGGAGACCCCGAAGTTTCGCACATTCTGACCTATAAACCATCGAATATTTATAAACTATAAACAGCGTTCATATTTTTCAACCTGGAGCGAAAAGGATAAAATATTTTAGAAAACCCGACTGGAAATAGAGGATATGGAGGTTCTAAATACCCACTAATTCTTGCGCACTTTATAGATTGTCCTTGGGCCTTGTTAATCATCATGACTGATGCCAACCTTGCTGGAGCTTAAAGCCTCTTAAAGTTGAATTCCTCATCTCTAGGTATTAACGGTATTCGCGACTTGAACACATTTCCTCTTACCGACTTACCAGCCAATATTGTCCCTTCAATTTAATTTGATAGGGGCTTTTGTTAAGTAAAGGGGGGATATTGTACAACTTGTCAAAGTGAATAGTTACATACAATGTAACTCCACAGAGCAGTTTTCCCTTATCGAACGCTAACTTCACTGGTATGTGGATTAGGAGCTTTGAAAATTTGAAAAAGATATACATAAATACTAATATCGAGTTAGCTCAGTTCCGGTTAACGGACTATATAGGGTTGTTGATTTCTACCCTTCCGGGTATTTATTTACATACAACAATAAATACTATTGCAGATTGTCTGTATGTTATGTCTAAAATGTCTAGCGTTTAATTATTTCTTCGGGCATTGTTCTCAGTAGCAGTTGTCATGTAAGCCATCATCATTTGTCGGTTCAGCGCCCATTAGGGCTTAAATGGGCTTAAAATATACTTTCTTATAATCTGGGTTTTTTTATTCGTAGCGCGTTTCTATTAATAGCTCGCATAGCTAATTTTAAGCGGGAAATTGTACTTATCTAGTGTTATTATTATTGTCTATTGTATTTGTAAGTTTTCTTAAAATGCCTACAAATTAAAATGTTCCACGCAAGTATGTGGTCATCAATGGCGGTGTCGACAGGAGCACCTCCATAATAAATGTATCGTCAAGCATACACTGTAACAGGCATCGCGTGTTAACTCCTCTTAGGTCGTGACTCCTCAATTTAGCTTTCGTCAACTTCCTTTTGTCTTTCCCCCTGGCCGTTTGGGGAGTCAATAAATTATTTTTTATTTCATTCTTCTTGTTTTACTCTACGAACGTTTCTTTTTCCTAGTTTTTCCATACTTTGTGGAACGCTTTGTCTAACGGCTCATGGACAATATCGCTTTGGCTGAACTTCATTATTCGTCGGAATGAGATCCTCTTTCTGCATTTTACCCACTCAAACAATCAGAGTTACGAACATAAATGTGTCGTACACAGTTTAATTGTCATTAATAATAATGATCTCATTATTAAGCCGATTAAAACACATTGTCGATTTGTAGAGTTCCAATTAAAAAGTGAATGCAGACTTTTTTTTTCAAATATATACTATTAAGATACTATCGAACACGATATTGCGATAAAACGGGTCATAAAACATTCGGTAATTTTGTATAAACATTTTCAATTTTTTCCAGTATTCTAAGCTCTATTTTGCCTTATTAGTCGTAATTTCATCGACCTGCGTTCAATTATTATTGTCGTGTTCCGTAGTTGTATGGTACTCGGATAGAGGATTTAGCTTTTTAATTTATTTATTTATTATTACATCGACAAGTTCGTTCCTCCCCACCGACCATAGCTTTCCTCACTTTCCTTAATCCACACGAAGGGAAAGCTCTTTTTTTGTTAATTTTAGGCTTCAGTAAAAGACGACATATTTTACTGTAGTGATGATCGTGGCCATCGATTGAAATAATTTGGCGACAGGTGGCCGTCAAAGGTGGTAACGGTGATGGGCGTCAAATAGGAGTGAATGATTAAATTGTTGGGTGGAGGGGCAACCGTTGGCGGACCCCAGGTGCCATCCCCAGCATCAACCAATTACACGGGCTTTGTACCACATTCACTTTCACTCGTTATATACCGTCCCACCGATCACCCGCTCGACGCCAACAATGCATCGGTTTCATACGATGCAGATATTTAAAAAAAAATTTTAAGACGGATTATCGATATTTTGTAACGAACGGGAAATAAAAATGCGGATGATTGTGGAAAGCGGAACGGACGGGACACGCTCTCAGAACGCCAGATTGCGCTATTGGGAAGAGTGCACTGAAACTAACTCCTGTTGGAGAGGGGGTCTAGACGGAGACGTACACGAGAGAGCTCGAAGAGGACAGTGGACGAGGAAGGAAAATAATAAGAGATGACGCTATCAGAAAAACCTATTTCTATTGGCCCTTTGCTCTAAACGGAATGACCGTACTTGTTCCCAGTAAATGTTACGGTGAGGCTTAAACCTTAAACATCCGAAATTTATCATTCTACATATCAAAACTGTGGAGGGAATTACCGAATTCCAATTCCAGAGAAATTCCCAATTTGAAATTCGTTAAAAATTCGTTCAACCCACTGGTATTAAAGTTTCGCGCGGAAACGACCGGTCCATCGGATCTGGCAGCAGGTTTCCCCCACACCTTGGCGGGGGTGGCGGCGGGGTTATCCAGTTAAGAACAAGATTCGGGGAGGCGCTAAACAGGTTTTGTGTTCCCCGGAACGAAAGGCGATGCGAGTGATTAGTCGACGCTCCCTGGGAATTGAATTAGAGTGGGAACGGGCGGGAAGATAAGGCCGAACTGCTTTTGCCGGCAGAAAAGCGGCCGAATGCAATTAGACGATGATTTACCCACCACCTCTCAGCCAAAGAGAGTTTCTAGCTACGACCTAGGCATTGTTTATAATGTTCATAAATCCCATTAATATTCCTCCGATTGTTCGGATTATATTAAATTGTTATCGTTATAATTATTTCAATATAAAATGTAATCGCGTTGAAATAATACCATCCCTCATAAACTGTAACTGGTGCCATCTATATGATTAAGTTATTTATCTCCCGTAGTTGAGTCGAAGTTGAGACACTTTTTTAATTATATTTCTTCATTGGAACCCGGGGTACAAAATTCGTATACTCATAAATCCCGTTTAAGAAAGGGACCCCAAGGATATTGTACTTTGAGTGTTAAGGAAGCTTGAATGGTTCAGACCCAAAATGAAAATAAAAGAAAATTGTTTGAATGCCAACATGGAATATTTGTGGTCCTGTGAAAGAAGAAGAGCAAAACGAGTGGATTTATCCATTTTTAAATAGTAATATAATTCTTACTTTGGGTGTTTAAGATTTATTTCAATTTCTCATAGAATAAGTATTCTTTTATATTTTTTTTTCACGACGGATATTAGTATTAAATGTAGTCGAGGTCTCATTTTGTGTTTTTGTTGACAACAATGACGAACAGAGAAAAACAATATTACTGTTGAGGAATGCTTTACACAAGCTGAGTCTAAGAACCGAAAATAAGGTATACGGTGCCATACTGAAGCCTTTTGATGAAATAAAGCAGCAGCCTAATTCCCTGTCGGCGAGGGCATAACGAAGTAAAATCAAACTCCATTTGTTTGACTGAAGTGAGTGAATATGGGCGGCTTTCGGGTGTTCGGTCGCTGTTTCTCTTTTCGCCCTTTCGACTTTCAATAGAGCGTTGTCGCTTCCTTGCCCCTCTCAAAGGAGTTGGTTATCAGCTTTTCATACATTTTCGCACATGAACTCCTTCTAATGATTGTGGGTAACCAGTTAGTATTTACATTCAGTCTGTAGTACTTAATGTGTAGATTATTTTGTGATACAATTTGTGAACTTATCATCGTTTCAAAACAATTGTCACGGAGCCGAAAATAGTTCTGTCGCTTTTTTTATTGACTGTGCCAGGTGGGCGGCTGCCATTTTGTTATGGAGCGAGCAAAATGTGTCCGCATCCCCCCGTATTGTTGTTTCCTTCCAGTGTTCTCCGCATTAGCGCCGACGCCCGTTTTTTTCGAGCTAAAAAAAGAGACTCGTCCCCGCTGATGTTGGTGACGGTGGGGGAGGGGGCTGTGCTTGCACAACAGTAGCGACCCGTTTACCTGATAAATGCCACCAAATTAAACTGGATAATGCCGCCGGGGTTGGAGTGAGGGCGAGAGTACCGAATGGTATCGCGAGGGTGGATAGAGGTTGGCCGGGGTCGATAGCGGCCCGTTTAGGACCCGAAGGAGTATCCCGCCGGTGGATCCTCTCCCGCTCCCTGAGAATGATTGAAAGCCTCCGGATTTTCCTGTAAGCCTCGGCTTAGTGCCTCAATGGTGGAGGACTTTCTATGCGATATGCAATATATTCATCATTTTTAACGTGAAAATGAAATATTTTTCATTTCGAATAATCCTTTTTTAATTTTAACGAATATTTTATTTACCGGGGCATATTTAAGTACGTATTTGATGTAGATCTATCTTGTTTATAAAAATATTATATTATTCTATTTTAAAATATGTTTTCCATCCTACTTTTTATAATGGCAGCACTCGTATATCCACGAAACGGCTCCCTGCCTAACGGAACCTGCTGTATTTTCACGATCAGGCATTTTTGAATAGTGCTCCTTTCGTTCTGAATTTAACGGTAGAGAACAGCAAAGTTAACTGAAGCTACATCCAGCTATGATGAACCGAGGCTAATATACAAACTAGTTTTTGTGTTACTACCACCATGATTACGAGAAAAAGTCATCCTCTCCGATTTATGTTGGTGAGGTCTGTACTTTGTAAATACAGTTCAAACTAATCTTTTTTTCCCGTATCCATCCATTTTACAGTGTTCAAATTATACTTTAGGGCTGGGCACCGCCTATACGTTAATTACGCGGACCGTGTTCTTTCTATTTGATGATGTTAATTACCCTCTTGACAGTGTACAGAGACCTGGCTCTTTCCCTAATGCTTTTATGTTTCCAGCCTGCTAGCCTGTGGGACACCCAAATATTTGAGTTTCATTTTCTCCCATCGTCATAATACCTCCCCCACTTAGATTAAACCAACTGGCCGTCACCTCCTCACTGTTTTATTCTACATTTATCGAGACTAAATGACATCCGATTATCAGCAGAGAATTCTTCGGTCAGCTGCAAGAGTTGTAATTTCTCCCTCTCAGATGAGCAATATATATTTATATCATGCCTTGTGTATTTCAAGTAGTCCAGACTACAACTCACAGCTCTATTCCATTTTAAATCCCTATTTGGTACGATTCAATATACGACAAAGGGTTCAGCGCCAGAAAGGGTTCGGAATCACAAAGGGCTATGACTGTCCCCTTGAAATATCCCTCTCTGAATTTAAATCGGCTTGGGTTCTACTCTTTAGACCCCGCTTTTAAGTACTAACGTTGTCTACCATTTGCCAGGGGCGTCTTTCACTTTTTATCTCCACCATTGCTGGGTCCGCCCTGTTAGACGCTTTTACGGCGAAAGGGCTCTACTATCCCCCAGTACCATTGTAACCCGCTCCCAGACGGTGTTTACTATTATTATTATTAGTTGAGCTGACACGATATAATTTATTTCATAATTAACAGATATAAGGACGCTCCTTCCAGTACGAGTGACGAGTCGCCAAAGTATAATAAGTCCGGGATGAGAACCAACCAATTACATCTGTGTATTTTCTTCAATAGTTTCTTTGATTCAAATCGCTTGAATCGAGCCCTACGATGGTGAAATTAACCAATACGATGCAATTCTACTTCCGTGGAAAGAGAAATATCGTGGACGCTTGTTCGAACATTTACTACCGTCGCTAGAAGTACCATGAAGGTTGCCAGTTTTTCGACTGAAGCAGGTGAGCGGAGGCGACGTTAAACGAATTTAATGAAACTCCGCCTTAATTAACCTCCTGCAGTGTTGTACGTCGCAATATTTCAGTAGGGAAATTTTTAATATCTATATTTCAATATTTAACCCCGGTTTCTGGAACTAGCTTATGAGTATCATACTGATGAATTAACTTTCGCGCTATTTTAAGTCAGACACCATTTTATTTGGTTTCGTAGATGTTTTACCTCATTCTTTTAGTACTCGGTTAACACGTTGATACGACCAATAAATAATATACAGCACTACTATCTAGCCCTGTGGACGCGTTTCTTCAGAACAAATCCACAAATATAAGTAGAATAATGAAAAATTCATTACCGAAAAAATGCACCCAGACCAGATTCGGTTTGTCACCATCAATGAAAATACACTGCCAAGTATTCTCATTAGTGTGTTCCTTTTTACATTTTTTAAATACTAGTTAACTACTAATAGTTAGTGCTATTGGTCTGTAGCTCAGAGGGTCTGTACTGTTTTTGCCGGGTTTTAATATTGGGATAATTGTGATGTCTAGCCAAGAATGTGGTGTTGTGCCTGTGTTCCATATGTTATTATATAATTTGAGCAGTAATTGTGTTTGTTGTTTGCCTGTTAAGACAGTGATCATTTGGTTGCAGATTCCATCTGGGCCTGGTGTTTTACCGTTTTTTAATTTTGTTATTGCTGCTTTAAGTTCGTATTTGGTGAAAGGTCTTGTGAACTGATCGTCTTAGTGGTGTCAGATAGGGTGTTGGGAGTTGTTGGAGAAGAGTTTCTAATGCTATATACTATATCGTTTGGTTGGATTGCATTGTACCCGGCCATGAGAAACCACCATGAGATAGTTGATGGTTCTGAAAAGGGCCGAAAAAGACGACCATAAATACCCCCCGGCCATCTTCAGGTCCACTCCGGCCATCGGCAGGGCCACCCTCCATTTCGAAGGGCATTTGTGAATGTTTCGCTCTTAATATTGTCCGGGGATCGGTTCTTTAACTTTAAATTCTGCACTATATTTCTCTGAGTATTACCTTCTAACGATAAATCAAAAAAATTGTTTAGCCCCATAAACCGCCATGAGCGAACACACATACAGACAAACGCCATTTGGCAAATATTATGTAGATAAACTGTATTATTTCCTTGGTGTATTGAAACATAGGGTAATGACCAAAATCTTTTACGTATTGGGTTTTCTGGTGCATTAAGGGGTAATAGAAGATTGCATAAATTGAAAATAGAATTCAAAATCCGTTTACGTTTATTTGTTTGTATATTTAGGATTATACATTTATGATAATTATCAAACCGCTACCAAAACTGGCTGATCAACATCCAAACAAGTTCTGATCAATCACGAAGTCATGTTTTGTCGTAAAATGAAGATATTTAGAGCTGAGAAACTTGGGCCGTCGACAGTTTGTCGGTTGGGGAAAGGGAAATGGAGCCGGGAGGTTGGCAAATTAACCACCTCGAGTTAACGGGTAATTAGAAACAGCCTCCGGCACCTCCCCATTATGCGTTCACCATTAAATGATTCGGAGACGATCTCGGATCGAAGCCGTTTAACGAACGCTTAACGGAGACTTAATTCTCATGCAATTGTTGAATTGTATGTTTCTGATTCATAAATTCATTTTGAGCTTCTGGAATATAACGGCTATAAAGAAAACAGATAATGTCTTCATTGCTATTAATTTAATGCTTCCTTCAAGTTATTTAATAGACATTACTATAGTACTACAATTTTCTTTTATGAGGTTTCCTGTTCCCTGATATTTGCATTGTTTTGAAATATGCCAATTTAATCACATCAAACGAATGGAGGTCATTCGTATTTCAAACTTTCGCGGACTTACAGACATTATCTTGAGGAACCTTTGATCGCGCTGTATAGTCTGCGGACGTGGACACACTGTTGAATATACAGAAGGTGAACTGAGGATTGAATTGAATCCGAAGAAGTGGTATTAGACACCTTCTCAAATCATCATTGATAGTGGAATCCAAAAAATCCCTTTAAATATATTATTTGAGTCTGGTCTTGGTCTGGTTTTTCTTGCCTCCTACCTTTTTCTGTCGAATTTCAATACTTAATTTAATTTCCTTGGCCCCCACCCTAAGGCTATAATTCGGGGCTACTGTTAATAAAAGTGCCCCCGAGGAAGGGAAATGAAAGGAGGGTAGACTCGACCCTTACTCCTCCCAGCTCCCCACCCCAACCGCCAGCGCTTTGCACTTAATCGGTTTCCTACGCACTTAGGCAAAAGGACTCCTCCGGATAAAAGTTTTCGGAGTCCCCGGCCCTCCATTTCGGGGATTGAGCGGTGAGTACTGGAAATGGCGGTGGGCTGCCATAGAGGGCACGGTACTGCCCACCCAGTGCCGCATTGCGGGTCCGCCTAGCTTCAACCGTTTGCGACCGTTATATGCCGGCAATGAATCCGGAGTTTATTGTAATGTTTATTGTAACCACCTCTCGGCCCCGTTTACACGAAGGACTGATGTAGGAACTAGGAATTTGTGCCAGTTTTGTATTCAGAAAATAAGTATTCCTAATTATTAACATTTAACCGAGTAAGGAAGGATATGTGGAAATTTCTTTATCAGATAATATTATATCCAGTTTCATATACCTGTTTTGTGGTCTGCGAGGGGTTGGAATACTGTAGGTTCGTGATGTTTCTGTCTCCTGTCGCTGGTTTGGTGTTTTGCTAGACCGGTTTCGGCTGCTCGCCATTACAACAACGCAATAAGCAATATACCGCTACTGAAGATGGCGAGCAGCCGAAACCGGTCTAGCAAAAGACCAAACCAGCGAGAGGAGACAGAAACATCACGATCCTACAATATTATATCCATTTAAACGTTTAGTAGTAGGATAAATAATCGGGTTAATTTTTAATGCACATTTCATGCTTTAAATATCGCCTTTTGTATTCGAGTATAGCGAGTTAGCGAGTCGATAAAACAAGTAGCATTTATACTTAAACAACTCAACTGTCGGAACAGGGCCCGCCCGGATTTTGGATTTCGCAGCTCGTCTACGTGACTAATCAGCGGTGGGCAGAGCTCAAGACTCAATTATAAAATGATTAATGGGGATAAGTCACGCCGCTGGGTTTTTAATTGGCGGTGCTCCGCAATTAACCGCTGTTCACCGGGACCGCCCCTGTTAATCCCGACCTCCCACAGTCACTACCACCACCACCACCACCACCACCACCACCTACACCACCTACACCACCTCCACCACCTCCACCTCCACCTCCACCTTTATTAAAACCCTCTTCGGACAAACTAATGAAGTCTACTAGGATTTGACATTTGGTAACACTCCCTTCCAATTCCGTTCGCCCAATTCGTTTAATTCGAAATTCACTTTGAAAATCATTACGAAGGAAACAGTGCGATGACACTGTATCGCATAATAAGAACTATGACGTTGATAGTTATCATTCAAATAGATTTAAATCATTTCCTGAGGGCTCGGAATATACTCAGTTTTTTTTTGTATCCAATCGCTGGTCGGGCAGCGTCTTCGATATGTATTGTTCATTGGTTACGTATATGTTTCATTTCACTGAAAATTCCTTTATACAAAGTCAATATTTGTACACTACTGAACGAAGCACAGATTTATGTTTCATTTCGGGTAATATATAAGATAAATAAAATGGAAAGAAAGCGGAACGAATAGATTTCCCAAGCGACATACGGTAATATTTCATACGTTGTGACCTCACAACGTATGAATGGACATCTCATGTCCATGAGAGAAAAAGCTAATGAATAACTAACTAATGATTTTGCCTTAAATCGTAGTATTTATTTCGTATAATGTCGTTGACAGATAGACTTATGCATCCGTTCCTTCAAGGTGGACATATTATTGTACTAAACGGTGGGTGGTATTAGAACAATAGGGAACGGACTGATTGATCGGGTAGCGTGACGAAAGTCTATGCCTTTCCGAGTGTGAAGTGTCCGAAGCAACCGAAGGAAAGCTAATGCCGGCCGACAGTTGACCCCTCATGACATTTCCGGAGCCTGCGCCAGATTCTCCTTGTGCCTTCCCTATCCTCAAAACGAAGTTTTCAAAGCCAGACCTGAGGCCCATTGAATGGCACAATGAAAATTAACAGCCTTTCTTCATTTAATAAAATATAAATACCTCAACTAGTATTTAATAATTAGTTAATACGTAGTTAGAACTAATATTCTGAAATATATTGTTAACGGTGTCTCCTATTCAACAACTTGAGAGAGTACAGTGTAACCATTACCGGTAGTAGTTCATCGATATATTTTAGTTAACGCGAAGCACAGTTCAGCCTTATTGGAGCAGTATCTATATGGATTTGATACTGACTGAATCGATATGCTCTGTCGATTAGCGCAAGGTTAACTTTATTAAAAATGTATTACTTGCATTACCCTTATAATATTTCAAGAAATTTTGGAATGTCTCAGTGGCCTAGCAAATAACTTTCCCGTAGCGCTGCAATATTTTATTTATATCGTATTGTTCCTATAATAACAAGTTTTGATTCCTAAAATAGGGTCCAGGGTTCAATCCAACGATCGTTCCTGTAATAAAGACAATATCTATCGCAAAAATATACAGGAAATCTATACCATACGGATAAACCCGACGTTTCCTCGTTTAAAACGCCGATGCGGAAACGTCGGGTGTCTATCGAGCAGGTAATTGTAAAAATATGAGGCAGACGAAAATAGATCGCCATAGACCCATCACTAGGTGTAATGGACGTCGCGGGATCGTGAGCCCAATTTTCCAGCTAATATATTCCAGTGAACTTTAGACCGTGAGCGCAAAAAATCCATAATACATGTTGTGCCAAACTATCATTTTTACTCAATCTACCCGCCCCACCCCCTTCCAAGGGGTATAAAAATATAATGCCCCCCCTGCACATAGAATGAGACCTCAACTTTATTCAATTCTCTTACCCTGTGTCCTGACAATAATTTTTCCAAGGAATGTCTGTTTTTCCCCAGTACCATTTTCTTATATATGGGACGTGAGCAAAAAGACTTCAACTACTACGATAAATGAAATAAAGCTTAATGGAAAAAGTTCAAAATATAGATTCTGTAGTTATTTAAAATAGATAAATCAGTCATCTTCGTGTTCTTTAAAGGGCCACATTCCATTTTGGTATAATTTTTATTTTAGTTTTCCAGCCTATACCAAATTACTAAAATTCCGTGTTGACTCATTATCTACGTTTCACGACAATGCGACATAAAATTGACAGTTTTATTAATGTACATATTTCATTGACCGTATACTCTGAACGTTGATTATCAATTAATCGACGATGATATCGAGTCTGCTATGTAAACGTAGAAGAATGAAACAATCATAGTTATTTAAACTCTGGTCCTAATACTCTCGACCCGATTCGATAGGAATCACCGGTAATGGTTTGGCGTGAATCTGGAAAATAAAGAAAAGTAAAGGGGGCATCGCTCTGGTTAGGAAACTCTCGTGGGGGATCGGGGCGTAGTTTTTTAAATCGCGCTCCCATTGTTGGGTGGGGTGGAGGGGGTTAATAAGGAAATATAACGATGGTAGGAGGGGGAGGGAGGGTTGGAGGGTTGGAGTTCTGTAGGGTCGCGTGTGCCCTCTTGTTTGCGGTCCCGGTCCCCATGGTGACCCGACCTCGTAACTCTTAACTATCGCCCCGGAGGCCCCCAGCCGGCCCGCGATTTTCACTTTCGGGGCCCGACACAAAGAAAATACCTGCAGCCCAGTTTCTTTTTTGCCACCACCCCTCCACAAGCCTGGATATAAAACAAAAACCCTTGGAATACGGATTACCGTTAAATCCCGCGGGGAATGGTGGGTCGCCGGAAACTGAGAAGAATAAATACCATGGAAATTCTTGAATCGATATCGCAATAAAACATTCATCCCAGTTTCGTTTAGGTGGGTCAAAGTGTTGTCAGTTCTGTGGGATTGAATAGACAGTTCATCATGACATAAGTTTGTAAGTTACTTTCGATTTTTAAATAATTTTTCACGTTATTTCGGTTAAAATATCAACTTAAATTTCGCCTAAGTAACAGTATTAATGTAGTTGTTAGATGAGAATTATGATACTCAAGAAACTTCCTACTCAGTTCGGGAGAAATGACTCGAGTACAAAATTATATCGGATAGACTGGTCAAACTTATACATTCTTTCGTCGCGAAACTCGCTGGGTAAAGTTTACTAGGTTGATCGCGGAATGATCCGCTATACAGATAGACGTCGTACCTCAATATTCATTGCAAGTAATCCAATGGAAGAAAATCGTATTTCCCGACTGCAACTTTATGCGGTTCATACACCTGATAATTGCCTGTATAACATAACATATAATTAATATTTAGGAAGGAAGAAACAATTTGTTCATTATGCAGAAAAATAACACCGGCACAGAGGCAAAATCACACCGTGAAGAGGAAAAGATGATTTCCGGAATGTCGCTAATTGTTCAAGCAGTAACAACATTCTCCCGCGTATTATTCGTATTGTCATACCGTGACAATAGGTGCGTAGAATAGTGTTGGAAATAAAAAATAAAAGTGTAGAGATAATTTTTTTATTTGGGAACGGGTCGGTGCTCAAATTCCTTGTTTCTCCCGGGGGGAATAAATGGTGTTTGGGGGAGGAGAGCGGTTACAGCTACCGCCGGTAATTAAGAGGCGGGCACGCAGCCCCAATTTGCGAAATTGCCTCCAGTCGACATTTTTGCCCGGGGGTAATCTCGCAATTATGGTTGTTTTTGTACCTTTTATTCGCCTAACCTCTACCGGCACCACCGAACACCTCTATCGGACTAATGGGCTAAACGGGCGGCAACCCGGAGACCGCCCCGTGTTCGGCCCGCGACACAAATGAGGAGTAAAACCGCCCCCTTGAGAAGTCAATTTGACGTCGTCAATGGCACGAACCACGATTGCTCAGAGCGCCGGCCCACAGATTGCTAGCACCGAGTTTAAAAAACGAACCGACATTGTACTATAATGCCGTATCAATTACAAAACTTGGAAACTTAATTATCACCCCATCCTAATTAGTTTATGTCTACATTTCACCTACATTTTCTTAGCAATAACTTTGTAATCGTAGTATATCGATATATTCTTGTTGTTTTTCTTTTATCAATACACACTGTCAGGCCACTTACACTCTACTGTGCTATGCATAACAATTTATTTATTGATTCCATAATTGAATAGATTAGCATTCCCGATATGAATTCGTACATTACTGTCTGACGATTCATAACAATTGTTAGAATTTATTATTATTATTAGAATGCTTAGTTCGGAAACGTTGAAAAGTATCACTGTCAATTTTAAAGATGCAGTCTGACAGACAGTGTGAGAGCCAAATTCGTATTCAACAAACCAACTTGACGTATACCGTACCATTGGAATAACCTCTCGGAAATGTGAGTACACCGAGTGGTTTCACAAATGGAAAAGCCCCTAGGTTCGAATCAAATGCGTATTTAATATTCTCCAGCATTATTTCTCTTAATTTTTCTCACCCTTTTCTCCGCTTTAAGAAAGACTTCTTCAAGTGAATGTCCATTATTTTTCCTCCAGCCTTCTCTCCTTTTTGTTCCCGGCCAATGACCACAGGAGGATATGTTCTCTGAAAAGATCCTCCACTTTATTGCGTGTGCGTGTCGCCTCTGACAGCGATGAACGTTTCGCGTTTTTGTTTTATCTTTGCCTTTATTATAATGCCCGTTATTGAGAAGAAGTGAGAATAGGATATTTAATTTTTTTAATAAAGTATGAAACATATTGAGGTTATATTTTTTATTCCTATCTTATTCATAAGGTTTACGTATGTTCCGGGTATTTAGAGTGTTTTCGATCCGTTGGGTAGGGAGTGGCTCCCAAATCAGATATTTTAACATCGCGTTTTATGTTCGCGTCTTTAATTATCCTATTAGATTAATCTTAAATCACTGGAAGTGGGCGGTGGATGCCGGGTTCTGTGTTGTGTAGGGGGATTAACAGTGTAGAAGGAGGAGGAGAAAGTGGGTGGCTTTGGGCCAGGGTGAACCATCGACCCGCCGGCCCAGCCACCAAAAATTAAACATTAATGGCCGTTACCGCGTGTCAAATGCCAGCCGCCACACTCCCAGCACGTACGTCTTCTCGGTTTTAGTCCCTTGCTACCACTTCGGAAGTTAGTTTCTTTCAAACGAACTTGTATTAGTTTTTTTAAATAATCCTCCTCCCTCACCTCTCCCATAGAACACGCTGTTACCGATGAGCTTTATAAATATTTTGGAAAATTACTACCTGATTCTTCTGATAAGGGGACAGATCTTTTCAAACTGTAAAAGACTCTGTAAAAAAAAACATTACGCCGTGAAACTTGCAGGAAAACCTTTTGGCCACCTCCAAAATACGAACGCGCCATAGTCTGTAACAAAGTTAAATATCGTTCTAACGTATTTTGAAAATTATTCTTAAAACCGTGCGGCGGATCAATAATATTATTTTTCGCTTTCGAAGTCGCTGATCTTGCAGTTCGAATCAAAACAAAGTTCGTAAAGCGAAACACAATGTGGAATGCACTGAAATACTCCGCGCAGAAATTTGGGAAGAAAATAGAGCGTCTGAAATAGATACAGCGATATACTCTCGAACAATACTACTTAAACCGAGGTTTGGAAATGCACTCGGATGTGATTATTTTAAGAAGTTCATTGGACGTTCCTTTAATTTATAGATTTTTTCATTGTGTGGCCCCTTTAGTCAATTTCAGCTTCATTCCGTCGCTAATGCTACTAAATCTTGTTGAATGTCCGATCGTCTTTCTTAACATTGTATGGGTATAGAATGGCAAGTACTTGTACAATTGAGAGGACTCAATGAAACTCTTATCTTATGCATAATTATTTTACTACGTTAAATATAATATTACACTTGATTTAGATTACATAACAGCTATTTATTATAAAAGATTTTAGTGGATCGACTGTTCTTCGAAACCTGCCAAATCATTTTAGGAATATTTCGAATTAATTAGAAATTAATTTAACGTCGCCCGCTAATCTTGGCCCTGATTTACAAAAGAGGCTACAAGTATTATTAAGGCGTCAGCGAGTGGCTTTGTAACCGACGACGAAAATAAATTCCTCTTTAATCCTTTGTAAAACGTTCAAATTAATGGTTGGGTGTCTGACCCCCGGGGAGCAATTTATCACAACGCCGTTGCCCATTTTTCGAACCATCGTATTCCCCAGGAACACTATTTAATTTTAGCCGGGACAACGGTCGAACCGATCGCGATAGTATCATCGCCGGGACAATTCATAATGTTATCCTTCGGCGAAATAAAATACGGGATTTCATGCCTGAACAGGGGGCAGGGATACAGATAACATACATCCCTTAATACTAGTTATACCTACCGGTGACGTTTGATGGAAAATTTTCTTGACAAGTATAAGCGTCGAAATTTGAATAGACGTTCATGAATCATGCGGAAATTAATAGACGGGTACCCTGTCACCTTTCACCCCTTTCGGTCCACCACCATTCCGGTACCCCCTCCTGCATCGTTACACGATGAAATATCCTTTGCAACCAATGGCATTTAATACACCCTTATTAACAATTGTTCCATATTACGATTCCATGCAGACTGGCTCCAGAATGTTTTAAGCTGTTTTCAAAAGCAAAGTGACAGCGGTGGGTTCAATCGCGTTCCTTTGGTGACTGCTGGAAATTTCAATTTCCTAAGGGAGTACAATAAGGGGAAGGTTTAAAGGATTTCGAAATAAACGACCTATCGGCTCAATCCTGTAATGTCCCTTGGTTGCGGCCAACAGGATCAAAGGGAGCTTGGGCCAATGGGCTTCAGAAGTGGATATTTTTTATTCCTTCTCTACTGCTTGGCGTGTCCTAGACATTCTCCCGATAAATTGTTGATTGTAAAAAAGAGATAGCTATAGATTTATGTCTATTGTTCATAAGACATATTACTATTTACATAACGTAATTATATTGCATGTATATAACTATATTTTTACGACTATGGGGTTGGATCACTACTCCGAATCCGGGACGTTCATCCTGTCATGAGTGTCTTCTATGGCGAAACGCAATTAGCACGAACTCTTCAAATATAACAGAACAAAAGTCCCCGCATTGCGCTCGTCTTAACCAAAAGAACAGACTACGCCCAAACTGACTGACTCTATAGACCGGATTATCGCACAACATACTTTTAAAAAAACCACCCCGATTCCCTAGCATCGTCTATGCCATTTACCACAAAAATTCCACTAACACAAGGAGGAGGGCACTATCATCTAGGTAGGAGAGCCGCAATAAAATGTTATTATAAATTTCGGAAAAGGAACTAATTTTAATATGATACAGGAATAACTTGTTCACTCCTGATTATACCGGCTTATTATTATTATCAGCACTAGGTTCTCGTAACTACATGTCGAGGTTCAATACTGTAGAGCTAATTGGGTGAACAAGACACAAATAGAGTTCACGTGCTCCGCCCCTAACCACGCTAACTGTAGACCAATTAGCGGGTTATCCATTTATGAAAAGACATCTTACACTCGTTTATCCATTATGTCAGACTTAAAATCTCTATTACAGAAAATAACAAGACTTGTTTTTGAGACTTCAGACTTTACACTCGAATATTTTTGTGCTCACAAAAATAGCCAATGAATGTGAGCTGGGTCACAAATAACACGATGAGTATCTACATTGAAAAAACGGGAGTGTCTTTTTGGAATTCAGACTGGAATTCTGCAGAACCGCAGAAGATTCCATTAAAAATTAAATAGCCCTCGTATTAGATACGCGTGATAGGATAAAACTGTCTTCGTGATATTTTCAATGAAATTGCGCTTGACAAATTGTGGAATCAAAATCTTTCGCTATATTCCCT
Source organism: Lethocerus indicus (assembly GCA_019843655.1). NCBI lineage: Eukaryota > Metazoa > Arthropoda > Insecta > Hemiptera > Belostomatidae > Lethocerus > Lethocerus indicus. The sequence goes on from JACDQD010000004.1 coordinate 9,129,796, forward strand.
GTTTAATGTCAACTCGGTTTACGCCCTACATCATCCGGTGGATTGAAATGGGACAGAAATGGAGAGGGCGAGCTCAGGGAGAGAAAGAGAGGGGGGGAGTGGGCGATGGTGGAAAGAGCGCACAGCAAAGTGGGTGTGAGGGAATGGAGCTACCAGAAAGTCAGTTATTCGAAACTCAGTTGTTTCGAAAATGTAGCAGTCTGTAGAAATTCCACGAGGATATTCTGACAAACGTGGTAACACAAACTTTCTACATCCTACATCCGAAGGTTGACCACCGAACATGTTTACGTTTAACGAACTCAATTTGCCAACATTTCTTCTATTTCTTAAATGAGCGCTTACCATCCCGCAGTTCTAATAATAGTAGCAGTAGTAGTAATAGTTCTTGTTCACTCCTTAAATTAAATTTCTGTTGTTATCTTAATGGATCTGTTACACGGTGTATTTAATTGGAAGATTGATAGTTTGATTAATGTTAATTGAATATACGCATCGTTTCGATTGTTGAGCTCTCCGCATAAGCATTTTTTCGGTCAATATTGATGGTTTTCCTCAGATAAAAGCAAACAGCCGGCGAGGAAGGGTATCAACACTAATTGTTCTAGTTTAAGCTACTAAAAATAATGTCGGGAATTTTCCAACGTAATGTGTTCCATACGAATTTAAGGCCTTATTGTAACAGGTTTAAATCTCCTTTAATTATTTCCGTCACAACACAAAGAGTCCTATAGATGAGAAAAGGCTGAAAGGAAAACAAGTATTTAATAAAGCATTTTCCGGCCTAAAAATTAATTCAATGCAGCGAGTGACGCAGTACTTGCAGGTATATTAAATTATAAAATAAAACTTCACCGAGCAAAATTTTCAGCAGCAAATCAGTACAGAATGGCATATAGGATAGCAAATTCGAATATTACAACTAATTCCAGTCCCATTATGGACATCGAGCAAATCATTTTTGACAAATTAGTAAACCCCTCGCGGCATTATATGGAATGCCGCGGATATTGAATAACTTCCAGAAAATAGATTTGAATTCCCCGTCGTCTTCTTCGTAGAGAAATTTTCAGAGCCGAATTTTCGATTCCGATTTCTCTCTCATTTCAAATATCAATTTAGGACCACAGCCAGCTGAAGAGTGAAATTAAGATATTAAACGGTGAGGAGGGGGGTGTGGGGGGAGAGAGGGAGGAAACCGCATTAGGAGATAAGCTTCCCGTGGCCTCCGAATAAAACCCATTGTTTTAGCCTTCTTTCTCATTCCGCCGTCAGCGGCATTCACCCGGCTCGGATGAATATTTATACACGAGTCCGTTGTTTGCGTTGAGACCCTCTATTAATTTAAATTTAGGATTACGGCGCTTGCCAGTTGCTTGCCGAAAAACACGATTTTACTCGCGCCCGATTTCGCGAAAATTCGATTACGCGCAGTCCACTTCTGAAATTTGATTTACGAGTTGTTGTCAGATATTTGAAAAACGCCACATGAAACGCTAACGTCTTGAAAGATCCTAATTTAATTTACTATAAAGTATACTATATCTTGTAACTGTCTTGTAATTACACTGAAGTACATTGTGAGATCCAATATAATTAAATATAATATATAATGTTAATAATAAATAACAAATTGTATTCTACTCAATACTATATAATTGTTTATTTATTTATTATTCATAATTAAGGTAATTGCTTCCGTAGTGATGACTTGTATTGTTATTGAGAAGTGAATTGCTCCATCGATGATGGCAGAAAACTGACGTTGGCTTAACCTCATTTAATTCCCTCCGGTCTGGGATTGGTCACGCGTAAACGAATTGTGAATAATTAAATAGATATAAACATTAATATTCCCTTTGATCTGCAGAGTGCATTCTCTCGTATGTGACACGTGTAGAGGTATATTTACGCGGCCCTCCGTGTAAAGGTGGATTTACACGGTTCAAGTGGTTATCGACCTCGTACATAGGCCAAAGGCAGTAATAGAAATTGCATTTCGAACGTAATTATACATATAAAAAAATTCTTGATTTTTACCAAATTTAAAGGAACATTATTTCCATCGGGTTTCGTTAATAATTCCGTTCTCGGTAAGAATGGGCCGCATTCATTATAATTGTTGAAGATCCTGTTTCCGCATTATAAATATAGTGTTGTATTAATTGAAGTTATGTTGATGTTAGTATTGCCCTTGGGATGTTCCTTGGGTCAGGTGAAAGGAATCCCCCCTTTATCTTTAGGCTGCCAGGTGTCCCTTATTTGTGAAGCCATTACCCTTTAGGGTCGCCCCACCCAACCTCCTCCTGGATTATCCCTAATCCATACACTGCCTAAGCCCCATCACCCTCTCTCTCTCTCTCTCTCTCTCTCTCTCTCTCTCTCTCTGTCACTCGAGACCACTTGAGAATGTGATGGTCCGGGCCTTCCCGGCCAACTTCACTGTCGATTACGAGGCACTTTCCAATTCCAGCCGAGCGGACATCCCGAATTCCCGTTTCAGTTATTACAAGTGCTATATATGGGGAGAAACTACACGTTTCTGTTTTTCGAGATAACACAAACATTGTTACTATAATGTAAAAGTTGATATTATTTTAGTTGACTGTATTTCCGTGGTCAATTTTAAAAAAATTTCCTTTGCCACTCTACAATTAATCAAACAAGATCCAGAGATTCAAATCGAAAGCCCTTTGAACCATCCTCAATGCTCAGTAATGAAATCCCGGTTTCCCAAATTTCATTCTCTCGTCGAATCCCTTTCCTCAGTTAACCATCCATTATCCCCCCCTCGGCTGCTTAAACTGCATTGGTCAAGACGTCTTGACTAGACCAAGTGTCTAGAATAACAAGTCTGGACCACTTGGATGAATTGCACTTATAACCTGTAAGATTGTCGATTGGACAATAAGAAAATTACACAAATTCAGCGCAGACTGTCATGGAAGGTGGGTGGAGCGTCATTGGAGGAATTTTAAGATGCTGCTACTTGATTTAGTTGGGGAAGTGTAATGCCGGGGGGTATTGCGGGGGGGCGGGGGGTCAGTTAGGTGTTGTAGCCCGTGACTGCCCCTGCCCAAGTTTAACCCGAATCAATATCACCACCACCGGCCGGGGGAGTTTCGTGGGTACACACACCCCGTCACCCGCCCACACAAGCCGCCGGCTGAAATTCCGGGGAGATATTTATGTTTTTCCGTTCGATATACCTCCGTTTGGGATCTGTAATTTTCGGACCCGAGGACACATCCAAATCGTTAAAACTACACGAGTGTTACCGCCAGTACACCTTGAATGATTATTTTTTCCTACAGATAGAATCATTTTCGAGAAATCTTTCTCAATTACCTATTTCTTGTGTACAAATTTAATTCCTATTGCAAATTAGGCATGTATGCTGAATTCTAGATATGCCGCTTGGTATCATCATAGTAGCATTAGTAGGATCATGTATATATTTTACTCTGTGTGTGTGTGTGTTGTGTGTGTGTGTTATTGGGAATTTTGTTCGGTCTCGCGTTTGAATACAAAGCTCTCTCTTTTTGTATAAGCGCAACAATGATTGTTGCCCTTAGGTTTGAAGATATCGACTTGGCGTGACAAAAATTCAGCCCTTTTCTCTGCATCTCCGTTCACGAAATCGAGATCGGGACACGACTCGGGTTTAATTTATGCTATCTCTTGCGCTCTCTCGGTCCCGAACAATCGGCAGGCGCCGGAGGGAGGGCAATATTTGAAGAGCGCGGGTAGGAGGGCTGGATTACCATTTTAAATCCGAGAAAGTTTGTTTTGTGAGCGTTATGAGGTGAGACGGCGAAGGCTGACGGTGCTCTTTCATGCCCTTTGGCATCCAATGAATTGTCCTCTTAGAATATATAAGAACAGTGAACTACGTTTTTAGAAAATCCGCTTGGATGAAAAACAGTGTAGTATTTATTATGTTAACTTCCTCATAGCCAAATGAACACATTATAAAGTTATAAAAAACCTTTCTGTTTCATGGATTATAAATTTTACTATTTGTATTTTTGAAACCGCCAGTGTTTTGCTTTTTATACCGAACTAGTGACAGGCGTTAGTATGCGCAGAGGATAACTGTTGTTTCACTGCGTTTAGCTTAAAATACCTATAATTATTGCGGCACTTGAAGGTGAAGAATCCTTCAGTTGGGAGAGTGTCTGAAGTATCGAGGGAATTAAACTCGAGACGGAAACTTGGCTCAGAGATGATATCAGCTCCCTCCCACCACCGCAGTAATGAACCCAGTGCGAAGAGAGTATCACTTTCAAACTTTCATTGCAATTTTTCCTCCAACTCGTTAGAAAGAACGAACAGTGCAGGCCATAGCAGTATCCAACATGTACCTATCAAATCGGGACTCGCACAGAATAGTTTAATATTCTTTTATTGAGGGAAAACAATTTCTGAATTCGAAATAATTTATAATTAAGGAGTACAATAGCAAATGTTCGGATCACCATTCACATCGACGGAAACCTATAATTTAAATTGACAGTTTAATTTGAATCTAGTATCATGGGCTGACATTTAACAATATTTGTAGTCTCTACCAGGGCAATAATAATAGAAATATGTCAATTTATTTTTTAAAATAAGGGAATTTATCCACTACCTTCAAACTAAAAGTAGTTTGGCATTACAAATTGGCATTACGAATTGGCATTACAAATTCATTTCATAATTAATCAATGAAACGTTAAATTTCTTATATACATTTGTGGGTGTGTGAATGTGTGCCTTATCCAGTTCGTCCCCCTCGTGGCTTATCAGGGCAGAGTCTGAGAAGAAAAGAGAGAGAGGTAAGGAGGGAGGGAGATAGATATATTGCTAGCATTGAAGGAAAGAAATTGGTGCCGGCGTTATGAATGGAACCGAGTTGACCGAAGATCAAGTAATCTTCTTAACGCCATTTGGAGGATCTCATCCCGACTGTTCTTCTCCTGGCCGACCCCTCTCTCCCTCTCACTCTCTCTCTCTCTCTCTCTCTCTCTCTCTCTCTCTCTCTCTCTCTCTCTCTCTCTCTCTCTCCCCCTCTCCCCCTCTCTCTCCCTCTCTCTCTCTCTCTCTCTCTCTCTCTCTCTCTCTCTCTCTCTCTCTCTCTCTCTCTCTCTCTCTCTCTCTCTCTCTCTCTCTCTCACTCTCTTTCTTCCTCTCATACTTGAAAATGGACAATGTTAATGCCGGACGAATGTTCACTTTTTCCTGTTCTCGGAACGAATCCAACAATGGGACCAAATAGTATTATCCAAGTCAGGATCCAAGTAGGGTTTCCGGTCAGGGCTAGTAGGAATAATCCTGAATGCATCCCTTCACTGCTTGCAAAAATATTAAACTACCCTGTAAGATATTTGCGGTAAAGTTGGCAGTGTTATTAACCCAATCGTTAGATTGTGGATATTCGTCCCCTAATAACAAATTCGCTAAATATCCGAATTGGTCCGTTATTGTATTTCACCCAAATAATTTTTAACTAAAATCATAACTATAGCCCGCGGGAAAATCTATAGTCAATACTAATTTTTCTATGAAGATATAAATAATATGTTTCTTATGCTTTAATTTACAATTTATAGACATAGACTTCTGAAAATAAAGCTGGCTATGATTGTATAAATACATTTACTAGCAGAATTGAAAAATGATTATTAAACATTGTGAGACAGTAATGAAAAGAATTTCATAAGCAACAGCTAAAGCAGTAAACATAAGAGGGGATTAAATACTAAACCAGCTATGTTAAAAAGCATCGCGGGTCTGCATCAAGAGCGCCGTGCTATTCAACGGTTTTCTACTTTTGAAAACAAAGCGTGTTCAGAACTATTCATTAATTAATAATCTCTGTAATTACCATATCAACCAAGGTAACTACAAGTCCCTTCAGAAAAAATAGATTTAGAAAAAATATGTTACACATACAAATAATTACTTTTAATAATAAATTGGCTTCGGTTACAGTTCTTCCTACTATAATCTTTTCGGAACACTGGCATCGGTGCAGAAGTTTAACATACTTTTCTCAATTATACTTGAACATAAACGACGAAATCATTGAAAATTAAAATTCGGCAATTCGTAAAAAATTGATTCCAATCTCTATTAGTGACAAGGTACAGGAAATCCGAAGTTTATCCATATTTATAAGATCACACCGTAGAGATAGAATCTTACTTTCTTAACCCCTTATGGCACATAACGTAAAATACATCTCATCAATCATTTCATAAGCAAGGGATTAAAGGGAAAACAGGCAATCGTTTCAGTGCTATATGGAACAGTACTCGATAAAACCAGTGTAACATGTCGGGGTTCTTGACAAACTGGAAAGACTACGTACAAATTATTCTCGATTTGCATTTTTATTCGACCATTTTCATTGGGAAAACAGGTTTTTTGTTGTTTTGGAGTTCGTTAACCTCGGATTGGTCGATATTTATCTAAATTATAAAATTATCTCCAACCCTTCTGGGCGCTATTCAGGCGGATATTGCTTCCGATTTTCGTTTTCGCCACGAAATACCGGGAAATAAGTTTTTCCATTATACCGTAGCACCGTTAATTTCGAAAGTCGGACAATTTTGTTCAGGCCTTGACGGCGGGGAAGATAATCGGAGGGGAGGATTCCCTAACCGAAATTGAGCCGGCCTTAACCCGGGCTTAATATGAATGAAACTTTTCCGAAAACTGCTCGGGGGCTTGCAAATTTTACGGAGGATCAACGGCCTTACTTGATGGCTGGAATTGCTGTGAAAGGATTTGAATGTTTCTTTCTTCCACCGCGTGTCTTTCTCAGTAAGGAAAAAAATACGTGTCCTTCAGAGGAAAAAGTATTATTTAGATTTGCGCCTAAGTTGCTCACCGAGTCATCGCCTGTACAGCAAAAATATATCAAATCCCTGCAGGATTTACTTTCATTAACGTGACAGTCATTATAATAATTTTTCTATAGCCTTGCTTTCAAAGGACAAGAGTTTAACCTTAGAATAGCGCAGTAACAGTGCGAATGCGAATTTAAAGGTCTGGTGGAAACCTATAACTATTACAAGTATCTATGATGCTGGAATAAACCCAACCCAATCCTAATATTTCACTAGCGGCGAGATGATATAGTACAGCGGTAGCAGTTTTGGTGTAATAGAATTTCTATCGCTGCCTTCGCAGTTGAAACGGGTGTAATATTAGTGTAAATAGTGCATAAAAGAAGATTCAGTTTTCATTATACAGATTATCCACGGTAGGATTCAAAACAGGTTTCATCCACTTTAAATTCCACCGCTATAGTAATAAAGTGAAGAGTATTTTTATTCAAATGTAGATTATAAGTAGGTTTCGATTTTGGGAACGATTACGCAACATATATTTGTCAACGTATTGTCTACCTATGTGTCTACTCGGATTTATTAATCGGTAAATATTACCTATAAATTCTGCTTATACTATTTATTAAACCGAACCTAGTAAATGTGTATAGCGTTAGGGTAAGAAGCGAGAATAGACCTTAATGTTATAAGAAAGGGTAATCTTTTCGTTCCCTTTTATAACGCTTTCAAACATGTTTTCTTAGCGGGGATTTGGGCGAAAACCCCGTTCCAATTGCATTGCAAAACGTGATTTGTCAGGATAGAAACGTGACCGGGGTGCGTTAGACGTTTGTCCACATTTGGCACCAGCTCACATGCGGATGTTATCGATAACAGTTAAATACGGTTGCATTTAACTTGAGTAAAAGCATCGTATCGCAACATCATGTTCTTAAAATTTTACTGTTTCCTCCACAAACATTATTAATCATACACAAGTGTTAATCACGCTATAATTAAATACTTCCTACACGCATTGAGCAGGGAAATTGCAGATAAGTAAAGCAGCGGGGACGACGTAATATTCCACCCCAACAACTGAAATAATTGCACTGATTGAGGAGACAAACATTTTTAATAATTAATGCCCCATCATTCTTAGAAAAATATTTAGAATATTCATACTTTACCGGGTAAAATCAGAAAATTTGTATATACCAATGCTTATGAGGGTTTGTAATTTATGTTATCGCCATTATTAAGGAAAACTGATGTAAAGAAAGGTATTATTTTTTACTTGTAAAGTATTATTACACACAACGTAATTAGGTATTGTATCAGAGGAGCATATATGCATAGAACGGGTACTGATTATCCCTGAATAATTAATGAAAAGCTGAACATTTTTTTTGTTATTTTAAGAAAATTACATTCGGAAGTAAGTGATGTCTTATCAATAAGTGAACATGAGTTCAGTGATATCTGGTGCCCACATTTGTACAGAAGAAACCAAGTGGCATAATTCTCGAGTCTAAACCGAGAATTTTGGTACATTTGTAGGGGCTGGACCAGAGTTTGTCCGCCTGTTTGCGTGATTTAGGGGGGTACATGAAAATTACATTTTGAGTCGCGGCTTAGCCTAGCGAGAGAGGCTGGAGGCCTGGTGTACTTCTTGAACTGTAATAATGCTCTTTGCGTTGACACAATATAACACCCTGATATGGCGCCACTGAGGACCCCGGAAATGAACGGGCCTCACTTCCCTTTCAGCGACGGAATTTATTATAATTTTCAGAAAAATTACCAAAATTCTAACGTCTAGCGCATATTTACAAACATTTTCATTTCTTTAATATATCTACAGGATAACAAATCAATAATAGACCAGTCGAGTATTGAGAGCGGTGGCCTTAAAACCACTTTAGGTGGGAATCAGCCATTCCGGCTGAAGATTTGATTTATGTTAAATGTAATTCAATTTAATTTTGTTTTTCTGCGTTCCGGATTATTGCTGGTTTATTTTTTCGAAGCCCATTCCTAAAAATATTTACTTCCTTATTCACTGTTCAGGTATCCAGTCGTTTACTCGCCCTGTAAACTTTCCGTTTGTGAGGTGTGACTTCACAAGTATTCACATTTGACCTAGTCTAGTATCCATGGGGGAAGTCAAAATGCGAGGACTGATATTGAATTAGAAGCGATGGCTTCTGCGGCACATTAATTACTCAGCGCCGTCACGATTGTGCCCATGTCAATCTGGCGGAGGCCACACGCGTCACCAGCTCGCTGGTTCTCAGCAATCGCATAGGCATAGTGACGCCTATATATGACCGCCCTCCCCAACAGAGCTTTCAATAATTATTGACCGCAAGACTCTGTGTCGAATTACACACCCCATTTCGGGTTTCCGGCAATTTATGGCAAGGTTATTGCAGGTCGGATCCGGGAACAAGTCAACTCTTGTGTGTTCTCTCCGTTAGACCAAATTAAAGTGGTATTCGTCACTTTAACATACAGTATTATTCCTTTTTCTGTACATTTAATCTATCAATTACACTAGAGTAGTAACAATAAACTTTTAAAAAGCCAAATGTCTCGTGGACCAAAAACCCAGCAAGCCTTGGGTTTTCCCTAGGCATAATCAATCACTGCCACAAAGGAAATCTTGAAGTCATTTTCCTTGAAGTTTCCGTCAGGGACTGTGGGAGAATAGACGTGATGAAAGTGCGCGCGGGAGGATCAGGAAGAAGAAAAATATTAGACTGAAAAGAACTTTTATCTGAAGAAGCATTTAGGTTTTTATTTTAAAAAACCCTTTCCCTAAATCTAATTTTTGGGCATGCATGGAAACCCGAATCTATAAAATGATTGGACAAAAAACAGTCTTATTAGTCAAATGTGATTATAATATCAAGGCACTAAACATCTATTATAGTGTACCGGAAGTTTTCTGGTAACTTCCAGTAGTGTTTGGAATACCAACAATTTTCTGATTTACTAGATAAAAATTATATTTCTATCCCATTTATGTAGATTTCTTTACCGTTATTTTGGAAAATTGGATTAGGATTTAAATAAATATAAACCACACATTAATTTCCCTTTTCTTGCTTCATACAATTCGCGTGTAGCTTTCTCTGCGGTTATCCGGCATTTCTTTTAATTTTCCATTGTGGTTCCAATGTTAATCAAGGTTGTTTTAAGGATGAAAATGGAAATTATTTTATTTTGAGCGAACCGGAGGGAATTGATAAATGCCTGATCGTCGGCTTTATTGACCATCTTCACGCTGATGATTGGTCCGGCCGTGGACCTCTGAATAAGTTAGCCCGGTGGTTGGGCCGTGGGCATAACCGAAGCGACACCGGTGAACATGAGATGCAGTATTGACAAGACATGAACTAATAAAGAGGGCTTGCATTATTCAACTTTCCGCGGAACACTGAAAGGAGAGCACGCCTGGGATTATCCGCCGTAAGGCACCGCCAGTATTTCACCCGTCTTTACGACTCTGCCTCTATCCAGATATTTTCCGATACTATAGCGTGTTCGCGGTTTGAAACTGTAATTGAAACGGAATTCTTCTCCCGAGCTCCAAACTCTGGACTTTGTCCTATTCTTTAGAATGTTAAATTATACACTATTGAGTTATAGTCTATTGAGTAAATTATTAATAACTTTGTAACCTAAATACATAAAAACAAATCTCACGAAAAGTCCGGTACATACTATCCCTGTTTTTGCTTCTTGTACAGCAATATTATATCATAAAAATATATTTGCGCATGCTCCAGGATACCGTTATATATCTGCACATTGTTATCCGTAGTTTGTTAAGTCGTAGTTTTAATCCTTTACGACAGATCTGGTTTGATAAGACCCGATTATAAACGGTTTGTTCAGAGCTCTCTTTTTGAATCTGGGTGGACTGCACAGTCTACCCCCCAGTTCGGCCGGTTTTCATACATTCTACGCTACACCAGTTTGTCTTATGACTGCAAACTAATGTCATAATAATAATTCTTATATAATAAAATAATAAATTCTTTAAATCAAATTCTAAGAGGTCGGTCATAGGTGCGGGCGGGCTCCGTGGGCCCAGCAGGTTGGGCGGTTATCTATTTGGGCGGTTGGCGGGGTATTAATACTTAGAGTGGGCAAATTAAGCTTTTTCGGCAAAAAACGGGGCCGCATTAGGCGGTGGGGCGGCGGGCGGGACCCCCCTTTTTCTGGCCCCGGCCCAGAAAATAGCATTCCACCGCCGCCTCCATTCCAGATAACGATAACGAATGCGACAATATATACGTGCCGCGTTTTGAACCGCTCCTCTCCCTCCTTCCAGCCTTCCCACAAAACTCACATCCATTATTTTCGTTGCTACCCCCCTCCCCCTCCACAACCCCCCATATCTGTCATTAACTCTTTTGTTTCAACAGCTTCCTCCTTCTCTGTCGCGTTTTTACAGCGGGTGGGATCCTTTTTTCCCCCTGGAATGTGATTAGCCTCGACCGCTTGACATTAAGCGGGAAAATATACGGTTTATTATTTTGTATTCAAATTTCTAAGCCGATTTTTTCCTAATGTTCGTTTTAATGTTAATTTTTGGGCTATCGGAAACCTCAGAACGATCTTTAAACTCGGCACTATAATTTCTAGGAAAAAGGCTAATTAAAAGTTCGCAAAAGTAGCCTAAATTAAAATTCCCCATAAACAACATTGTCCTTATTAGCAGTAGCGATCAGTCGAAAATATATCTGAAATCCAATCCCGCTTATATTATCGATTAACAGATCAATCGATTGACCACAGGGATAATTTTAGATAATGTAGGCAGTTGGATGACACTAGGACTTCACACGGTTTCAGGATTTTTATAGACCTGTATAAAGTATAACGAAACTATATTGTTAGCCGCAAAATTAACAAAATCATAAAGCATATACAGAAACGAATAACTGTAGAGAAAAAAATTCTTCGTCAATTTCGGTGAGACATAAGAAAATCATTGTAGTACTACTTTAGGATTAACGATCCCTTTTGGATGTTTGGCCGGGCGTACAATTTTTGCCTTGTTTACCGGTAACGTCGAGAACAAGTGGGTTGCAAGAGATCCGGTGAAGTGAGCGGACCGCCGGGAGAGATTGGGCAGAGGGAGCGGCTAAGTAGGAGGATCCCCTTCGAGTGGACGTCTAAAAATAAAAGCCGGGCCCCGAAGTCGGCGGGGGCCAGTAGCCGGTGCCCCGCCCGACGGAGCGATACGCCTACCGGGCCATTCCGCCCTACCTGATCTGTGTCCGCAACTCAGCCATGTACAGCCCACCATCACTGGAGGACACCGCCTGCTCCCGCATTCTCAGGGGGTGTCTCCTACCGCCCTACGACACAGGTAACCCCCGTCAAATATGTGACCTGACCTCACGTCGCCAGCACTACTATGCCCGATACTATGAAATTATATTACTCTATATAGTATTTCACGAATGAATTATATTGTGACGACGGCAGCACGCCCGAGTGATGGCGATTGACCCTCCGAAAGACGCTTTGTGTCTCTTTTATTTTGAGCATCGCCGACGTGGATCAACAAAAACAGTCGAAGGTGAACACTTGTATTACGGTTATCTGAACTTCATACTCAAGTGTGCGACTGAAGTGTACTATCACAACTTTGAAATGTATAGACGTTGATGAACTGCACAATAGAACGCTAAACTTCAACAGTACTGATTGTCATTATACATATAAGTACGAGGGGCATCGACAAATTCCCAGAAATTACATATTATATTATACAACATGCAACACCTTAATTCTCTTTTACGGATGCGATACTCTCGTGCCAGAGGTTCTCCCGACATTTTGTGTACTCAATTGCTATATTCTGTGGAACAATGAGAAATTTCATTCATAAGAATTGATTACAATTCTAGGATATTTGTCTTCTACCGTGTACGATTTCCCTTCTGGAGCAGTATTCAAAACTGGATTAGAGTAGAATAAAATGGTTATATGTTAAGCTATTATCTGAAATATGAAAATTTCGCCGGAGCCTGTCCGGCTTTGCTGTGACTTTCTGCGATGGGGAATTAATTGAATTGTAAAGCCGAGGACTGTGTTTCTGTTCCGTTAGCCCTAAACTTGAGTGAGTCGCTGGCCCGTAGTAATTAAATGCCCGCCCGAATGTAAACTGGGGGTTAAAGCTGGGGGGTGGTGGGCACTTCTAACTCGAGTTATGGGGGGAGGGGTAAAGCAACTTCCTGCCCAGGCCACCCGTTAATACAAAAATCACGACCCGGGGGCACAGTAACTGTCGAGAGCACTCAAAGCACTAAAGAGAACTTCCCCTTAAGCAACAAGAGCACGATAAGTGTATAAGCTATAAGTTCAGGATAAGTATATGAAATACCTAATTAACCCTTTAACTGCGCAGAAGTTTGTTTGAGTGGCAACTGGCGGGCGCGAAATTCTTCTCGCGTCTATCTTCGTCTTCACGATTCTCTCTCAGATTTGAGAATATAGTGTTCTCTGAGTAATATCCTAGATTTTCATTTTTATTTAAACCGCGACTACACTGACTTTGCGCAGTTAAATGGTTAAAATACCGTCATCAGTATAAACTATAATTTTAAACAAAAATTATGCTAGGGTATTTCTGAAAATGATTTCTCTAAAAAGAGCATCTCCTTAGATTCCCTGTATAATTTCCCTGTACTCTTTAATTCAAGCGCAAAAGAACTTCATACGTCTGATGACTGTTTCATAATTCTTCAGGGCAAAATATGTTAAACCAGGTCACGAATAAGAGCAAAGCTGTTGACAGTCTTTAAAGAAAAATTATTTCTCATGTGTTCGGTATTTTATCAAATTGAACTCAAAAGGGGAGTAAAATATGAGTGATTTTTAAAAGGAAATCGATCACTTTTCCTCGATATATTTTCCTTTTCCACAAAATATTTGCCATCGGTGTCTTATTTTCCTTCTCCGCTCCTGCTGGCCATGTGTACCACTCAATTTTATTTTTACCTTTTGGCCACTACCAGTGCATTTATAGTTCCGGTATCCGCCTTTAAGTGTACACACTTTTGATATCTATTCGACTTATCTCATTCAATATTTACGAGAGAGCGAAGCACGCGTTTTTGCAATTTTGTATCATCCTAGTAGCCGAATTTAATTTCATATCGTATTGTCAGAAGTCCCAGCAGAATATTTGTATTCGAACTAAGTGGTCTATAAATGTAGAAAAATGAAAACTTACACTAAACTCTTCATCCATAAGATTCGTACGAACTTAATCCACTGATTCTTCTGCGCCTTATATAATATTGCCGCTTGAACTGTTACAGAATAACGACAGTCTAGAGTCTCATTAGCCTTTCAATTAATGCACTTATTTGGTAAAATTCGGTACTACGTAATCAGTTCATACCAATTTTACACTAGCAGTATAAGTAAAATTAAATGATAGGAAACTAAACTCGAAATCGTCAAATTCGATTCATGTTAAAATAAAATAAACGCAAAATTCCGCTACATATCATTGGGATAAGTACAATCATAAATAATGTTTGAGTGGACTGAAATTCGGCGGATTTATTCATAGAGAATATTTATTTTTCGACCGGATATTTGGTTGAATTTCCTTTTCGCCGTTGTTTTTCGGCATGTGAATGTTGAGTATTGTCAGTGGACGTTGGTTGTTGAACGCTCTCGGAGCCGTCAACAGTTAATGAATTGGCGTATCGTAATCGGGCAGAATCCCATTCTGTAGGATGCTCTAGTGTACTGAACTGAGCACTATATTATCGGATGTTTACGCCGCGTTTCCCGCATTCTGTTCGCGCTCACCACGAGGCCTCGGCACCCCGGATTTCCTGGTCCGACCGGAATTGGCCATCTGCCGCTGTACGATAGTCAAACTAAAAACAGTAGACAACAATCGAAGCGGTGTTTATGTTAATATTCTGCTGATAGCAACTATAAGAAGTTGAATGGACACATATGAGGCGGTCGTACCTCATCCAATGTAATTAAATCGTTGAATCATTTCCTATTCCTACCGACGAAACGCAGATAATTTATCTAAATAATTGTATAGAGTTTTTATTTTCAGTCGCTTCGACGACATTTACAATTAACGTAATTTATTGGGTGAGAGTCGAAAGCTTGGCCTGCATTCTGAGCTTCGTTTTTGTACTTCGAGTGCCCAGAGTTTACACAGTCTGTTGAACGCCCTCCTTGCTGCCGCCTGCCAATTACACTTCATTCAATCATTCACAATCTCTCGTTGAAAGATGAATGTTGTTGCTTCGGTATAATCAATCCCAGTTGTATGTTTCTACGTCGGCCAGGTTCCCTATATTCCCACTATTTTATCAATGAGCTTTCTAATAGAAAGGATATATGGGTAGTGAAATGAGAGAGTTATTCCTAATTTTATATTATTAAAGAGGCTTTGTCTTTAAATTTCTCAATGGACGTTTTACAAAAGACAAAAAATATTCAGGCATCATAAAATCCAGTGCTTATTAATTAGTTTATAAATGTAATCTACCCGAATGGTAAAAGCTCGTACTTTGGAATATTTGATATATTTTCATCAACAATAAATGTTCAGCTACTTGCAATGTTTTTATTTCTAATATTTTCGTTTGAATCGTTACTTTCTATAAATAGTTATACGGCGCAACTCAGGCTAGCGTACGCAAATACAGAGCAATCTCAGAAAGCAGTGCCAATTCAACCAGAGCTACTCAGCCGGGCAGTTCAGTTGAGTCTATTCGGGGCCACTTTCAAGCAAGTTTTGCCCTGATAGCGGAATGCAAAAAATTATAATAAAACGCTTTACAAAATGCCTACCCTTGGACTACTGTTATATGTCGTTTTTTTCTGATTTATGTTTCGAAATTTAGAATGAGATCATTTGAAATCGCCGTCATAATTTATTCATTAATTCATTCAGTTACTGAATTGCTATAAGCCAACAATTGTATAAGACAACAATTTTGTCTGTATGGTGTTTTCAGAAACTCTCTATACGGAAACGTGCCAATTACGCAATCAACTAAAATACCTTCTTATTAAAAGATTGAGCTACGCAGGTTGTTTTAATTTCCACCACCACATATTATGGTTGATTCTTTAGTTCTAACGTCCCTAACTGTAGAGCAAAATATAAAAATATACAAAGGCCTATGGATCTAAGTTATAGGGATGATGCAGGTATGTACGTGTATGATCAAACTAAGAATTAATATATTAAAGTCAATAAAAAAAAGTTTACAAAAAAGATACAACTAAACAAACCGTACGTACATGCAATATTTACATGCACAGAAACATGTACATACTTAGAAAAACGTACACATCATGCTTATATATGATACACGCATGTCTACATTACTTATCTAAGGGATTCAATAATCCTACATTTTTCCGGAAACATTTACATCAAGGCTTACAAATAGGAGGTCATTAGGATAAGACTGACATATTCAGACGGTCAGGACGAGACGCTCTTATTCTCAGTCCAGAAATGGAAATGTATTATTTATATTTTAATCTACAAAATGACGGCGCTCAGGTCAGCCCCCCTGATTTATGCTTGTTGCCCGAAATCTACGATTCATGACGGGCCCACTTTAGTATGCCTCCAGGAGATCGCTAAAAAACAAGAAGCGCCATTTTACAGACAAATGAACCTAAACCTAAATTTGCTTCTGCATTTTGGTACGAACTAGATTTATTCGTTATCAGCACTTTATGTGGAATAGAGACGGAATATTTACTTTTTTCATATATTTTGTTTCATGATATTTCCCTTCTTTACTCCTATACCCCTCGTTCACAATTCAGACACACCTTGTCGGTAAAAACCTCCCGCTGCTCTATCTTGGTAGCTGATTTTTAGAAGACGCAAATATCAGTGTTGCAATTCTACTTAGTATATTACCCGTAATATATGATATGTTTGAAGTTCAGCTTGAATAATGACCGCGAATCGATTAACGAATTAGGGAATGTATTCGGTACATACAAGACGGGAAAGTGGGGTGGTGGAAGTGGCCCATTACGGAATTAATAATTGCAGTCGAGAAAGGAGGAACAAAAACTGTGTATCCATTAGAGATATTGCGACACCAAGACAAACAAAAGAGGCCGCACACCGAAAAGAGCGGTCTCTTCACCGGCTCCCTTATAATTCATAAGATTTTTCGGCGCCCTTAGTACCGCCCCAATAATTCAGCGTTAAAACGACGACGAAGGATCCGATGTTCACCCAATTTAGTTGTGCGCCCTAGCCTGTACACAGTTTTATTAAAATAAACGATTAGCGGCACCAGCCGAGGTTGTGTATCAAGCTGAAGGCTTCCACCGGTTCTCCTCCTACGGACGTGGGGCGTATCAACCGTCTAGATATCCGTTTGGAGCTAGCTTATTTTGTCAGTGGCAATGGCTGAGAGGAGGCTCCAACTCTAACCGACACAATATATTTCGGACGGTGGCGAAAAGCCGAAACCCCTCTAGTTTAACACTGAAATAGATATATTGGAATGGTCAGCCACGATATTAATTCCTCTGGGCTACGGGCTCATAAGACTCTAAATGTTAGCATTGTAGATATCGAAATACATGACAGAGACAACCGAGCACGGAGAGCTTTTCCCGGTTAAATTTTGCAAAGGATACAAGGGATGGTTTATCAGTGCAAAGAAACCAACAAACGGCGGGGTGCCGCTAATATACCGACAAAAATAAATTAGGTATTTTATATTGTTTCTATATTAGAGCGGGTGCGGGGCTTTGGTAAAGGTTGGATATTAAACTGTGCATAATCCCCGGGAGCGATCTCGTGGGTCGATTTCAAGGCCCCTGTATATTAGCCCCTAGCCCATAGCACAGGCCCAAGCCCTAGCGGTCGGGAACCCACACCCCCTCCATTCGACAACTATCTAAATTCGAGGGCCCGCTCAACTTCGGAAGGTTAAAATGGCGTTACTGCTCCTGCGGATATTGAGTTAAACGGCCCCACCTTCTCCCTTATTGTTTCCACACTAATTACCAATACCTATCTCAATTTTGTTGTCCCACACAGAATTATCCTTACTCTATTATAAGTCGGAGGACATTATGGCGGCTTAATCCCAGTAATTTTTTCACTGTTCCTACAATAGTAAGATGAAATTTTATATCCCCAGGAATTTCAGATAATCATTCGAGAATATACTTTTATTTTTTTTAATTTTTGGAAAAGATATTTCTTTATCGTTTCACTATAGTACAAAGATAGATGACCGGACTCTGCACTGGAGATTCCCTTGATTTTATGCGTCCAATAATGTACAATATGGATGTTTGATGCATCTTTTTCTTAACGTTAACAGGTCATATTTAGGTAAATATATAAGCATACGATAGTAAATAAAAGAATGAAGAAATTCCCCAGTTGGTTCATTCATTTCAAGGGAAAAAGGCCCTTGGTTCATTTTTTTTATTTAATTGGCGGGTTTTTAGGATTAAAGGTGGGCCGAGTCACCGACACGGATTCAATCTCTGAGGTGAATCCAATTTCAAGTGTAGGGAAATTCATACAGACGACACGGGGAGCGGGGGACGCGTGAAACCCTTTGAAACAAAAATGAATTAGACAATAACAGAAACACTTTTATCTTATGGTCATATTTCGGTTACGCCTCTATCGTATTGCGAATTCGTTGATTCCAGTTTTTCTCATCCTTGGTTGTAAGTCTTGGCCGTACCTGCCTGGGCCAAGGTTTCTTCTATTCATTATTGAGAAATGACCAATCTCATCTGCTCTCTAGTGAACATCTTTTGTTATCTATTTAGCTGACATAAACGACAGTTAACAAGTCAAATCACGTACTGAATGAGGAAATTGGCAAGCGGACTAGAACAGAGGGCCAATTGGGAATTATTATTTTCGGTTTCATTAATTAGCTAATTCAGATCTTTTATGTACTAAATAAAATTCTTGTAGATTAAAACTAGTAAATAACAATAATGTATACGTTTAATAACAATTTTATGCGTTATTATGTGTCAGGATTTCGGTGGACGCAATTTTGTTTAAATGAAAATTTTTCTACATTACACAACAAAACCAGTATTTAACGGCTAATAAATTATTACATATTTAGGATTACATTGAAAAATACTAATAAATTCTCTACGTGTGCAATGATTTCACAGCAATAGTTGCGGAGCATTTGTAAATTTTGGAAATCGGATAGATCTTTTCGCTACTGTTCCAGTCTATCATGGAATCTCCTTATTAAATAGAACATCGGCTTTTTTCGTGGAACCAAATAAATCATTAAATCCAAAGAGGAATTTAGGCTTAAATTGTTTGTTTGTACTGGAGCTACAACCGACGTTCCTCAACAGTACAGCATTATAAATAGGGACCTTAATACTGAAGGGAGAGCCGATCTATTTTGGGCAAATCAGAATGTAAATTGGACCGTATACATTTATTTAAGAGAGTTTGAATGAGACTAGTTATTAATGGCCTTTTTCCGAAACTGTAACTGAAACAACACCACTGTTGATAGATAATTTAGTTAAACTGAAATTAAATCTAAAGAAGTACGTTATATAACGGCCAATAATAAATACATATATGAGAAAATGAAAGAAATCCTCTATAAATCAACGCCGTTCATAAATGAATAATATAAATATATTTTTGTATGGCTGTATCGTGAATGACTCATTTGCAAAGGAAAAATGTAAACCCTCAGTTCCGGAACCCTTTGTAATAATATTTAATTAGAAAAAATGTGGGTCCCTGTTATATTGAAAAATGAAACCGCCCAATTTAAATTCAGATAATTGCATTACACGTTATCGGAATACGAGATTTTTCGTGCAACCCAATTATTTTGTATTTGCTTGTTAAACACAAATACACACACATATGTGTTACTTCAAATAATTTAATCTAATCTATACAGACACTGGCTAGTTTAGTCGACGGTTGTGATCCGAAGCATATTTCTGTGTCATTATTCATTGATTAAACTCATTTTCAAAACCTTACTTATGTTGCAGTTTAGACACTAGTTGTGTACTAGTACTTATGAGATTCTGAACCTTAGAGAAAAAACGTTCTTAGCATAGTGAAGTTGTCTGTGCCTCGCTAGTACCTACTTTAGCAACTAAGTATGTTCTCTCAATACGTGGTTTCGTTCCGACCAGAGGCCCTCGCGATCTGGCCATGGGACACTTTAGATTCGGTGCTAGTTTTCCCAGGGCAACTTCGCCGGGGGTTAAACGGCGCTAACTGGATTTCCACGCCCAATACAGTTGAAGGGTATTTTTTTGGCACGGAGAAAGTTGCCGCGTTCCGTCTCGAATCTTGAAACGGATCTCTGGTTCCTCCTGACCATGTCGATTCTGAAATACAGAGAATCTAAGATTGGGGATGTTAAAAATATAGGAAGAACTTGACAGAGAAAAGCGATGAGCAGCATCTACGTTCTTAGATTATCATATTTATCGTGCCACCTTCGAGGGCTAGAAATATACTCGGTAGAGTGATTTACTTTGTCCTCACTTTTTGTTCCTGGAATAAAATTATTATTTGCGGATGATCATTTCGATCATCATGTCATTACGGTTAGTACAGGTGAAGTACCAATGAATCACTTTCTCTCGTTGCAATAACGATTAAAAGACCAGTATGAAATACATTACCTGCAATATAAATGGCATTGTTCGTCCTGCTTCTGGATTTTCAATTTTTGTACTCTCCACTGCTTCTTTCGTCTTATCATATCTGTTTCTCGTTAAGGACTCTTTAATCGACTCTACAACGGTTAAATGGGACGAGAGTCCCTCGTTTTATTCAACTGCGCCGAGGACAAGACTTTTACATGCCGCTAAAAAGGAATCTCATTCAGCCGTTTTACATCAGTACTACAGTGCTTTAATACACTGAAAATTCATGGGATGTAATTAATGTTATGGTTTCTAGTGGCGAAGCATTGTCCGCTAATGGTGGCCCATTTATGCCACATTTAATTGGGCCCCACACTTTGCCAATTGTTAGGTCCTTCTTTCTTTTAACGGTATAGTCATTCCAGCGGAGTCATTATTTTTCGTAATACTACCCACACAAACAACTCATAATAACATAGTATTGCCGAAATATTGCGATCATGAATCTGATCACCCGATCATGAAATATAATACTTTGGAAGTGCGTTCATTAACCAAAATGGTGGGCTTTGACAGTTTGGTGGATACGTAGGTCCCATTCTTGCTTAAACACTATATAACTTAGTTACGTCTGCCTTGTATAGTTAAACGCTCAATGTTGTTGGATTGTACTGAGCTTATAGTGCAAATGGGCGGTCTCCGTTTTCGTCCTCTCTTACCCGTCGAAAATTTCCAGTAAGATCGAAATCGTTTTTGTTCGCTGATTTTCACCGCAGGAGCGGTATTCCACCTCTCAATACTCCTGTTTTACATACGAGATTCGCCAACATCCGTTTGGCAACTATACGGCCGTCCTGTCACTGTACTTTTATCTTCTACAGGCGTAGTCCCAGATAAGGATGAATACAAAGAGGGGAGGGATAACAAAAATGTTCCTGCCGTCCTCGGCCTTGTAACCTGGAGATAACAGATGTAGGACAACGCCTTCATGGGCAACATACCCGCCGATTCACCAAAAACAATGAAAATTATTAGGAGAAACCAGTCACTGTCTCTTATATAATACTGTTTGAGTTAATTAAATATGCCCGTTCATTGTTTCTAATTCGCAAAACAGGGTTTTCTGTTTAATTCTTGTCTACTAAAGTAAAAACGTAAACGGAAACCGCCGAGTCAGATGTTTACAGCTGTTTTGTAGATGTAGCTCCGTTCCATTGCAACATTTTCTATGCCACCACTGTAAAATAAGAGCTACTAATTTCCGTTGCGTCTTGAAGAAAATTTTTCGGTTTGAAATTCCGTACGGGTTGAAGAACGTTTGGACGTGTCTCTGGATATAAAGATGCAGGGTTAATAGATACTGTTGGGTGGCTGGAGCCGGCAAGATGAATGCCGACAGCACAACCCCGCACTCCACTATTGGCCCGTCGCCCTAACTGGTTTCAAACCAACCACCCCTCCCCCACCACCCCGTCCTCTCACCAATTTATTGCGAAACGATGCTTAACCAATTTCCGTCCCTCTTCTTCCGGTTTGTCGGTCGTCCGTTGGCACCGATTTCGGAAAGTTTACTACCGCACCATCGTTTTCGGTAAAAAATACGATAAAACGTTGTCTAGGTCCCCCCCCCCGGGACGGAGGGTTTGGCGAAATTATTTCCTTATTCGAGCTGACCAATATTGTCCATCGAGAATCATTGGCATTATTCAAAAATCTTACTATGCAGCCTTCTGTTATTTCGTGTCTAATACCGAATTTATGCGAATGTATCCCTCCAAACTTTAATTTATTTCTAGATTTGTTTCAATCGCTAAACTTAATTTGACAAAGCTGAGGCCGAACTTGGTCGAGGTGGGGTGTATATTGTAGAATCGACTAAGCTGAAGTTTGAAGAATTTTGCAATATTCAGCGGGTTGACTTTCTCCTAGTATCTTCTTCTGTATCTTACCTCATACTCCTTCACTCACTCTCTCTCTTTCTCTTGCCCCTCTCCCTCCCAGCGCTCTTTCTCTCTCTTTAATCTCATCGGACAATCGAAGGGACTGCATTAGTTAAAACGCCGGGGGACAATAACAGAACAAGTCTGTTTCACTTTCCATTTTGTTATTTGTTTACATCATTTATTAATGCGTTATGTCTATAATTATTAAACGAAATTGTTATATTTCTTAGATACTTAAAAATATAAGCCTTCACTCCACAAACAGGAACAGGGCCGTCAGTGATGTCTCAGGACTGATTTCTATAGCTTTTCTTATTATTACTTCCGAATTTCATCCTTTTACTAGTATCGTAGTTTATTAGTATCGGATGTAAATTTAAATCATGCCGTTAATAACTATTTACTGGAACGAAGTGCTCCAATTAAATATTTTTAATCTGTCGGTTTTCTTGTCTCATTTATTCGGGACAAATAATTTTAAAGGCTCGGTGCTAAAATCGCCCTTCTTTCCTCTTGGTGAATTAACGGGCCCGCTTGATGGTAAGTGAATTACAACGCTGTGGGCCTCCGCTTTCCCTGGAATAACTGGTTTAATGCTGAATTAATTACATACCGAAAAAAAAGCGTCAGAATGTTTTTTCCCGTAAAACAGCATAAAAGTTAACCTTCCTCAGTAATTCCACTATAGAATTTAAACTTATAATTATTCTTTGGGGCCGTGATTCACAATGTATGGTCCAAGGTCCTAGCCTGGCTTTCATAACCCAGAAAATCTATATGGAAATGTTATGAGGATGTCAGTGAGCTCACACACATTGTGTTAATAATTGCTATACTACTTACATAATTCTAATGCTTTAATAATAGTAATACAGATTTATAATGAGTTATTGAAACGATATCATGTTGTCCACTGAACGATCTGCGAAGATACTGGGACGTGAACCCAGAAGCGAGGCTACCCAGCTGTAAATATTTACCAATCGGAAATTTCAAACGTCTAATAATAGACCCTCTAACCGAGATCTCGCGACGACATCCTTCATACTCTGTTTGCTTAAAATTTTTGCTTTAAATCGCGAAACGAGCGAAACCATTTCTTTATTGAATCCGTTATCCGGCTGTCCAAGGCAAATTTAAATAACCACCGACGCTATTTTACTGATTTAATTTCATTAATTAAAAGTGTTTACACTTTTATTTGTGCCAGTGGGGGATGGTTGAAACAACACGCAAGTATATAGAATATATATTAATTAATTACTTCTATCTATAACAAACGACCAACTGTTATAATAGGTTATGGGAATTTACACGAATATAAACTATATGTCCTAGAATTTAGATATATTTCTCATAACTGTTCGGATGTTGAATTCTTTATTTATTCAGACCATAAAATTCCCTTATTAAACCGATAATAATAATTCTTCCTTCCGAAAGTTTCAGATCGAATGGAAAAAATGGATATGATGGTAACTTAACACGTGTGACTCATTTCCAGTTTACTTGGCTTTAAAAATAATGATTGTAAAGGGTCGGCTAGAATTGGTCAAGAGTGATAGGGAGTGTTCAATGGGGGGCTGTCCAGATTGGGGGGGCGGCCTCTTATTCCGCTCTCGTCAATCTCCCGACAGCTCGTATTGTCTTTGTCCCGGTCTGCCACTTCCCCCGACCGGACGTCGTTAATCCTCCCGGCATCAACGTCACCGGCGACCCTCGTCACCGGCCACTGTTCCAATCCGAACGGCCGTTACAACCCCCCCCGTACTCGCAGAGATTCCCTTCAGAAGGGAACAAATGCGAGGAATTATGAAGTGCCCGACCCCGTGTGTGTCTGGCGAGCGCTGAAAACCGATACCCCCCCAACTCTGCTCCATGGGAGTCCAATCCCATATGAAGCCTCTATCCCGGCGTATGTCCAGTCCTTTGTTCGGTACGTTTGGATGTCGTACAGTTGAAGTAATAAAGTGTCGCCTATCTGATGGTCCAAGAATTGATTTGGTTACAGTTGTGTGTTTTGAATTTATATTTAGAATACCCAAATATCCGAGAGGTACGACTTCATAGTGTACTTCCATTGAAATGAGGAACTGAATAAATATATAACGGAAAATATTTAATTGAGGTAAATGTAATAAGGTGGACGATAATTACGGTTAAAGGAAACACTTAAAGCGAGAGACCTACACCGGGGTTTTACTTATAGTTTGTAGAATCAAAATTGCATCAAAACTTTTCACCCCGATCCGTATTTTATTATGAAAATGATATCATATTATCTCAATAAATTTAGCCTTAGTCAATCCTTCAGGTACAAAGAAAAGTATGATTTAGTTGTCTCCTGTTTCTTCAGCAGACAACGGGTCATGATAATTATGAATTGGACTGAATTAAAAGATAAAATGAAATTATTGATAAACGGAAGAAAAAGAAAGGAAATTTGACTTTCCAATATGCAATTTCTGGCTAAATGTGCAAACGTTCCCATTGAACATAATCGCCGCTAAGCTGTTTCATTGATTACATGTTTTAATTTTAGGTTAAGTGAATCTCAGCGGAATCAAAACCCACCGGCGGGAAATGTAAACTCATTCCGGAGAATGAAAATATAAAAGCGATTTTTAAAAGTAGCGCCATTTAATAATTAGCGGGCCAATTAAGTAACAAACGTTACGAATTATCGATACGGTGGTTTACGTTGTACATTATATTCAATCGGGCCTGTTATCGGTAATAACTTCGCCCGGTTTCCACCGATGTTGGCATAAAATACGATAGATGCTATCTTAGGTTAATGCCCGGTTAGAGAGGAACGGCTCCTGAATGGGAAATGCCAATCTCAACTCTCTCTCTCTCTCTCTCTCTCTCTCTCTCTCTCTCTCTCTCTCTCTCTCTCTCTCTCTCTCTCTCTCTCTGTAGAGAGGGCCGGCGATCAAAAGGGTTATTAAAACCTGGGGTATTAGCGTGTAATTCGCCCGTAACCGTTCCATTGATCCGCTCCCCGTTGGATATCGTGTTGGCCGAGAGTGTGCCCAGAGGAAAAAACTTAACATCTCTGCCACGAATTCAATTCCGCAGAGATCAAAACTGAACTGAATAATTAATTACTTATTTACTTAATTACTTATTTTTCCTTTCTATTCGCGTTGTGATCAGTGAAGTATTTACCTGGAAAATAACTGCGATGTATATTTTATTCCGTAACGAAGAAAGCAGGAGTTGAAGATTTCTTTTCATGTTAGGCTTTACTTTATGGCTGCATGTTCGTCGCAATAATTATGTATATAATTTTTTTTCACTTGATTTATAAAGCGCAATTGTGCACAGCCGATATCCGCTGGGGATATCGAAATTCCTCAGAGTTTATATATTTCTATTATATAGCGATTCTTACCACCTTCCCGGCGATGATACATACTTAAATATAATGACACAACACTTATGCCACGGAAGTGGTTTCGTTTTTCTAGTTGGACACCTTTCTGAAGGTCAATAAAGTAACCCTCAACGGTCGATCGGTCCAGAGATTCCAAATACGACGAATGGACCACCCGGCAAAGGTCTAAAGCGCTGAGAAGTTTTCTGCTTCCGTGAGGCAATGGGACCATGTTCAATATAGTTGAAGAGCGGACACGGGACTAGCGTTGACGCGGTGAACAGAATATAACGAATCAAAAAAAATCTCCGTTCAGCTCGCCCATTCATTATCAAACCCGCGAGAAAGGCCTCCGTCTCTCGTTATTGCTTCCATCGAACCAATGAATACAGAGTGGATACTTAAAAAGCTCTTGCAAAAAGCCGGTCCCCTCCCTCCCCACCATCTCCCTCCATCAAACCCTGTCCCGGGCCCAGTACGATAATTCGGTTATTCCCCGAGTTAATTAAACAACGGATCCATTAGCTACACTCGACCGATTACACGTCCCGTCCCGCCCCCTCGCTTTTAGGCCCCTTTTGACGGACTTGTCGCAACTTATCGACGCGTTTTATTTTCTATTCATCGCCTAACATTCTCTTCAAGTCATATAGTCGCTTCAAAGCGGTTCCGGTCATATTCCCAAGTGGTTGTCCTTCGCGTTGTCCTATTCGTCTCATACAGTCGCAGTGTGCCTCTATACAAGTGACTGCTAAACGATGATACATCCTTAGTTATGGATGGGTAACCCGAGAGAGGAAATACTTGTGCAGTCTGCAATCCGTCGGTTCTGCCAACGTGCATTTGGGAAAATATAATACAAAAAAATCAATTATTCAATTATATTCTGGGAAAAGCAATTATCTCAAAATTGCTCATTAAAGTGAAACCATCGGTTACGTCCGTGAGATGTCCAATGCCAAGCTAACAGTGCCCAATTTAATGGATAAATTTATCACGGTAAATACACAGAGTAAATATTTTTGCAGCGTTCGAATCCTCGGCAAACGTAGAAATGCAATCGAGAAGCTAATCTAAAGGGCTCACCGCTTTGGCTCCGAGTCAGGCCCGAGTTTCAATTATCAGGTGTCTCTCGATATTTCATCTCCACTTTCGGTGACAAATTTACTGCCCTTGGAGCGTTGCCAACCGGCTGTACCGCGCGTCGAGTACTAACTGTACGATAAATCCATCGCCGGGGGTTGTCATGAAGTGTCTGTGGAGGTTCAGGCACAGCCCCACGAACGGTATACGGTCCCATATTTTCAAGAATAAATTGGGCCCCAGACCGTTAGCATTCCAACGGTCCTCAAGTTTGTTACCGTCCGCATGATCACTTTTGTTCATAACGCCCTTGCCCCCTCATACTGACAGACTCTTCGCATTTCTTAAAGCGTAACTGCAATTCCTAGTAACATTAGACACAACGAGTACCGTAATTATTATGTGTTTCCTCTCCGCAGCCAAGTCATAATAATTATGACATTCTACCTAAATTTTATTATGGTATAAAATCACGTTGGAACGATTATTTTCATATTATTGCATATTTATTATATATAACGTATTTAATTAAAATGTTAAGTTCCGTTAGAAGGCATATTATATACAAACTCCTGTTTCAATTAAGAATGACTTACTTTTGTATTCAGTACGACTTTGTAATTTCACCGAGTGTTTATCTTAGAAAGTTCCCCTCTGGATACAATTTAATTTGCACGCCCCCTCCCTCATCCGCCGGCAAATGAGTCGTCCTGCATTGAGTGTAAACATCAAGTAGGTCAAAACTGTTGATGCTCGGCTAAGGAATTTATGGGCCAAGATTCAGTGCGAAACTTCGCCCATTGAATCTCCTCGAACGGACTCTTGGCGCTTGGTCAATTGCGCGAATAACAGCCTACTTCATTATTGAAAAAGGAAATCAGTTAATATCATTTAATTGGTTCATTTAGGCAGTCCATTCAATTACTTCCATTTCTCCCTCCTACTTAAATTAACCCCAGTTTAGATTTTATCAGAATTTTTTTTAATAAACGACAGAAATGATCGTGCCTTTGTTTCGCATTAAGAATTTCGTATTAGTGTAGGTATTAATGGGGCGCTTGTAGAGTCGCTTTGTGAGTTTATTTCATTGTGGTTTAGAGTATTCTACCTGTTTTTTAATATTTTCATGTTCTTAATTATACACGTAGTATTATTTGTACGTTTAGGACTATCCGAATATAATTGTTGTAACCAAAATCGATCTAATTAAGCGATTAAGCGATTAAGAGGTTCGATCTAATTGTATCGTCCGCAATACAAATTCATGCGAAAGCTTTAGTAAGAAGTAGATGTAGTTTTCGCAATGGATAAACGCGATAGTGTTAGCGAGAGGAAGTAACTGAGGGTGAGAAAGAGAGATCACAATAGAAAACTGACAAAAATAGAATAGGGGCCTGGACAGCGTCCATTACTTCTTCTGGAGCACTCCACTGCAATAGCGGCCCAATTTGTTAATATAATATCGCTTCATATAGTATTTACTTGATGCATATAACTTATGTGTCTTCATATAATAAATAATCAATACACTCATAGCCCTAGCTAAAGTGAAAAAAATGTGAATGGAATCGGTTTTTGAAAATGTCAAAACAAACTCCATCACAAACATGCAAACTACTTCGGGAAGAATATGATTGTTTTTTCGATGAGACCGAATTTCATCTTTTTCCAACACTGTACGCGACCCTTGATTAAATTCATGATAGAAATTGCTTTTACACTACTGTGGCAAGACCGTTGAGTCCTACCTTTCCGAAATTGCCTTACTCGTCCTGACAATAAGTATGCCACGATCAAATGTATCTAGGTCCTTTGTGGTACACTGCTCAGGTTTTAGTTGTAGAATGGTGAAGAACTGTCGGGAGAGGGATCGAATTTTTTTTGTTCGCTCTGGTGATGATCGATCGACTATCCGCAGTGGACTGACTCACAGGGGAGTTCGATTCGGCGAATCTAAGTCTAAATTTAATATGGACGCCCTCGCCTCAATTTTAGCCGGCTGAGTGTTTACAATGAGAGGCCTCCCCCACACACGAGGACACCCCCGCCTTCAGTCCGCCTCCACATTTTAGCGTTTACCGGCAGATCAAACAACTCAATATACACATATTATGCATTCAGCCCGCCGCTTCTGTTCGAGGCCTCTTCAGTTCCAGTTTTAGCTGAAATACCAAAACTGATTCTCTGGGTCAGGGTGGACACAAGAGGTGTGTATGTCCACCGACCGAGGGTCCCCTCCAAACAGAACGGGGTAACAGTAAAGAACACCTCTTGCCAGGCATTAACGCAAACATTAATCCGGACAAAATTCTCGCGGCTCAAGTGACGATTACGATTTCAAATAAACGCACTAATGAATGTCTGAAATATTCTTCCAGTAAAAGTGGCAGTAAATTTTGCGGTAGTTAAAAGAGGCTTGACTAACGAGGACACATTTAGAAAAGTTGACAATGCAAAACTGTCACGAGGTCTCACCCGGGAAATTGTACAAACGAAAGCAGCTCAATTCAATTCTGGTAGACATATGCTAGAGAATAGAGAATAATAGTGTATAATTCTGTATTTAGGTTTTCCATCAGTGTGATATTGTTTATGTTTTCGTTTAGATGAAGGGGCGATGAAAGAGGAGGACGTTGAGGCCGGGCCTCGACCTCCCGGGCCGCCCGCTCAACTCACACCTCCCAAGCCGAAGACACCGACCAACATCAAGGTAAGATTTATCTTTATATTAGTTTTTAAAGAGGCCCAGTTGGTAGTAGACATTTCCCAAGCCACCGAAAACGAAGAGTGAATTAATATTCGCTATAACGTAAATTTATTGTAATGAAATAATCCTAGAAAAGAAATATTTCTAGAAATTATGTTTTAAATTACTAACACATAATTCTAACACACATTTAATGACTTGTTTTAATAGGATAGTATATATATATATATATATATATATATATATATATATATATATATTACATACAAAACGTTCATCTCCATGTCAGTAACTCGTTTAATTTATAATAGACCCGACTGTACACAACAAAATTTGTTTGACCGTGTTCGCATTTGCATGGGCCATTGTTCAGCAGGCCGGTGTGTCGGTCGTAGGGTTTTGGCCCATTCACCGGCGGAGTGGGCTTAATGGCGTTGTATGTCGCATCGACAACCGCTCACGCCGCGTGATATATGTTTATGCCGATAGAAACTGTCCCATGATGTAAAATTGATATTGGCAATCGTCCCGTTTCCAAACGCTTGCCTCACTTTTGCCCGCGCTTCTGAGCGATGCTGTCTGCCCCCATGACGGCGAAACGCGATTTGGTTTTTGACGAATTTTCATGGCCCGACTGGAATGACTGGGTTGTCTGGAATTAAATAAAGTCAAAAATAAATAACTACACTATGATGTACCATGACCAATCCGAAGGACTGGTTCCACTGAGGAGCATATCCACGATTTCTTGAAGGACTGTCATTCTTAGCATAAAGAATATACTAATCAATGTCTAATGTGTATTAATTGCTTCCGGAAGCATGACTGCGTGCTTATGGAATAATTGATTTAACTTAATCTGTTATAATTCCACAGCCTATTACGGCCGCGATCTTTCCTGGGCAAGATTCTTCTCGGGGACGTAGCCCCGATGTGCGTACTTTGAATTTCAAAACTTGTGTGGGTGTGTAGGTTAACATTATATTATGGTGTTTAATTGTTCTGCCTGTTGGGTGCTGTTATTCTGAGCCCGAGTTCAGAGCTGTGGGGACGCTGGGTCAATACACACCGGGTTAACTTTGATGTCCCTCGTGAAGAAAACTCGAGTTCTTTTTTTTATAGTATATTTTATTTTCAAGAATTTTCTAGTGTGTGCTCCCTCAACAATTCAAGTTGGCTCTTTTCAGGCCGTAAATGATTGAAGTCCGGGGGGAGGCGGTAGATTGTCCGAAGGAATAAAAATCCCTCCGACGTCCGACGTAAATTGAGCTTGTCGGTTGGAATCTTGCGGCCTGTTAGTGAGAAGTGGAGGAGGATTGTTGGTTTGGCAACTTTTAAGTCGATGTTAGCCCGGCATTGTTGTTAGGAGGGGCCGGCAATTAGGTCGGGGGATCGAAATTCTGACCGGTGGGGCTTAAGTTTTAACCCGCCTCCGAGTCCAAACCGCTCCCTTGAATCAATACTACCTTCTTTAATGCCGGCATATTTTCAGGTGGCACCGGTCCCTTGAAACGAGTTTTAGTCTGCAGAATATTCAAATTTATCTCGATTGCTGACCGGTTGTTCTTATTGTTACTAAACTACAGTGCGCATTATATACTATCTGTGTGACCAATATTATAGAATTCCGATCGTGTTTTCACTGAACCGTTTATATGCATCAGAATCTCCGTTTAAATTTCCTATATTCTTAATTGTAAGTCTTATGTAATTCTGGACCTTTTCTTTTTATAAAAAAAAGAATCCTCAATTCCGGCCAAATCCGTCTCTTGCGATGAATTCGTGTTGTGAGTAGGGTGAGGGTTGTTTGCTGGGACCTGTGGTTGGTTAGTGTGGCTGCGAGGGGGGCCAGAGCCTCGATCGAAACCAAATTCGGGGAGAATCCGGTGGCGCCTCATCCTGACCACAACTTGGGGACTCGGCTCACTGTAATTGCAATTAATTAACTTAACTCTCCTCTTTAACGCAGGAAATACCCCAATCGAAATGTGTTGCCGATATATTTTATGCTGCTGACAGCATTTCATCAAGCAGCTCAATGATATTTAAAACGTAAAATGTATTACGGTGAAAATACAAATAAGAAAACAATTACAAATAAATACAAGAGTACTGAAACAACCTAAATATGATATTTATTACGTAATAAACGGGCCACTCCGTAAACAAGAAGTAACCCTCTCCCTGAGGGGTGGGCGCATATAGAAAGTGCGCATATTTTCTCAAAAATAATATAATAATTCATTCCTTACATTTAATTGACTGTGCTTCTTTCGAGTTCACAATGTTGTTAGATTAAATTATTGGTTTGGAATACCTGTTTTTTGGTCTGCGAGGGGTTGGAATACCGTAGATTCCTGTGTTTCTGTCTCCTCTCGCTGGTTTGGTCTTTTACAAAACCGGTGTCGGCTGCTCACCATCTTCAGTAGCGGTGTTAGCAGTAAATAATTGTATTGGTCAGGATCATATACTGGCATGTAACCTAAGACAAAGTAAAAGGAAAAAATAGCTCCAGAGAGAATCTAATACTAAACACTCAATGACAACATGTATTGAGGATAGTATCGGAAGCGCCGTAAACGAAGAAACTAATACGTGTGAAATAATTGCGATAGTTTATTATTTCTTATTTCCTAGTTTAGAATACCTGTTATGTGGTCTGCGAGAGGTTGGAATACCGTAGATTTCGTGTGTTTCTGTCTCCTCTCGCTGGTATGGTCTTTTGCTAGACCGGTTTCAGCTGCTCACCATGTTCAGTAGCAGTGTTAGTCACTTTTGGCACTTTGGATGCTTTTTGGGCATCCTCCAATATGGTGCTGGTTTTCTGTTTCTCGTGTGTATATATAGAGAAAGAAACACATGAAATCTACGTTAAATTATTGCATATAATACAGTTGCTCGTTTAGAATCGATTTGCAGTATAAATAGGCCACCAGCGACCAAATAGTAATTCCGGTATTTTATTAAATTTAATCGGAACGTGGACTAGGGAGGATTGCAGGAACGTAAACGGGACCTCGGTCGAGAAACTACTCTCGCATTTCCGTATAAACTGTGCAGGTTCCCGCGGGATATTAAATATTCGTAGCGCGGGCACGGATTCGAGTACAAGGGAAGAGGAAAATTGCTTTCACGACAAATAAATCTGGAGGATTGTCAGAATTGTAATTGGTAAGATATTGCCAGGCGACTTAGAGCGGGGAGCGCAGGACGGTTGCGTAATCTGTCGAGTCGGTTGAAGACTGAAACCGAACTAACAATTTCCAGCCCCCCCGCTCTTGGAAATAAGACCGGTAATTTCCTTTTAAGACAGTGGCGCTGTCGCCGGTGCAATCTCCAGGAGACAGACGGAAAACAACGGTATTAAATTCGGCGAGTCGCTCGAGCGACCAAATTTTATGAAATGGTTCATCATATTACAAATCTCGGTGACCTCGTGGACTTTAAAAGCCCCACAACACCCCACAATTTGTATAAGCAGCTCGATGTCGGTACTGCTCCCTTCATGCCAGGTACGACATTTACCCCCAGGAATTTTAAGTAGTTTATCACTCATCAAAAAATAATCAGCTCCATAACGCGAAAAATGTACACATTTCTACCTTGTTAAATAAACGTCAAGCAATTGTAGAGGCCAGGTCATCAACAAGTGTAGGGCCTTCATTTTTCTTGTTCCAGTTAAGTACCGGTACTTCAGCGGGACTTAACTATAGGTGAGTTGAATTTAGGCTCTTGGAAAACAATAGAGTTCAACTCTAATGATACTTTTGTCGAGTAGAAACCTTTTCTGAGCCCGAGTCGAAATTTTAATCTTTATTTTGTATTTATTTTATTGAAATTTAATTTTCGTATAAAAATTATAGGTGAAATAAATTTATATACGGATAACCCAGTATACAGATTAAATATTAGTTCAGTGTAATAAGCGACAGGATCCTATGTCGTAATTGTAAATTACTCTCTGCCATAGCATCCTCTTACTCATCCTCATCCTTAAACCCCCCCCCCGCAAATGGGGCAATCTTAGCTCCAAGGCAAAGACTCGCAACACTCCTTTTTTTCACTCTCCCTCTTCAACTTAGTTCCCTTCCTTTTTTTCTCTTTTCTGCAGAAGAGCTTTCACAGAGAGACAGAGAGCGAGAGAGAGGGGGCAGCCTCCCTTTCCTGTGACGGTCTGTGCGATACTTAAAATGAATGATGACCCGGGCGGCTCCTATTTATTCTTAGCCTTTTTCAAGTGGCCGCCGACGGATCGAGAGCGCGCCCCTCCCGGCTAGTTCCCACTCGCTCTTCAGAATCCTGTCGCGAGGATTTGTTGACGCTGTCCCTGTAGAAAGGAGAGAGAAGAGAGGACACGAATTGCCTCCGACCAAGCTCGGCACTTACAAGACGATTTCTTAGAATCTAATCAGACGCCCGTGAAACCAGCACTGAAAGACCGGAATTTGTCACCACCTAATAAAATAGAAATTCAGTACGATCTAAACTATTGGTTTAAGTTCATGGACCTTTCACAATATAACTATGGCTAATTCCATTTGTTGTCGCTGCGTACTAAATAGTGTATGCCTTAGTGAAAGCCACGAGGCACCCGACCGACCAGAGCTCGGCTGTGTATCGACGTCCGCGTAGTGTTGCAAAAATTAAGTTACAGTAAGTACTTTTGTATTTTTACAATAAAACCGTATTCTGTACATACTTAAGTACCCAACTATTTGATTCATTCCGGATACCGTAAGGATCCCGAGTCGGACTTGGGTCACTAGACACAACATACCTCATTAATTGAAATTATACTTGATTACTATTCGTATCCGTCAGGGTGTATACATATAAATCTACTGCCGAGTGCCAGGTGATAATTTCTCCTCGGGGTAGAATTCCTATACTGGGTGTTGTGGGCGGGGTAACGCTTCAACAACAGCGCAAAGAACCGATATATGCACACAGAACAGGGCATATTACGAGACTTCACTCTGGACTGGCAGAATGATTGTTCCCAATATCTAGTATTTGCAAATACTTCTCAATTTTCGTACATAAAACCGTGATTCGTACAGCGTATTCGCGAGCGATGGGCGGACCCGCAATTGCTACACGCTTCTTCGACCGGCCCGTCTAAAAACGCCCCGGCATAAAACTCGACCAGACAAACAAACAAAAAAATGTGAAATATGAATTGAGCTGACGTCGTGAACACACCGGAAAAAGGGGTGAGAAAGGTGTACCTAGGGGTTGGCAGTAATTATCTGTAGCCGGCAGCAGCTGGCGGGGGGGCCAACGTTTTTGCAACCGCGTACGAAATTTGCAAGCGGCCGCAATATTTAATAACAGGTCAGGGTCGGGCGCATCAGCTTACCACTGCGCACCAGTGTAGGCACCTCGCGAAAAGAACGAGGAAATCCTATAAACGTTTGAAATTTTATACGCTTCGAGGGCTTAATTCATATTTATGTACTACCAGGGTGGATATCCTGCGAGAACCCGCGCCCTCAGGAACGAACGTTACATGGACGATTTCCTTACAGACTGGAGAAGAAACTCGGGGCCCACCAAAACGAAGGAAAAACTGTTACATGTCTGTGCAATGTTCTGACAATTATTTACATTATAACTTTTATACTTTTAAACTTAACAGAAAGTAAAGCGTCGTACAAAGACAAATCTCTTGACCTGAAAAACAGCAATGGCGAAATAGCTTCTTGTATTCTACTCACAGTAAACACTAACACAACTAATGCTTGCTGATCGTTGCGCATGAAGGAAAGGCGGACCGGCTGGAAAGTTATCTACAACCATTAAGCAAAACTGTTATTATATTATTTACTTAAAAGTACTATGAAAATTGATTAATTTATTAACGGAGCGAGTTTGCGAGAGGTTTGGAGCGATAAACTCAAATTATTGAAGTGCCAATTTCGTCGGAAGCTGGGCCAATATTCGAAACTTACGGGTGTCATAAACGCAATCTGCCTCCGGACGGGGCTTGCGGTCGCCCATTGTGTACGATTCCGGTCAATTTAGTTTTACTGCCGGGGCCGAGGGTAATAGCGGCACTGCCCACGCCCGGTCCCACAACAATTAAAACTTCGTTTCTATAAGAATAATTTATAGTTTAATTGTATGCGCCCAGAAAAAAAACAATCATCCGTATTTGCTGCATTTTAAAAATATTAGCCGAGTTCAACACACTTACAATCTTTTTCGTGTGGTCGTCTTTCAATATTGTGCTGAATTGACCGACTGTGCTTTGATATTGTGAGTGACTGATTGATACGGTGGACACTAGTGCTTGAAAATTAAATCATACCTCAAAACCTCACTATGCCCGGCGACGTAGGTTCCACATTTTCTCCAACGTACAATGCATGATAAATTCAGGATATCCTGAAACCATGTACTTTAAA
The DNA here is from genome assembly GCA_019843655.1 of Lethocerus indicus. Classification (NCBI taxonomy): domain Eukaryota; kingdom Metazoa; phylum Arthropoda; class Insecta; order Hemiptera; family Belostomatidae; genus Lethocerus; species Lethocerus indicus. The sequence goes on from JACDQD010000004.1 coordinate 9,165,813, forward strand.
CTGTACTTAAATTTCTCGTCCCGATTAAATCGATTGCCGCGATGTAAACTCATGAGTAGCTTCAAATCGAAATCAGACATTTGTGTGCACTGAGAGCATAAAAATTATGTCCGGAACAACTCTGAGTGTTTCGCTTGTGGGACCTCAATAACCAGTTTTGAAGCCAATAGAAGCTTTGAAAGGGTATAGTAATGCCTACAGCTTAACCCAATATCGTCCTGTCCAAGTACAATCGCGACAAGGCCAAAATTGCCGGCACAATTTGGCTTCAATCGATGGCCATTTGAGGATAATAACAATAATTTCATGGCGTGATAAATTACGCGGCCTTTCCATTTCGTATATCATTAAAAGAAAAATTTGGACTTAACTAAAAACTATAATTATTACAACGAATTATTGTTCGCTGCCTGCGATGTTTTCCTATAATTTTGGGATAAAAAATTATTTCCTACATCATCAAACAGAAAAGAATAATGGCTAACACTAAGTATAAGCATTTAGGTATTAAAAAGTTTTATTTATAACTAATAAGTAATGGAGAAAAACTATTATATCTGTGATTGGTGCCATTTTAGGGTTAAGAAATATTTTTCACCTCATCATTGTAGCTTTAAGATGTAGCCGTTTGTTCTCCATTTTTCTTAATTTGTCGGCATTCTTAGGTTTATAAAAAGCTTAAAAGAATCAGTATACTTCGAAGAATTGTACAAATCGCGTCCGTCAATAGCTGGAGCATAACTTAAATTGTCTTTGGACATTTTCTGCAGTGTGCATGAACGGTGAAAGTGAACACTGTCGGGGGCCTCTCCGTGTCTATAATATCATCGCTATTATACATTCAAGCGCCGGCCGCCCACCACCTCCCGCAAATTCAATAAAGTTCACCTCGCCGAGAGACCAAAATCTTTTCAGAATATTCCTTCCTCATTCCTGATATTACAACCCTCCTCCCCTCCTCCCATCCACCCGCTTATAAAAAATATTATCTAGACAAAATACGTTAGTCTCATCTCTGTTTTTCGCCCCCTATTCCTTCTGCCCATTTTTTTCTTATAGCTTCCTTCTTAAAATCCTTAAACGTCAAACATTTAATTAATCCTTCTTCATTGATTCAGAGGGACTAGGCTCGATCCCATGTCTGAAGGTAGTGTACAACTTATGCAAACCTACCCGCCATAAAACCCACTTACTGTCAAAAACAAATTCTCCGTGATTTCGAAATCAATCCAAGCCTATGTCATTAAAATAATTATGATAATATAAGAATTCATTAAGGAAATTTATTAGCCATTATGTGATTATAATTATATGTTACAATTCCCGCTGATACCGCCTAGTTTTGGATTCTCGCTGATAATATGACAATATTATGCATATTATTCTCCAGATTGCCCTTGGATCACGTGCAGTGGTGTCATATTGTTCAATACACATTCATATTTATACATCAAATTGATTGAACTTACAAAGTACTATTGTCGTGTAAAAATATCAGTTTTCAGACATATCTTTCTATTATTAACAGTCGGAAAAACAATATCCAAATGCCCGGAATAAAATTAATATTTCCCCATTTCAGGGGGACGAATTCAGCAGCATCTGGCGCCAGGGAATCCTTATTTCCGAAAGGAATATCCTCCTATCGTTTAGAATCGAATATTACAGTATTTGTGAAAGAAAGATTTGTTAATAAATGCTCCTGGAAATGAAGATATCTCGTGATTATTTTTGAGGTAAAATTTTTCGACTTCTGAGAAATTTAATTTCCTAATACGCGTAATTTTAATTAGATGTAATTTATTGGAAATGTTACTATCCTTTTTCTTCCAAATGAATGAACTGGCCGGAAACACTATTACCTAATATAGTCCACATCTATGCGATTTACTTTGAAATATTATTATAACTTCAGTTCCCAATTAAATTTCAATTATTTAAGACAGGCATAAGTTAGAATTGCAACAATATATTTGTATCGTACAGCTTTATGGGGCTTACGTAACGTTATAATAATGTTATATAGCCTATTCAGTTTCCTATAATCATTTTCTGTACTCTGATTCTTTTTAATAGGCGGTGCACGACAGCGTTACATCACATGTTACATCGCTCCACATGTCGTTCAATTAATGTTATATAACATTCCATAACCGAATGTCTACGTTAAAAAAACTTATCGAAACATAGGTCCGACACACAAACCCCTTTTTATTATTTATACAAACTGACAATTTATATATGAATTACGATTACTGATACGTTCTTTAGTACTGCAGAACTTAGGCTGGTAGAGAAACGCAGACTTATTCCACCGAATTGTAACATATGTCTATTTCATTAAATGTAACAAAGGGAAATGAGTAAGCCTTCAAACTTCGTTTGGTATAACTCAAAACTATTTCATTAATCCACTTTTATACGACCTATAAAATTATAAGATAATAATTCTTAGTGTACCCGGAAATTCATAAATGACTTCAGTTAGTAATTATTCCCTCCGAATAGAGACGATATTGCGTCGAAATTAAAATGAGAACAGTAATAAAAACAATTTCTGAGTGCGGTTGTGAAGGAGGCGCTTCCTCCTACTAGATAGAAAAGTAATTACTATTCAATTGGGATGTGGACATATCTCGGATGGTCGGATTGTTGAATAGCAGGGCTTTATAGTAGCGGTGAAAATGGTCAATGGAGAGAAGTTCGGGGGACATCAGAGTTGAAATGAGCCCGGGTAAAGGGAGCAGTTAAGTTGGGGTTGGCCCAGGCTCCATGAGAGTTGCCGCCCCCGGGGGTTGGCCGGGTCGTGCTCCGCTCGTAAACCCAATGCCGGCGCGGTAATAACAATTCACCGCCTTTCCCCGGCCTCTCTGTCTCCGCGCAAACATTTTATATACGATACGGTTGAAGCGGTAAAACGGGGACGTAATTCGCAGGCACATTGATCTGCACGCCCCTCCACTCCCGAGCGGTTCTTTATCGGCCGTACCGGGTCCCTCAAGGTGTGCATTAAAGATTGGATTTTAGTTTTCGCATTTACAACAATCCAGTATTAATTGCTATCAAATTATGTACAAATATACAACTATGTAATAAAATCACTGGAGGACTTCCGGGAAGAGCCCGAACACATTCCGTCCTATAACTTAGGGCCGTCAACAAACATCCGCGGAACACTATTTATTCTTATAATAGACCGGTTTTGGCTTTACTCCATGTTCAATACCATACAAACGGAGGGACGTCACGCATTGTCTTCGGATCCTACCAGCAGTTTATAATCCCGAAACTACTTTCACTATCGGCCGGTAACAGGCCGTTCATGAATTGAACTACTATTTTGATTAAGGTGCAACTTTGAATTGAACATTATAACAAAATATGGAAACAGCGTAATAAGTAACTAATCGACAGATTAAAGCGGAACGCGGTAAGAGGAGGAATAATGTTGGGAATGGGCTCGATTTGGAGCCCTTCAGTTTGCCCTTCAGACAGATGAGCCGGTTGATACCGCCCCGGGGAAATTTGTGGCGTCACCGGTTGGTATACAACGCCTTCAAAATTGCAATGTCTCCGCGCCCCCGCTCATCGTCCATTATGTCAGTAACAAATATCGTAAATAATCAAGTACTGCGGATTGGACGTACATTTATCTTGTTTAAATCATATGGTCAATTTTAAAGCGCAGATTCGAAACGTTTCTGCCGAAACAATTTGATTCATATAAAAAATGCATATTCAATTTTTTAAAACAAGTATTGTACGTACATGCAGTCGTGGAATGAGAAAGTGCTACAGTATGTACATATATCACTTTTCAAATTCAATGAGTAATAAATAATAGATAATGAGTTTTCGGTAGTATAAAATAGTCTATAATAAGTTATATAATGAATATACCAATACCCAGCTCAGAGTATTTTTGGACGCCTGTGAGTTATTTCGGAAAGAACGAGCATAAATAAAGGATGAAATTAAGGAGGAATCGATGTCCTGGAAGTCAGATAGGAATTAAAACGTGAAATAACTTCGGCACACACTGGATTTCATTTTTAATTTTCCAATAAATCTTCCAATAAATTTAATTAACCAGTAAATAATTCTCGATACTGCCAACTGGACTAAGGTTTTATGTAATGACCATACCATTTGGAATATTTATTTATTTTTTCACCATCAATGGTGTAACCAAGATGGTTACAAGATATAAGTGAAGGAACTAAGCTTTGATTCAAGCACCTGGGGGATCTTTTAAGTCATTTTCGCACCTTGAAAATTTCAAGCTCGGCGTCGCAAATGGGCGATGGCCGATTTTTCCGGCTCATAACCCGCGTCCATTACGGCTTCCGCAGTCTCTGGTGAGGTAACCTCAGTAAACGCTTCGTGCAAAGAATATTGGCTCTTAAGGAGCATTAGGGTGTGTGGGGTAGGAAGGGGGGCAGGCTTTTTTATGATGATTCTTTGCCGGTCGGAACCCAGGGGGGAAAGAAAGAAAATGAAAAATGGAGAGAGGGAGAGAGAGTGAGAAACAGACCACGGGGAAGAGGAACGACGTGTTAAAGGGGAACAGGAAAGCGTTGCAGGAGTTATAAAGAAAAGAATGTTAGAGCAAGAAACTGGGAGAAGGAATAAGAGAGAGGGAGAGTGACTGAGTGAGTGAGTGAGAGAGAAATAGAGAAGGAGAGAGAACGTAGAAGGAAAGTGTAAAAGATATAGCGCCAAGAGAAGAGGAGAGAAGAGAGAGAGGGTGAAATAGAGAGACGCAGCTGTTCTAAAGTCAAGCTCACTTACCAGATTACTTACTTCATACTGGAACTTAGCGTTCCCAGAAAAGTCTAAAAGCCTCACTTTCTTCCTTTAGCAGGTGAGAGGAGGAGGGGGGTTGTTAATAATTTATGTTCTAAACAAGGTGAGTACAAAATCAAATCGCTGGCATTCTGAAAAGTTGTTATTAAATGATATATGGAGCATTATATATTTCAGAAATACACAGTACAACCAACGGTAGATATTATATATGTAAACTTAAAAACCTGTAACTGTACCTACCATGAATATATTACATTTGTAAATGACGTGTGGTACGTCATGAAATTAATCAACTTTTTAACAGGGCACGATTTAAACATCAAAAATATTAAAATCATATATATTTGTACAAGATCATCTCTGACCATTTTGAATATTGATGAACATTCAAATTAGTAGTAAGTGACTCCCTCACCCAAATCCAATATGAGATAGGTAGTAGAAAAATAAATCACACAGCACACTAGTAGTAAAAGTGGTAAATAAGTGTTAGAATAATGTATATTCTAGTGAAATTCCTGATCCACTTAATCAGTTGAAGTTTTCCTTCGCGATCAAATTTCACTGATAATATATTTATTTGCGGTCCGTAATAGGTTATCAGTGCTTATTAAATTAAAACATTACTGTACATATTAATACTTTTTTTAATGTTACGTATTAATTAGACCAACAATTAACATAAAATTAAGGGAATATTATTAATGGGAGGTAAATTTAATAGCTGCCTTCTCTAGAAAAGTCTCAGGTGTTAAGGCAAAGCCTATAAAAGGGCGGAGGGATAAAAATTTCAGAATTCATTCAACCGAAGTTTAGCAATAATTCAAGCGATGAAAGTTTCAAGTTAACTCCCCCGTTCTCCTCCGCCCCCCTCCCGCCACAACCTTGTGCTACCCAGCTTCCAGGGAATATTGATGGCTTCACTGTGCTTCCAACTAAGTCGATAAGGTAAGGTCCTCCTCATTTATCGGTAGAGGACTTTCTAGGACGCCCACCGAGTCTGAAAATGCCGTCCGAAAATGCATATAGTATCACCAGGGTCCGACACGTATGTATATTCGCCCACCAGTGCGAACAGTTCGAGAGTATAGTGGAAACTTTGTTTCAATTTAATAAAAACAATTATGCATGTTACGCGCCTGATCAGAAGATTTTGTTTTCTAATCACGTCGGTGTAAACGTTTACATTTCTACTTTTTAATGTGTAATCTTCCTTAATATCTGACTGAATGATCCATTGGCCGGTCTGCGCTGAGAGAACATCTGGGGCATGGCCCATTTTGAACTAATTTCCAGGAAATTGATTGAGAAGTTCCTGTTCAAGGTTTCGCTTACTAAATATCGAAAATGATTTTAATCAAACCCACTTAAACTTGGTCATATTTATTTGTTCAGTGTAGCTGCACAGTTGTAACTGTTACCGTCCTAATGACTAATTATGTATAAATGTCTAGCATTTTATTATTCGACATATGATAGAGGTTTAATAAACAAGTATATATCGCGGGGGAATGATTGAATATAAGTGAAGCGACTGCCGCATGTAGAGGCTTATAGAATGCCACATGTGCCATTCTTAGACCATCCCAAAGGTTGGGGTAGAGGGGCTGTACAAGGGTAAGGGTAGTGACAGCGGAGGCGTGACTACCCTGCTAGTTATGTGCCGGCTCTCTTGGTGTGTGTACCGTTATACTGTGAATATACAATTTTACAAGACACTCCCGTTCATTATTCTTCTCGATTGTATCTCGCCTATACACACAGAATCAGATGGCAACGCAGAGGAGTGAAGTGTGAATGACTGTTATACCCAAGAATATCGTCATCGGCATAGCGACGATTCATACGCCATTAGTCCAAATTTTCTCGTTTACTCTTTAATATCTATAAACTAATAACCTGTCGTGTGCGTCATTCATAAATTTACAGTGAAACTGATACGTTTAAATAGACAGAGGTCTCACACGTCCACAAGGCGCCGGGGCGTACTATCCCGCACTACTGTGCCAGCTGCCAACACTTCGACCTCGAGGTTTAGCCCATCTACATTTGCTAAACATTCGCCATTCTGCCTATCGAGACCTCGTGGCGCAACGGTAGCGCGTCTGACTCCAGATCAGAAGGTTGCGTGTTCAAATCACGTCGGGGTCAACCCTTTTCGTTAATTGGAATATCAGAAATCCTGAAAATCGATGGGCTAACGTTTTTCAAAATAATACTCAACAGATTTTTTAAAATTAATTGCGTAGGAAATGTTACAGCCAGGAATTGGAGTGTTAGGAGATACGAGAAATGGCACGGACTATTTAAACATTTAGTGGGGGCTAGCACGACAGGGAGAGAGGATTACGAACAAAATCCGCAATTGTCGACTGCAAAATATACAGCTCAGTTTTATTGTCGCACTGAGGTGAAAACACAAATTGACTTGTGTACGTAATCTCATAGTTCCAAAAGAATCGATTTAATTATAATGTTGGGCTACTAGACGGTGTAAGACGCCGTCCTGGTTCCGGAACCGGATGTAGAAACTCTGTAGGAAGATGGCCCTCGCACACCTACTATGGAGCCACTTACCCCCTGGCCGATTACATTCTGAAACCTATACCCGATTTCCTATATGAGACCTAACTGTTCAGTACAGTTTACAGGAAAACCGGTTTTGATTGTGAACCGATGATTTATGACCATGAGGTGAGATATGCTAGAGCATAGTCAAACCAGTTTTTTTCTTTTACTCTTAATTAAATATTATTTACGTCCATAATTATGAATGCACATGTACGAATATGTATTTTTGCCAAGGTAAGTCAGTTTGAATTTGAGCTTGGGCAATGTTGTGGTTGGGCCCTTATCTCTGGACCTTGGTTCACCTGTTGTGTCAACTGCGGGGCCACCGAACTCAAGAGAGGTTCAAATCCAAGAAATGATTATATCTCCAGAACGGAGGCCTGACTCTTGCGTTTTTCTGTCCCCCCCCCCCCGCTCTGATTCGTTAAACCTAATTCCTTCAGTACTGCCCGACATTATACACATGACATCACTGACGTCATACACATCAGCTCTCGGTAATTTGAGATCTCAAAATATTTTCAGAATACGGGGTGAATGCAGGTAGGTAGCTGTCCTAAGGCCGTGCAGAGTTTATTGTGTTATAGATAAATTGATATTGTCCTCGGACATTGTCTTTTTTTACGCCCATTTTGCTCGGGACGTCTAGCAGAAAGATAGACGTGAACTACAGTAATTGTAAACACTGTCTGGAGCGGATCAATTGGCCGAGGTTGTTTTAGTGCGGGGGTGTATGGGACCCTTTTGAGTTATTTGTTTGTTTGTTCGTCGGTTAGTCCAAACTTCTGGCCGTCCTTAAGACCCGTCTCGGATATCGCGCCTCTCTCCAAAAATTGTGTAGCTTCCTCCATCATATTATTCTCCTTCGTGGCTCCACACCCATGCACGATTTTAAATGATAAACCTGGTCTGTGCAACAATTAAGGCCCACTCACTGATAAAGAACACGACATATGCAATTTCTGAAACAGTATCCTGAAAGAATTCCTTGAATTCTTACGAATCTCTTCGATACGATCAAAATAGAATTAAGCGGGTAACTTATTGTTTGCAACTCAATTTGCGGAACCTGACGACCCTTACTGGAAACTTTACTTGTGTTATAAAGTGGATCATATCTTCCTTAGTGTCGGCGAATAATATTTAATCCCGAGCGGATTACCATCGCTTTACCTTTTTGAACGATTACCTTAAGCCCCCGGCTTGCTTAAAAGGTCTAAAGTCTTAATGGAAGAGTTAGCTAGGAATGCTAGGACCGCGTAACTCCTCACAAACGTTTTTCCTGACCCAGAACACCAGGATATTGGAGTTGTAAAGAAAATTAGAAGGCCCGGGCGAGCTTAGGGCTTAACAAGGTTTTAATTGCGAAGCGGAGGGAACGGGGGCTTTGAATAAATAAGCGGGGAATCAAACGGGGGTTGGGGTACCGATGACAACCGACCCGCAGACTCCGGGGCTCATCAATTTGTAAGGCACGTACGTTCAAAACTTTACAGCCCCTTCGTAAAATTTGACTCGTAAACTGTAACGAGTGGGCGGGAGAAAAGCCGACTAGTTGATAGCACCAGCATCGCATACACCGGCATATGTAAAACTTTTCTCGAGTACTACTTAGAATCAGATTATCGTAGAAAGGTAAAAATATCATGGATTCATTCCTATAGTTCATGAATTCTATTATGTGTATACCAAGTATTCTTACAGGCCCGGTTTTTAAATAGTTCATCAAGTGAAGTTTAAAATGGCTGGTCTCGGTATTCTCTTTCTCTATTCGGGAACTTTCAAGAGTTATCAAACGACATTTTTAGTTCCTTTAACTTATCGATATTAAAAATTCAAACCTTCAGATTACTCGGACTCTAGAGGAAAAGAACTCCCGAAGGTGAATGATATTTTTGTGCTCCGGCTATAAATCAAGGTCCGTTCCGAGGCACATAAACCCTGAATCTTCGTTACTGCCTATGTTAGCTTGTCGGCTTCCGATTCGGAGGACAAAACTTTAAACACGATACGGTCAATCCTTGGCCTTGGATATTTATTCTTGGTGATGCCGAGGATGATAAAGTGGGAGGGGGCAGTTGGCAGGTGAGTTACTTGCGAGGGTTTTCCATGCCGACAAGTATTGAGTGGTGCGTCCCCATCTCCTCCCCCATCCACCATTAGCCCGGCCTCGTTATCCCGCTACAAATGACCGCCCGCTCACCCCTTATATATGCCTTGGGATCTTCCCCCTCATCCTGCTTCTCCTTCCGGGGGGATCACTTGCCGGAGACCCTCTTTGTCCCCTTCGGTCCGATGGCCTCCATCCTCCGGTAACCGAACCCTCAATTATTTACCTCCACTAAACAAGCAGTTACTAATATCCCACTCCCCCGGTATCATCCCCTCAGGGCGCCTTTGAGAGGGGATTTTTACTTTACTAAACTATCCTCTCTAAGCCCCAGTTACATTTAGGTACTTAATCAGAATTAGGTTAATTAATGGGCCTATTAGCGAGTCGAAAAACAAGCAAAACAAGAATGATAATATTCTAAACTACATTAAAATGTATCATAAATAAATTATGTTCCGTGTTTGTATTCGATGCTCATTAAACATAAATAAATTACGCGTAAAACAATGTGCGATTCTAAAGAGAAAAACACCGGATCACAAGAGCATAGCATTTTGAATATCCATGCCATTCAATTTTGTTCGAGACATAGCATTGTAAACTGTATCCTGTGTCAGTAGTGGTAGCTAATAGAAGAAGACAAAAGGTTAGTGCGCGCTACATTATGGCCGATTTTTCCGGATGATGTACCCATCCTTCCGCTCTACTATCCCCTCTGGGAAAGCCATGGCCAGCGGCGTGACAACTATAATATATACGGCCGATATTGCTAAACCCCCGCCCACACCAACTTTCCTGAATATACAGTCATCAAGTCTTCTGATCCCGCCTCAACCCTGTTGAGCTTTCGTTTTTAGCTAAAATTGTGGATAGCTCAAATAATTCCTTCATTGGATACAAAGGTGTCCAAATAAATGACCTGTGTGGCAAACCATTTTAATTAAGAAGCAAACTTTCCTCAGTTGTCCGTTTGTACCTTGGATTCATGAAGTTTACCTGTGTAACATTTTCCAGTTATTTCACAGAATGATATCTTGAAGAAAAAAGTGATTACATTGAATTTTTTATAGGGATTTTAAAAGGGGTATCCCATCGGGACCCCAGCCTTTCAGTGATCTGCTTCTTTTAGCTAAAACGCGGGGTCCTAAAAGGCCACCCTCTATATTTTATAAATTCGTATATTACTTGCTCCTCCGCCAGACCTCAGTTTCAATTCGCATTCAGTCTACATGCTGAAAGGCGTTTTCGTAAAAACCGCTCACGGAAATAAATGTAGTTATCTGTATAAATACCTGTTACTAAACTTTATTAAAATAACCCGTGTTAATTAAACAAACGTATTTGATTTGTTTGTATTAAGCCACAAACTGATGTTCAATACACCAAACTGGAGTGTAGATTTTTAGTCTTAATTTAAATGGTTTTCAAAGTAACGACATAATTAGAACCTCCTACGAATAAAATTGGCACAGAGTTTGGGATACCGTCGGCCCTGGAATGGAGACATCTGGAGTCGGGTACAATGATTACTTCGTGACGGGCTACAATCGAGAGGGAGGAAAATGAGGAAAGTATCGCCCGGGAAGGGCTAAACTAAACGCTTTCCTCACGCAGTTATTTATCGCCGGCGTTTACTTAATCAGAATCTGAATGTATACGTCCAGCCACCCCCCGCCAAGCCCACGGTCCGGCGACAGCCCCTTTATCAACGTCGCGTATAATTTGCTGAATTAATGTTCCCAGACAAACAGAGCAATTTGTTTCCTCGAGTGATTCCTTCATTTGGAGCCCGGAGGCGGCGAGAAGACTATAAATGTAATTGGGATGTAGAGAACGACTTAAAATTCGCTGTAGGCATTTGTCGCGATAAATATCTGAAACTCGTTCCACCTCCCCTCCCAAATCCACTGGAGAATTCGCGGTCAGATTTTATAACACATTTAAATGAAAAACGGACCTGTAATTTCACAATTCGGCTGGAGTATTCTCGCGTTTAAATCATCAATTTCGTTCGCATTTAAAAGCGGCCGAAATATTCTTCGCCCTCGATACATAACCGAATTACATACTAGTTATTAAAACATATTTTCCAGTTCACATATTTCATCACAATATCATATGTGGCCATACAAGGGAGAGGATATATATTCAAGAGAATCGTTAACCGATTTTTTTAACTTATTTATTGGGGATCATTTACATATTTTTGTTGCATGTGTATCGTTGCCAACGATAGTCATGTTTGTCATTCATTGCTAATAGATGTTATTCCTAACTACGGTTAGCGCTTTATTAATGCCATTCATTTCCCATAATTGAATATTACTTTCCTCTTTTCTGTTTCTCCTTGTTAATATTATTTGTGCAATGTACATCCTCGCAAGACATATTAATACAACTTGAAATGCTCATCTCAATTCATATTGAACTGCTTCCCTCCGTATCTATTCGGTTAGGGGTTTCTTTCTCCTCTACGGTTCCGTATGAGAAAAGTCTTTGTTCGGAAAATATATAGCCCCAGAATTTGACGTTGACCAAATTTAGGGTCCTTGTGAAATGAGAGCTGGCGGCAAGGAGGTAGGCAACCCGGCCGTGGGAGAGTTTACGAGCCGGCTCTGAGCCCAGAGGGCTTCCCCGGCCGCTATATTCCCCAGGCGGCCTCATATAACACTCCTTCTTCCGGTCATCTCTGCTTTTTCACGTAACAAAAAGCCCCCGGGCTTTCCCCTACCCAAGACGGCGGCGGCGGCACACCCACCAACGAATATTCCGTTAAATAGGGAAATTAAAAACAGAAATGTGTGAATATGTTCACATTGGTTGCCCACTAATGGTTTTACCGAATATTTGTGTTACAGAGGCACAGCATACACGGGATGATGGACGAGGAAAACGTGGTGAGGCCTCACCAGGAGATGGGACAGCTAACTCTCGACGAGAAGAAATTCCTTCTGGCCGTCGAGAGGGGAGATGTCGCCACCACCAGAAGGTAAGCCGTATTTTCGTACAGAGTAAAACGGTTGAGCATTTGATATATAAACTATGAAGAAAACTGACTACATTTTATCGTACGTGTACTATTTCCACCTGAACGTTTGTTCGTTGGCATAATTAGTACAGCAAGTAACGAAAATATCGTAAGATACCTAGGGGCAATACAGACAGTCATGACAGCCTGTGACTTCTTCAGTCAACATACCTAAGAAAAACCACAGTGTGATAAACATTTATATTCTTGCCATAATCTGCTATTTATACCGCATAGTCAGTGAGAACTGCGCCGGTAACAATTCCAATATCGCAACGTCTAACCGCGTGTGTCTGAGTTCGTGCTCAACGATCAGTTCGAACGCTTTAACTTGGCCTCGAAAAGATTGTATTGGGGGAAGCCATTCGCGTTGTTCAGAGGTAAAAAATACGGACCCAACTTCGGTTTCATGTTTGAAATGAAACTGCGTTATAGTTATACGGCAACAATCCCTTGAATCGAAGAAAATAAATTTAGAAAACACGGTGACTGTTCGGAATCAAACCGCGTACACGTACGCGCTGAAAAACCGCGCATTTCACGAAATTTACGTTATTCATAAACAGACTCTTAGAAGCCACCCATAATATTTGTACACTTGCATACAGACCATTGGTTGGGACAGGCACGGCCTGTACAAATGAGTAAATACCCAACGATGTTCTAAACAATGCGGCCTTACGTTTAAATTATTATGCAGAAGAGGGGTTTGGACCTCTTCAAAACAGCGTACACTGTTTGTAAAACCCCAACCGACTTTCGTCAAATAATTGCCGATTTATGGCTTTCCGCCAGATGCGTAAATCTTATTAGTTTGAGCGGGCCGAAAGAACAATTTATACCGGACTTTAAAAATACCTCAAAGTCCGACTGGTGCAAACGATTCGACGCTGAGCATTTCTTTTCATTAACTTGGAAACCAGCATTCAACATGTTGACTAACGTTCGACCCCCTCACTTAAAAGGGCCTGACAACGTTTTAGAGACATTTGACTTGCAGGAGATAGAATTTGCCTAGAAGGAGGATTATTTCTACGATTAAAACCCCTTATGAATAGGTTCGAACGGAACTAAACCTTAAAAGGACAACCTAACTCCTCTGATCATTTGAAGAAACCTAATTATAAACCAAGTTTACGAGTTCGCAGCATCTGGTGTTTATTGCCTTCTCGAGATATTTAGAAAGAAACGTTCAATATGCTATTGCTGTGCTCTCTGCAAACAATAACACACAACTAAATCATTTCAGCTTATTTTCTTTAAAACGGTTTAATGAACTGCAAATGTCGCCAGTGTTAATTTATAAGAAAGTGGCGTAACATAAAGAAAACCTGTAGTGCGGCTTATATTTATTAAGGACAACCATTAAATGGGAACAAACGCGTTCTCATAATGAGGCCGGAGGATGACCCAGAAGATAAATCTTCTAAGACTAAAATATCTAAGCTTCTAAGCCATTGATTCTTTTGTTACTTTATTATTCCCATTTTTAAAATTTTGTAAAAGGAGAGAGATGTAAATGTTAAATAGGGTAGATAAATTACATTACGTTAGATATGTCCAAGGGAACGTCTCTATATTAACAGAGTTGCGAATTAGTTAACATTACAAGCCTAATTCAATGGTCAATCAAACTCTAGCCGTCTGTTCATGTTACCTTGAAAGTTCCTTAAAGGATGTGCATGCTTAACTTATCAATGTTCGTATTTATAAGTTCCTGAAACCTGAATATCATTTTAAAAAGTATTACTAAACTTTACTCTCAATAACAACGAATAGAGCTGCTGTCCAGTACACTGTTAATAGATCCTTTGTCTATTCATAAAGACATTTATAATTAAATGGATCCATTATTCTTGTAAACATAATTTCACTGGATATAAGGTAGGAGATTTCGTGAAGGATTAATTCTACCGATCAGGCGGTGAGATGCTAAAGTGGAAATGAATAAAATTAAAAATTAATTCTCTTCCGTTCCATTAGTGTTGAACATGAGACTACATGAGGAAAGTGGTCTAACCGATAAACGAAACTGTGGTGTGCCTCGGCATTCCTTCGGGGTGAATTTACGTCGGTTTTTACACCAGCAGTTTATTAATAGAAATGATGCTGACGGCACGCACTGTTAGGGTAAGCCTTCATTTCATTAGCAAAAGCGCTGTCGGGAATTTGAAATGTCATTGGCTACTGATAAAAGTGTTCTATTGATCATATTTTCATTAAAACATAGTTATGGCAATACATCCTCTTGTGGCAACAGTTCTGTAACATTAACCTTGCATGTCATTAACGTTTTTAGTCTTGTAAGTGTAATTCTCTGGTTCCTTTCGTGTCCTCAGGTCCGGTATATTCCAAGGTTGTAATTCTGGTAGTTGGCCGAAATGAATTATTACTAACTATCTGTAATAACCAGTACCATTACACGTATATCGACTTGAATCGCGAAACGCTTAGCTTGGAATTCAAGAATTTTCTAACGCATCAAACATCTTTAATTATGTAGCCGTAATGAGGATATGGCGTGTTTTGTTACTTGCTGTTTCCCAGTATTTACTTCCGTAATTGTTGCGCATCAGTACTGAACTTTTATCATTTGAAATTCAGAGATCATTTCACCAGGACTGCCAATAGGTTTTGGTTTTACAAATATTCATCATAAATAAAAGAAAGAACACGACGTTGAGTTTATTCAACACACTCAAACATAAGTATGATAAAATATTAATATTGAAAATTTTAATAGAGGAAAATTTGGTTCGGATGCATTCATTAGATAAACCAACATTATGGCCATGCGCTGAATTAAAAGAATATAAAGAGTGAAAATTAAAAGGGCAATCAATCGATTCCAGTATTTATTTAACTTCAGGTATCAATTCTATTATGAATTATTATAAATGTTGAATTGGCAGATCAGCGTTTGATGAATCCCATAGGCGGCGGATCATTGCCCTGGTGAAGGTCAAAATCGAACTGTTATTTTAAGTCCAATGGAAAACATGTGTGGGCAAACAATTCACGCATGATTTATTCCATCCTGAAATCAGCGCTGCCCTTCTGCGGCTTTTTAAAAATTGCTCTTTGTACAATGCTCGCAGCGAGGAAGTGTATATTTCATTCAGTGGCTAAAAGTTTCCGACGAGGTTGTTTGAGTTGTGTCCCTCCTTATTCATGATGGCGGGTGACGCGTTTTTCTGTGGTTAAGCAGTATACTAGGCCTGTTGTCACCGCCGCTGGAGACAATCAAGAAGGGAATCTTACCTGCCTAGAGTAAGAAAAGACGAATTTATTTTATCTTTTCAGCCAAATATAGGTACAAAAAGCGACATATTATAAAACTCAAAAAAGTATAACGCGTCCGGAATTGTTTACTAAATGTATCGATCCTTAATTCTTAATATAAGTCTTAATAAAAATGCAGTCAATTTAAGAGAAGTAAGTGCACTCCAAGGTGGGAAGAATACGTCAGTTGAAAAAGTGTCTTTCTCTCTCTACCGGACAACGAATTTACGCGCAAAATCAGGGTTCAAAGTGTCGTTTATGTTTCCATCTCCCCTACCCCGTTTTAATTCCACTTTGAATAAACTTGTTTATTTGAATTTTCTTTTTTAATATTGGTAAAATGGTTTGGACGATACTGGGGTAGAGGGAATCGTACATACAGAGGTTTCATCAGATGGGAAAATATACAGAAATATTGCTTATTGTAAAAACCTTTTTTTTTATTATATATCTGAATTGGGTAGGTTATTGAATTAGTACCCGTGATGGTGAATGTGTAACCCGTGTGGCAGGGAGATAGGAATAGGTATGTGTGCCGGTACAGGCAGGGTGGTGGTGGTGGTGGTGGTTGTGGTGGGGCCTCCTGTTTTCTAGTCGAACGCCCTCCTCCCCCTTTCGCAATAAAAGCGGCCGCGTTTTCAGAAATAAAAAAAACCGCAACAGTCAGTTTCCCGCCGCCCGTCTGCTCGCATCTTCCCATTTATAATCCAATTTATATTGGGCGCGCCCCGTTCACCGCTCCGGCCGGAACTATTGTCGCGGCTGCCATCTTATTTCCGGTCATGTGCACGTGACCGGGGCACCGGCCATGTTCGGCCAAAGCAACGTGGACCGCAACCTTCAGACCTACATAATTTGGTGAGCCCTACAGAGATACCTGAGGAATATTTTCATACTCGTGTCCAAATAGAATAACAACATAATTCTTTTTCCATTTTAATTCCTTTTAAAACGATTGCAGGCAATAGCATACAACCTCCAATATGGCTCATCCTACAGTGGTAGTAATCGTGCATTTTTAGTGCATTTACATTACATTGTAGCTTCCTGTTTTTAGGGACGGTAATTTTCCCATAGGAGTTAATTTACGAGTTTCAAACTTTCAGAATATATTAAACTAACACTATATGTGTATAAATTAAATGATGTATTATACAAAAATATTCCCGGTGTGTTTAGGATAAGATAGGTCAAGGCGATAGCCTCAGATCTAATGTATATAGTAAGTTTAGCTCATTAATACGCTGAGAAAACAAACTTTTCGGACAGTCCGGAGGAAAGTTTTAAGTTGGGGTTACATATATTTGAGGTTTAATTTATTTATTTTTCCTTGCTGTATTGGTACAGGAAACGTGTGATGGTTGGAAGCAATCTGGGTTTCGTGACGTCCATTTTGGCAATGTAGGTTTCTCTGTTTGGCAAGAAAGTTGTGGTTCAATGTTTTTCCAATATACTCAGTTCGTATCTCTATTTAGTTATCCTTAATATGGCCTCAAAGAGGACTGTGGTTTAATTACTCTATTGTGTTTCAGACGTATAATAAATATGTTAGTTACTCTACCTACCCATATTTATTTTAGAATGCACGAATTAATATTTAACTAACAGAATTAAATTACCCATTTTTTAAAACTCTTTTGTATAGCACAATCGTCCAATAAACGCAGTGTTGTACCGAAATAAATTTCATAAGGGGAAACAACATGTGGTCCGAAGATACATTACAAGATGCGGCGAAAAGCTCGGAGCTATAAATCTGGATTGTTATCCCGAATGTAAACACCCAGTTCCGTGAATCCCAAATACTACGTAAGTGATACACGCGCGCACGCAAATGTACACACACACACACACAGATACACGCAGGGCACTAAGAAGCGGGTCAACCCAGGAGGGGCGAGGCCACACGAATAATACGAAATTCAGGCCTCAGAATTGACCAACTCTAGTAACACTGTAGAAAGGCATTTCTATATTTTCTACGATATTCTATATGCGTGTCTAATGCGTGAACAAGACGAAATATATGGGCACACGTGGACAACCTTTAAATGATGTTTCCTTAAGCAGCGTATGTAAAGTCTCTAGGCAATTAGAATAGTCGAACCAGGGCATACCTTCCCGAAACTAACATGAACCTGAGATTTTGATTGGAGAGGTAGCTTTACAAATAGATTGTCTCTAGGTTAACAATAGAATAAATAATAATATTGTTAATTAATAACTTATAAAGTGTGTTAAGAAATCCGGACCAATTTTTAACATAAAATTTGTATTAAATATAGAACCGTTTTTTGGAATAACCGTCAGAAGAATATGATGAAAGTGTTCTTTACATCAAATAAGCAACTTTGATGTTCCATTGTTATCATTGAATTAAGGACGAACTGTTCCGGCCGGCTGAGGCAGAATGGCCTGAATTAATGCCCTATCTTTATTTGGGCCGACTTAAAGATAAACGGAAAGAGTATACAATGGGGCCGAGAATAGTGGACGGACTCGGGCGACAAACGGGCTTTAAAGCCTCGTCCCAACGAGAAAGTCCGCCTCAACATCGCCAAACTTTTTCACAATACTGGCAGCGATGTTCCGCAACCTGGAATATTTATTATTGCAGCGACAAGAAGAATAGTTTATTTTACAAAACTAGAAAACCCTGACGGATCTCACCAATATGTCGTATGTTAGTGAGCGCGTCACTAAAGTTCATCGCCTTATTAACGAAGAACCTACAAGGAACCTACCTAAGTAATAATTAACAGAAGGGGAAAGCTAGTCATTTTAAGTTTTATATACAAAATATTTATGAGGTTATTAGAAATCTACTGAGTTTATTGAAGTTAGTGAGTTCTCCGCGTTTAGTAAACGTGGGGAGGTCGAAATTTCGATCTCCAACCATTGATACTACGGTACCAATTCAAAATATCATAAAACCGAGGTTGCAATATACGTAATTAAACTGTGCGATACGCGGGTTATTACATTTTATAAAAATGCGTGTAAAAAATACACGGCTGGTCCTTTTTTGCTGACCTATATATTTAAACGGAAGCACCGAATGTGTTTGAGAGAAAGTAAGTCTTCTAGCGATTAAAATATTACGAAATATATTTATGGGGGTCGTTTCTTATTTGTTTTATGTCAGGCGATATTCCGGCAAAAATTGTACCGGATAAAATGACAACGATCCAGAATTGAGAACACTTCCGGCCCTCAATTAGGGCCGCGAATTATTGGGAAGCGTGACGAGGCATTTAATCAGGAATTATGTCTAATCTGGCGCTACGTGATTATTCTAGTAGTGCCGAGTCAGTGCAATAGTTTAGCGGTCCCAAGGGCCACTGTGGATCGGGCCTAAGAGACCGATAATAAACTCGAATTAGTTACAACGGAGAATTGTCCGCGCGCCGCGGGGTATACGTGTGTATAGAGTACGTGCGCGTGTGAGTGCCTGTATATGTATATACATGTATGTATGCTTTAGCGATCGCGGCTAAATTATCGTTAAACGCGAGATATTGCATAATATTGTAGAACCCGTGCGGCCTGAGAATAATTTAAAGCGGTATAACTCAGTACCGGGCGAGAAATGGCAAAATGAGAAACTATATATAGGAGCGGTACAAGGGGGATGATAGATGGGCCGCATACCGCCCATCCATACCCCCCCTCCCAACACATACCTAATCTTTGAGGCCTGTTCCCATCCAGGTATTAACCGGTTCCAAAAAATATTTGCCTAAATTTTAGTTGTTAATGCTACATGGTATGTTTCAAATCACACCATTCATACCGACAGTTGACGAATTTATAAAATTCCGATTCATAAAGTTTCATTACCGTCATTGCTCAGCCCAACTCACTCATTGAATCCCTCAACTCTGTAACCCATCCATTATTCTCCCCACGACGGCTTAACCGCCTAGAGATCTGCAGCCCAGATACACGTCAAAAGAGGACGTCAAAAGTCATCATTGGGCGGCTTTTATATGGTGAGAAATAGGCGATATAAAATAGTTAAACTTTCCACAGTTGTACTTATAACTATAAAGACTGTACAATAGTAAAAAATAATAAAACTCTTGGTTATGAGCAAATTTTGGTAAAATAACTGACGACGACCGAGGATACCGGCAAAGATACATCAATTTCCTGGCAATTAAATATTTAAAAAACAATTAGGAGTCATTCGAGACGTACATCTACAAAGCAAAATAGAGTATCATTAATTTATTCAAAGTTTAATGCCCTTCAATTTACACAGAGCCGAACACATTATGAGTTCATTCCATTCATTACACGTTACATAAATTATAAAACAATTTATTATCACTGTGTTTATTTGAGGTGGGGGATTAATTTCTGTTTTCGTTTCCGGAATTATGCACTTCATTGCGTTGAATAAATATCGGACCGAACTGCAATTGGAAATAGGGTATTCCCATTGTGACATGTTGTGTGTGTGGCCACATGTGCGCGCCAACTTCACCTCCCATGAGACATTGGCAGCTCTTACATTTCGCATGAACGCTAATAGTAGCTTTACGCTTGCATTACAGTTGTTTATAATTTTAAATGCCTACTCTATCGCCGACAAATATAAGACTAAACAGGAATAAGTTATCCTGGTACAAAGTGTAATTCCACTGTACTAATTGCCTACATTTTGCATACTGAATATCGCAAATACTCCAATCGTTATAAATGGCATTCTACCTTATTATCACGGAACTATATTGTCACACATATTATCGAATTTACATGCTGGAAGTAGGTAGAAAAACTATTCACTATATTGTGTGTGTGCTATAGGGAGTGTGCATGGGGAATGTTTTTGTTTAACTTAAGACACAAGTGATACGATCGACAGAATAACGAGTCGGGTCAATGAAAGTAGAGCAGAAGCAAGGCCGTTCAGTAAGAGTCGCGCTACTCCATTAGATACTACTTATATGCTAAACGTCCTACACACTTCGTATTTATAATGCCTTTGATAGCAAAACATTTGCTGATGAAAACCAGACGAGAGAATGAACAACAAAAAACTGTCATATAAGTAGGATGTGGTTCGGATTTTTGCAAATTTCAAATTTGCAAAACGTATCCTATTCTATACCCGAGTTGGGTTGCTTTTGGGTTCGTTTTGTCGTGTACTGAAGCATACATGTACATTCGTTATAAAATACCGCTACTGAGACAATTGTGTACAACCGACTGATAGCAATTGGAAATATATCGTACCCGGTTGTGCAGAGTGTGACAAGGGTCAGAGCAGGCCTGCGGGCCTGTTAGACCCGTAGAAGCGTAAGAGTGATGAAAGTTTGGCTTGGGATGCGAGGACTGGGGACGACACCTGATTAATAGCCACCGTTTTATCACGTTCTGACGGCCAAGTTTGGGGCAGAGTGGGGCCACATTTCACAAGTGCCCCCTCAACCTATTGAGGGCCCCCCCGCCCATATTTCAGCAGCCGCCCCATTAACCCCAGCGATCCCGGAACAGACCGGTACCCAGGATTCAAATCTACTCCTACCGCTCATCATCAGTAGTGTACCGAACTCGCCAAGTTAATTATTGTTCATATTTCAACATTGTGTCCTGCATTCGGCTTATCGCTGTATTGGGAGAGAGATGAGGGGCGGTCACTTGCATTTCGACCGGTTGCCCGGGAATCTTGTTTAACAAATCTTGTTCAGTTGAAGACAGGAATCCGACCTCTGTTCAGACGCTGCCAGTTAACATAGTTGACAATTTGTTTCACTTATCATCATTAAGCACCGAACTGTGAATTTTGTACTATCGTTGTATTCACGAAAGGCACACAAGCAATTCCCTGTCCATTCAATTAACACATTCCGGATTATATACATTTGTACACACAGATAATTATATGGGATAATATCTTTCGAATTGTTAGTTATGAAAAAACTGAAGCATAATGAAATCTTTCTTTCTATCCTGGATCGATAAATGCTGTCTACGTATTCGGTCTGCGGTTAAGATGTGGTCCACTGGAAATGAACTGCCTGAATATTTTAGTGGATACTATACCGCTAGTCGACCTACAATCCCCGTGTTCCATACGTTATGAGGAATCTCGCAGTTCATTTGCACAAGGCAAATGGAATATGAAATAAATGGACGTGACGTCGGTAGGGCGTAAGCCATGTCAATTTAAACAGGGTCAGTAAACGGGTGCTGCCGAATTCGCCTGGTCTTTAGGCCAATTGACTCTGATTACGCTTCTTCGCTGACAGTGGCGGCGAGCTGCGGATTCTGTTTAAAATCTTTAGGTTTGATGTTGAAGCCATGGGTCGATGTCTTGAACCTGTAAAATGTACAAGCACGATAAGGCTAATACCCAAAAACGGGATCTTATATACGCGGCGGAGGTCTCCGGCGCGACATGCTTACCAACTGATGGCTTGTGGGATTAAAAGTTTCCAACATTTAATTTGCGCCAGCGCCGCCGACGGCGGCCTAATAATATCAACCAAGGCTGAAAGACACATGTCAACCTGTAACATGTATATAAGTTACGTTGACGTAACGGTCCTTTTGGTAGGGAAATATCGGTACACTCCATAATACAAGCTTTATACTCCTTAATATCGGAATGTTTTCGACTCCGTGGAATTAGACAATACCGGAGAAATGTCCATTCACGCCCGCGGGATCGTAGTATTCCCCTCCGACGTCGTGACAATGAAGGAGTACTTGCTATATGTTTTGTTCTGCCGATCGTCCACGACGATCCTGGTTCGATGTTTCCAACAGTCTCCGGGCATTACGATCATTTCTGGGGGAATGGTTGGTTCCTGTCAGTTCCCAACTCGTAGTTAATGTCCTGTCACCCGCTTGCTGAGCCTCTAAAGTTCCGCCAATACGTCATTCCACCACCTTGGGCGTTCTTATAAATGCGTTTGGTTCCTCAGCGGTTCTCGATGGTATATGAAAGTCTTATAAGGACTGCCCGAAGTGTTATTGGAAGAATAAAGTCTTCTTTTTGGACGATTTATGTATTTTTCGCAATTTTGTTGACGAGCGAGGCACCTCCTCTAGCCAATCTCAGTCGGGAATGTTCCCCATAACCACCGGGCCCCGTTTTCAAATTATTTGTTAGACGAACCACTCAGAGTTTGAACTCTTATGGGGTGAAGTGGGGAGGCGTGTTGGTAATTATGGAACCGGCCCGGCCATAGGTGGAAATCCGATTTCATGGAGACGACAAGCGGCCGGCCACCCGCCCCCGGGCTACACCGCGTTCTGAATAATTTTCGCTCGCTCATTTGAATTTCAACCCCCGGAGCGCCTTATCAAATATACAGAGACGATGGGGGGCTCCACCCTTTTGCTCCCGCCCGCTGGCAGCAGATGAGCCGATAAATTTTAATGTTGTTTTAATACGTGGGCGACAACTTGCTGCTCGCCGGGGGGAAGGGGGGCCATATTCCAATTCGGCGTGTTCAGCGTTCCGCCCAACAATTCCCCTACTCCATCCGCCGATCCCACAATCGCACCTGATTCCCTATCCTCCTCTATTTACATTTAATTCGAAACTGAAAGGAGACGATGATTATATTCCAGTCATCCTTTAGTTGGATCCCTAGCCAATTATCAATTATAAAGAATGCTATCCGCCTCCATTTGACTCGAGATTATCTACGAAACTAGGAAAGTTGTATGTTATTTATCTCTTTGGTCAACCTATCAGATCATAAACGGTGGTGTTTGGTTGTAAAGACGAATCGAATTCTTACTTCGATCATTACGACAACCCGCGCCTAGGGTCATGGTGATTAGGGTTGATGCTCAGTTCTCAGAAATCTATTCCGTAGTCAACTATAAATTTTCCCTTTGGTCCACGTAAATTGCCTTATGGTAATCCACTGAGGGCTAAATTGCTAAACGAATTCAGAAGTCATTATGTTACCCAATTGTGTACAATGGTATCCCTGAGCAGGGTTTTAATTTTTAAACAACTGGGATCCTCAAATCTGAATAAGTTGGTGAACCATTCTAGCTAGATTTTATTTTCAAACAAACATTGTAGCTTAGGATAACTTTTCCTTCCAGGTTGTTGCAAACATGAACATATGGTACGAAAATTAACTTGCGGTACATAAAATTATTTCCATCTAATGTTTTGTCTATGTTACATTGAATCGGCGAACCAGTCTCACACGATAATTGAATAATGCGATAGGAATAGTGCCCAACGTCTCTGTTTCTGCTGGAACTAGCAGCGGACTGGCAGCCAGAAATATCCGGCATGAGTGTGCATGAGTGTTGACGGCAAACACCATCTTCACATCAAACTCGGCCTCCAACTTTCGTGATTAAGCGGTGGGCCGTTCTTCTGAACTGTTAGTGACGCCACTTCATATACCAGCTCACCTCTTCGTCTCTTCGCGGTCCTACCTGGGGGAGCATACGCTCCACAGTAGAAATCTGCTGTCAGACTCGAGAAAACAGTCGCACGCCTACTACATTGAAAAATGGGGGTATATTTAATATTAATATTAAATATTATTAATATTATTACATAATATTAATATGGCTCTCTAACCATTTCGATAGTTTTTAACGTTCCCCGTTGATAGCAGCGACATTTTTCAGAAGCTTCTATACGATTCTTATATAACGTTCAGTATCAACTTTCTTGGCCAACTTACCATGTGATTTATAGTTTCGAAAATATAAAGCGCGAAAGAAGATGCGAGCGAATTATATTCACATCTTCTTCGGATATTATACCGCTTATTTGCAATGTGCCTACGAATATTTCTTAGAATTATGCCACGTATAATTTTGTGTGTGACACAAAATCCTGCATGAATTGTACCCTGTATAATGTCTTTTACTAAACTTGTAGGTAACATGTTGGATAGTCACCGATGCCATATCGTTTTCTTAATAAGAAAGTTTCAACACTACACTGTTGACACATAGCTGCAATTAAATAATAACAGGGAGAAAATAAATGAATAAAATTATCTGACGGTGATACGGCGCATAAGTGTGATTAACCCGCAATACTTTGCTGCAAGCACGGTTTAGTATTGCATAGCGCCGTCAATAGACATAAATCTTTTATATATTCCTATCGAATATTCGGAAAGCGAAATAATTCCGTACGCCTTTAAAAAACGGAACCATTTCACGACAACAGGAAATTTTTTGTTCAAAATCAAAGTAGAGCTCATAGTTGGAAAACAGGTTTTCAGGAAACAGCGCTGGCCCCCCTCCCGCTTTATTGATTGCCAATGTGAAACAACGATTTCATTTTGAACAAAAAAGTTTTACAAAAGCTGTCGTGGCAGGGGTGCGGTGCTTTCTGTCGAGCCCGAACTCTGTTTTCAATCCCTGGAGCAGTGTTCCAAGTAAGAGCCCTGTACCAACATTTACTGGCTGGAAGCAGAAAAAACTCCCCTAAAAAACCTTTTCCACTCATTCCTGTCCCTTGTTGTTAAGATGGAAATTCGGTTATCCATTTTTTCGAATTTAATTGTATAATATGAAACGGATTTCACAGAAGATTGCTGAGTCACTTGGACTGGCCCCACTTCTGTTGTTTTCTTTCCAGTTTTAATAACAATAATTGCAAGTCGAGTGTCTTGAAAAAGAAGAATCGGACAAGAGTCTTTCAAAGAAAACCGGCCGAATGGTAAACAGATCGCAATCCGGAATCTCATTTCGTGTAATTTATCTCTTTTATTTGCGCTTATTCGTTTTCTGAAATAATTGTTTAACGAGTGATTCCCCCCCCCCCCACAACTTGCAACTACTTTTATGAAAGTACCACCACTGTGAATTCGTCTCAGCATTTCCGATAATTACGTCGACAGGACTCTTAGTGGCGCCACTAGAACAAATCAGCTCGAGGTTCCGTTTTGCCCATAATAATGGACAGTTTCGATGAAATTCGTGGCTATGGCCATTGGAGAGAAGAACTATGCCCACGAAGAAAACTTAACCATTCACAGTTTTAGATATACATCAAATAACTCTGTATGAGAAATTGTCAAAACAGTTGTAAATGTAACAATGCAGTGATGATGGATTGACAGGATGCATCAAAGGCAGCCTGGATATCGCTGGAGCTGACCGGGTAGCTGGCCGACTGAGGAGAAAGGGATTGGTTACAGCCAATGTGTGTTCTCGACAAGGGAGTTTTAAAAACTTCAACATTTCCGTTGAAATCATAGTAATAAAAACTATGTGAGATATAGCATAGAACGAATACCGGTAGAACAATGTTTTTAATCGGCGTTCACATCCGATACGTGAGAATTCGTCGTGGATATATCCCGACCTAAATTTGCAGTTTGGCAACTTTCACTGATGCAAAGCAGACGAAAGAAATAGATCTAATTTCCTTCCTGTCGCTGCATGATTTTGAATGCAAAGTTAGTATTAGAAATAATAAAAAGATGTCGCAAAAAAGTATCTCCGCGGCCATTGTTGGGGCGCCACTTAATGGGGGGGGGGGGAACCGTCAATCTGGGACAGCTACTCGGATAGCGGTAGCGGGGATCTTTACGGTGGAGTGAACATGTCTGTTTTTAGAGGGGACCCCTTTTGTGCCGGAACGCACCCGACCAACCCCAACAATCCATCCTCAACAATCCCACCAATTCCTGACAAATTGGACCCGAAAACTAACCCCCACCCCTGAAACCTTCAAGTGGTGCAAAACCTTTTTCCAGTCGTCTTTTTTCGACTCTACAATACTACATTGTCTTGAGGACGTTTTATATTATTTGCGATTCTGATCGTTTCTGCGTAAAAACCCGTCAATCGTATGAAATGGCTGTTAATGTCATAATGACATTAATTAATAACACGCTAACGTGATTATTATCAACCGTTTTAGACGGGTCAAATATCGCACAAACCAATTTGACACAATAGGCGTTGTTCCTTGTCTGCTACACTGATTGTCTTTTGAAATGAGCTTGCCCCTGCCGGGGGGAAGGGCTGGAAAAATGATTTTAAATGATCATTGAACTACCTAAACTGTAGAACCATACAGAGATTTGTCCCTTTAATCTCCCACCCGAGTACTTAAACCACACTCACAGCACTCTGAGCGCCACCCACCCGGAATACATTATACCGCCGGTATCCGGACCAAAAGAACAATACTAAAATGACCCCGACGTGATTTGAACACGCAACCTTCTGATCTGGAGTCAGACGCGCTACCGTTGCGCCACGAGGTCTCGAAAGTAAGAATGGAAATACATTTAGTAAATAAGTGCGCGGAAACCTTGAGATAGGCGAGAGAGCGGCGCGGAGCCCACCCTTTGGCATGCACCAGGCTCAATGGAGTGGGGGAAGCTATAGTTCAACGCCTTAGTCGTGCTGACTTTGAGAAAACATTTTCATATATTTTATTTATAGTTTTAAAAATGGTCCTAATAACTTATACAACTAGTCTTAGTTCCAAATTTGAAGTCACAACGTATTGAAAACGGTTTGTCGCACATTACAAAGCTCACTCCTCCACAGCGCTTCTGTGTGATACGGATTTACAGTAAATCGTATGGATACAATGTATATTCTTAATTACAAGCTATCTACAAAAATATATTATTTCTATCATTAACTGTTTATCATAACATTTTTCCCGCAATGAAAGATCCAGAATTTAAAAAATCCTTTAATTAAAATATTGCACTTCTCTCATCGGCCGCACCACTATTTGAACAGCGAATAAAAATGGGAAAAACGGCAAGAGAGTGACAGAGAGAGATAGGGAAAGAGAAGGGGGGGGGGAGAGACAGACGGACAGAGATAGAGAAAGAGAGGGGAAGTTCGAAAAGAAAAGTAGTTGTGTGCAGTTGACGTGGAATTTTTCAGTTAACTTTGCGTTTCTCCCAGTTTTTTCTTGGGTCATCTCAAACCCGTTGTAAAAAAAAAACCTGAGCCATTCCGCCCGTAAACCCAGTCGCTTTTACCTGCCCGACCCTCCAAACTGTTACCATCCCTGCCACCATTCCACTGCCTGTCTTTCTCTGTCTCACAAACATCCGAACAATGAATTTACAATAACGCCGAGATGCGAGTTCGGTATTCTTATTATTCGCAACAGAAAAGAGCAAACTAGCTTATATCGTAAAACAGGTTAAAAAGTACAGTATGAGTTGATCAAGCCACCCAATCAACGTTATATATTCACGTTATATCAAAGTTTATATTTTAGAAGCTTCAATTGAGAAAAAAGGTTTTCAAATATGGGACCCAGAAATTTCAAATTAACTAGGTAAGAAAATACGTTTTTAAATTAAACCATATATCGACCGTAATATACATGTTTTGAAATCAAGCGGAACACAAAATTAGCAGAGCTGTGTGCTAAAGTACAGAGGGAAACGAAAAGGCGTGCGGACGCAGAGACCGGAAAATATATGGGCCGTGACTTAATTGATCGTAAACTTTATCTATCCCTAGCTAGAACAACTTTAGAACGGGCATTTGTTCCAAATTCTTTTATTAGTCTTTACAGCATTTACTATTTCTTTCTAGAATTAAGACTGAGACATTGCGCAATACCTTTTTTGCGAAAGGATGCATATATATTTTTGAGGCACAGAAAACCATTAAGCGTTAAACTGTAATAGAGTAGAAGTATAGTCGAAAATTATCTCTTCATTATAATGGCATTAATGGTTGTTATTTTTTGCCATTTTATGAAGACAAAAGTGTAATATGGGACTTGGACATATTAACTCACTTCGTTTCATTAATTTTTTAATGACAAATTCTCTTGGAATAATTAGGAGCGCATATCATAATATGAATTACATATCTTAATTTTCTGAATTTATTGTTAATTCAAACAAAAATATTTCCATGGTACCTAGATAATTATTGGATTTCATTAACCTAGCAATCTGTGCACACCTATAGGGGCCTAGGGTGTTAAAGAATTTAATTAAAACTAAAATTGTAGATATCACTCCATATGTCACTGACGCCATATTGTTTTGTTAATTCAGAACCGTTCACCAATATAATGTGAGTTACGATATCTGCAATTCAATAAGATCGGTAATTATAATAAATAAATACAATTATCTGACACTGATACGGCGCAGAAGTGCGATTAACCCGCATTACCGTACTGTAAGTAGGGTGTAGTATCACAAAGCGCCGTGAATCTTTGAATTATTCATCTCCTTTTTTTCACATTTTATTTCTTGTACAATCAATTACAGTCTAATTATGTCTTTGTACAGTCTTGTACAAATGTTGAATGTATATTTCTCGCTTGAATGAATCGATAAAAGAGACCACCCAATGACGGCACTTTTCACACATGAACATTATTCATCTCAAGCATAATTATCATGTTAGCACTGCAGTAATCGCAAGACCAATTTGATCAACTTAGAAAATAATAAAAAATTGCTAACATTAATATATTTTGGCAATGTTTATTTGACAAAGAAACCTTTAATTTTCCTTACATTGCACTGTCTGTGTGTTCGATTTGAGGGCATCAAAGATTTTCCGCTTCCGTCTATTTATATTTTTCTGGTGGTTTTCTGGGGTGTTTAAATATAATGACGTAGAATCGAAAATGAGCAAATGTTTTACAAAATTATAGCATGCTTAATAATAATGTGAAGTATGTCGACTTGGAAATTCCGAGAAATAGAATAAATGAAGCTTCTCCGCTTATTAATAAGCGAAACCAAAATCCCGAGTTTGTATTATAAATTATCCGACTGATATGTATTAATGTTTGTTGGGATGTTGTCAGGATGTTGCAGCGGGCGATGGAGACAGGGTACATAAACATGAATTGCGTGGACCCGTTGGGGCGGTCGGCTCTCCTGATGGCCATCGACAACGAGAACCCGGAGATGGTGGAGCTGCTGATCGAGCACAGGGTCGAGACCAAGGACGCCCTCCTTCACGCCATCTCCGAGGAGTTCGTCGAGGCGGTCGAGGTCCTGCTCGAACACGAAGAGGCCCTCGCCAAGCCCGGCCAACCCAGTGTAAGTATTACCTTGAAAAACCTGGTATCTCTACGAGGGTTTTGAATTTTGAATTTTTAGAAACTCCTTAGCTTTAAATTTAATGGCAACTAAATCGACAAATCTAATGCCGCTACCGTGTTAAGTTATTTTAATGGATAATTGAATACCCGGTGCATGTTTTAAAATGCATTCCCTGTATATGAAATCGCAGTTATATTTCTGCATTCATGAATACGAAATTGGTCATCGTTTGTGAAGGTAGTCGAATAATAATTTGAATTAATTTCAGTACGCCTATCATTCCTATCGTGTAGAACTCACTGACAATGGCGAAAGTAGAAACTCGTCGTCGCGGACTTGATCCTCTCAGAAATAAAAACCTTAACAGAGTGTTGTTTCATTAAGTGGGATAAATAAGAAAGTTGATGAGCAAACACCTGTAGGCTAAATCCTAGGATTGGTGGGGTGAATAATGGCTCCGGTTGTGTATCGGTAAATCAGATAGAACAGATTTAGAGGAACATTAATCGTGGCCCATTGTCCCTTGTGCCTATTTGACTTCTGATTGGGCGACATCTGGCCGCTAATTAGTTGGTCCCGTTCAATCAATGCCTTACCCCCTTTTTTAAACCCCCGTTTGAATCCTTCTACTGAGTTATTGTTAACTCTAGCTTTGTAAAGCTATTTTTTATTGGACAGTATGTCCGTAACTTAATTACAAATGTCGGGTACATATTCGATTATTGTATTTCGTTTTACTTTAGTTCTGTCCCAATAGTAAATTTCAATTGTCCAATACGTTATTCTTCGTTATCTTGACGGTATGATTTGCGATTATTCCCTTGGATTGAAGAAGAAATTATATTTATTATACAAATTCCATTATATCGTGTTGGACTAATAATACCTGTGAAAATACCATTTTTACTTATAAATATCATCATATTCTGCTTGACGTTATTAACTAAGGTTTTCAGCGTTTTTATTTTCAGGCCCATTAATTATCATTTCATGGATTCGCTGTAGTAGGCGCGATGTTGATTTGTCCTGAACGGAAGACCAACTGAAATCTATATTACCGCGAGTCGGTTCTTGTAAATCCCTTAAACAATTTAAAGTGTCCAATTGTGTGTGTGTGTGTATGTGTGATAGAAGTGTTCTTCTAGGGTACTTGTCCTTCCAGAATCCTATTTAAATTAGACTGGGGTTATAAATTAAGCTTCTCGCTGTCTAACAGTTGTTAATAAAAAACGCGACGAAAATCTTAAACTGACACGAAATAAAATATGAACCCCACCCGATTTAAAAACGTTCGACGTAACCGAGAATTATTATTCAGCTGCCGGCGGGACAAAAACTTCGTTCGAGGGGGGCGCACTTTTTTTATCGCGTAAAAAGTGTTGAGTAACGAGGCCAGTTAATCGCGGTCGTTAACGAATCGCCCGGGCATGAAAATAGACTGACAAAGCGTTCCAAAAAGCGGGCATCATTAATGTACTGCCTCGAACAGATTTAAGTACCGGCAGTGGGAGGAGGGGGCGGATAATAAATTTCTATTTGTCTCGTATGTTCGGGGAAGACTGGGCAGGCTCCCAGCCAGGAGGACTCGCACTTACCTCAGCCCCGCTAATACCCGCTACGCTACCCGACTCTATAAATTCTCAATATATCCAACTTATATGTCGGACCAGGACTCGGTTCGGACTGACAGAAGTCTCTTTCAGGACATTTTTTTTTAATTCGAACAGAAATGGTACGCCTCGCAAAATAATATTATCGAGGCTAATAAAATAATATTATCTATTTTCTTACTGGAAACAGCGCCTGAACAAATATTAAAATGTAATTAGAATGATCGCTGGAAAGCCGGAACATGATTCTGTGTCTTAAGCCGCTTAGTAATACCCGGGAAGACTGCGTACATATGATGTTGAGAATAGAGAAACGCTATTTACTGATTCGTTCAAATTAGTATGAAGCCTACTGATGTATCATAAAGTTCATTCAAATTCCAAGTAAATAATAGGCGCTTTCATCAGAATTTTCATACATCCGATATCTATCTTCTTAATGAAAATAAAGAGGATGAATCCCCGATAGCATTTGTGTTGGTGTATATTCAATTTTGGTTTCAACGCCATATTGAATGTTTTCTGATTAAATAAAATTTTACCACTGGATAGGACTTTCTTTCCAACGTTTCTAAGCAAGATTCCCAAATGGTCCTGTCCGAATATCGGATATAAACAATGACCGGAGGGTGGAGTCGGTCCGAAAAAGGTTTAAGAACACAGGAGAAGGGGGTAAGGAGCTCTGGGTCTCTCGAGGGTGGATATCTGAAATTTTCAGGGGTGTAAGAAAAAGGATCCAATAAAAGTCAGGCTGTCGGATCAGAGTTGGCCCCTTGTTGGGGGCGGATTATCCGGGTGTGCCACCTCCCCCTCACCCTGAATGGATGGCTCCTCCCAGCCCAATCCCGGCAACCCTTCAAGAAATACTAGCCCCTTTTGTGTGTGTTTGTTGAGGGGGGGGGGTTAAATGAGACCCAAATAAATTATGCCCCGGCGACACCCCCCCCCCCAATGCCCAGTGTAAAAATTCATCTCTGATAAAATTCCACAATGTCGACAATTTATTTTTGAAAGAGTCGACATTCGTTTCGGTGTTCGTTCAGTTATAACTAGAGATGTTTGTAAAATTCAGCTAGTACAATAGCAAAATAAGAAAATAAATTTACAATTGACAGTAGGTTTATTCTTGGGACGAATGTATACCAATCAATTAAATAAATAAAACTTCAACTAAACAAACCGTTGGATTATAAATATTAGATTCGGCTGCATGCATCACGAAAATGACTGCCCCGAATAATGCTGTAATATCTCAGGAATGGACGACTAAATGTATCTTGTTGAACGCCTGGAAAATAACGTAAAACTCTGTGAAAAGAAGTGAAATAAGAAGATTGGGGGGGAATTTTGGAGTTGTCGGCGAAGCGAGATAACGCCCAGTTGGTGGTGTTTTGCCGGCGTATTTTTATTCTTTTTCCGTCTTAAAAGGAGCGAAAATATAAACAGTAGATGGTGGGCCGATAAGGCGGGCGAAAACGTGACACTGCTGGGGGAAAAGACTGCTCCCTCCCTCCTCCCTCCATCACTCCCTCCCTCCCTCCTTACTGAACGGCGTTGAACGTGATTTAACAGCTCGGTAGGCTAACACTTTTAGAGCTCATTACCTGCGAATAAAATAGAGCCAGCAGCGCCTCCTCCCATTTTAGTCCGATTTATGCTTCAATACATTCCCCTTTTCGACTCCACTCTGGCCGAGGACTCTTTCTCTCTCTCTCTCTCTCTCTCTCTCTCTCCCTAGAGAATATTAGACTCCTAAAGTAGCCGCCAAATGAACTCCTGCCCTCCCACCCTACAATCGAAATAGTGATAACCTCTTATACATAATTATCTAACTCTAAGGCAGTGTAATTAGCGGATGTAATAATTCACTTTATTTAATCCTAACGATTAATAATTCTCGTAGTCGCATTGGCTACAGCATTATAATATACATTCCCGTGGTTTACAATATATTAAATTCGATTTTTGTTGTAAAACTCTTAATATAAATGAAATATTAATAAAGATATAAAAGTTCAGTATACATTACGATATATTGTTAGCTCAGAGCAGAGTTTAAAAGCAGCTGTTTAGAAAATAAGATTGACACTGCGAACACTGTTAGGATGATAATGATTTCCCTAACGATTTCAGAGTTGGGAAGCGCTTCCACCAGATACGGCGACGTTCACCCCGGACATCACTCCGCTCATCCTGGCCGCCCACAGGGACAACTATGAGATCATCAAGATACTCCTCGATAGAGGGGCCACGCTCCCAATGCCTCACGACGTCAGGTGACCATATCATTTATACCAGGATTATTTAATAAATAGGATTTGTACCAGTGGTGCAATTAAATAGGTTAATATAAGGAAATACTGCCACCACCATAGGATCGAAAGAATTAAAACTAGAGTGTGAGAGAAACTCTTAAAATTGATCTCATTTTAATTAACTTAAATAGATTGAGCTTTGCTATCCGCGTCCGTGTTTGATTTCTGCTGGGAGTTAGATATTGCCCGCGCTCTATCCACGATCTAACCCACGCTCTGTATCCTGTTAATTGAAATTTTTTAAAATAACGATATTTATAGTACCAGTAAGAGACAACATACGTCCCGGCAATTTTTATGAAAAACGAGGAAAAATGACGGTAATTAAAAGGGCTAAGAAATAGCTTCTTTCAGCCGGGTTAGAAGACGACACCAAAATACGTTAGTTTCGTGTGACGGGTTACTGCTTGAATGGCCAATTAAAAAGCGTCTTAACATTTTTACCTTACGAGACTGAAGGTAAAATACCTTGTGGACCGCGATGATTTCTTTTATTTCGTATTTTTTAAAATTGTTTAGTCCCACATTAAGACGATTTATTAATCAATTAACAGGACGGTCACATGATTTATCAAAGTAGCTATGACGGCTGTGTGTATTTCTTTCGGACATTTAATTCGCACTTTTATTCCAAGTTTTACATTGGAAGGCTGAGACCTTTTGATTCTTAAGAGTGGCATCGAGCGTGGGTACGGGCTACCCGTCATTATCTTCAGTCACGCTTGCCTGGGCCTATTTTCAGAACGGTTTCGGCTTATCGCCAGCAACTTCAACGAATTTCCTTCCTGTAACAGGCGGATAGTCGGGAAATGTGGACTGCCGATTGGGCTATGAAATAGGCAGGGCAGCAAGAGCTAAGACTTGACGCCAGCGATGGGTTGCCAACGCCTCGCAAACATTAATAATATCTTGAATTGCCTACCGCAGATTTTATGTGCGGGCCGTGCACCCACCGTGTTTATAATTATTTCCAGATACGCTTATAGAGTCGGCCCGGTTTCAAAAACTATGAGAAACCGGTGCACTTCCCGCATCCGGTTTAAAATATGCGAGAACAGTTTCGCTTCTCTTTCGGTGGGCGAACGGACTTTCCTAGTATTAAAGCACTAATGGCGAAATTGCTGAATTATTCAAGGAGATTAATTTCGACTTCAACCCAATTTCGTCACAAACAGCTCCCGGTGTTTGTATTCCCAACGCATATCAATAAACATATATTACAGTAGTAGTTTGCAGACACACTTTTAATATTTATATATGTAAAATACTATGTTCAAAAAAACTTATTGGAAACAAGATTCAGCAATATGCTGTCTTGAACATTACAGAAACAAATAAGTATATCACCTAATTATGATGCAAAAAGGTAATTTTATTAAATTCTCTTGTAAAATAAATGTGCGTAATTGGCCGAAATATGTCTTTCCTACATAATTTCTGGTTGCTCTTTGGTGCACATGGTTTTCCAATAATTTGTGAAACAGTTTATTTTATATAATATATAAGTCTCATTTTAATATTATTTGTTTTTTAAGAAAGTAAAGGGTTGATAGCTAAAATGCTTAGCATTATATCATCTCTCTGTTTACGCTAATTTATTGGGCCTATAAATTCGTATTCACGCGTTAATGAGTCCGCGTTGATATCGCTTTTAGTACAGTGACGCGAAAACGCACAGACCGAATGGCAGTCGGAGGGGGTGGGGACGGGGGTTCGGGTTTCGACACGGTATACAAACACGCTTAACAATTCATAGTACTGAGGCAATGTTATTACAGCGAGCGGCTGAAAGATGGTAAGACGGGTAATTAAGTTCATTAGTGACGTGTAAGGCGGATGTTTGCCAGCGAAGGGAGCGCTACACCCCCCCACCCCACCCTCACCAACCCTAACAGTCCTTGTCATATACACACACACATATACAAAGGCGGAATGCAAACAACCGAATGAAAGGAGCCTTAGGGCTGTATGTGTAAGGAGTGTTTCCTAATTGAGATATAAGGACATCGGTATTTTTCTTTGACAAAATGTATACTATACAAAAATAACTGCATTTTTTAGATATATTAATTTAAGGGCCTTTACGCCATCGGTTGACCGGACAGGTCGATTGCCAACAGTACAACATACTATATACAAGTTGGTTCCCCAACTGTTCAAAGCACGCGAGCTCCTTCATCTACCCTAATGTACTTCGGTTCTAGTGCACACCTAATTTCTCCAACTATTGAGAATTTATAATTTATAGTTTTATTTACAAGCCTTTTATAAATTTGTTGTATAAGTTAATTCTGTAATACATATAAGCCGTTTAGAACGCTGGAATTTTCAAAAAGGTATTCAGGGCAGTATTCAAATCGACGGGACTCCCGTTTGATTTGGCAAGCTATAAAGTCCATAAATATGTTAAATATACATTACCCTAAGTATAAATATGCGTACGACACTCAAAAAATAAAGTGACTTGAAATATTTCGTCTTCCGATCATCGGCTTAAATAAATTGTCCCCAGTGTCCGGGAACGTGTATCTTACGCCTGATCTGACGAGAATGGAGGGTCAATACTTGAAGGTGTCAATTCTTCTCGGTCGGACGATAGTCAGATAGGATCCGATTGTAACAACTGCTAAGGGTTTGTCCGTTTGACGGCGGGTCCACGGCGTGTCCGCCCCCGCCCCCGCCACCGCCCTTCTTCTGTGCTGTTTCTTTTGTGCGCCAAGTGTTGATTTGGACGTGGTGCCATGGCCGGGGGGCTCGTTAGAGGCCGCCGCCCTTGTTAAACGACCCCCTACCCGTCCCCCGTGTACCATCCCCTTTTGTCCCGATGGCAAACCGCCCCCTCAAACGGCCCCTCGAATTATATAAGGGCCACCCCCCCCCCTCCCGCTTGTCCATTTAGCCCACTGTTTGTTCCCAATCGATATCCGGGCAGTCGGGAATTTAACCGAGTTGACTTTTAGATGGACCGTCTAACGAGCTGATACGATTAATCGTATCTATATATCCACCGTATTCCAAATAAGAGTGAAATGTATACTAGTACTTTTTTTAACTAGGTAGAAGGAACTAATAAAGAAATGTTCTCATTGAACCGGTTCACCGCAACGTTGACTATATACATTTTCGAGTGTTTTCAAAAAATCCTATGACATATCACGTTCATGAGATAATGAAGAACTGACAGTAAATATAGTAAATTTGTACTGGTTATGTTCAGCCGTAGAATAGACGCGTTAGCATTTGGATTTAAATACTGACGCCCGAGGGTCTTGTTGGTATAAATCCCCTTACTCGAAGAGGATGGCTACTCTTGAGTTCTAATCAGTATTAATTTCCCCACACAATAGCCACTGGTTTATTAAAGTAAACGGTAGGTTGGACAGAGCCTAATAGAGATTGGGCATAATAATAATAACGACGTCTTTACTCTAATTTTGAAAAGAAGTATAATTATTAAGTTAAAATTCCAATCATTACATAGTACGAGTTCCCGTAGTTTTTTATTTGGTTAATTTAGAGAGGCAATACACAAGTGTC
Source organism: Lethocerus indicus (assembly GCA_019843655.1). NCBI lineage: Eukaryota > Metazoa > Arthropoda > Insecta > Hemiptera > Belostomatidae > Lethocerus > Lethocerus indicus. The sequence continues at coordinate 9,203,090 of JACDQD010000004.1, forward strand.
CCAAATTTGAAGTGGGGTTCGAAGTCGGGGTTATTTCAGGATTAAATTCTGTTAGTGATAATATAATGGTGGGTGGGTTGTATTTGTTCAGGTGCGGCTGTGAGGAGTGCGTGACCTCTCGGCAGGAGGACTCGTTGAGGCACTCCAGGTCGAGGATACACGCCTACCGGGCACTGGCCAGCCCCTCGCTCATCGCCCTCAGCTCAAAGGACCCCATCCTCACCGCGTTCGAACTTTCCTGGGAACTCAGGAGACTCAGCTTTATGGAACACGAATTTAAAACTGAATACCAGGTACCACGGCCCAGTACCGACGAACAGTTTGGTTCAAGTCGCATCTAACTATCCTCATATAAATACATACGTATACAATAAATAACATTGATAGCGATATTAAATGTTTATGAGCGCACATGCAGCCTTTTCAGTGTTGTCGCGCCAATCTTAAAACAGAACGTGATTTGTTCCCCGGTGCCTTAAGCGTTTTTAAGATCTCTAGGCCAGTGGCGTTAGGCCGTCGTGGTGGGATAATGGATGCGTAAGAGGGAATCAGGATTAGGGGGCATATTTGAAGCACCTAATAGAAAAAGATTCCAAGTTAAATAAATTGCTGTGTAGAACACCCAACAAACAGTATCCTGCAGCTGGGAGAAGTTTACAAATTGAACTTTAAATGAAGCGTATTAAGAGTTAAACTTTTCTTAGAACTGTAAAATTGAGCTAATTTATTAAAGTGCTGAGTGCGGCTGGGGCAAGCCGCATTTACGACACAATTTTCAGATCAATAGTCAAACTTTATCAATTGCATTATTCCATTCGGCCCTTTACGCTCGTTAATTTGGCAATTGCCGTGAGCAGGAAGCCTGTAGTTAGGTAGACGTGACGAAGTTTGAACATTTGTGCAGGAATTAAGAAAGCAGTGTCAGGACTTCGCGACGGCTTTGTTGGACCACACGAGGAGTTCGTACGAGCTCGAAGTTCTGTTGAACCACGACCCGACGGGGCCGGCGTTCGAGCACGGCGAGAGGATGCACCTCAACCGTTTGAAACTGGCGATCAAACTACGCCAAAAGAAGGTGAGATTCTCACTCATGGTTTCAGTCCCCACACAGCACAGCGGTGTTACTTTCCACTCGTGAAAAACGTATAAATCAACTTTATTTGAAATTTCAATCTTGAATTTTTTTGGATTAAGTTAAAATATTCTGCCAGTGTGTTCACTTTTCATTGCAAAAATTCGGTTCGTTGTTTGGGGATGATTTAAATTTATTTGTAATATTAAACTAGGAAATATTTATACGTATACTTGTTTATATCGACAATCGTAGAAACTGAGTATTTTCCTCTGAGCCAACTGAAGGATTGACTTTGGTATATTTGTAAGTTTGTAGCTCACCCGAACGTTCAGCAGCTACTGGCTTCGATTTGGTACGAAGGGTTGCCCGGTTTCAGAAGACAGAACATGGTCCTGCAGGCCTTGCAGATCATCAGGATAGGATCTATGTTCCCGATATTCTCAATAATGTACATCATCGCACCACATTCCAAACCGGGGCAGACACTTAGGAAGCCTTTTATAAAGTTCATATGCCATTCTGCATCGTATTTTACTTTTTTATGTAAGTCAATTTCAAAAAACAGATCGATCGTTTTAAAATTCTTATCAAAACAACAAACTGAAAGTCTGAAGAATTGCGCACCAGCTTTTCTTAAACTCGATAATGCGACGCTAACAAAGCGGTAGTGCTTTTTATTTTATATTAAATTATGTATTTCGTATAACTTGACAACATAAATGTATTAATCGATCGCTTTTTTTCAGTTCTTTTAATATTAGCTTCACAGAGGATAGAAACGTTATTAGATTGGTCGCAAAGTTCGGGCAACCATACGGCAGCTCCACCTCCCACGAAACGTGGCTCACCTCCAACCATAGTCGAATGGCTCATACTGTGTTGGGTTTGCGGTAAGTTGATAAACCTGTATGATCCACCTTCGTCTCTATACCAATTTAGCCTTTTTCAAGATATATTATTAGGTAGCCTCCTAATGTATAAATCGTATGCATAAAATGTGAACCTGTTTTATAGGACTAATATGGAGCGAAGTTAAACAACTGTGGGATGTTGGACTGGAGGACTACGTAGCGGACATGTGGAACGTAATAGATTTTATAACAAACTCGTTGTACGTTGCGACGGTCGCCCTTCGGATAGTTTCCTATTATCAAGTGAGTCATAGGTTGAGACAATGAAACTTTTGATTCTTTCCTCCCATTTGAGGCCGAGTTTATTTACGAGCCGTATGCTATTTTTCAGGTTCAGAAAGAACAGCAGAGTAACATAAGAACGATAGACATACCCCGCGAAGATTGGGACACGTGGGATCCCATGCTCATATCAGAAGGCCTATTTTCAGCAGCAAATATCTTCAGGTAAGTAAATGTCATTCGGTAATCCTTCTTAAATTAGTGTATATCTCAAATTGTGGGCGCAATATTGAAATTATTATTGATAACCACGATAATATTTTTATCCACTGGCCTGATACTTTTACACATTAAATTATTACTATATTCCTTTATTTATATTTTAATCTTAATTATATTTGGAATTTTAATCTTTGTAATTCGATTTCATTGGATGTGATTACCGTGTAAGATAAAAAAAGAATGCTTTATTGAGTATAAAAAATATTGCGAATGGAGCAGTTTTTAAATACAAATTAATTTTCCAATTCCCAGAGTAATTGGATGGAAATGTTACTTTGATTAATGTATATACAGCGTGTGTTTAGATGGCTAGTTTACCTTCATAACTTTGTTTCAGCTCACTTAAACTCGTGTATATATTCTCAGTCAACCCGTATCTAGGTCCACTCCAAGTCTCTCTGAGCAGAATGGTTCTCGACATTATGAAGTTCTTCTTCCTCTACGTTCTGGTCCTCTTTGCATTTTCATGCGGTAAGTTTTGCCAGAACTCGGTCCCAATGAAGATAATAAATCTTAGCGCCGCGCGACGAAATACAACTTCCTTTCCGCCGCCGGAAACTCCCCTGTAAACATAACCCCTGCGCCCGGGTTTTCTGTTTGAATTTAATATATACCACTGAAATACAATATCATCCTGACTTACTATCGGCCTCATATTGGACGGCCTGAAAATTTGTTGATTTGTTACTGAATTGATGTACAGGAAAAATACAGTAAAATGGGACATTTAAAACGCCTTAAATGATACAAAAATACTATAAAAAATGGTAACATATATATTTGTTTATTAATTTATTTATATGGGTAAACTGGATTTTGTTTCCGAGCTAACTGTTTCAGTACACAATATAACATTTAGGTTACGATTATTTCTTCGACACAATATGTCAATATTTAATTCGAATAAGTGAAAACAGCCGGCCGATTCACAAGTATGTTTAGGTTAGGTGTGACAGTAAGTTCGTGTTTTATTATCGTTAATACTTTTCATGCATTTTCGCAGGTATGAACCAGCTGTTGTGGTATTATGCCGACATGGAGAAGCAGAGATGTCCAAACGCGACGACGACGTTCGACCCGCGCAATCCCAACGACCCGGACGCCTGCATAGTCTGGCGCCGGTTCGCCAAGTAGGAACCTTATATATCGTTACTAATTTAATGCTTTATTTGTAGTCACTGGAATCACTGTATTTGTAATCCGGAATAACGGAAGGGTCGAAAATGACAATTTCGTCATAAATTCGTACACCTAAGCCAGGCCGGTTTGATCAATGGCATTCCTGTCCATATAGGTTGATTATTATTGTAATTTTCGGTGCCTGAGTGTTATTATTGCTAACGCTGGGACAAGCGTGCGAGGAGCATTGAATCATTGTTTTGCATTTTGTTATTTTGCATGTTGCAGCCTGTTCGAAACGGCGCAGACACTTTTCTGGGCAGTTTTCGGCCTTGTCGACCTGGACAACTTCGAGTTGGCCGGCATCAAGGCGTTCACTCGGTTCTGGGGCATGCTCATGTTCGGCACATATTCCGTCATCAACATCGTCGTACTGCTCAATCTCCTAATCGCCATGATGAACCATTCGTATCAGTTAATTTCCGTAAGTAGTGCAAAGGTAAACTGACACTCAATATTTTTTATAACCGTCTATATTATTGTTGGATGTTTTGAATTCGGCCTGAGACTTCCTGTGCTGACGAAACTTGCCCGCCAGTATTTTTCTGTGCATCAGTTTTTGCGTTGTTGGATATTTTGCTGTGGTAGGTCAAATTAAAAAAAAAAAGAACCAGTGGTTTCCAAACTTTATTGGGCCTTGAATATTCTTTATTTTCCATTCTGGATAATGTTTTCTTATTAATAATAATGTCGGCATACTAATACCCTTAGAAACAGTTTTTTTTTTGTATTTTACACAGAAAATTTGAACTATGACGAGATTGAAATCGTGATTGTTTAAATTTATTCTTTTTCAAAATTATTTCTCCATCATTTCGGACGTATATGTAATATTCATTGCGACCACAACTTAACAATATTCTAAAAAGTAGTAAACACACACCTCGATGGGAAAATTTACTCTGTTAAGAAATATGACGTATAAAATATGCTAAACCTAAATCGTGGGTTCAAAGTCAGGTTCCATTAAATATTAATTTATTGGCAAGGGAGACAAAATTACACCGGTAATACCGTCTCCCTGTGCTCTGAGATTCTCTTACCACCTGAGCGACTATAAAAGTGCCAATATTGGACTTCCGCTTTTAATAAAAATGCCTCATTTCCCTTCCTTTGTAGATAACAGAACAAGACGGGGTATAAACTACACAACAACTACTATTGAACGGATTATGTATTAAAAACGGCTGTATTAATGTGGCCTAATAAATATTATGGTAAATTATAAATTGAATAATTAGAGTAGGACCATGTAACGCTTGTGCTCAAATACTCGTTAATATAATAACGCTTCATAATGGCACCTGATTATCGCACTTCTCTCCCAACATCTTATTGAAATTTGGAGGTAGAATCCGTCACATCTATAACAAGGGCTCTAGGAGCGATATTACCTTCAGAACTGAGCCCAGTCCATGTCTCGAATCTTGGCGAATGTATAACTTTTAACGTCGCTTGGACGGTTACAGAGAATTCTCTTTATGTTGGGCGCGCTTCCAATTGTTTTCTTCCAGTCGACAATTTGCAATTGTGAAATTAATTTTTCAGCTTTAAATGACAATCGGGAGGCGGACAAAAGACTGATCGGGTACGTGACTCTGTTGTAAGAGGGCGCCACCTCCCTCCTTCTCTCCCTCCCACTCTCCCTCCCTCCCACTCTCCCTCCATCCCTCCTTCCAGCCCTTACACACCCCCTCCTAAATACGCCTCGGTGTCGACTTCTGTACGTGATGTTCTGGTTTTTCAGTAATGTAATTTATCAGGGGCCCCCGCCCCCTCAGTTTGGAGGCCAGTGGCCGCTGTCTGGTATAACTGCGCTCTAGTTGGCTCTGGCCGAAATCGGAGACTGTGGTATGCCGTATGTCGTGAGTATACACCACGAAGCATTTCGCTTTGCCTAAACCTGTATGAGGGCCCTCCATTTTGTTTGCTCTCTCTCTCTCTCTCTCTCTGTCTCTCTCTATTGTTGCATTGCGTAACCCGGAATGATTTTTTTGTAGGATTATCGGGTAGCAGTAGAGCGCTTAAATCGGCCTTTAAGCGCTAGAAGCCTGTTTTATTACTGTAAGGTTGAGAGCCAATTAATAATATTCTATTCTATTTACAAATAAAAGTACGAGAAGGAAATTAAAAGGAAATTTTAAAAGTAGTATGGAAACTCAACATTAAATTAACCTTATATTTTTGGTCACCTTATTAGCCCCAACAATTTTGTGTAACGCTCTCTTTAATATCCTTATTTCTCAAAACACAATCAATGAAATCGAAAATATCAGAGAAGTTTCGATGATCAGTTATTAGGAAATAAATAAAAAAATATTCTCGTATAAGATTTAGATGTCTATTCGAGCCATCAAATTTGCTTCATGCTTCTACTGCGCTTACAATTGTAATAATTATAGAAACGGAGAAAAGCGGAGAGATTCCTGAAATGTTTTCTTCACACGATCGATTCTGTGTTCTCTCTACATATTCTGATCAAAATAAAATGTAAAATAGCTAACTTACTGAAAATGGCAACCCTGTTGTCCTCCCATCTGCGCGATAAAACAAAGCAACGTGAATCTTAGTTAACTTAATTTTAGAATGAGCGATTATCGTTGATGTTTGATGTCGCCCCTACGCGCCCTCGAGAATTTATTTCGTCTAACTGAAGGTACATGTTTGGTGTTGTGGAAACCCTGTGGATGTGTATCTCTTTGTTGTTCCCTTTTTCTGTTTGTCTTGCGCATGTTAAGACAATTATAAATAAAAATATATATCTAGCTTAGTATGTGTTGTTATGGCTTGCGTCTAATTATACGATAAAAAATATTTAAATGAGAAATGTACTTGGGGAAAAAAAGTAATTTCTGAAACGAGCCCTATATTACCCCTACTGGAACGTCTTGTATTATAACGAGTTAACTGTACGCTTCCATATAAAATAATTAGTTTTTTGAAGGCGTTCAATTGTAATAGTCGGGATAACTTATTATATTTTAATTCTATCTAGTCCAAAACATGGTTCGTAGACCTTACGTAGAAAAATCCTAGACCGCCCGGAACGTCAATTCCCTGAATGAACATCATCGATTCAATTATCGGTTGTTTTTTCTTAAATTACAGGAAAGAGCGGACGTAGAATGGAAGTTCGCGAGGAGTAGACTGTGGATTAGCTATTTCGAAGAGGGGGGCACTGTTCCGCCCCCCTTCAACGTGCTTCCGTCGCCAAAGAGCCTTTGGTACTTCATGAGGTGGGTACACAGGCGGTTTTGCGGCCACAGCCGGGCCGCTAAGAAGGAACACATGAGGACGATAAAGGTATGCCCGAACCCCCCACACCCCACCCCCCCCGGCTCTAAAAACAGATCCAACACTGAATAGTCTCTCACGCAGTAGGCGCTACCTGCCCGCTCCTTGGGCCTGTGTCGCACAAAAAATATATTAATTTAAATACATACGGAACACATTTACCAACCTACAAGATTCCAGTCGAATGTAGATAAAGAGATTACTTGAATGCGCGAATTTCAAGTACCAAACGGGCAAGTTATAAATCCAAAAACTGAATTTTGAAAACACGAGAAAATTACTTTCCAAAGAATATCGTCGCTCCAAAAATTACCGCGCTTGTATTAATTTGTGATAGTCCGGATTAGCCCACAGTAATGTTTCTTATATATCTCATAATTTATTAACGGTAGACACCTCATGGTTATCGTTCCTGAGAAGTTTCTTTGGTTTTGTATGATCTTCAGTTGCAAAGTATCTAGAGTTATTAGTTAAGTCTTATGAAATAAAATAAAAAATACATGTTATGTATGCACCAAAGAGATGCCACTGCCGAGGGTAAAGAGCTGAATCCGCCGACAACTACCATAATTTTTGTTTCCATAAAAGTAACATTCTAAGTATGAAACGGTACTCATATTCCGGTCTTGCACTCCGTGATGTTTGCAAAAATTTGCTGGTATAATAATGAAATAACGTCGTTACAATGACACGGCCCAACAGCGGAGCTGTTCAATTAAACAGGGAAAAATGATATTCCAGAATTAATTGGCTGTATCTAACTCAAGATCCAAACTACTTTATTTATCATTTAAAGACAGTAGATATATTTTCAACAAATACATAACCAAAACTCATAGACCCAATGTAACGTAGATACAAAAGTAGATACCTCGTTAGCTATTAGACACACACTACATTTAGAATATATTGAAAATTATAAAGAAATAGATAATGGCACTCAATATTAGTGTTTAAAATTGCACAAATCATAGTTAATTTCTAGTTTAACTGTATGTATGCGTAAAGGAACAAAACTTGATCTGATGAAAGTATATTATTCGGTATAGAAGACAATCTATAGTTACCATACATCTATAAACCATACATTAATTTGTAATTTCTATGCAACTGCATTTACTTCCTGCTATGTTTAATACCTGTTTTATCGTGGAAAAAAGAATAATATATTTGGATATATTTAGAGTTTAAATATCAGGCGTTACTGTACTTGCTCAGAACTATTTTGATTTTGGCCAAATCTATTGAATCCGGCGAAATATGAATAAACGATCATATTTGTATGTCTATTTCGCCCTTCATAAATTAGCATAAATGCAATGTTATTGCCTACATATATAAATACTAAAACTTTAGTAATGTGCATATCCCCCTCCTTATCCTTGTCCCGCTCAAACGCACTACTCGACGTCCCACTCCCCAACCACCACCGCCCGAACAACGCCACCAAAACCCGACCAACGTTTTCCCCAATTCCAAAACCCCTTTTCTATTGGTTTTAGCGCAAGGTCAAACAGGCCAGTGAAAGGGATTTTCGGTATCAAGTATGTACAAATAGATTGACAGTTAAACATTTTGTTGGTTGCATGGCTTGTGCTAATTCCTGGTTGGTGTTTGTAGTCTGTTCTCGATCATTTCTTCTTTCCTCCCAACGGTTTGCTTTCAGTGTATTCACTTTTGAATCTATCATTCACCGTAACATAATGGACCCGGACTTCCGAGCCCCCTTTAGAGCGGATGATTTTTGGCTGGATTAATATTTATTACATATTTTACGATTTCAATAAGGTTTTTTTACATCTAACTGTTCAATATTTGAAAACAACTTTGAAGGAAGGGCGGGTCCATTCTAGAGGTGGAGCCTTAGAACTCAATTTGCGTCACCTCTTTTCTAGAGGAAATGAATACTGCGTCATTTGTACTTAATATTTGTGTATGCCAATACGGTTTCGCTTTTCATTGAACATCTCATCATGTCAATTGCATATCATTCAAGAATGTGAATGGTTTTGCTTTTTTACCTTTAAATGCGTATGCTTCAATAAATCAGGAATTAGAACATCTATACAAAGTTAGAGTAGATTATAGTTAGAGTAGAAAATTATTATAGAACTCCAAATATTGTTCAGACAGACTCTAGCTTTTCTTATTTAAAAAAGCGAGGGGGTTTGCTTCTAAACCACCCTCAAAGCGCTTCAAGTTTAGTCCTCATGAACCAACAAACCATTTATTTTTCTATTCGCTATTTTATTTTTGTTTTATAAATTCTGCTTATTGTGTAAATATAATCTCTCGTTTTTATGATTTGTTTTGTTTGCTTTCTTGTTTTCAGTTATTTTTGCTCACTTCTCTATTATGCCTACTACAAAGCGTATACGATATTTAAAGATTACAGAAGAATTCGAATTATATTTTTTTCCGTAAACAATATCGAATAAAAAAGATCATATCGTAATCGAGGTCCTTTTAGAGGCCCACGTTGTCCAAAGTTGCAAATGAAGACGTGAAAAATAAACAACTTCAGCAGGAGAGGTTGGAGAAGGGTGTGTGTACTTGTTGTTAATATTGAAAGAAGAGTGACCCTAAATTGATGTAAGTATGACTCCAACGTTATTTTACCTTTGGAGGAAATTTCTTTTGCACATATCTATTGGCATTACGTGTCTTGAAACCAGGAATATGTGTGCTTGTGTAAATGTTAACATTTAACTTGTTCGTGATGTGAATTGAACGTAATATTAAACCCCTAAATAATCAGATAAATTAATGTACCCCGAGGTATACACGTTTTTGTTAGTAATGAAATGTTATTGTAATGGATCTATAATTGTTTTACGAAGTTGCTTAAAAACAGCTTAGACAGTTTAAAATCATTTAAAGGGTTTAAAGTGTTTTCGATTCCTCTTGCTATTTTAGTGAAAGTAGGTAATATTAGACTACGTTGAGGGCCGAATAATTTTCGGTTATTATATTCATTAATAGTTGCATAAAAAACAAACAATTCTCGATAGCAAATGAATTGATGTTTACTACCGTTATACTTAATTTATTTTGCATGGGAAATAACTGAAAGTTGGCGAGAACGGATTAGACGGAAATAAACAATTTTACCAATTTCCTCCACCCAACCACAATCAATCAAAATCAAAGGAATAATATTTATCCTAAAAGGCTAAAGCAATATTTAAAATAACGTATAACCCGGGGCTTTAAATTAGTTGCAACAACTAACCGCATGTTTCATTCGTCATTGCATTTTGTTTCAAAATTCATGCACAGTATGTGATTAGCGACATAAGAAAATTATTTTCAAATTTTTTCTAAGAAAATAATTACACTTCCGCATCTCGCTCTCTCTCTCTCTCTCTCTCTCTGATATTTCTGAAGTCCTGGCAATATTTTGTTTTACGAGAGGCGTCATATCTATGCGGAACTGTCATTATTTTTATTATTATTATTAATAGGGCAGGTCACTATTTTTAATTGATCGTTGTATTCCCGTTGTTCTGGTAGAGTATAATGCGGAACCTGGTGAGACGATACGTGACAGTGGAGCAGAGGAAAAACGAGAACGAGGGCGTGACAGAGGACGACGTGAACGAAATCAAACAGGACATTTCCGCTTTCAGATGCGAACTCATTGAAATACTCAAACAGTCGGGAATGAACACTTCGACAGCAAGCGGCGCTGGCACAGGTGATTAACCACTATTTCTTATACTATTTCTTACCCCCTAACCTGTTATACCTTCATTTATAATTCAAAACACTCAATTCTAGGTACGAATTATATTGAAATACACATTCTAATAATCTTGTTCCCGCCTTTAAACCGTTCTAAGCGCGGAATGTTTAATTCAATATCCTTTTAAAATAACAAACTCGAGCTCGCATAAATCACTAGTCATAAAGGCGCTAGGCCGAATTAACCATATAACTACTACATAAAATTATCTACAGTGGAGCCACTCATAACTCATAAGAGGTTGTGTGTTCGGAAAGAAATCGCTATTAAGATCAATTGTCATGAAAGTTTCGACTGTATTAACTGGTAACAGAAAACTATAAATATTTCATAAGGGATATTATACATGTTGAATATACACATTTTTCTAAATTTTATTTTACGATTTTTCAGTAGGTCCGAGAAGATCACGAATATAATTTCAAATTTTATTTGTAAAATTAGTTTTATCCAAAATTAGGACCAATATCGTGTTGTGATACCTTTTTCCGCCCTCAAGTTATATTTTTGGTTCCGGGAAAACATTTTCGTTGAGAATAATATTGTTAAACGGCGAGTATTAATTTGGAAATTTTAGGAAAACGTGGATCGTCACCGGGTAATTTTTTCATTTTAAAATAAAGCTTATTTCGAAAGTATTCTCCGTATAATATGCGACCTTTCTGTGTTTCTATATATATTGGTTTTTTCCGCTTGTACAATCTATAAAATGTTTTATCGGGAATTTTGGAACTTCCCTTCAATTACTCCCGGTGTTCATTTGCGGCGATGGAGCAAATTTTCTCAAACAATTGAAAATTTCAACTCGTTAAAACAATAGTGCTCACCAACTCCAGTGTGCCTATTAGAATTTTAATTGGCCTACCGCATTACGAACGAATAAGCGGCAATAAGTGCGTTCGAACAATTATCATCTCAATAATTCAAATTTCAGTCCTGTTTACTGAGAGGTACAGTTGTCGATTATATAGAGAGGTCGTTGTAGGCCAACTTTAATATTTCGCCAAGACGTTATTTATATTTTTACAATTGGATCGATTCAAATAGTGAATTAAGTGCATAAAAGTGTTGAGTTTATAATGTAATTTAACTTAAATTGTAGTATCAGAGCCCGTTGCGGAATTCGACCGATTTGGACCGAACCGATGAGTCGACAGTAAAAAAAATTTCAAAATATACAAATACTACAGAAAAGTGTAAAAAAGTGGAAAGTATATATATTAGCGTAGTGTGAACGCTTCGCTTGTTTAGTCCGGTGTTAAATGTGTCGATTAGCAGTAGAAGATGGTATTCAGATTTCGATCACGAAATATTCCTTCTAGGCAAAGTATAGTGTTAGTGCTCAAAATGTAGTTCTACTAGTAGTTCTACCTTTAGACGAGATGCACAGTGTGACAACAAAGATGAATTGTTTTTACTTTTTTGTCACGTTGTTTGCGCCATAGTGACATCATCCCGAGAATTCCAGCATAGTATCTGTCGATATTATAAAAGATATAGCACACAATGAAAAATAAAAGTACACGTATCATTTGATTCGATGTGTGTAAATATATATATGTATACGTAGTTATCTGTTGTAGTGTTAGCCCATGTAGTGTATATGTGGTTTTTAAATGTTATAAATTAAGTATATTCACTATTTTGTAACAGTGGCTTATCATTATTTCAATTGTATTCTGTCGTCTATAGTATATATTTGGATTCGGAAAAACACGAATATATTTGAACTTGCGTCAAACAATCAGTGTTACTATTTCAACTCCCGGAATGTTGCCTCGGTCCGTATGTTACTACGAAGGTGGTTTTTCTTATTCGGTGTCAAATTTTCAAATCGTTTTGATCCTTCTTTACTGACAGCATTAAGCATTCGTCAGAACATATTTAGAGAGACCTCTTACCGTAATTTACAGCATTTAATTTTTAAATGGTTGAAGGAAATGTAAATAAGATGCCATTAGAAATTCTGAATTCTGAGTGGAATCTATACTTTGGAAAGTTTACGAAATATAAGGATGAAGGACATTATATTTCTATTTAATAGTTTCTATATGAATGGTAGGCCGCTGTTTCTATAGCTAGGCTACGCACTGTTGTATTATTGGTGTTGTGAACAACTGATTAAATACATCTTTTCTTCTCATTGAAATAGATTTAATGTCATCAACAGGGGCCGGAGGAAAGAAGAACAGGCAGCGCGAGAGGCGGTTGATGAAGGGGTTCAACATAGCGCCCCCTCACGCGTCATCCAACACCGTGTCCCTACCGTCGGAGGCCGAACTGCTGGCAACACTACAACTACAAGAGCACAACTCCTCACACGAGCTCCTTAGTAATACAATAACTAGCCTATTAGGTAAAGCATGTTATAGGTTCTTCGGAGGGTTGTATGTCATCTCTTTTAGCCACCTGTATTCCTCTTACATTTTGAACTAAAGCACGCGCAGTGAGGAGGCGGGCCCATGCTTACTCGCCCCCCATCCACCACCCATATCACCCTCCACAGTACTGTATTATTGCCTACATTCATATCGCACACGTAAATAACATTCATTCAAAGACCTCGGCGAACGGTCAAGGTCTTTGATTCTTTCCCAAATTCGGTTTTCAATATACAACGCCAAATCTCGATACGAAAAACTTATCGGCATTCCTCCTCTCCCTCTCTTCCGCGTACTTCCACTTCTCGTTCTTCAGTGATCAAATAACAGAAGTGCTTTCCAGCACGAGACCAAATCAGACGATAAGATCGGAACGATGCTGGTATTATGGTGGTACTATATGTCACTAAAATAAATAATTTCACGATCCCAAAGTTAATTGTACGTGCACTTGGATCTCTTAAAATTTTCCCACATTCTTAATCGTTATTTTCACACCACGTGGAAAACTATGCGCCTCCTTGCAACGATTAGTTGAGTAGAGTGCCGCTGTAAGGTTAACATCTGTCCCCAACAAATAAATGTTTTATTTAACATCGGTTAACATAAATTGGAAACCTGTAATCCGATATATTTGGAAATACCCTTCAAAAATACTCCTCCAGAGGACCACGCTTTCATTCTCCATTACGCTTCCGAATTTGTTAGCTCTTGACATTGTCGTTTTAGTGTATTCGTATTAACAGTTTGTAGTTTGGAGTATAGTTTTTTGACTTTATTTTTGTAATAACTTGGTTACCTTCATAATCGCCCGGCTTACTATCAATCATCTCACACGCCCAAGCCAAGCAGCTAGCTCGTCGTAGAAACGTTTTACAAACGCAACGTCTCATCCGCTTTTCTGTAGGTCGATTGCACTTTTACAAGCACAGTAGACAGAACAAAGAGCGGCCGTAAAGTTTGCCAATACACTAATAATTAGTTTCAGTGTATCACTTCAGTATTGTATTGCAGTGTTTCAGATGAGTGCGGTCGCCAGGGAACGAAACGGACCGACAAATCCGAAGGAACCGACCGATACCGTTACCAAACCGACCAGTACCCCTCCAGCAGTTACCCGCATATCGCGATATAAAACCAAATAAAACACATATTTTCCTAGTTGAAATAGTTACCCTTACTTTCCCGCTAGTCGGAGACAAAAACGTTTATATTTTTGACGTACGTTATTATTGCGTTATAGTTTGCCTCCAAATTTGTTCTAGCAAACACGGGGTCGCTGTTCGTAAGAAGCGGCGGTATGTTCTCAATTAATGATTTATACGTCATTAGCAGAATCGTCGGTGGAAATGTGTGATAGGTTTTGGTGTAAATTATTGCGTGTGGTTATCCTTCGGAGGGAGTCGGATTATCGTTTCCCGGGGCCTATTGTGCGGGTGTCGATATGGGGTGTGTGGGGGGAGGAGGTGGCCGGAGGAGTGAAGGTGCGCTGTCCGTGTTGCAGGTCCGGCCCAGGGTCTGAGCCTGAGGAAAAAGAAAAAGGAGTTGAACTCGAAGAACTCTAAGAACCTGAGCCGGCTGATGTTCAAAAGTAACAGCAGTTCGCGGAAGAGGCGGTGGGACAGCCTGATCGAGGTGGCGAAGACCGGTAAGGTGGGCAGGCTGATATCGCAGAGCCGTTCGGAGGACTCGGTCTGCGAGCAGAAGAGCCCCAACTCGGAGAACCTGACCGACACGGACTCGAACGCCAGCGTCGCCGAGGGTAAAGCGATGGCCGCTCTGAAGAAGAAGCGGCAGACCTTCCAGAAGTCGAGGTACGTGCCCGACCAGAGCTCCAGCGTTGATGTGGAGGAGCCGCCGCAGTTGGACAAGAAGTGCCTGAAGAGGGCGTCGAGCGTGCCCGTCCAGAGGGCGACAGAAGTGGTCCGCGTCGAAACCCGTGCCGTCGAGGACTTTAAGGATCGAAACGGTATGATGATTATGCCAAGTTTACCGCCCGGTATCCAGCCAGTCTCCGGCCACAATGTAGCCACCGGCTGGCTATAACCCATTTACTCCTATCGCTGCTCGATATTACCTACACACTCCGATATAGTTATTATAATCGATCCATCACTTATCGTTAGATAAGCTCATTCTTTTTTTCCAGTTGTCATTTTTCAAATTGTGCTACGTCGAGTTTTCGAACGATATATATGTAATTTCTTTTTTTAAATATCTTGTTCCAGATCTGGATTGCAACTATTGACACACTTGATAAATAACTATTGTTCCCCAATGTTTACTCGGCTAATCCTACTCTTCTCAAATGTTAAAAAAAATACTGTAACAATATCGTCTTTCTTGGGACCACAATCCGATTAAAAAAATAAAATAAAATAAAACCGAAACCAAATTCTTATTAGAGCGTACAGTTTTAAAAATCGTAGAATAATTTTATTTGAGGTTATGTAGCGAAGAATAAATAAATATATTTATATACGATACTTGTGGGAAAAAGCGATAGCCGGAACCGACATCGAGCAGATCTACGATTGGTTTTGACTGCGGAAAAAACGCTGATATAATTAAAAACAGACTTGTTGGTTATTTCTTATTTTTTATTGTTAAACTCGAATCTGTTTTGAAAATAGTGGTGCTAGACTGTGTGTTGACCGTTGTCGATGGATTCTGTCCGTTACTTGTGTAAATTACATACACGAATATTCCTTCTGATGTAACTGCGTATGTAACATGGATTTATAACCACACATTACGTAGCTATTCGTAGCCAAAATACAAAAACAAAAATCGATCTCTTCGATTATACTGGATAACCTAAGTATTGGGCTAAGTAATAACAATTAAGAGGTATCGGCTTTAGAGATCCTAGGCCCCTTCCTAGGCCCCAACACTCCATCCTACCCCGAGTTATCTGCCTACTACACAGCCACCGTAAAGTAGGTTTATAAAACATTGTTGGATCTTTAAATTATTGTTTTATACTTATATATAAATATATATATATATAAATATATATTACGAGGCCTTAAGTATATTACTGTAAGAATGTTCAGAATACATAATTTAATTTGCATTACTAGTGGATGTAACTGTACCGAACGAAAAACTAACCAAACTATTCGTAGGTGTGTATGAATGTGGAAATATGGTGAAACTCGATTTAATTAAAAAGAAAAACAAAACAACAAGAACAAGAAATAACAGTTATCATTTATACTATTAGTAGACTGATTACTATATCAACAAATATTTATAAATTAGTAATTATACGATAAAAGTGTGTTTGTATGTGGTTAATAGAAAATGTAAAGTAATCATCAAAAAGTAGAAGAATGGAATAAACAAAAAATGTGATGCCTCTGCTATTTCACATGCGCTATTGCCGTCTATGTTCAATTGATTGATTATTATAATCTGAGTTAATTGTTTTTGGTTTCCCATTTTCCTAATTTAATGCCTCCATTTCAGAAACAAAAATTGTTTTCGATAGATGGACATTGACACACCGAATCGATTACCAAATAATCGATTACCGAAATTAAATTCCTCAAGAAGGGATTGGTAATATTTTTGTATTGTTAAGCCCCATGTTTATAAATCGGTTTCCACTAAGCTTTTTTAAAAACCGAGAAAAACTAAGACAAAGTACAGATTTTATCGAGCTTAATTTACTAACAAGTGCACCAAATACAGTTGAATATATTCATATATATATATACAAATAAATATATATAATTATAGGTATAAATATATATATTACTGTTGTACAAAACTGTACACTTATTATAAAGTAAGAAATAAAAGTTCAGTAAAAATACTTCCCCACATTTCCTTTCCTACAATTTATAACTGCGATTGTTCTTAATTTTCTCAATATCTCTCCCTGATGCTCGCAATTTATTTTAGAATAATTAATTTTATGCGATTATTTGTGCATAATGTTGATTGTTGCTGTGATAATTACTTTATTACCAATTGTCTATTTATTATAATTAATTCGTTTATAAGAGGTAGGGACGAATCATGTGTAAATAAATATATTATTAGAACAAGTAAGACGAACAAAAAACAGAGAATTTACAGCAATTTTAGTGAGAACTATACATATTACATAAAATTGTAGTAAAGCAGATCTGTAATATAGCAAAAAAGTATCAAGATATAATCTTATAATTCCTGTTCAATTTTTTTACATAATATCTTCTCCCATATCTTCTTTTTACATCCCATATATCTGTAGAAAGGTAAGTCAGTATGTTTGATCCAGATTCAACCAACTGTTGAATCATTTCATATAATCGTATATGCTGATTTATTTGCAGCCTACAAAGAAACAGCCAAAAGAATGCAAAATAATCAGAACCATTATTTCATTGAAGTATATATTTGAAGGCTTGATTAATTTAATTCGAGAAAGAAATGTAAAGGTTGGATCTAGTATTCAAAAATATCTCGTGTTTTAAATTTGCGTTGAATCAAAACCCAGAAAGTAGTTCGCACACTTAATGTCATTACTGAAGACGTATTCAAGTAGTTCAAACATTTACCACTAGATAGCAGCATCAGCCCGGAGTAGGACTGACATTTCCAAATAGTTCAAACGTCGGCCACCAGTTGGCTGGGGCGGACCTCTTCAAGTAGTTCAAATAGTGGCCACCAGATGGCTGCACTTGATAACGGGGACACGATTGGCCGTAGTAATTCGGCCGTCCACTGCCAGATAGCGCCACCGTCCAGGCATCGGCGATTTCAAGTTATCGACCTCCTGTACGCTCATGTTCTCCTAATACAATACCTGATACTTTTTAACCCGTCTTCCCTTCCACTTAATATAGGCCATTCGAAGTTCGAGTTCAGAATAATAGATGGCGCTACCGTACAATAGTCGTTGGCTCTCATTTTCTTTAGCGCGACCTCCTGTCGTATCATGTTCTCCTAATACAATTTCCGTTTCTTTTTGACCTGACCCCGCGCCCGGCTTGGCTTCCGTTTTTCGCACTGGCAGAAACATCCGGCGCAAATCGATGCCCTTTAAATTCCAAAGGAAATGTTACCGCACTGTGTTATCCACTGTGACCAATTTTTATGTTTCACAAAATTGAGTACTGGGAAGATGATACTGCATATTTTTTAGGCTCAACACATTGAGTCCACTGTTTGCGAACTAATGAATGATTGTTATAAAGTACTTTATTTTACAATAATTATTTTTTATAAGTTATAATTCCTTTATAATCTTCTGCATGTCCATTAGATGAATTTAAAGTATTTAAATACTTTAGGATTCAATTGGAAAGGATAAAAGAATATTAATACACTTATTAAGAACATTCTTATTTATTATTCTCAAAATAGTCATAACAGGGTGCATGTGCATAAATATTTGCACAAATACGAATATTTCATATAAATTAGGTGATTATACATTCTAACAAAGTGTACGTACTCAGATTAGAAAATTATGTGTAATGATTGCGTAAAACGTAATATTTAGGTACAATGTTTTTATATTACATATTCATAGCACAATACTAGATATATGAAAAAATAATTAATATTTTATATATTATTTATAGCTTTTGCATTTCTTTCGTCCGTTGCCCCTTCCTCTCCTGTCAAGTTCTATCTTGTGATCTTGTCCAAGACAACTATCGGTCCGCTGTCTTGCAGCTGGGTTTCTCCACCGGTTCTCATTGTTGGTCTGCCTGTTGTTTTTGATCCTGTACCGATTGCGGCTTTTTGTTTTGCTCCTTTTCATCCTGGTCCCGTTGGCCTTCGTCCTTCTTCGGGCCTCCCAACTGGCTCTGCTCTATCGTGAACACCGCCGTCACGTTTTCCTCCCTGTTCGGCGACCGCCTCTGCCGCTTGATGTTGTTATAAAATCTGAGTGTCGCGTAATAAATCACCTCTACGAGGCTCAGGAGACTGATGCCGCTGAACAGCCCCAGGACACCGCCGCAGCTAGCTGCCGGCACAAATTAGCATCTATATTGCTTGCGCACAATTAAACAACTTCGATCAAGTTTATACGCTTCAGGTTAGAATTTAATATCCATACACGAAATGCATACACGAAGATATTGGAAATAAACTGTACCAGAGGGTAAATAAGTGTGTTTCTGTATTTGTGTGTTTTGTTTGTACATTGAAGGAAAAAACAAAAATCCGTGTTTGAACCATAAATTTAAAAAAATGGTCACATATCTGGTTTGGCACTGAACTGCCTTCCGCCCGATATTATATAAACTCGCTGCCACGAATTAATGAAACTAAATTTGGTGTACGCCATTTCCACCATACACACACCCAAGAAATCCGACGACCCGAAGAGCTCGCTCCTGTGACTGGTGATGAACTGCTTTTCCTTGAAGAAAATCGAGAGCCTAGTTTTCACCACCCTGCGCAAACAAACATATCAATTAATCGAAAACAAATTATCAATTTGCAACTGTATTTTGAAACCTAACTCAAGCCCAAGTTTAGCTGTCCAACCGCTGGCCGAACGTACTTCAGCCTAACCCACTGACGATATTCCAACCCCTCCTATAAATGATCTGATCTTGTTTGTTAATATAATATTAGGTTTGTTTTATATTTGACATCCGAAAGGCTTACCCTTCGGTCTCGTTAGCGGTGTCCAATCCTTTGGTCCAATCGTAATCCGCCTGTGAGACGGCGGCGTCGTACTGAAGCGAGGTGCACGGTGGTAGGCAGTCGCAAATTTTCGTCTCGCTCTTCGAATAAGACATTTCCAATTCCTTTTCTCTTATTTTTTCTAAACGAAAAAGTTATAGTAGTCAGCGAGTGAAATAAAATTATCGTGCGATCAACAAACAAGATTGGATAGAACCAAGTTAGCATTGTATACATCGGCTGTGTTGAATCAAGTTCACATTTCAAGACATCCAAAGAATATCCTTTTGTTTGAGCACAGAACGGCTTCCCCGTTTATAATTGGATAGAAAATATAAATAATGTGAAAAAGGGGCAGGCAAGTGCTTACTGACTGCTTCGAAGAGGCAGACCTTCTTCCCGGCACCGCACACCGGCAGTCCTCTGTTTCCTGAAATAGGGTTCAGAAAATAGCATTCATTAGAATCCTTACCGAAAACTTAATTCATTTTAAATATTCGTTCTCAGTTTCATTATTCGGACGAGCCCAGGTTAAGTTTCTTAAAGCCAACACAATATATATTGTTCGACACTTGCTTCGACCAGACGTTCACCTACGGAATCGGCGCTTCTGTATCTTTCTTATTTCTTTTTAAATAATCTTTAACCGGAGAGAATTAATTCAGAGTTAGTCTATTGATTGTGACCGTTGCGTTTTTAATCATCGTTGATTCCATTAGAAATACGACAATTAACGAAAACAAATAGAATAACGAGCATTATAAGAAATTAAGCCGTATGACAGAGATCTTATCATTTCCCTAGTGATTTCCTTTCGTTACATTTTCTACGTCGTTATTTATATTTTTCTCATTTATATATCTCATTTCATCTATAGTATTTCCCTTGGTACGCACAATTGTACATATTTCACGCAATATTACAAACGATCGTCAAAATTCATTAATGTAAAACAAATCAAAGCCCCCTGGCGATTTTCCCGAAAATAGTCCACGCGAGACCGATTAAATTAATTTCCAAATAATAAAATAAATTTTAATATATTGATCTGAGACTGACGCGGCATGTAGAAGGCGATGCAGCCGCAAGTGTCAGCGGTGAAGTTGGTGATGCACTCAAGTTCGCAGTTCTGCTGGGTGTAGACCTTGAAGTAGGCCAAGTAGCGTTCGGAGGGGAAGTAGCACTGGCGCAGCTTGGGCGAGTAGTCGCGCAAAGCCTCGTTAGTGTTCATTATCTCGGGGCTCACGGCCACCAACACCTGCCCAACCCAATCGGAACCATGGTTAGAAAGAAAACATCGAAGGTGAATCGGGCAAGTTCATCGGAAGATGAAGAGAAGGACGCGAAAAGATAATATATCTGCGTAATAACAAGTTTTATTTGTCCCGACGTAAAGGAGTTTGGGGCGATCAAATTATTTGGTATGATTGGAGGCAGTACTGAGAGCTGGGATTTGAAACAACCCCCGCTAAATAATAATAATAACAAGAACAAATTTAGACGGTAGAAAATACCATCACTGGGACGATACCTGTCCCCCCTCGCAATGACGACCAACAGGTGTTACTAAATTGCTTACGAACTCTGGTTAGATGGGTGAATTGTTTCATATAACAAGGGACTTAGATTTGGGGGACAATCCTGGGAAGGAATGTTACTAGGAATTCGACAGGATGCTTAAGACCTCACTATATTGCCGACACAATGCTGATGACGAATGCGAGAAACAGAAAACAGGCGAGTGCAGAACAAATATAGTTGCTCATATCAAATAGTTCTGCAGTAAATGCAAACAACGTTCGTTTAAACAAAAATTCACAAATCAGAAATATCTTTCTCCGTTTATTGTTTTAACTATGCGATAAAACGAGCACATATATTTTCTAGTCGACATTTTACCTAGTACAAGGATTTAGTAATTTTGTTATTGTCGTAAAAATTCTAGTAGATTGTCACTTGTGACCAAAGACCATTGATTAATGATCGTTTATTTAGATTAGTGCAATTGTTGTCTCTCACTTGTGTAATGGCGTAAGAGAAATGTATTCGTTACAATCAATCAATTCCACTTACCTCCTGTCTCATAGGAGCGCGGAAGTATCTCTCACTGACCCTCGGCACTTCTGCCGGATCGTGAAGAAGGATCTGAAAAAAAAAAGATCGTCGCGTTGGTGCATTTATAAACCGACGTTTCTGGAAATAATTTCCTCCATTGTTGTGCACAAAAATGAGCGAGATACGCGATTGAATTTGAAAAAGGCGGAATCGGATTCAGAATAAGTAATGTGGAGGTTTATTGAATACATTTATTATGAACCCCAAGTAGAGTTCATTCGAATATATCGAACGAGGGTACCCAGAAAATTATTTAGAACTTTAAAAAAAGTAAGAAACTACAAGTCCTGTCTCCATTCGCTTGTTTAGTCTGGCGATTAGTGAGGAAGAAACGCGTATCTGTTATTATCGATATGTTGTACATTGTGAGCGTTAATTCGGATTTGAAATATTAATTAATTTAGATTCTTGGCTTATTGCGGTGTTGGAGGCGTTGTGGAATAAATCGTAAAACCGATTAACCTTCGATGGAAAGACCGTCCTCTGGTACTATACGTTACACGTCCTTAGCGCTAGTGAGTGGTGTTGGTGAGTGTCATAAGGTGGCGGTGTGTAATTGTCGTGTGTAATAGGTGGGATGCGGTCAATGTTAGCCGGGTCCGTGTTGTACAATGTGTACATCCACCGCCACACCTCTCCGGGGACGGAACATACAGCAATACCAACGTTGGTACAAACGGCCGGCTGAACTACAAACCGCAGAGTGCGTCTTAAAGTAAATAATTATTGTGAACGATTGAAATGAAATTTAAAAAATAAATTTTCGAATTAAAAGAACAACTTATTACTGCACAATTGAATTACGGGGTTCAGTCGAACCGTCATGCATTACTAAAATTACATTCATAACAAAAGGAAAATAAGTAACGCACCCAGCTATGTTTAGATACGGTTTTAATTATCTCAGTATGTTTAAAAAATGAAAAAATGTTATACAGTTTACGAGACAAGTAATAATAATTAATGGATCGAACCGTAAATCCTTGTACGGGGCCTCTGCAACGGTAATCGAAGTCGTTAATGTTGGCAGTTAGTTGAATGGTTAGTCCGGCGCTGGTGCCCGCCTCGAGCGCCCTGGAGGGGTAGGTGTCGAGGGGGGCGTCACTGGCGTAGCCCTTCTCCAGCGACCAGCCAACCGAGTTGGGCAGCCTCCCAAGCGACGGTTGGATACTGCAAGAGTATCATTCATAATTAATTCGGCCACAAATTGAATTATCACCAACCAACTTCCGGTGGGATCGCGTACTACTCGGCTGGCAGATGTGAAAGGATGACAGTGAAAGTGTTTTGCCCCCTACCCCTGAGGCCCCACGGGGTTTTCTCTTGTAATGTATTTCAAACTTTTAGTCGATATATATTGCGCCCATCGCCCTCAAATATCTTTTGAGCATTTAAAAATTGCTGGTTGGGCCACTCCTTTCTCGCTTCTTAACATTTTGATATTGTCACAGTGTGTTCCGATGCGCTATTGTTTTACACGATAATTCGCGATATTTTACACTGGCCTATCGAAATATTTATCCGAAACCATAGTTTGCTATGATTAATAGGCAAAGTCGAGCTCAATCGGCTTCAAAAGCTTTAACCATTTTCCTTTCCCTTTCACGGTTCAATTCCTTTGTCTGCCGTCGGCGGGATGACGTTGAGGGAGCGTCCCGCCTGTCGCCTCGGGATCTAATAATTACCCCTACAAATCATCCCCTAATGAGAATCACTCGATTGTTCTGCCAAGAGCCAGAGAGAATAATGAACGTGGTGTGACTGAGATTCCGTCGAAATTTTCGTTCGGCATTTAATCAAATATTAAATTAACCTAATTTTTGTGAGGAAAATTTGCGCAATGCTCAAAGTCAAAGCAGGAAGAACTCACCCTGCACCCCTGAAGAGTTCGAAATAGTCGAGCATGTTGAATGTGAAACAGAGCCCGTCTTCGGTTATTATCGGGATGAAGATTTTGCTGCAATCCTTAGCCTCGTTTTTCCAGGTACACTCGGTTAGCGACTCCTCCAGCGAAGGCGCATACTGTAAATGTATTCGAGTACATGTTATCGGCCTTTTACCAAAATAGTTTCAGCGAATACAATTCAATTGTGGTAAGGCAAAGAATACCAACTACAGAGCTACACATGTGGCGGGCTGATAACACTATATAATAATAACAACCATAAAAAGTTAATTAGTTAGCAATTCAAATTGCCAAGCAGGTGTATAAATTTGTGGAATCCGATTTTCTATATAGCTATATATAATAGTATGAATATTGATATCGGGTATTTAGTCATTATTTTATTTTCATAAAATAAGATTTTAATTTAAACAATTCTTCTTGCACGTTACGAATCACAAATTAAATTGCGATAAATACGTGCGTTTCGTTTGGAGAAATATGACGATGATAAGGTTTGCCAGCCACATTGGAAATTTCGGCTAAACGAATTCGCGAAGAAACAGTGTTCGAAAGGTTTATATAAACTAGGGTACATCGGAATAAACAAAAAGTAAAAGAAGGTATTCTCAGAAAAGCTATATTTTTGGATTTGTTTCGAATGCTCGGATCACTGTTTCGAATTTCTGGAGATTCAATTCTATGATTCTTTGAGATAGAATAAAAAGTGAACCAACCCACCTTTCTTATGGTATCTATGGTGGAACCGTTGGTGAATTCTGGCCCATTTTTAACGACGGTGCTTTGCCCGCACACAAGTGAAATGTCCCCGACCGCTTTCAAACTGGTAGAAAAACAATATTAAAATTTAAAACATTCTACGGATTCGTACTTTAAATTTATGAACAATGGACAATTCCGGACTACAAAACTTCCCGCTTTAATTTCTATATTTCAAGGTAAGTTAGACCATAAATCAAGGGCCGGCATAGCTTCCGGCCTGTTTGCTCTAATGTAACCGATAGTAAAGTTCATTTTACAGCAAAGTAACAACGGTAGGACAATGTTTAAAATTTAGGACGTGTACTGCAACAGGATAGGATATTGTCTCCGGGCCATACCAGAGGAAGTAGTAAGTATGCCACAGGCTAGATAATGGGCGAAACCCCAGCAGAGCTGTATATAACTTCGGATTATTCTTTTACTTTAGGGCGCAGTTTGGTCTAAACCAGAGAGACCGAGCCCGGGCCAGTGGCCCTTCGGGCTGGTACACACGAGGCCCTTAATCATCCAACTTCTGTTCCGCTTACGGTTTACATGTTGTACACGTCCTTTTTCCTATTATTCTATGAAATATTTGTTTACTACCTTATGTAATATGCAAAACGAAAATAACGGTTATTTTTAATTTAGTTTTTATAAGAAAACAATTACCGTAGATTTCGTGTGTTTCTGTCTCCTACAGTGGAGATCCACTTGTACCAATTAAGTAGATTACTAAAAATAAAATTTTTTTAATAAATTTTGGATTAACAGGAAAACTATTACGATCGTAAATACACAACACCAGATAGGTTTCCTGTCATATATTTGGAAGTCAGAACCTAATAATTGTGACCAGTTGTGTGATCAAATATATATTTGACCGATAATCCGACAGACTTAGCCCATTAACAAAATCCCTCCAAATCCAAATAAGACAAACAACATCCCACAAAAACACAATAACCGCCACAGACAATTGTCAGTGACAGTGCAGTGAGGATGCCCAAAAAACATCCAAAGTGCTAAAAGTGACTAACACCGCTACTGAAGATGGCGAGCAGCCGATACCGGTGTATCAAAAGACGAAACCAGCGAGAGGAGACAGAAACACATCTACGGTATTTCAACCCCTCGCATACCACAACACAGGTATATTAAACTAGAAAACAATTAGGTAATGTGCCGCTAAACGATTTGGAAAGACCGATTTTTAAAAATAATTCGCAATCACCAAATTTTATGAACAAAATGTTTTTGCATTTTGTACGATACACATAATAATGCGCAGATTACGACATTTAACAAACTTGTGCAATCACCGTTACTAACACTCCGCTGTTGTCCCTACGCTGGCACTAGCCTGAGTATTCCCTCTCCAAGTGTTCAGCCGCCAATAGAGAAAATAGTGAATCCAGTTTCACTCCCAACATTGGGTCTCAATTTGCCGCTTTAATGACCTTTCAGACAGAGGTCGTCCCGATGTCGGGACCAAAACTTAAGGAAGTACTTACCTCCCCTAAGGAGATGAGTGAAGTTCACGTAAGGTTTCGGGAAGATCGGGCATCGAAACCACCCCCCCTCCCTTTCACCGCGACAAAACCCGAATGTATGCCTCAAACTCCATCCGAGAAGACTTAGCCGGCTCTCCCCCGTCTGAGTGGAAAGTTGTGCACCATCCTGCTTCCATTCCCAGTCACATCCAACTTTTTTCAATTCTTAAGGAGACACTCCGTCGGCCGGAGACTAAATATCGTAAGGGGCTTTAGACAAATTTCAAACGTGCGATTTAAAAACTGGAAATAGACGATGGTTAAGAAAAATTAAAATCAAACTTTAGAGACATTACCGCGTAAAACCGGCTGCCGCTAGACACTAGCGCTTTGAACATTACTATGCGTTTAAATGATTCTTTTACCATACAAACATTTTGTGTCAATAATTTATTTTTAATATGTGATACAGTAATAACAAGTAGCGGTTTAGGGACAGTTTTGTCATATTTGTGGGGGTGCCATTCGAAAGGTCGACGAAAATATGAAGTTTGCAACATTTGGTCTCAATTGGACGCCTCGTTTTTAACGTCTAACTTCATTATCGTTTATTATTATCGTTATAATGTTTTCTAATTACGTGGATTGGTTTTTGACTTCGGACGTGAAGGCGGCGCTGAAGTTGAAGAGTGTCGCCTTCGATTTGGTCTCTGTGCAGAGGGTGACCGCCGGAAATGGGACCTGCCAGACGGGAGTGGCGCGTTCCGAAAAGGAGACGATAACTGGCGAAGTGTTCCACTTGTCCCAGATCTTGTGTATGTTGTAGAAACTCCCGCCCATCGCCAACACAAGCATACCCAGCCACCAAATTCTGCCATAAAACGACATAATCACATAGATAGAAGCTCACACCTAGATAGAAGAAAATGCGATTTTCCACCCATTAGGTGGGGAAATAGTAGGAATTGAGAAACATTTAAAATTCTCGAACGCAGCCACAATAATTGAAATATATTTGAATAAACACCCAAAGTATGCACTAGTGCTATTTAAGCAAGTGGGAAAAATAAAAATGCTATTTTTGTACTGGCCTAACACAGCTTGAAAAGATACCATTTAATTTTAATGTACTGAACACAGAGTGGAGTTCTCTACAAAAAAATTAGGGGCTGGAATTATTCGACGAAGCTTTAGCTGTATTTGTAAATGGGAGAATATTGTATACTAATTTGTATTGAATTGTATTTGATATTGATTGCTATATTTGAGGTTCCTACCTTTCGGCAAATGGCCTGCCCTTCTCGCCGACATATTTGATGCCGTGAATCGATGTCTTGGAACAGTAATCGTGGATGTGCTCCTTAACACTGTCTGTGTGAGTTAGCACCTTACGTTTAGGAGAACGTTTACAACAGGCAGAATTTCTCCGAAAGAGCTATTATTTCGGCATACCTTTCCTCTGGTACGTGATGGTTTTTCCCTCTGAACACGAATTATGCGTGAACTCAATCAACAAGTCAATGATTAGTTACCAAGTGTAGCAGCCCAGAAAAACACAAACACCGCCTCAAACCTTACTCTCTGTAATAGACATTGTTCTGTTGTAGTACAAATTAATAGATTATATTTTATGTTTCAGGTTAATGCGTAATACCTGGCCATAAATCAAATTGCGCGGCAATTACAAAATACCTATATTTCGTTCCAATAACTCTATATCTATTCTACAAATTAGACGACAATGTAAAAGTATATCTAAAGATATTTGATCCTTAGGAAAAATGCTTTAGCTTACTGTGGTGAGAGTTGAAGCGGGACTGAGATGCGAAGTTTGTAGTGGCCTCGGGAAGAATGGGGACTGACTGCGTGCCTCCGTCTGCGTGCTCGGACTTCTTCATGTTTTCTCCCCTTTCATTTTACAATTATACAAATTTCCAATTCGCCGAAGTAAAAAAATAAGATAAAGCACGAATAGGCGCGGCCTACCCTCGCGACTCCCGGGAGAGCGCCCTCCAGGCTCCTGTCGTCATAATTAAGCAATTACGGCATTTTCCTTAATTAAATTTTACTAACACTATTGCGCATTCCATATCACCCGGTTCGCGTAGTACGCACGTAACACGCAAGATCGTGCGTGGAAATAACATTATGTCACACGACATTAAAAACAGTTTAACGGTCGAACAAACAAAAATCAATCAGTTCCATAACATTATGTTTATTGCGGGGAAAAATAGCGAAAACGCACATTCTTCCCGAGCGCTGTTATCCAACGCATGGCTTAGGTGTTCAGCGCCATCGACCCACAGCTCGCTCAGGATAGAGAAGCTGCTGTGTCCCGAGAAGTTCCCGGTTTTACGAAGAAGTTCAGCATCGGGAATGCAGTAAATGAAACTAATAACGTAAAGGACAATCATTTAAATACGTCACGTCGATAATTGTCAAGTTGCTACTCCTCTCCAAGTGGGCACGCCACGGTCTTGCAAGGCTATGTTGTTTTCGTACGGATGAAATTGCAATAGGTCTGTAAAAGCCCTTTCAGAGGACGGGAATCGGCGGGTCGGACTAGAGGGACGTCTGGAAGGTTTCGTAATTGTCTCGTGAACCGTCTTCCCGTTTTAGCTCCGGCCATCGGAAGAAAGGGAATCGCGGAGCTGGGGGGCAGTGTAGCCAACGGGTGCACAGGAATTTCAATTACATTACGGGAGGAGAAACCGAGATAGCGGGATAGCGGGAGAGCTGTCTCCGGACGGGACACTTGATGAGGTTTTTCGATCCCGCCCCCAACAGTAAGTACCGGTCATCTCTATCGTTCAACGCATTCAACATATTGCGGATTTTTATATCCGTTGCGACCGGGTAAAACCCATCTCACTCCATCTCACTGCAGCTAATAAGGGGAATTGTGCTTTCCAAGTATTAGAATTTATGGCTCACAAATAGGGATGATAGGAATGGAAGAAAGGCGCTCGTACGATGTGCGGGTAATAAGAATGTACTCTAAATATAGGTAGGTGAACATTTTTCAATATTTTGTGTTATACAAGGAAAGGACCAACAAATACACTGTGTGCAATATTGTTATTCGTTTTGACTTTTATCGCCCATAATAAATCGGCATAAAATATTTTATAGATAGAATAGAAATATTATCGAGAATGCAAAAGAAATACACTTGTACACTGAATTGTAATAATTATAGCGTCTGATGGATATGTGCACTAACCAGGAAACGGTGAGTGATCTTGTGATATAGATTTACTGTAAATTGAATATGTTAAAAAAAGAGAATCATACTATCGTATTTTCCTGATTAACTAAAACTATTAATAAAACTGTAAACGCAGATTTCCCGATTCCTGCGTGTGCTTGTTCTGCTCCTAACATTAACAATGAAGTCTTAGTTCACACGTGACATGACACTTGATATACACTTTACCTTCTGTAGTATGACGTATTTCTTCTAAACTTCGTCCAACTTCACACTTTGTGTCAGTACACACTATTCCTATGTGTTATTATTCCAATAGCTTATTTTATGATAAATATGTTCGTGGTCTGGGATTTCGTTCTTTTATTAGCTAAGCACGCAGCAAGAGTACGTGAATTTTTGGGCCCGGGAAAAAGGAATTAGAAGATTGCATAATTTTAGGATTTATTTTAGGCAATAGGAACAACAAATTCATTCATTGACAATTTGTTCAATTTTTTCTTTCTTAAATATTTACAATAGTAATAATCATAATAATAATTCTAACAATAATAGTAATAATTAATGTATTTAATAATAATAGAAATATTGGCATATTTTTCATGACCCTACTGGGGCACCTTTTTTCATTTGTCTTAAGATTTTTTTTTTATTCGGTTTTAAAAATTCTTTTTTCTGTTTAAATCTATTTCGATCTCGGACTTATCGGCTCAGAGGTTCCCAGTGAAGTTTCTACATTAAACTGTCCGGAAATTGGTGTACTTATCTTTCGGACTTCATGTCGGGGCTGAATTTCGGCTTACTTCCGGGTAAGTCATCTGACATATCTTTGACAAACGACTCGTTCCCCCTAAATTGCAGGCGGGCATTTCTCATCAGGGTAAGTGATGTGATACCGGTCTAGTAATCCAGTCAAGTGCATTTGAACATATTAATGGAACAGTATAGTACGTTAGAGTTGAAGGTTAACAAAATATTTCCAAAAATGCATTATCACTCATTAAATGGCATAAACTGTACGAACATTAGAGAAAGTATCAAAGATGTAGAAAAGAATGAGTTGAAATATACATATAATGAATAGAGATTATAATTAATAAGATATCTACCTATCTAAATTTGCATCTATAGAATTGTGCTCTTGATATAAATTAGTGATAGTTGTTTTGAATATTGCGTATATTTAAAATTAATTTGAAATTCAAGGAGACCGGGATCTGACGATGAGATTCGAACCATCTCTTTTTAGAACAATGCTTCTCGGTGTGCACCTACCCATAGATTATAACAGAAAAATCTCCGTTTCGAAATTAATTAGCGGAACCTTACCGAAACCTCTGGACCGCTGTTTGAGACCGTATCGCAAAATATACACCTTAAATACTATTTTTTTTAAATGTAATAAAATAATCATAATAATAATACAAAATAACAACGCTATAACAAAAGATATAGATCATTTATTATTGCTAAAAGTTCGGATCGGGGTTGATCAGGGACGCGGGCCAAGTCTCGACAGTGATGACAGCAAGACTCAAGTTCGAATAGTTCTCGAATTTCAAATTAAAAATGGGCAGAATGGCAGTATCAGTTTGTACTCATTAACCATTTAATCCGCCAGACCTAGTAATAAGCATAGCTCGGTACTTCCACTCAGGAATAGTTCACATATACAGCTGAATCTTATGTTGCATTTTAAATACGTATTAGTGAAATATATTGGGTTTAGTTGAAATTTTGATGAATACGTTTCAGATTAGTTTGTATATCCTCTTAATTTACAGTAATGCACAAAAAGACACAATAAACCGAAACTAATGCTAGCAGAAACAAGTGCCAATTCTGAAGAAAAAACTCGCGCCCTTCGGTAATGAGGGCTAGTTCTAGAAGGACGACGTAATTTCAAGAGTGCGTCACTGTACCAATTCGAATGCGGATCGCCATTGACTACTGAGGACGGTAACTTAATTAGGAAACTTCCTTTAATTACGCCATGTCCTCTATTCATGCATCGCGCTATATGAACTCAGGCCCTCAAACTGGATACAACCATGGCCACGGTTTCTCCGAACGGGACACCGTACTGCTTAAACGCGGTAAGAAAAGGGTTTATTTAGTGATCCGCCCAGTTAGATTTATAAAGAGCGTTTTTTAACAAGGCAACGTTTTTTTGGCAATGTATTTTTAGAAATGTTCACCGTAATCTATCTACGGATAATGATTATTATTGACATCGCCCCAATCTGTGTAGGCGACAACTAAATATAGTACAAAAAGGCAACCCCCTTCGATTGATGTACGTTATGAATTACGTACACGTTCACTTTCTTACGTATCGAGTAACATCCAATATAAAAATATAAGGCATTGTTGTTGATTAGATATACAAGGCATAATGTACCCATTATAATTTTCTATCTTATATATAAGTATTTGTATTAACCAGGTTTATTCGAACGACCAGACTGGCATCACTGAACGAGGCGCAGGCCCAGGACAATATAATAAAGGGGGGCGGGAGGGGACTCTTCGCGTTACATATATGTATATCGTTGTACCTATATACATGTATACAACACTAAATATATATAAATCCGTATTTATAAATAAGAAGGACGGTGGTTGAGTCATAAGAATGACGGGCGGTACGGGTGGCGGGGGGCAGGCGGGACGGGGAATTCTATACATACCGCAAAAGTGAGCAAGTGCCTGAGAAAAACCATTCTAAAAGAGTAATTCTTATTTTTTCATATCAATTTTACGCCTAAGAGACTATATTTACACACTTTCGAAATAACATTTCTGAAATTTCAATCGGAAAAAAGTAGGGTAAACTCGGGGTTCCCGCAATTAGTCTACACGACTTGTATACCGCGGCACTTGTACAAAGTAAAATCTGTTGTCCGATAAAGGAGAAAAACATTTTTTCTTTCGAAATACCATAAAGTTACTGCTTAATTTAATGATAATCAAATCGATGCCCCTTCATCGATTATTGCGGATATCACGAATTTGAGAGCACTATCGCGAAATTACACTAAAAATCGCTGACTTATTTACGCGAGGGAAATAATTAAAAATATATACGATCGAATTCTACGTTATGCGATCCCAGATTACGCGATTGTTCTATCGACAGAAAGCTCAACTAATATTTATTTGTTTCCATTTAAATATCCTACATAAAAATTTCAATTATTATGTCAATTAACTAGCCGAGTTTTCCCTGCTTCATAATCGTCATAAACAGAACCCGAAAACAAATTATCTAAGTTCTCTCTTTTTTGTTTTTGTAAACACGTACATCTAGAAAGACTACTATAGTAAACTATAATTTAACTATAATGTTTAGTATAGTTCTCAATAGTTCTACCTATTCTCTGTATGTGGCGCCGCTCTAAGGGCGGCAGTGGGGTCCGCCTAGTAGATCTCGCGATACTATTTTCAACTACGTCGTCTAATTTTAAGGTGTCGCTCTTCAACATCGCTTTGTGTTGTGTCTTCTGTGTTTTATTATCTCGTTCATCTAGTAGATCCTGAACACGGTGTCAGACCTGGAATGGGGTGGTGGTGGATAGTAAGGGTGGCTGGGTGGCTGTTAACGGGATTGGGTGGAGGGAGGGGGTTGCGGCGACGGTCCGAGGGTATACGGGAATTTGGCGATAACCGAAAAGAGAAGCGTCTATAAATTAATGAAGCGGTTTAAAGGAGACGCGATCGTAACATTCTTTTTGTTGAAATTTTCAAAAAATGCAATTTCGGTGCGCTTTTCCGACGGGACCCCAATAATAACCACTCTCCGTCACAATCTCGGCAAGCAGTGTTCGAATTAGAAAATATTATTTTAAAATTTGACGAAGCCGAATGCCCTATTTTTACTAATTTTACATGCGTTTGGGAGGTTTACGAAGGTCTAAAACATAGCGCCAACACCGACAGAATAGAATGCCAAAAAAACGGGGACGAGTGAAAAAGGTCCAAAATGATTACGCGATAATTAATTTTACGAGGTGATAACATAAATGGAGACTTCTTAAGGCGACCCTCAATTTATCTGAATTGATAACAAAATGAAAGTGTACCCTAATGATCAATGAAAAATTCATCGGTGAGTAAAGTGGCGCTGGTAACGAATTGGCATTAATTCATACTTGACGCCGCCGTAATGAGTCGTTCTGCAGGTTTAATAACACCGGCTTCACGAACACCACTTATTCGAGACGATTATTTTTAATGCTCCGGAGTGAATATTAGAGAGGTCAATTTTCAAAAAGGCCGTCGGTTGAATTATAATATGTATAATCTTATCAATTTTTATTTAAGCGTTTTAAGCAAGCAACGGACGCTATAGTTCGTGTTTGACCAACGATCACAGACAGTAGAGCGGAGAAGTAAGGTAGACGGGGTAATATTTATCATTAATATTATTTTCAATGCAGAGCGTAGAAAAATAAGAATATCAAATTGAGAAAAAGGCGGCCCTTACCTTATTATATATAATAAATGGGATATTTTTTAATCCAAAAATATAAATGCAAATTTTTCAAAACGTATAAAAGATCAGTGCTGGAGTTCAGTTAGTATTAACCGCGTGGTTAGGTTGTTAAACATATAATGTCGTTACCAAGTGTCTTGAAATAGTGCACCTAAATTTAGATAATAATTAAGAATTATAGTAACACGCTTTATTAGCGAGCGATTCAGTTTAAAAATATGCTCACAAAAATATCAACCACTCTTTTGTTAGCCACATCCGATTCAGCATTTCCTTTTTTAAATTCAGATTGTCACAGGGCCGCCCTTATGATAATTTTATTTGACGCTCATTTCCATATAAATTAAGCAGCGGGATTTAAAGTTTAGGAAGAATGCACTTGGTGGGAATAAAATAGTGACATGATTATTATACGGCTGCGCGTCTTGTCGGTGGGAAGTTTTTCTCAGCTCACACATTTGTCCACTATTCCATTTTTGGTCATAGTTTCTAACATAGAAGAAAATTTAAAGTTTTGCAATATTATAAGGAGTAGTTTGAGGATATTAATTAGGATATTATCTCCTCCAGAACGCCCGTCACCTGGCAATTAATTAGGCTTACTAGCCCCTCTCTAAGTTTTATCAGAAAAATTACACCTTATTATATTCCAATATATTTTATTGTATTGTTTTAATGTAAACTACTTTTTTTATGATACTATGGTACTTTATATATATATATATATATATATATATATATACATAGTTTAATATGTGTGTGTGTATATATATCAATGCATATATGTCAACAGTTTTACTCTTTAATTAACAATTTAGTTATTAAGAGCGAAATTTCCCAACCGACAAGAAAGAGACCGTTGCGGATAGAGGGGTTGAAGGTGTGGAGGGATGGAAGATGAGCGGACTTTGACAGTTAGAAATAATTTTGTCGCCCCGAAATTCGATTCAAATACTGGGCAATATAAACACTTTTGTAAAAAATATCCCGAAAAATCAGTAAGTTTCCTTCATCACGAAAAATTGAACTGTTCCTTTAAAAAAATGCTTCTTTCTTAATTCGTAGACATCTGGTACAAAAATACTGCGTTATTTTTTGGTATTAAAAAAATTGCGTGTTCTCCTTCGTGCGTCTTTTAAAATTCGGTGAGGAAAGAGGTCGAGAGGCGATGCCCGGGGAGTTCGGGGCTGGGGTAACTTTGGCGTTGTGTCCATTAACCTTCCTGGTTACTAGTTTACATTACAATACAACCTATACATTTTTTCCCTGTCTTTCCGCAATAGGTATCCGAATTTGATTTCGGCCCAAACGGACCGATGATATTATTTCCGAAAACCATTTCTAAATCAGGTGGCTAAAGTAGGGCCGGGCGTTATTAAGTCTCAGGGCCGAACGTTAGAGTCGGATTCAATTAGGGTATGGCGAGCGGTGCTAGCGGAGAGCTTTTTGCATTAGCGCCAGGTGCACGTGAGCCGGCTTTCAACCGCACATATCTCAGTTTTTTCCTTCCCTTAAGGCTCTCTTGGCCGAGGGCCACATTAGAGTCCAGTAGCTTGTCTGAATTATACAAAAATCTGCTAATGTGTACGCTAAAGCAGTTTCTTGTTTTATTTTTTGTACGAGGTCTAAGAAGAATTTAATACACCCAGAATACACATGTAGGAAAAAACTAACCTCGAATTTAGCCAAAACATGCACTCGTGAAAAAAATTTCCGTTCCTTAAATAGAATCCTCTCAATTTAATAAAAAATAAAACAAAATGTTCTAAATCGGTAAAACTTAGGTTTTAAAAATGTTTTTTTCTCGTTTTATACCATAGATTATTTGGCCAAAATATAACGCGTAAGCGGGTCCTCAACCAAAACAAGCCGATACAATAAAACAATATTATTCCTCCATATTTACTTTAGTCACACCGGGTGCTGGTTCACTGTCTTATACAATTAAAGCGACTGTAAAACTGTGGACCAGAGTCGAGAGGGAGGACCCCAGAACAGTTCATTTGCGGTTGTACGCCTGTTCAATAGCGAACCGAGGACTAAAATATAGCGTCGAGGGTTTCGGTCGCAACTTGCAATCAACGAACGGAGTGTATGCGGTGATCCACTGTCGAGGAATAGAGTATCGAAGCTCTAGCATCTGCTACTAATGTGCACTAATGCACGTGTTAGCACGGAGAATATGAAAGCTCGTTCGCTATCGTTCATTAATTTAATTTATCCATTATTCATTAATTTCGAATAAATCGGTGGAAGACAGAAACGGAAAAGTCTACCATTTTTAAATATATTACATTCAGGATTGTCACAGTTTGCATAAAATGCGTTCGGTTATTCAGAACCCGCCGGTCATTTGCCGAATTGTACGGGACAAAACATTCAATCCCCTATATTTATTGGCAAATTTGATCCTGGGCTTCAGAATTTCTCAATATTCTCAGTGACATGCACGCTCTCGCCTCTTCAATATACATCCCAGTCGTGATTTTTTCTCATTTCTAAATTATCGCCACTTATATATTCTCATCCGAATACAGAAGTTAGTTGCGACCGGTTTACTTACTTAAGTATAATTAGACTCGCATCAATAAGGCTTCGTTAGTGTACACTAAAACATACTATACAGTAAATATTCCGTTTTTAATTACATATGGCGAATAAAGTCTATCCGGCGTAATCGGAACACGCGAACACTGCAATCGTTTCTTTCGACGCAACATAGTTTTTTTCCGACGTACATGTATGTATTTATAGATATATACATATAAAAAACTCGCGAAACGCGATAATAGCCACTTCTTCGTTATTTACACGACGTTATTAACCTATAAACATATGTATATATATAAATATACACGGTATTACGCTCACAACAAACACAGTAAGTAGACACTAACTCGTAGGCCATTGAAAAAGTTGTGGAAGAATCAAGAGAGGTCGGGTTTACAAAAAACCGCCAACGAAGAACGCGCACTTGGACATTTTTTTTAACAATCAACCCCTTATTGACGAACGCGTTTTTAATTACACTTTCTTAGATACCGACGTACAAAATATATTTTTTTAAATTTTACATTATCCCCTCGTCAGCCGAATTGACCCAAAACAACCGTAAACCGCAACTATAAGTATCGACAACAAACTTGTTTTTATTTTATTAAAAAATTGACAAAAAGGCGAAAAAACGATCGGAAAGTATTATCTAGATGTATTAAAAAAGATTCGAGTATTTTTTCGAAAGTTTCATTTTGGCGCAAAAACCAGGAAGAGACGATGATGACATTATCAATAAAAATAGTTTTATACTAGTAACAACAACAACAACAACGATAATTAATTAATTATTCAATGGCTAATTAATCGTACGAAAGTATGGGGCGGGGCGTTGGGACAATGGAGTGTGGGGGTACCTATCGGCGGGCTACTCCGCTTCTTCGACCAGTTGAATCCATCGGCGCAATTTTAAACCTGAGCCTTTTGGGAGATGCGATAGCGCCCCTAATAGCTGCTCTATCTTCTTCAGTCCAGGGTCGTCGTCATCGTCGTCCACGACCGAGTGAGACCGTCCTCCGCCGGCGGCTCATCAACAACACTTCCCGCCGACATTTTCACCTTTTCCTCGGAGCTCCCGGTCGTCGAGGGTCGTTCTCATTTAAAAACCGTGATAAATAACGAATCCTTTTTTTCTTTTTTTTTACTTATTAAAAATTACGAAATGACGAAAGACACACTAAATAACGGGAAGAAGCCGTAAAAGCCTTCTCTATACTTTTTGTTCGGTTCAATTTTTTTCCTCTCCCTTACTATAGCACTTTTTTAAATCTCTCCGTATTCCACACTCCCATCTCTCTCCTTCACTTATCATCATAGACTGTCGAAGACCCGCAACGACTGTATGATCACGTCGTCCTAAAACAAAATTGAATCGCATAAAAATCAAATATGACAACAACCCTGTAATAACTACTGTTTCGTTTGACCCGATCAAAATTTACCCGATATGCTCAGATATAATAGAGCATTATGCCGTAATCATAAATTATATGTATAATGAAGCGTGCGTTTGGTAGCAGAACGACCAAAGATCCATTTTACGCTTTGCATTGTGGTCTGATCAAGCGGTCGGTACCGAATAACTGATGCCTATGCCGGGTTGACGCCTATCCGCGTTGACGTCTGTCATTTAAACGTAGCAAATAGGCCTAGACCGACCCACGGCCGATAGGCACTGGTATTCATACATTAGCCACCGGCGTACATGAACCAAGACCACTGCATTGATTAGATAGCGGCCTCATTTCAGGTTCAGTCCACATGTCATTCACGTGAATTTATCCCCCATTATCTATACTATGAACGCCATTTATTTTCTTCGTGAATCATTTCCGTAAATATATAGCACCCAGTTGGAGGCAATAATAAATATTTACCTTTAAACAGGACTCTATGAATTCTTCTAAGGTGATGACTCCATCTTGATTGATATCGAGCTTCCTGAACACGTAATCAAGCTGCTCCCGAGACTTCCTGTCCTCGTCCAGCTGTCCAAAAAAAATTTTCTGAATTTTAGAAACTGATAGCACATCTGAATACATTTTTTCTAGTGATATGAAAAATCGTGCAATTATTACAATACAGAATATAGCTTGTAATGTAAATTAATTAGAGCTCTCCATCAAACCAAACTTGATTCCAGAGTCCTTGCTATATACAGGCACTAGTGTATGGGTGCGTCTTTTTGTGTATATACATATATATATACATAAATAAAATCTATTGTCGGTGTTTACTTACAGTGAGCGGGTGGTGGGAGCGCCTGCCCATGAGCTCATGAATGGCGAGTACGATTTCGCCAAGCTCGGCTTTGGTTATGCAACCGTCCCCGTTAATGTCGTACAACTTGAACGTCCACCTCAGTTTCTCGTATATCGAGCCCCTCAAGAGAG
This sequence comes from Lethocerus indicus, assembly GCA_019843655.1. NCBI lineage: Eukaryota > Metazoa > Arthropoda > Insecta > Hemiptera > Belostomatidae > Lethocerus > Lethocerus indicus. The sequence goes on from JACDQD010000004.1 coordinate 9,241,722, forward strand.
TCGACAGAGTCACGAGCATATCCTGAAATTGAGATGAAAACCCCTCACTTAATTAAATCGCAAATTGATGTGACATATTTTCATAGTTTCATATGATCATAAATAGTCGTTAATTTGTTTATAACACCGTTAAGATTTTATTACAGATGATACAGTACAAGATTCATTCATACATCATTAATTTAATTCTTCTTTCTCAAGGCCGATGGGTTGTACCCAAGCGTGCGGGCTTGGAATTGCTTTAACATTCATTAATTACACTTATTTTAATTAGTTGGCCCTTCGGGGATTCAATTGGACTTGTTTTAATTATGGCCATATTTTTAATTTCTGTTATTCCTGCAAATAACGGAATTTTATTAATACACAGACTGACCCCCATAACGGTGGCAAATAATAACATAATAATATAAATAATATTATCCCGTCTGCAAAAACACTTGGAGGATATCCCATCTAGGTTTAAATTTGACTATAATTAACACTGAAGTGTATAAAAATATCTTCTACTCTTATAGTAAAAGAAGATAGCCAACTAGCCCTTTGCTTACACTTTTTTTCAGTATTGTGTTGAATGTTGATTATCATTTTATATGTGAGTGTTATTTTTTGAATAGATAGATATGCCTAGATTGTGCAGAACTTTTTTTACTACTGTACCTATTTTAGCTGTCATTATATTAATGTTGAACATTTCTCGACTGTTTAGACATGAAATGAGTTAGATTTAATATTTTGAAATCAAGTTAGATTTTGCGAATTAATTTTATGGTTTTAAAATCTAATCCGGAGATAAATAGATAGGATGCCCAATAAGCAACCAACATGCGAGAAGTGATTCACCAACCTCTTGAAGACTGCGAGCAGGCGAAACTGCTCTGGCAAAAGACCAAACCGGCGAGCGGGGGCAGAAAATCTCAAGAAGCGTCATTATTTTTAACTTCCTGTTTTATATCTTTCTACACTCATAAATATTCGACACGTCGTCGGCCGTTTATTGTATTCATCATTTTTCAATTATCGACATACTATTGTCGAAAATATTGCTTGGGGGTTCAAAAAAAAGTGTTATTATATTCAGAGTGCAGTACAGAGAATGGGTAAAAACAGTAAGGTTGTCCAAAGCCTGGCTGAGCGTTGTTAAATTAACCTGTGTACCGAAGTTCTTTATGCATTTCACGTCCGTGTCCCCCTTTCTACCCTTCGCCTTCTCGTTTTAATATATTTCCGGGGTGCAATTCCACTGGCTGTGGTGGAGGTGGTCGGCAGCCATGTTGTTTTTCTTATTGAGGCATTATTTATTAGAATGGGGCCCGGGGTGTGGCCCCCGTAAAACCGGCTCGTGGGGGTGGGCCACCGACCACCACACACACCCCTATAAACAATGTATGTTGGCCTACCTACCGCCTGTCCCCTTCCACGGCCAGTAAGCGAGCTCGTATAAACCTCTCAGTGTCCCGATGAAATAATTGCCGCTGCACTTTCTCTCCTGTCCGATTTTTTCTCGTAGCTAGAGGGCTTCAAGTATTAACGAGACAGCGGGCTCACTTATTCGCCACCAGACGTTGACTGCCACGAAGGAACCCCACCTTTTCGAATAGAATAACTCCGGTCCTAATTAGTTGAAGGCGTCCGTGGAAGACCTCGTCTTCGGGCTTTCGGTTTCGGTTACTAACGAATCGGCGTTGTTAAGCACCGTTACTAGTGCATCGGTTGGTGTCGTGCATAAATACTTGAGCATACCTATAACTACCTAGTGGAAATGTGCATTGGAACTCTCTATGAACCCGAGAAGTTATAACGCTCAGAAAATTCGCATTAATTAGTAGAAAAAAGAGTTTTTCCTTACCCTGAACGTTATTGCACCGTTGCAATTGACGTCGAATGCTTTGAAGACGTAATGTGCGTAGAGCGTCGCATCTGGAACAAGAAATTTACACCTGAATTATATTTTGATTACCCAGTCATTTGTTCATAAATATCTCTTTATAAAAACCAGACGAACAGTTAAGAAGTACCTGAAAAATAAAAATGTGAAAACTTCTACCAACAGAAAAAATAATATTTCATTAATTCATTTCATTTATTTTATTGATGGTATAACTCTGTGTAAGATTTAATCCAAACTCATTTAGAAGCTTCTTTCTCAAGTCAATCTGAATATATATAAACTTTCGTCGTTATGATTTCGCCAGATATATCACTCTAGAAACCGATTACAGCAAATACGAAATTGAGCAATACGATGAGGATAATAAATATCTATTGTTGTATATTAATAAAGATGTAGTAATTATTTAATTATATTGTTGTGTCGTTTCCATATGTAGTTCCCTATATATGTACATGAAGAAACATTTAATTCAGAGACAATATTCATATTGGCTTTCAGTAGCACGCGAGTGGCATGTTTTAATTATTTTATATTCCGTCTGATAATGATAATAGCTCCTTTGATAAAAACTAACAGAAAAAGTAAAATAAAAAAAAAATGTTCTCATTAAATACAGTATTTACGCGAAATGAAAAAGGCCAAAAGCCCGGTTAAAAAGGGTTGTAAAGCACCGACCGTTCCGCGTGTGTATTTTTTCCGCGGGCGCAAAATAGCCAGAAACAATACAGAGAGAACTCATAAATCCTTGAAATTACTGCCCGGGCGGACCTTTAGCATTTTCTTATACGCGGTTTTTTTCTCACAAAAAGCTACCCGCCCGTTAACATTAAAAAACGAGGAAGGAAAAATGTTAGTTTTACAGCATTTCATTAGGGCACTCCTGTTGAAACGGCCTCGACCCTGCCAGTCTTTAACGATGACCACTAAAGGTTAATTACGCGCCAACGACTACGGTTAATTATCATCAACCGCTCAAATGTCAACACTACTGTTTTCTGTCTCGTAATTTCCTGTGTATGTCAATTTTCGGAGCTTTTAAACATTTTTTCTTACAATGGTTTCTTTTAACCATCCATTTTGTGCGTCTCCAAGAGGCCGATATATATCCGACGGCTTTGAGGTATACTTTAGGCACGTTTGACCTAACGTATTATTATATGTTCACGAGAATTTAATGTTCCATTTTTAATGTTAAAAGTTACATTTTAGTACTGAGTTCAACGCGAACAACCTGGCAAGTGTGGCCACTATACTGTCTCTATGCCGTATTCATGAGACCATATTCGCAATTAAATCTGTACATTCACCAATCTCGTTCATGTTCGTCCAAAAATCGGATCTACTTCACTTTTTCTCATAGATACGTATCCATAAAACTGAATACGAGTATATTTAATTTTTAAAAATCTGTTTTAGCAATCTATTTACTGAGTATTGGGGTCAGGACATTGACAACGCAGACAGAAAGTACAACCGAATTTTACAAACCCGGGCGTCGGTTTCAAATAACATAACACAAATCGGATTGAATAGGGCGACTGACAAATAGGAACAGGTTGGCCTACTGCCAATTGACCCAGACTTTGATACGAAAATAGTGGGCCCGCACCCACTCACTTCCAATGAGCCAACCCTGATTGATCCACAGGGGCCATTTATATTAGAAACGAGTATAGTCTTTGTTAAAATACAACACAGACTGTTCAGAATATCTGTTTTGTGGCCTGCGAGGCCACGACTCTACGACACACGAAATCTACGGACCCGATTTCCGCGTACTTTTCCTTTCAGTTTCAGCTTTATCACAGACTAAAATACTTGTAGAAGTTTTTGTCCACAACTAACACCCGACAGTTCAAGCCTCCTTGCGGCTTAGCGGGGGTCCACTCCCAAAATCTGTGTAATGAGTTTATATTTATCCGTATTTGGGTTCTGTTCTTATTAAAATACTTTCACTGCATCCTTTGAATAACCGAAACCGTTAGCTAATTAATTTTTATAACCGTTTATTGAGTGTGTTGTTGGGTAATTGGCATGTACCGTTGAAAAGGGGAAGGATGGGAAACTGTATATAGAGGGCGGCATTTTTGGATTAGCGAATGTCGGGTAGGACGGGTTCTCAATTTCAAACTGATCACAACAAGTCTGAATATTCTGGAGTGCTGTGTTGGAACCTACAACACCCCGCCCCACCCCACGCGGGCACTACTTTAACTTAAAGCACCAACTAGAACAACTTTTTTTCCCGAAATCATCGTTCGGACTTGGACAAATTTAATTTCACAAACTGAAATGCCAATAATATTGTCGAAGAAATGAGAAAACAGTGCTGCATATTATGATGATTTAATTCAGCCCGTTTTTGAGTATTCAAATTGTTTTTCACCGCCCGATTTCTTATATAAGAACGGGCTGCAGTGTCTTTTATTGAAAATAGTTATTTTTCGAATTATCATTTCATATATTCAATTATTATACGTTAATACACATTGGACAGTACCTGAAACATGGAAAATAATGAACACTTCGCGTGGAACTATGCTAATTCGTACCCATAAAGGAGAAAATAATCAATGCATTAAATAAAAACTAAAATAAAAGACTAAAAGAACCCTTTGCCTTGTAGTTAAGTGCGATTTAAATCCAGCATCAGATAGTGTTTCAATAGTGCCTCACGGGAGGGCCTTGGCATCGCCTCCCTTTCATTGGGACCACCTGTATTAGTTATAGACCAGCGGTTCTCCCCTCAAACCGGTCTTTTCCGATTTTCCAGATTAATTTTGAGCAGGGATATATTTCTTATTTCAACGCGTTCAGCGCGTCGATTTTGTCCGTCAATGCGTTCAGTTCGACAAAATTTCAAATTTTTTGAAACGTTTAATTTTATTTTATTCACCGCGCGTAGAAAATAAACTATGATCCAGATAAATATGTATTCTATGGCAATAATATAAATATGTTAAATCAGAAGAAAAAAATAAGAAGACAGTTTCCCAACCTGTAAAATATTGTTCAAAATATAATGGTGTATTATTCAGTGTAATTATATCAGAGTATAATAAATTTGGATTCCGTACTCGGATGAAACAAGCGAGAGTAAACTGAAAGTTACATAGATGATAATGGTTAATTATAATAGCAGTAGGAAGATTTGCATAGTGAACATCAATAATTCTAATTGAATACCCCCTCGGCGATGCTGAGGAAAATGGTCTGCCATTTCAACAGTGGAACAACTGATCGTAACCGAACTCTGGGCCGGTGTTGAACTAGCGGCGGCTATAATTTCGGCCCCCCGAGCGACGAATAAATTTCACGCCCGAAATCTCATATAAGAACGGTTATCGGGTCGGTTCAATACTGGCTAATAGTCGAGAGGGATCTACTACAAACAGGAGCCGCGGATCCGCTTTATGTTTACTCTTGCCCTCTCAATCGGCCGCACACTTGGCTTCTGTCTTCCGCTCTTTCTCAAATTCCCACATTCGATTGCACAGTTCAACAGATTAAGACCGCTTAAAACAACATAAAATACGCCTCCTCGTTCTAGACTTAGTCGTTTCGCCCAATGCTAGCGGTAAAACTGTACAGTGACAAAAAATAAAATAATTATCGGTCAGTTTCAATTACTATTTTCATCTACTACAAAATCTATAATGGATAATATTTATGGGTCAACCCGACATCAAGAAACTATAATTAATTCAGTTTCAATTTATAATCTGTATTTTTCCGATGAACAATAATTTCGACTGGTTTGATGATCGTTATTATTATATAATACTATATTAATTAAGCTTTCCCGAGCTGGAAATTAAAAGGGAATACGTTAACTTACAATTTCTCTCTACTTAAAAAAATCCTATTCTAAATATCCAGTTCCAAACATCAAACAATGTTGATAGTACCCCAGTAAATAGTTTCTTATTAAGGAATGCTGTTAGAGATTTGATGATTAGGCTAGCAGGAGAAGCGAATAAACAACTTGATCCTTTCAAAGGTATATAATGGTCCATTAAAATAAATAGCCGTACAGAATATAATATTCATCGAGTATAGTGTCAGAACGTAAATATCCGTAGACGGATAAATAATAATACGTTTAATACATTTTTATTTAATCAGTGCTAATTGGATGTACCTCAAACATGACCAAGAGAAAAGAACGATTATCTTAATTCATAATAAAGTTCTTAATAAGTCTGCACGACTTTAGTTATGCTTTACTGGTTGCTATTCATATACCCGTTGAGAGAAAGAAAAGGAATAGTATATCCTGCAAACCTAGTTCAGCTAAAAGCAATGAGAGTTGTTTCTCATTCAAATCCAAGGTTTTTTCCAGAAAAAAATTAAATTCCAGGTTAAGATGAGGGTCTCGCAAAGAAGTTTCTTCAACAAACGGCATTCTTCCGACCTCATTTCTCATTCCTAAAAGGGGGATTCTTTCTTGTTAGGGGAATAACAATTTCAAAGTTGGTAGTGCCTCAGAGACGAGTCCTACGGGGAATTGCGTTTAATGCAATTTTGACTGAAAATCCTAAATTACTCTGAACATCCGCGTATATCGTCCAGTCGATGTATGCAGCCTTTACGGTATTTCCGGACGGATGGGCAAGCGACAGCCGGGTGGGACCCATCTCAGGTTGCAAACGGAACAGAAAATTGACCCTCAAAGTATAATTGCAGTTCAGCAAATTACACGGAAGGGCTGCTGAAAAAGAGCTGCAGGCGTGTGCAGGGGGCGGCAGCCCCCGCGGCCAAATTAAGCCCTGTGGACCGAGCGAGACAGGTGCGCTCTCATTAGCCTCACACACAGTCATCTCTCCCTCCAACACACAGACAGACAGACAGACATCCTTTCTGGGATCTGCTCAAGGGGTCGGCAAACAGCTTCTGGACCCAAAAGCCTGTACACAGGATCTGTCTTCTCAGCGCTACATCACACGTTTGAACGAAACATACGAAGGGATCAAATATACAATGTAATATATATTATTTCCTTCGCAGTATTATTATATAGAATCTATACTATATTATACTAAACTATATTATAATAGCCCAACGTGAGCCTGTACCGGTCTGCGACGTCAGTCCCAATAGGACTAGCCGGACAGTAGAACAAATCAAAAACTCTCCCTCTCCCTCATTTCGGCACCCCCTCTCGGTCCCTCTATCTCGCCCCTGGACGGCCGCTAAAGTGACTCTTGACCTGGCAAATCCTCCACCGATTTTAACCGAAGGTTCGATCGATAACAACGGGGCGGCACCAGTCAACTTGAAGCCCACTTACACTTAGTGTCCTCTCTACGTGTCGGCCCCACTTACTCGAAACCGGTCCCGCCGCAGATAACCGTTTTAGAACAAAAAATTCCCCAACACCCCCGCCCCCCACCCCTCGCCAACACCACCAGAAGAGTATAATACCACTCAAGGCGTTGTCCTCCAGGGATCACCTACTGAATCTACAGGCAGACGTCTTAATAACCACTCAATATTTATTGCCGAAGAAATAATAATAACGTTTTCATATTACCTATGTTGGGCGATTAATGAAAATGTTATCACGATATTATAGCTATTTAATGGCACCAAGTTATTTAGTCCTTAAGGAAAATATGAAAGATAAATGTATATTTATATGTATATAAAAGTATAAGAAATACTTTTATCACAATACCTGCTCCACGGCTATATGCCAGTTTCGTTTTCTTTGAATATTAAAATCCCACATTAATTTGAAAATTTGACGTTTCAATTTTGAAAAACTCAATATTCGTAATCGGATCCCTCAAGTCCTTAGGCCATTATTCTTACAAATAAAAATATAACGAGATTACAGCACTAATAAAAAATCGGACACTTTATTCCATCAAAATGTATTGGCCATGATAGATTGGAAATCGGGTGGTAAATTTGCGAACTGTATTGATTACCTCTATTAAACTAATTTCGGTAGTGTTTTCGTTTAATCATCCTGTCAGAAGCTTTCATAATTAAACGAAAATAATTAATTCCACGGTAATATCACTCAGTCTGAATTCATTATCCCGTTATGTGGCGTAAAAATGGAAACATTCTAATACGTTATGTTTTGCCTACAATACAATACACAATAGAATCCAATTTTTAATTTTATTCTTAAATCTCTTTTAAGTGACCAGGACACGCCAATCAGAGTGGAGGAAATAAAAAAATATCTTATTATTTCTACTGGAAACTCATTCTCTCTATAAAGTTAATCTATACAGGTGAATTTATCCGATACGGACCTCTCTTTAATAGGCGCCATTTGCTTAAATATTCCATAATTTAAAGCGGTATCGGTTTAATTCATCAATCAAGTTTCAGTTTCGTTTCGACTCCCCGCGGATAGATCGTAAGTTAAATTCCCTCTCTCAAACACAACGTCGTGAACAATGCGTGCGTCTTCTTCGCCGGTCTTATCTCTTGAATAATAATTTCGAATCGTTTGAAATTCAAATGGATGCTCACTCTGATGGGGAAAAGGAAATGCAGATTTATTTAAATTGACTAGTTCAATTACCGAAGGCGAGTGGCGAGGTAATATACAAAGATAGGGGGGGGGGAAGATCCATCCCACGGGGAGATGGAAAGTCTCCAGCCGGCCGATTAATGTTTCACCAAGTCAATTTGTTAGTGGACCCGTCCATATTGATGCCGAACCGACCCAACGCCCTCCTTTATCCCGTATTATATGTAACCTGCCTGTGCAAAATCCATTTTACAAATTGTGGCCTACATTTGGAGGCCGACCAAACGATCGGTAACCGGCAACAGATATATTTCAACCGGCGTTTAAATATTTATATTTTCATTTATGATCGGTTATAATACATTTTTTAGTGATTTTCCGGGTGGAGGGAATCGTACGGCTCAAAATTTATTAAAGCCCGTGAATAAGAAAATCTGGAACCAAGTATCTACCCTACTGTTAGGTAACCTCCTTTCCTTAAGTTATATTTCACGCAGAGAAAAAAATTGTACTTTATATTATTTTGGAACCGACGAAGTGGACGCAATCACTGGCTGATGTTCGTAAGATGATTTCTTGTAGCGTGTCCCTCGGTACTATCTCTATCGTTGCTCTATTACAGTAATTGTCCCATTAATCACATAAAAGTAGACGTGGCCATTGTGTTGTAATTTTTACATGTTCCAGTTGGCGATAATTCACGTTCTTCAGTTTCGTCTCTACTATTAGTAATAATTAGTTGCTCTGGGAATATATAATTCCCAATTATAGACAAAACAAGCGGAATATTTATTCCAATTGAAATAAAATGTTTCTCTTTTATAATAGTTACCCAAATGTAGGAACTCATTTAATTCTGACACTTTCTACGTCGTACATAGAATACCTTCAGACCACTGGCGATGCAAACTTGGGTAATTTACGGACGGGATGTTGACTGGACGCAATTAGAAAATATGGTTGGCATGAGAGAAGGTAATGGGTTTTAGGAAGCGGAGTTGGAAAACATCTTCGATTGTTAGAATGAGAAAGTCTTTGTGGTTCGCACAATTCGAAACAAACGAAGGGAGATTTAGAATTGTTAGGGAATTTTGACTAAACAGTTTAGATACAGGAGGTAGCCAAATTTCTTTTAGATACTGTACAATATATGTATTCCGTATTGCTTTGTACATAGCTTTAATAACAATTTAATATCAAAAGCACGTTAAATCTGGATATACCCTCGTCTAGAGCAGAAACACTGGACCTGACAAATAGATGAGGATGTTGTCCTTACTTTGGTTGATAAACAAAATCTATACCATACAAGGAGAACAAAAATATGGAATGTGCTGTTTCTTTTCAATTTGCATGCGTAAATAAAATATGGGAGATTCGATATATTTTTACGCTCTTATTTTCAATGAATAGTGTAGTAATGTTGTTTATATTATTGTGGGTAAACTTGCAATTACGCTTAATATCGGGAAATTCGCGGATGGAGGAATAGAAGGAAACGGTCGATCCAATCGCGTTCACCGGAATAGCGGCCAATATTTTGGGCTTCACCTTTTTGTCGGCTATTGGGGAAAGGATAAAGCGTGTGGGCGTTGAGTGTGTGGGCCGGGGCGTCTATTGTGGTGGGGGCGGCCTCCCCCGGGATACAGAGAGAATCCACAATGATCCCCGGATGAGAACCCGAACAAACTACATATATTATTAATCGTCGGCACCTTCTTTATTTGCCCTTTTCATCGATTCGCCACTCAGCCGGCGGTTAAATGCCCCGTCGGAATTTATCATCCCCCATCAGAACAATTTAAGTTCGACATTACTTTTTTAAAATCTCCATGACCGAGTTCGCCCCACTACGAGTCCAATTTTAAGCTATTTGGGCATTGTGAATATTTTACGATATGTATAATATAAATCACAAAGATGGCCATTTGAGGTATCTTATTAAGCCAAAATTCAATCGGGATGCAGTATTGTGTTAAGGTAGATTCGGTTGTTAGCGGAACCTCCTATAACCATGTCGACCTAAGCCAGTTGGGATACATCCCTAATGTCAATGCTCAGTGTAAACCACTCAGTCATCAACGGTTAAAAGCCAGCATAAATGTTTCATTCCAAACGTATATAATTATAAACAAATATCTATACCCATTAAAAGAAAATAAATAAACATCATCGTCAATCTTGTGCAACAAATGAAGTATCAGAGAATAAGTAGGGCCAGGATTTAAAACGACGACAAATAAGTTTAGCTTATCATTTGTTGTAACTGCCGATAGAAAGATAAAGAGTAAAAATGCGATAGTATATTAAAAATAGATAAACTTTAAAATAATTATCCGCGTCGTTATCTATTTCCTCTTGCGTGGTCTGGATGGTTTCGTCTTAGCGATCAGGAGTATTCAATTACTGAAAGAGAGAGTGAGTGATTAAACCATATCGGTTACAGAAGTAGCGTCAATTTAGAATTCTGAAAAAGTACGATATATAATTAGCTGGCTGGTCCCCCTCCTCCTCTTTACATATTCAGTTCGAGGGTTTCGGTAACCAACACAAATCGATATTATCTCTCTGCCGTAATAGCTTCAAGACAGGCGATGAGAAACAAAATCATATTAAATCGTATTACTTATTTATGATATTATCAGTAAATTTTGGGCGATAACCTGTTGCGATTCTCCGAGTATTAATTGCCAATGAAACTATAACGGTTACTTCATGTTACACGATAGCTTTAACGTAGTTTAATTTGAAACATTTACACGTAGCAAGGTTCAGGGAAGCGGAAATACCTCTGTGTCTACAACAGAGCAAACAGAAGACCCAACCGGAAAACATCTGAAGTGGAAACGGCGATTCGAACCAGTCCTTTGCAGGAATACAAATAATACAGCTATATCTGCCCGTTTCCGAAGTGGATATGGGATATTGAATACAATTTAGGTGGGTATAGAATTTTTAACCCGATAATCTGGTTGGTTAATAATTGACGGACTTATATGATTCACGGGACGCCTGATTTTAATTGCTTTCGTCCCGAAAAATATTTAATGAACTTTACTTAGGAACAGACATGCACACACGGAGCTAATCACACAGACAATAATTTCAATTATAAAATATATTTTTGAAATATTAACTTCACCAATAAAAATTAGGAATACATGTTGCCCTTTGTCAAACTCTTGTAGGAGTCTGAATTGGTCACCACGCATCACACAGACAGAAAGTCAAACAGAAATAAATGGTACTGAAAATATAAAACTCTCCCAGTGTTAAGGATTAATACTAAAAATGCATTTATGAATAGGAAAAAACCTTCGTAAAGTAGAGAGTTATATAGAATGAGCTCGATTACAAGGTTTCGTTGCGATATTTCCCATTTATTTGTATGTACCGACGATGGCCAAAGCTCAAACCGATCCATCCAGAGAACACGCGATCACACCATCACAAATGAAAATATCTCTACGGCCATCTAAACCCTTTTATAGCAATTTAAACTATATCCTGTAACTATTTGATTGATACGTTTTTTCTAGTGTTTAGGTCGAAATGATTTACAAATGATAAGCGTTACTACTGTGAATCTGCAATGTACAACGTAACATGAAACAAAAGCTTCTACTAAGTCCGGTTCAAGTATTCAGTTATTCGCATAATTTCAAGTAAGACAGGCGCTATTACAGGTACACTTACTTCCGTGCGGGAAGAACTTGGAATAGATGTCCCTGAAAGCATCCTCTTGAACCACTCCTTCGGGACACTCCTGTGGGAATAAAAAATGCGATTACAAATTACAGAATTACTTATACTGTGATAAGCTGTTGATATATTTAGGGACAACCGTCAGTGTAAGTCGGAAAGTAAGTATACTTCTAGACTAAGTATGGTCTACTCCTTCATTCTTATGTCTAGTTTTCGATTGTGATCTACGTGTCACATTTGGAAATATTCGTAACAATTATTTCTGTAAATATTGAGAACGATATTCTCATTTGATTTTGTACTCGGCTGAAACATCTCCAGACGACTGTAACGAATTATAATTTCAAGTATACAATGTCATGGTGCGATGAAGTGCGTATTCTGTTGGTCGTCAGGTTTAGGCGAATGTGAATACTAGAGAGGGAGTTTAGGGGCGGGGGTTGGGCTATAAAGGGAAGGCCGCAGCTCATCCGTCACCCGGCAGTCTCAATTCAGCCCCGACACCTCAATTAAGCCAGGCAAGGTTCAATAAAGTCGCGGCCCGGTCATTAGCCCAGCCCGCCTCTGTCTCCAGATTACGCCCGGATCAAATACGGGAATAGCTCGAGGCGAGATCGCAGGTTCAAGGAACCAAATAGGCATCCTGGGCCCTGACCGATGCCCATTAATATTTCTAGATGAAGAAACAATCCCGCGCTTACAGTTTGCCGTCTCCGACCGAAAATGTTTCTATAATCGTCTCTCTCTTGCACGAGCGAATCCTACGCCTCCACGTGGTGGACGTGATACTTTGCTCACAAACGTCCCGAACGAAGATTTCCTGGGAGGAACCAACGCTAGCGACCCAACGATGAAGAATGCCAACAAGTTGTACATATATCGAAGTGAGACTTTATGTATAGAATACTTTTTATGTTTTGTTCAATAAGGAGTGAAACCGTTTAAAAGTTGCCTCTGAGAAATTTATTTTCACAGGTGAGAAGAGCGCTCGTTTGAATTTGAATTTGCTGTCACTGTGGAAACGAGAACTTTTTTATCGAAGATAAATCAAAATCTTAAAACTCGATAGGCAATGACCGAAAATAGAATGGACGCTTTATCGACGACTGTGATTACATCGACTGTGAACAAGGAGCTGAGGGAACTTTACAGACCGTTAGACCCGAAAACCAGTGTTACGATAGATGACAGGAGGAAGCTGAGAGCGGATTACAGGGAGGATGAAGTGACCCTTTCCAGCCTGGCCGAAATAGCGGTCAAAACCATCGCAAAGAACATCACGCTCATGCCGGACGTGGTCGGCCAAATACCGGGCCACGAACTCGAGCTCTTCTACGTCGTCCTCAGCACCAGTTTAGATCCCCTCATTACGGCTCCTATCATAGGTAGGTAGGCTGTATATTTAATATATATCCACCTAAAGCAAACCCAGATATCCCGTAAGTCGTATGGGGCCTATTCGAAAAAAACATTCGAACGTCTTTTAGCAATACGTAAGACCTCTGTCTGCTCCGTAGCGCTCTGTCCGTACTAATTCTGTCTCCTCTCGTTTTCGTATTCTTTAACTAGACCTGTTTAGATTTTATTTCACAATCGATTGATATCAGTTTTCCGTTCATATCACAGGTTTCACCTACGTTGCTCCTTTCCCTAATAGAGTGGCAACAGTTAGTTCCCATAATATTCTTATAACATGATCTATGACGAACTTCCCTTATATCCTTCATAAAGAGGATAAATTGCTAATCAAAATTAAAACATATCTGATATCACTAGTAAAAAATCTTCGAAATTATATATTCCGTTATTTGCGAACTTGTAAAAATATTCTCACATAAAAACAGATCGTGTCCTAGTGACGCGATACGAACTGGGATAGTGACATAATAATGCATACATTTTAAATGCCATCTCTATCGTGCCTTCAAAACCTATAAAATCTATTTGAGCATGTTGTAATTGCTAAAAGCTACCCATAAATAACTGTTTTATGACGAGTCGTGTTATTAATAGTATCAATCATTTTTATAATACGTAATAATTAACAGCTTCAACATTACAGATGAAGGTCGGTACTGGGAAAGGTGTACGTTAGCTAGGTGGCCCGAGGACCCCGTTTACCCCTCACGAAAGACGAGATACTCTTGGAAACGCCTCTTCCTAGAGAGGTTCGTCGGAGAATATCTCGAAAATCTGGAACCGGGATATATAGATTACGAAGAAGTGGCATCGGTCTGTAAAACGCTGGCCCCTTACGTTAGGACCCTCGAGATTAAGAAACTATTACCCGCCAGGTATACCAAGGAAGAGACATCAGCCGTAATCGAAAAAGACGAACCCTCTAAGACAGAATTCAGACCGAAAAAGGGACGCGCCGAACAGAAAGGGCAACGATTAAATATAGAAGAGGAGGATTCGGCGTCCATCGTTAAGTCTATTGTCGAAGAGGAACCAGTGGGCGATTCCTCTACGTCGGAAGAAGAACGTGAGCTCAAAGTGATTCCCGATAGACTCGATTTGAGTGTGCCGCTGTTCGGTTTAAATAAACTGAGAGAGGTGAAGCTGGAATTGGGGATGATGAACTATGGGAAGGCGGGAGGCTGTCCCGGTAAGGGTTGCCACGAGATGGCCCTGTTGAGCCCGGAGGACGGTGGCCGCCTCGGGAAGGGCCTCGGCTCCCTGGGCCCGCGTCTCCGAGCTCTCACCCTACACCGCTCCCTCCTCCAAAACCCCGATCTCCTATTCCGCATCGTTTCGCCCCACCTACTTCAAAATACCGCTCTCGATACCGTCGACTTTTCCTATTGCCGGATCGACGACCGGGCTGCGGAAATATTGGCCCGAGAACTGGTAGCTAAACACGTCCGCCTGCGCTATCTGAGGTTGAAGGGTAATCTAATCGGTGACCTCGGCACCTATTTCTTGTCCAATGTTCTCGCCACCAAACCGTGTCCCTCCTTGAAGACGCTAGACCTTTCATTTAATCCGGTGGGAAAGACGGGCGGCAGGTAATTTTATATACACACATCGCCATATGTCTTAAAATTTGTACGACGATGTTCGTAAGTTAGTAGCCCAAATTAATTTTAAAATTCGGTTATTTTTTTAATATACCTCTGTACGTATTCGAGTACGTACTTTCATTAATCAGGAAGAACTAGCGGTTTTGTATTTCTAGATGCCTAGCTGCCGCCGTAAGAAAGAATAACGTGCTGGCAGAGCTGAATGTGATGGCCTGCGACTTGGCCGAAGCCGTGGCGGTCGATTTCGCCAGAAGCCTTTGGTACAATGCCACACTCGTTTCCTTAGACTTGAGGAACAATCCCCTCCTGTCGGACAGGACCGCCCGAGCGGTGCTCGAAATGTTGGACATAAACCGGACGATCCAACGTCTAGACATGAGGGGTTGCGGGTTTCATTCGGACACGTTGCAAGCCGTAAAGCTCGGGCTCTGGAAGAACAAAGAGAGGGCCAGAGGAGTAGAACCAGTACCCCGGAAAAAGACCGACCGAGAACCGACGGTGGATATTGCAGGGACCGTCCCCGCCGAAAGTCTAGGGCAACCGGAAACAGAGCCCTCGGGTCGACACTCTTGGTCCGTATCCGTACCGGACGGCCAACTCACCCCGGAAATGAGAAGCGAACTGAAAGAAAAGGATTACGAGATTTACAAAACCAACTCGTTGTACTTCTTGAGGGATGAAGATCTTCCGGATGACTATAAAACCGAAGGGAGGAAAAAGAAACCAACGCCCGCAGTAGATAACGGGTATGAAGGAGAGGAAGAGGAAGCAGAAGAAGAAGAGGAAGAGAAATACAACTCTAATAACGACGATTGAGGACCAGGAATCATAAAATTACATTTTATACGATAACGTACGTAAAACGTTTCGCGCGAAAACAATTGTTTTTGTTTTATTTTTACGAGGAGGAGTGGTACCTATTATAGGGAAATGACTTATATTTAAATACTAAGTGAGAACCGAAATTCGTACTATATTTCCTTTATTGAAGATTCGACCGTTGTTTCGCCCATCGTTATTCCTTCAAGGGCAGAAATCTTGGGCCGTAGATTGGATTACGTCGACTGGGAGAGGGAGAATGGTGCCAGCGGCTAGGGCCGAGTCGGGACTGATACTGAATGAATTAATCTAGCCGTCCGAGTGGAGGGTGGAAACGAGGGGGTGCTCGGAAATGATGGGGGAGGCGGATCGATCGAACCCCGTGACGTTACTGGCCTCGAACCCGTTCCGCCCTACGTGTTGATACTCCCCGGGGAGGGAGACCACCCCTCACCCTGCCATCTGCCACACTTCCAGATATACCACGAGTTTGGCTCCTCTCCGAGCACCGGTTTAGACGTTTCGCCGGCTTTAGTAGCATCCGTTTGTAACACCCACTGTTAAATCCGAATGTCAACTGATTCGGAATGTTTATCTGTCCGATTCAGTATCATCGTCTGTGTATTCAGTTTCATTTTTGCCCCTACATATAATATATCGCCGTTTCCCCCAATAAACATCATACGCATTTTCCATTTATGTTCCAGTCATGTAGTGTTCGTGTTTTAGACTAACGGAATATTCGTTGCAAGTTATAATATAGAAAAAAATTAAGACGACACAAACAGAAACGATATTCACAACTCAGACATCCTGACCAGATATATATATTATATTTGACGAAAATATCGAATTACCGCTAGAATATCCCACGAGTGATGATACACGAATTGGACTGTATAGTTTATTTGAATTTACTTTTGGATAAGGGATTGAAGAAAGAGTCGGGTGGATAATGTGAATGGCACATATCGTGGGGCTCGACCTGGTCATGTGAAACTCAGGTAATCTACTGGAGTAGATCGGACGTGCTCGAGGACGGCGGGCACGCTCTAAACTCTTTGTCGCCGAAAGTGACCCTAGTGTATTTAACTTTACAGTACCCCCCTCCGCCTAGGAAATAGGAGTCAGGTGTTATTAGCGGACCTCTAACCGATGCTAGAATATGCTGCGTTGATATTAGAATTCCATTGGACCGACCCGAGATTTATATACATCTTCAATGTATCAAAAACAACTTTCAACGTACCTTTCTACAATATGATTGATGTAAAAGGAACTAATGGAACATGATTGATGTAAAAGGCACTAATGGAACAATTGTCAAGAAGCATATATCTGTTGTGTCCTATCCACTTACGATTGTCATTATATAGATCCATAATACAAAATATTTGACATAATAATTCCAAATAAATCTACTGAGAGTCAACAATAATAAGGGTTTTTTAAAAAGAAATTACTATTTAAAATTAAATCAATGAGGTAATATTTTGAAAATGTGGAGGAACACATTTTGACATCGTATCGACAACCCGAACTGTTTGAATTCATTTTTACAAATTGGGTAAACGCGATAAATGCACTTGATACTTATTACTTAGTAACTCGGGTGGGCGAGATGGGGTCATTTCGGTGAGTGTCTGACCCTAAAATGTGATCTACTTCCTGGGGTCAGTTTACTTCGCCGGTGTCCTCTTCCCCCAAACCACCACCCAGTTTCGGTCCAATATATTGGCTTAAACCTAATATTGACAAATTCTCTTAATACTGACAATTACTTTATATGTGTTCTCAGTTTAACGCATTTAACCAGATCAGTATGGAAAAAGTACGGACAATATCAATAAAAGTAAATTAAGCGGTGAAATACAGCTAAACTTATAAAACGTATATTTGTATTCCAGATGGCTCCTATATTTCTTTTGCGATACAGTTTCATGGGTTAATTAGAATGAATGTTTGCCACTATACTTAATTTATTGGTACTGACACCCAGAATAAGCAAAAACGTATAATAAACCGGATCCACTGCTCTACTAC
Source organism: Lethocerus indicus (assembly GCA_019843655.1). Classification (NCBI taxonomy): domain Eukaryota; kingdom Metazoa; phylum Arthropoda; class Insecta; order Hemiptera; family Belostomatidae; genus Lethocerus; species Lethocerus indicus. The sequence continues at coordinate 9,259,699 of JACDQD010000004.1, forward strand.
ATTTTATCCCCTGAATATTATCGAAACACATTTCTGGAAGCTATTCACAACTCGGACTTTGTATCAACATTACCAGATTTATGTCTCAACCTTTCACACAATTCTATCTCCAGAGTACTTTGATTTTTCAAATATATTTGGAGCAAGTCACTAGTTCATGATAGAATGTTATTTTCAGTATTTATATTATGAAATCCTAGCTTTTATTTATTTTTTATGATGTAGGTAATGTATGTTAATGGATAATTAAGAGGATGAGGGAAAAATAACTCAACGTTAGGAAGTGATATTTACATTGAGTATACTTAATTCTAGGGAACAGCAATAGTGAATGTCTACTATTCCTTTCCAGTTCAATTGTCGATTTTCAAAACTAATTTTACAGGTGGAAAAAAAGGAATATGGAAAAATATGCATTTGAGTTGATAAATGCAAAAATATGCGCTGTAGAACGGCGTAAATATTTTATAAACGGACTGTCCCACCAATTTAATCGATTGGGCCCGCGAACAATTTGGTGAATAAAAATCTGCATTTGCATAGAAATTCTCGTTGTACTTATTTTATGTTTATACATTTTACATAAAATTTCGAACAGTTTTGCATAACTGTTGGCGACGAACAAAAAACACGTACGGGGAAAGTCAAACAGCGATGCGACGTTATCGCAATCTCGGTGGCAGTTCGGGTCGTCCCAGATATATTATTTCATCCCCAGTTTCTAAAATTATTGCGAGAATTTCCGGCGGACGCTTTTAAACTCCAACTCGGTCCACAACGCACTCACAAAATTTATAGGGAGACGAATTAAAAATATCGGCTCCCACCACACCAAAATTTCGGAGCCCACGTCCAGTTTCGCCGTGAGCGAATTTATTATATTGGATGGATCAGTTTTTGAGTGTGCAATGAATAATTCACTCAAGCCTTACGCACTGATTGTTTTGATGATATATTTGTCAGAAAAATACTTCGGTGTTTTCGACTTCTAATTGCATTAGAGACAAATACATTTACTATCCTCATTTACTATACTCAATATACACATTTAATGTTCTTTCCAATGAGTATTATACGTTTTTACGGCCAGGACACGTTCCTCAATGGACAGAATATTCCGATTTATATCGCCCGGATCTAGAGGACTTTTGCCAACAAATAGGGACATTGTTGCAACTTGCGGCAAATTGGGCGATACTGTTTCTGGTCACTAACCCGAATTACGAATCGCTAGCGCACGAGGAAATCTTCGCCTGTGTGCGTGCGCATGCAACAAGAGATGCGCAATGTTGATACGGGGGCCACACCGGCCACTTCCCAATCTAAACGAAGGTCTAATTTGAGAAAGCAAAACAAGACATTGGCTCTCCCTTTATTTCCAGCGCGGGCCATTAGAACTCTTGATTTGAATTTACCCTTTATTTCAGCCCCGATAATGAACGATATTTCACCGGCGGTATTTACCACGACCAGAGGAGGTAAATTATCCGTTGGCGCTTAACCGGGTGAACGGTTCCTCGAAAAAGTGAAATTGACAAACATACGTATCGTCATAATGGCAATTTAAAATTGTTAAAGTGCAGTAAGGAATATTACTTCTTTGTATTCTCTTATTTATCTCTCTTCGCGTAATTCATTTTATTCGAAATTCATAAAGTATTCACAGCAGTGTTAATATATTTCCTATTAACCGATTAGTAAGGAAGTGCTGTTAATAGTTTTGAAAAAGAGAAATCCGCGATAACAAAAACAATATGGTGGTAAATTCACGAAATTGTGTGCGCAGGATAACCGCTGTGCCTTAACGCAATCCGCACAATAAACGAGCCAATCCGTAACTATAAAATGTTTTACTCGGAGAGGGTACGAATTTCTAGATAAAAGCTTTTTGATTTTTTGTACGCCTTCATAAATCATTTTCGGTCGCTCCAGGTGGCGCCGTTCCAAATTGTGTGAGCGGGCGTTTTGTGTAGAACGTCGGGGCGCTTCAAACGAGAAAACTCTGTTTCGTGCGGGGACGCGCTCGAGTGGCCGCCACTCCTCATTGACGCCGCCCTAACGAAGCTTGGCCCCGTTCTACAATGGGGTACATGACTCCGAAGCTCTAACATATCTATTTTATACATTTTATTTCTGTACACAGGTGACGTATTGACCCACAGAGTACCGTGTACGACTATTAACCTGAAATTCCAGTGTGTACAGTTTTTATTTGTGAGGTCCGATTGTCGGAAATTAAGCTTTTATGATTGTTGATGAATACGCAATTCGATATCACGTCAGTTCAATTCTTAACTTCGGAAAGAGCAAACATTTCCGAGGGGATACATTGGACGGATAGGCGTGGTGATGCTTTTATCTGAAAACAATTATTATCGATATTACTCCTATTATCTTGGAACAAAAACCGAGTACGACATTTCAATATAGTACGATATTCATAAAATACAATATATCGTGTTCTAATTCTTTGTGGCCTATACCTCAAAACATTTTCAACATATTTTACATGTATGATAAATAACAAAAAAAATGGTTTTTACACTAAACCAGTTAAATAACCGACTGCTGACGGTATGTAAAACGAGCTGACGGTATCGAGGAAAAATAATAGATTGTGCCACAACTTACAAACTAAAAATTGAGTCCTAGCTCTATCGAATTAATCATTTAGAATAAGTGTATAATCGAAGAGGAAATGAAAACTCGAAAGCACTCGCTTATGTAAACAGAACTCAACATGGCAGCGCGACAGTCATGCGTAAAATATAATAATACTTCATTATCGTTGCGGGTCTGAGAGCAGCTGGAACTTTCGATTAAAATATGTATGTCTTTGAAATAATGAAAGGATATTAAAACCCGGCATAAACCACAAGCGCGTAAACGGCCGTTGGGTTAATGACCCGTGAGGGAAGCTTCTGGTTATTGGTTCAGCATCCCGCACTAACCGTATAAACCGATGTGGCTGATCGTAACCTGAACCTATAAACTGCAACGGCTGACCTAGAGGAGGAACCCGTTGCCTGAATACCCAATTCCAGCATGAAATTTATCCGTTACTTGGTTGAGTGATTGCTCAGTTTAATGTAGATAATTATAATCCTGGAGAAGGGTTCCAGTCTTCATTCCGAATTATTGGGACTCGAACTTGAAGTTGAATGTGTACTTATTTCTGTAATTATAATTTGTTGCCTTTTTCTCATATCGACAATTATGATACATTTTATTACAATGCACTAAATCATAATGAAGCATCAGAATATGTTTTTCAAAATTTAATTCCTCTATTAATTACATACTTCACGTAGAAGATTAATATTAAAGAGATTAAACCATTAGCGATTAGAGAGATTAACCTTTTAAGATTAAAACATTAAAAATAATGAACACCGAAAATTACAAACATATTGACCGTATTTGTATTGGCTGGTTTCAATATAAAATGATCCTCGGTGGGCAATCTACCAGCTCATGCCCATAACCTCCCTGGAGCATGAGCTTATTGTTCCTTCTAAGAGGGGACGGAGGGAGGCCCAACTGGGAAAAAGAAAGAATGGGATCACGTGCTAAGGGACTGGCCGCTCAGCGATGAAGCCGGGAGAGTGAAGCCGGTGACAGCGGTAACGCTCTTTCAACCCGAAACGCTATTACGACACCATTTGTCAGGTCCCCGACAATTCGCCGAAAGAGGTTTTTTCCCAGCGATCCCCCATCTTTGGACAAGTGCATTAAGGTTTACTCTCCGCGAGGTTTCTCCCACCGTCAGTAGATTAGCCTCCACGTGGCGGTACGGGAATGGGCTGTTTTTCTCGGAAACGAGGGGAAAAGTACCCCTAACGAAGATTCGCGGGGATATAATCATCCCTGGATGAAGAGGAATAAATTAGTTGTGAAGTCCGCGAGGTGCTACTAATTACAGGAAGGGGATAATAGGAGGATTATATTCCCATTTTAATTGCAGTCGAATTATTAAAGCATTACACGAGGGGTGTTAAACTCGGTCCCACTTGCGGAGTTCATTTCGCACAGCCGAACCGAAAGTAGATTTAAAAATGATGTGTTAAACAAAATTACTGAGCATAATATAATAAGTAATTTGGTGAATCTATTTTACAGTTTAGATCTTTTTTATTTTATTGACTGCATTAATTCACTTTTATTGAATTCTATTTAAATAAATTAATTTTTTTTATTTTCACTGCGCTCTTAGTGTAACAAATTTTTAAATTATAGACGAAAAAAAAGAAGGCGTTAATGGACTCATTACAGGGCAAGGCAAAGCTAGACTTGAGAAGGAAAGACTTTTCTCTTTAATTGATACTTTAATGATCCTTGCGTTTACCATAATGATCGATGTTAAATAACTAGGGCCATATTCAAGAACACCTTTAAATGACTCAGGTAATGAATGATATGCAAGCTGAACGCAAATTCGGCCTCAGCGTTGTAGGATGATTAATAACTACTTTGGCCGGTTATTAATAGGGAAACAACCCCGATCATTCGTTAATTGATCGTACCGCGAGGGAGGGAAAGGGGAAAGTGTGTAAACGGCGGGTGGAACACGAGTAATCCCGGCTGGGGCCCCCTGTGTACAATTGGTACAGTACGCCGCCGGAAATTAAACATTGAATTTTGGGCCCGCGTCACAGGGCCGCAGCGCAAATCCGCGAGTTTATTTCACCCCGCCCCGCACTCAACAAAAAGCTGCCGCCCCCACTCTATTTGCCAACACACAGAGGACCCGTCCCAATTCAACCCACCCACTCCAAATCGTACTCCCACATCAACCTCTTTCGTTTTTCGTAAAACAAAGTCCCATTGCACGCTCGCATTTAGAGCCGAGAAGAATGAGTTCAGAACGAATTGCAAAGATGATATAGCGTTTGCGAATTAATTAGCATTCGCGGTCATTTAAAATAATTTATGCGTCAATACTGTAATAACATATCAGACTGCCGCTAAAACGATAAGCTGCTAATTAATGTGTTGCCGCTAGGTTAATGTATATAGGAGAATGATAAGAGTCAGATAAGGTTGGGCTCCTATTAGACGTTTAGGTGACCCCTCCCGCCATGTCTCTCTCTCTCCCTCTCTCCCTCCCTCCCTCCTTCCGTGCCACCCCCGCACCCCTCCAAGGGCCGCTACTAAATCTCTTCTGAATATTTCAGTATCGTCGTGTCCTGTGACCGGGTACGGGGACGGGGCCGGGGGTTGGGTAATCACCGAGCAGTTCCGAGCCCTTTTTTTTTAAACTCCGCTAATGGCCCAACTGTTTAGAGGCCGCCGACGTCCACCGATTAAGGACTTCATAGCGCAATAACAATTTTCCCTCGAGTTAGGTCGTTGCCGAGTCCGCGATTGAAACTAGCCCCGAATGTAAAACGATCTTCTAAACGGTATTAAAACGGTTCCGATAGCAACTATTACAGTCTCTTCTAACCTTAGACCATTTACGTACGTTAGAATTGTTGTTGACATTGTTAATATGTTTATTATTAATACGTACAATAATAGTAATATTAACTTGAGATACCTGTTTGGCGCTCCACAAGTTATTTGTAATACGATGATTCTAATAATAACCATATCAATAAAATCCCAACTTCATGCTTCCTTTCCGTGTCAATATTAAAATATTAGTCATTGAACCAGATTTTGTGCAATATTTCAGAAATTAGCCATCGGGGAATCTTCAGAAAAGTGATAAAAAACCATAACTCGGTAACTAATCGCGCATTTGTCTGTAGTTCCTTAATATTGAGATAAAATGATTGGCGAGACTTATATTAATAGTTCCTTTATAGAATCCAATGTTTATTCAAATGAGCTTAATTAATTTGGTACAGGTATCTGTAATGCTCTCGAATTTCGGTAACAGAGAGGAAACACGCCAAGGTACTAATAGAAATTGCCGATTTGTCCGACCTGCAATTTGTTTATCGATGAATCGACAGGTCCGTGGATTTAGATATCATCGGCAGTAATTCGAGGAGGCGGGTTTAATCAAACTCCGTTTTAAAACGACGCTACGACTTTCGAGACAATGATATCCGGTCGGCCGGGGCAAATTGAGAGCATTTGTCAATCTCTCCGGGGACATTTATAGGAGGCCGGTCTCCCACTGATTTATTGAGGTTTAATTACAGCAATCCCTCGGTTTTTACCATCGATTAATGGTGGGAGGGGCGGCGACTCGTCGGGCCTAATTGGTCGCAGCCCTCCTCCAGTCCTCCAGGGCTTAATAAAATCGTAAAGAGATTCAACCACTTTCGCATTAGACAGATTTCCAGTCGCAGACACTGTAGAGCTCAAGAGCAATATCGCTTGGGAAAATCTTCATCTGTTTCAAGCTCATGTTTTACGATATATAAATAAATCTACAATATTACAACTACTATTGTCTCATTTATATAATATTAACGAGCGCATTGCCAAACAGCAGTCCACCGACATCCGGTATATCGAGCGCTAGATACATTTAAGTTTCTACAAACTTAAATGAGCAGCGCCGACCTATGTTTGCTGATAAAACTTCTACTTCGTGAAGTCAGGATATACAACGTCACCAGCACAAATCACTAATTGTCACCGCCCGAGATCAAACCTCATTTACTGCAATCCTAAGATCGATTTATAATGATTGTAGCTGCGCCGTTTTAATTCCGAAACTAATGAAACGAACTACTATTAAAACTTATTTTCTCATCTTGTTTCCTTTACCGAATGACTCATTCCCTGATATATTTTTCAGTCGCAATTGTCTGCTCAGTGAATTGAATAAAAAACGCAATTTGGGTTGACAACCCAGTTCGACGTAGCGGTTCTTTTTCCAATTGATGGCCGCTGTAAATTTAACGTTCTCGAAAACTACTGAATTGACCCGTTTAATGTTATTAAACTCTGTTGTTTTATTTTATTAAACTCCGCTGTGTTATGTCATTAAAATACTCAATACACGAATGTGAACCTTCGCTGCGAGGATCAATCGACCAATCCATGTTTCTAATTTAAATATCTGCAAGTGTTCGGTTTCGGTTTTCGATATCTGCAAGTACCGGGTTGGAATAATACAGATTTATGAATGCATTAACTTTTCAGTGATTGGTGTCTAGCTAAAACTGACGCGGACGTGTTGGCAACTTCAGCGATTTCAAGGATATGAGTTATATTTCTCGACTCATGATGTAATAGGGGAGTGAACATGGCTATTCACTTTCTAGTTTTTTGTACAAAAAACATCGTTCCGCTCAGCGATCATCGGAGATAGACGTTCTGAAGAAAGTTAGCGGGGATTGACATTGAAAATAACCTCAGGGTGGACTCAATTTCTCAAGTCCTGTTTATTGATGTCGCTCGTAAAACAAGGAAAGGACCAACTCTTTTTCTCCCTCTCTCTCCCTCTCTCTCTCTCTCTCTCTCTACCCCCTCCCCCTCCACCCTTCCATCTTCCTCCTCCTCTCTGGGTTTTAATATTCGGTGTCCTGAGAACAGGGTCTGGAGAGGGGGGGACGACTTCCCGCTGCATAAATCCGGGCCGACAGTCGGACAAATAACCGGCCGTCCCCCCGCCGACATCTCTTTTTATGATCCTTCCAAATTTATATTATTCATCCCGGTTCCAGGGAACAGCGGAACCCAACTTCTATAACTCCCGCGCTGTTTTTCCACCGCCGGACCCTTCCAGTTCACGAGTAGAAATAACTTCGAGTAGGACACGAGTTTGACAGCCTCTTGATGTTTTAATTGATTAATTTCTGTGGAGTTGGACTTGGAGTTACCGTGGTTACGAGTTGGGCTAGTCATTTCTTCTGTATGTCTCTTCTTTCTGGCTCAATAACGCGGGGAGATTGAACGAGAATAACACATGTGATGAGAACTTGTTACTGCGGCTGGTACTTGGTCACTGCGGAAGCCGAATTGTCACATTCCAATATTACGCATGGTACAAAAACAAAAAATTATTTGAGCGTCGTTTTCCTCGACGAGAACTTAAATTATCAGTAACTTCTCGTTGGATGGTGTAATGCTGTGGGAAAAACTGCGGTTAGCAGGGTTGATCCCCGCCTGCTATTCCAGGATTTTTCCTGTGTGGAAACAAAGATCCAGTGGAAGGGTTTTTGTCCTTTCCTTCCGGGGCCCTCGCGGGTATTGTCTGCTTCCGACGTTCGGATCCTATCGGAAGTTAATAAATAATAAAAAAATATTTCTAATAAAAGGTTTGTATTTTTAAATCGTCGAACAATGGATTACTATACTACAGCAATAATTTATATTTATTTTTAAGTAATGGAATAGATACATGAATTTAACGCTACGGGAGAGAGGGGTATTGGTTTGCAAGGCATAGTTGAATTAGTCTCGATGCATGTTTTCGATATCAACACGGTTAATTATCAACAAAACTTAATATTTCTTATTATATTAGTTTTGCTTAACTATACGGAGTTAAAGAGTAACTAATACATTCTTAATTATTTTTCTCAATCGGAACTGTATTCCTTTGACTCCTTGGTACATACAAAGAGTTATTCCGTCGATAAACCTCAGCAGAAACTTGTCTAGAGTTAAATCAGTCGGCTGACACTAAAAATTCGAACTAGATTTTTCAGAGGCGTTATTTTAGCTCGAGGGTGCCGTGGACTCGAAAAACAAAATAACTCAATGAGGTCTGCTCGGAGCCTGTCTGGAGCCCGCGGTTCGATTTTCTCTGAAACTCTTTCAGGAGCGAGGCGAAAGGAGGACAATACCTTATGAATTTTGTTGAGGTATATTCGCAATTTTCTTCCCTCACCAACACATATACTCTAGTATCAAAATAGGCCATTGCACATAATTTTTTACCACCTACCATAACTCGATATGATTAACACGAATTACAAATTTCGAACCCTCTCGAACTATTCTATTATCTAAATTTGTTAGGTAAAATAAAATAATATTGGTTCGAATATGATCTCAATTACAACAGATAATTAGTCTAACGCGGTTATTCGAGTGATACGAGTAAAACCGAGTATCGACTCAATATTTACCGGGGTATGTGAAGGTTTTGCCCTTCGAACCGGCCTAAAGTGTCTCATTGGCTCTCAACTCAAGTTGGATCATGTCCCTTTGTTTTACGCTCTTTCGTCCTCGTTTCGACAGCCTGATATACCCGCATAATCCCCCTTTCCTGTCAGCTGTGGTATTGGCTGGTAGAGGGTTTTCAAGTTGTAAACCTCCCATTGTTATGGCGGTTGATTAATATTTACCGTTCTTTTTTATTTTCTGAAATGTTGTTAACAAAAATGACTCGCGCGGTAGTAAACTTTGGGTACCGTCGATTATTAAAACCATTCATAAATTTACCATTCTCTGAACGTTGTCCTGTTCCCCGATTTATATCGGACAGTAATCTGCACGTACTGAGAAATATGGAAAATCAATTTTTTCCTTTTCGTGTAGCCAGGAGTAAATTTTAGAATACTTTAGAATACTTTTAGAATCATTTTCGTACTAACCACATAAATCGTTAAGTTATGAAATTCAGTTATAATAATGCGTATTAAGAGTATCACCCATGGATAAATTCTTACGCTTAGCAAAACCGAATCATATTATAGTAATCGATAATAATATTAAATGTCTGGAGTTACCAAAATGCAATAATACAGAATAATCGTTTTGGATCCTCTGTCGGTGGAAGCCTTGACCGGGAAACCCGGTCAAGCCGCATGGGGTCCGCTCCTATTTAAATAGGAAACAAAGTGATCATCACTAGGGGTGGGGGGGCTAATCTAGAATTCAATCAGAGGACGGGGTCCATTAACCCAGTTCCCGGCCACAGCTCTCCGCCATCCATCTTCAGTGATCATCAATTCTCTCTGCACTAATCTCGCACGCGAATCTACGGGCGGGGTTCTACCGCGTTCCGAAAATTTACATCCGCATTCCACTGGCCACACGGCGTTTGGTAATAGCCAGGGACGGAACCAGAGCATGGGAGATTCAGGCTAGCTTGAGTCATTTAGAAGCTACTTAATATTTCTCTAGTTACAATAGACGCAAAATGAAATAAAACAGCTCCCTAAAAATGGATAGTATAGAATAGAAATGATATATGATAAAAAAATGTTACTAGACTTTATAACATAAATGACCAAAGAAATAAAAGGTAACTACGAGAGAAACCGGGGGGCGCTAGTTTATCGGTCCAAGTGGACTCAACGAACTTTAGTTAAGTACATTTCCGCACCACCCTCAGGGGGCGCTAGTTTATCGGTGCGAGTGCACAAAACGAACTTTAGTTAAGTACATTTCCGCACCACACTAAAGGGGGCGCTAGTTTATCGATGCGAGTGCACCAAACGAACTTTAGTTAAGTACATTTCCGCACCACCCTCAGGGGGCGCTAGTTTATCGGTGCGAGTGCACCAAACGAACTTTAGTTAAGTACATTTCCGCACCACACTAAAGGGGCGCTAGTTTATCGATGCGAGTGCACCAAACGAACTTTAGTTATACATTTCCGCACCACCCTCAGGGGCGCTAGTTTATCGGTGCGAGTGCACAAACGAACTTTAGTTAAGTACATTTCCGCACCACACTAAAGGGGCGCTAGTTTATCGATGCGAGTGCACCAAACGAACTTTAGTTAAGTACATTTCCGCACCACTCTCAGGGGGACGCTAATTAATCGGTGCATGTGCACTCAACGAAGTTTAGTTATGTAAATTTCCGCACCACACTCAGGGGGCGCTAGTTTATCGTAAACTACAGGCCCATGAGGGTGGTGCGGAAATGAACTTAACTAAAATTAACCTTTTTCAATAAATTTTGGATCAACAGGAAAATTTTATGATCGTAAATATACAATACCAGATAGGTTTCCTGTCATATATTTGGAAGTCAGAACCTAATAGCTGTGACCAGTGAAGATGGCGAGCAGCCGAGATTGGTTTAGCAACAGACCAAACCAGCGAGAGGAGACAGAAACACGAAATCTACGGTATTCCAACCCTCGCAGGCCACAAAACAGTTATTCTAAATTAATAAAATACGCTTAAATTGTATGATTTCCTATTTAAATTAAAGAACCCTTTCCCCCATAGTTTCAAAAATACAATTCACTATTTTCTAGCTATTATAGAGTTCGATGTATTGAGTCTGGATGGAAAAGGCAGGCTATATTTAGACTGATCTGTAAAGCGCTGAGCTATGAGCGTCTTAATATTTAATTGATACTTAGTGTTCGTTTAAGGTAATTCAATACTAAACTCCATAACCTAGGCGAGGTAACATGCCAATCAGGATTAACAGGGCACACTAGTCAGGGGTAACACAAGCTTTGTAAATAAGTGGCTCCGAATTTCGAGCTCCATTTTTAATTTAATGTAAGGTGATTTTCTCCGGAACGGCCCCACGATGAAGGAAAATTATACATAATAAATAATGGAAATTTAGTTCATTCATTCATTTTATTAAGAACCAGTCGCCAGGCGAAATTAAGAATGAAACTATCGCGAATGTCACCCCAACGAGAGAATACGGGAACAAAACGAATAAAAATTGTCATTTAGTGGGTTTGTTATATGACATAAAAATTCGAAGAATGACGACTTATACATGTATACAGGTATTATAGTAAGTCAGACAGTAAGGAAGTCGGTCCATTTCAAGGTAACCGATAGAAAAATCATGAAGAGAGTTTGGTGGCAATATTTGATTTTCAGTCGAACGGGCAGGCACCGTTTTACCGGATAAAGGCCTTAGGAAACGATATGGGCAGAATTTTATCCTTATTTCCTTTTTTCTGACCTACAGTCGATTTGAGCTCATTGCGGTACCTCCACACACCACCACTATGAATTTGATGACATGACGAGACAACCGATTCCCATCAGAATAACGCTTAAATCTTATTCAAAAAAGCCATCGCAAAAAAAGACACTGTTTTATTTATTATTTACATTAATCGTTGTAAATATTTGTTCGTTTAAACCTTTTTGGATAAGTTAATCTAATTGCGTATCTTATCCCAGGGCATTGCGTATTGGAATGTGAGAGAAAACATTAGTTTTATACCCCCAATAACCCCGATTGCCGAGATTGGGTGCTGTCCACATAGTGGTCTGATAAAAATAAATGAGGGTCATAAATCACAGTCGCATGCCATTCCAAGGGACTATATTGTAATTTGACTGGGATTGGCTGGCTCATAACTACCGCACTCAAAAAAAGGACCCGAAAAGGGCCATCATACTTCCAGAGATATCATCGTTCCCTTCAAATACCCCTCCTCCTTCCACCCCTATCGCCCTATATCTGTCCATCTCACTCTTAGTATTATTCGGTATGTCACTTCTTTTTATTCATTCTCAAGAAGATCAATAAAGGACTGCCAGATAGGACTGCCGGGTCGAAACCAGATAAGGGGCCAGCCCAGTACACCGTGGATCCCACCCTACCCTTAAGAGCTTTTACGGTCAGCCCCTCGACTTAAGACTTAAGTATTAATCCACGGGATTTCGGACTTATTGCCCTGAGCTTAAACAATCTCTACTTTGAATTGTCAGTTCCATTTTACATTATGACTCCCAGGTTCGCCTTTCTCTATTTATAGTCTATTAATAGTCCTAGAGTAATCTATTAATCGTTTAATTGACAATATTATTAACCCTAATTGTGGCCAAATTTAAATAGTTTCAATGGTAGTTACTGTTTAATACAGTTTCATTGGCCTACGGAACAGAGTGACGATAACACAAACAAATGCTAAAAAAATATTTATAGTAATAAGAAATAGTAATTATTTAAATACGGGCGATACCCGTTTAGGGGCGGTGGGCTAGTGAAAGGTGAGTGGGAAAGCCGGTGATATCGTTGGGGGTGCGGAGTCACGCGAACTCCGCCGGCAAACATTTATCTAGTCCACTCTGACGGATCCGACCTAATTACACCAGCGACAACGACTCCGCTACCGCGCCGGCCAAACTTTTAATGGCCCGCCCACTCCACTTGCATTGTTCGGAAACCAACTTGGGCTGTTAGGGCAACCGGCGGCCGATAATTAGGCCCGCGACGGCGCTTCGGCGGTTCGTGTACGCGAATCCGACTGCGGTACGGGAGAAAATGGCCTTGTTATTATCACGCAATTGTATTCGCGCTTTATAAAACGATTCCACGATGCGGGATCTTAAAACGAGAACGACGGGACAGTGACGAGGCCCGATGTCCTGTCGGAGGGTCAGTTCTGCAACGAACGCAATCTGGCATAGCGGATTCTTATGAAAACAACATGTATGTATAAAACGTTTCAACATACGTTTTGTTGTGAACCGGTAAAAGTAAATTAAAATGCTATTAGGAGTAGGACACAATATTCATTTGTTTTTTAACATAAATAAAACATAGTAAATGTAATACCATGAAAATTATTTATATAAAGACATTATTAGAAGTTGTTCCAATTTATATCTTAATTTTTTACTTCCATTAAAATAAAAAGTCGGGAGACAGTTATATGGGGACTGCTGCTATACTCGATATTTTTTAATAATTTAAAAAGCCAATTAGCGATGAGTTTCCATTTAATATTGTCGGCCGAGGGGGGAAGAAAAAAACAATTTTACGTGCCATATAAAATGGCGCGTTCTTTTCATTTAAGAAATACATTCAAAACGGGAGGAATCCGCCTGAGAAGAGAGAGACCGAGAGTTGGTCGGTAAAGTGGAATATAAATAGAAGATGAGAAAGAGGAGAGAGAGAGAGAGAGAGAGAGAGAGAGAGAGAGAGAGAGAGAGAGAGAGAGAGAGAGAGAGAGAGAGAGAGAGAGAGAGAGAGAGAGAGAGAGAGAGAGAGAGAGAGAGAGAGAGAGAGAGAGAGAGAGAGAGAGAGAGAGAGAGAGAGAGAGAGAGAGAGAGAGAGAGAGAGAGAGAGAGAGAGAGAGAGAGAGAGAGAGAGAGAGAGAGAGAGAGAGAGAGAGAGAGACGGGAGAGAGAGAGAGAGAGAGAGAGAGAGAGAGAGAGAGAGAGAGAGAGAGATGCATAGGGGTTCGTCGGAGTCGGAGAGAGACGAGGAACAACGGGGTAGAAGAGATGAAAACAGAATTGGAAGGCGCGGAGGAAGAAGAGAATGAGATGAAGTTTGTTGATGTGTAAAATAGAAAGAGAGACACGTAGGAAGAAGTTGAAAAGGGAAACTGAGGGTGATGGGGGTAGGGGCGAGGAGCGAGGAGCGAGTGGCATGAAACGGGCATTTAACAAATCTTGAGTTTTAACATGGGGGGAGGGAGGGCCGCCGATCGATACCACTGTTTTCAGCCCAGTGTTTGTCTCTGCCAGCGTTTGTCCGTGTGTCCTACTCCTACTAGCATCGCCGGCTTAAACCCCTGTCCCCTTTTACAAATCTACTTACCAACAAGACTGTTCTACCGCTTAATGTATACGAAATCGTCAGTTGGGTGATTGTTTAGCCACACAAAATTGATGTTCAACATATACCTCATCAATGTCCAATATTTTGGATTCAGGACAATGACTTGAATTCGAATGGTACATTTAATTGAAGGGCTAAAATTGTGCTATAAAGCAGAAATTTTGTATATTTTTATACATGCAGTGGATATAGACATTAGATTATAATATGAGTAGAATGATTTATGGGCGATATTTCATTTTGATATAGTGGAAAGTTTAAATTTCCTGCGAATGGAGAAATGTACAAAACGTGTGAATTGAACCCGTTACACGCACTCCAAGAAGGTGGACGACGGACAATACCACGGTTCTATCTATTAATTCTAAATTTCAATAAGTAACGAGTGAAAGTGAGAGAAATACAGAATGTTAATTAGACTATATAGCTGAAAATATTTGGATAAAGTACACGGCAGGCGATTATATGATTCTGGCTCCTAAGCATTCCAAGATTGAAAATCTATTGAAAGTCATTAAAAATCCCATACGAAAGAAGGAAAAATAAGGATTAGTGGAAAATGGAAGGAAAAAATTAAAACTAACATTTCTGAATAGATAATAGAAAAATAAAAAGTATTTATAGCGTAAGACCACTTAAGTAACATAAATATTAAATTAACCGATGGCCTAAATCAAGAGTGAATCATGACAAACATTTTTAAAATACAAAACTAGATCTTAAAAAAACAACCCCAACAGTCAAGTTATTTCCGTGATGTCACTGATACCAGACCGTCAAAAGGGGAGTTATTCGGGCAAATTACGGAATTCAAATTTTATACAGACTGTCGCAATGATGATAATTCTGTTCGTAGTTTAAAAATAATCAATGGTGCTTTTCTGAGAGGAATGAGAACAAACACAGTTTTATCAGCTGGCCCTCTGCTCGGAGCACACTCACGAAATACAATACGCGGCGTACTTGATACTAACCGTCAAGACACTTCAGTCACGCCAATTGAGTATCTGACCCCTTTTAAGACGTCAATTTTTTACCAGCTGTCTAGTGCTTACGGATGAATAAGAGGTACATTATTGTTTATTTAAATACTTAGATTGATTAATAAAAATATTGGACGCTTAAATTTAATGCATGTTGCGCTCGGTACCTCTAGAGAGGATTTATAACCAGATACCATCTAGGGCCGTTTAGGAAGGACGTTGAATCTACCAGTCATCATATTGTCTTTATAATTATAAATTCACCTGGAATTGAACTAGTAGCGCACAGAATCTGAGTTGGCTGACCGACGAGCCGCAATTCATTTATGAAATTTCCATTGTTAAATATATAGCCCAGACGTTATAACTCATGCGAATAAATGTATGTAGTCGGAAGAAACTGAAGAAGAGTACTTCACCTTGACTGAAACACAAAAAGCTAGCGATGCCGGTCCGAAGGAAAGATAAGGAAGGTTTTATTATGTCGCCATTATAACACTTTAATAAAAAGAGCTATGAAAATGGTCAAAACGTGTTCAAGAATGCATTGTAACTTGTGTACGCCCAGTGTGATTCGACCGCAATACTTTCCCAATTCTACGTTTCCTGAAAGGAATAGAAATATTTCAAAACACTTTTTGACCGGTTCAGTATACTTCGCATTGCGCTCTACGTAGTATAACCTGCCCTTGAATTCTCAAAAAGGAATATTGTATACGACTTGGCATATGTGATACGGATTGCCTGACACCATACAGTTGAAAAACCTCTCGGAAATTTGAATGCTCCACAGGTCATCAGGAGGGGAAAATTCCCCGATCCAAACCGGATATGGGGCAGATAAGTAACCAGTCCTTCATGTTCTAAAATGCAAGTCATCTCAGTGTTTTTAAACCCCTCTTACCGACTTCCGTATACTGCTTACGGTACAAGTCAAGAACTGTCAAGAAGGTTTGAGCTGGCGACCTTGGGACGGCCCGCAGTCGATAGGGTCATTAAAAAAAGTCTTCGCGGTGCGTGAGTTTAAGTGGCCGCTAAGGTCTCTGCGTATCGCTTATTAACCCCCCTCCCCCTCCCGTCTTTCTAATAGCGCCGAGAAATGTGCAATTGACGCTACCTGATCTAAAGGCACATATATTTTGCCGCACGAATTCACGAGAAATGCTCGAATTAAAGAAGTAAAGCAGAATGTAAAGCTGAATTGCGCCATACGTAAAAACTTCATTTTTGGCATTTGTTCTAATTAAAAACAAATTGTATACCGCAGCAGCAACAGATGACAGGGTCGAACCATGACCACCATGAAATAAAATGTTGACTGTATTATTATAACAGTGGTACTGTCCGCTTAGTATCGTAAAAGTATACTACAGCACAGCTCCAGTTACGTGAAAAGCCGATTTGGAAAATGTTTAAAAGTCGTAAGTAATAGAATCGAAAGTAAATCGCAAAATCGACAGCGTGGTTAAATGGAGAACCTTGACAACGGACCAACGATACCCGAGCCCGAACGAATCAGAGGCGACGGTTTAAGATCGTATTTTTAGTAAAACGTTCTCACTCGTTAAATGTTTATTATATATAAAAATATTTTACGGTTTTTTAACGAGTTTTACAAATTTCAAGAATAAATGGGATTAGATACGGTAAGTAGACTGAGTAACGAGTATGGGTGTACATTTACAAAGCCAAGCCACCCATTATACACACGGCAATATGGCGGGGAATATCGAACAGAGGTCGGGGTTATAGCGCAAGGTTTACCAGCAAAATATTCTCCTCACATGCACCAGTCTGCTGCAAACAAACCGTCCAATATTTATTTACCCAATTTAGAGTTTATTAACCGGTAAACACATCGAACTCTTCGTGTATAAAGTGGCATTCTATAACGCGAGAGAATAATTTATTCGGAAAAGTTAACGATTTATTATTTCTAATAACAGTTTGTACAATATTATCGAGCGAAAATATATCCTTCTTGCTCATATAACAAAAATAACAGACGGAGATGATCGTGATTCATATTTCCCGACTGTCCAGCGTAAAACGGACCAGAAATCTGATAAACCTAAAACCAATTTATCATGTATAAACAATCGCTTGCATTATGCATATATTTAACAATCATTCCAATGGTTTTGAAGAGTGCAATTGGCGAGTTTCGTAGACTTGCTCAATAGAATGCAACAATTCTGAACAACATTCCGTCACGAAAAATTTAATGTAATGAAAATTTTTTGACGACTCATTTAGACCGGTCAAACTCCGGTCAAATTATCCGGTCGACATATTTTACCGCCGATATCGTCTCTATGTAAATCTGATTAAGAGGAGAGCCGCCCAAAGCGATAATTCTATATTTATCGATACCATTAAGCAATCGATGTATTATTGAATTGGAGCGAACCGATCCGATTAATAGGATTAGGTCGGGAAACCAATTTTTAACCTAGATTATCCACAAAGATACCAACCGTCCACCAGGAAAAATCCAATATCACTGCAACTCGGTATTCCTATATCCGCTAGAAAGGGGACGATCTAATAATATCTTTAAATGCACACGCTTTAAATGAAAATTTAATTTAAAAAATGAACTAATTCCAAACATATGTTACCAAATTCGTCCACCTACGGAGATTGGAGTATCATTCTTACAACGCTGTTTGTATTTTAAATTTGCGCCTAATATATTTTTAAACAAATTTACTTAAGTAGTTCAAAAATAAAGATTGTTGTTGTATAAATTATAATAACTCAAAAAATTAGGAAAGTTGCCATGCAGCGTTTATGAGGCATACGCAAACTATTTACGATGTTCAGTTTAAATAAATACCCCTGCAGCCGTGCGTTTAATGCAGTAGATAAATTCAGATCTGCAATCAGGTTTAAGTTAATCCGCGTTAGGAATAATGATAATTATATTTCGAGAAGGCAAGTGGCCAAATTTAAACCACATAGGTGCGAGTATACAGAATTTAGGCGCATAAAAGTATGCAAAGGCCTATCGAGATTACATCCAGGGAAATGACGTACAGAAGGAAATTTTGTTACTTAATATTTTAGCCTGAATACCTGAAGTTCTAAACTGTTATCGATGGGTCCGTCAGATTTCAGAATATTATCACTCATTGTAAGCTCTTCCAAATTTTACATGGGCTTATATAGGACTCTCGCAATTGTATTCTAGCGAGGCCATACTTCCGAAGGACCCAACTGTTGGCGTCCCAACCAAACCCCCGTGCGGTTATTCAGTTGCTGATCTCCTTAGTACAGAGTTGTTGTCGTGAGAAAGATTGTGACGAAGACAGACGTGATTGTTAACTGTCGGAGGGAGGAAAAGATGTGTTATTGTGTTGCTGAGTGTGAAAATGTGAGCGATAGGCAGCACGGCACGTTCCTGTTTACGTCCGAACATGCGAGGCCGGCTAAAGAAACATTGGGCAAGGTCCCCGCCGGCCTCCTTTCAATGCCGCCAGCGGGGTGTTCTGTCGTTCTTCTCTTCTGTTTGTATTTTTCTTTTTCGCCGGTCTGACGGCAACTGGAAATCTTTTTGGCCAGCGGCCACCTGACTATTAGCGTGGGGGGTGGATCCACTTCGAAATAGACAGCGTCAACGCGATAGACCGGTGACGGTAACAGGTGGCCCACGACCCTCGCACAAATCCCGCAACCTATTTCGGGAGCGGATTAGAATAAGTGAAAACAGAGTTAGGAACTATATTTAGTTAGCAGAATCGGGAATGGCTTACGCCCTGCTCCATTTGGTCATTGTGAGATAGCTCGAAAGGTCGCACCCAACTGCCAGCTTTTACAGGTCTCTTATAAACACGGAAATATATTAGCGGATCACCTTCCCTACGGATTACCCATGTTCCACAAACATACATTAACGAACATAATAAACAATGATGATAATTCCACGCCTCCAATCATGTCTAGTTCATTCGTGATGAACCCTTGCCGAAATATTCTGCCAGGAATTGGGGCTTAAAGTGAAGAGGCATTTGCATACTCATTTATAGTTACACACTGTCTGTGTGGGCTTACTGTATACAGAATTTCATTGTTAAGACAACAATGTGATGGGCATGGGGCGCATAGGAGCTTTGTGTTTCTCATACTGCTTACGGTTTTGCTAGCGAGATCGGATCATTTCTGGAACGGGGAACAGAATAAAATGTAGGTGTTGTATATATGATGCGTTTGTATGGATGTATATAGGTGATGTAGATCTTAGGATCTCCGATATTTTTGCTAATACACGTCAGTGACTAATGCACGTCAAACAGCTAACACATTATCAGAAGGGTGTTCCCAGAATACGGTAACCGCACTGAGAATTTAATGTCTTGCTGAGAAAAGTCAGGATTAATGAGAAACCAAAAGCGTAAACCCGCGACAAAACAGACAGATTGAAATTAGTTATAAATAAATGCACGAGCAGATAAAAAATAGTGCATACTGTAAAAACTATCATCCGATCGCTCACTTTTAGTCATTTTTAAACCAGGGAAGTGAAAGCCTGAAGGGTCCTTCAAGTGCAGAGTAACTTTTCAAGGAGGAGGCCGAAATTTCCGCGACATCGACGGCAATATCTGACAGCCGACTTTCTTGAAAAATGAGGAGACTTATTTTCAGAGAAGATTGGACGATCCCTCGGATTCTACGTACAGATCGTAAATACGATATTCCGCCCGACGTCAAAAACACAGTTTTATTTATATGATTCCCAATTTTAAGCAGAAAATTCTGAGGCAAGGACACGATACTATACTGTATACTATAGATCGATGATAACACTAGACACACGACGTAAGTGAAAATTTATTTAATTTAAATTCTTTCGTATTAAATACGACTATGCCACGAAGTTATATATAGTTTATACATTTTTAATTAATAGTACACTCCTGAATACAATTTTCCTTTTCTAGGAGCTTCTAAAATTGCCAGCCTTTCTAATATTGAAAGAAGGAATATATCTGATAATTTTCGGGTCGGTTCGTGGAGTAATATTATATTATCTTTTATGCCCATATAAATAGGTGGATGTAGGTTATACACTGGGTGCCTTATCACAGATATATCCCTGCTGTCCGACTGTTGGAAAAAATGTATTTGGTATACAAATATTATTGTTGTAACGGGATACATGCATAGCAAACATCAGGAATATTGCTTAGTAACGGACTACTGCCCGAGATGACTGTATAATGTGGGTATTTTATTAGTAGTGCGCTAAAATGCAAGGTAACAGGTGGCGGCCGACTCGAAATATTAGCGTTTATTTCCAGCGGAGATTAGCCGAGGTCGCAATAATTTTAGCCGGTTTTATATTTAGTTGGGGAGTGCGCCGCCCGAGAGAGTGCCGGAATCAGAAAGAATAAGGAATGAGGCGCAAAAAAGAAACTGGATCAAAGCAAAGAAACAGAGAGTTGGGAAACGAGATGAAGAAACGGACGGAAATAGGCGGGGCCACTCTGACTCATGCAATGTTTACAAGCTCGGCCGAAAGCGATTTAAAACCTAATATCAGGGAAAAACGGGAAGATCTGGGATACGATTTCGGATCCTGGCTAAAATTACGGGATTTCCTTCCGGCACGATTACGACCACGTTCCCTCCCTCTCCAGGAATATTCGGAGATTTTAATGAATACCGACAGATTAAATTATGCAATATATTTATAGTGAAGTTACAAACTTATACCGTCTGCCATTTAAGCCAAGTGTGACGTTCATATTTTTAATATTTAAGGTGTTCTTTATCTAGTATTTGGGTTTTAATTAGTGAAGGAATTTCCCACATGTACACGGATATTATAAATTTTATAGATATAAATTAGCTTCATGCTTGCGTATAGGTACTCTATATAAGCATATAAAGTTTCTCAAATAAATACATAGGAAAAACAAGAACTCCCTCACGAATGGTGGGCTTCTGTGGTCGTATCGAATTTCGTTTGACCAGCTTTCACTTCTACCCCGTTTCCGCTCTAATTCCAGTGAATGGCAAATTAAATCACACAAAATGATATTCAATAAAATTCGCCAATCAACCAATTAGTACGAAAGACTAAATTCGAAATAGTAATAGCATAGTTTATTATATAACAATACAAATAATACGAACAATGGTATTTACAATAAATTCTTCGGGATCAATGATTTTTTGCCATAATAAAATGAATTATTTCGTAACCAACGTAGATCTAAAAATAAGAATAAAATGCGAAAGCGTTTGCCCGTGAAAGGACACATTTGCTAATTAAATCGAATACCACGTTTGTATGTAGACAGAATAGACAAAATTAGATTAGGGAGAAAATGGATTTGGAAGACCCCCTTACCGCAGCGGCTCCAGATTGGGCCCGTTAAATTACACTATCCTATGGGGCCGGTATCAGGCACCCCCGTCCCCAGATGGGGACGTCCCATTTTGGAAGGATCAATGCATTCAATTTACAACCGAGCCTTGTTTTAGGCAAAGCTTTAAGCTACCTCGGGGTCGGGCATATTTAAACGAAGAATATGATGTAAAATACATTCGATGTGAAAATATACCTTAACGAATTTCCAAATTAATTACTATGCAATTGAGGGTTAGTGTGGAAAAGCATTATGAAAAATAAAATGCAGAGTGTTAAAATAATGAGGTATTAACGTAACATAAAAGAACACGCATCGAAATCTGCACGTTACAAAACACGAGGGTACACAGAGGAGGCCACGATCAGGTCACAAAGGACTTATCAGTAAACTGGACACGATATTCAGCCTACTCAATAAACATGGACCACAGTCGTACGCAGTTATGCGCATATCAAATTCGTTGATCAATAATGTTTCTCGTGCCCGTTGCCTATTTCAAGCGCCGAACCCGCTTTCGGCGGTTCGCCACGGGAATTTCCACTGAAGAGAATAATATCGGAGTGAGCGTTTTTCGCACTCGGTCGGTGCGACATCGGCGTCAGTTCTATTTTTGCACAATTTATTCAAAGAGCCGTAGTAGTAACAAGGCGGGGGCGGGTGCGGGCACTTTGTTGTTTGTAACTCGTTGCCGGCACAAAGGGATCGGTCTGGCGTTCAGGGGCCGGCTGCTCCCCTTATTTAAAGTCGGCGGCGACTTGAAAGTGGAAAGCGGAGCCAGCCACCGGTTTAGTGTAACGGGTCCCGGGGCCCGGGGCCCGGCCCTCTATTTTCGCCCGCCGTTCGAACAATCAATTTTGAACCGGGCCACGTCTGGAGTGCGCCGTTTTAAAAAACCGCCGCCCCAACATGAAACAGATCCCAGCGAAATTCCTCCCGCCGGCCGCAAATAATTGTGGACTCTGTTCCTTCTGAACGCTAGAGCTCCATTTTTTTTTTAGTACTTCGGTCGTCGGAAATGAAAACTGTTCAAAATAACTCCCGTAACGATTCCAGAAAACGAGCTCGGAAAAAACAATTCATCTTGTTTGGAACGTCCCTGCCTCGAGACACCGTTTTACCGAACAACAAATATGGACAGTATCCACTACTAGACATTTTTCACAGACGGAAAATAAGCTACCCTAGGCCTTTAAACAGTCCATATTTTTTCTCTTTCTTATTTAATTTCGAGTTTTCACATCCTAATCCATTTATACAATAAGGAAATGTTTTAATATTCAAAACGTCTACTGAGAAGAACTGAAATGTTGCTTTATATAACAGCGATAAATGAATAAGCGGGCTTGGGGGGGAAGAAAACAACAGTCGATACCCCCAGTGGGGGAGTTTTCCAGAGGACGGTTTATAAGCCCATTATAAGTGGCAACAAATCTAGTTTTGTGCTGAGAAAATTAAATGGAATTGAATCGAAAATTGAGTTTTCCAGACGAACCACTCTCTTCACCCCCACCATTCGGGCAAAAAATTCGCACATGGTCTTCTTCCATTCGATTTTCCATCACGATTCCCGTCGAATCAGGCGGAAAATATATTTATGCCACGGCCGATGACGATTACACTACGGTTATTCAAATTATTTCAACCGTCCGATCATCCGTTCCGTATGAAAACCGTAACTTATGATACCATGGTCTGTTTCATGTTCTATTTGCGGAACGATATGATTCATTCCAGGGCCGTCTGCTGGATTGTAGGTTGATGGTTCGGTTCCAGCTTGCTGCAAGACGCCGTGGCCTGTTTAGGTTGAGGAATATATTGTCATATATGCATTATCTGATAGCAAAGTTGGCGGCTTCACTTTATGGGTGGTGGTAAATCGTTCCCGGTTGTGGGGAGCTCTACTTGACACGCTACTGATACTTCATGACCTCCGAGGATAAACTTAAGTCAACTATACTTCCATACTTTTAATTCTTAAAACATCACTATACCCGTATACAAATATACACATACGGTATATATACATATAGAGTATACATTTGGATATATACCCAAACTGAATATTTCAGTGCATATAACTATTTTCACTACATAACAGAAAGAAAACTCAGCACCTTCGTGACTAGGAATTAACCCAATTTTTTGTTTGTTTTTTGTATTTTTTTGTTTTGTTTTTTGTGTTTTTTTGTTTCTTTCTGTTATCCAATATAATAATAATAGATATACAGCTTTCAACGTCAGTACAGTGACTTAAGGTACTAGTTACATTCAGTTCAATATGGGGTTAATCGAAACTTTACAAATGCGGTTGGTTACTACAAAGAATGGGATCCGAAGTTTTCGTTTTAGCAAGACAAATTGTTGTACATTTTATTTCTCAACTCAATTTAACTTGTGCGATTACCGTTGTATGCTATCTCTCCAATATTCTGCTAAACCTATCCCCAACTTCTTATAAGAGCGAATGACTGAGTGAAAATTTTTTTTGCATTTTTCCGATTGAAATGAAATCATGATGCGGGAAAGGTTATAGGTCGCGATTCCAATTTCACTCTCCAGGGAATGGGTCATATAACGTCTTTCGATTTATCCACTGCGGGCTAGTCAAAGATACTGTAAATTATAGCGCAACAGTCCAGTTTAAGTATGAAAAAACAAGGGTACAAAGTATGATAAATGATATTCATTCCATATCGAGAAAGACTAAACCAACATTCCATTCATTTCAAACTTTAAATAACATTCCTTCGAGAGTGAAAACATTAAAAGTAAGGTTTGTCTCCCTTTAAATGCGAACGGCGTGTTCCCAGCCACATTAGATAACTCTACATCAGTCATGGAATTTTCCGAAAAAGTGACAACTAATTTTCATTTAACCTACGCACCTACTTTGATATCAGTCTGTTACAATGCTAAAATAAAATAGTAAACGCATATTTTTATATAATTAATTAGTTGTTAAAAACAGTCACTACTGATAAATTTCGCTTTCAACATTCTTGTGTACTCCAGCCTCTGGTACTAAACGTGGAAGGTTATATAAACGGTGTCAAGGGATTGAGTTTAAAGCACGAACACTGGCGAAGTCAAGCAACATTGATTTACTCAGCATGTTCCCGAAACGGTGGATACTAAATCCCGATGTCAGATAATAAGGCTGAACGCTATTTGAACCGTGTAAATATTCAGGGCGTTTCTCTCATGCAACGCTGATATGTGCCTTCTCCTTGCCTCCTTTTCTCCTCCATTCACCATCACGCACACAACAAACTTTTGACCATACCAATGGAAACATGTCCCTGCACATAACAACACCTTTCCCTGACAATACGATGTACCTGTAAATCGATATTTCTATAACATAAAAAGAAATAACTCGATTGAGGTATTTTTAATAATATTTATTTATAGCTTAGGAAACAGCGGGATGAAACAGAACTCTGGCAAACGGCGTCACCATTAGAATTAGACGAAAACATCTTCTATATGCCATGACCTATATTCGTATAAATCAATTTGAAAGAGAATTTTACAAGTAGAAATTGTTCTTATACAGAGGGTGAAGGAGTGAGACACGTGAAGGCGAACTTGTTGCGTTTTTGTTATCATATTTCGGCTCCCACTTTTTACGCCCGCCTTTCCTTATTTTGGTTTTTTGTTAAATCAAAACACGTTTCGCCCCCGTAATATATTATTTAGCCACCCGCCACAAATATGGGGAGAGAGCGGGACGGAACGATTGAACGGGTGGGGGTGCACAGAAGGAGAGCTAAAGGGGGTCGGTCGGTGTGGTGATATAAAAATTTAACGCGGAGCAACCCCGTTAGACGCCGTGGCTTACCTCGGCCTCCGACACCACCTTACCCGAGTGTTTGAAATTTAATCAATCCCGAAGAGAACTTTTCCGAACGACTTTTACTCTTCTTCCGCCCATTTAAAAAGCGGCCGGTGGAAGGTTTAGGATGGCCCCTATCGAGTTTATCTTTACCAATCTTTAACTAGAAACACTTCACTTACCTTTATAGATGTGGCCACGTGGACTACTAGAATTTATATAGTGGAATTTCGCGATAACTTGCTTGTATGTGGATGTACCAGAACAAATTGAAATTGCTCAATAACAATGTATTGTTACTCCAAGGCCCCTAAATATCATATTGCTCCCCGAGCATTGAAGAAGGAATATTCCATTTATTTTTTCTTAATACTAATAATTAAATGATCAATTCGTGTGATAAGTTCTAATGATAGAATACGTTGTTATATCCTATAACACTATGCTATCATTACAAGGCATAATAGCATTTTAACTATAATTCCGAACCGTAAACCAATAAGGCTAAATAATTTGATGATTACGATAATAGTCATTAACAATAATATAATTAATTTCAAAATGTAAAAAAGAAATTAAATTCTCTGTATACTTAGTATGAGATAATTTAATCCGAAATTCGGGAAAAAACGGGGTAAATTAATTAACCAGGAAACAACTCTTTATATGCGGCAAATTGAGTGTCACAAATTTGTGATGAAGAAAATAAAATCTAGGTACCCATATCTAAAGTTTTAACTGGTAGGGTGATAGGCCGAACATGACAGAATATGGAATGTGAGACAGACAATCTGAGATTAAGGAGTCTTTTTTCAACACTTTCTTACGTGTGTTTTATCGCATATAAAACTCCAATATGTTTATTACAGCGTGTAACTTTATTACTGTTCGCTGGCTTCTTCTTTCTTCCCGCCATACTGAAGAGTAGTATACCGTTGTGTTTTATGCCGTTTATGGTAAAAAAAAAGAGCACCGAGGAAACCGTAAAAGCCGGCAAAATACGACACAATTTTGAATTAAAGATCTGTGAATGCGCGAATTTCATTGGCGAGCAGATCGGCCGCAAAATTTCTCTGACGGATCGTCGGTGAAATGATGAAGACTTTACGACTCGTAAATCTGGCGCAACGACTGGCGCAGCGAATTCGGATGGTCGTGAATTGGGATCGACCAGTCTTACGGTACGTGCACTCGATCTCGTTGCGTGTAAAGGAGCATTAAAAAAACACAATTATAAATATATCTATCTCCGATGCGGACTTCCGTGACTCCCCCGGCCTATTATTAGTACGCAACCTGGGGCGATGTGTTATAATCACGTCACCACTTTGCACGTTTCGTGTGAACAAAATTAAGGAATGTTTCTTTTCTTTTTTTTACAGCCAATAATTCAAAATAAATTTTATTATCTAGTCACAATTATTGAAAATGCGATACCCCCTATGATTTTTTATTCGAATAATTTGAATGTTCGAATGAAAAAGAATGTTCTCACCGAGACGATTGTAGAAGCCGCCAAATGATAATTTATCGGATTTTAATATTAAAAGCAAATTTACTAATTTACTGATAATTTTACAGGTATTATAGCTCTATTTTTTCATTCTAAATGTTTTAGATCCTGACTATTATATTTACTGTACTGCGTCTAACTAGGCGGGTATTATGGGACGAATTTCGGCCGACCGCCTGAGACAAAAATAGGTCCCCAATTAAAATCTTTATATCGTAAAAACTGCGTACTGCAAGCGTAATTCTGTCAAGCATATCCGTAATCGGAGTATGTTTGTTCAATGAGAAAAAGTGTTTAAATTAAACGTACTACATTTAATGAAATGGTAACATTTTGGGGAATGTTGTGAACGCACAATAAACCATTTTTCATGGTGATGAATGTTCATTTGACTTCATGGTCAGTGAAATCATTAATCTCTATTCCGAGAGTACACGTTAAATTCAGACCGAAAAATGTCAAATATCCTTTAGTAATTAACAAAAAAAGCATAACGTATCGCACACGAAATGATAAAACATTTTATCGAATCCGTGGTAACAGGAATATTAGATTATCCTATATCCTCCCATTTTTCGGCACGCTTGCTAATCTAACAGAGCCGCTAATTAGTTATCTCTTCGTCTGATATGGGAAATCTGGGTTTACCTTACTGAAGGGTGAATAACGCTTTGTCACCGAGTGCCGAGTCTGCAGGTTTCAAAAGTCCTTCACTCCATCAACAACCAACGGATGAATAACAATTACCTGAAAATACGTAAAAAGGGTATATTAAAATAGAAATAGGGGGTTTCGGGGGGGTTAATTCACCGAGAATTATTAAATTCAGTTTATTGGCGTTGGGGGTCTAGGGTCGCTCTTATGACAACAGTTATCGTTCGTGCTTTCAAGCTGAAGTTGTAATTCCCCAGGGTCATATTAGATTTACCGGTGGGGCGTTTTACATGGGGTCGGCCGTCGACAATGTGCGGCACTCAATCTCCCCTCCCCCTGTTCACTATTAAATAATTAAACCCTCAGGAAATTGGGCAAATCGCTGCCGATTGTACAACACCGATACTAAAATTAATTACGTCCATTATCGGAGAACTGGAGTGGCAGTTAATTAACAGGAAGCCAGAAATAGGAAATGGCAAAATGCAATTGATATATATTTTCCAATAAATACGATGTTTCCGCCTCTTAAGACGACCGAGACGAAGACAATATACAATAATGTAATACCAATAAAGTCCTTCCTTATAATGTTATCCAAGCATTTACGCTGGTACAAAAACCTAAATGCCGTAGATTTCGTGTTTTTCTGTCTCCTCTCGCTGGTTTGGTCTTTTGCTCAACCGGTTTCGGCTGCATCGTCTGTAGCGGTGTTAGTCACTTTGGCACTTTGGATGCCTCCTGGCATCCTCACTGCAATGCCACTGTCACTTGTACTGTGTTATCGGATTATCGGTTACTGGAATATCGGTCAAATATATATTTGATCACACAACTGGTCACAACTATTAGGTTCTGACTTCTAAATATATGACATGAAACCAATCTGGTTTTGTATATTTACGATCATTAAGGTTGATCCAAAATTTATTTTAAAAAATTTATTTTTAGTAATCTAGTTAATCGGTTCAAGTGCACTCAACGAACGGTTTTTGCGAAACTAGCGCCCCCTTGAGTGTGGTGCGGAAATGTATATAACTGAAGTTCGTTCGACACACTAGCACCGATAAACTAGCCCCCTGAGGATGGTGCGGAAATGTACTTAACTAAAGTTCGTTGAGTGCACTTGCACCGATTAACTAGCGCCCCCTGAGGGTGGTGCGGAAATGTACTTAACTAAAGTTCGTTGAGTGCACTTGCACCGATTAACTAGCGCCCCCTGAGGGTGGTGCGGAAATGTACTTAACTAAAGTTCATTGAGTGCACTCGCACCGATTAACTAGCGCCCCCTGAGGGTGGTGCGGAAATGTACTTAACTAAAGTTCGTTGAGTGCACTTGCACCGATTAACTAGCGCCCCCTGAGGGTGGTGCGGAAATGTACTTAACTAAAGTTCGTTCGACACACTAGCATCGATAAACTAGCCCCCTGAGGATGGTGCGGAAATGTACTTAACTAAAGTTCGTTGAGTGCACTTGCACCGATTAATTAGCGGCCCCTGAGGGTGGTGGGAAATATACTTAACTAAAGTTCGTTCAGTGCACTTATACCGGTTAACTAGATTACTAGAAATAAACTTTTTTCAATAAATTTTAGACCAACAGGAAAACTTTTATGATCGTAAATACACAATACCAGATAGGTTTCCTGTCACATATTTGGAAGTCAGAACCTAATAGTTGTGATCAGTTGTGTGATCAAATATATCGTATATTTGGCCTATACACACGGCAACAGACAACCACCACAGTATAAGTGACAGTGATAGTGAAATCTATCTTATTTTAGCAAATTTTATCTGTCATTTATCGTCGAGATTATTTCGTTTATCTCCTAAAATATAGCGGTAAAACGCCACGATTAACCAGTATATACATTATTAATCCGATTGTTGTATTTTAAATTAAATAAGTAACATTTTATAGCTTTACACAAGTAAGAATCTAACAGAAGTGTGTATCCAGGTGGACAAATATTATAGATTATCAGAAAACAATTTCACTCCCTCCCCTTACCCTTTTGCGGGTTCACAGTAATATAAATATAATGACTAAAAAGAACTCGTAAACAAGAATCAATTTTTCCATAGAAAGGTCAAGAAGTGAAAACTAATTCTCATCTTTACACCTATAATTCGTAGAAGATTGTAAATTGATGCGTAACAAAAAATAATATCTTAATAAAATAAGCGTAATAAGGTAATTAATAATCTACGTGAAATTGATTTTTATTATTCCATAATATTTAGCATTATTAATAGTCAGTCGCAGTTCCACTTAATAGGTGTGGCAGAAACTTTTCCACACGTTTAATTTCCCGTGAGTAACATACACATATATCTGAAGGGAATTCGGCGGCGATGTCGAGAGGATGTAAGTTTGGCAGTTGCCGCTTAAAGTCGGTAAGTTTACAGGGGGAACAGCCACAACTGTCTCCGCCACAAAATTTGGCTACCGCTGTTACTGTGATTTTAACCATTGACGCTCAACGCACGGTGTGTTTTGGACAAGCGCGCGTATATTTCCGTTTGAATATTTCAGTTAATTTTAGAGCGCCCATTCTGTCTTTTCTGTGTTCAAGAAAAAAAGAAATATTTACACCGCGACTCCTGTTTCGAACACCACCGGTTTATATTTGGTGCCCTGACTAATTGTCTTCAACGCAGCTCTACCATTTGAATTTTCCCTGTCACCGCCTACACACATCCTTAAGCATAATCTGAACAGAACATTTAAGATTCGATATTAATATTTTCGACTTCGAGAAGCCGAATAAGAAAAGAAATTGGAGCGAAAAAAATAACCGTATTTTTTTATATTACATATCGATATGCTGATTTTTTCAAATTCCTATTTGGTGGTTAGAGACGTTTTGGCACATCACTAATCTTGTCATCTTCTGTCCCCACTCACTGATTTAGACCTATTCTAGACCGTTTTTGGCCTCTTGCCATTGTTCTAAATTCATAGTAGTTAACAGTAAAATTATCGTCCATTGGCAATCGACATGGCCAATGTGCCTAATGCTACAGTAACTAATATTACTGCCGGAATGCTACAGACTGTGCTACATCATTGGTCCAACATTGAACGAAATCAGCGAGTTGAAACACAGGATGGGATAGTTGATTTATTTTATAACTTTTAAATGTAAATGTTTATCGAGAGAATAAGGAAAAATGGGTAACGAATAAAGCATACTCCAGGATAGGAGTTTTAGAAAAGTGTGAAGATCTAAAGATGATATTTGCTATAAATTAGTAATCATGGAGTATAAACACATTACAAAAATATTGCCATGTATAAGTCCAAGCGGTCATTTGGCATACAGAATTAAAATAGTATAAATCTAACTCATAATGAAGTACATTAGTATCTAGATAATTGCCCTGTGTGAGAAGGCTGATTTTGCAAGTTGGCCCGACCCCGAACGAGTGGGACCAGTTCGACCGATTCCGTTCCAGTCTGAGTCAAAGCCCAAAAATATTTTTTAGCGACAAAAACAACAAAATTTTAAGCGGGAAACGACATTTTAAATAACGCCGTTGTTGATGGTCGACTGTCTGAAATAAAAACGGGCGACAAACAGTGTTGGCTCGAGTCCCACCGTCCCCACCGTTCCGCAAACTTTTCTCGCGACCGAAGGAAAACCGCTAATAAACTCAGTTTAACCAGTTTCCACGCTTTTCCGTCATTCGTCCGTTGCGTGCCGGGGGGCTTTTGGAGGGCGGCGGATGAAGCAAGACTTATTTTAAGCCCTCAAGGAGTACGCAAAACCGCGAAATATATTCCAGTTGGGAGACGATTCTAATTTCGTCACATGATTTTCAGTCAACATGTCCTTAGGATATGAAGGAATCTCTCAATGGACTAATTCTGTCTCCATTGGCTAGTCGGGTCATATATACAGTGAAATATATATATACGAAGAACCGAAGAACGGACTACAGTAGGACCAAAAGCATACTATATAAAGTAATAGTATAACTATTACTACTATAACTATACCAGTAAAAGTATAACGCATAATGTAAAAACCAGAACGATAGAAGTATATAAAAACAACTTTTGCAAAAAGAACACCTTCCAGGACTGAAATTAAATTTTCGTCAGATAAATAACACGCTCTGATAAAACAAATAAGCCGAAATTCCTTAGGGCCAGATAACAGGGGGGAGGTAAAAAGTCGCAAGATATCAGTTCAATTAGTTCAGTTGATTCGAAATATTTTCTTCCGCGGTAACCAAATTTATCAAAAATTACAATTATCTCAACTAGACAGAAAATTGTATAACTGATAATATTTTTTATGTCTAACATTTGAACCAACTATAAGTTACGCAATATTGTCGATTTCTTGGTTATTGCTTGGTTGGCGCGTCGCGGGAAATAAAAATTCGTACCGAATATTTTCGGTGGAGGGTCTCGAGGGGAGCGGTATGAATCATGAATGAGATCCGGTACCGGGTTATACGGGAGAGGGGTCGAGTATCCTTGGAGGTGACTTACATAATTGCAGCCGACTTGTCAGTCTTGGAAGGGCCGTAAAAAGGACCGGTGTATATAGTCTCTCCACCCACCCCCACATCCCTTAATTCCTTAGAGGGAGGGACGAATTTTTGTGGACGCTGACCGGTAAGCAGCTCTCCCGGGATACAATAACCGGCTAATATCCGGACCTCGGAGACCCGGGAGAATCCTAATACGCGCCACCGACCCGGGTTCAACGAACTACAGACTGTACTCCCTAACATTAAAAAACGGCCCCGTACATTTCGCCAAACTGATTCTCTTTCCCGGCTGCCAATTGTGCTTCTTAAATGGCAGGTTTCTTTATTTAGGTATGCCTCCATGGAACTATATTTTTCATGTAGTTCCCTCGACGGTTAATGAATAACAACAATAATTTGTCTTCTAAAATAAAGTACCTCTAAAAAATACCCTTTTATATTTAAACAAATGAATCTAATATTTTATGAAAAAGCTGTAAACCTCTTCAGTTAGTGCATTGGAAAGGTTAACTGTAGTTACGTAGCTTGTTAATTATGAGATCATAATTTATCTCCTCCATAATATAAGAAAAAAAGAAACATAAATGTCTAAGCATTACTAATAACTCTTTATACAAGAGGCTGTGAAGATGAAAGTAAGGATAAAATAAGCAAAAGAGCATTCCACATCCATTTGGAGATGGACGTTCGGTCTTTACTTCATAGAAATCAATTTTTTTCCTTGGAATTGCACTAGTCGACCGACTTAAAACCTAACATGGAATATCGCAGTCGTTTTACATTGGGAAGTACCGGCAAGATTTAACCCATAATTAAATTGAAAATACCTCTACGACAGTCGGTCGCGGCTTTACAGAATTTAATTACACGCGGGTAAAGGTAGCTCGGACTATGTATCGGGAGGGTGAGTTAAATGTAGCGTAAATGGGAGAGAGGTAGACTGTAAGCGTTGTCCAACTGACCGTAACAGTGTCTCGGCAGTGGCATTGTTCTGGCAATAATCTCCCAAATAGCGCCGGTCCTTGGTTTCCTTGGCAGCCCGTCGGGTCCGGTTGCGGGACACCGCCGCCCGATGGAATTCCAAATCTCCGCCCATTTCCCCCCAACTTTGCCGATAGGATCGGAAATTGAAACGCGTTCTCAATATTGGTTTTGTAATTGGATTGATTCGTTGCACTAAAATGCGCCGTCCGCTGTCGCATCATAATCCCGTGTAACCAATAAGGTTGGGACAGTTGCAATTGGGTGGACTCCCATCCGGGTTTACTTGCTCGGCGGATAAAACAATTTGTTAAGCAGATTTTAACGCATTTCTTATCGGCCTGCATCTAATCGGGCCTAACCGGACTAATTAGATATGCTGCAGGAAGCAGAAACCCATTTTATCTCAGTATTTCCCATCAGTGTAATAGCCTACGGTCCACGATAGTCACATGCAAAAACCCTCTTAATTTTCGCGCCGGGGGATATAATTTTCTTTTTTTCCCTGCTTAGCGTCATAAATGTAATGAACCGGAAATAATGATTTCAGAGTACGTGGTGAGGGGGCCGAGCGCCAGATATAGATAATAGTTGTTACTTTTGTGATGATAGGAGTGAGGGCGTGGTGGGGTGGTCTGGTTCGACCACGATTTGTTCCCTTCACCCGTCACGCACGTTATCTGATCCTGCCCCCCGCAGCGATAATTAAAACTCGAGAATAAATCGCCCCCAGTCACGTGGATTCTAGTGAAAAGAGACAACCCCCTTCACCGTTTAATCCAGTACGCGTAAAACTGACCGCCCTAATTATAATTGCATCCGCTGACAATGTAAATTGACCGGGGCTGTCGCCTATTCGCTTAAGTGCAGGATGCACTCATTTAATTCGGATTTATTAACCTCAATCTACCTTTGTAACTGTATTTTCCTCTACACTAGTAATTAAATACAAAATTTGTACGATGACAATTTAAATAATATTAAACCGAAAAAAATTATAGCGATCTCTAAATTATCCTTCCTCAGATCTTTTCGTAGTCTATCTTCTTATATAAATATATAATTAATTAATAATTGTATTAATTACATTCTTGTATTAATCTTGGGTAAACATAGAAACCAAGATCGGGTTCTTATGGTAGAATGACCACGCTAAATTATAGCAGGAGGATTATTATCTAGTAATTATAGTAAGTAATATTATGTTATAAAGTAACTAATATTCTATAATATAATACAGACATTTACGCTTATTTTATTATACTTCATCCTCAGCATATTGTACCTATTAATAAAATCTAATGATCACATCGCATAAGCGAGAATAACATATTTTCGACACTATATTTAGACATCGCTATTAATTAATCCTTGACAACTTGACTACTGCCCGAGCGTGTAATCTACACCGTCCCGTCTGAAAATGTTTCGCGCTGAAAGAGCGAATTAAGTCCTAATTTATCTGTAATGTTCACTTAGCGTTTAAATGTAGAGACGCATAAGTATTAATAAGAACGAACAGGTTCCCATCCGGGATAGTGAAGATGCAAATTTAATTCGCTTCATTAGCTGGCAATTACGACCGTCTCCGTGCTCTAATAATTGACTCGGTTCGGTATTCCGGCGTAGGAAGTTGGGGAATTCCGCCGGGAGCATAGTTGGCGGAGGGCTTAGGTGAGTATCGATATCGCCGCCGTTAGTTATATCCGTCAACTCCAAGATATCTCCTCCGATTCCATCCCTTCAGAAGGGCTGGTGTTAGGAACAAATGTTAGGAACGATAAAATCCAGGCCTATGAAATTAAGTGATAAAAATGTGTAGTCATGCGACACTATTAAGACGACATTTAAACATCGGTCATAGTCGAAAGGCTAGGTCCCTTATATGCTTGAGCAAAATGGAAATAAACGAATTTCTAATTTTGTTTGTTCACTTACATCAGTTACATTGGGTTAATCGGAATTAATCTGCATTTACAAACGAGTTTCAGATCAGATCCGACCGTGCCATTAATTTAGGAACACTTCAATATTAGTGTTTTGGGGACAAGAAATACTGCCTAGCAATTAATTTGTCTATGTTGATTAAGTACGCTAGTTGGAGAATTTCATCGACAACACTGCTAACCATTATTTCTGTATTCGCAATTTATTGAGATATTAATCACCGAATCTTTAGTTCATATATATATATATATATATATATATATATATATATATATATATATTGGTTATTGTGCAAGATAACGTAAACTATGATTAATTCAAACTAAGCTCTGTGTGACCAGAGAAACTTCTGATTAGGGAAATGTAAACAAGAATATTAATTAGTACCCGACCGATACCCCATTACTATAAAATTAAATTCCAACTAATTGCGGTGGATGTTTGTGGAACAACGTTTGACCTGCCTTTGCAATATAATTGTTGGTACAGTACTGTCGCTGCCAATTGTTAGTTGAAACAATAAAACACCAACGCGGCAAACATATTTATTTGCCTTTAGTTCAACTGACAATTAGTTGCCTTCTTGTAACATAAAATATTCATTTGTCAAGGCACACTTAATATTCTGATCTTCGTATATTTCTTTAATAACAAGTATCGATCGATTAAACGAAAGGAGCTCATAAAATAATGAGAATAGGTCTCCGAAAATGGAATAATTGAAAAGAAATTTCTTCAATAATGGCGTTAACTTACCCATCCCGGTTCGATTCCCGGTGGCCGACCAACAATTATTTCAATTATAAATTTCAGCTGATTAAACGACAGTAGCTCTTAAACTCCAGTATAGCCAATAGAACTTCATAAGACTTTGAATCGGATGTAATATAGTTCTCAGTATGGTCGCGATTCCGAAGTCCATAAATCCATAAATAAGTATGACTCTATTGTCTGACACTACCAACACTAGCGGCCATTAATGATCACAGTGAAATGGTCTGAGATCTCTCGTCTTTTTTGACAAATTCAAAAATAAGTCGGGGAATAAAGAGTAAAGTAGAGGAGGGGGGGTATGCAAAAGTCATTCTGCTGCAAAATTAACTTGGCTAGTGGAAATGAATGGGAGTGGAGTCAATATAGTTTCTGGGAGGCTTCTCTACTCAATGGGGGAGCATTGTTTACCCTTATTGAATTGGATCGGCGCCGTCAATCCGAGCCCCGGGGTTGGTGGGGGTGTAATAAAAAAACATAATTTTCCCGGCCCCTGGGCTCTCCCATTCATATCGCCAGACGCCAGACGTATAAATTTGTCCGCTCGGAGCCCAATTGCTGTTCGAATTGGGCTGTACATCTAAAAACTAAAAAAACCTTTCATCCCGCCGAAAAAAGAACGTATAGGATTATTCGCGAAAACTGTGATATTTGCACGGTTCGTCGAATTGCTTTTTTTATTAGCTAATTGCCAAAAACAAATCGATAAATACAAATCGAGTCACTGAAAATATATTACAGCCATTAAAAATGTCTACGCAGTTCTTGACCAACCTGTATTAGCAGCACGAAACTCGTGCTAAATGATCGCCGAAGTTATTTTTATATTAGCACGATGTTAGTCGTGTACAGAATTGTTGAAATCGATGAGAATAGAATTGTTTCTCAAATTAAAGTAGGAGCGTTCCTTGAAATGGGATTCTTGAATCTAATATTAATTAAGAGCGCTTGAACTACTCGACGCTAATGGGTTTAAAACTATCTTGGCTGGTCTAGCGGTCACAGCCGCCCCGACCCGCCCGGCCCATTCATTAAGCCCCGAGTACGCCTTTATTGGAACCGAAAAATTTCACTCTCATCGATTGTGTTCGATGAGGCTCTCTGCACCAATTCGCACAGACCCACTGGCAACTAGCAGCCACCTCTCCGGCATTATTCCGAAAAATATTCCCGTCTTGCGAATTGAAAAGATTGAAAAATGCGTACAATTTTAATAATTCAGTATGCCACTCTACGACCAATGCGACATTAAATTCATTTTATAGACAACTCAAGGACAATAAAAAAGTGCTGGAACATACCAATAAATAAAAAAATACAATCAAGGGGGACGTCACTAGAGGGAGGCAAAAATGCGATAAACATAACGAACAGCGATCCCTCGCTTGTCGGTATTTGAAAAGGCATGCAGTTCATGCAGCCCCTACACACAATTACACTGACGTTAGTATTGTATTTCCTCCCTCTTTCGTCCTATCCGCATGGAATGTACAATTATGTACTTGACAATGAGCATAAAGCTCGTTCCACGTTGGAGCGCCCGGCGCGTAAATGGTCCAGCCAATTTCGCCCCAAATTCTTATCACCGAGTTGATTTATCGGTGTCCTCCTTATATATATATATATATATATATATATATATATATATATATATATATATATATATATTCGTCAGTAGTATTCGGTCAGTAATACAGCTAGTTCTCACTGTAATGGCTATGCCAAAACCAAGAATAAAAATGGAACAAACCAGAGGAGCCAGATTATCTATGTATTTTTAAATTACTATGAATTAAAAAAATAATAATATCCTTTAAAATAATTCTTAATAATATTCTAAAGGTAATAGCACTATTCTGAAACACGCAGACCGATACAGCTAGCACCAAAAAGGTTGGCAACTATACGAATCACCTATAAATGATAAATACAAAATTAAAAGGCCTTACCATTATTTTAACCCGTTTAATATTTAATGACATTCTCAGTTAAAATCTTCAGTATAATTTAATATTTTGATTCCTGTTCAGAGGGGTCACCGGCAGTGTCCCCTGCCGGGGCTGAAAGTTGGCCTTACACCGAGTTGGACCCTTTGTTAAGTCATTCCGTTTGATCCCATTGTCAATCAGTACTGTCTTATCTGGCGAGGTGGGCACGGCGCATAAAACCGGGCCTCCGGCCCCGCTCTGATATACGGTGACCCTACCTCCGTCCATTAATAACCCGAGTCCCTTTAATGTTATACTGCTGGCGGATATTTCTCCAACGCCCCAACGCATTTCAAATTCTGACACACACCGGTTGCACTAGTTATGGCTCGGACACAGCTTACACACTCAGCTATAAACAGTCATTATGCGAGTTTGAATTTAAACCACATTAACAATATAGTAATTCACTTATCTTCGATCGCAGAACCGGTATTTTCTATCCACCCTCGTCCTGATTTATTATTTAGAAAATAAATTAATAGAACAGAAATATTAGTACCGAACAAATATATAAAATGAGATGAATACAATAAATGTATTAAACCACCGATCAATAACAAAAATAATTTTAAATTCATCTTCACATTAAGAGAACGCTTAAAAGTGTTAATTGAAAAATAATATTGATTTTTCTGTTGCGAAACAACAGTTCAGAACAGATCGTAACAATACGAAAATAATACTTATACGTAAGAATAAATTATTAAATAATAATGCAACGTAATTGACTTTAATTGGTGTAAATGAGCTACACTGTAGGTTTTGTTTCGTCCCCAATTAATTAATTTTTGCTTTAAAGTGCTTCTTGACACGAGCTCATTAATGCCCCTGATTTGATTCCGAACCCGTCTATCGATTTATTGGAAATGTTTGTCCAATCTAGAATAATGCTGTAATAATGCGTACCGCCTCGCTTCCAAAGCTCACTTGGACTAATGCCTAAAAAAGTTGGATGCTTTGTTTTGGACTCTAACTCCCCACTTCCTTTCATTTTGCAATTCCCAAATTGGAGAGGGGACATGCGAGTGTAAGGAACACTAAAATTCGGCTACTTAAATTCCTCTAGATTTCCTTAGTGTTTTTGTTACTCATTGGCAAATAGACCATCAACAAGAAAAAGGAAAAAATTAATTGTTGAAAAACAATGAAATTTATTTTCCCGATATTTGCCATTTATTCGTTAACAGATATGTACGATGATAACTGATATTAGGTAAAAATTGCCCTCGTCTCCAAAGACTTCAAACTCCCCATTTTGTCTTCACTAAGAATTTAAATAAATACTTCAGGTTTATTAAAAACAATATTATTTCTTTAATACGGTTATGTTTCGTGATATTGTTCAAAAATTTCTGAACGTAGTGTTGCAGGATATGTAGGCAACAGGCGGCCTTTTATGCATTACTGCACGCTTTGAGTTGGCCCAGCCAAGATATTACACTGTGCCTAATTTCTTGACACTATGTTATGAGACCTACCTTAAGTATTAGAGCCATTTATTAATTCTAGAATTCTAATTAGGTTTAAATTAAGAGTATTCTATATAGTACTCAGAATATCTGTTTGTCCAAAGCATTAAAGAAGAAGCGCATTACTTCAAATAATGCCAATTAAACTAAACAACTAAATTAACCTACTCAGGCATAGAAAACAGATTTATGAAACCTTTTTTCTCTCTCTTGCCCCTATAGAAAGGTCTATAAGTTTGTTCTCGTGGGCAGCGCACAACTGGGTGTGCACCTGTCTAGCTCCGTCTCCTGGGTACGGTGGGTATATTCCGACCCATTTATGTCCGCCCTGCGGCCCGCCGAATACGTGAAAAGTCTGGAGAGACCAACAATCTAATACCCTTCACAACTTACACCTCGACACCACCCAACCACCTCTCCAAAATATTCCACACCATTTGAGCCATACCTCCCAGAATCCATATTCAACCAGCCATTCACAGCCAGGGTACAGGGTAAAAATGCCGGCATTCCATATATATTGCAGTAAATTAGAAACAAGGAGTGGAACGTGCCAGGGATAAGTTTAATCGGCGATATTAAGAGGAATATTTGATAGAATATAATTCGAAACATGAGGTCAATTTATTTTTTCGAGGTAAAAATACCACTACCAGAGATAAAATGCTATATTAACGGCATTTCTATATTAATGGATTCAATGCTGGATTAATGGATAATTAAAATAAATAATAAAAAAGTAAAAAGTGTCCCGCATACTTATATGGGATATTATATAATAAGACAAAATACCACGAGTCCAAACTTTTCTGGTAATAAATGTCATACTGTTAAGATATGAACATATACCATAAGTATTGAGTGTGAATTACTTAAAACACACGTGTGTATAAATGGATGTATGTGAATATATTCATTCTATTTCCCACTTTATTACGTAGCTAGTGAAATTCACATTCATTTTCCACGTTTTTTACTATTATGTTAGAATTAATATTATTCTATGTTTTCCCCATTGTACTGTGTCCGCAACTATTAATAGAATACGTCTCGAAGTAGACATAAACAGTAACAAACCCAACTATTTTTTGCATCGGTTTTAAATTATACTCGTAGTCTGTGAGTTATTCTGCTGAGTCTGTGTGTTATATTTATTTGATATTATATTAGATAAATATAACAAAATAGAATTGATACCGTTTAATAAGGTAATGCGTACGCAAGTATTTTTAAAGCAGTGACGACGTAGGAAAACCAATTGATCGCCCGCCTGAATCGCTTTCATTCACTCGACACAGGCAATGACTCTTCACCTATTGTAGACGTTCGGTTCAACCGGCTTTTTTCTGCAGTAAAAACGATCGATCCCTAATCGTTTTATCTCGACTAAAATTTAAACTTGCGAGAAAGGTGAATTACACAAGTATAAAGAGAGACACAATAACGAGAGGCACAAAAAGTATATAAATTCCCTCACGAAATTCCCTCACAGGACTCGAATCCGGTTTCACCCGAGCTCGCAATGGGGACTCGCTCGCTAGTGATTAAGTTGTTATTGCCGGATTTACAAGGCCCTGTCACTTACATATAATTAACTGTTGTTCCTACCTGTAATTGGATGCAATGCGCGTAAATAACCTATTTCTAAGGGGCAGCTCTATAAATAGAACGGGCGTCAAATTAGGAGCTTTTTATTAATGCAGTTAGTAAATGGTCGGTTACCCTAGCCGGCAGGTAGTCTCGTAGTACACGTTTTATGAAACGAGCGGAGGAAACAACTTTGTAGGAAGTTGATGATTCCGAGTTCGAAGACCGGGAGGTGCAGTCTAGTATTTTAGCTAACAAATATAGGAAACGCCCCGGATATAGGAAACGAGCTGTTCGAGTCCGCGGTGTGCCGGGGGCTCATCGACGCCCCGTTTTTCCCGACAGGAAAAAAATAACCGCGCCTCGGCTATTTTTGGCAGATTCGTCCGTAACAATGACAATAAGGGGGCGGTACCACCCGCACCACCACCCCTCACCGCTCCCAACACCCGAACGTATTCTGTCAGGCTCGCACGTTTTCACACCGAATCTCGTGACGGCTGTGTACTTCTGCGGGCGATATAGGACACTGTATTCCCTATAATGAAACAGGTAATGGCCTGGGCGGCAAAATCGTGAAAGTAAAAAGGGCGCGGCGCACGCTATACTCTGTGCCCGGTAATGGGAATTATAGGGCATATTATGCGGGCAGAAGGTAGGGCGCGATGTCGCGGGCACCGAACGGTGGGAGGCGCGGAGAGTGTCGGGTGCGGGGTATTTACCTGTTTGAAGCCCCTGTACATGACCCTGATCTCTTGTCTGGTGAACTTGGTTTGCCTGCAGAGGTCCTCCAGGCAGACCGGTCTGTGCTTTGGTACCCTGCAGGGCTCGATATCGTAGACTATCTCCTCGATGGGGCTGTCCGGGGGTTGCCATTGTGCGGCGCGGTCTCGGTTCTCGGGTCACCGGCGGATAGCTATAGCTACATGTCTGGCGGTGGGGCGGCACTCGCGGCACTTGTCTGCTCTCGAGCTCCACCTCCACCCGGTCTCTGGCCTCACCGGCTGGTCCCTGGGCGCCCCTGGGCCTACTGAGCCGGCTCCTCCCAGCTCCTCCTCCTCCTCCTCATCCCGCCCCGCCCCCGCCCCCGCCACCACCACACACCCCCGCCCCATCCCCACCACCCGCCACCTTCACCCGGGACCCCTCTTATATTTTCGAAATACAAAATCGTTAATTCCGGGTATAAATATTCGGCATCTTTTCGGTCTGTATCTAATAATTTTATCCATTATTTTCTTTCGTTTCCGAAATTTCAAATATATTGTTAAATAGTATTCCCTGACCGATTGTAGAACTCTCGCATAAGGGTTCTAGACCATTCGGTATATTTTACCCTTTGATTTCACGGGAGGCGATTTATGTATAGCAAACCATTCTTACGTCCAATATATTATGAATCTATAACTACTTACGACTTCGATTGAGCCTAAAATTTCATTACAAACTATGTAAATGGAAAATGGTCTCAATTAGGCAGCAAATACAGAGCCTGTTAAATACCGCTGTTCAATAACAATTAACTGTTGAGTCATCAACAGTGGTTGATCATACCCATTTTTATTTCATATTTGTTATGAAATATCTGTATTCGACTAGAATATCGAAGTATGTAAACTTTTATATATATATATATATATATATATATATATATATATATATATATACATATTCGAATATATAGAATATCCTTAAAATTTCCCGAATAATTGAGGAATCACTGAATAGTAGTATTGCCATCATATTAAGCGTCCCAACGCTGGAAAATCTCTCTAAAGATGATTCGCGGGGAAAACCTTATACCACCCAGATGAAAGAATGAACTAAAACAAAAAATAAAAAACTGATCATACTCCTTAAAAATTACCCACGTTGGTATATAGATACGAAACCGTACAGCTTCAATATAAGAAAACTAATTATGATAAAATAGTGATTAAGTAACCCAAAAGTTATGATATCAAGAAATAAAAATTATCAATATTCACACATACCAAAAAGGGAACGTGTGTAAAACATAATTAAACGAACATGTTTGAAGCCCTAAAAAGCGTTTTATATTTTGAAATAAATACTATTGTATCTATTTTATTTTGTCTTTGTGAGTGATTGGTCATAAAACTGGAGGAATTATAAGAGAGCAGTTAGATGGTCGGGCCGCTTGTTGGTCACGAACACCGCGGTAGGGTAACGACGACGTTGTAGATAGATCTCTCCTCGGCGATATGCAAATTAAACGAATGTCGGGAGACATTCGATATATGCAGCGCAACAAATAAATCCCAAGCAGGAAGCACACGATCCTGAGAAATCCTGCGTTTTCTACACTCGCCGAAATATCGAATAACCGTTTTTATTATTGAGAGGTAAAAAGAAGATAGCATCATAACCCAGGACCCGGCCCCTGGGCCATTCATAATTTGGCCCATATTATTTGGATGGTTCTAAATTAAAATTGAAATTTCATCCTCAAGTAAACTACACCCAAATTGTAACGTACGATTTTAGTCGGCAATACAGCAGTCATCTCCAGGTTTATGTCGGCTATACAATTATGAACCGT
Source organism: Lethocerus indicus (assembly GCA_019843655.1). Classification (NCBI taxonomy): domain Eukaryota; kingdom Metazoa; phylum Arthropoda; class Insecta; order Hemiptera; family Belostomatidae; genus Lethocerus; species Lethocerus indicus. Next base: position 9,303,300 of record JACDQD010000004.1, read on the forward strand.
TTAATTTCCAAAATGGCGGCATGATAGATTATAATTTCATATGAAAATCGGAGATTTAACGCTATATTTTTAAGAAATAAAAAATCGTCTTTTAGGTAACGAATGTTCAGAATATATGGTACATTGTACATATATATATATATATATATATATATATATATATATATATATATATATATGGTGCAATATATTTTGCAGTGTTAAGACAATATTGCTGCAATAATTTGACAACAGAAACGGAATATATTCACGCTAAATATATTTAGATTGCGACATAATGTGTAACTAATCTGAGTGAGGACGGGAACAAATAAACTACCTTACGCCTTGGAGTAGTATTAAAAGTTTCTTGAGCAACTCTGTTCTCTCTTTCTACCTTTTGGTAATTCGGGCCGCGTACGAAAAATAATTCACTCCAACCGGCCGAATTGAGCGGAGAAATATCCCGGTTAAATTAAAAAAAACAAGAAAAACGGTTCACCTAAATGGCGCCTTAATGGCCAACTGTAGCAGGAACGGGAGGTGGAGATGGGTGGAGAAACTTTATTTATTTTTTCGGCGGGGTGCATCGCAACGGGACATATTTGTATCGAAAGTTTTTCTATTAAAACTCGAACCGAGTTTCGGTCAACTACGGTGGCGGAAATACTCGTATGTTTTCCAGTGTCCATCGGCAAATTTAACCCGTTCTTATTCACCGAAAAGCAATAAGCCAAAATTTGGAACACTGCAGACGTCACATCGAATGGTATTTTGCTTTTATTATAAGCATATTTGTTGAAATACGCAACATTTGTTGCACTACGAATTAAAAAATAAACATGCCCCAGATGTTTAAGTCTTTTCTCCAACACTGATCGTAAATGCTGATTTTACGGATTTAATATTTCCATACAAGAAATACAGTTATATGTACTATAACACGGGCATGCCATAAAAACTATTTGAATATTAAAAATGCGCTAAATGTTGTCTGAATGTTCGGCCAGAGAGCAGCGCTGTTGTTGCCAGTGTAACCTACTCATTGATTTCGCGCCCAATTCACCCAGCTGTAAGTTAGCGAGACGTACATTTGTGCCAGTGTTAAACTCTGAAATAGTTGTTTAGAATAATACTGTGTTTCTAAAGGTGAGTAAACTCAATTTCTTACAAAATTTTGCCCGCAGTTACTCTATGTAATTGTAGTATAAATTGCAGTATGAATTCTACTGTCTGATATACTAGCCTTTGTTCGGATCCTATGGTCACGAAAAGTTAATATGTGGGGAAATTGTTTTAAAAGAGAATTGAAACCACACAGGATTTGAAATAATGTTCATCATCCGTTCATGTTCATATTGTTTGAAATCTGAACCGCATCTGCTAGCTGATTGATCCCACTGTTTAGTCTGCCCATTTGCCATCATTTCTAATGTCGTTCCTTCATGAATGTGAATAATACTGATATTATTCTGTATTAATATGAATGTCAAAACACCGAATTAATTTTTTTAAGGAAATAATGTTTGTCTTTTTTCGTAAGGATTATTGAGGAAGATGCAGGCATTCCTCAAGTCTGGTAAACTATCAAAGGATGAAGGTGGTAGTGGGGGAGGAAGCGGCAGTGGAACCAAGAAGACAGAAGCCATAAGAGGGAAGAAACCTACTCCATGGGTAGAGAAATATAGGCCAAGAAATGTGGAGGATGTTGTAGAACAGAAAGAGATAGTTTCTGTGCTAAAAGAATGTCTGAAAGGTGCTGACCTGCCCCACTTCCTTTTCTACGGCCCTCCTGGAACAGGAAAGACGAGCACAATACTGGCAGCTGCCCATCAACTATTTGGTGACATCTACAAGGAAAGGATATTAGAACTGAATGCTTCAGATGACAGAGGTATACAGGTAAGTAAGTTTATTTTCATAAGGTAACAAGAACATGTAGAAAAATTTGTGAACAAGATTTACAAACTGTGTTACATTTTGATACTCTAAATGAGCAGTTTGAATATATTTCAATTTTATGAATATATTTTCACCAATGAGATTGGTGAGCTGTTATCTACAAAACCAAATACCTGTATTTATTTTAACATAAATTGTTATTAACCTGTTTGGTTTAGGTTGAACTGGTCCAGATTAAGCCCAGAGAGACAAAATAGAAGATTGAAGATGTTTAGAAATAATTTTAATAAATTGGGTCATATGTGTTATAGATGTTTTAGAGCAAAGAATTTTAACCTTAGTATGGATAAGAAATTAATACTAGGATGAATATTTGGAAGATTAGTTTCTTCTGATTAGATAGTATTTTGATATACTAATTGTAGAGACAGGTTGTGATGATACAAAATTTTAGTTTTCAGCTGTGTTTACCTGGCACAATGAAGTCACTAACTTGGCTTTGATATGAGTGTAATAAATTCTACTGGATTATAATTATTACACTTATTATTGTTAATAATAGTTAATATGATAGATATAGCTAATATCAGATTATAGTTCGGATTTAGTTCAGTTTTGATTAACAGATTTTGAAAATGAATTAATAAATGTTATACTTACATATAAAATATAGAGGAAACATTTATCTTTCATAATTCAAAAGTTATTCATGTTGATACATATATTATTATACCACTTTAAATATCTTAATAGTCATTTATGAAAAAATTCAAATTCTTCAATTAAGTGTCATAAATATTCTGTAATTGTCATTTCTTCAATCACCGTTTCCATATTACATATTCATATTATTTTTTCAACAGGTAATACGGGACAAAGTGAAAACATTTTCTCAGTTAAGTGCCAGCTCATGCAGAACAGATGGACGCCCTTGTCCCCCTTTCAAGATAGTAATACTGGATGAAGCAGATTCCATGACTCATGCAGCTCAGGCAGCTCTCAGAAGGACAATGGAAAAAGAAACTAAAACTACTAGGTAATTTGAATGACTTACAGAATTTTCATTTTATAATTTTGTTCTTGCTTTAATAGATATTATGTTGCAATGCTGAGATTGAAAACAAGTATAACTACAGATCTTAATTTATAATAATTGCGCAGAGCATTTCTTTCTACTTTTTTAACCCTTAACCGGCTGTATTAGTTTCTGGCTTTTGCTATTGATAGTAGTCAATTAAGTCATTTTTATCTGAAACATGTATGTTCGTATAGTAATTTTATCAGGTTACCCAGTTTCTAGGTGTACACACTTTAAAATTTAAATCCCTACTATTATTTATATGATGTGCTTGTTTACCCCCTTCATACATCTAAGAAAACAAGTACTTCTTCAAGAAGAAAACTACATGTTTTAAATTATAAAAGGCTTGAAGTACTCACAAATAAAATCTGTAATGCACTGTATCTTTATAACTCCTTAGTGGCTATTAGTTATTAACCTTTATATGCGTAAATTAAAACTTTTTTAATCATATATTACTGATATAATTTATCACTTATTATAGAGTAATTGGTGTTTTGTTCTAATAGATTCTGCCTCATCTGTAACTACATAAGCTGTATAATTCCCCCTTTGACATCAAGGTGCACTAAGTTCAGGTTCAAACCCCTAGGTGAGACAGCCCTGAAATCAAGGCTTGAATACATCTGTAGGGAAGAGAACGTGAAATGTGAAGCCGAGGCATTGGACTCTTTGGTTGAGGCCTCGGGGGGTGACCTGAGGACGGCAATAACATGGCTTCAGTCGTGCTCCAGGCTGAAGACAGTCGGTGACCAGCGCACTGTGGCAGTCTCAGACGTGTTCGAAGTTTCAGGAAGACTCCCTCAGAAGTGGGTCGATAATGCCCTCTCCGTATGTTCTGCTAATGATTACAACAAAGCTGAAGGCTACGTTGAAGAGCTCATCAGAGAAGGCTACTGTGCACCTCAGCTCTTGGACCAGCTCCAGGAGGCTGTCATCAATTCGGATAGGTTGAGCGATAAGGCCAAATCGAATATTTGTGAGAAGATAAGTGTGACCAGTTGGAGGCTACAAGAAGGCGCGTCTGAATATATACAACTCATGGATTTGGTTTGTACCATATCCAAAGCACTTCTCTAAAAGTTGATATTGAGTGATTCTGAAAGGAAATTCTTCATAAATGGAAATAATTTATGATAAAATATGTATTATTATATTGTTCTAAGCTGGACCAATAGTAAGAAATAGAAATTAAAAACTGTGACAACAGCTGATTACATAAACTCATGTATACAATTAATTATAAATTTAATATGTATACAAATGTGTTATAGAAATACAATATATTTTCTATTATAGAAAACTATGGTTTTAAATAATGACAAATTGACCTACATTTTTAAAAGTGAATTCAAAGATTAATAGGTTGTTGTGGTTATATAGCACAAGGAGATAGTAATAGGTCCTTTACCATTATTTTTTTAATATGTTTCATTCTCATACTGCTACTAAATCTTATTACTACAATAATCATACTATAACAATATCATAATAGTTATCCTTGAGCTACCAAAATATTGAAACTGTGGTTCTACTGAATTTAATGGAGCCCAAACAAAACAATTTATTTATTATGGTACTGCCTTGCCAGATGTTAAGAATTTTTTTATCTTTATTTATACAGCACAATGAAAAAATTATGTAGGAATATTTTGTGATAATTAAATACATTCTTCCTTTTTATATTGTTATAAAAAAATAAACCCGTTATAAACTGTATGAACTTAAAAATTATTTAGTTGTTTATATTATTTATTGTATTATTGACCTCAGAAATTAATCAGAAAAATAATATCATAATTTTAAATAATTCAAAAAGAAACTAACTTTTAAGAACAATTAAACAGTATGGAGAAAATTCAATCACACACATAATTCCATTTATTTTTATGTTGCAACCAAAAATAATTATTATTTTTCTTGTTTTAAATTTTTCTAGTGTGTAATTTATTATTTTCGGTATAAAAACAATTTGAACTAAAATTGCGTTTAAAGTATTGAAAACAAACAGAAAGTCAGCATCAATTCCTTCCTGCACAGTAAGAAAAATGAATACTTTTTTCATGAATAAATAATTGATTGTATAATATCATGATATTACAGTGTAATAATAATTTTAGTTACATAAGGAATATAAAATTTGTTATAAATGACAATAATTTATTTGATATAACAACAAATTACAATTTCCAGAACAATAATTAATTATAGATCTACCAAATGAACCCCCTACAGCCTCGTAACATTACACCATTTTGTACAATAAATTTTAAGTTTCACTAATATTCAATAATTAAATATCTATAGAAATATCTACAAATACAATACTTGCATGAAATTCTTACATCAATTTACAGATACAGAGACTGAGAACTGGTTTGTGAAAAGAGATTCCTGTCTATATAATACACACAATATGAAAGCATAGGCAAAATATACACAGTAAAAATTAATGGAATGATGATAATTAAATGTGTAGTTCTCGCCTGCTGATGCTTGTTACTTTACATTACAGGTTGGCCCTGCAACAAAATAGACATCTTAAATAGTATAAGCTGGAAAATTAAATAGAACAACTACTAAAAAACAAGGACAAAAGTTTAGAGAAATGTATTTTTTTTAAATACTACCAATATTAATAATGTCTTAAATAAAATGATCTACAGCATTGTGTGTGAATAGTTTCATTTCATGTTTAACTAGCAAGAAAACAAATTGATAACTGTAATGTGTCAACACTTAATTAAAAATTTAATTTTCCATCATTATAAGTTGATATTAGTTTACTGCAACAAATATACTGGTACAAAAATTAACTCACCCCCCACTCTTTGGCCATAATAAGAAGTGTTGTATTCTTCAATTTTGGTCCTATCAGGGGATTCATTTGTGCCATATATGCACACAGCCAGCTGAAACATATAGTTTAAATATTTAAACTGAACCAATATAAATCTATACATAAATGTAAAATAATATGAGTGAAAAATTTAGAGTAGTACTTATTTTAATGTATTAAAGTTTATGAGCTGTTTTCATTTTGAATTCATGTTAGTAAAACCTTGTCAAGTTTAAATACTACCTTTTATTTTTTTACAAATAAAAATTAATTTTTTTTATTAACTTATGTATTAATAAGTTATTCATAGATTAACCTTCATTCCAAGCTTAGCTTATAAGCCTGAACACTTGGCATACAGTTCTTATATCTCTAGCATCAGTAGTCTCAATGGTTTGAAACTTACAACTATAGCCAATGTGACATAACAAAATTGTTTTTCAATTTTGATATTTAAATGCAAATTAAGCAATTGTTAATTTATATTTCTACTATCCTCAAGGACTTCTCATAACCTATAGTAACTTGAATGTCTAACATTATTACCACTGATATTGAAAACCATACAACACAAATTAAAATCATAGAGAATACTTTATATTAAAACAAATTAAACACAAAATGTTAATAGAAATATTTCCAAGGATAGCACTTAGGTACTGTGCTATTAACACATGATTAAAAACATATATGTAATAGAAAACTACAATTTAACATTGTTTTTCACTTACAATAGCCAGCATGTAACGCCTGTCAGTATTAGAGAAACTTGAATTAATCTGGAACACAAAATCAGTTTAATGAACTAATGTTCATCTACAATAGACAAATACAAACTACGATTAGTTGTATTAAATATTGTTACTATCCTTATCTATTACCCCTGAAGTATTTCATGTAATGAATTCATTACTTCTATAAAGTACCAGTGATCTGATAGTCACATTACATTATAGAATTCACATCGCATTATTATCTTATTGTCATATTGCATACCAGCTATTAGCTAGTGTTGCTTGAATTAAATTCATAAATTTAAACAGTATGTCTAATATTAACAAATGTCAAACCACCGGATTACCGTTTTCTATGGGTTTTTGATTATGATAAGAAGCAATTTAAGACATATTCTCTTTGCGTTAGATCATAGTCGTTGCGATTAGATCATTATCTTGACATAATTCTGAGCTAGAATACAATAACTTCCAAGATAGAAATAGGCAATGGGCGTAACTGGGACTTACCCTCTGTTGGCCCCTTTAGGAACAAGGAATGGTATAACGACTCCGACTACGCCCCATATAACCGTCATTATAACGCAAGGGATTAGAGAAGCCCCCATTCTAAAGTAATTTCGGTAAAATGTAGCAAAACTATACCCAGAACTAACCTACAACGAACAAACAACAGATGACAGTAGCCTTGGAAAAAAAAGTAGGCGTGTTCGCCAAAGCCACTATAATAATAACATTCATAACTGCAGAGTGATTAATTTATACAATTATTCAAGAAAAATAAATGCATAATTTTTCGTTGTTTAATTATTTACATCCATGTAAAAAGGGCCAGTTGAATAATGGCAATAAATTCGTGTTTTCGGTATATATTTCTGAAATCACCAATTTACATTTTGTTGGTATAATACGAACTGTCTATACTGATCGAAACAATTTTAATTTATAGGTACATCTATACATTTTATGTATATTATCATCATATAATTATTCCATCAGTATTACTGCATTGTTTGGAACGGTTAGAGATTGCAGCGAAGTACTCAGCTTATCCACTTTTGACTTTGTTTCCCTGGGGACAGAAATTCCAAATTAGTTATTGTGAAAATATATCGCTGTGAATATTGTCGGCCATCAACAACTCTTGCTATGTCCAGCCTTTATTATCTATGTAATTTATTTTGTAAATGATTAAGAGTAAATATTTAATGGCTCAATTTATATGTCTATGCACGTCAGAATGATATAAGAAGGTTAATATCGAATGATACAATAAGAAAATATTATATAGGGATAAGTAATGGTTTTTGCAGTTTTCCAAACGTGACAAAATTTTGCAGAGGTGTTTCTGTGATTAGAAGAAAATTAATTATTAACAAATAAATAAATTTCGAATTATTAATACATACCCATTCTTTGGCTATAGCTAGTACTATATTTTTTTTGAGTTTGGGACCGATCAGAGGATTCATTTGTGCCAAATAAGCCAACAACCAGCTGAAATAAAGCATAAATTAAATCACTAGGAGGAATAGGATCCCTATTGTGTAATATATTTTCTATATGTTTGACTAGTCTAACCCACCTATCCACAACAGTTGTTAATTCTTATAATGTTGAACAAATAAACTATGAAATATATACCACGTAATTTTAATATGTTACCAGGTGTTTTATTATGTGTGTTGAAATAATTTAACGCCATTTATTCGGAACGATTATAATGGCATGGAATATTCGAGACAACTTGATACCAAAATCGTGGTAGTGGTACATTAAAATTAAATAAATTATTTCTATTATATCAGATTATTAAAACTTTAAGTGTAAATACTCAGGTAAAAAAGGTATCTTAAGAGGATTCATTTAGGATGTTTACTTACAAAAGCCAACAGCAGAATCCTATCATAAATAAACAGGCCCTCGTTATCCTGGAATTAGTAAAGAAAAGGAACTATAATAATATAATGTCTTATTATTATTATATATGTTTGTGTGTATGTATATATATATATATATATATATATATATATATATATATATATATATATATATATAGTTGTGTGTGTGTGTGTGTGTGTGTGTGTGTGTGTGTGGGCGAGTAGATAGATAGAGAGAGAGAGAGAGAGAGAGAGAGTTAATGAAATGTGTTTATAACTGAATTCAACGAATGGATAATTAATATCTGTATGGTATTTATATTTTTAATTGGCGACAACAATTTGGAAGTAATAAATAAACCAAGGTTAACTATCACGTCGTCTCATTTCATCGATAATTCTACGAGCGGGTGAGTCTGTGAAAAATGAAGTTAAACCAAACCGATTGCCACGCCCACTTAAACAGATTGAACACGGCTTTTACACCGACTTTACTGAAGGCTGGGTTTCATTTTCAATTTGCGTGCTACTTTATAATTATGGGCACTTGAAAAAACTTTAAGGGGCTTTACACTGACTGACGCTTGTTTGCTGCTTCAGTTCAAAACCAGCTGTAATAATTTGAGAGACTACAACAAGACCAAATGCTTTTAAATGGATTTAAATAATCCAAATTGGCAACTGTACTGACCAACTTTTTTATTAACTTAACTATCTAATCTATCTGATGTGCCATGAAGTTCGTTTAAGCGTCGATAGCACTTTTTCACTTCTTCTGAATGGAAAACGAAAGAAAAGCGAAAAAGTTCAGCGTCATAAATAACTCTTGAAATTATAATTTCAATTAATTCTTTAAAAACTTATTCAAGTAATTTTTCGCATTAAAAACATAGAACCAAGCTCAGTAAGTGGACAATCCAAATTCCAGAAAATGGAAAATTATATATGTTCTAGACTGATTTACGGTTTTTTATATAAAAATTAACAATAATAATAACAAAACATACCCAACGTTCCCTCCTTTCCTAACAAAAAAAGGTGCCACGATTCCTATAACGGCAAATATAACCGTCATGACGACGGGTGCCACTAAGGCCATAGCCATTTTGGCGGCTCTGTGTTTTTAAACTATTTCTGTAATGAAAAATACTAATACATATTCCTGTACCACAAAACTGTACCAATATTAAGGGAACCTCGATTGTCCACGACTGTTCTTTATCGTCATCCGATTTGTCTGTGGCCTCTTTATCATACCACTTCACGGATTATCACCAATACTCGAAAATAAGTGATGAAATCTATTTAAAATTGAGACATATTCCTTCTGTCTTTTCTCCGATTCAATGTAATTTTTCCTCGCATTTGTTGAGTGCAATAGAACACATACTCTTCTATGCCGCCCCATGTTGAAATATGTGTGCCTTCTGAAATATAGATAGATTAAATTATTTTTTGTAATTCTCGCCCATCCCTGTACAATTGAAAACCACGAAAACAAAGGGATAAAAAGGTGACACACGAAAGAACCATTACACGGGCATAAAATATGAAATGTTTCTACCGTACTCTGTTTTGAGTTGTTTGAACAGGCTGACCTTTTTCACCTTTGGCTCACAAACGCTCCGGAACAACGACGTTTTCAACGACTATTCTCTTTCATCGGGCCGCCAAATATATGTTTACCCAACGATCGAGAAGCGACCGTCGTTCCGACATTAATTGAGAGCTCCGCGGGCAATTTACGGGGCAAACAGTTTTTTATCTTCACTTTTTTCGGCAATTGAAACTCTTCTCCGGACGACGACGGCAAAACAGTGGAGTGACGATGATACTGGCCCTGGTGGCCTCTGTGCTGGTGCCGGTGCTGGCCTCTGTTCCTGAGGGCGAGGTGTTGTCGGGGCGAGTGAACGGGCTGGTGGAGGAGGCCGGTATGGAAATAGCTGGCAAGTACTTGGTGGAGGCGGCAGGCTGCCTGGTCACCGTGGCCGAGTCCCAACTCCTGGACGGCTTCCGCCGCTTCGGATCCTTCCAGGTCGTCCATTTCCGGGTCTCCGGGTCCGGCCGAGAGTGTGACCCCAGCCTGGTCTACTTCCTCCGCAGGACCTTCCAGTACAACTGTGACAGGTCAACTTTTTTATCCGAAATATGACACGGACGGAGGCATTATGCTTCTACCTCTACCATCACTCCATTTTCTGTATACTGTGGTTTGTTCGGTTCAAAGAGACGTTACAAATACACTCAACTATACTTACATGCCTTCTCCTGCATATACTGGTGCTTGAGACTTTAGCAGAAATTACTTCCGTCTTTCAGCTATGTCATCCAGATGTCTAGACCTCATTGTTTCATGAAATCGTGGAAGGCTGTAGCCAAAAATTCCGTCAACAGACACAACCCGAAAATTGTGGTTCTCCCCGTCTATCCGCATGCCCTGAACACCGACGAACAACTGTGCTCGAGCACGGAGTCTGACATCACATCTTTTCTCCTCGCCGCCCAAATTCATTCCTACGACATAGGTTACACCAAAACAATACTAATTATTTTATTAACGATAAAGGCTAGCTATATCTTTAACCTAAGGGCAATGACTACGGCGGTAAGCCAGTTGCCAGCTTAGAACCATAGGCCAGTAGATTCAGAAAATCCAACTTGGCGTTGAGATTAGTTGCCGCTTTCATTGCAGTCTTTTCCAGACAGATGTTCCAGATAAATATGTTTTGCTTCAATCGTTCTAGGGTCGGGGCACCTAATTTTAAACCTGTCAACCAGCAATTTCTACGAGCGACCAGGAGCAAAAAGCCGAATGGGCACCATATACCTGGATACCTGGAGTTCCAAGTCGGGCTTCAAACACAACGCCAATCTGTTCCCGGATAAAATCGGAAATTTGAAAGGAAAACGTGAGCGGTAGTCACTCAATACTATACTCGCACGAATCGTCCTTGCTATAACCGTAATTGCTAGAAATGAAAAGCGGGTCTTACGACCAAATAGGTAAATGGGGGCAGAAAAGTGGACGAGTGATGAGGTTCCGAACAATCTTTAAAAATACACAATTAAAATAAAATTCTTTAAACTGAATTCTAACCTTCTGTCGACCAGGCTTAACTTTGGCGACTTGGACTTATCCGCCTTACGACGTATTGGATCCTTTGGATGGGACCGAAGTCCGGTTGGTACTCCAGTTCTGCGAGAAGTACAACTGCACAGTGCAGGCCATCACCGATCAGTACATGTGGGGCTACATTTACGATAACGGAACTGGCAACGGTAAATATAATGAATAGATAAAATCGAATAGAAAAATGTATGTACGTCTACCGAAAGTATTCAGATATGTAATAGCTTGTTACTACGGAGGGGGAGGGGGCAATGACAAATATTATTACCGAATTCAGGGGTGATGGGCTTGGTGTACACCGAGATGGCGGACTTCGGTATGAGCGGTCTGTACCTATGGTACAGGGAATACGTATTCCTGGAGTACTCTACTCCGTACCTGTACTCTTGCGTGGTCTGTCTGGTTCCGAAGCCGCGGCCGCTACCCGAATGGCGTGTGCCGCTCTTACCCTTCGACCCCTACCTCTGGGCCTCACTCTTCTCTTCAGTCCTCCTCGCCGCCTTATCGCTCTCTCTTGTCGCCAGGACCTCCGCTAAGTATACGCGTATGTATATTGTGTTTTTCATTGGATGGTGGCGGTAATGTACCGATAAAACCTAAACAGTAGCGGTACAAACCTAAGCACTACATGTTTGGGACATATGTATGTTTGTAGGTGTGGGTGAAAGATCGGGTAAAGTAGCTTTCCTGAGCTTAGCCGAAAGCAGCCTGGGTGCGGTGGGCCTGGCCCTGCTCCAGTCTCCCTCTGTTCGGCTGGTGGGCGACTCCCCAAACAGACACCTCTTCACCTGGTTCGAAATGCTCTTCCTCCTTCTTACCTCCTGCTACAGCGCCGGCCTCTCCTCCTATCTTACACTACCAATGTAGGACACTCCGGAGTAGCTCTGATTTTAAAAGCACGCATTATTCATATTGGCATTCGCGAGGTGACAAAGAAATTCTTCGAAGAATTATCGATTCCGAACTCTTTCTGTGCCTCCAGATAACAGAAATCAATTTAGGCGTTTAAATGAGAATAGTATAATTACCAATTTGGAAATAATATGAACAAAAACGAGAACTTTCTGTAAGAAGCAATTTCTGAACAACTGTTTCTAGGTTCTATCCGCCCATTGAGACGATATCAGAGCTAATCGAAAGCGGTATGTACTGGCTTGCGGACCACGATGCCTGGGTCTACAGTTTGCTGGATGTTCCAGATCCAGATATTCAAATACTGGCTTCAAGATTCAAGGTTCACTATTCTCCATTACGTTGACCATCATTTTTCACATTTGTTGTTTTAATTGCAGCCTATAGAAATATATAATGTAACGTTACCTATATACTCTGACAATTCCCGTCACTTGAAAAACGTGACGACTCCAACTAGAATTGCCAAATAACATTTGTGAAATTTGTTATATAATGAATATGATTCCGTGTGGTACAGTTATATGTTCGATTTATGATTAGGTCGATACACAAGACAAGCTATTGAAGATGGCACTCACTGGCGATTACTGCGTTGCTATAGAGAGGCTACCTGCAGGTACCATTCGGACAGAATGCTCCTTTATTGGTGCAATTATATAAATATAGTTATTATTATCAATATAGTAATTATTGTTTACTTCTCATTTCTATCTGGTTTATGTTCTAATAGTATGCATGCCTAGGGCACTCACCTGAGGAGCCTCACGTGTCCGAAGAGGTTATAACAAATTCTCACATGATGAAAGAAAATCTTTACGGGGCTCCGACGATGGTGGTCATGCAGAAGGGTAACCGAATCAGATTAAATTTACTATAATATATTTCTCAGTTCTGAACCTCTAATTGAAATTTGAGTTCGTTGTCGGAAGACAATAATATAATATGGCCTGAAATATTAAGTACGAGTTATGACGACAAGAATATTTTTATCTTCCGCCTTCGCCGGCTGGTTTGGTCTTTTTCTCGACCGTTATATTTTGACGGGAAGCTACTACAGATGATGAGCAGCCGAAATCGGTCAAACAAATACCAAACCAACGACCGGAAGCAGAAGGCCACAATAACCACGGTATTCCAAACCACTCGAGGCTACTAAACAGGAATTCCAAATTAATAATTTTATCTGTACACCAATACACCTTACGATACATATACACGATATATATACATACACACAAATGTGATTTCCAAACAGGCTCAGCGTACGCCTCGAGATTCAATAGGTTAATTCACAGAGTTCTTGATTCTGGATTGTTATTACACTGGGAAGGTGAAGTTGCAAGAAGATTCCTGTCTTCAAGGTACGTACTATAAAGTTAATTTCCATAAAACAGAATAATATTTTGAAGTCACAATGTTTAACTATTAAACCTCTTTGCTTAAAACGTAATTTTCGCAGAAAGCAGCTGGCGCTGGAAGAGAGCAAGATGAACCGAGACAAGCACAGCCCGACCACACTTAAGCTGAAACACGTTCAGGGTGCCTTCATACTGCTATTCATAGGCCTTACCATTTCTAGTGCATTGTTCGTAGCAGAAATGTTACTGCCGCCTTCCAAGGTTAAACAACGACAGTCTTTCTTAATGTAGCTTTACATTTTTTTGACGTAGCGAAAACATTAGTTTATATTCTTATAAGTAATTTACAGGGAGTAATTATCAGGCCGAGGGGCCCCAGTAACAGATAATGGAAAACTAGGTCTGGTTAGCATTCATATTATCAGAATACCCTGTTAGTAGCAGAGTTAATATTTTGTTCATAACCAAATTATTCACGTGAATGGAAATTTGTTTTAAAAGCATACAGTATTTCATTTACTAGTGAATGTCTTTATTTCAAAATTCAAATTGGTAGATGAGAGAAAATACCTCCTTAGGTATGTTGCTTTCTGTACAGTTCTGGTCAATGTTCAAACCTGCCTCCTAACAATGAGTGGCTCCTTTTTCATATCTATATTCTCCCCACATTTTCAATAATAGCAACTGATGATCTATTTTGTGCATTATCTACAGGCTACTTAGTAGTACAAATGTAAAAAAAATTACAGATGTTATATCATTGTATCCACCAGAGTTTAAATAAAATGATGGAGTACCTAATTCATTAATGAAGGAAATAGGAAGGAGGATTCTTTAATGTTTGATAAATAAAAAGCAAACAAAAATTAAAATTGATTTCCAATTATATTAACAGTAATCACCTTGTCCTTTTTTTGTATACAGTACATAATTTTCTCACTTTCAGAGGAATGCAGAACAGAACATTTTAAAAAGTACACCTTTTGTCTTTTTAACAATTCTGCACAACTTTACAGTCAGTACATGAATTAAATTTCACACATATTTGTTTTCAGCAGCTACTTGTTTACCTTCAGTTCATGTTCCCTCCTCGTAGATAGAATGGTCTGGACAGAGTCCAAACAGGAGTGAATTTATTTAAGTCTTAATTACATATTAACATTTATTTAATTAAATGTTTTTAATTAATTAAAAATTTAATACAACAGTTTGGATCTCATGTCCATTGCCTCAGATGTACACTCTTTTCATTAATGGTCTGTAAAAAAATGTAAACCAATTTCAAACATATAACACAAATTGTTTTCACATGAACACAACACAAAAAAACATGAATATAATACTGTGTGGATGGAATAAACACTAACAATAAAAATGAAGTTAAATCTATAAATACACAAAAAAAGCAAGAACAAAAATGCGAGGTTCCACTTTTGTACATTTATCAGCAAAAACTAACATTTTCAATTTTCCACAATAATCTCATGGCACCCATTTCAATAAATTCAAAACATAGTACAGAATGACAAGAACAATATTATTTTTTACAAAATAGTTAAATTTTGAATAATAGTCTTTTGAATCTTAGAAAGTGTATTCTCATAACAGAAAAATTACACTTGAATTATTTATTTGTTAAATTTAATTAAAAACAAAAACTATTTTGAAAAATACTACAAGGGAAAGTACAATCAAATGTGAAAAGTATTAAAATACAAAAATTTAAACAGACATACCAGTACTGAAGAAATGATTCAATTGAAAATGTTATTAAGAAGATTAACTGAATTTTAATTTCAATTTTATCCTCTCTCTCACATGGAATGACTGGGATAAGTAGGGAAAGAACAAAAGTTTGTTCCATTTATTAAATCACATGCATAAATACTGACAAAAATTGCACAAAATGTTAATGTCAATATCTAATAAATAGTAGCTATTTGAACTTGAAAATACTCAATTTAAAATGATCACTTTAAATAACATAAAGAGGGAAATTGGACTGGATGATGATGATGATGATGATGTGGCTTTTTTATGATCATACTTGTGAGGCTGCTTTTAGTGCTTGGTCCAAGTCTTTGATGAGGTCAGAAGGTGACTCCAGACCTATTGAGAGCCTGATCATGGAATCACTAATACCCAGGTGACGGCGCATATCAGCAGGCACTGAAGCATGAGTCATCACTGATCTGAAATATAAAACAGGAAAAATACTTTTAAAAAGTAGTTTGTGTATTTGTGTGAATACACCGATTCATTAGTAACATTTCTAATACATACATAATATTGACATTCATTGATCAATGAATACAAACTTAAAATACTGCACACACTATGTGGGTGTTCTTAAAAATATAATTATACACAACATACTTTCAACATTCAAGGTAACAAATGTTGGTAATACATAATGATGATATTTTTATAAAATAATTACATTACACATAATAAATAATTTAAGTTTTTATCTTTGAAAGTATTACTCTTCTATAAGAGAAATGACACTAAATATTTATTAATGTTTAATTCACAAATTACTTTCAAAAGCTGATTTGGCACAAACTATAGCAACAATGAAATTTAACTAACATAAAAAGATGTATAAATGGAGAAATATGATTTAATTTTTGAAATTTTGATTTGAAATTATGACTAGAATTTTTGAAAATATTATGAAAAAAAGAAGAAATGATTAAATTAAAAATCATTTATAACAATAATTTGTTTTTGGTATTATTTAAACATTTTCTAAGGTTACCTTGAAGTCATAATATAACTTAGATCATGACTATATTTCAGTTAATGTAAATATAACTTTACTTAAGAACAACAACAAAATCTAAACCATTACAAAGTGAAATCATTAGTTCCATTCTGAAATCTGAATTACAGTTGCTCAGTTAAAACTGCATTCCCACTCATACTCTATCTCACTAGAAATCCCAGATTCAATACATAAAACTTACGGTAATTCCGCTAGTGATTCAAACCCTCCCAAACTTTCAGCTAAAGTGAAGACTTTCAATGTTGATAACATTTTATTGCTCTGTTCAAGACCGCCCTTAATGTATATTGACATCATACCACTGCAACCTGACCACAACTTTTTGGACAACTTGTGTTGTGGATGGGATTCCAAGCCTGAAATAAATTGAATATAAATAAAAATAAAGACATAAGTAGAACTGATTTGTTAAATATAACTACAGTAATGTATTTAAAATATTATAAACTTCTATATTATATATATATATATATATATATATATATATATATACACTCATGCTGAGAATGTATATTTATTTCATTTTATTGTGTATGCATTTTAGTATATCCTGAACATAACTAGCTTCTAACAAATATAAATTCAACAACTATAATAATCTTAACTCTTCTAATAATGGGAATATTAATACAACTTTACTTATAGACAATTTATACTACCACATATATTGCTGCTTTCACAATTTTAAATCAATATCTTGAATTTATTGGCACATTAGTCTCTGTTAATTCAAGTATCAATAATACCACTTTTATACATGTATATTTAATTCCTACCAAAATAACTTGAAAACAAGTTAAAACTAATTACACACATCATTCAATAATTTATAAAAGGTAAGAGATAATAAAAAATAAATATCAATTACACACCTGGGAATATTACTTTTTCTACTAGAGGATGCTTTTCAAGAAACCTAGCAACTTCATGAGCATTTTTCATGTGTTCCTTCATCCTAACAGCTAAAGTTTTGAGACTTCTATTTACGAGAAAACAATCAAAAGGAGAAGGCACGAGACCAGCAGCTGGAACAAATTTAATTTAATAAATAATTACCAGATACTCAAATAATCAAGTGACAATATTTTATGTATTCATACTGAACATTTAATTCTATATCATTTCTAAAAATGGAACTTTTGAAATAAACAAGGATTTACACATTTAACTTGTTCTATAATACCCATACACACATAATGTACATTCACATAATTGATATAATGTGCATAAAAGCCTAAATTAATAAGAAGAATAATTTCTTACAATTTTGAATGAACAACAATTTTTCATAGAGTTTTTCATCATTAAGTGTTGTAGCTCCCATTATAACATCAGAATGTCCATTCATATATTTTGTTAAGGAGTACAAAGAAATATCGGCCCCAAGTTCTAGAGGTTT
This sequence comes from Lethocerus indicus, assembly GCA_019843655.1. NCBI lineage: Eukaryota > Metazoa > Arthropoda > Insecta > Hemiptera > Belostomatidae > Lethocerus > Lethocerus indicus. The sequence continues at coordinate 9,321,305 of JACDQD010000004.1, forward strand.
CTGAAATAAACAAAAATTATAAACTATAGTTTATAAATAACACTTTTCAAATAATTACAAATGTTATCAAATCATGTTCCAATATGAAACAACAATTTACTTTATAAATGAACAGTAAAGTCCAACATCTTATTTGCATAAGTCAGAAAATTATAAATAAATGTGACAAATAATGTACAGGGAGTAACTATACAAATATAATCACCTGGAAGTATGGTGTCAAGAATGTGTTGTCAACTACCAATAAGATATCCTTGTTATGTTTACGAATAATTTCAGCTATCTTTGGTATATCCATTATTCTGAGCAAGGGGTTTGTTGGACTTTCAACCCACACCATCTGTAATAATAAAGAGTATATGAAAAAACAATAAATTAATTAAAATACCTATACTTTAACTAAAATATAATACATTATCTCAAAATAATTTGATATTAATTGTGTGTATAGGTAGACGTGTTCTTGCATATAAGTACACTGAACTATTTAGCTTGTTATACCTTTGTGTTGGGCTTGATTTTTTCTTCAACATTCTCTGGGAATGTAGGATCAACGAAATCAGTTTCAATACCAAAATTGACACCTATACTTCGAAAAAATCTGAAATAATATTTATTTACTATTTAAATTATTAAATCCCAAATACACTAAGAAATTCATTGTGTTTCATCATAGATGAAATAGATAGGATTAAGATTCACTAGAAAAACCTATTTTGAACTTTTTCTGCAAGTCTTTAACAGGTCTAGGATGTCAAGTAATTTCTCATAACAAATTATAAATTACAGTTATAATAAATCAGCAATAAAAAAATATTAGTAGTCAATTCACCTATTTGTTCCTCCATAGACGTCATCCCCACAGATTATGTGTTCACCTGATTTAATCAAAGTTAATACCGCATTGACAGCCGCCAACCCAGAAGCAAATGCGAGACTGTACTTTGCGTCTTCTATAGCAGCAAGGCAAGTCTCAAGTGCAGCCCTTGATGGATTGCCACTTCTTCCATAATCATAACCCTATGAAGATAAACATAATTTAGATTAAAAACAATACGCGGAATATTTTAAAATAGGCATTTCCTTTAGACAAAAGAAACTGGGAGGTGTGAAAAGTTATAAGAATATTGTCTGAATATTCTATTTCATTATACTCAATGACTTCACTGGATAAGATGTACAAACTTATGGCTAAAATATTTTTCAAGTTTCAAGTAGGGTTAAAATATTTAAAAGTAGTATTTACTTGCACTGAGTAAGAAAACAGAGAAATTAAAAAAGTATATTTATATACTTTATATATGCTTATATAAACTCAACAAATCAGAAATATCAGTCGTACATGTTTTTTCTCTTTATTCATAATGCACAATGACTCATTTCACAGTATGTTATGCGCAGTACACTTCTTTCAATTGTCAAATTACAATTTTGTACGTTGTATCAAAAAGTACACCTGGAGCTATATTAGCATAATAATCTGAAATAACATCTGACAATTCACTAACTGTGAATGACATCACAAACCATTTGATTTATAAAACTCTAGCCTTGAATTGTTTATAACAGTCGAGCATTATTAAGAAATTAAAACTGATAATCAAAATATCCCACAAAATCTTTATCCTAATGGTTTTCTATATTAAAAAAACCATGGGTTTTTAAAATATCAATTTATCAAGAATTTTGAATTTGCTTGACAACAGTGATGCAAATGTATGAGAAAGCAAGGTTATTCATAAGCAATAATAACATATACAAGAAAATATTATAAATTTAAAAATCAAAATTCTATAATTTATATCATCTTCTTTAAAGTTTTAATGCCTGTTTTTCTTAAGAATTCATTCATATACGAACAATTTCTTTAGCATTACTAAAATCTGTACTGATGATTCATCTTCATGCAAATAATATTTTGTTTGAATGTAACAATACTAAAATGCATTATGTAACAGGGATTACATAGTCAAGTGAATTACTGCAGAAGTACCATAAAAGTAGCAGATAAGAAATGAAATGTTCAAGAAACATATGTAACAAATGTAATAAATTATAAAACAACCTTTATACATTTGAAGGTATTCTTAAATAGTATGTTTTATATTTCATCATTATCGGACTAATATTCAATATAGTGGGATAGTAATGTACATTTATTATGTACTGTTTTCATCAAAAGATAAATATTAGTGGTTAAAAGACCAACATCGTATTAAAATAAATTCCAGAAGTAATTTAAGTGACATAACGATCCAACTATTAAAGCAATCATATGATGCTTCTCTAGCTTCTACAGCTACCTCCTGTTCCCTAAAAACATAGTTTCAATTTCAATTCAAAAATTTTAATTTCAATAATTTTTTTCACTTGGCTACCAAATATATTAGATTTTTTAGATTTTTTCATTACAGAATTTTAGAACCATGTGGTAATCAATAGGGAAAAAATTGTGCTTTCTTCTCAAGGTTATAAACTAGGCTTTTTGTATAGCCAAAAAAAATGAGATATTAAAATAAAATATGAAATGGAATTATCTGGTTCATCAGAAGTTTATCAATCAGGAAACCCAATTGATGACATAACTATTTGGGAAGGACTCCAAACTTGTAGAAAGAAAGATGTTACATAACATTCAATTGGCCCACTGTAGAGCACGATTATCATATCATATTATCCCACTAAAATTAACCATGTAATAAAAAGATCCGTGTAAGAGAAATTTATAATAAACTTTTACCCTCTACAATCATAAAGCAGTATTGCATCAGTCTTGAGTACATGCAAATACCAGAGGTCATTGAACTCAAATATAATTTCAGAAGTATTTATATGTGCTACCACTCATTAGAATAAAGAAAAACAAAATCAAACCATTCTTGACATTCATATATATAAGAATATTAGGTAGCAATAAAATATTACATATAAATATATTTACATATTTCTAGTAATCTAAACACTAAATAATATATGTATTAAACAATACCCTGTGTTTTGCCGGTGCATCTTGTTTGAAAGTGGTTCCCATATGTATAGGAGGTATGACTATACCCGATTTCCACTGATCAGGGTCCTGGCCAGCGTGGATCGCCTTGGTAGCGAAACCGTCGTCCAGAGGGCAATAACCATTTTCACAGTTCATCTCCTGGAAACAATGATCTTTAGATCACGAAGAGTGGGAAGGTACACAGGGTGAAACAAGCTCAGACTGAAGGACCGGTCAGGCAAGTTGCTGTTAGTAGGTTGAGTGGAGGCGTTAGACTTAACAGTAGGTCTGACGGCACAATCACGAAGGAAAGCTGTATTACTTTCCTGTACCGGTGTCAAACACAACCGTCGGGCAAAGTTTCGCCAGGGGACTCTCTTGAACAGTCCCATCATTAGAGTCGAGCCCAAGACTTCCATCTCGATCAGAACACAAACAGAAAACAAAATAACCTTTCTTTTCAGAAGTAATTAGCTTTCTTACTTTCTCGTCGTGCGGCGCACCGGTCTAGCGGGGAGGGTAATAACTCACTAACTTAATTAACTGATCGTTTGACAAACACGGGCAGTTGAAAGGACCGGTGGCCACGACGGAAGGCTTTATGTAGTAGTTGCGGCCAACGACACCTGGCGGTCGGACCGCGCGTTACTCATCTAATAATATCTTCCTAGACCTCCCCTAGAAGTTTTAATTGTGGCATCAAACATTAATTAACCTTGTAATTCCATTTTTAAACAGGAAGAAAACAAAAGTTTATCTGGCACTTATCCCACTAGTGATGAATAAGTCGACCAAGAATGTTTGGCAACCCCGAGGAACTCCGACATTACAGGCAGGTTGTTTTAGGCCTCCGACCAAATTGAAAGTAGGTGGTTGCCGGTGAATTTTTATATTCGGTTTAAAAATGTATCTATATTCTTTCATCGACAATGAAAATATACGACGATACATACATATACGACTGATCAAAAACCGAAAATATTGGAATACATTTGCCGCAAATTAGGGGAGTTTTTGCTTTATCGAAACTAGCGTTCTGCTTACTTTGAGTATTCGCACTTATTGCTAATGGTGTTATCCACTATCTTCGAGCCGCACGACCTAGTAGTAAATAAGACTTATCACGAAAGTAGCCGGCAAGAAAAGCACGCTACATTAAATATCGAAGCGTCAACGCTATTGAGCAAATTAGAAAGAATTATGTAAGGTTTCTATCTCTTAAGAGGTCACAGTTAACTTTTCATTCTTCATTCTTGCATTTCACTGTATATAACTCATAGTTAGTAATGGTAATAAGTGTTTGTTTTTATACAAACTATTTCTCATTATATATACACATATAATCTTTACCTACACGCATTTGAGGCACTGTTCCTGAATATATTCTGAAGTATAGTGCAGTTATAATAGACGAACCCATTAAAATAATTTATTACCAATAAGTAAATAAATGTACTAAGGTAACGTCTAATTACAGTTGCATACAAGGGAGGTTCAACGTGGGGCCTCAATTTATCAAATTCTGATTGATCATATCCTCCAATGATAAAGTCCTTTTTTCAATTCAAAATCGTGTATTTGGCCCTCAACAGGCGCCGGTGCCTCTAATAATCCAGATTTGAACATTCTAGATTTTTATATTCCAATAACTATATTTTAAGAGTTCATCATATTTTGCACCTTTAGAAGATAACCAGAATTTCTGGTCAGTAGTTAATGGGATTCTAGTGAGCGCTTATCACACACGCAGGAACTCTTAACACTCAAGGTATTGTCTTTTATTTGAGATAAGCAAACATTATACATAGATTGCCATTAGGGTCGAGTTAATTTTCAGGTTCTCGAAAATACTGTTGAATTAAGATTGACGCGGAAGCATAATGATGCAATACGCCGCTGTAATTCAACATTTAGACAATCATAACGAGAATGATACCCGGTTGTAAACCGTTCAGAATTGTCACGTTTTTTAAAGAGTTCACGCCAATCAAACGACAGAGTTGATTTGCTAGACATTTCAAAGTATCAACATCAAGAAATCTGTCTCATTGTCGATTGAGCCCACAACCATTGTCCTTCAATCAAATCAAAATTTCAATTCCAGGGAATTGAACTGCGATTTAAGACTTGACGATTCAATTTCAAGATTCAAGGTGAATGTTGCAATTCACCCATTGACTCCCAGTGTATCACTCTCCGTAGTTTATGTAGAGAAATTTGGTAACAGTTACGTAATGTTTCAATCAGTTGGCCTTCGCGATTCATCCATGGAATGTACCCCATTTTGAATATCGTTCGGGTTTTAAATAAATATCCTTCGTCAGTTTCATTTTAATGGCATAATTCAATAACGAATGATTTCACCTACTTCAGTTTTGGTAACCATGATATTCCACATCGATTGAAACACAGGTCCTTGATTAGGATATAATAAGAAATTTCGAAACGTATTAACAGAGGAATTAATTGAGGAATTTTTACTTTTTTATTTTTTGTGATTATTAACGTTACCCCAAAAACCTCACTGGCCAGCCAAAAAACGTACAACCTCATGTCGAGCTAGAAGACCCCAATACAAAGTACAATGTGCGGCTGCAGTGAAGTGAAATCTGTGAATATGCCAGTTTAAGTGTATACATGCTGTGTGTTCAAGTGTTTTAGTGCTAACGACGGTGTACAACCGGTCGTATACTTTCGCCAGTGCCTCAAGTGTACAGTTCACCCACGCCCAGTACCGTGAGCAGTCGAGTGAAGCAGGTAGCGTGCAAAGTTCAGTATAAAGTGTGTGAGAGAGTCAGTGCGTTTTTGCCAGCGACTGGAGTAAGTGTAATTTAAGAACGGGTTTTTATTACATAACCTTCCAGATTACCCTAACAAGATTGTGAACAATACAGGTATATTCAGTCTTAATACTCATGCACATAATATATGATGCATGCATGTGTCAATCAAAATTTGTACATCGTGTATGATGAAAATAGTCTATTTTCAAAGAAAAATAATGTATTTGTACTGAAGTGTGATTGTTTCAACACTCAGAAGGGACTTAAATTCCACACAAAGGATCGTACAAAAAAAGGTATACAAAAATTATTATTGTATCCGATACTTCTTATTTGCATATTTCAGTAATAATTGTTTATGTAAATTTAATCTAGTATCTTCTTTTGTAATTGCGTAGTTTTTTTTAATAAGAATGGTAATTATCAGTTATTATTTCTTGTTTATTATCGCAGCTGTTATAATATGCTAATATAAAAGAAAATGTTTGTGTTCCATATTATTTTTATAACCTGGAATCATTTTTGAAGGTCTCAAACAAATAAACAGGACGAAATGGGCGAATGTTAATAGGATCGGTTTTTGTATAAGATATCATGAAATCGCACTAATTTTTTTTTACTGTTTATCTGGTCGACACGAAGAGAATGTCGAGTGATCGTATAAGATTGAGTGGGTTTGTAGTAAAACGGGCAGGGAAGTTTATTAATCGTGTTTTATAGGAATTATTGGATGCACCGTTGAATTACTCTGTTATCTAATCGCCTGCCACGTCGGGTTTTACGCTTTTTGCGTCATACTCTCTGAGAAGATAAATAGCGGCGTTGCCCAGTTCTCAGGTCACCGGCGGGAAAGGGGTACAAAGGCGCCCGGTACTTATCGGAGAGTACTCCCACTCGTAGTTAGGAGAGTAGAAGGGCAAACTGGGGGGACCGTCGTCTCGGTACGAGACCCCGTTCGACGGCAATTCGAAATCCCGCTTATCAGGATCCCCAAGGTTTTATTTAAATAAGGGGACGGGGACTAATGATTGAAAAAAATAACTAACCTGGCTTAACGAGACTGCTGTTGACTGGCTTCCTGTTCCAGCGAACTGGTCTGACGTGGAGTTACCCTTTAAGATGAGTCAACCGTGCAGATTTTACCGCGTGTAACGTCCCAGTAATTTACTAGTATTCTCCGATAATGCTAAATGGAAAAACAACGTAAAGATTATATTATTAATGGCTTGCATTAATAGATTGCAAAACGTAATACAATTTTCATTTAGTATATTAAACTATTGAATACAGCAGGTTTCGGAAATATCGCTTACGTTTAAGTAATTTTCTTGTACAATCCTTCATTGATTTCTAAAACTGAGTGCGTGTTAAGCGTGATTAAACGGGTGGAGCTCTTTAAGCACAGTACACTTTTTTGTGTAAATATTTTTGTTGTTCTCAATGGTTTAAGTATATTGTAAGACATTATAAACAATGTTTACCCATCATTTAATAGTATAATATTCTAATAAAATGTTATTGTCATTACGGAAATGGCGAAGACTGTAATGGCTCAAGACCCTTCCAATGCACAGATGAAAAATTAGTTAGTGCTTAAAAGACTGCTAAAGGAAGAAAACATATTAAATTCGTAATTAAAAAAGTCCACAGTGCATTCCCTAAAAGAAATAATAAGTCACTCTTGCGAGGCATTTAGCTTTTGACTATCGTTGTAGCATCCCAGTCATTTATACAGCAGGGTGCGTTAGCATCTCGTTTGTCGACGAACCATCCTGCACTGTTCTTTTACTTTTGGCAGAAGATTGCAGGAATATTTTGGCGGAAAAAATAAGTTCAAGAAAAGTTAAATATAAAATGCTCCCACTGATAAAGAAGTACCTTACCTCGCTGCGAACAAGTGAAGCGTGAGTTCTCGCGTGAATGTCTCGTTCGATCTCCAGAGTTGTATTAACGTCATTGATCGTTATATAATGTTTGTTCCATCGCTAGAAAATCACTGTCCAATTGAAACAAAAAAATTAACACGCCACACCAGGAAGTCAGAAGATAATTATTATCTTGAGCAAAGTAGGTCTAACTGCTAAAACGTAGTTTGGGGCTAAAACGAAAAAAACGCTACGCGTCCAACGCTCTTTGGCGTTATCTTTTGAAGTTATTTTTTAGTATTCGGTTTCCTTAACGAAGCCGATATATATTCGACAAATGATACTCAATAAATTATTTTCTGAATCTTAAAAATAAGACGGCTCTGGTGACGGCTGGACAGCAACATACTGACAGAGAGCTACTGAAGATGGCGAAAGAAATTAAAGTGTGGACTAATTTATTTCCTCTTCATCGTGGAAGACGTGGAATTCTTGTGGATTCTTTCTTTTGGCTACGACCAGTTAATAGTTTGTGAATATTGGAGTTTCCTAGTAGTTCTTAGTTCATCAATATTGTCATTGTGAAAAGATCCAAATTATTAATTCGGAAAATATTTTTAAAATAGTAATAAATACAGTACACACGGCGCATAGCGGGGAAAACACAAATACACGCTGCCCAAACAAATATATATAATACACAATTTCACAACTATTATATTTTATTTTTTAACGACTGCAGATTGTAATGCGGTGTGCGCCTGTCGAGCCCAAAATTTTGTAATTAAACTAAACACTTTGGCCCCACTTTGCTGTCCCAGAATAATTTCCCAGTTGTACTTCATAACACCGGATAATACAGCTGCACGACACAAATGCGTTATGAATGTTTACGTGCCCTTTAAATTTGAATCTCACTTCGATACAGCACTCCCTATTACTACCGCACGCTGTTACAAATTATACGGATCGGTTATGTCCCCGTACGCAAATGAACAGTGTATGGGAAAAAAGGCATGTGGCCCGAATAATACAGGCGCTGTGTTTTCCTCGGTAATTTTCATTGCCGGCGTCAAAATATTAAACAACCGAACGTCAGCGTCTCGAACGAATTAATAAAACACCGACACCCTTAGTCGTGGTATTATTAGAGCCAAATAAGAGTTTAATTCCGACGTCGATGTTTTTTAACTTATTTAAGGCTGACCACTTTCTGAATTTCTTCCAGTGAGCCACTCGAAGTAATTTTATTTGGAATACTTTGTAAAAGTATATAGACGTAGCCGCACATGCTCTGGATGTTGTGTACATTTCACACCGAAAAATCAAATGTCGAACATTTGAAGAGTTGAATTCGCACAAAAACCATATTGAAGATATAAATCTAATAGGTAGGCTTAAAAATAAAATATAATACCTTTTCATTAGAAAAGAAAAAATGAAACCATTAAATAGAATCTCCCTTCGGTTGTGCCCTGGTGACAGTTCTCGTACTATAATATGAAAGCCGGTGAATACTATTTTTCTGGAACTGATTGTTTCCCTTAATCGCGATTTTATCTTCATTTGACTAGAAAGAGAAAGAGTCAGCTAACAGTTCCTGGATCTGTCGATTACGACGGATGACGTGTATTAGTAATGACTCTACTCAAACGACAGATAGGGCTGGCAAAGCATGTTCCGGAGTATTATCATGGAGGCAATTGGAAAAACCATGGAAAATATAATTCGCGAATCTTCCTGACCGAAACTTTAATGCATAGATAAAACAGCTTGTAGAAGGATTTCACTATCAAAAACACTTGTCCATAATTTCTTTTGAGAACCAAACATTTTTTCAACGAATTCACTGTATGATTTTCCATCATACGAAGAATTAGCAGTATTTTCTAAGATACTGCCAAGTAAAAAAAAATTCCGACAAATTCAAGGATAGTATGTACTAAGGACCTAATCAGTACTGTACACGGCGCTCCTAATATAAACAGCTTTTTTCTGACCGATAGTTCAATTTTATAAATTTGGAGACTTACTCTTCTCAACGATCAAACAGAAAGGCCAACAACAAAAGACAATTGAACGGAAGTTCCACGCAGCATGTACGAATTACTTCAAGGACTGGAAAAACGGCGATCTCATGTAATTTACCTCGTGTTTTTCAACGGTTTTCGCGACTCCCCGACTCAGCCGAGCCGGGTTATGAAAAACAACCCGATAAATCACGTACATTATGAGTATAACAATCGGCCGAGAAAAGTACCTGCTGTTGGCGAAAAATAAAAATAATAAACTATAGCCGCAGGGTCGCCCTCTTTCATTCTTGCGCAATTCCGATCCTAATTTCCAGAATAACTGAGCCAAAGGCCAATATTTTATGTTGATATATTCCAACAATTATATTTTTGTGTAAGTTGTAACATTTAACATTATAAAATTTAATATTTTGTGTTAATTATATTATGTAATTTACGATTGAGTACAGTATGTTTCCAATAGTAAGTACATTTTATCTACTAAATTTATAATTGATTGTTGAATTTTTTAATTTTTTGTCTCACATTAATTTTTAATTAATTAAATTTAAAAAATATTATTATTATATGTATTTGGTGTTTGAAGGAATACAATTGAAAAAACAAGGTTAGTTTTTTGTAATAACCTCTTTAATTTTAATATATACGCAACACTCTTCAATTAACTCCATATATACGGAACTTATATCCTATCTAAAAATAGTCGCAGAATGTACAAATTCTAAAGCGAAATATCGTTTGGAGTTCCATTTCGTATCATCGCTAATATTTTTTTAAGAAGATTAATTTTGGACATCAACAGATACGCAGCGTTCTATATGCAAAAATTCAATATGCACCCAGATAAAACTTTCGACAAGCACAGGCGCGTTTGATGAACTTCAAAACGTGCTTATCTCTCTAAAAACTCGAATGCTCAGCCTCCAAGAAAGTAAGCAGGCAAAACTCTAAGTAAGACAATTGTTCCTTGCATAGACCGAATTATATACTCACCAAAATATTTCCTTGTTTGGCGTAAAATCTTTGTTTAATCCATCGTTTACACTTCAATTTATTATCGTTTCAATTTTAAACAATAAAGACTGCGCTTTTAAAGCAGATTTACCATAATATCACGGAATTAAACAAAAAAGAACAGTATATGTAACAATGCAACAAGAACAGATTAAATACTCATCATAAAACAATAACATTACATTTACACTGGTAAGCTTTCTTTCTTAACTTCGAGTTGATGAAATATACCGCCATACGGATCCCTGATCAAAAATAAACTGCATTTGCTAATAACGTGCCACTAATAATACAAATATATATACCCATAACAAAAACAGAATAAACATTTATTTTTCACTTATGTGTTTAATATACGATAGATGTTTGATGGGACCTCATAGTTTGATGCCATATGTCCGGAATAATAGCTGGGCATTTGTAAGATTGTTATTGGGTGATATAATAAAGAAGGAGAGTCACATTCTACATAAAAAGTAAATCAAATTTAACAATTAAATTCAATCTTTTCCTCAATCAGCTGCAAAAAGAGAGTACAGAAAATCCCTTTCAGCACTTCTGAATGCATCTGATTGAGGTTTTAATATCATGAAACTGTTATTTATATTGCAACTTCGAAAATAATTTATTCAGTTAGCTGATTCCATCCAACAGCTCATCCTGCAGCCTAATTGTTAATGGGCTGATTATCCAGTCCTTGAACAAACTCGTCTGAATTTGCTCTCAGCAGAGAAAAATAACTGAACCATACCTTATTAAATTACTATTAAACAACAATAAAATGTTTAATGTAAATAATAAGTATGCTGTTGAGGAAAAGTTGAAGCAGCCATTGATGAAAAATTACCTGCAGCCAATAATTGTATACTCCAAAATAAAACAATCAGCATAGCTAACTGAATGTACATATTATTATCGGTTTTTTAAACTGAGTTCAAAATTATGAATATTATAAGTGACTGTTAAATAATTTGTAATTGATCCTGGGAATTTTGAAAATTTATAACAAGGGTCATGCCACAAATGTGCAAACAATTAATTGAAAGACAAGGCCCAATGACATAATAACACTCACGATTCCGAGAAGGAACTAATTTTGAAATGAACAATTATATTATCAAAGGTCTGAATGAACATTTGCTCAAGGCTATCCAATTCCACAGATGGACATCCATGCGACTGCAGTTCAAGAAAAATAACCAATCAGACCCACAATATGAATAATTGCTCACAACAAAATAGAATTTACATAAATAATTGGAAATACCATTTCCACACATCTCACTAAAAAATATTAAGAAATCTTTATATTTTAAATATAGATATTTTAAATCAGGTTGTGTGTAATGAGTGAAATTAAGCAATAAACAATAACTTTAAAATTTCAAATAACAAATAATATTTAAATGTTTCACATATAAAATATTGTAAACAAAAATGTTTACTCATTTTAAACTAAAAATAATCTTTTATGTGATGTTCATACTGCAATACTAAAAAAACAGTTGACAATTTAAAATGTTAATGACCTACGGCAATAATTATCCTGTATGAACAGATGGACAACCACTATTACCAACAATTAAAAAATAAAGTACGTAAATTAATTGCAATCATTGGAACTATACTCTCTCTAGAGGTACAATACTTGATAAAAGATTAACACAGAATTTAAGAAAAGGGCAATGCAGCAAAGGTAAAATAAACTTTATGCAACAATGGCTTACAGAACAGATTTAGTAATTAAAATTAAGGTGGAACAGAATAAAAACCAACTTCTTGAATGGTTTCATAAACTCAGTTTTATTAATTTCAATAAAACTACAAATCTGATAATAAACACTATGATAAATACCATTTACTACTAAGAAAACCACTTATTATAATAACATATAATCAATTTGAAGGCTTTTCCAATACCTACAATTAAGAATAATGACTTAACAAGCTTTAATCATAAATCACCTTCAGATTAACTATCACCTTATACTTAACATGGTGCATTTCCTACATCATAAATATTACAATGAAAAAAGTATTCTCAAATATAACCCACCTGAATATGACTTCTAAAGTGTTTCCACAATATAAATTAACATATAATAAATTAGGCCATTATTTCATTTTTGCTTAATATAAACTACAGAAGGCCACTTGACATAAAAAACCTTTCACTCCTTACTGATCTGAGACAAAAGTGTGTAATAAGAGTAAGATAACTTCAGAATCTACAACAAGCAATAACAATAAATTAGATTTTTCAAACTGATAAATAAATCATTCCCAAATGAAATATAAGTCCCTGACATCAACAATGGTGTTCAAATTGACTTTCAAGAGTTTCAGAGCATTCATAGATATTTCTTTGTTAGATTGTAGTTGGATCATACGAACTGAATTTCTGAAATTGCTGTCTCTCTCATACCAATTTGTGCAATACACTGCAAAACCTACATCCTCATTCTGAAAATAAAAATAAACAGTCTAAATATTATTGATATATAATAAGTTCAATAACTTTATGGGCATATTAAGTTTTATATAATTTATTTAGTTTCATTATTCAATTATTGGTGCAACTGTTTTAATATAATTATCCTTTTGGACAATTACAATTATCCATTTGGAGTGAAGTACAATTTAAAATCAATCAGGTTAAGAAGATTTCAGGCTTACAGCTTGTTGCAGCTCATTGCTGATCCAACAATAAGGAGCAAATTGAATGAATGTTGTTACAAAGTACATTGCAGCTTTTGCTCCATCCACAAAATATAGAAATGTGTCCGATTCAGTATCAACCTGGGATCAAATTAAAGATGAAAAAAACAGTAACATTTATTACAGTGAACTTCATAGCAAAACTGAGTTTCCAAAATGTTTAATCCAATTTTTATGTCAGGCTGACGTAAATTATAAGACAATGTTACATAAAGTTTGCAATCAAGTAGCCATTCTCATTACGATATTATTAACAATTCACACTATTATTTTCTGCTCAATACTTACATAAGTTAATCTGTAAATGACAAAACTGAAAGTTGTTACACTGACAAGTAGCTGCAACAACAAAAGGGGGCTTACCATATCTCTCAAACTATTGCACATTCTAAAGAAAAAAAGATATAATTGGACATGACTGTAATAAAATATTTCTTATCAAAATGTGTATGTTATATGTGTGTGTGTGTATGTATGAACTTACTTCAAAACTATTGTGTGATCCTCAATGAATGATTTAATAGGTATGCCTTGTAAATCTGATTCAGAAATGTTCTGTTCTATACTATTTGTATCAATTGGTAATATTGACTTCTGTATCAGCAAAAGTTGAGTGCAAAGGAGATACCCAACAGAACAGAAGAATATATCAACAGCAGGCAACAATACAGCGATTGTTATACATTCAATGAACTCATAAACATATATAATTTCATACGCTGGTGTTTCACTTATGTCAAAAGGGTATACTGTAGGTAGAATTTTATTCACTGTATCACTTTTGTTCCAACCAAAAAATGACTGTAAAATTGGAAACCCTGCATAAAGTAGGCATGTACACCAAGTTGCAAAATAATAAAGTTTATTCATCTTCCTGATGTTCTCAACTCTTAGTTCCAATATCTCCACTGAAACTCGGGGTCTGATCTTACAATTGTAGAACTCTCCAAACTTCATCATCACTGAGCCCAGAGTGTCACGTTTTATCGTGAAATACATTATCTTGATAACACACTGTAACTGCTGTATCCAGTTACAGATGTTGTATGTATATATATAGAAATCTGCAGATGCCCACAACGAACTATAAGTGAGGAATATCACTGAAGAAATGGCAAAAGTAAGGAAAAAATAGAATACCAGAACTCTGCCCTTGTGCCATTTTTTCGGTCTTCTCATCACTACATTCAGATTACTGAAATTCAGAATATCATAATATATTTCCCCCAGGCTGTCTAATCGGTCCATTATGACCAAAAATACTGGAGGAGTGCAGCGGCGCGAATGTACTTTTTTCCAGTTGTGTCTGAATTTATTATTACTCTCCATGTCACACATTATTCTGTATGATAGGTTCCCTCTCTCCATGGCCCAACACACTATAATTTGAGTAACAGCTCATGTAAATGTTTGCCTGTTAAAAAACACATTTTCCCAAAACGTAAGTGTAATTTTGGAATCCGAATTAAAATTGTAGAACCCCAATTTAAATGAAAAAGACTCTCTAATAAATAAGAAAAGAAACATATAATATGAATCAATGTGGACTAAATGTTTAATAAAATTACTTCTATGATACAATCCAGTTTTCATGTACTTAATAAAATATATAAGCAAATGTGAACATTTGTCATGAAAATAAATGTTTGGGAAATGAATTTATTAGTTCAAATGAACTTATAAATACAAGAATATTAGTACAGCATAAATGACAAGAGAAAATGTAAAAATACAACACTATACTATATATCACAATGCATGAAATTTCTTCTGATAACAATTCTACGACACAGAATTCATGGTGTAAATTCATTTTGTTTTAACAAATCGTTCATGAGCTCATCTTCCTCCTTTTCAGTTAACCTGACATCATCATATAATTCATAATCATTATCCATATTTCTATTAGTTCTCTTATGTTTAATTATTGGCTGAGGTTTGGGCTTAATTGGAAATAGCACATTTAGACGAAGCAGAGCAGCCTCTGACTGATCTGTCAGTCCAGGTACAGGTTCCAGGATTTCTTTCACAAATGTTGGTATATCCTTCAATCCTTCATCCTCTTTATATTCCTCTAATTCATCAGTAATCCAACTCATGGCTAATAAGTGGCAATAATTCTGGAAAGAGGGGTTGGGCATCAACACTCCTCTGTCTTTTTCATAAAGATCAGTTGGCAACAGTTTTGAATCTATAAATTCATCTACAGCAGATAGTCGCTCTTGGTCATTGGTCGGGAACTGCTTAGTGACAGTAGGAATCTGTCGAACCCACTCGGCAGTTGGCAACTTAAGAAAATATAAGTGCTTTCCTAATTCATCGGAAACTGGCACAAGTGCCCCAATATTTATCTTACCATTCTTTGTTAACACCCTCTTAGCTATTGCCACCCTTTCAGACTGGATTAGAGCATCTACAAACGCAGACAGAGTGGCTACTGAGCTCTTATCATTTGCCTTTGGCTGTACAACATAAATGTCCGTACCGACATACATCAAAGGAGTCACATTTTTCCGTTTTGTACATGCTATCAGTGTAAACATTGCATTGCTTGTTTTTCTCTTCATAGCTTCCAGATCAGCATAACTTAAAGGCACTTCAGTAGCACCATAATATGCAGTTTTGGCCTCATCAGTCACCATTGAATAGTTGATCCCAGGTGCCAATGCAGAAGATCGATTGTCTGATGGCCATTCCTTAATATTTGCAAGTTCTGGGTCAAAGCTAGCCTCTTTCCATTCTGCTGCTACTTTCTGTTCACGATTCAACTTGATCCAACATACTGGGATTTTTATTTCACTGCCAATCTCCAAAAGCACTGGCAATTTTCGGGGAGATATCCTCTTCTGGATATAGAGTTTTAACTCTTCTTCGGCCTCTTGGAAAGTCATGCTTGTCCCTGAATTTAAACCATGGATCAATTGCTGCAGAAGATTCATATTTTCAATTTCATCAACACTCTTCTCTTTCCTACAACTGGCACCAATCGCAAGCAATTTAACATCATAATCATTAATTACATTGACGAGAGTCTCCAAGTTGTCTTCAGTGAAATCAATTTTAGAGGAAAAGTTAGAAAGAAGTACAATTTGTTTGTATTTGAACTTCCTCCCTTCGGTTGACGTTTTTAAACTATCAAGAGCCACAATCAATGCCTCAGTCCACTTGGATTGTGTTACAGATGACTGCTTCAAAATCCTAATCTTGTCTAAATCATCCCATGTAGCTACACATAATCTTGATAACACACAAATATTTTGATAATTCTTACTGTTATCAGCCAAGCTGTTATCTGTTTCATCGGAGCCAAAAATTATTATGCTAATTTCATCATGATCCCCAGAAAATATTTGCCTCAGTACAATTCTAGATGCACAAGCAATGGCCTTATCAAAGAAAGATTTTCCATCTTCTTCACTTTCATGTCCCATTAATTCACTCACATCTAACAAAATAGAAGTTGCTATCTTCCCAGTAGCTCTCTTAGAAGATGCCATGATCTAAAAAAAGTTAAACAGCTTGTAATTATTACGTGTTAATTGGAACTTACTGATGTTATTTCATTTTTTCACTGGCATCGTACCCAATACTTCAAATATTACAAAATAATTGAAAAAATACTTTAAGATTACAGTGATTTACAGTTTCAAAAGTGTTATTACCACTAGTATAGGTAGTATTTAAAACAACAAATAATGTACTTTAGAAGTACTGAATACACTGTGTCAAATACATATTATTGTATTCAAGGTCTGTGGATATAGTACAGATGATTTGTTCATTCTGTTTTATATCCCTGGAACAGTTAATTTTCTAATGGATCACACTTATTTTTATTTCATATAATACAACCTGGACTTCTAACAGTTTTCACCCCTCCCGCAGCAGATTTCAACTTGCTAAACCAGTTTTGATGCAGTAATAAAATGAGTAGTATATTCCAGCAACTAAGATAAAAAAAAGTTTATTAAATTTATCACTTTTCTCCGTTGCTGTGGCTTTCTTCTGCGCTCCAAAACATCGACTTGATTAAACAGGTTATCCCGATCAGATTAAGGGTAACGCTGGTTAACAGTTACACATGAGAACAAAATATTCCGAACTAATTTGTAATTTTTGAAAATGTCACTTCTGATTTAAAGAAAGAAAACGTATTTAATCGTATTTATTTCATCAATAATTTAGTATCATTATCGTTTTTAAGTACAAAATGTATAAGGCCGCATTATCGAAATGTGAGGAAATTACATTTAAACCGGTACTGAAGCGTTGAAGCGGTCCAAATAAATGCCAACGAATGTTATCTTTAATAATTTGTCGTAACTTCTTTTAAAATTCATGATTTGGACGCATTTCAGAAGTTTTCAGCTTAAATAAAAACGTACGCATTTAAAACGGCAGTCACTTTAATCCAGCATTTATATTATGCCCATTTATCTTAAATGTCAACTGCGTTTCTATTTTCATAAGTGTAGTGGCCACATCTTTCATAAAATATAACGCTTCAAAAACTAAACTATTCTATTTTAATTCTTGTATTAATCCCCATATTCTAGGTTAGTACAGCAGCAGCAGCAGCAGCAGTGCTAGCTATAGACCTAAGAAATTCCCCAGAGATAGCTTGAAGAAATTCCTGTGTAGAATTTCTACAATACCAACCACTAATGTATAAGGGAAGAGACTGTATTCTAGTGTTCAAAGTTAAAGCCTACACTAATTTTACTAGACTCATTTGACCAGGGCATATAATTCAGTGATTAGCTTGAACAGCTATTCAAAATGACCTAATTTAAAAACGTTAGCACTTCCAGAAATGCATGATGAGACAAATAGATAATTTTTATTTCCTACATACGTCTCAACCTTTTCAAAATTGTATACCCACTTCTCACTGCAATGACACTTGCATCCAAACTATGCTTGAATATCATTTATAATTTCAGTTGTAACACAATCTTCCAATTAAATCATGTCATCAGTGATATTTTATCATAACAATAGTGCCACATCATATCACATTTCTTTTAATTAGCTGAGATAAAATAACTAGATAATAATCTATGACTGGGAAATAATATTTTAATGACAGGGCAGGAAATATACACAAAATAATATACAAAATAAAAAATAACTTTATTAATATATAATTTAATGTACAACAGACCGACAAAATGTAAATGTTTTTTTGTATTATGAGTTTTCATCTTCTCCTGGCACTTTCCAATGTATCGATTTTCCAACTCTGTACATTTCTTCAAGGACTGCTTTGAGGCTCCCACTTGCCTCAATTTCAAGGTACTTCTTGTACAGTTGTAGAGCTGTTCTTGCATCCTCAACTGAGTCATGAGTTTCTGACTGAATTTTAATACCTAGGACATACCACTTATGATTATAAAAATCCAGGTAATTACCTAACTAGTCATGTGGTGCAGGATGAACTAGGATAAAATTGACCTAAAGATAAAATTTATTTTGGTTTAAGAGTATTTATAAGAATAATAATGGTTATATATATATATATATATATATATATATATATATATGTTTATTTCATGTTTTAACTTTCAAAATTATTTTATGCTGTTTTATAATAACAGTCCCAAGTAATGTTGAGGACTGCAATAGACGCATAGTCAACATTTGAAAAATTGATTTCAGCTAGTCATTACTACTCACCCAAAAAGTGCCAAGCCAAAAACCTAAGTGAGACCATCCTTTGATGTGGCAGGTGGAACAAGTGGACAGTATCTATCACTTGATTACTTGGTACTACCAAATTTATTACCCTGAAAAAATTAAAATTTATATATATATATATATATATATTTATTTATACAATATTTTAAACCAATATTATAATCATTATTATTTTCTTTCAAGTTTTCATGCTAACCTGAAATCATTTTTAAGACCATGTCCCACAAACTTGACACCGTTATCTATGAGAT
Source organism: Lethocerus indicus (assembly GCA_019843655.1). NCBI lineage: Eukaryota > Metazoa > Arthropoda > Insecta > Hemiptera > Belostomatidae > Lethocerus > Lethocerus indicus. Next base: position 9,340,655 of record JACDQD010000004.1, read on the forward strand.
ATCTCAGCTTCAGGTAAGTTGATTTCAGTGTAGTCAGGTGTTTTGAACTGCATGTTGCATCCAAATCGCCTGGTTTTATCCCTGAGAACTTTGTAAGATAATCGAAAACCTGTTCCTGAGTTGAGATGTAATCATCAATGAAAGCAGTACCTTCCAAGACTCCTTGACTGTCGAGTAGTTAATTTGTATTGAGGTTCAGGTTCACATAAGGTAATTTTAAATATGTAATACAAAACCAATTAAACTATATGTTCCAAGTAATATTGGTGGCTTTTACTCTAATTATTAGAATTATTATTATTATAATCAATTTTTATTTTGTTTGATGTAATTATATAGTAATAGTGTGCCCTCAAATGAAGACATCCACATAAACATGGGGTGTAAGCCTGGTAGTCGAACTGTTAATGTACAGACTGGCTATTGGCCAAAAGGGCCTGAGGTTCTACCAAAATGTTGATGCTGTTGAGATAAACAAAGCTTGAGTGTGACCAAAACAAGTAAGGATTTTACATTTCACATGAGTTAAAACTGCCTAAAGGGAGTTCAGAACAAGTTCAACAGGCACAAGCAAACATAGTAATTTGAAACTGTTTTAAAGCTACTTAAACATAAGGCCAAGCATGACAAATTCAAAGACTTTTCTGCCAATGAATGTTTTGAATTTCCCACTGGAATAAAAAAATTGTTGGGCATGTACTTAGATTGTGATATCACCAAAGTTAATTTAGAAAAAAGTTTTGAGAATTTACATATTGATTTTCTAAAGCTAGGAATATACGAAATGAATCATCCTCATTACTGGAAGACATTTTAAATTTCGTAATGTGAAACAGATGAAACATAATTTATAAACTTACCCCCTAACACACGATATCCTAGCCACTGACATCTGGGAAGGTTTGATTGTAGCCAGTTTTCCATCACTCCTCAATTCTGATTCTTCACGGTTTAAAGTTACAAATTCTGCATCCATAGCAACCAAATCACCTGAAATGAAAAAAAGAAATTTGATATTGTGGATTCTCCACTCTACAATTTTAATTGTAATACTATTTTAATAAACATTAGAGGAAATACTATTCTGAAAGTATGATACAAAAGAATTATATTTTTCTTTTAAATGAAAATAAAATACACTGAAATACAGTATGAAGATTAGATGTCACTATTTTTCTGAAAAATTGACATAAGAGCCACAATAATTTAGGAATTGATTTGTTTCAATGAAGATTAGAGTCTATTTCAGGAAATGGAAATATTAGGTTTATGGAAAAATATAAAGCACAACATTTTGGTGAGATAGAATTGCAAAGAACATAAATAAGATTAATTACAGGGTGCAAGGAACAGAGGAGGGTAATTATGATATAAAGTATAAAGATATATAATATATATAAAATATAATAGTAATTATTATTGAACTGTGTGAGCTGAAATTATGAAGTTAATTATAAATATAATAAATAATTTTAACTTCATTTTTTTGCAAATCCAAAACTGTCCAAAAGCCTCAAATGGCTTCTCCAACTTGGGTATCCAAATTATCTACTATATATTCTCATACACACACATGACATATACATATACATGTAAGATGAAAACTGGTTAAAGTCACTTACCTGGCTGAGGTATTTCATGAGGTGCTAATGGTGTAATATGTGTCAGTTTTGTGCCATCCACAAAAACATCTGGGGCTATTGAATTCCGATATGGTGAACTGCTCTGTTTGGTCCTACCATTGTGGTCCTGCCAATAGAGAATGCATGGAATCTTCCAATCTATAGAAAACCACACTGCCTCCTGTCCCGGAACCGGCGATATACTATATCACAATTGTCAACAATCATTTTCAAACTCCTACAATTATAAATTGTATATAACATAAACCAAAAAAAGTCAAGAATTCATTTTTTTTACCATTAAGAAATAATTTTCCTATCAGAGAAATATATAAAAACTATTGCTACAATACAAAATATCATATAATGATATATAAATATAATTTGAAGATTCTTTTATTGATGGAGGGATTTTATTTTTATTTACCTGAAGTCATTGAATATGTACCACTGCGATGTTTGCGAAGAGTCTCTGCTGTAAAGTGGCCCGACATTGATAATGGCAATAAGGTTTTTCCTTTCATCATTCACAAAACAGACAACTGCATATAAGTCATAAACAACAGACTGCATGACTCCTGGCCCCTGGATATATAACACTTAATACTGTACTATTAACAAATATAGTAAATTAGGCTCAATGCACATATATCCAGTAATACATTGAATAAATAAACAAAGTTCATTTTAAAGGTAAGAAACTATCATCTAACTATTTTCAAAAAATTATAAATGAATGAACATTTAAGAAAAACCAAAAAGTACATTCTTGCTACTGCTTAGAACTAGTAACCAATAGAATTTTTCATTGAGGAAGAAGTAGAATTCCCACATGGTGCAAATATTTAAATGGCCCTTACAAATCTGTTTTAATGAATCATTTGACAGAAGTTAAAGGCAAAAAATTTTTTCAAATACATCAGTTGCTTATATGTAAACAGAATAATTTTGGGAACAATAACTGAATTAATTAATAACAAATTGTATTAAGAAATTAAAAAAAGAAAGAGTGTAAAAGTTGGTGATTTTGAAAACAACAACATATAAATTATAATATATGAATCATACAAAAACTCCTTGAAATTGATCTTGACACTCAACAATCAGTCCCACAGAAAGATCTTAATATGAAAGCTCCTGAACTACCCTGAGCAATACAATGATTTAATACCAAATCTGAGTCCTGTGTTTCAGCCTCAAGATGTCCCTCTTCGACCTTCTCAACTGTAACATCACCTTCATTGGACACACTAATTCTGATATAAGATGGAACCCATGAGTGACTGTAGTACAGATGAGATGGAGCCAAGGGAGCAGTTTCTGGTAACAAAAACATCAAAATTGTCAGCTTAATTATCAAGTATGCCCATCTAAGTTCAATAGGTATCAAATTGGATGTTTCTAATTAAGCTATAGATTTTTTCAAATAATACATCCTGGGTGATAAGTACTGACTAGTGATTACTTAAAGGTATGCTTAAATGTATAAAACACTAACATTATTTGTTTACATTTAATAACTTATAACACATGTATCTCTCATCTGGTTTCAGCCGTAAATGCCTGAAGAAAATTAAAACATAAAACCACTTCTATTTTCTTGGAAATGTTCATGATAATTCTGAGATTAATTGTAATATATGTCACAGTAACAATTATGATAATTAAGTCATTTTCTTTTGTACTTCTGATACAACTGGCATCAGCAAGTTTAAATTATATTGACTAGTTCTGTGCTTTGCAATAACATTTTACCTGTAGTTTGGTAATTGTTATTTGCTAATATACTGCAATTCATATAAATTCAAATTCACAGCCAGTCCCCACAATCATAATGAGTAGGTTGACTTTAACTATTAGTTACTGTTTTCACAACTATAAATACAATCTTCATATTTAAATTGTGTAGGATCCACACATTGTACAAATTTAAATATTTATTCATAACTTACCAGAATTCTGTTGGGGATGTTTAAACCTACACCCAGCTCTGTTGCACATGTTGCCATAACGACACTGCTTAGCAGTTGCACTTCTAAGATCGCCAGAGCCAGCAACTACTTTCAGAACAACTGCATCCATTTGATCTTTCCAAAACTTTTTATCCTGTGAAAATTTAATATCTTTACTGAATTTGAAGAACTGAATGAAGTTGGTGTCACCCCGATGTAAAAATAACTTTCAATTGTTTCTACTTAACATGTTTAAAATCAGGCTGCTTTAGATAAATATCTGAAAGGTGTTTAAGATGTTTTCCCCTTTATTTTTATATAGTAATGCATAATTCAATGCAGTGCTAGGTATCTTAAAAGTTGGTGTTAATATTGTGTTTATAAAATTCATTATTTTGGGGTGTCATTAGTTTTGTGATTGAATATTTGTATTTTTTTTATTAGTTATTCTGTTAATATATATTGGACTGTTATTTTATCTTTACATTTATTTTACTGTAAGAAATAGTAGGAGATTCTGTATTTGTTAGAAGATGAATGTGATTAGGGATTACAAAACATATAATTTCACATACATTTGTCACAGTATACAATTTTCTGTACTGTAAAATAAAATCTTATTATTATAAATTTTTATTTTATATTCAAGGTTTAAAGAAGTCCCAGTAATTTCACAGTAATACTGGTTTTGTTTGAAAATTTTACTGAATTACCAATAATAGAAAAAGTTTGTATTTGCAATCACTAGTAAGGATTCAAACATTTAGAATTGATAAAAAAACTTACAGTTTCATTATTGTTTCCACAGTTCATTGACAAGATCTGTGGAAGAGACTTCACTTTTCTCTCCTGGTGCGTTGGCTGAAATTTATGACACTGGTCACACCAGGCTGGTGTAACCTGAGATCCACACATACTTTTGCATAAAACTTCACAGAAACTAACTTCCCTTGGCTCAGATAAGGTCCACATCTCTGCAAAAAAATATCATTAATATAATTCCCACAAGTCCTTTAATATGACCCAAGTTGAAAGAATGAAGACAGTATATTTCATGTTAAAGGTAATGAAAGAGCACTGCAATAAGAAATATAAAATGGAACTGGAATGAATAATTTACAACTTATTGTTTAGCAATAATAACTGCTTAAATGGTAGAAAGTTTTAATTAGTTGGTCAATTTTCTTTTATGATATAGATTGGTAAGACATCAAATTCATACAAATAAACTAACTTAAAAGTAATCCAAAAGCCCAATGTATCAATTATCTTACTGATCATCTTAGAGGCAGGTAAGAAAAGCTTTGTACATTTTCTTCTGAATGAGGATTTTATATACGTTGAATTTAAAAATAAATTCAACTTACCTTTTCCATGGGGATAATGTAAGTTATGTATTAAAAGAGTGGCATCTTTATTGCTCTTGTGGTTGCACTTAAGACAAGTAAACATGTGAGTCTGTTTACTTCCAAACAACCTGCTTATTTCAGTTTCTCCTTTTGTACTATCTTCAAAAACATCTTCTGTAATGAAAATTAAAAATACTTTTTAAAAATAAACTACTATTAACTCTTGAGTTAAATGTCTGCCTTTGCTGCAGCCTTTCGGTAACAATTAATAGTCTTTTGCTACTTCGAGATAATTTTTGAACGCATAGCTTATATCAACTATAATTTATTAAACAATACAATGACAGGTCAATGGAAGAAAACAGATTTAAGAGAGAGAGAAAGAGAGAGGATGCTTAGACTAGAACAAACAATTCATCCTGACTTTTCAAGTATTGTTCTGTAGGCATGTGCCTAGGAGGACAGGGTGAATGGAAAAGATAGACAAGGATATGATCAAGGGTGATCTGACACTTCCCCCTAGAAGACCCTAGAGAGAATTGAAGTCACAACAAATGAAAAATCAAGAAGGGTTCACAACCTATAACTAAACAAAGAAACAGTACAATATAATTTGGATCTCCTGTACACCAATTAGTGTTTTTTAAATTAATTTTTGTTATCAGTGTGAAGAAAATACTGTGCAAAAATTAACATAACATAAAATATAAAAAAAATAAATTATATTTATTAAACAAAGAATAAATCAAATGAAAAATTGTTTTGCAATAAACAAACTGTCTGACCGCTAAGTTCTGCTTTGACTTTTGTCCTTTTTCTGTGTCCTTGAAGGTCAATACTTGGGAAGTCTGTGTCCCTGTAAATGAAAGCGGGCTTCAGGTCGTTCCCCTTCCTTTTGTTTTCCAGAAGTTCAGAATGCAACTGGTGCAGTATAAATCTGTTCCAGCTCTGTACGCACATGTAAGAAAAAAGAGAAGACAAACAAAAATCAAAATTCAACAACTCGATTTCACTTGAAACCACAAAAAGAAACCTAAACTTCAAAAAAATTAAAAAAATAAACAAAAAACAAAAATCAAGTCTTTCCAATACAAAGGATAGATACCCACTTAAAGTATAACTGTTGATTTTCGGTCAAATCAGAAAGAAGTACTATCAAGCTTATCCATACATAGATGAATAGTTGAATCCAAAGATTTTACGATATATGTTATTGAGTGACATATGTAAAGAAAACTAATAGATATTTTTCAGTTGCAACCAATAGAACACCAATGAAACAGTACAAGCATAATTACTATAACCCAACATTTTGGGACTAGTAAATAAAGAGTAAAAGATAAGATAGTTGATTCAAATGTTTATACATATACTTGCATACACATATGTAGTATGTGTGCAAACATTATTATGCTTACAAATCTGCTTCCTAATTTTCAAATTATTAATGACCAATTAATCAAATTCAATTTTCCTAGAAAAACCTTTCATTATTTCCTACGTAGTAAACCAATCACAACCTCCATTAAATATTTATTCAAATATTTAACCTATAATAGTAGTTACTTTATTTGGGATAGAAACCTTATACATTTTGCTACCTGACTGGGTACCAAATAAACTGCAACATATTTTGATATATTAATATCATACATGCTGTTTTATTCAATTTTTTTTCTTATTTGAATTCTTTCTAATGTTCTACTGAGAACTTAATACAATAAAAATGCAATGCCTTTTATAATATTTGATAGTAAAAACGCTAATCTCAGATCAATAATAATTAAAGGAGGAAAGGAAACAACGCACAGCCAGTATTTCATTCTGCTATTTGAATAGCAGAAATCAGAGAAAATCATCTGCATCTTGCCTGTATGAGCTGTATGAAATTGGCCTCCTGAAGTGTTGTATTGTCTGAAAGTATAAGATGAAGAGCTGAAGCCTCTTTGGCTGATCTGAGGGCCCTGAGAAGGTTGCCCGAGTGGCATGGGGTCCCTTTTGAAGTGGACAACATATGGAATAGGAAGCCGAGTTCACAGCAAACACAGAATTCTGCTTTACAACTGTGTGATAACACTACATCCCTCAGGGGTTTTGTGAAGAACAACACCTAAATGGAATAATAATAATAATAAACCACATATATAATGATAAAATGAAATATTCTACATGGCAAGTGTATATGTATTAAAAAAACTTATTCTAATATTTTACTGAACTGATGATTTTTTGACTGATAATTAATCACTCAATTAGAATAAAGTTATTTTCTTTTAATACTTATGCTACAGTAACAAAAACTTGTTTACTTGGAGTATTGCATTGCAGTATGAATTCGGCAATGTAGCTTCGAGACCACTAAACCCTGTCTTGTATTGGTCTGATTCCAATTCTACTTGTTCCATAATTTTCATGTAATGTTTGATATCTGGCTTACGATATCGTTTGGGTATAGCGACAAATCCTACACCTCCTCCCTCTGATGACTCTTTCAATGACCTCCAATCATTGTTCCTCCATCTGCAGTTACCTCCTTGTTCCAGGTACTCCAGAGGCACCTGTTGGCACATTATTACTTTTATTAGGCAATTATTTGTTTAATTCATTTATTGTTTAATAAAATGTATGTCCCAAATTTCACACTAACCTAATTGAACAAGTATACCAATTTGGAAAAAAGGAAATGTATATTTTCACTTCTTTGAATACTATTTATAAAAAAAAATCAAACTTGATTATAAATTATGAAACCTGATTTTGTTATTCAACAAAATGACTATACTGATATTAATAAAAAACTATTTGTTGTACCCCTAAATATTAATTCATTAATAAAATTCAATATTAACAACCTTTTGCTGTTAAAATTGTTTGTAAAAAGGCATGGTTAGTTATGAAAGAGAAATATGACAGACATATTCCACCTCAGTTGCTCTAATAATAAATTATTAGATAGTTAATTTATTGACAAAATTTAAACAAACAATACAAGTACCAATATATTTTATAGTAACACCAAGCAGGGGAGAAACAAAACCGAGACAAGAATAACCTATAAACCTATATTCTAACAATGAGAGCAGAAAAGATATAATGAAGGATATAAATAAAATAAAATAGTGAAACAATTATGTAAACATTCACACAAACAAGAAACACAGAAAGCCAGAGTTGCTAGAACGAAACAGAACCTCAAAAAGACACCCCATATGAGGACAAGAATAGTGAATATAGTTTTAATGTATAATACAGAATTAATATTATTGCAACTTATAGCCTATTGTTTTAAATACTTCAAATCCTCAAAATTCTCAAACTATCATCTACATAGAAGAAATTATAGTTTCTTTTACACTGATACCATGATTCCTTGTTATATTTAGTTTTGTTAATTTCCATTTTGTTGTTATTATTATTATGGCCCTTAATTTATGATCATAAAATGGGAATTTAATTTGAACACATACAAAAATACACAAACATATACAATCACACATATATATTGTCAGTAATAATAATTTCATTGTATTAAAAATATTTATATATTATTATAAGAGTATAACATTTCTACCTACAAATTTAAGCAAAACTCATTCCAAGTAAAATCTCTCTTTCCCTTACTTTCAGTTTTCATACGAATTGGTTAATGTTAGTATGTTTACTTTTACAGACAATTATATTATTTAATTAATTTTAAGTTAATTAAGGAAATTATGATAATAATCAGGAATAGGCATTTATTCAAATGGCCAGTTTAATTAACAGACTGAATCATCGCTTCATATTTGTAGCAAAACAAGACGCACCAATTACCTAAATGAAATAATCACACCTGAAAGATCTCTAAGAGGGTGGAGTGTAAACATTTATTATAAATAGTATGACAAAATGTGTTCTGGACTAGACTTCATGATGTGTTTCCTTCACCAAAGCTTTCCTCACCTTCTGTTGCAACATGAGTCAATACAACAACAGACACATTTGGTCAGTTTTCACTTAATGACTAAAGATCATGTACAGACGAGTACCACACACTAGTCATTTTTCATGCATTCAAAGATATAAGAAGTTTAAAGAACATAGAAGACAATTTAATTTTCAAATTCATTTATTGGGAGATTAATTCAGTTTTCAGAAGTGCAAAACAGTAAGATCTCTGTCCATTGAAGAAAAATCTGGGGATACTGGGGAGTTATTAAATTACATTCCTGTTCTCAAACAAGCATATATTTTTCAGTCAAAAATTTATCCATATAATACATCTTCACAAAAAAATAAAACATCAAAATCTCTAAAGACTATGAAATTAAAACTAGCACTAACACTTTCCAAACAACTCTTGGACAGAAAATAAAAATAATTTGAGAAAATTATCAAATTCAAAGAATAACTCCCAACATATTAGATCCTACACATTGCGAGGCTACAATATATTTTTTCATTTGCATTAAATATTCTAAATAATAATCACTTGTATCACTTTGGCACACGTGGAAAAAAAGAAAAACAACACTAGTGACTCATAAGCGCGCACATTAACCACACTTGAGGTTCCATATGGAGAATACAGTGCTCATAGAGATGATGACAGTAGTTGTGTGATGATGGTGAAGTACAAGAAGTAGAAGTAGAAGAAGAATTGAGGAGCTATCGTTCCGCTTAAGAAGAGATCCTCTGAACAGTCTGTAACCAGCCCAAAAGGAACAAAAACAAAAACAACCTCTTTTAGTAGACCAGTCACTAAGCAGATAGCTCTAACAGCACTGTACAACACACAACGCACTCATACACAAAACTCACTCCCTAAATTAAAATAAAAAACACTTGATCTCAATAAATATTATTTAATAGAATAATTGAGCCTTCAATCCTACCCCAACCCACAACATTATCACAGATATACAACAATCAGGAAAGTCTAAAACAACATAATTCTAGGAGTTCAATAGGAGCAAGAGGTGACCAACCCTTTTTCAAGAAAGCACCTGCCTACAGAGGAGGTAAAATTAAAATATTGTCCAATTGAGTGAAACACGTAATTCATTCTCCCTTAGCATATTACAATGTCCACTTTTTCAAATTATGCAGCATATATACCACATAAGAATAACATCATTATTTCCAGAGTTTTTCCTCTGTAATGAATACGCAGAGTTAAATACGAATAAAACAAATGATTACCTGATTTCTCCTCTTTGTGTTAGGATTGGGTGCATATCCAATTGTCCCTTGCATTTTCATGGTGCGTAATATCTCAGGATCAATGGCAGGTGTTCTCCTACATAACACAGCTAATGCTAACTTTTGTTTTTATCTGATAAAGGATGATTTAATATTTGCACATCACAAAGTACATGCATATGTCCACAATAGAATGATTTTGATACATGTAAAAAACAAATTAACTTTTAAAAATAATTCTGATTTGTTGGCCAAATTATTATATTAGAATCAACTTTTTAATTTCAAATACACTAAGCAGAATTAATTAGAATCACTCTTATATAAAGGATTAACGTTGTAAGTATGTACAGCTGTAAATAGTCCAATATAATATTGGAGGATCTGGAATGATTGTCGATATAGATGGAACCAAATTAAGAAAATCTAAGTACAATATAAGGGGATGTCGTCACCACTCTAACTTTCCTGGGGATCCCCAAATGAATATCTTCCATTAATTGTAGAATAGTAATAAACAAAGATAAGGAATAATAATCTTGCAATCTGTAGGTAATTAGACAATTTCTTCCAATACATGATGAAATATTTTATGGAATTAATGTCCTTATACAAATGAGCTATGAAATCATATTTACTAAGAGTGAATTAAACCAACAGAACTGGCTGAAGTTTGTTGTTATATATGTCTGAAATTTTCAATCTTTTATCATATATGAACCACATAAATAATTTAAATATATATTTACAACCTATCTCACATATTTCTAACCTGTTCATGTGTTGATTAACATGATAAAATGCCTCTTCAAACAACATTATTCCTTCTTGTTCTTTTATCACCCACTTTTTTGATATTTTTACTTTATTCTACAGATGGCTCCTTTAGATTATATACAATAATCAGCACATGATCAAACAATTGAAAAGCAATGTTGCAACAAGAATTATAAATAGAAATTGAATTTTTACATAACACTGAGTTAGTAACTAAAACAGATGATTATCAGACGTATGATTGACTGTCAATACTCATGTTTTTGGTCCATTGACCAAACAGGGTTTGGTTTGTTGATGGGTTTTGACATAATGCTATCAAAGACTTGCAAAAAAAGTCTAGAACTAAATAGTCTTGAGTTTCAAAAATTTGTAATTGTCTTACCAAACTCTATAGGGTGATACATATTTGTTAATTTCAAGTACTATTTACAAATAAAAAAAATAATTTCAATTTATAATTCAACAACAAATATAAACATTTCAATATATAAAAACAATATAGTAATAACACATACAATGTAACAAAAATAAATTAAAAACACCAAATATTGTGTTCTAAATACCTGTATTGTTTTTTAATAAACTGTTCAGGCCATTCAGAGAGGAGGGGCCCTGCAGTAATTGGAAGGGGAACAGCACTGTATATTGCCATAGTGTCATCCATACTGATAGACCCATAGGGTTCAATGGGGTCAGCAAATTCAGTAGGCCGGGAGAAAGCATTGAAGACTGGATTAGAACTTGATGTTAACATATGCAGTGAGCCCGCTGAATCACCAATGCAAACTGCTTGACTGGAGGAGCTAACATCTAAAGCAGTTACCAAGCAAGCACCACTGTTGTTTACCTGGTAAAAATAAGAATACACAAATTGAGCTCATTGTTTTAAATTCAAAGTTATATTCATTACACAGACAAACAAAGCAAATTTCACAATAACAATAAATTAGAGTAAAGGAATTAAAAGAAGTATAAAATATCTGCTATTATTCCATTAGGTAGACTCATACCTTAGAATGATTTCTTTTGTTTTAATATTTTACTTTTATAAAATATTAATGGGATAAATAATTACTGACATAAATATAAGACATCAAGTAAAAATAAGAAACTCAAAATTAAAGCCTGTACTATTACATTACATTATATGTACACATTTCTATACTAGTGGTATGTTACTGTATATATACCAAAATACTTGAATTATAACAATTTGTAAATAGATAAGTATATCTATAAATAGGTACAAAATAAAAAAAATCAATGCTACCTCAAAAATTATATTTTAGCTGTGAAATCCAAATATTGAACTTCAGAACAACACAGAATATATCAATATTTTATGCTTTAAATATTTCTACTGCTCACTACACAGAAAGCCATAAATATTTACATACATTAATGATCTATGTAAATTATATATTAATATTATAATTATGCCAGAACTATTATCCATTGAAATTATTTTTTTCTTTAACTTTTGTTTATTCCAAATAACAGCAATGCCTTTATGCAAGGAATAAATCTACATTTTACTATTCATGAAAAATGTAAAATAATATTGAAAGATCTAGATGTGCTATAACATTACTTAAAATATGTAGCAGACGGTATTTATAAGAAATAATATGTATTAACAATGAAATAATGGGAATTCTTATCAAAAACATGATTGTCACCTCTTGTGCTTTTGGCATGTGCCAAAAAGCATATCTTTGATGAAGTCACAGCCCCTCGCAGACACCATGTATATAACATTTTTTAAAAATAATTCTCCTGTTAGATATCATTTTCTTTAAACTTAATAACTGTATTAATACAAATTTAATATTTTTTCATAGTATTTATATTACCCAATAATGTGCTAACACATTATATGCAATGAATGGTGTGTTGTGAGATCTAAATCCCATGGCTATTGTCATTACCACAAGCTCTAACCACTAAAGCACCACTAAATTAAAATTTAAAAATCTCAACAAACCTGATATATGGACATGTCAGGTTCAGAGAGGGTGACAGTTTCAACAAACTGTACTTGACCAGCTGGTGATGCTACTGCTAGTCTAGATGAGAAGGAAGGCATGAACCTCAGGAGAAATGGATCGAGCAGCACTGGTATAGGAGCAACTGCCCTCAACATTCTTAGGTCATACACCAACAACAAGTTATCAACAGCCAACGTTCCTTGCCTAATCCACCAACAATTAAATATGTAATATTAGACTGAACTAAGGAGCGCAAAATAATTTTTAAATTTAAAAACTGCACTATAATAGACAACTGTAGGACCTTATTTCTTCAATTTTTAATAAACAGTAACCTGCTTGAGAACCCGCAACTGACAAGAAGGTGACCGTGTATATCAAAATCTGAGAGGCTTCCAGCATGAGTTTCCAGGGTATGTTCCACTCTGAGAGTGTGAGGGTCCCTTAAAGATATTCTACCTCTTGGTTCCCCACAACAGATGAACCTTCCATGTTGCCTTAATATTGCACAACCACCCTCACCAACATCAACCTGAAGATGTCAATAACAAAATAATTACTATTCCAAATGTTCACAACTGTCAGACAGAAACTAGGGCCATCAATATTATTCATACAAATTAAAGAAAATGTTCTCAATTTTAAACTATTAAAAAACTATATATGGCTATGAATGTTTTATTACTTAACACAGAGGCATTCCCTAGTGTTAAAATTGTTAGCTTTGGTCAATAATTATTTTTATATTTATAATTTAATGCTTACAACATAAATTTGTAAAAATAATGTAATGACTGAAGATAATGGCATGGATAACTAGATGATAATATTTTATTTGTTCCCCAATTTAAGTTCTTCTGACACTTATCAATATTTTTATTCCTATACAAGAAAGTACAACACAAGGCCAACATTTTCTAGGTATTTTCAAAAGAAACACTGGACTGCTGCATAAAGCATAAAGCATTATTTTCATTAATAATTAAAATATCAAGATGTACATTTCAGTTATTGATATAAAACCACAAAAAGAAAATAAAAGAACAAAATAAACTTACAGTTTGTATTTCATGACACTCATTTAAATTGAATTGTACAAGCTTCCTGGTGTGTCCGCCCAAAAGCAGAGTATCAGGGGAATGTTTCATCTGCAGGAGGCATTGCATTTCTTCCATATTTTCAGAACTGTCAGACACAGTGATATTCATAGAAATTAAAGAAAAAGTTTCCTGTTTTAATTTATTAGTTTAAACAAAACTAATATTTGCATTGGACGGTTTAATTTGGAAAAGGACAACTAGATAAATCTAGATTGTTTCCCAAATTTAATATAACTGAATAATTCTACACTCTTAGATAGGAAAGTATGGATAGATATAAATAATATAATAATAATATATTAGAACATAGTTTAAATATACTAACTAAAACATAATTATTTGACAATAATCAAATGTAGTATTCAGAAACCTCAAAATAACACTTAATGATAATTTATTATTATTTATTATTACTGTCAGTATTTGAAATATCAGGTTTATGTATTTTGTCTGCGTACCTATGAGTGAAAACCGGTATTCCCCTTCTTAGTTGATACCTTAGTGCAGTTGGGGTCAATGCTAATATTCCTCCTTCAACCGTATGCAGACATCTCACTTCTTCAGTCTCAGATTGGACTTGAAAGGAGGTATACTTCTGCAAGTCACCACCATAGTATGACGTTACATGTCCCTGGGCAAAGTACACAAAACAGAATTAGGCGGGTGTAAATGTTTAATATTATAATATAGTGGGCAAACGTAACATCATTCTATGCACTCTGTTTTCTTGTCTAGATTGTTATTTATTGACTTTCTTAACTTGCCATCCCAGAATTACCATGTTAATGTAATAATGTTGTCATTATGATAGCAAGCATTTATTCTTTTAACCGCAATTTCACTTTTGAATACCTAGATTAATAAAATTATAGACATCTGAAACAGATTTAAGCAGTTAAAAAAATAAATTATAAAGTGATTAGTTTGCTGTCTAATATTTATTCTGTAATTACAATCATACTAATTCATTGCTTTTAGATTTCATATAACAATATAATAAATATGAATTATCATGACTTATTCATAAAAGTAAACCTGATGAACAACATATTAAGTAGGTTAGTTTCAAGATAATTCCATATCAGCATTATTTTAAATAACTTTAATTGACTAAATTATTACATTCAAGATTCACGAGTCCTAATATGAAGTTTTGACAAGGCCTGAAAAAGTGGTTTATGGATCCTTTTTTGTTTTTATTTAAACTGGTATTTGCCATTAAAATTTTAAAGGAAAAAATTGTTTAAGAAACAATAGACTGAATTACCTTTTCCAATTATTAGCAATAAATGAATTTAAATTAGCAAACTTACTCCTTGGTTTCCCATCCAGACAAGCTCTTCGTGACTATCAAATGTGATTGAGCTGACTCCAAAGTGTTCTCCCCCATCCACAAGGATGGTATTACGCTCTTGATATTCTGCCTCAACATAGTCTCCCGCAAAATGTTCATCGACTGTTACAAAACTATCATCAGTCAGTGCAAAACTGCTTTCTTCTTCATAAACTAAAAAAAAAATAAAGGATTTATTAATATTACAGTCAAGGTCAATGCAATTTAATTTGTACAGACACCCATGACAAGTATCAAAGCATTATTATTAAAAATCTTGCACAATTCATACTACTGAAAGGTTCTGACTGGGAAAAGACAAGACTTCAAACTTGTTTAAATCATTTAAGTGTAAAGGAGAGTGTGAAGATTGTCAGTACATAATATACGGACTGTACAGTGTCTCATTATAATACTAAATAACTAGATGTATATAATACTTAAGTCACTACTGCTACTACTATATATGTATAAAATTTATCTTATTATTAGCAATTTTCCTGATAATGTTCAAAGTTATTAAAAAATAATTATATGAAGACTAACAGAAAACTACATAAGCTAATAATAATGTATTTTATGATATACTGTATATTCAATGAAATATAAATAAGTACAAATTTTTGTTTTCATTCAAGTATAAGGGCACACTTATTGTGCCCTACCAAAAAAATAAATACTAAGGGAAAAATTACATTAATAAATAACAAAAATAAAGGTTATCATTATGGTGGTTAATATTAATAGCAGCTGAAGGTCTGCTCTACAACAAGGGATGACTTATGTTAAAATATCCAACAAGTATTTGAGACATGGACCAGTCTTTAATGATTATGATATATTATAATCCAAATAATAATGATAGTCACTCAGTGGTCATACTGTTCAATCCCAGCAGACAATATCACCTCCAAATGGTTAAATAATCAAGTAATTTATACATCATTAATAATACTGGAGAGCCTGCGCCGAGTGTCTGTATTATATTGGCCTGGATTTGGTGTCAGATGGTAACTTGATGGTCTCTATCTCAACAGAGTTGGTCAAAAAGTGATTACGTATAAATTGAAGCAGCATTCAGATAGAAGGGCTGACAAAAAAATCTGAAAACTAGTGTTTACAAACAGTGGTTGCTGACAAATCATAAGATAAACCAGTTAGATAGAAAACACCCTGATACCAAAAAAATATTATGAAAACACAGTACAGAAATGCTGTTAGGTGTCTTCATAAAAATACAGTAAAGTTATTTAATTAATATTAACTAATTATACTACTACATAACATTTCTAACATGTTGCTTATCACACACTTGTTGCCAGTTATCAGGTATACCACATTGTTACTAAAATAACTGTATGTTATCTGGAATTTGGAATACTGTTTAATTCAAAAATTGATCTATCACAATACGGTATGATACCAAACAAAATTTAACTGCCCTTTTTTCTTTAATTTTTAAGCTCTATTGCCCTACTTGGTAGTTTCAATGTTTTAAATTATCTACACTCTATTGTTCACAAAGACTAACAATTAATCATTCGAAATGGCGCAAATATATTTTTTAAATAGGTCAAAACTTTTTGGATTCCCGCAAGTGTAGAATGATAATGTATATTTTCGCGGGAGTCGAACAACAAAATAGAAACTGGGAGTCGGCTGACGACTCCCGTTTAAATGATAATTTACGTACTTATGATTTCCTCTTGCGGGGTTTCGAAATGCAAGTTGGTTGAACCGAGATCCATTCCGATCGTGGATGCCTCTCCAAGAGAGGAGGTAAGAAAAACTTGTTAATGGTGACCGAATGGCAGAATTCACTTGGCATAAGATTAGCTTTTTAACCGAAACCTTCCTATCGGCTGATCTGTTCAAGAAAGCAGTGCTGCCAATAGACCTCGCTCCGACATTTTCAAATGCGAAGCAACGTTAAATCTGGATTCGCAGGATTAAGTGCTGAAAATAAATTAAACTGAAAAAGTTGATTTGTTGACAACAATTTATATTTAATAGTACCGCGTACGTATAAAGTTCCGTACGTTTCGGTAACGCTTTATTAAATCAAAGAGCAAACAAATAATGAATGTTTCTTAACTGTGGAAATTAAAACCATTTTTTCTCGTCGGTTATATAGCACAGTTAAACGAGAGTTTAAATCTAATTTGGCGAAAGTGAGAAATTGATATTTAGATAGGGTTAAGGCCGTTTTAATCTTTGCATATTGTGTAGATTACACAATTTCTTTATACAGAAGAATTTGAATTGAAGTAAATAAATTCCTTCATTAATCTTTACAGCCTTACTATTAAATAATAATAATTATTTAATGATAATAATTACCAGCAATCATTAATATACCTTTATTATCCTATAGAGGAAATATAAATAGTATTCGTTTTATCATTATTTTGTTTCATTATAATTGGTGTAAGTTTGAGTACACTCCCTTATATGTCTACAAACTGATTAGAAACATTCGAATTTCAACATTTCTTCAAAATTATTCTTATAAAATAGAAGATTATTATTCTTAGAGGAATACACATTCAATTTCAGTATTAATCCTGATAGTACCAAATATAAACAAAGAATCCCTTTCTTTTTTATTCTTTTTTTTTATCTTTTTTTATTTAACCACTGTCTCTTGAATCTTAAATGCAAAGTTCAAACTATATCTTGATATGTGCATGCACAGAGAGCAATTCTTTTGGTTTCCTAGATTAGATACAAAGAAAGTGCAACATATTGCAATTTATATTAGTGTTTTCTCCACATTAAAAATATTCAAACAGTTAAAATATTTATACAATTAATTTTTACAAATTGGGAAACATAACTGCAATCACAATGGATGTATAAAATAACAATATATTATTTTTTTAAATTGTAACATTACAATCATGCTTCTACTTTGTTCTGATTTTGAACTTTTTTCTTGGCCTTTTTCCCAGCATGCTTTTTCCTCCCCTTTAGGCTTATAGGTTTGAATCCAGGTCTTTTCAGATGATCTGATAATTTTCCTCCAACTAATTTTGCAGCAGTTTCTAAAGTATCTCCTTCAAATATTTCATCCTCTGGTCTCACTGTATAAGAAGTTTTGGGTTCGTTTTTAGCATATGCTATTTTCTGGTCCTGTCTATTAAGATACTTCTGTCCAGCAGATATCGCTAACTGTCTTCGATACTGTAGAAAAAAATTCAATTTCAAATGAATATGAATAACAAATGAAAACAAATGTTTATAATAAAATTAACAAATACTATTGTACAATTAGTACAAGAATATTTGGTGTTTTTAAAAGTAATGAAAATTACTTACTACAGATGGTGTAACATAATGTGGATTTTCCCATATTGCTGCTCCACCAAAACTTCCATTGAATATCTTTATGGGATTCAGCACAAATCTAGGTCCTGATAAAGTATGAATCTTTTAGTACTATTATAATAATAAATATATTGATATATAAAAACAATAGCATTATTAACGCCTATTTATTGATTACATAACATACATTTTTAATTTTTTTCCAGTTCAGTGTTAACAATTTTTTTATAATACTGCTCATTTGAATCAATAAATATGAACTCACCTATTTCTAAAAGAGCTCCATCTTCCTTCAAGATTTGGTAGTGCCTGTACCATATCCTGTTGTCCATCACAGTGAAAGTCACAACCCTGTCGATGAAAGGCTGACTCTTAGGGTGGTGGTTGGGTACTCCAAAAATCTTTTTCAGACAAAATAAAACAATTTAAACACAGCAAATGTGAACTTTTGGAAATTTATAAACTACACAATGCTATTCAAATTGTACATTAGGTTTAATGTAGTAGTGGTCACAAAATAATAGATTTTGTTTTGTTATTGTGAATAACAATAGATATTGTTTACAATATCAATAACTGAAACGAAGCAAAAAGATGTTTTAAAATGTTAAATAGATACATTTACTTGATAAAATCCAAGGTTTACCTGCACAAAAAGCTCTTTCAAGAGTGCATAATGTGGCTGTGTTTCAAAGTGTTCATCGAAAGAAAGCAAAGGCCTTGATCCCTTGAGACAGTTCCCTGTCAATTTGAGCTCACCCATTGTAAACACTGTGACAATAAACAAAATGTCATTTTTAAAGATGGACATTTGAATGTACATAATTCATAACACTGCAGCAAGTTTACATATCTTATTTTCATCCCAGTCATGAATCAAATCATGCATAATGCAATATAAAATTTCAACTTCTCTAACTGTTTGGCTTGAGACAATCATAAAAAGATAATTTAAAAACCACATTAATAAATGCTATGCAGTTTAAATTAACAACTGAAGGAAAATTCAATTGCAAATGGACACTACAATAGTTCAGAATATAACACCTGTTTGATATTCCGTCTCATATATTTAAGATCTATAGTTCATGGTGCTGAATTAACATTTGAATATTTATTATTAAATAACTTCAGAACATAGCACAGATACATTTCTATTTACAAATGGAAAGAAAATGGCTTAAAGACAAAAGTTCAATGATTCACTTGATCATTCTTTTTATGCAAAAAACTACCTGGCTTATATAAAATATTTCTTCGTTTACTCACATATATACAAACTTTAATAACTGAAATAATTTATTTTTAGTACTGACCACTTTCCACGAGGAACTTTGCTGAGGGACCCATAGGTACATTCGATACCCACATATACAAGTCTTTCTTTTTGCGCGATTCAAGAAATATGGTTTTTGTACAATTCTTCATTTCACACATCTGTGACAAAATAATAAATGATTAGATAACAAACTAGAAGATTACTAACTTATTTATAACCATAAACAAAATGCTGAAATACAGATAGTTGATTTAAGTTAGGTGATTGAGAGAAGTTGGGTGGTTGGTGTTTTCATATTCCAAGAATGCTTCAGTGACCAAATTATTTTTTGAACAGATATCACTTGTTGTTTTAGGTACATCAACATGCTATTCAAAATATACAACACAACTGCCACATTCATTAAACAAATGATAAATGAAATTATTTGAAGAAAATAGGACAAACCTCGTTAATAACATTTAGATTTTCTTTACGCTCCATTTTATTTTCATCTTTAGAATGAGGCATCATTCTTTTTAAATCTTGCATGAGGTGCCTGTCCCTCTGTGTTGTGCCCCTGGCTGCAAAGACTAAAACCCTCTGCTTGTTTATCCATTTCACCTAATGAAACATATAAGAGCACACTTCAATATAATTAAGAGCTTTTTTTTCTCCTTCTTAATTTATGTAGAGCTCATAAAGTAATGCTATTAACTACAATATAAAGGTTCTAAGTATTATTCACTATACCTTCTTTTTAGGTGCTTCGTCAGAAAACCTGGTCGGCTCTAGTTTAACTTCATTATCGTTTTCTGGAGCATTCTCGCTCTCGATTTCGATCTTCTTTCTCTTTAAACCTCCTTTCTTCTTCATCTTCTTTGAATGAAATATAACCTTACTCGAAACGAGAGATGTGAACACAGCGTGGTAGAGAACAACAACTTGATCAGCGCTGCCAACAGGTAATGCCACTTTGAAAGCAGAAACTCGATTTAAATTGCATAGATTGTTATTTCAAAACCTTTTGTTTTTAATACGTCAGTTATATGGGTGCTGCTAAAAGAGATTTTATCGAAAATAAAATTCATTTAAGTAAATAAGGAATCGTAAAAAATGAAGCGAATATTAGATATTCTAAAGCATGTAAAAGGTACCACTGTTCATTACAATGGCTTTATAACAGCGTCTTCGCTGTAGTTTCATACGTTTTTTTTGTAAAATCTAATTACATGATAATACGAATTTAATTTTCTGGAAAGCCTCAGGTTAATAAAACTAAAGTTAAATAATCTCATAGTTTAAATGTATATAAATAAAAATATTTTAATCTACTCTTATTCTTGGTGGCATAACTGTTACCAAGGAGGTATGTAGAATCGCAGTTGGTTGGAGGTTTTTAAATTTTTGGAACTGATATGTTTCGTTTCTTGACAAATGAAAACGAAGGTGAGGCAAGGCCAATAAAATTCTTGTTTGTTTTTTAAACAATTAATAAAATATTAATTATGATTATAAAGTTTTTCTAATTTTAAGTAAATATAAATAAATGGTAGTAAGCATTATTATAATGCCCGTGTTTCATTAGTAAACACAAATTGATAGGCAAATAAACTGTTAATTTTGTACTGGAATTGATTATCAATTTAATATACTCTATATCTTTTTATTATAGTTAGATTAAATTAATAAAATCCTTACATAATTATTATTCCTCAGGAATGATAGCAGACTTTTCATGCTATTCACTTCATATTTTCATATTTTACTGTTTGTTCACAGATGATAAAAATAGTCTTTCATGGTATCCGGTTGAAGAAATATTCCCAGAAGGCCTCTTGATTGACATTCAAAATACCGAGGGAACGGTATCATTTTATCGAGTAGGCAATGTTGAAGTGAAATACCTGAACAGGGATTTGGTGATGGTAACAATCCAAAATGACCCATCAGCCAACTCCGAAGTGTCTAAAGCCGAAGAACAACATTCAGACCTTGTGCCAGCCAAATATGAGGGTGAGGCTATATTTTTTGTACAGATAAAATTGTATCTGTGATTCAACTCCCCATTCCTCCAGTTCATTCATAAAATATTCTGACCATGCATCAGAATTCGTTGTGGATCCCTATTCAATGTAGATTACTATTTCCCAACTGTTATTATGAACTATTGTAGTGTATTGTGTAGCAAATGTTTTTGCTTCTATTAAATGAACTTGAAGGGGAGGGTCAGAGGAAGGAAGGTTATTGCTTGTTTTCAGTTTGGGACAGGGTAAATAGGTATGTAAATACCTAAATTTGCATTGAAAGAAATTTTATTCGACCTGCTATGGAGATTAAAGCTCGGGATTGTACATGAATGATATGGTGTTAACAATAATAATTACCATTAATAATTATGTTTTTTGTGTACACAAAAACCTAAAAAACTAAATGAAACTTCCGATTCCCTTAAAATAATACACGTCTAAAATAATTCCATGCAAGTAGTTGTCTTTATTCAATTTTTTATTTTCTATTTCATTTAAATTAACTGAACACCTACATATATGAAAAATATGTTTTAATAGTAATATTATTAAACAAAATAATATTTTACATTACTATTTATGCTCTTAGTCTATTAATTTAAAAATATAATATCTAGGTGGTCTGAAGTTGTGGGAATGCAGTTATGATCTCGCATGTCATCTGATTTCTTCATGTTTTAGTATACAAGGAAAAGAAGTTTTAGATTTGGGATGTGGCTCTGGTTTGTTAGGACTTATGGCATTCAAACTTGAAGCAAAAACAGTACATTTCCAAGATTATGTAAGTACAGAGACTGATTAAATAACTCAAGTTACACATTTTTAATATCCTGTATATTATTTTGTTAACATTGTAATATAGAATAGAACAGAAAAATGTTGTATTAAAATGTTATTTATTATTACCAATTTTACTGTCCCTTTGTGTTTAAAGTTATTAGAGAGAAGTTACTCGCATACAATTCAAATTAGCAATTAAATTGAAATTTATTGTTAGTAGGCATGAAATTGTAGAAAACTCTCTTAAATTAAAGTCATTGGTCTGATCTTTAAAATGTACTTCCCAATAAAATGCAGATATGAAGCTGCCACGCTAAATAAAAGTGGTGAAATATTCACGTATACTAAGAGTAATTCAGGATAAGGAGCAATTGAATTGGGAGTTGGACATCATAGCTTAGTGGTTAGAACGGTCCTGGTAGTCCTGGTGGTTGGAACAGTTCATATCACGGTAGTGAGCCAAATTTTCATTCAATTGCATATTTTAATGTTTTGAGTAATTTCTGAAGTTGGTGTAGTACATAATTATAAGCCTAATATAGGAACTTCACAGTTCTCAATCAGTTTAAGGACACATTTATAACTAGAACAATGTTTGCAGAATAAAGACGTTCTGAAATACTGGACGATTCCAAACACTCTTCTGAATCAGAACCTCCCAAATTCACGATTTTGGGCCGGGGATTGGAATAGCTTCAATGAAAAAACAGACAATCAATACGATATAATACTAAGTTCGGAAACTATATATAATCCTGATAACTATTCCAAAATCTGCAATTTACTAGAGAAGAAATTGAAGCCTTCAGGAGTAGCGTATCCTTTAAGTTTAATGGTAATTTTTAACTTTCAGCATTTCATAATATTTAATCAATTGGGGTTATTTCATATTTTCCTATAATGTGTATGTAACTGGACAATTCTTTTACTGTGAGTTGAGCATTCTAGGTAATTCCGACAACAATAATTTTTGTTGCTTTAAAGAAGTAGAAACAAATGATCACAATTTCAGTATATTTTCGGATGCACAGGTGAATCCGTAGGTTCTGTCTTTTTTGGAGTTATTAAATTAGCATTCCATGGAGTTTTTCTGCGAAATGAAATAATTCTACTGTATTTTGTTTTCAGTTATAATTTTGGCTGTTGCCATTTCCACGTAAATTAATGCTAGTTTTGGAAATTTCTGTATTTTGGCTCTCTCAGAGGTCAAAAAAAATTTTATGTGCAAAATTACAAAAAATTGTTTTTAATTTTCCACCTAATTATTTTATTGTGTATACAGCAAGTATACTTTCTTGTAAAGCACAAATAGTACTCATATTTAAAGAACAAAGCAATAGCTGGTGACTTCTGTAATAAATGTGATAGGCTCCTTATTAATACAGGACAAATGAAATAGCTAATAGTATTTAAATTTTTGGAAAAATTAAATTCAGTTCTCATAAAATTTGTATGCATAAATTGCAAGTATAATATAACAGAGCTTAGTATGTTCAGGATTTATTTCTATTAAGTAATGATTTCATTGTGAATACACCCAAAGGCATTTATATTCTTTTATTAAATGAATTTTTGTAAATGAGCATTCTGGAATTTTTATAAGTTCCCTGAATACATTTAGTAGATAAGAAGTAAATATACTAGTACAGATAGTAATAGTAAATAGTTTTTCTTAGATTTTTGAATTGAAAACACGTGTTCCAAACTAAATAGTTTTTCCTTAAAGTTGAATATCAGTTTAATTGCTGGAAAATCGTACTACTTTGGAGTTGGAGGTAGTATGAAATTGTTTGAAAATGCTCTTACTGAAAATGGAAAGTTCCTACATGAAATTGTTTGGAGGTCGTTGGGAGGTAACATTTTATACCATTACTTTGCTGCCATATTTACAAAATTCACTAATTCAAAATTTTAAATAAAAAATTATAATGTGAATACTTTTTTCCAGGAGTGAAGAGGGAAATAATCCAAATCAAATTCAAAGCAGAATGACTGCAGATATTTTAGGATTTTATAGATGTCGACTGCTTTTTTGGTCACTGAAATAATATTTTGATATATATATATATATATATATATATATATATATATATATATCAAATATAAATTATAAATATAAATATATATAAAAATTATTTAAGCAACTTCATCTTCAATTAACTGATTATTTAATTGAGTCCTTTTTCCTAATATAGGCTTTTTATAACGTAGGCTTTATGTTTATAAGTTATAACATAAGAAATGCACTTTAAAGTGCAAGGCCATCAAACTATGTAAGACGGTCCTTTTTGTTTAAGTGGACAGATTCTATTTTTAATGTTTTCAGAAATAACAGCACTTTAAATAAACTCTTTTTCATTATCTCTAAACTGCAATTTTTTACTCTTAATCCTAGTTTTAGTTATATATAATATTTTCCAATGCCGCTAACATTTTTTAACTTCTTTGTATTGATAAATTAATAATTATACTCATCTTTCCCTTCCTTATGTGATTACAGCGTAAGATGAACTTTCTTTATAATTGACTTTTTTCCTAAATATTGAGGTTTGTACTATCCCCCCATTTGTCTTTCACATATGATATGGTGGTTAAATAAGGTATACTTTATGTTTCATTATATTATTCTTTATTTATGAACAATATATTTTTTCTAATTATTTCAAGGGAAGGAAATGATAAAAATTATACATAGCTAGATTTAAAATATTTGTATTACTGATGGAAAGACAAAATGCACACATTAATACACATCAGAAGTGTAATATATATATATATATATATATATATATATATATATATATATATATATATATACACATAAAATTCTTCCTTCTCACACAACAAAATTTAATGTACATATACATAATTTAATTGATATGCATTTAATATTGTCTTCTATAGCACTAAACATATTGATATATATACATATAATTATGTTTATTGTCTTGGTTTATCTTAGTTGGTACATTTTTTAAAATCAGATTAATTTCAGTTCAGCATAAAATAATAGGAGGAATGTTATATAAAATGCATTTGTCATATCCATGTAATTAAATGCAAAAAAACAGATATATTCAATTCAATTAATTAAATTTTAAAATGAACAATTTTCCAATTCTTAAAATACTCATAAATCATAAACTGCTTAAAAAGCACCTTAGTTGCTCATTGTTTCCTCAAATCAATGATCTAAAATATTTTTTCATATTTATATTCCACCAAAAAAATACATTTCTCATTAAATACAACACCCTTATTTCTTGTATAATTCTATTCACATGTTCCTGAGGGAGGGATTTGTAAGTCGACTGTTAGACTCCTTTAGATGTTGATGGTTACATGTGTTCCTCTTCTTCTTCGCTGAGAGAGTTGGGAAAGGAGTGTATTGTTTAACAATTGAAGAAAATGCTGAAAATGTGTTAACAATCTAAACCAGAATTAGAAAATTAAGGTCCGCATAAATACCTAGCCAATATAATCTCTTGCTGATGTATTTTGGTTGCCAGAAAAAAGTAATATGGTGTTAACCGCAACTCAGTAGTAATTCTGCAGTTTCAAAGACCAATATTAACAGATATTTCATCATGGCATACCTGATTGCTATCCTGTTAGTAGAGGCAACTGATTATTTACTATTAATAAATGTTCATTTAGTATATCCATGGTTTTTCCTTTGGTTGAAAATTTGAATTTGCATTTTATTGTTCAATGAGACTTTTAATCATAACTAAATGTGAACAGATTTATTCTATTCTCAGAAAGTAAACATTTTGGTGAAAAGGGTGAATCCTTTGTTTAGAAATAATTTATTTATGTCAATATATTTTCTTGCAATATATTATTATTCACTAATTCAACTAGTACTATTCCTCAAAACATCTATGAAATGAATATTAATTATGGGATTATAACCCCTAATATATTATTTTTTGCTAAATGTGTTGGAACACTGTCCTCTTAAGAAAATTAAAAGGATTTATCTATTCAACGTATTGAAGCAGGTTTTAAGTGTAATTTTTCTTCCTGCATCAAATAAATCTCCATTTTGTTTCAGTGTTAAAAAATATTTCAAGTATAATTTTGTATTAGAAACAGCAAGAGATAAACAGAGGCAGGTATTATATATTAGATGAGAACGAACCCTACAAAATTATCTAATTTTATAATACAAAGGTTGTATCCAAATTCCACCATAATAAAATAAAACAAAGGTGCCTAATTTCATTTACACCATGCAGCATTAAATGCTGTAGTGTGCTAATATTCAATCCTACATATACCAATATCGAAATAATAATTTTAACTTCTCATCAATATTTTTTCATTAGACTGTAAGACTAGCGTTTCCAAATTTGTCTTATAGTCTTGAACTTATCAGTTTATTTTAACTCAAGTACGAATAAGGAAAAATTACAAACCATTTTCTTCCTTAACTGTACAAGAGTAAAACCTAAAATGGAAATAGTTATGCTAGGACTTCAACTCCACACACGGTATTATTTCAATGCCTGGCATTATTTCCTCATATAAAGAAATATTTCCATCCAATTATGCACGTATAAACATGTGTTGTATGTATACGTACCCTTTGTATCCTTGGATTTGGTTGCCAAGGGAATGAAGTAGTTTTCATCTCTTAAGACACAAGTCGTACACAATTTATCTTGTTGTCTCACAGTTTTTATAATACTAGAGCCACACTCTGATAAATTTGGCTGATCAAGTACTCTCCCTTGGGTTGGCTTTATACCAATTCAAAGGTATGATTTCCACCTTAATATTCAATTCTTCATATATAGAATAAACATATCGCAGTTTGTAACTGAATGTAGTAATTTCAAACTGCTCTTTGTAATTATAATGTTATGAGAAAAATTAAGAAAAATAAATAAATAAGGTGTGGAATCAGGAATACAACCATCGAAAATTTAATGGAACTTTTTTCTTAGCATGATAGGAAGACTTTTTCTTGGTGGACTTTGTTGTTGTGTTCGATGTATAAAGATTCAAGGAGAGAGCCTCTCGTATATCCATCCATCATCACCAGGGTGCTGAAGCTGATCATCTTCTACTGTTCCTTTCCTGAAGACAATCCTGTCGTGAAGTCTATCACTTTGCCCTTGCCAGAACTCCACCCTCTCAGGCACCACTAAGTATCCACCCCTAACACAAATATCATTTGTATGGTTATATTTAAACAAATGCAGAAACTAGGTTACAGCAAATATAATACATGTCCCACATTTACAAACATAGTGGAGTCAAGGACTAGTCAATCAAAACTAAATGCGACATTAATGTAAACATTGTCAATATTAATATATTAAAATAACTCAGTTTCAAATAATATTAACGTGCATGTAAACTGACCATTGTTGAGGTTTTGTAATATGTTGTTTGCCTTGGTGTTGTTCCATGATTTGCCGACTTCTTTCAATGAGAACATCCCTGCTAGCAATTACTTGGCTCTGGTTGCTTGCCGCCGAGCCCACTTGGCTAGCATAAGGCCTTGATTCAAAGTAATTAACTGATTCACTGTCATCCAATTTTTCCACTCTACCTTCCACTCTCACCTGACCCACACACAATGGGTGAAAAACAGTTGTTCAAAAATTAGTAACTTTGTGGCACCCACCACAGGGGTCAACCATTTTTAGTGATAGTTTTGGGGGTTTTAGTCTACAACACACATGTCTATTTATTTAGTTCAATAATAAAGTATGTGGTACGTATGCTCTTTCTTTTCCGAAAAAAGAACCTTACATGAACTATTAAACAAAGTTAAAAATAACTGAACACTAGTACACAATATACTAATACAATTATATATTGTTATAACATAATCCCTTACCATATTTATTTTTAAAATGTTTAACCCTGTACAGATGAAATGCAAGACACTTAAAATTAAAACAGGATCATTTTTTCAAATCTTGGGAAATGTCAATACTATTCATAAATTGTTGTCATATATGATGTATATTATGATTAAAACATTTAGGTTATAGAGCCTAGATTTCATATAAAAGAATACATGAATAATAACAAAAATATTACCTGTCTGTTCAAGGGTTCCCAGTAGAATACTAAAGCGGCATGTGGGTTTTCTTCCTGTAAACAATAAATTGATTACACTAAAAGCACTTTTACTATATAACTTCAGGCCTAGAAACTTCCATGTTTCATTTAGCAATATATGGTTGGAAATAAATATCTGGACTCTAACCTACAGACCCACATTTCTGCATTCTATTTATAAATCACTTCCAACTTTTTGTCATTTACTATTCTTTTCTTACTTTTCACTCATCGTTATAAATTTCTGTTATTAGTTAATTCCTCATCAATTTTTCAACCATTGAAATATATTTTTATTAAGAATCAATTATAATCAAGTAAGAAAATGATTTTGTTGAGCAGACAGTAGTCCACTTCTGAGGTTAAGATATCAAACAGAAATATCTCAGTATGTGGGCAAATGCTATCTTCCGCATTTGTGGTTACCCAATATGTTTTCTTAATTCAAAATTGTGAAGATCCCTCAGTTCAATTATTGAATTTTACAGCATCAGTTCAAATAAGTATCATAAACATAAAGTTTCATTTATTAAATGCATATAAAAATATGGCTGGCTTCCAGTCAGCTAGGGTTACCTAGCTTATTAGAATTAATGGCTAATGACATTATTATAGAATTAATTATTAGTACAATGTGATATATTACATTATTATAATATTTAGAATATTGATTATTTATTGTGGGTAATGGGTACTAAATTAATTTCCTAAATTATCCTAGGGGTCCTAAAAAGGATTTGTTCCAAAATTTTAATGAAAATTATCATATACAATATTGACAGTATGAAATCTGAACTAAACAAAGCCCCTCTGCCTTTGATACTTAGGCAAACAGACCTGAATTATTCTGAAAAACTGTTGTGCTGCCATCTTGCACTTGATGAGTTCAACCTTGAAAGATCATTATAAACCAGTGAGTGTATTCCTACTTTCATACTTACCCAATTCCCTGATTACTTAAACTGTAATCACAAATATATGAACAATTTGCTCTAGATGCAAGATAACATCACAAGTAAAAATTTAGTAAAAAAACAATTAAAAGCAAAGGTTTAAGAAAAAATACCTAAGAAAATACTGTTCTTCTAAAGAAGAAATCTGAAAAATCGCTGAAGATCAAGATTTAGCTTATAAGTGCCATGATACAATCATTCCTGCTACATTACCAATTCAATGCCTTTCCGGCTGTTGTTGTAGGAGAAGAACTTAAAGCCTTCTTTACCAAAACCTTTTAGCAGTACATATCTAGCAGATGGAATCCCATTTCTGAAAACCCAAATTCCTTATAGAATTAACAAAATAGACATAAAGCAATTCTCTTTGTTTTGAATTAGCATGTTAGAAAATTATAATTACTTAGTAGCAGTTGATAGGCACATAGCATTAGGTTCTAATATACCAGGGGTGGTCCTCGCTTTATTGAACCAATCAGTAAACTGTCCTATTGGTTCTTTACTAACCAAGTGAGACTCCAGAAATGTGTCATCCTTGTCTTTATACTTGATGCGCATATCTTCAAAATGAACGAATAATCGTGAGAACTTGTGGCAGGAAAAATTGCATTGCCATAATCTAAATAGTTTCCCTATTCCTATAGAAAAAGCACATATGAATGGCACTTCAATGTGGCTAAGTACATAATACAATGGAAAATATACTATGTACTTTTATTATGCTTAAATAGGTAATAAAAACGCCAGTAATTGAAGAACGTTATTATTCCTCCATAATAAACTATGGAAACCACTTATTAGCTTGCTCTTTAGGTCATCCCAGGGTCAAATTCAGGCTTGCTTCAGGCTAACCATAATATATGGATTAACTTACCTCCAATGTTGAGGCTCCGCGTAACGTTCTGCGCCATTTCTTAATAAATTTGGTTAATGAATAAAAACAATCAAGATGTCAACACAACGATAATTGTTTGGACAGAGTTACGGTCAAAATGGATAACTAAAGGAAAGATTAAGTAATCGATATAACTATACGAGAACAGTTATACCAACACCACTGTGTGCCAACCATACAATTCGAAATTAATCAGTCAAATGAAAAAAACAAATTCCAAATATATTTCGTCAACTCAACCTACATTTTAAAGATATGTGGCCAGTGTTTATATTGAAGATAAACATTGTAAAATAATATGCAAAAAGTCTGTACAATGCATGTGCGCGTATATATATATATATATATATATATATATATATATATATATATATATATATATATATATATTTACAGTCAGTATTTAAGGCTATAGAATACAAGAATAAAGACCTTTTTGATCTATGACATTCATACATACATAAACAATTCCCACTGTCTTTAACTTTGCAACAACCCACAGTTTTAAATTTGCAAGAAATTAATCCTGAGGGACTAAAAGAATTTCCCTTAGTAGGGCCGTATTAAGGAAATACA
The DNA here is from genome assembly GCA_019843655.1 of Lethocerus indicus. NCBI lineage: Eukaryota > Metazoa > Arthropoda > Insecta > Hemiptera > Belostomatidae > Lethocerus > Lethocerus indicus. Next base: position 9,371,860 of record JACDQD010000004.1, read on the forward strand.
GAGGCTCTCCAAAAACCTTCTGCGGAATTCATCTACTATATTTACCTCCAGAGTTAATAAGTAGGTACAATGGAGTCAGAAAAAAGGTCAAAACTGCTTGTCCATTGTGCCATCACTCCTGTTTCTCTCTCTCTCTCTCTCTCTCTCTCTCTCTCTATATATATATATATATATATATATATATATATATATATATAGAGAGAGAGAGAGAGAGAGAGAGAGAGAGAGAGAGAGAGAGAGAGAGAGAGAGAAAGGAAATATATATAATAGAAACATTCATTAGTATTTAAGGCTATAGAGCACAAGTCAAACTATGATTATGAACACTATTGATGAAAAGTTACTTCAACCTTAACTTAGAGCAGCGACATGGTAAATATCTTGATAATGAATTTGAGTGATTGTAAACTTGATTTTATATTTAGTCAAAATGACATAATAACCACAACAATTTCAAAATAATATTGTTGAAATAAAAATATTGATACTGATCATATTCACTTTCCATTTACTTACTACTATTTAGAGGAGTAGCCACAGGGCAATGACATTGAACTAGACAAAATAAGGAGAATAACACTTGTTGAGACATAGTTTTTATATTACATGTAAGCAAATTTTAAGGGTTTACAGAAGTGCTGGTTTCCTCCTTGCGTAAAACACATTTTGACTTCAGCTTTACAGATTGCGTGCGAGCCAAATATAAATGTAATATTTGTGTATATATAAGGGGACAAGTGTGCCTATTTGCCTATTCATGCAAATGCATGGGGACTGCCACAAATTTAAAAAAAAATATAACATAAGGCATGAAGTACAATGTTCCAAGTATACCTGTTAGCTATATAATGCTTATAAGCTTTGAACATTGTTAATATGCAAATTTTAATGATATTCAAGGAGCCAAAAACACAAAAAAGGAAATTTCTTGAAAAATCAATTTATCTTGAGATGTAAAAATTTTACAAACAAACAAGAAAAAATAATACAGTTTTTCTTTTCCATTTCTCCTTCCTTTGAAATTATAATTCAAAACCCGCTATGCAGATAACCTCCTATATCATAAAACTAAACTTAGTTCTGATGGGTATTATCTCAAGTGTCGTTTCATTAGACCATTTCAAGCTATTGCATTCAACCACTTTTCAACTGCAATCAAATCAAACGGGGTGTCAGACCCTTCACTGTTGAGAGAATAACCCTCAGCAAAGTCAACAGTGAAATTTGTACATTGTGAGAATTCAAAATCCTCATCACCACCTCTTCCAAGAGGCAGAGTCTTATTTTCACTCTCATCAGTACTAGTCAATTGGCTTGCCTTAGTAATCCTAACTGTGTTCCTGAAATGAACAAGGTTAACTTTAAATACTAGTATCATCTACACATGAAAAAAATACCAGCAACAATAACAGTTTATAAAACACCATATTACCACAAGAGAATAACAATTTTCTTGCTTTCTTTGACCTAGGATGTGGTCTGGAATAATTAATCTCATTTGTTTTTCTTAAAATAGTAATATCTATATATCTATTTATCTGATTTTTTAAAATATTTTCAAACATGCTTCATTCATTGAAGTATGAGTAACAAAGCAATACAAATTATGATTTGTGTTGCTAAAGAATAATAATTTTAATTACAATATAATTAAATGATGTAAGTGCAAAATATTAAAAGAACTATATAAATACTGAAAATTATTCCCAATATTATTAGACATTGTACCTTCTAAGAAAATATAAGTGATACAATTAAACAGTGAATCAAGTTAATGAGAAAGAAGGTACAAAAATAAAACAGGAATGCAATAACAGTGCAGATCGGATGTCATACCGGCAGCCAACATGATTAAGTGCATCAGTAATCTACTAATGCTACTACTGAAGATGGTAAGAAATTAGACCACTGATCTAGAATTAGACCTTAATAAATGAGTGTAGACAGAAGATTGCAAAAATGAAAGTACATTAATAATTAATATTACATAATATGAATTTAGTCTACACATCACAAAAGCCATTATTATTTACTTTTGTACACCACTTTATAATTTATGTTTGTATATGGTAGATGTATTAACATTTCTTGTTTAACAGAAAGATATAATTTGTCTGATGAACATAAAGTATGAGTAAATGTGATGAACTTACAGTTCCTTTTCAAGCAGCTGTTTGATGACCGTTACTCCTTTTGAAAGAGGAACATCTTGTTTATTACACAGTACTAAAATCCTTCGACAATTGTTTGCAATAATGGCATCGGTTAACAATGTATATAAGTACCTGAAATATTTTGTTCATTTAATAATATAAATCACTTCGCTCATCAATAATTTTTCACATCTCCCATAAATGAGTTGTTCCATACAACCTAATGTAAATATGATCTCTTGATGATATGATAATCTTCTCTGATGTTTCTCTAAATAGTGAGATTTCAGACAAAAATATAACAAAATAATGATTACTTACTCAGCAACATCACGTATTTCTTTTTGAAATGTGGAAGAGTCAACAATATAAATTAATGCCCTACATGACTTCTTATACTGTTCCAAATATTTCTCCCTAAGTCTCTCATGGCCAGGGATATCAACAATTATGAGTGGACCCTAAAAAATAAGGTTGTGTATAATTACAATCATGATTTGACTATTGTTACTACAATAGGACGTCTTTATTTCTCAATCACTTGATACACATGTTTTTAATTATGTAAAAAATTACTTAATGATTAATAACTTAATCATTTAAAAATTATTTAAATTACTTAATTACTTTAAAATTTGATTTTAACACAATTTTTGACACAATGTAAATGGCTTGAAATCTATGAGATCCCAAACACTAACAACTAATTTTCTTTTGATGGTTGGAAATTGGGTTATTTACAAAAATTGTTATTTGAGGCAAAAACTATTTTTTAAACATAGCAACAGGTGTTAAGCTCAAAACATGACAGATATTTCGATAAATGAAAAATGTGTAAATATAGGATAACAACAAAAATGCCTATACTATTATTACCTTTTCTGTTTCATACTCATCCACATTTTCTCTGATAGAAGTGTGGGAATTAACAAATTTATTGTGAACAAGTCTTGCATACAAGAGGGTCTTACCGGAACCGCACACACCTGTTAACAGAACACATCTTCTGGCAGCTTTGCTTCTGCGATAGATCAAATAGAAAACTGGAAAAAATAAAATAAATAATAAATACAATATATTCCAACATACACTCAAATGTATAGAATAAAATAATAAGGGTTCAACTGTAAATAATGTTTATGCTCGAATGTTGAGCTTATTAACAACTATTTACAGAGTTCAGAAAATAAATAATGTTTTGTTTTAACATTAATATTGATTTAACAATAAGAGAGGAATAACCCACAAAATAGGAAACTGAAACAATGAACATAATACACGAGGATAACCTACTTGATAGGTTTCTGTAAACAATTAAAGTGATGAAAAAATAACCCACCTACAGTCAGTAAGACTACACAAAGTGCAGCGATTGCACTTAAAATCTGAGGATCCATTGCACAGGTTATTTAATTATACAAATAAAAATTTATAAACCACCACAAAATTCAAAGCCACATAATGGAAGTTTTTGGTCAGCGGTTAGCGGTTTGGCCAACATACTCGAAAGTAATGTTCCAGTAGAAATATGTTACATAACAATTTTGCTGTCTTACGTTGATTAGCACAAGTTAATATTTATTTAATTCAAAGTCCTGAATGTAAAAGAAATTAAGAAAATATATTCCAACTGTTGTTTTTTTTAAATAAACGGCATGAAATGAGCCACTTGAGTGGGTCATGAACAAATGGTACGTAATTAATTTTTCAGTAAAGAAAGATGTTTCTCATTAATAACAAAAAATATTTTTTCGGGTCTGTTTGATATTGTTCATATTAATAAAATTCAACTGTATCTCTTAATTACTTAATTGTATTTCTTAAATTTCTTACATAACTAATCAAAAAACTATAATAATGATTTGTTTAATATACCTGTTTTGTGGTCTGCGAGGTGTTGGAATACTGTAGGTTCGTGATGTTTCTGTCTCCTCTCGCTGGTTTGGTCTTTCGCTAGACCGGTTTCGGCTGCTCGCCATCTTCAGTAGCGTCTGTTAGTCATTTTTGGCACTTTGGATGTTTTTTAGGCATCCTCCCTGCACTGTCACTGTCACTTGTAGCAAAAGACCAAACCAGCGAGAGGAGACAGAAACATCACGAACCAACAGTATAATAATGATAGAAAATTATAGTTTTCGATAATCAATCAGAAAACTATCGAATATTTGTAAGGAATACTTTCTAGAAATGTTCCTTGGTCAAGACCTTTTCTGTCCTGGCACCTAACGGCATAAGGTGTGCTTTTTACCCATGTTATAACGAACTGGGATAGGATCAACTAAAAATAGGATTTGTCGTCTTATACGTGTATTTGAATGTCAGATTTATAAATAATTCTTTTCCATTTTATAGATAATTTGCCCAATGGGTGTAAGAAGTTTTAGCAGAGGTCCGACATTTTTTTTGTAGCATTCAATGTTCTTTGGTCGTCCTGTGGGGAGGTATCGTGTGATAACTGTTTTCTTCGCTGAAAACCACTTCCTTTCTACCGCAGCCCAGAGCGTAATTCCTGAAACTATTCCATAATAACCTCCTCTGTTTTACGTTTCATAAGAGAAAAAAATTTATGTGGACGAAGCTGCACGAATAAACTTACAGGCGTATATCCTTTTGGCTGATTGTTGCTAGAACCTCCAGGGCTGCGACCTGTAACAGACCTACCCCTGTCCAAAATTTGACAGAACCCGACCAGAAATCTTTGGAAAGTCCGGAAAGCTCTTCGAATGGTGCCCAATTGGTTTTTGCGTGGATGAAGGCAACCTGTAATGAAACGATGGTAATTATGATGTCCTTTATAAACCATTTTGCCTTATAAATTCGACATTGGGAGGTAATTATTAGTTCAGTTATGTGATCTAAGAATAATCTGGTCACATTACATAATTTAAGATAAGTTATGTACTTATACAGTTAATTTCACCAACGAAAATTTGTTTATGCATTGCTTTAAGTAAATACATACTGCTAGGTTAGATATTTTTCAGAAGTGAGTACGTTAATGCTTATAGCATGTGTGTTCTTTGTTGGATGTCAAGCGTCAAATTGAAATGATATTCAATTTAGTTTTAAAGCATTAATTTCTGACCCTGGACCCGCGATAAGTTACACGTCGGCGAGGCACACAGATTTTTGCCCCAACCGAAAAAAATTGAGGTTTCTGAAGGCAACAAAACGTGCCGTTTTTTTGAGGCCGGGTATTGAACAATGAAGGACAAAGTAGCTGTGTCAGATTAAATAAAAAACCGCTTATATTGTTCTTCGAGAATGTGTAAAAAGTGTCAACTTTTTATGTACATAGCTCCACAGCTCACAACTCTGAATATTTTACAGATATTGTTTTATGTTTCCATATTAAGAATTACCGCGAATTACGACTTTGCTGAAGTTTCAGCAAAACCCGGCACTTATAAATTAAAGGTGATAAAAGAAGGGTATTTTAATTTTAATTTTACTGGGGCTATCTGTAAAACCGAGTCGGCGTATTATAATATTTCCTACCCTATAATATATGTATCGCATTGTGCACTTAACGTTAATGTGTTCAATACATTAAGGGAGAGATGATTCGGGTTTATGCGGTTTAATTTTGAATTATGCTTCGGTAACAGTCTGAAGGTAGTACTCCACAACTCCATAAGGCCCAGATCACGTTTTAAGCTAGCAAAACCTTAAATCATTTCAGCTCGAACAAAAGTTATTTAGGAGACTTACGACGGGCTGGATATGGTTAGCAGCAATATCTGCGTAAAAGCATATTTGGGGCCAAATCTCGTTGTAAGCTACCATACTTGCTATTCCACACAACGCGATCTGTAAAACAGAGACAGCCAACATTAGAAGAGAAACAAAATCAGTCAATTATTGGCCGAATGAATAACTTTAAAGTAAGCAAAAAGAATAATTAGTGATTCGCTCATGTGCTGTTTGCGTGGCATTAATTTTTATTGACGTAATACAAGTTCCGTAAAACAACGGATGGAAACCGATTTACTAAAAATTGATTTAGATTGCAATTATAAATATTACTACAAATACAAATACTAAAAGGTAACACAAAATCGACAAACGATGAATGGTGAGATTCTGGGATAGAGGTTTTATTGTTGTTTTAAAGAATCTGCTTATAAATATTATTAAAATACATAAGGATCTCTCTTTTCTCTTTTCTTATTTAGGCCACTAGTACTTGGATTCAGGAACATTAGGCTTCGTTTCCTTGAAGTATTCGCCAGTTCAAATCTATCGTTAAAGACGGTAACAACTATTTCAGTTATATTCATGTCTTAAGTTGTCTCGTCTACAGTAGACAAACTTTCGCATCGTATTTCATTTTTAAGGAGTTTTCACTCGGTTTTAAGACATCACAAAACATGGAAGTACAGATCATTCGAGAATAATTAGTTATCAGGGAGAGTGAAGTTCACCTATGTGCGTCTTTTGCGACAATCGCAAACATAATTGAGGTGAAGCTCCTGAGCACTTTCCCAAACCAAATCTTCACGCAAAGGATGCGATGGTAACTATTTGGTGGTCTATATAAGGACTGATCTACCACACCTCTTCAAATCCTGTCGAAACCATGGCTGGAGAGAAGTAGTGTGAAGAATTGTGCGGGATATACTGACAACTGCAGTATATTCACCCAGTATTTGTCAACAGGAATGATGTAATAATTTTGCTAGTCAAGTTTTTTCTTTTGTTTTCATTTATATAGCGCAATTTTGCTCTTCCGCTATGCGCTTTGCTAGTCAAGTTTAAAATAGCTGTTACAGTATGATACAATAGGAAACATGATGTAATGTCGGTATGTATTGCACCGCGGAACCAAGGAAATAACTCTCTAAGTCACAAAGGTTTTTTCACTGGAGTGTTCCCTTTTTTCTCCCCTCCGAAGCTATTTTGCTGCTTTAAAAGATATTTTTAGTAGTTCTTATAGTGTTAAAATGATTAGCATTTGTATCTAACAAATTATTGTTTGTGTTTATAACATCAGGGAAACTATAGAAATGTACACAGAAACAAATGGTATTCATTGGCATGGTATAGGCACTAAGTTGTGCCTAATATTTAAGACAACCAATTTTTTTCTTACAATAAGTCCTAATCGACTTCAATTATCACTGCTGGATCATTCTCCTCCCTTCCTAATTTCCTATAAATTCGTATCCTATAGTTTATATTACACGGGTAGAGTTGAAGTTGAATAAAAATTCTCGAACTACTATCAAACTCTTAAAACCGATTCTCTATATTTAAGCTCTTTGCTGATATTCGGATGATTAAATTCATATCTAATACTTAAATAATATAGTACAAGCTCTTCATGGGTATTTTACTCGGAAACCAGGAATGATATCCCTAACGTAGATACGTGGGGAGAAACCAATGACAAGCTGTTAGAATGAGTCGCCAGGCGGTGTGAGAGTAAATATGTGCCAGTTCTGTCTCTCCACGACGATAGATAAAACGTATACCTGATAGAACCTCTTGAGAGGGGCCAGCCCTCTGACGGAGCGGCCAAAGTGTTTTGAATGGCAAAGTAGCGAAGTGGCGATTATAAACAAGAGATCGGGCGGGCCCCTGTGGGCGTGTTGTTGGCCGCTGGTGGGGCACACTCCAGCGCATATCGAAAGAACAGTGCTCAACACACTGACAATCCAACATCCGCAGCTCCACAATCGTCCCATACTGCACATACAGAAATTACAGTGTCCCATTGTGTTGACTCGTAAATGGCGACCAGCAATATTGTTGAAACTGTAAGTACTATCCTATCGTACTTACGCGTTAAAGTGCATTAAGTTCGGTATTGAAGTCGTTAACTCACATATTTTACGTGTATTTGGATTCCCGGTTTGTATTGGAAACTGATTGGGGATTGAAATGTAGAAGTGGGGACACCCTTTGATGGTTTAACTGTGATTTTACCGAATCGTTTCCCAGTTTTTATTAGGTTGTTACGAAAATAATGCCTGATGTGCTTACTGGACTTGTTGAAACAGACTTGGGAATTAGCAACATTCTTTACATACCTTATTGTATGCTATGGAAGCGTATCGTATGGAAGCTTTTCCATTTTCTTTCCTTCAATATAATCCATTTCGAACAAACATTTAATTCAGTCGTGGCCCTTACAATACAAGGTGTCAAAGAAGATGTTGTCCCCAAATTCCGTAATGCAACTCAAACGGCTCAGAGTTGGTTTCACAAATTTCGTTGTGGGGAAAACAACTCGAGAGATTGCGGAGGATTTGCTCTTCATTATTCAACATTCACCAAAAGAACGCCCAGTATTTTTTTTGTCAGTTGGAAGGGCAATGTTAGGGCAAAAAGTAGGGGGGATATTTGGAAGTAGAAATCGTCTTGCTCGTAATCCAAAGCTCGCGCTCACGTCTCGCGAAGAACGATGAAAGATTTGGGGTACAAAACTTTAGTTAATCCATCATACTCTCCCTACCTCTCAGCTTCTTGGAAGGAGGACTCTTCTTCATTCAAAGAGCTGCTCAGAACGCCTTCGTCAGAATATTTTATCGCATCCTCAGACCTCAGACTTTTTTTTAACTCATTGCTTATATGGCGCAATTATGCTTGTACGCCCTTATGCCCTTAAAGTTGAGTTTGATTCAAGTTATAGACTTTCAATCCTAACGCTTAAAATCCTGCATTACTTTTGCAAAGAACTAATATTTCCGAGTTGGCGGAATTTGTAGTAATTAAAACACTGGTGAACACTCCCAGTTTCGATCCCTGTTTTCCACAGCACGCTTGGTGTCGACAATTTATCTAATTTAAAATATTGCGAATAGATAAAAAATATGATAAATTTATTTCAGATTTTCAAACTCTCGAGGCTTTATATGTTATCGGGACAGAAATGGTGACGATTTGGGCGGTTATAAATTTATAAAAATTTTAGTTGAAATTATAGTGTAAATCTCAAATGTAAGATGTGAAATAACTCACTTAAATTTTCATTCTTCTTTGTTAAGCCCTTAATAGTAATCCTTTTTTTAAAATAAACGCATTTTAACATTTAATTTTTACGCCGACTAAAATAGCTAACCTTGCAATTTTACATAGAATAGAACATTATAATAATGCCCTAAATATATAATGAGGAGCCTCGTATACCAGGCACAAATATTTCTCAGGCCTAACAGCTGAGGCAACAATGTCAACAATTGAACAAAGTTCAACAATTTGCCGTAATTTAATGTTTAAATACTCTACACATGGTATTCTAGAGACGAATAGAAAGACGCAATAAATGGTGCTGGGCCTGGGCGTGGAGGAGGAAAACGTGGCTAATAGCGGAAATGGAACTACCAGGTACAGTTTAACGCGCAATAGTATAGAAAAGGAATTATGATTTATACACAATGTTATACAATAAAAAGGTGGGCGTATGTTGAGACCACTTTACCTACTGATTTTATAATTAAATAATTGTTTATAGAATGTATGTTTTCAACTTTAACTAAGGAAAACCATTAAGTGGGGAGTACTGTTTATAATCATGGTGAAAGAGAAAGCTTGCGATAATTTGATAAGTCTCATCCTGATCATAAAAATTCATTTTTAACAATATTTTTGATGTACGTAAAATTCTATTTCACGTGACAATTTATTTCGTAAAGAGTAGAGAAATAATTTACACTACTGCTTTTTATGGTTATCACATAGCCAGTTGCATGGAGGGGGGGTTACTATATTCAAAAAGGATATGTTTATCTAGAAAGGAAGTCTGGTTATTATCAGCATTTTGAAACGATGTGGTTGAAACTCACTGAACTTTAAAAATGTTTAACATATAGATTTATTTTACATATTTGTGTTTCTACACACACACACACACACACACACACACAAGAATTTCGAGGTGGATATTTCCTTTTATTGTTTCTCAGATACTAAAATTTATTTTCAATGCAGCTATCAAATATTTACCAATTATTTATTAATTAGTAATATTAAACCCAAAAACATAATCCGCTGTTGTATTTATGGGTAGAAATGATAGCGTATTTGCGTTCTCTCATCATTCATTTTTTCTCCCACCAGTTTGGAGCGTTCTTTATGCTTGTATTGGCTGTTCTTGACAAGGATCACGCAATTTATGTTCATCATTCTCCTGAGTGTACCTCTTGCCATTTCTCACAACTGGTCGTTTGCCTCTAATGATTGAGTCTGTGACTCAGTCTCTTATAGTAGTAGAAGGTAGTCGGTTGCGGCTAGTGTTTTCTTAATACGGGTTTTTATTTAATGGGGCCCTAATTGCGGACTATAGGTGTTCTATCGCAGCTATTCCAAACCTTTTGACAGTAGCCTTTAATTCTAGTTCCAGGCTCTATTTCTGATCTGTGGGGGGATGGGATTTTTTTAAATCGGTTTAACTCTTTGTCGGGTTGTCGGTCAAAAAGCGGGGGCGGTTGGGAGGGTGAGGTCCTTTAGTAGAATTAGTGGGGGGAATATAGCGTCACTTTGAGAATTTATCTTTTCATTTATGAAATAAATGCTATAACAAGATACGCATATATACACACGACAAACAGACAACAACACAGTACAAATGACAGTGAGAGTGCAGTGAGGATGCCCAAAAAACATCCAAAGTCCCAAAAGTGACTAACACCGCTACTGAAGATGGCGAGCAGCCGAAACAGGTCTACCAAAAGATCAACCCAGCGAGAGGAGAGAGAAAAACACGAAATCTACGGTCTCCTATAATACCTGTACCATGCCATTCAGAGATTTCCCAAGGACTTTACTCTGGGACGGTATCAGTGTGGTTTTTGGTACATGTTTTTGGTATTAGTATGAGTGAGGTATTGTTTGTGATTTAAATGATTTGTGCGTGGTATAAATGAATTCGACTTCTGGAACTATCCCCAAGTAATTAGTAATTAGTAATTAGTTGTAATAGTTGACGTAGTTGATTGTACAAAAATAAAAGGTGAAAAAGAAAAGTTGTAGTAATTACCGCAATTGTCTCTCACCTTCATTTTGAAGGAAATACTTTTAACAAAATATAACTAATTATTTAGTAGTCATTTGTGTTTTGATAGCTAACACGTGAAAAGGGTTGGGTGATATAGATGATTTCTCTTGTTACTGCTTTAATAGGTTTTAGAGTTTATAATTTATATTGTATTACAGAACAACAATGTTGCTAAAATATGTGCGATATGTGTTGTGTATTAACTTATCCTAAAATATGCTTTAATCTATATTCGATTTCTTGAATTCAAGACAAACCCCTCCCGGTCTGAAAGCCAAAGAACGTTTGCTGAAGTTCAAAGGGTTATCACATTGGGGTGTCATGTGAACGGTATAGTGTCTGAGCAGCCGGACTACAAATACTTTGGATATCAGCTCCGCGAAATGAAGACCTTGAACAGAAAGTTTCACATTTGCACATTTATTTTATATGCATTTAATAGTGTACTTTTAGTGTATGAACTATCGATTTTAACCTGAGCTGTGACTATATTTATTACGATTTGACGTATTTTAATGTCACGGATCGTTTTCACTGATAGAACATGGATGGGAGGAAATGCATTATCAATCATTCCCTCTAATCTACTATCATTGCGACTACGCGATATTTTTACGATAGCGCATTTATTTATAAATGTATTTATTTAATTTTGTATTTCTATTGAAAATTTTATATTAAAAGAGCGATACGCCCTGATACGGACTGACCTAAACAGTTCCTAGGTCCGGTTCCAAACGGCAGGTAGACGTAGGTGGGCCTCTTAGCCTTTTCCTCTTTGGTGAACCGCATCGGGTCGAAACGCAGCGGGTCCGGATAATAGGCCGGATCGTTGTGCAGACCGTAGACGGGCACGTTGATCCTTGTTCCTTTTTCGATTTTCAGACCGTCGGGGAAAGTATAATCCCTGGTGCAGACTCTGTCCAGACGCGCCAGTATCGGGTACATCCGCATCGACTCTGTAACCGCGGGCCCGTACATACGCCGGGGAACACCATCACTAATGTAAAGCCATGTATAGTGACGGCCATTCATAACTTACACACACACACACAAACATACCTGTTGCGTATAGTTGACAGACTTGACTGAGGATATACAATACAATTTATAGTAAGATATTCCAGATAGAAGTATTCTTTACAAACTGAATAAAGATGTGACGAGGAATGGCAAACGAGAGACAAGGAAACTTATAGGAACAAGAAAGCACAATACAAATGTGTAAAGATCATTCGGCGGCAGATTTCGGTCAAGTGCCAAATATCGGGGAAAAACACTACCGAAATAATCCTTCCGGAGGACTATTTTAGTGGTACTGTTAGCGCGCTAGGGACAATCAGATTGTTCGAGGTGGTTATTGTGGGGCCCTTGGAAGAGTTCATTATAGAATGGAGTCAATAGTGGTGATTACCTGCGAAGACCATGTCCAGATATGTCATTTGCTTGAGCGACTGGCGCGTGAGGCTTTCGCTGGTGACTGGGGACGCCGGTCTGAGTATCTGGGACCTGAGTCGGGCCTGTATCTCGGCGTCGCCGGCCAAACAGTAAAGTACCGCGGTCAGAGCGCTACCGACGTTCTCGAAAGCCGCTAACAACACCGTAGCCATCTGGGCACCGACCATAGACTCGTCCACTGAACCGGCTGCACACAATAGAGTTAGTTAGAATGAGGGCAAATCTTGTCAAGGGAACTATTACAAAAGAATTATCAGGGAGGCAATAGCGATACAAAGAAACAAACATAACTTCAACAGGGATATAGAGTAAACACCGGCAGAGGATAGTTCACAATAATATTGGAACAAACAAGTCTTATTCCCAAGATGATTAAGTTAGTGATCCCTTGTAAATGGGTTTACAAACAATGAAAGAATTGATGTTCACGAAACGACATAATAAAATAGTAATAGAAATCCGTTATTGCTTGAATATTGCTTGAAACATGCTTGTTGACGGGTTCTATAAAATTATAGGCACAAAACTGCTGGCCCAAATTTACTAATTCTGTAAATTTTAGATATTTGGTATCATTAATTGAAATATTATATTAATATTAATTTGAATTCATAACATTAATTCAAATAACAATAATATTATTACATTTTAATATTAATACATACATTATTACAACAAAATTATATGGATCTATAAATGAATATTTTACGTACTCTGAGTTAGCTTTCTCTTACTTAACTAAACTCTGTGGAATTTCCCGGGTTTTACTAATAATGTGCTGTAAATAATTGGGAATCCCAGATGTCATCATAATGATAATAATAATAACTTACGCATTTTTTCTCCTTCAACTGGAGACTTCGAAAAATTGGCCATTAAAACTTGAAGTAAGTCAGTTTTCCTGTAATTTGTAAGTAAAATAGATTAGCGTTGCTTCTACCTAGTTCTCGGTTAGTGACTGCTTCTAATACTATAATTATTACGATAATATTTCTTAAGCATGGATTAGTCTAATATCGTCGCCGGTTTCTTTTTTTGCTAGACCGGTTTCACCCGCTTGCCGTCTTCAGTAGCTGTGTCTGCCAGTGGTGGTGGGCCACTCCGGCACACGGGACGCTTATGAAGCATTCTGTTTGCGCGGTCACTTCACTTGTACCGATGCCCCACAAGCCCATGCGCGGACAGACACAGCTACTGAAGATGGTGATCGGCCGAAACCGGTCTAGCAAAAGACAAAACCGGCGAGTGGAGACAGAAGATGGAGAAAACTGCGGTAACTATCGTAAAAAACGCCAAAAAGATTACTAAAGAGTTATAAATATAAGATTGTGGACTGGAAGGGTATAGACCTATCGAGTATAAAAGCGTGACAAGACCTGTGGTCGGAGGGATGTCTGCGCCGAAGGGCGGAGACGATGTAGCGGACGACAGTGCGGAGATTGGTCTCGCTGATGAATGAGAGGGGGACGACGGCCGAGAGGGAGGCCGGCAGCAGCTGGTAGAAGATGGCCAAGAGTAGGAACGCCTGCCAGGCTGGACCCTCGTTGACCCCGACCACAGCTCCCAACAGGCTCTCCTCGAGGTCCGCCTCGCCCATCGCGAAATCCATCATCCCTCTCAGCGAGTACCGGCCCACCATCTCACTCACTCTCACCGGACCCGTCGACTTCCCCCCTGTAACATTTATCAACTTGATACACACTAATCCACCTATAGTAATCGGTGCTATATTTTTTTGCTACTAAACAAAGTTAGCATATTCTACATTGCTCGTTTAACGTAGTCTAAAGATATAACTATATAAATTTAGAGCGTTTAGTTCGTTCTACGGTCTTCAGAGGTTCGCCACTTTCGCGATTGTCTTTCACCATTCCCCTTTTCGGTCCTAAGTAGGACTTTCGGCACAGTCAGTAGCAACCCGTTAAAATATGGTCGAGTATTTATTAAAAGGAGTCTTAGGTTACTTTCGATGACTTCTACCGCGATGATTTCTACCGAAATGATTATTACTGGCCGTAATAATACATTTTTATGTTTTTACGCGACAACACGTTTTAATGTTGTTACGCTCGCGTTATGTATCGAGGCGCTAATTACCGTTGTGAGATATGAGGTTTTCCAAATGGGATATAAGTGCGGAGGCGGCTCTGTTGGCCGGTGCGAGAGCCTCGGCCGACTTGGCCGAAGAGAAGGCGGGCCTAAGGGTCGACCTGACTCCTTTCCAGTGGCTCCCGTGCAAAAGTAGCACCAGTTTGCTCGTGTGTGATGCGTACTTCAGGTTCGACGGCACCCGGTCAACGAAGTGGTCGAAATCGTAAACCAGGATTCGTTTTATGAGTTCAGGATCGAGAACCATCAGTGTCGGAGTGTTGCCTTCGAAAACGCCTGAAAATCGAAGCACCATTTACGTTCCAAATTGTCTTAAGTTGTCCTATGTCAGCAGTCGGTAGAGTGTAGCTCATTGATTACGTATATGTGGCTCAGTATTAAAATTGTAAATGTAATGGTAGTTTCATTTATAAAATGTTTAAAGGATATTATTGTCATAATAGTGATTTTAATTGCTTTATAGGCCTCGCGAAACCAATTTTTACTTAAACATATTATTAATATACTAGCTTGTTATAATATTACCTTAAATCGAAGGTCTGGTTACTTATCATTGAACTATGAAAAAACAAAATTTTATGTAACTTTGTGAGTAGTTCGTTTACCGGCCACGGAGTTCCCTTTTAGTTTGGCGTATATTTTCAACTGGGCGTCGTAAAATGATTCTCTGAGAAGTATATTTTCCTTCATATTCCCGTAAAGAAATTCCGGTTGAATGAAATATACGCCGCGTTCCTTCCAGTAGTCGAAATTCCTGGTTAGAAATTTCCGCACGAGTACCACTATGACAGCCAGGTAGATAATCCCCATGAGGATGGCATTCTCTGCCAAAGCGTATATCAAATTCCTTATCCTGAAACCGAAACAGTTAATTCGTTGTTGGTTAATTTGAGTAAAGTTATAAAATAGTGTTGACTCCTATTATGAAATCAAAAGGATAAAAGATTGCATGGTCGAAAATAATATTCTATTAGCAAGAACTCACGTGGCAATGCTATCCATGTCAGAAGAAGAAACACAATGGAAATAAATTGTCTCATGACTCGAATATTGCTTATGTAGTCTTTAAAGGCAAGGTCTTTAGAACAATTAAGGTAAATGGGTCTGTGGAAAAATAAAACTTCAATTACGAAAGTCCCAATTTACACTTATCCCAGCAAAAGTAGGACCACTTAAATGAAATTAGTTCATTATGCACACCTTTAAAGAGTCTATGTTTTCTCCTGAGCTTGTATTTTTTGAAACACTTCAATATTTCGAAAAGTTTCAACTCAGGAAAAACCAATTCTACAATTAGGGTGGCTTTTCTGGGTTTTTAACAGGGCTGATAGATTTTAAAACAAGTCGAAGTCTTTTTCTATGTTAGTCTAGAATCGTTTCTCAACATCGTAATATAAATACCTCATAAAAATAGTTTTTTGAGGACTTGCTTTAACATGATGTCAACTCTGGTTTGATGGAGTAATCCATCGTTTGTGATGCTCATTGCGTTCTTTGAACTGAATAAAAGAATTATCTTATTGGTTATATGTAAGAATGGTTAAGAACACTCGAGTGATAATATGTCGTGAGGATAAGATCACGACAGATTATATTTTTGACTCATTATGTTTCCAACATTATTGCCATCATGAGGTATGTTTCAATTCTTGGTTAATTTTTTAGTGTTCTATTATCTATCACACTAATATCACTAAGTATTTTCTGGCATAGTTAACATATCACATTGTTCAACTTCTGCTTCTGATATCGTGCAGATTAACTAAATAATTTGTATTATTGTTTTTCATAAAGCTTCTCGAAACATTTATTCTTCCATGAAACTTATATTTGTGTTTCACGTTACCATTTTTTTTAAATTTTCGCCTATCAACCACGTATTCAGATCATATATGTCATTATATCTGAGCTGTATGACCTCAGTCAGTGACTAGCCTCAAATCAAATAACAGCAGACCTTCTAAGAGTTCCACCAGCAAATAAATGTACCATTAGCTTTGAAAGGTTATAGAAAATTAACACCTTGAGACCCACTAAAATTATAAAGATGGGATCTGAACTCAAAAGGTAGCCCAACTTACTCTTCAACAATATTTTCTGCCTAGTTTTGGATTAAAACATCAGTTAACTTATTAAAAATGCTAGGACTAAATTAGGGACTGGAAGTAGAACAACCGAAGAATGATGTAGAGTAAAAATATTATAAACGGTGATATTACCGATTCTTCTGATCAGACCTCTTGAAAGAAACGTTTCTTATCAGATACCAAACACTTCAATTTTTCTATATACATTAACTCAAACTGTAGATTTGCTGAGATAATATGAGTATTATTATTATTTTTGCTGGAAATAAAGAAAAGGCTACGCTGCATCGGTACTAACTTAGTGCCCACTAGGGGAGTTAGCTAGTGTAGTATTTAATTCCTACAATAATAAAATTATTCTATTAAAACCCATAATGATTAAACAATTATGAAAGTAAAGAATATAAACATAGGTGTTTTTAGTCCTCGGAAATAAATAATTGTATAACTCAATACTTACAATATACAATTAATGCGGTGCTTGGTTAGCATATTTTGTCGTTTTCACAAACGAATTGTTCAACTAAATTTGGGATATACAAACATTTATAAGTATAACTTATATACATATAAGTTTCTCAGTTGGTATTCGAATTTAATACAGTAAAGCCAATGTAATTTTTATAAACTCTATTTTATTGTCAGTGCGAAGATGAATGGCCTGGTTCTTCAGAATAACATGAAAACACTTGCCAGACACACAAGAGATGTCAACGTTTTGGTGAATTTACTCTATGATAGGGGAATACTTCCCATAACAGCTGTAAGAGAAATTCTGGTACGTATTCGGTCCACCACCGGGACTGAACTTCCTTTGAATTAATGATTCGTGTGTTACAAAGCGTCTATACAATGAGCGTCTACACAAAACCCAGTAAAAACACCATAAGAAAAAAATAAAAATAAATTTAATCATAAAATAAATTTAAGAATGAACAAAAATGTAAGTATTTTGTTGTAGGTTCGTGATGTTTCTGTCTCCTCTCGCTGGTTTGATCTAGGAGACAGAAACATCACGAATCTACAATATTCCAACCCCTCACAGACCACAAAACAGGTATATCAAAGTAAGTATTTTGGTTTTTGAAAAGTAGCAAGCGATGTACGTGATATTTTCAGTTAGATTCAAAATATTAATAACGTTTCGTGGGATACACTTTCATTACTTAGCTCGAGTAAACCGTCCGCTTATTATTTTACTTGCTTACAGGGGAAAGAAACAGATGAAGAGAAAGCGAAGGAGATGTACAAATATATGGTTCAGAATAATGACAGAGAGGCTTATAATGTACTATACAACTCCGTGTGGCAGACAGGACACAGGAATTTGGCTTCGATGATTAAGCCCAGGTAAGACCAACATTGTTCAGAATATTAATGTGTGAAGGAATGGTTTCCCCCTTCGTTCAAAACCAAAGTTCCATAACAGACGTTCAAACTGGCCCTCCTTGTATCCAATATGTTTAATCCATGGGTATATATTAATTTAGCATACCTGAGAGTTTGTGTTCAATTAAAAAAACTAAATTCAATCACATAACTTGTTCGCCTGTTATGCTTGTTGAAATATGTACCTAACGTCAGTGTGCGTATCAGATTTGTGTATATGACCGATTATACCGGAAATGGGAAAATGTTGCCACTGACTGGCTTACGGTAAGATCGCGTGATATTGTGGGAACAATCTCGGTTGGCAGGGGTTGTCCTGTATTAGGAGTAGGCTCCATTGGAAGGGTTTTTGCCCTAACCCTTCTGGGCCCTCTCAGTGTTGTCTGCTTCCGACGTTTCAGAACTCTTTCTGCTTCCATGCATAGGGTCCGACTGAAGAGTGGATCAACTTGGGGTTCTTTATATAAGTGGAGGTGAGATGTCGTTAATCCTCTTGGGATCTACACGCCCCTCCCCCACACCGATATTCTTCCCACAATATCACGCGATCTTATCGGAAGCCAATTCACCTTCTGGTCGCGGAAACTTTCGCTTAGAACATAAGAAAATATGTTATTGAAGCAAAAGAAAATTAGCTCTAGATATTCATGTGCCAACACATTTCTTGGAAAAATTGGGAAAGCGTTTTTATATTTAGTTCAATCCGGTTTATATTTCTCGTTCTTGTCGTTGTATATTCAGTGCTTCTTGATGTTCCAGAAAGAAACTATCTTAGTATGTGGAGCAGACAGATGAGGTCAAATATTTGAATGTTCTTTTACGTTGTTTGTTCAGTAGCTCTGTCTACGTTTTCGATTGTTGGAATTTGATAATCTCCAGTATTGAAGCGAGGTGTTTGGGCTTAATCATCTCGTTGCTCTTACTTCCTTGACGGCGCTACCTCGCCTCTCAATTTATTGCAGCGATAATGATACCAGTAATGTTTACAAACAAAAACGCATTATATTTCATTCAAATAGATACTGCATTGACAGAGCAATGGCTGAATCCATCTGGAATTGTACTTTCCCTGATATTGGACGCACGTCCAATCAAAGTTGGCTTTATGTTAATTTTAGAAAAGTGCGTAAGAGATCGCCAATTTTTTGCATGAACTGAAAACAAAATATTTTGATACAGGGTATTCACTGAGGGCGCCGCTTTTGTTGATGATAGTTCAGATGATGAAAATGACGAGAAGGATGTACCAATCGGCAGGTTCAAAATGAAAGTAAGGTTAGCAACAAAAAGAGTGGAAAGCAAAGAATTACAGGTATGTATTATAATAGGTTTAAATATGCGTGTATTGAAGACATGTTGAGTGTGATATAATTAAAACATACGCAATATGTCTTAAAAGCATACATTATTATGTTTATCAGTACAAGATGGACTCGTCGCCGAGAGGCTTTGCGCTGATAATAGATATTAGACTGAGCAAAAATCACGAAGAGGATTTACTTGTTAAGGAACTGGAAGACTTGAGAACACTCTTCCAGCAGTTGGACTACGATGTGGAATGCTATCGCCAAATTAGATGCGATGTAACGTATTCTACAGTTTATGAATTTTAAAAAATGAATTGCGATTATTCAAATTCTATCCTGTTATTCTATCGCGGTATGAAAATGAGGGACCCACTAGGGTGAGCAATAAACTGTTTGATGTGTGTCCCTGGTCTGTCGCCTATGTCCGCTCTTCAAATCCTACCTTCATTGTTACAACAAAATTAAAAAAAATATATATATATATATACATATATACAAATATTATGTGTACATTTCGTTTTTTTAAAAAAGTATTGTTACATTGTGAGCATGGTGTAGCCTTTAATGAAACACCGAGCTGGATGGGAATGAGTCCCCGTTGTGAACTTTGGGCGCGTGGAGCCAGTTGTAATTCCATCCCGTAGGTGGCGAATGTGACTGGGAATCCCGAATGTGGGGATAGAAATCCCTATATAAGGTTATAAAACCGAAGTTGTCATCGCAGTTGATGATGACACCATCTTTAATCTAGACCCCGTCCTTGCTGAAAACTGTTGAAGAAGATAAAGCGGACGGGGATTATTTATATTGCTGATTATGGTGAAGAGGGGATTCATTGATCCTAAATTTCATGTTTAGCTTTGTCCTCCGTTAATTTATAATTTATTGCATCATCCTAGTATTATATTACTTGGACATATGCAGGTAATTTGGGGACGATTAACACTCGACTCAATTGGCTAATCGCTAGTTAAATTAATATTATTAAATTAATTTTGCTGTCTGACTCTTGTTATTTTTATTTCCAATACATTCCAATAATTTGGTGGTTGTATTTATTATTCAATTTTGTATTAAGGAATTGAGAACTGTTTTGGAGCGGTTCCGTAAACGTGAAGATCACAGGAGCGTAGACAGTACAGTGGTGATCGTGCTGGGGGACGGGATCAAAGGGGGGTACAATGGGCTAGTGTTCCATGCGGAGCCCGACAGTTGGATAAGTACCGACTGGATTGTTGGGCTTTTTAACCATTCAAAATGTCCTCAACTCAAGGGGAAACCGAAAATATTCATTTTCCAGGTTACAAGGTGAGGCCCTCCACGACTTAAGTTTCTTCAATAATTTTGTATTGTACGTACTATATAAGATTATGCATTATATAAGCATCTCTAATTAATCATCGTCCTTTTTACTGTTCTCAGAAAAGACGGTAATCGTACGTACAGATACAGGAAACGGGCAATACAGAAAACATTTCATTGTTACGTTTTTATTAGGACAAAAATAATATTCTTGTTGAATTATATTGTTGATTTATGTTTTATATATTAGCATGGTATAATAACGTGGTTACAATATCGTTTAAAAAACCTGTTTTGCGCTCGTCACTGATATTGTGCAAAGAAAGATTAATGCCGATTTTCCGAATAAAAACAATGTTTACAACAATTTTACATAGTCACGCCAAGAACGATAAGAAAAAAAACGATTCTATTCTACTACGTATAAATGATCCACATTGGTAAATTAAGTACTCACTTATAGTTGCACATTATTACTTGAATAGCATTATCTAAAAATAAATACAAAATTAATAGTATAACTCGATTAAATTCCCGTTTTCCATTCCTTGTTTGAAGTACTTTTATTATGAGGTTTCTCGGGGCAACGGGACGTCCTATCAAATATCAAATCAACACTTTTACGGAATAGTCATTTGTGGATTCCGAATTACAGCTGATATTTCGAACCTTTACAAACATCCCCGTAAATCTATAAACTAAAAATTAATAGTTTTCTATTTCAATCTTTCCAGTTCTTGTTCATTTCCCATGAGAGAGCAGCGGGGCGAGTTCACAGTTACCGCTGGAAGAACTGGTCCTATTTCGGATACTCTTGTGGCTTATGCTGCTTACCCCGGTTAGTAGAGAAATATTATTTAATACAGTAAAGTAGAGAAATTCTATAGCTGGTTAAATTTTCCAAAGAAGTCCGTCCTCACTGATACATCTGTTTGACAACACTTATATATTTAAATTTCAGACTGCACGTTTGGAAGGGGTCTGTCCCATGAGTTATGTGACATTTTCATGAGGAGAGCGAAAAACTGTGATATCAAGAAACTATTCAGCTGTGTAAGTCGACATTACAGATTGTATAGCAGTAGTAATGACTTCCACCACCGTGGATTTTACGAACAGGCTTATTAGATGTCCGACCATATTTAACTAAATGTTTAACATATATACCTGTGATCTGGGTGGTATTGTGCCTATCGGAGGGAAATTTAAAATGTATCTACAAAAAATAAGAAACATATTTTCAGGCATAATAATACAGCTGCATAGGTTAACTAAAGACTATTAGAAACATGTTTAGTCTGTGGCAGCTGGTTGAACAGACGGTATTGTGCGTCGAAGTCTCAACCTAGTCCGGTGGGCCCCGCAAGTTCACTCTATATTAATGATTTATTTTATTTAATAATAATTTATAATTTCCCCCTCCCTCAGATGTAACTTATCCTTTTAGTCTATAGTGCAGCTGCGTGGCATGCTCTTCTAATTGCTTTTAATACTTCTTTGTTTCAGGTTTCAAAAGTCATGAGACAAATATACTACCCAGAGGCAGGTCCGATCCCTCTAAACCTTGAAGTATTAGGTTTTGATAAGTTGTTATATTTCAATCCAGGTATTTTAAACTAAAAAAGGAGGTACGTTTCCAACGAATAGGGAACATACGCTATTCTGCTAGGGTTTGGAATACCATTATTCATGTTCTTCTGTTTCCATCCTCCTTTGCTGGATCCATTTCCGCATGTCGGTTGCCTTCGGGGCATCGTGTTTCCACTGTTCGACTGTCACTAATTATCAACTCGCCTATTTGGTCTTGAGCAGACCGTACTAGAAGTGCAGACAGGATGCCCATCAGGTAGCCAACATACCAGGAATCTTGTCGGACGGGACCGGAACCACCGATAAGGGATGTCTTCATCCATTGCATCACCTGGTATATTAACACCAAGTACATTAGTACTGATGTTTAATACTAATAAAATTTTTAATTAATATAAGTACCAATATTATTAATCAAGTATGAAATTAAAAAAAAAATTCTTAATAAAAGATAAAATAATTTTTCTTATTATCCTTAATAATACTTCAACTTTATTCCCTTCTTTCAAACCAACCCAATCAACTTCCCATCTGTCCCTATCCTACACCTCCTATAGACTCTACTATTTAATATATACAGTAAAAACAAACTTCAGTACTCTCCCACAGTATTTTTCTTAGGGTGCCGATGTATATAAATGCCAACGGTGTAGAACACTTTACTTAACAAAAATACATGCAAACAAAAAATAGACTTTTTCAGTGTACAAAGAGGATTAGGTAGCTATTGGAAACGGTTTTCTTGACTCCGATGCAGTTTTTTTCTCTAAATTAAAAAATATTGACTCAATAATGGTGCAAAGGATGATTTTTGGCCTTCAAAGAAAACATTTCTTACAAAAGCAATGGATCTACAAGCGGTGAGTTCATCGAATAGCATTGTTATTCTAGTATTGGGATAACTTAGTGATTATAACTTATTTTGAAAATATTAATAGTATTTTACTTAAATCCAAGGCGTTTGAGATAATTTCCGGGAATATTCAATTACCAGATTATATTAAAATAACAAATTAAACGTTTTAAAAATTTCTTATTGTATTATGGTTCTTTTCTTGGAAGTTAACGAAGAATGAATGTGGGGGGGGGATTTAAATGTTTATCATCCGCCCAGGTGAATGATGATATGCCATGGATGACATTTGCCATGGATATTAGCTTGTAAGCTAGTCCAAAAGTAGGGATAGTGATGAGAGAAATAAGGACACACTCCGATCATGAAAATTGGAAACAAATGCGCGGCAAATAAATTATAATATAATAATGTATATTATTATATTATAATTATAATATAATATAATTATAAGTATTCGGAATGTAATATTTATCAATGAACAACCCTACATATTACTAACAGGTTACTTGTTGAGGAATTCTAACGAAAGATAGTAAATATTGTGAAATCTTCCTTAAATATTTACGTTTGTGCTGGGCTTATGTGTGCACTGGGAATGTCTCTGATAGTTCGGAATATTGCCAGTTAGGCAGCGAGTGCAGGTGGCTAGACAGTTTTCTGGAAGCGCAGTCATAAGGAAGGGTAAGAAGGAATTGTGCCTAGAAGAGTTGACTGGAAACAAACACGAGATGGTCAGCTGTTGCAATGAGCAGGTAGCCGTTATAGACACTACAAGGGAACCGTGTCTGGTATACCAGCCGGAGAGGCCCAAACCAAGGGTGATCATCGTGGGTGCAGGTTTGGCCGGTTTGTCTGCCGCCCACAGGCTCATCAGCAGGGGAGTTGACAATATACTGATTCTTGAGGCCAAAGGAAGGTACAGAAAAACAATATTTATCACGAAAATATGAGTTTTAAGTATTCTGGCTCCAGAGTTGGGATTATGTTGGGGTTACGTTTGTTGATTGTACAATAAATAAAAAAGAAAAAGGATTCCGAAGTTTCGCAAGCTATTCATTTTTCAGACTGGCAGACTTGGTTATATTGCTTACTGTTAAAGATTCTTTTTTGTCAAATCACTATTTTTGAAGGCCTGGTGGAAGAATACATACGTGCAACATCGGAGAAGATGTGGCGGAACTGGGAGCGGAATATATCGAAGGAGCCAGCATCGCGAACATGGCCTTCAATCTCGCCGTTTTGGAGGGTTTGGTGCAAGAGAACCCGAGAAGACGACCGGGAGCGAATAGACCTCCGAAGGGCAAGGGCCTCGTCCTGACGGCCGCAGCAGTAAACCCCAAACCAGTCGAATCGTTCGACAGAGCCTATAAAATGGTGGAGAAAATGAAACGGGAAGCGGCCCTGCTATTCATGAGATCCTCGGAAACTCACTTTACCACCCTGGGGCAGTACTTCGAGTATCGAATGACGAAGGATGTCCAGTGTTACTTCAAGCCGGAGGAGAGGAACGAAGCGGCATCGGTAGTCGACGGCGTTCTGAGTGAATTGAGGAGCAGGTGGGGCGTGTCGGACTTATCTCGGATATCGGCCTCTCAGTACGGAAGCTCCTTGGAGACGCCCGGGGGCAGAATCAGGTTAGCGAATGGGGCTGTGGGACTATTGGCACCCCTCCTCAGGACTATACCCCAATCGGCCCTCAGGTACAACAAACCTGTCCAGATGGTAGAATGGATGCCGAACGCGTACGGAAGTAGGGCCTCGGTGAGATGCTGCGACGGCGAAGAGATGCCGGCCGACTATGTCTTGGTGACGGTATCGCTGGGCGTCCTCAAGTCCCAGGCCGATACCATGTTCTGTCCTCGGCTACCCGATGAAAAACGAGACTCTATAGCCAACTTGGGTTACGGCCACGTGGAGAAAATTTTCCTGGAGTACTCTAAACCGTTCTGGGTCGTGGAAGAAGAAGGCTCGACATTGCATCTGTCTCAGCCGGCCAAAGAGGAGTGGTCCGCGGAAGAAGATTGGTCCAGGGGAGTGGGACAGATTGAGATTAGAGGTAAGAGGGCAGTGGAGCTGAAGGTGGCCGGGCGAGAGGCGGCCCTTGCCCTGAGGGGCAAGTCAGACTGCGAGGTTGCCTACGAGGCGACCACCCTCTTGAGAAGGCTTACGGGAGACGGTGCCCTCCCGTGTCCAACAACTGTGCTTAGATCCAGGTGGTCCTCCGAGTGTTGTTTCCTCGGGGCGAGGAGCTTCCTTGGCCCTGGTAGCGGGGTAGCGGACCAGTGCTGTCTCGGAGAACCTCTCCCCTCTGGCTGCGATATCCCCCCCGTCCTACTTTTCGCCGGTGAGGCTACTGCTCCTGGCCACTTTGGTACATTACAAGGAGCCAGGATCAGTGGTGTGAGAGAGGCCGACCGCATCATTGCCCTTACACTTGCACTTGGTGGACCCCCTCAAAATACAATGTGATTTTCGGTTTTATGCGACACTGTTATATTGCAATCAATAAATTATGACGATTATCATCATAAATAAGAGGCAATTTTATCATTTTTAAAAATTATAGTCTCACATTCCACGCCTGTTAGCTGTCAAGCCTCACATGTTAGTTGCTGATGGTAGCTACCCTCAATACTACACACAATCCCTACTTATAATTGTGTTAATTCTAAATTGCACAATTAATTATATTCAATCTATAAATATATTTATTATATATACATTTATTTATTATATTTAATATATTTTTAAAGTAATCAAATAAATTATATTTTACTTTCTTTTGAAGCTTTTCTTGAGCGATTCCAACTTTGAAAAAGTAAATATGTCCCTAAAAGACATTGTGGTAAATAAATATATTTAAATTGTTTTATTTTGTAATGTTGTTTATGGCACTTAACATCTGAGTCTTTTTAATTTATTCTTGAGTAAGTGGGTATGATGTCATATTGATTCATATATAACACATGATTAATATATTGATGTAGTACCAAAAATAATTGAACATAAGCAAGAATTAATTTTGTCTTTAATAGTTAATTTTTCTTTATCTCATTAATATCTCTGAGATTTAAAAGGTAAATAGTCAACATATTTTAAAACCCATACATAACATTTAATAAATAGGGAAATTCAGAATAGAGAAAAAATTGGTACAATTATAATTAAGAAGAATATAAAATAATGACTGCTTTTGTTTTGGTTTAATAGGTGAGCTACAATATAGTCACAGTTAAAGCTTACGGATACTATAATAATTTTAATTTTGCTACTAAACAGAGATTATTAAATAAGGAAATAATGACTAGAACATAAGAATTTAATCAAAATTATTATAAGTATATTCATGTCCATTTGTAATATTATTGGTAGATGTAGGTGCAATATAAAAATTATGATTCTTGTGATTTTCTACCACCACTTGCTAGTTTGGTCTTTTGCTAGACCAGTTTCAGTTGCTGACATGGGTTTCTGTGTACCCCATAACATGGTTCTGTGTTTCTGTATAACATGTTATACAAATACATTATTAAATATAGAGGTTATTTATTATATTTTCAGATATTATTAAGATTTCTTGAAATGTATTCAGGAATATGTTTTAAAAATTATTAATGGTAGATATATTACTTTTATTACTTATATATATATATATATATGTGTGTGTGTGTATATATATATATATATATATATATATATATATATATATATGTGTGTGTGTGTGTGTGTGTGTGTGTGTGTGTGTGTATATATATATAATTCAATGGGCAGTATATACATAGTGGAGGTGGATTTAAAATAAGATTTCAAGACAGGTAGTTCAGTACATGTGACCTTTGGCATATAAAAGGTTTGTGCCCTCAGAGTACAATCGGTCATTGACATATGACATTTAGAACCTCATAATTGCAACTTCTTTCCCCTTAAATGAAATCCACAATGAAATTTAAATTTTGTTCCTTTATACATGAATAGAAAGAAAGGGTATACAATCCTAAAATTCATAATTAATGTCTCCTCATAAGGTAATTGATTCATACACTAAAAACAATTGTTTTGGCTTTTGGGATCTTAAGGATCTCATTGTAGAAAATTCATAGAGAAAAGAAAGGATTTTTTAATACATATATATTTTTTTAGAAAGTGTAATTTCCATGTTTAACAGATAAAGTGAAATAAAAGGCTGAACTAATTTACTCATGGTATTTTATAAACTAGGTGCCAATCCATGTTGGTTGAACCAATCCAACCAATCTATATTGTTTGAAGAGTATTAATTTCTAGAGTTTCATTTATTTTATGTACCAGTGGCAATCATATTATCAAAGACATGTATATTTACTTTGTATTGATGTATTATAAATATTGCATTTCAATATTCATATGGAAGTGTACCACTGAGGTACAATTGGGGACTATTGTACCTCAGATGTTGGACCTTATATAAGGTAAAATAAGGTAAAATATTATTTTACAATCAAATCCTTTTGCAAAAACATGAGAAACAGTACATACGCATTTTTCAATGGGTCATTAAAGGTGAAATCAAACAATGTTAAATAATAAATTCCTAATCCCGTCCACTTCCCGTCTCTTCCGCATTAGTACTGGGCGTAATGGATAGGGGTTATACACACCTGTGCAGATGTCCGTGAAGGGTTAAAACTGGCGGCCGATGGGTTTCATTGCGAATGGGGGTTGAGCTTTAGGGGCTGCACCCTGGAGAATAGACTCCTGTTAACAATAGGGAATTATGCAGATGCGTTTCTAGCAAAGTCACGATGACGGCGACTGCCGGTCAATAAATCAAACTATCTCTATGGAGGAACGCGCCTATTATAGTCTATATATTCGCGGAGATGAGATACGTTCGGTAAAACAAATGGTGCTAAATTTATAAATAAGAGAGCATTTTTTACATTTGGTAGGGGCCAAAATGACTAGGGAAAACAGTGGCAATAGAGGGGGTAATAGTAGTATTACTAGTACATTAGAGTTACAACACCTGAAAATCACCCTTCCCCACCGGGGACCGTCGTCGGTTTCTGTATTGGGGATCTTTTAGAAGAATAAATGAGGATTCGAAGAGAAAAACTGGGAACAATGAAAGAGAGATTCGTTGCATGGGCGAGTAAGCTACCGGTTCGTGCCCATGCCGACTTCCCTGGTAGCCATCCAGAACCGCGCGACCGGAGCATGAGCTTGTTGTTCCTGGTACAAGACACGGATCGCCCAATGCTCATGAGCACAGGTGAGGCTTCGGACCACTCGCAATAATGGGATCACGCGTTGCGAAACTGTCCGCTCTACGACGAAGCCAGAAAAGACCTCGTCACACCGGGGGCGCTCATTGAGCCCGAGACGCTTATTGCGGCAGCACTTTACAGCGAAAAGCAGCAAATTTGCAGGAAAGATTTTTTTCCCGGCTAACCACTATCCCGGAACAAGTGGTCTAAGGTCTCTCACAGTCCGCAGATAACTCGAACGGCTCCGCTTGGTGAGACAGTGGGTAAGGTGATTTTCTCGAAATCGTGCAAGAAAAACTCCAAGAGTGAGCCCACGACGAAGAGGAATACATTAGTTCAGAAGTTGATGTTAAAGAACCAGTTCCTAGCTAGTATTGAAAGCAAACATTTCAATACTAAATATACAAATTAAGAGAGGACAGAAATCAAACGGGTGATATTTCTACATCTGATGTATTTTTACCTCTAAGTTAAATATTACTTTTTTGCATTTTATTCCCGTTAATAATGCCGTAACTATTTTCAAAAATGTTTGTGATTCCAGATTTTATTTCACATTTCTCCAGTTATCGCAACGCCAATGGGCCCAAATTTGAAACAATTCCGTTGGGTCAAATATTAAATTCCTAACACCAAGCTGGTGTGATGCCGTTCAACGTCAATTTTCTCCGAATTAATTTCATATTCAATCGGCCCTTTTAAAAGATCTTGTAAGCGGTCGACAGTTTCTCACGTTTAAGGCGTTGTTGTTCTCGTTACAAACCGCCCACTACCTTATCGGGGTGCAAGCTTGTTATTATGCATCGTTAAAGGCGTGATGAAAACCCCCTTACCAATTAGTTCAAATTAGAGAGAATGCGGTATTTTTCCAAACCTGAGAAGAAATTCAAAATCTTGTCCGATAACTTAACACGCCTGTAGTGTTAACGATTTCCATTATACACTAGGCGGACAAAAATATTCACCCCTATCGGAGCCGGTTCTTTCTTATTCTTTCGGCTCTTTCATTACGGGGCCGAACCGATAATTGGATTACTCAATTGTTTAAGTTATCCGGAATTTCATTTAAATATACCACTTAAGCTGGCTCTAAATAGTCTCTTTCCTCCATCAACGGTGATGGATAGCGGAGCTTCGGGATTTCTCTCGTAGATTTGGGTATTGCGCATTGGTTAATAAATGAGGGAGTATGTTTGTTGAGGGGTGTTCAAATATATGTTATTATTTATAAACATGTTGGCTGTTTCCCCAATAATTTCAATTGTTCTTTTCAATTAGCTCCCTGAAAATACATTTAGCAGTTTCTAATCTAGCGTTTTGGAATACTTTGTCCCTATTTCAAAGAAAAATTTTACGTTATTATTCAATGTCAATCAATAGCGAATATATGAATACTAATGTTTTTAGAGTTGGGTACTTGGTTCGGGATTTATCGGTTCGGGAACCTAAAAATATCTCGTCTTTCCGCTCTGATCGGATTTTTTGCTTGTAGACGGCGTCATAAATTCAGGTAGGATATGTTGCGGCAGGGATAAACCGGGAGAATAAGGGTGGCCGCTGGGGTGGATTACACGCCGCTGACGAAACCCCATTATTAATAGCCGTGTAAGAGTTGAGTCTTCCTAGCAGTGTATTGTCCGGCGACTGGTCCAGCTGACACGGCTATTAAAAATATCAGTATCGGTCAGCAGCATCCGTGGCGAGCTCCTTGTAAGCGGAGTAAAACTTCGATTAGATAATTTCTTCCGGGCCTGCTATCGATGCCGGGATCTGTCAGGGGGAGCGGTGCCCTCCGGCCACTCTCTACGTCCAATACAGTCTCAAAACAGTTGAATTTTAACATCGAATTATAAAAAAAAACGAACGTAAAATACGCACCTGGCAGAACCCATTTATTAAAATTTCAGACGGACAAAATCAGGCCTCGAATGATTTATATTTTATAAATAATTAATATATAACTTTGGATTCTAGGCAGTTTAATACGGCAATTTTATTTGGTACACCCCTGCGTATTCAGTATCCTCAATGATTAGTGGTTGTGCCGGCAACTGAAAGGCGGCCATTAGAGACCATTAATATAATTATAGATATATAATGGAGATCTCAAAGAGTAAACTCAATATATTCTCCCGCTCCTGGCAATAAAGAATTAAACACTGAGTTATGACTGGCGGCTAAATTTAATTCAATTTTCTATTACCACTCATATTGTAGGTTCATAGACTGATAAATCCTTTCAAAATAGTCCAGATTGTTGAGTTAAGCGAAAGTTGAAAGTAAATATTAAGGAGTGCAAGTGATTGTTGATATTGGAAATTCCATTCTCGATGCTGAGTTCCTGTATCAGAACATTGTGGTGTATTGAGGTAAAATATCAATTAAGTACTATGTCAATATTTTATGGACGCTATAATATATATTTAATTACCCGCGTTATTTATTCGGAAAAACATTAAAGGGCCTCGACCTGTATTTTGACAAACCCTGATGTATTAAACGCCGAGTCCGCTCTATAATGTGGCCAAAATGCGAGCGGAAGAAGATAAGCACGCGGGTGATAGTATTTTCCTTCAAGTTTTATACAATAGTTAGTTTAAGCTTCTCTGCTTAAAACGAGCGCTGTCTTCTTTGGTATCTGGCCCTTTGTTATCCTCATCCGTTTTTCTCCTTTTATCTGCGGCATCCCTCTTCTCTGGTGAAGCCCAATCTCCCTATTATTTAGTTAAGACTAATGGGACTAAATGCCGCCCCCTAATGGGTCGCCCCCGGCCCCCGGGTTGACCCCGGTCGTGCTCGTCCTCCGTCCTCCCTTCATGCATATTAATGGGCCATCAAACTAAGACATTAGGACGGACCGGAGGAGCTCTTCATAGCTCGACTATTTAAACGTCGGACGGAGGGAATAAAAAACAAATTTATCGTCCCCGGTAAGTACATTAACCCTAATAAATAAGGAAAGGTCCCCCACAGTATTATAACCACGAGATTGGGGAAAAATTATATTTACCGTGAGAAACAGGATGTTACACGTGGCGTTTGGACTCCCTAGGGGATAAACCATCCATGTGAGGACATCGCCTCTCAAATATCGCAAAGTAAGTATATTTATTATGAATTTAACTTTACCCTCTTTCATTTCCAATAATCTTATATAAAATAAAGAACCCATGTCCTCGTCTGTTTCTTGATACTATAACCGTTCGGTACATGAGAACATGCAATCTAAAATTCTTCTTAAACCTAAAAGGACTGTACAAGTCCTACAAACCCATTAATCTCAATGTAGGAATCATATATATATATATATATATATATATATATATATATATATATATATATATATACACAAATCGTCAATAGTGTACTGTTAGTAAAGCGGTGATGAAACCGATAAACCTTCCTAACTGCGATTCAGATTCATCGATTTTATGTGTTCCTTCAGATTTCCGTGTTGTCTGCGGAAACCTGCTAATATGAAACATACAGGTATATTTTAGAGAAAATCATTCCGCTGTAAACGGTGCAGAAATTTATCCTATATACAAGGTTGGCTAAATAGAGCCAACTAGATGACCGCCGTTGTGGATGGCGGTTTCCAGATTCGATATTTCACGTGTGGCTCAGGTTAAATTATAAATTCGTTTATTTTTCCCAACGGACGTATCACACATCTTTAATAAGCGGTTTAGAAGTAGGCGAGGAAGGAAATGTTGATTTATCGCCGTTGGGATGACGGCGGGTCGGTTGCGCCGGTGGCGCCAACATTCAGACTGGCGCTCCCCTCACAGTTGAACTTGGGTTCCGATTGCTCGTAAATAAACATTTTTTTCACCCGCCGCATTAATTATACAATGCCTTGCACTGTAGTTCTTCCCTCCCCCACCCCCTTTAATTTATGTTTCATCCCCTCAGGATCCTTTCCGAATATAGACTTGCCGAGGATGGGATTGCCGGTAGAAATGTAGTAGGGGAGATTGGAAATTTCTTTCGGTCGTCGAAATTAGGATGCTCTGACTATCCTAATATCACTACAGTTTAGAGGTTATTTGAACTATTGAAATATACAATATACAAAGAAAAATATGTGGAATGATTACTCAAGGGACACCGAGCCAATTGCTTGATAAACGTCCACAATTACGTCTTGGTCATTCCAGGTATTTAATCTATTTTTAACTAGGTATCTGTATAACATTAATACAATTTAATGAAAGAAAGATTTAAAACGAAGGAACGTTAAAATATTTTGTAAGGATGGTAAGGAACTTTTTAAATTATTCGTCTTATTTTATACTACAATAAAACAAACCGACCGCAACGGACAAAATTACTGCCATAGTTTACTATTTCAGCCAATTCTAGAAACAAAGTAAAATTATTAAGTGGTGTACGGCTCAGGAAATTACTAGTAATTTGTTTATAATTTCATTATAAATATTTCATGAAATCATATTTGTGCATCATTTGAATAGAACGCTATAATTCCTAAAGGAAATACGAAAAGTTAAGTTATTAATAAGTAAAGTTATACCTTTTGTAAAAGTTGGGAAGGTATCGCTATATCGGTATATTTTACCTTTTGTAAAGATAAGGTAGAAGGCATGAAGTGATATGCATGTCACAGAAAAATATATTTTCTTAATTTATATTTTGATTACATTTCCTCCTATATTTTTCCTTTTATGGCGTCCTTTAGGAGTTTTTAATCTCTATTCGCTCGTTGAAGCCTTTCTGTTATCAAATATTTACTATAGTTACGTTAAATTGCATTGAGCGGCTGACTCGTCATTCAAAGGACGACTTTCACATTAGTTACGGGAGAATAGTCTTTCACATATTTAAGGATTTAAGTAGGTCCCCTCTAAAATCTGCGAGGGGGCCTTGGCGGGCCCCTTGGCTTAGTCAACTGGAACAAATGTTGCCTTCTGTCGAAAACGTTTACCTACTGGGGTTCGCAGCGGTCAGTCCGGGGTGGGCACACGTGTTTCTGCGACACGTGTGGAATGGGAGGTGGGCACCACTGGGGGCTATTATTCAAAAGACAAAAAAGAACTAAGAAATAGCTCTCTTTTTCTGAAGGTCCTCACTAATTGGAAGGTCGAGCCTTGCCAACCTCCCCCTGTCGAGCGTTTGCCCTCTCGCCCAATTTGTACTCTCTCCTCCCCTACCTTCCGACCTTCTTTTCACTTCGGTATTCCTCTTTCAGAGCTGTCTAAGAAATATAAGGGGCAATAAAACAAGGAAAGAACTGCATTTATGCGTGGACTATATTGTTTCGCGATATAATTTATAGGGATCAAATCATATATTGATTATATGTTATTACTCGTTTATTTACAATAGGTTAATAGACTATGACTATATTGTCATTCTCATAAATCATTCAAAAGGAAACCCTTTTATAAGCGTATTTCAAGGGACACGTAATGTACCTATATTCTTAATTCATTTATTTTTCATCGAAATTCTATGGTTGCCGAAGAGTCCAAAAAGCTGAGGGAGCAACCCTCATCTAGACTCCGTTTCGACCTAGATTAGAGGCCAGGTTCCGAGACTAGCCGACGTCTGGTGCTAATGGTAACCTGGTAGCGTTTTGACTGCGGGTTAATTTGGGGCGTTTAGACCATTTCTCAGTAACATGGGGGTAGAACGGTAGTTGGCGAAATTGCTCGATCGGGGGTAAAATGTTCGCAAAAACAGTACGCAGGAAGGCGGCAAACGGACCGCTAAACACCACCCTCTTCCAGCCATTATAGCCCCCGAATTAAATAACTACCAAGAGACTATTAAGAAGCTGGGAGCCATTCTCCCTGAATCGGGTTCCTTAGATATCAGGGTGTCTATCTAAAAACATGACAGATATCGCCTACCTTCTAATATCGCCTTAATATTTTTTTAAACATCGCTTTATTTAAAAACAAATTCTACGAGAAAGCGACATGATCCAATCATAGTAGTATCATAGTAGATCATAGACATGATCTTTCAGATAATTTGAAAATGATTATTACCTGCTACTGGGAACAATACGATCTTCTGCAGATCAGCTCAGTAAAAATCTGAGGCTGCTCCGCATTTATGAGGCCAATAATTTATAAGGTCAAATTTACGCCTGCTCAATTCGACACACAGTGGCACAGACACATTTAAAGAAGCTACAAGTCAAACAAGGCTCTACATAAGAGTTATACGAAACTACATTTGTACAATGAAAATAATACCTGTAATACCTTCAGTACCCATCAACATATTTCAATTAGTGTCTTATTCGATTACTCTGTGTTATGCAGTGATTATAGATGTTTTAATTATTGCCTTTTGTCACGAAACTCGTTTAACTTTTTCGTTCATCTAAATTCGGTCCGTCCTTATTTTTTTCTCCAAAGGTCCAAGGTTGCTATTATTGTTCGGAGGCGTGGCCTTCCCGGGGCCTGGGTTACTTTAATTTCGGAACGGTTGCTCGTAGCACAAAGCTTTCATTTGCGAAACCACTCTGAGACGAATTATACGGATGGGGATGGGGGAGGGTCGTATCCTCCTACCGTTGTGGGCCGCGGGATCCCCCGCCCTAAAAGCATCAAATTGTACTCCGAGCTACTTGTTTCTTGCCAGTTCGTTCAAACCCCTGTTTAGGTGCCCGCTGCTCCCGCATTACGACGCAATCATCATCGGGGGGAAAATGTCCCATTTCTGAAATTGGGAACGGGTCAGACGGGGTAAAAAAAATTACACTCACATAAAAATTCCCCCTAGAAAGCAGATGCGTTTTCAGCTCCGGCTCCTGTACGACCTGTGGCTCTAGGTATGTTAATTTATAGGGGTGGGTGGAACGAAATTATCGTGTAATGTTGTCCAATTATTCCGTGGGTGGAGGCCGCCGCTCTGTCGCCTTCTCAAGTCTTCGGCTGTACCAATTATGATTAAAATTAGGATCGATTTAAAAGAGTTCGTGAATGCTGTAGGAGTATGAGAGGAATTTGTAAAAAAATTATTCGTCTTTTCGATCTCTGTCCGGTCTTTGTTCGAGGCATAACTTTTGTGTGTAACTATATTTGTTATTATTTATAGGTAGTTTTTCATTTTAGTCTTCCGGAGGTTTTTTAATATTATTAATTTACTAATTAAATTATTAATATTATTAATATATTAATTTACGTTTCATTACACCTAATGGAGGACATATATATATATATATATATATATATATATATATATATATATAGAGGTAAGAATGAATTATAACTAAAATTCTATAACTAAAATGGATGCCGACCGGCTTTGTAAGGGGTGCCAGTCAACGAAGTCAATGAGCTTGGGCAATGAAGTTAATTTGCGGGATTTAATAATGAAAAGCTTCTTCTGTACGATCAGGTGTGCGCACTTTGTCCCAGGATTGAATCGAATTACCCTTATCGTAGTCCAACACAATAAATTATCGTTCGGGAATAATGAATACGATTGCACAAAAAAATTAACAAGAAAAAGAAATCAAATCAAATTCAAAGTAACCGGCTTGATTTTTCAAACCCGTCAATTTGTGGGTACGTGCCGCAGCGGTGGCGCACCAACCGTTCCGTAATTAATTGATATTGACGAATATTAATGCAGCCTGTGACGAGGAGTGGGCCTCATGTCTCATGGATACGCCGACGGGTTATTATATCTGAGTGATACCCAATTACATACCGAGGGGAGGGGGTAGGGGGGGGCCTCTACCCATTTCTCGAATAATTAGACTTAAATAAGGGGATAATTACATTATTATTAACTGGCTAATGGTTACCTCCTTCCCTCCTTTTCCACCCATCGCCGCCTTTTTAACCACGGGAACGGATCGTTAATCACTTTCAAAATATCGGATAGTCTAAATCTTGTTGAGTTTGAAATTTATTTTCGGAAATTTTTCAGGTTAGCAATTTCCGACGCGGGCCTACTATGCTTTGAAGCTTCGAAATCGTTGTTTCAAAATCGCCTTGTATTGTATTTATATAATTTGGTACAAAATCATCAAATATCGATGGTTTGATGTTTTGTCTTCTGTCGTCTAAGCGACGAAGGTTCAAATTCCATTATGGATGGTTACTATTTAAAAACTAATTTTGTAATCCGTTAGAAAATAAAAAATGAGTTCCACCGGGCTAATTATTTGATTTATACTAGATGAGGATCCGGTTTAAGTGATTCAGAGTCCGGGCAGCGTTCCAGTAAAAACACCTTTTACTTGTCCGCGTTCCGAGGGACATGCTTAGCGCTCATTTGATAATTCTAATTCCAGCCAAGTCGGGAGTTGGCGTTGAGAGGATCAGAAGGCATGCGGCCCCTCTACATGGCGGGGTCCGGGTTGCCTCTATTAGCCGCCGTCATAACGGGCCCTACAAAACACCCTTAAATGGTCTCCGGGGACGGGCCATGGACCCCTCCGAATTACACGAAATTACCCGGTAATACCCTACGGACTGTAGTACAGGCCGAGGTGCCTACCGTTCAATAGGTAATAGAACGACTGGCAGCAGTCAATCCTAAGAGCCTGCCCGTCTAATGAGCTCTACGAGTAGAGTAATTTCAAACCTTTCTAGTCATCCGTGAGCCTATCTCGTAGAAAA
Source organism: Lethocerus indicus (assembly GCA_019843655.1). NCBI lineage: Eukaryota > Metazoa > Arthropoda > Insecta > Hemiptera > Belostomatidae > Lethocerus > Lethocerus indicus. The sequence continues at coordinate 9,408,961 of JACDQD010000004.1, forward strand.
ATCTAGTCCAATATATCGATTAAAATTTAATGGGCATGGCCTAAAATCAAATTTCAACGGCTCCAATTATATATGTAATAGCGTAAACGGATTATTATTTATATAAAATATTAAGTCGCAGAGATTCATTTAAAGAAATAAGGCATTATTTGCCTTATTTTGATATAGTCAAAAATCCTGAAAGAAATCAATTGGTTGCATAAATAGCTATCAATGCGTACAACAGTAGAGTAGGATCGGCCTGGACTTAATATAATATAACATTATATAATATAATATTCACGTAGAGGGTTGGTATACCTTCGATGGTGTATGTGTCGGAAATGATTTAGGGAGTTTTGAGAGGATAAGAAGAGAGGGCCTCAACACAAAATGAGGATTTAGTGCCTTCTTTTACAGTTGGAATATGTAGATGTTTTCCGTCCTTATAAATAAAAGGGCTGTCATTAGGGATAATTATAACTGAACACTTGTGATTGAATAATTAAATCCAATCTATCGGCTCCTGATAAGAGTGTCGTAAACCTACGCCGTATTGCGAGTGGGATTCCGGGGCGGCGAGATACGGATAGCGGCAGGTGCGCGGTTACGCAATAATGTCTGGCGTGAAACTTCTTTCAAAATGTGCGTTTCGAGCGGCGTTTTCTCTCCCCGGTCGACAGATCGAATTGCCCACCGAAGCGTCCTACCCCGCCGTCTTTCTGATACCTGAACCCCTTCGGGCATTAGGCGTCGAGGGGGCCCCCCTGGCTTTCATCGGCCCGGATTAATGGGCCAGACACTTAGTCGGGGTTGCATTTATTACAAATGAGTTCCTCTTTTACCCTCGATAATAGCGCGCATCCTTTGAACCCTCTCCGGCGCTCTCACGTCGCCCTCCCCCCTAACGCTCGAAATTCGACGCTTCCCGACGGGGTTTGTTGGCGGGTGATAAAGTGGCCGAATCACGGTTCCCCCATTATAAACCCGAACCTATCGTCGGGCTCACGCTCGGGGACTTCCTGCTGTATCATTCGGCGGTTATTAGAGCGTCCCGGAGCTTGGACGTTTCATAGATAATCTAGCCGATAGGTAAAGAATCGTATTCGGCAGAACGAGAAGCCTTTAACTAAGATATTCTTTAATAGCTTCATAATTATACGGGGAAAATATGAAGAGAACAATAATTTCTCTTATTTTCTACCTGCGGCGTGCACAGTGATTTTATGCTATATCCTTTCACATTTAATTGCCGAAACTAACATTCGATTTCAATTATAAAGGAATTTCGGTAGGAACATAAGTTCTTCATTTAGTGAATTTGTGTTGTACTGAATGTGGGTATTACCATTGGTAGTGAGCATATTAAAGTAGTATTCACTTCGCACGTAGTCAATTCAAATTTGCAATAGAAGGTCAATCAAATTCATTTGGTCCACCACCGGATTCCAACCCGGGTCGGACCGTTAGCGCCTGACTGCTCTAACCACTAAGTTATGCCGGACCCCGACCACCAATTGAAGGAGGACTCGGACATTGCTGGTGGTTGACGCCTTAAAAAAATTTTTAAATTGTTTATCCTGTGATATCCTGTTCCCCCGGCTGTTGTTTGCACTGGTTCTAGGTCTGCACGGTTTCTTCTATCTGATACTGTCAGCTGGATATTTCATCGACACCGATAGCTATGCTTCAGTTTTACTTCAAGAATTGACAATATCCAGCCGAAATTACAACGGGAGGAAAGTACGCAGGAAACTCTTATATATTATAACTAAAACGAATAGAGGAAAGATCGCCTTAGTGTCTTTAAAATCCTACTACCATTAAAGGATATGACTGATAGAACCCAGACATTGAGTTTTTCGCTATTAACTATTTGCACTTTGGAATACGAGTTTTGTTCAAAATGCGATTGTTTCATGTACATTCAGATAAAATAAAATTAATAAGACCGCACGGTAAAATAAGAAAGTCCTTGAAATAAGTGTTTCAATTTCGCGCATTTGCAAAGTAAACAATAAGTACTTTATTTCTTTATGTGTTGGTTATTTGTACCGTATGTTAGGATTGTAGATTCATTTACATGAATGGATAACTAAAGGAACCTAAATCCGCAGCGACAGTCCTAATCTTAGAATGGAGAAGATCACGAGTGATCACAATTGTAGATATTGTAAATCGGTGATGCGGTTTCATTGCGACAGGTAAGATTGTGGCGCATGTCCAATTGATGTAAGAAGAAATCCCGGTTCGTTCGACCTTTAAATGCTGTATGTCTTCAGCGCCATTTGATCCGAGAACTTTATATTTGTGTCTATTAGCTTTTACTCCAGCGGATTAGTTGAAGTATTGATGAGGGAATCGTATATAACGCGGTTCGATGGCTTCCTTCCTCAGAGTCCGTTTCCTGGCGATTCCGAAAGCGAGACACGAATATTTTTTTGTGGTAGGCGCGTGGCTGCACCCAACCAGTGGGGCCAGACCGTCGTGGAAACAACTTTCTAAACTAGTTTTTCTACCCGTGCCCGGTGAGCATTACTGGGCGTGTGTGGGCAAGGAGAGGGAGCCCGACCAGTACTATCCCCCACGCCGCACGCCCCACGCCACACGCCCCACGCCACACGCCCCACGCCACACGCCCCATGCCACACTCCCACTACTATAGCAGCCGATTTTCACCATGAATGAACCCATAAATGCATTTCTTAAATCTGGGAAAAGTAACATTATTTCGCCTTAGTTGACCCGAGTCCGGGGATTCGCTGCTGCTTACTGCTAAACATCATTTACCAATAAGTTGGCTGACAAAAATGTATATAATTATAATTAAAGTATTTTTTAGTAAGTCCTGAGAGATAGAAAATATGCTTTGAAAAATATATGTTGTTGAACTTTTATACACCGATTGAAATTAGAGCTTAAATAGATAAATATTTCAATTAGAGAAATTCATTCAATTAATTAGTAGACCTATTGCGTCGGAATTATATGGTGGGCAGTTGATTTATTATGTACTAAAGGTTAATTTATTTATGTTATAATAAGCACCGTAGCAAGCTGTACGGTATGGATTTATGGTTCATGTGAGACTTTCTCTAACCGAAAAAAGCGCTATTCACTTCGGATGTTGCTGCAACAAAAGGAAATTGTTTCACAATAAAACCGTGGAAGGAAGATAAGCAAAACGTTACAACAGTAACCATAGACGACACTGCGAACAGAAATGACTTCCTAGGGCAACTTCAATATTCCGGCCTCATTCCGCAGCATGGAATCGACCATATTCTCCTAGAAATTATTGATCGAAAGATCTTCGTTTAGGATTTGGGAGACGGGGAAAGGGAAAAGTAAATTGGGACATTTACTTTAATTAACCGCCCTGTCGTTTTTCAAATCGAGCCTTTAGCCGGGCCTAGCACCAATTTAAGCGGACGGACGGAGAAGACAAACCAATTAAGGGGTGTCGTCCTTAAGGATGTCGCCAGTCGCCAGTTCCCCTTTCATTCTACAATTTTTTCTCCCCCACTGGCGTCAACGAGGAACCGGGGCCTGCCACTGTTTTATCATCAATTTGAGCTCGCCCTTTCATCCCCTTCCAGTGTTAACCGGTAGCCCTCTCATTATCTCTAGGAGAGCGGCGCTCCTCGCTCTTTACATCCCCTAATAGACTTTGCCCCCGTCGCCACACACTCCCCTCATTGCCTATTTCGAATTACCTGCCTTTGGTCTTTCCTCCACTCCTCCTTAAATTATCCCACCCCCGGCCGCCATTTTGCTCGTTATTCGAGCTACAAACTTATTCGACAAAACCCTATAGAAAATTACCGAGCATCTCCACTCGTGTGAATTTTCGTTTCCTCGTTTGACCGATGTAGTCCTACACCATAGTCACTAATCGATGTCATTCTAACATTAGTCGGACTTGCTTCCGCCAATTGCCAATGCAGCCCTAGTAGCAAGCAGAGGGCGCTGGTTTTAGACTGCGGATAATAACAGAGCTAATGAGAACACATGAGTTGAAGTTGTTTAATCGGGCCTACTAGCTTAATAATCAATCATATTGTAATCTATTATTTGAATCGGTGTTCATTAACGCTGGTTCTCTCGTCTACACTCTTACGGGATCACTTACGGTAGTCCGTTTCAAAAAAATGGAAACTGTAAAATTTTTTAAGACATTCAGTATTCCACTCAATCAGACAGAGAACCCTGGCACGTCTTGACGTCCCTTATCAGGTTTCTCGATTGCTTCATTAGTCGAGGCAACTGGGACTGACCCTTGGTTAATCCTTAATTGGCACGGTGTCACTGGGCTGCCTAACCGCCACAGAGAAAAGTCAATCTAATTGGAAAAAAACGGAAGGTTCAACCTACTAGTATGGAATATCCAATCGGCACAAAAAAAACGAAAGAACCTAATTAAGTATAGCTATTTTGGTATTTCATTTGGTAAAAATCATTCGGCATAAGTGGTTCGTATTCAGTTAAACTCATAAAAAATATACGTTGTTGGAAATGCTTCCGTTTCTTTTGAATTACCTGCCTACTTCTTTAACTTCTGTCTACAGTACAAATGAAGTAAGTGACCGTGCAAACAGGATGGTACAAGCGTCCCATGTACACAAAGTGAATCACATTGCTACTGAAGATGGCGAGCAGCCGAAACTGGTCTAGCAAAAGACTAAACCAGCAAGAGGAAACAGAAGAGCGTGAAAACGAAGGTATTTTAATTTCTGTTCATATACTGTGAGGTGCATGTACCGGGCCAGACTGCTACAATTTATAGGGGGGAAAAATCTGAAACAGAATGACAAATTTCCGAAATTTTTTTTTTACTTTTTCCTTATTTTAATTTAATAATGAATAATATCAGGCAGAAATGTTCCAGTGAAACTTTATTTAACACGTTAGTTTTTATTCTTTTAAAGGATGAAAACCCCAAAAATGTTTACTCACTGATATGGTGATTTATTACAAATTGTAGGTTCTTTTTTGTTTCTTGGTCTTTGGCTGACATGAAGATGTAAACTCAGTAATGTTCCTCATTTCTTAATGTTGCTTCTCCTGGTGTCAGTCTAAAATGCCAGATTTACAACACATGAACAAGAATTTCGTATATGAACTCAGGGGGTGCAATGTTTACACATAAAAATACCTCCACCTTTCGATCGATCTTCATCATTTTGGCGATTTCCTATCAGGTTTAATTACTTTGCACTGTGTGAGCCCTAGGCGCTATCTCAATTCCGTATTGGACGGAGGGATAGGGAGAGAGAAAGAGGAAGAGAGGGGGAGAGAGAGAGAGAGAGAGAGAGAGAGAGAGAGAGAGAGAGAGAGAGAGAGAGAGAGAGAGAGAGAGAGAGAGAGAGAGAGAGAGTGAGTGAGGGAGGGAGGAGTGATCCGAGGCCACGATAGTCTGGTTGGTCGTGCCTAATAATCGGCGTGGCGGTGGTCACGTGCTCCTCATTCCCGAGACGCGCCTCAGCCCCTCCTCACGCACACGCATCAATTATCATCGTCCACTTACCAGACTAATGCCACCCCCCTCCTGGCCGTGTATCATTTACGGGGCACATTTTCATAAATCCGTCCCTTCCCATGACGATAATGGGATGGGTTTTATATTCCTTCGTTCGGGCGGGCGTATCTATTTTTTAAGGTCTTGTTATACTCCCTGGATAATCGTACTGACAACGCCGATTAAAGTGAAATTCTCAAGGTTCGAGTACGTCCTCCTCTATCTAATACCTAAGATTTCTGTCAAATTCCTTAAATATAATTCTAAGCTATATTTCGTTATATTGATATTAACACGCGGTCCGTCATTTGCAGTTATCCCTACATCGTGGACCATAATTCGATTATGAAAATAGAGGCCAGGCATTCATTGCAAGGTCCTATAAAATCATGATTAGAGAATAATTCCTCAACGATAAAAGAATGCAATTATGCAATAATGTATGAATTTCGTTTGAACACTGGAATATTTACAAAGTTAAATCATTCAGAGTTCAGAGTTCGATTCTCGCTTAGGGCATTGCAAAGCACCAGTCCGGGTGTTGCCAGAGTCAGGTTTAGTTTATCGTTGGAAGAATATCACCGTTGAACAACACACAAAACAGATAAAAGGATGAAAAAATACGTTCCACGTCAGCCTGAGAGAGCGGTGTATATAGGAAACATGTAAAATTGTATGCGTCAGGAAGAAAATTAACAGAGAGGTTAAAAGAACACATAAAATATAATAGCCTCCTGATAATCAGACACTCTATTAAACCGCACATAAGGTTCTTGAAGCGGAATGAGTAGGATACAATCTAAGGCCACTTTATGTTAAAGTAAGTAAAAAACCGTGGACAGATTTTTAGAGCTCGACGAGTTCAACGATGAATGTTTTTGTTGAGTGACGTCATATACGGCGATGGGAAGGGGGCACTGTATGATACCATAGTAGTACTTCGTTTCATTTTCTAAAACAGTTATTATTATTATATCACTACTATACTTAGTTATACAGTTATAAGGGTTTAGATCCTCGGAGACGTTTGTTACAAATGTAAATCTGGCCAACTGAAACCCCGCATACTGGACTTAACTATTTATTAAACGTGTTCATATAAAAATAATCATTTAATCGGGGAAAAATTAAAAGAGAGTGGGAATATGACCTATTTGATGAAACAAATGCTTGTTTGTTATTCCCCCCATGAAATATCAAAGAAACCGCCTGTTTAACGGACACGTTAATCAGCTGAAGAATCAGCTGCATTGCCTCACTCAAGCTTGTTGCCTCGAAAATATACGAGGGAAGCCTGTTCACCGGGTACCGACTCAGTCCCGGTTAAGTTTGGGACTTCGCGAAGTACAGTTCTTCAGAGACGGCCGAACGCTTTGACGGGCGGTGGCTGGGGGACGTTTCAAAAAACAGGTTTCCTCGATAGGACAAAGAAAAAAAACCCCGAAACCGTGACAACCTGAAATTAGGCGTAATAACCTTTTAAATAGAAATTAATAACGGGCGGTTGATTTTTTTTAAGAAGGGGGAAAAAAAGTTGAAAAGGAGAAGCCGGCTCCGATCCCGGCGAACCTTGATTTATTGGCCTCCCGCTCACAGACACGGCCCTAAAGGATCGCGCAATTTAATGAAAGTAAATATCTTTTTCTTCCGCGTTTTTCAATGCCAGCAGTTTGAGGAGGTCGTCTTGCGCTGTGTCGGTTTACATTCACTGAGGAGAAAACACAATAATAGGGGAATACAATTCCGAGTCAATACCGTGGAGAACAATTATTATGCTCTACCGGAACTATTTCTAATGGATCTAAAATGGGCTGTGGACATAGCGGTTTTTCTGAACCTTCTTATTCAATGTAGGCGATAAAAAAATATTTTGTATTCGCATGTTCCCCTTTGAGTTATCACGCCACATCTTTACAGTGTTATCCCGCAATTTTGAAAACGCTGCACGTTCAGAGCCCGCCTTCTATAAAGAATCCAGAAGAGAGACGTCCTTTTGCTCCTTCCTTTTACGTCAAGCAAGCCAACGGTAGAAGAAGAATGGCATCCTCGAGGAACTGGAAAATACCCAAGAACCTCCCCTGCGGGACTGGGCCCAACGCAACAATGCCTGTAATAATGTAATTAATCATAATTGGAGTCGGTGTAATTTGTACGTGACTTACTCCGGGGCGATTATGGGCCGTCAGTTTCGAAAAATCGTTTCGTTCCGTTTTTGTTTCAACCGTCCGCGTTCCTGAAATCAGACAGATAGATTGTAGCGTTTATTCGAAAAAAAATAAATAACATAATTGCCGCATTCGGAAGGGAAACCGTTCGGTCTCATTTAAAGCCTACGTGATAGGAATGTTGTCGGGACGGAGCTGGCGATTTCGATATTGTACCTGTAAGTTTGCGGTTAGTGGAAATGTTGCACGTAAAAATAGAATACTAAAACTATCCTGAGAACGATGCGGTGGAGAAAATGTCCTAGATGCGCTCCTAAGTTGTGTAGAATAAGTAATTCATAATAATTAAGAATATAATTATTAATCCAATATTTTACAATCAATATATCAGAACTATTAATAATATTTGACATATGTCAGATTATTATTATTTCTCCACTAGATAAGAAAATAACGTAGAAATAAAACGAACGTAAAACAATCTTTCGTTACATGAAATCTATATTTCTTGCAATTTTAGGAAACTTGCGATATAAGTGGAATTAATTAATTTAACAATAATTAGTATTAATATTATTAAGCGGATTAATGTATTTTTATTAATGTCCAAAGAACATCAGATCTCGATAAATAATACATTTTCACGGGATTATTACTTCGGGCTCACGGTTGGAATCTAGAATGTTCTCGGCCGACATTTTCGTTATCCGAAGAGTTCATCCCATGTCCGGATACGAAGCGTACCCTGTTGTTCCTTAATTTATTCCTCCCCCGCTTCCAGGTGGGGCCCAGATAAGCCGCGCGTATACGGCGAGCTTAAGCTACGGCCACAATCTCCCAGCCGGGATCTCGCCCCTGCTCCGGGAACGTCCAATGGAAATAATAAGAGTTAACATTACTCGTCCCGAAGTACAGTTTTGTGCCCATCAGATAATCTGACTCTCGCTTCGAATGATGCGATCTCACGCCAGAATGGTTATACATACGGCTACTTCGTGGAATAGTGTAACAGTTAATATTCCGAACGTCGATTGAAGAAGTTTAATACCAATCTCGTGTTTACAGGCGGTAATGGTCGGCACGGTGGTGACCGTAATTTATTTGCACGCAACACAACGACATTATACTTGTTCAAAATAGAACGTCATATCATAAATATGTGCATAAAAATATATAATGGCGTACACACTAACTAATTATAACTATTTATTTTTCATAGGGCACAGTTTCTCCATTGGTATAACTTGTAATAAATAGTTAGGAGTAATGTAAATTATTTAATGGCTAGATATAAATATTAATACGTACGATTGTGATAAATAAAAACTAGATGTTAAAGATATCAAAATTATCGACTGAATGGAGGTTTTGTCAACTTCCGTCGTTGGCCACATAAAATGGAATATTTCAATCAATTTTAATTATTGTACTCCCTTCGGAACTTGCCTTTTGTTATCTGTATGAAACATGTAATGCTTAATGATCTTTGTACTTGTAGAAAGAAAATCAACAGGGAGAAATTTCGAAAGTAATTAACACAAGAGGTCCCTATGATTGTGATAGAGTTGAGCTAGATTCTTAAGAATTTTCCGGTTATTGGCGTTTTCAAGGTTCGGGTGAGGGGAGCCGAATGTGAGTGGCAACGTGTCCCTGTTTTGCATCTGGGAAAGAGCTCAGTTCTGAGAGCCGAGAGCGAAACACCGCATGACGGGTTGTTGTGTAATGCTTGTAATCTCAGAATAACACGTTGTATCCTTCGTGTAATTACTAGAACGGGTCGTGTAATGAACCCCATCTCCTCTAAACAGGGGCTTCGTATTAGCGGCACCGGCACAATGAGAGAGGACGCCGCCCGGACTCTTGAATCTAGAGCCGGAATTTTTTCGGACATTCGGTTTTCATTATCTTTTCTCTTTTTTTTATTAATAATTCTCAATTTGCAGTTTTTAACGCCCTGCCCGTGTCCGGTTTAACAACATAATAACAGGGCGATTTTAATAATTGCGGTGTTGGCCGGGGCCTACGATGGTCCCCCCAGTGGTCATTGTATTCACCCGACCGGTGTACGCCGTCTTATTAAGATCAAGATCGCGGAACTCTTAACATCGGCCATCTGCCATCCTGGCCGTTCACCCCCTACTAATCCTCCACGATTTTACTAATTGTCGGTAGCCTCCACCGATTTATTTATTCGGCTCCTACCTTCGCGTGCAGAAACGGTCGTAATTTCTGGCGACTAACTGTTTCGGTTGTAAGGAGTCCAGTTGGGCGTTAACATGCAAAATAGTGGTCCAAGATTTCGTTCTCGTATTAAAATAAATTACCACAGAGAGAGAAAGTTATATATCGAACTAAGTAAAAATACGACCTAAAGAAGCGGTAAAAGGAAAATATAACAGAATATGTTTAGCATCGTTGCAACAAACCTCGCCGATTCAATCTTAGGCTATACCACGAGCCTTAGCTTCCTTTAGATAGTAGGCTAGACGTATTTTTTCGACCACCACTATTGAGATAAGTGGGGGAGAAGCGAAGAAACGAATGGCTTTGTCGACCATTCGCCGAACTCAGTTTGACAACTCTTACAATGGTTCCGCGTCAATATTTGAATATAACAACTCGAAACCCCCGCTGTAATCCTAAGCGGATTCGGTACAGAATAGAGTCTACTCTGGGTCCTACTTACTTCTCCTTTTTAAAAAGGGCGTGAGACCGAGTGTTCATTACGCCGATTGGGGTTGCACCGAAAGCGCGACAGAATGGGACGAACAGATGTTCGGCTCCTCTTCTGGGTCTTAGAAGGGCTCTCTAAGTCGGGAGTGGGCTCCCGGAGGGGGAAGATGGCTATCTCTTCTCCTTCTTCTGGGGTATATCTTCTTCTTCTGGTTCCGAACTTACCTGGGTTGCGGTAGATCTCGGGGCTGAGATAGGGACCGGGAGTGGGAACGCTGGCCACCGGTACATAACGAAGGGACCTGAGTGCCCTGTTCGTTACCCTGACAGCCCGTCACTCACTGTCCGTCAATCAACAGCCAACCTCCCGAGTCTCATATTTACTTCAAATATTTACTACTTTCGATCAATACAATTGGAAGAATTTCAAATGAGAAAATAGGATATGATCAAAGTTAGGTACCTGAACGAAAACAAAAACAAAAATAATAAAAACTACATATAGTATATTAATCGTAATGTGTTTCGATCATTTAGTCTATCACCCTCCCATTTATTTGGGGTGAAGACTGAAGTGGAGACGTTTTTGAGATGCCGAAGGTAGGATTGGTATTTTCTTCTTGAACTTGGACATGCCGAACATCATCATACATCAAGCTTTATATTGTGTTCTATTAAAGGCTCTTACAATGACAAATGAGTATGCTTTTCTTCCAATGGTGGCTTGAAGTAGTTCACTTTCAGACAGATCAACTTTCAATAAAGGATAAATCAAGATATTAGGGTATCGAAACAAGGAAATACGAAAATACGCTTCGTACATTTTGTATTGAACATTTCTATCTGCTTCCTTGTTATTATTTATATGTATAAGACAACTCCTGTATTTTGAGAAACCCCAAACAAGAAGGATATGGTTGCTCATGCTAATGACTTAAACGTCGATGCTACTAATAAGTAATGAATATACAATATACATTGGAGTGCGGCTATTACACCGTAGGTGGGGGTTCTGAAACAACCCCCGGAGGACCGAAGTTTTGGGCAGGTTATTGTCCGGGTCGACCACCCTGTGAGGTCCACTAGAGAACCCCTCCATCCACTCACCGGTTATTAAATCCCTCCCGCCCATCTCTTAATTCGGCTCCATTCGGCGGAGACCACACACCGACCACAGGGGTTGAAAAGTCCCCGGGCGATTACCACCCCTCTATTTAAATATAATTGTGAATTGTCTTTTTCCTTCCAGGCTGTTTTTACAACAGCCCCCCGTATTTACTTACCTACCGCACGGTTGTCTGACCTGCGGTCCCACGGTTGGACTCGGTGGATGGCTCGGGGCCTCCATGAAACAACATAATTCTTACCCTTACATAGGGAAACTGTAGATTTATCTTAATTTTTGAATAAATAGGGAGGTAAAAATACATCAATACCGAATGTCAGGATAGCAAATGTAGACTAAACATTGCCGCAGACGGACACTGGTAAAATTGAAGACTGGACGAGCGAATGTAAAAGCAAATTTAGATTGATGACACTAAATAAAATATTAAACTCAATATTAAGCTCATTTCTCGAAATAAGTAAATAATAAAATTGTTATATTTGTACGCCACATAATGTAAAAATGAGAATTCTTATATTTACCATAAATTTCCTATATGGGAAGGCGATTTAAATTGTTCACCAAAAAAAATGATAGGAATTTTGATTAAAAGAAGACACATTAAAATTGTAATCTGTCCGATGTTCCTCGGTAATAAAAACATCGAGGGAAAAAACAGTAGTCCCCATACAAATTACAATGCTCTACGAAACAATTTTAGAAGTAGAAATTCTACTTATAATACTTTTAAATTGTTCTAAAAACTCCAAAATGACACAATTCGGTTACACGTGTGCGGCCTGTGACCGGATTCATCCGCCTGGCGAGGCATTTTATGTGGTGCCCAAAATATAGAAAGGGACATTCGCTAAAAAAAGGTAAACAAAAAATAACCGAAAGGGGAATTACCGGTGTTACAGGTGCAGGGCATCCGCCCTGCTCGGTTGTGGGAAACCGCCGCCACGCACGATCCCGGCATTGATGGGCTCGCAACAGATACCGCAATTTTTCCACGGCTCGTCCCTGAACGCTTCCGGGCCTTCCTCCGTCAACTTCCTGTCCCATCAGGTGTACTGCGAAGAGAAAGTTAAAACAATCCATTAAATTATTTCGAGGGTAGACCTCCTTTTTGCCTAAGTGAATATATAGTTAAGCCAGGAGTATGGCGTCTGTATACTGCAGGAGATATAATCTTCCGGGTAATCTGGAAAGTGTGAGCTCTCGTCGAAACCGGATTTACCCTATTATACTCCCTTTGGAATCTTTATAATCATAGAGATTTCTATAAGAGTGTGAGTGGCACAAGATTTCTAGAAATTAATCGTATCATTCATTATTATTATAAAAACTGGTACTACAATTATGCATCTAAATCTTCCGACGGAGGTCACGTTATTTTGATCTCATTTAATGTGTTTGCAAAGTAAGGAGCGATAATTATGACCCGAATTTCAGAGTAACAGATAATGCTTTCTCGGGTGTTGATCAGAGTTTTAAATTAGAATGAATAATCTACACTATCACTGCGTTTATATATTTATACTCGTATTTATATATAATTAAGTAAACCAGTTTCCACCATTAGTAAATCGATGTTTGTGGATATGCCACAAATATCAGTGGCACTGATGATGGCTGTATTCTACCCATAAACACGATAAGCCTTGATGGTTAATTTAATTTAATACAGTTAGATTTAAAAAACATTCGTATCCTGCTTTTAGTACACAGTTGGAGGTTTTTAAAAGATATTTTGAATGGGCACAATTCTGAGTGGTGATCAGGGGAGTTGGGCCGGGAGTGGGGCCGGGACTAGGGGCCTGAAGAGTGGTGGGCTCGGCCACGCGCTGACACACGCGCAGTCACGCGACACCCCACCACTACAATCTATACCCGAAACCAACTTCAGAGCTAATTCCCTGCCGACTATCCGGCTTAAAAGCTTTACTTTCTGAACTTTTGTTTAAAACGGACTGGTTTGCAGACATGCCTTCATTGGAAGAATCATTTAGTAGATTAATCGAATCTCGAGAACCGTGTCGAGAAAAACATTCTATAGAGTAAATTTCTAAAAATATATTCTTAAAGGATATAGGGCATTCAAAATATAGGCATAAGGAGACTGAGCAAGCCCGCCTACACTGCTTCAAATCCTCAACTACTGAATGACTACGATTAAGCCACATATGATGTGTGATGCCAAATATTCCTGAGAAATCATATAATTCCATATTTTAGGCAATATATATTTATATTTATATATACATATATTCATTATTTAGTTATGATAATGGTCAATCAAATTATGGTGATGAGCCAAGAATAATAGCTTCCGATGGAGTTCCTTTCAAAACCGGAACTGTTTCTTATTTTTAATGATTTATTAGGGAACAACAATCACACGTAAGCGAACAAATTCATGACCGTATCATCACTGAAAACAACAATTAGTGAATGACTAGGAAACAGCCAGTTATAAAATAGTGATGAACTTGCCTATTTGACCATATAATTGCTGTTCTACAATGAAAAATAAAATTATTAATTGGTTTTACTCGGTAACTTATCCTCCGTTTAAATCTTGTAATAACAGAAGTAAACCGAATGTATTTGTTTATCTTTAAAGAATCGCCGTTTCGATTTTAGTGGTCTTATATCACTTCCTTTCTATACCACCGTTAAACATCCCGCCAACTAAGGTCACCCGTCACCCGTCGACATTAATTCCTAAAATATCAATCTCCCATGCTGGTATACATCAACCTAACAGGACTATACCTGCGGGACTATCCCATATTTCATTCGGATCTGTAACTTTAAATACTTTTTTTTTCCTAAAACTATAAGACACCGTCGGACACTATTGAGGCCCATGGAGTATACCACAAAGATGAAACCGGGTTCGTGCGTGAACGACCTCAGATTAAATCGTGATATACGGCCGAGGAGTGTACCTTACACTATATCACACGATTATAATTACGGTTTGATTTGTTGTTCCTTTCAAATAACAATCGTAATGCTCATTAAATATTCATAAGTCAGGTCGCCAGGGGCATCACAACGTATGGTATTTTTTTCACTAACATTTGAGATAAAATTTCCTTTCTATATTTCAGTTGATTCTCATGTAATTGTTTCCTGTGTACTCACCCCAACGGCAGTCGATCTCGGTCTGTTACTTCAGTATGTTATATTTCTAATATTCTAGTAAAGCTCTGCGTGTATTAAGCGTCCGAGACGGGGACTGAAGTCACTACTCGCAATATGTTTATGTAACTCTACATTCATGAACCTTACTTACCAAGGCACGGCGTATACGGTTTTAGAGTTTCTGTTTAAGGGTCATGAAGTTTTAGAGGACAAGAGAAAAGTAAGCAACGCGACGATGGGGGAGGAATGGAAGTTAGAAAGGAACACATTTACAAGGAACTGTATACATCTAATCTCGCAAGGATAGTTAATTGTGTAAACAGAGGATGGAAATATTAGAGAGGAAATCGTGAGGCTATCAAAATTACCGTGTGGATGATGCCTCCCACGGTATAAATGTAAACAAAAAGAATCAACTCACCATTAATTAAGTCGTTACGAAACCTAGTGAATACGGTAAGAAGCAGTGACCGGGACAACATAAGCGAAAGGATGCAGAAAATCGCACCAGTGTTCTCAGGAAGGGTTGAGAACCGCGTAAGAAGAAAGATTTAACCGTAAGAGAAGAGAAGGGGTTAAGAGAAGAGCGGTGACTTCAAGACGTGGGAATATAGGCAGCCATCCAACAACCCTGGTGGAAGGAC
Source organism: Lethocerus indicus (assembly GCA_019843655.1). Taxonomy (NCBI): domain Eukaryota; kingdom Metazoa; phylum Arthropoda; class Insecta; order Hemiptera; family Belostomatidae; genus Lethocerus; species Lethocerus indicus. The sequence goes on from JACDQD010000004.1 coordinate 9,424,201, forward strand.
GGCATTACAAAAGAAAACAAGACAAGCAGGCAACCCTCCGATCATTCTCTCTCTCTCTCTCTCTCTCTCTCTCTCTCTCTCTCTCTCTCTCTCTCTCTCTCTCTCTCTCTCTCTCTCTCTCTCTCTCTCTCTCTCTCTCTCTCGCTCTCCCTCAACACTCTCTCTCTCTCTCTCTCTCTCTCTCTCTCTCTCTCTCTCTCTCTCTCTCTCTCTCTCTCTCTCTCTCTCTCTCTCTCTCTCTCTCTCTCTCTCTCTCATCTCCTCCCATTCTCTTTCTTCCCAAGATCAAAGAAGGCAGCCGCCACTCTCCTCTAATCCGCCCGCTCACCCTCAGTTTCTCCTTCCCATTTGTTTCACTATATCATTGTGACGCGCGCCGACTTCGGGCTCCCCTTGCTGTTATCGGTGGGCCGAACCGTCGACGGCCCCGCTGACGATTATTTCGGACGTTCCGACCGGAGGAGGGGTTACCTCCTGAACGTGAGCCGTGAGCCTGTTAAGTCCCCTTAATACAGTCATTACGGGGGCGGGGGTCACGCAGCTCCGGCTTCTAAACTACGTGCCTTTGCTATTAATGTGCACGAAGGTAGGTTGGATCAATTTATGATGACACGTAAGAATCCCTATAGAGGGACGAGTTGGAGGAGAATGTGTAAAGTGAACAGGGGTGGTAGTGATAGTCATAGAGGTTGGAAGGAGGAAATGAACACAAACGTTAAGGGAATGAGAGTGGTGAGCCAAGTAATCCCACAGAAGATGATGTATTTTTTATTAGTTCTTGAAAAGTAGTTTTTATAGTACACTTCTTCTGTAATCTTAACGTTAATTAAATGTTACAATTCTATCCCCGAACGCAATATCTCACCGGAAATTTGAAACTAATGATTCGACGAAGCTGTGACTAGAATTAATTCTTCCGCCAGTACCGGTCCGCTAGAAAACGAAGGTAGACCCTTCTTGACATCTGGGACACTATCTGCAAGACGTATCTGACAGATTTATCCCTTTTTTTCGGGTATCGCCCTTATTTTCATAACTGGATTTCCCCCACCTCACCCCTATATATAAAAAGGCATAATGTTTTGACAGCCATTAACAACGTAGGATAACCAAAGAGCCCGAGGATACACGTCTTGAAACCGAAACTCGGACGCGGTTAATCCGTTTCTCGAACCGTTTTCTCGGTTCTTGTATTGATTTTTTGAACCACTAACCAGTTGTTCGGCGCATACAGTTCCTCTGTACTGTACATTAATTCTTTAGTAATGATATTGGGTCTATCAAAGGAACGTGGTTGAAGAATGGAAACTGGAATTTAGACTATAGAAGAACCTAACGTACCCCCATCCTATATTTGTATCCCTGGTAGCCTCACTTGGAATTCTTATAGCATTTATAAATTAAAATACCTTTTCGTTTAAATTGTTCCGACAGTATTAGCTGGAAACACCCAACTTTCTCAGTGCGTTATTCGTTTTGTCGCTCAACATTTGTTTATTCAGCAGCCTATTTCAAAATTGGCTTAAGACATTCATGTAATGATGAGACTGGGTTGAGTTCGGGACTGTAATAAAAGGTGGAGAATATATCCTGATTTTATGGTTTTCCGTTGGCACAGGGGTGCAATACATATCGACCAATATGTTAGATATGTAATATGTTGTTTTGGGCTGTCCTTCTTCGAAAGAAGGGAGACGGGTCGATTGAGGAGGCCGGTCGCACGAGGCTCTTACTACCATCCTCTCTCCCTTTTCGTTCTCCTTCTAACCGGGTATGACTCTCCCCCACCCTGCTACCACCGGCTCTCTCCCTCTTTCCCTCTCTCTCTCTCCCCTACTCCGCCTCTCTTGTTCCTTCAGATCTTGTAGTTGGCGTGTGTAGTTCTCAGAATGAAGGATGGTCCATTCGGACTGGCCTTACCACTGGCATGAAAATCTGGTTTATTCTGTACAAAAGTATTCATCGCACAGTAGGATGTCTTGTGATGGGAGGCGCTGACCGGTGTAATATTAATAAATTATAGCGATATTAATAAATAGATGAATGAATGAATAAAAATGAAGGATCCCAAACAGGATCTACTGACAGGCAATATTTACGCCTCAATACTTTATTCTACTTAATAGTAATTACTGAGGACTCACATTACTAAAGGAAACTGGAATACAGATTTCATGTTGTGGTATAGCTCCCACCACACCTCAAACGAAATGAAAAGTTCGTTTTCATGAATTATGAATACAGGTACAATACAAGGAATGTGATTTATATTTATTGAAATGTTCAATATTAACGTTTTGTTGTTCTTCAGTAAAATCGTCTTCAATGTCCCAAACTTCCGCTTCTAAAGAAGGAAATTATAGGGTATAAGGTAACTATCCGTTGCAATTACCCATGGAACTCATAGTGTAGAAATAAAAGCAGAGACTTTAACGGTGGGTTTCAAGAGTGTCCGTCATCCGTTCACTGCAGACTTGTCATTAACAATTTCATATGGCTTCAAATGATTTATTTCTTCTTGGTTTATTAATTTTTAATAAAATGTCTTGATGAGGTAATATTTTGTAAAAACTGAATTAATTAAGTCGAAGTATCCAATCAGGAACTGGCCATAGGGTTTTTAAAATATCCACAGTTTTTAATTGTATGTTATGGAGTCTTAAATTAACTCCTGTGTTTTGAAGATAAATATCGTCTGCGTCTTATAATAGGTGTAGTATCCTATAGGTTGGACTGGACGTGCCACGATATTAACTCCCTATTTCCAAGTTACTTAACTCGACCAGGGGGTAGCTTTTTGCCGGGTTTAAGTAGAAGCATAATACTACAATGCTTGAAGCGGCCGTGCTAAACCGCTCAAACGCCTCACTATTGTTCATTCTTATGAAATTTGACTTAGACATCCGGACATTTCAGTTATGATTAACATTATGCGTAGTTTGGGACTAAAGCCGTACGGTGGTTCTCCATGATATCTTGCCTGGGTGGCTGGTATGGATCGTGCTAAGTGGTCTGCCGGCTCCTCAGGAATGCGGTCCTGTCTTCTGGTGGTCCACTATAGACGGCTTCTCTCTCTGCGCTCCCCTCCCTCATTCTCATCTCTCTCTCTCTCTCTCTCTCTCTCTCTCTCTCTCTCTCTCTCTCTCTCTCTCTCTCTCTCTCTCTCTCTCTCTCTCTCTCTCTCTCTCTCTCTCTCTCTCTCTCTCTCTCCCTCTCTCTCTCTCTCTCTCTCTCTCTCTCTCTCTCTCTCTCTCTCTCTCTCTCTCTCTCTCTCTCTCTCTCTCTCTCTCTCTCTCTCTCTCTCTCTCTCTCTCTCTCTCTCTCTCTCTCTCTCTCTCTCTCTACTCCTCATATATCTCTTTCTCTTTACTCTCTCTATATTTCCTTCTCCCTCTTCTATTCTCTCCCCTTCTTCGTTCTCTATCTCCGTTTCTCTCTCAAGCTCTCTAAGCTGGTGGGTGCTAGTATCCCACGCCTGTTACTCAGGAGGTGGGGGAGCACTGGCACGCCTCTTAGGGCTACCTCAGAGTGTCGGGCTGACGTCATCCTCCTCCCGGCCAACCTACCTGGAAAGACACTTATATCTCACCGCTCGGCGTAACCCACGATTAAAAGATTGTACGGTGCCGGCATATGAAAGAAAGAGCAAAAATCATCAGTTATCCTTTACGGCAAGGCGAAAATTTAAATAGTGAAGAAAATAGAAAATATATTGCTCTTATACTTCGATAGTCAAGAACACTAATAAGGTTTGAAGTATCCTAAGTTATTAGGACATGGAGGGTCAGTATTTCATTTTCTTCCAGCAATTTTATTATTCAATAAAAAACAATTTATCATTATCATGGTTCATGTAATTGCGTATTAAATTCCTTTATACCTATATATACAGCTATTTCATAAATGTGTTCCTCATCACTGACTGCCTTGGTTATGGCATCCCCATTATTTATCCCCATGACATCATGGTTTATATTTCACTAATTTTAAAAATGTAAAATTTATGATTAAACGCATGGGTATAATTTCAAAATATAGTTCTCCATGCTAATTTATATTACGACCGTAATGAAATGTTTATAGTAGAATATCATGTCCATTATCCAATGTCCAATATCCATTTTCCTGGTTATTTTTTGTGTAGACATAATTTTTCATATCCGGTTCATATATAAATTGCGGTGTTCCTTGCACCGCTACATCTCACCCAGGAAACTATTGCAAGAATCTAGTTTTTTTAATTCTGGTTTATCCTACTCGAACGCAACTTCCTCTTGTGCACTTTCTACGTAGATAACTCCAGATTTCTAACCGCAGTAATTTTTCTTTTGGTGAAACTTTTCTAAGCAGTAAGTACACTATGCGGAAAAATGACCAGTTTGAAAGTATTAAAGGAAAAATAACCTTGTATAGGTATATTATGTGTTCGATGCTCGCAAGATCTATCTCTCCCTTTCATTTTCAGTATATTCTTTGAATAATTTTTGTTGAAGCAGGAAATTATGCTTCGAATTTTTTATAAAGGGTTTTTTTTATACATATCGCATATATATATATATATATATATATATATATATATATATATATATATATATATCGCATTTTTTATAATAGTCATCTTAAATTTTCTTAATTCCCGCCTATAAAAATAACTGTTATAATCGGATCGTTAGATCGTTGATTATTTCACTTTAGATAAGTAAAGCATCTAAGAAAATATAAAAGTTATAACTGTATATAATTTTTTCGAGAACTGTTATAGCCCATGTATTTCCTTGGACTACGGCCCCTGAATACAAATATATGTTACCTTTGTACCTAAAATAAGTTATCTATAATATTAATTCACCATAAGTTTTCGAGACTATTTACTACATTACTCTCATTCGTTGAGCAATGATGATAGTAGCAGGGAATACAGGGGATGATAGTACAGCTTTGTGCTGTATTTTGGCTTAGAGGTTGGCTAGAAGATGAGTGGATGGTTGCGGGAGGAGCGAGAAGCACGTGGCGTACCGGCTCCGGCCCGCAGCCTACAAACAAGGCCTCCAGGCTACAATAAGAAGAGATTGGCCCCACAACAAGAACAACAAAACAGTGAGAAAGAAAAGGAGCCCAACAAAAGGAGGTTTCGGCGGCGACAATCGTACCAGAGCCCCCTCCTCAGACGTGTTCCACGTGACCCACCCTCAGCCTCAATACACCAATCGGAACAGGATTTTCAACTCCCCAGTATTGTATTTAATTACAAGAATAATTTGAAATACCTGTGAGTCATTTGCTTAAACGTCTTTAATGTTGTATACCACTATCACCGTTTGAAACTGAGAGTTATTCGATTGGCCTATCAAGATTACTTTAGAATATCGGAAAATTTATTCAAAGTTTTTATATATTTAAGGCAAATTTAAGTGCTTTTTATAATTTTCCAGTCGTCAGGTTTCATATATTTTATGAACATATAGCGTTAAACAGTTTTCAATAAATCGAAACCGCTGTATAATCTAGAGTTGAAAAATGCTTGCTTATCAAAATGCATATGAGTACTGAAATAATCGTATACACTAATTACATAATTCCCTTTAATATCTTCCATGTTAAGAGCTAATAACATCCTAGGGAAAATGTACCGAGAAATAACAGATTTTTAAAATTATATAACCGTTTCATTTTTTGGATTGTAACTGTTCGAACTTAATGCGATTAGTTTTTTAACATAGAAGCATACTATCCAGTCAATTTTTAGTATGTATTTTTTAAGTTTTAAGAGAAGTTCAAAGATTTTAAAGGATATTAAGAAAAGTGTGACATAATTGTTTTTGTTGTTCAAACACAATTTTTAATTATTACTTAATCATTTGGCTGTGGTGCCCAAACCTGGCTCTGCCTTAGGACTCCATTAAAGGTCTTTGCGTTGGCTTCCTGCGGGGGCTGCCTTTATAACTGGAGCTTCCGCATGGCTTAAAATTCTTGTACATGGACCTCATCGCCCTATTTTCCTGTACCCTTCAACTGACGAAAACAAAAATTGACACATTCGTTCATTTTATATATGTTATAGCTGATATGAACAACAGGCTATACTTGTTTCAAAACCAACAATTGCATTACTTGCAATACACACCATTCGATCTGCGAGGATTCGATAGGAGGGGGAGTTGGACTGTAGCGGGCACATTCTTCACCCTTACTTCCGTTACAAGTCAGAGTAATTGTAGTCAGCTTAACAGCTAAGCGCTGTAGCTGACAGCAGCTACCCTGCATATTCGTTTTTGGCCGATGTACCACTTCATGAAATTGTTTTTTTCGTCGTAAATTTGTACTCATTTGTGGACATACGTCTTAGGACTTAAATAGAGGCGAATGTGAAATCTGTGCAAAACGAGATGAGTGGGGTGTGCCTTATTTTTAACGTTATAATCCTCAAATTTTACCTCAACAAGTCGACATATTCTACACCACTATAAATTTATAAATTGTACACACTTAGCATTCGTTTTTCACTGAATTCTGCCGCGTTTCAAGCGCCATATACGAGTATATCCATAAATTCCGAGCGCCGGTCACGTCCGGCACGTTTCAAGTTTGCCACAGCCGCCTCGCGGAGAACCTTTCCCGCTCCTCGACAATCGTAGTGTTCCAGAACTCCTTTTGTACGGGAATCCGGCACCACCAATTTTCTTTTATCTTCTCCAGGGGAACATGGGGACACGTACCCCGGTAGCGCACGTGCTCCTCGGGGGTTGTCCGTGTGTGACTGAAGAATCGCGATGCCACGGGGTCGCCCTTGCGCAACACTCGAGGAAAGAATACCTTATCCTCTGCAGACCGGTGGATTATAAAAAATTATTATTAAAACAAAAAGTTATTATTTAGTACAAAAAAGAGCCGAAAGACAAGCATTATTCTTCTATACTTGCTCTTTTTTTTAAATATCTTCCAGGCTTTAAATTATTCGAGGTCGTAATTCCAAATTTGATTTAGTTTTATGTAGAAAGTAATCTCTTCAATAATGGTCACGTCACGTTCCCCCTTTCAATAAAGGATGGTTTATACACTTACCAGTCGGAAGGAAAGGTCGCGCTTAGCGTACTAAAACCGCCATAAAACTCAGAAGGTGATAATGGGCCCAGGGACGGGCCGATAGGGGGTGTTAATGGCTAGAGCGTTCCCGAGGGTACTTAGCGTGATGGAGGAGCAAAAACAAAGAAAATTCCAGCCGCGGACGGAACTCTAAACTGTTACTCGAAGTGTGTTGTTGAAGTCTTTGCTTTATTGGCGGCTAAGTTTTATCCCCGACCGCGTGCGTGAAGCCGAGCGAGAGAGTCACCCGAGTGCGGACCTGGAAAATAATACGGAGTATCGCGCGCCACTGAAACGGGAAGAAAATATTATCTTTTATAAGAAAACGAGGGCGGAGGACTATTGGGTTACAAAACACGAAGGCTGCCGCACGCACGTGGCACACTCACCGCACATATTAAACTTGGCCGGTATCGAATTAACCGACTTGAGGTTTTTGTATTTTCCTGTTACCGTTTAAAGTTTAGTATCGGGACTGTTCTAAAGGTGGGAGTATTGTCTTACATTAAATACCTGGACTGAGCTCTACAGATTCGACCTCCTTCTCTTAACAGTGTCTACAATAGTCTCTAAAAACACAACACATCGTTTGGCTATTATTATTTCTCGTTATTACGTTTCATCATATATTTATTCAACATCGGAATTTAATTTAGTAAATAAATTTGTATATAATATTAGCAACATCTTAAATACAAAGGGCTAATCGACTACGGGGAATATTGTTTTGTCAATGCATTTCAGGCGGTGGATATTCTGTATATACTTACGCAATATACGGTTTGGCATATTTTTCGAACGTATACATACATATATATGACCTCTCCATTTGTCCATCAAAGCATCTAATGTAGGACAATTTCCGATTTCATGGCCAGAATAAAGTCACTTAACGATTGTTGTTCAATAACAAATATATACATATGTATGAAACAATTCAAAATAAAATTAAGATGAAATATACAGAATCAATTTATAGTAAAAACAAATGACCAAATCGGTCGGATCACCAAATGAAACCTGGCGTTTAACTTCAACGCTGACTGTACAATTTTCAGTTAGGAAGTAAAAAAAGAAACAGGAAGATATTGTTGCTTTTGTTTCATCCATGTATTTTATATACTATTGACATATTTTTATAGATAAAATCGCTCGTATTCTTGATGGAACTCCGTTAAACTTTTAGAGCCGGGAAGGGGTCGTTCCCATAGAGCACCTCGCGTCCACCGCCCAACCCGGGGACCGACTTGTTTTAGTCCCTCCTTCTTTTTGTTTTTTTTTTGTTATTCACAGACGGAGAGACAAAAAACTGGAGGCGACCCTTTCTCTCTTCCCACAACTACTAAACTCTCGTTCTCTATCGTAGCGTCTGGCCCTGGATGTCTCCCGGGTTTTGTGACCGGAAACCACGTGTCAGCCCCGGCCCCGTATTCTGATGCAAATCGGGCCCTCCCTCCCATTGCCTACCGCACTTCAGCGCCTGTATTCATCCTCGCTCCTTCCACTCACCATTGGATCGGCCAAAATATGAATAAAAATTAAACTAACGCGGTTAAAAATATAAGTAATAATTTAGTCGAATTTTTCGGCATATTACATTCCAACGTAGACTTTAGTATTTCTTGTTTCAAAAGATTACAAGAAAGAGAGAGATTTTTTACTTTTCACTTTTAAAAATGATTATGCTCAAGTAAGTACACTTGCGTTCAGACGTCCTTTTCCTAAACGAGCTGGAAAACACTATTTCGGGAAATTGTTTCTATTTACTGGAGAGACGCCGGTTAGCGATGAGGGATAAAAGATGTATTATCTCGGTAGGAATCAATATATTTTACAATATATTGTTAGGTTCAATATATTTTTACCGTTTTATAGGACATATTATTAATCATCAAATTTTACTACATTTGCACACCGGAATGAACTGACGGTATTTTAGTAATAGTAGATAATAACAGAATCTATGATCTATATTAAGCGTTAGATATTCGCCTAAGTTCGGCTCCAAACTCTCGATAACAATGAGTCTTTTCATTTTTGGCAGATAACCTTTTCGAATGACCCGGCCGAATATTGAAACTCATCTCCGGTAATGCTCCCGTTATATAAGTGGTATTATTTATAACAGCAGATAACTGCTTATCTCGCCGGGGCCCAATATAAACAGAGGGTTTGTTGCCTAACTCGTGAATTTTCAGATCGGGATCGCTCTCTGTTCCGCACTCTTGGGAATTTTACAATTGTTAGCGATATCGTTATTACATCATAATATTCTTGAACTTTTTTTGACGTCGCCGAAAATTCAAGCGAAACATAAAAATGCCTATGTCGGACAATAAAACAGAGAAAACACTTTGGTATTCCAACTAGCGAAACATCGTAGCCCGAGATAATATTTACAGGTAGGTAGACCAATGTCTCATTCAGTACTATGTATGGCACAATGGTGCGTACTGAAGGGACGGTTTCAAGATTAATTTGTGGCAGTGGACCAATTAAGGGTTGAGCGGGGTTAATTGCTTGTTGGGGCGGCGTCCATTAGCGGCCGGGAGGCTGCCGCCGCCCCCTAACCGCCCTGTCTCCCCACTCTTTTTAACAGTGGAATACAAACCTGTTATTACCGACGGAGTACGAACCGGATAGGGGAGGATATGGGTTGGAGCTGGGGGATTTTTTGTCGGCCGGAAAAAATCAGTGGGGTTGAGGGGAAGGGGGTTTAGCTTCGGTCGGCAGCTAGGCCCCCAGGTCGTGGGACAATATCAATGGAATAACGCCAAACGAACCGTGAACCGATTAAGATCAAAACCGCAGAGATAGCTTGCTTGTACTCGACACAAAACGGAATTAATATATCGTAGTTTTCTCCATCTTATATCTCCTCTCGCCGGCTCTTTCGCTATACCGGTTTCGGCAGCTCACAATCATCAGTAGCTGTGCCTGATGTTTTGTGATTTGCCGTAAACAAAGCACCCCGGATTCTGAATAAAGCTCCCGTGCGTGTGGAGGCGTTCGCGTTGTTCACCAACAGTGGTTTCGGCCAACAGTGGTAGCTTTCACGGATTGCATTAGGATAAATCATTCAATTGGTGTGACTAAGACGGGAAACGAAATTCTATCCTCCATTAGTCTCCGATGATATTTCCTTTATTAGAGGTTGGGAGTTAATAAATGAAATTTGAGGATGGTCCAATCCCCGGCATTAAGATATTCGTCGGATGAGGGCTGGCATTAGATTTTTATTGGCCGAGGTTACTGTTACCAACGTCTTGTTATTTCATCGTGGTAATTCGAGATCTCCACCACTCCCTCCTCCCTTTCCTTAGCGAGTTTTGGGTGCTGTCATATAGTAGGCGTGTCTCATTTTCCACACCGGGGTTTTGTTTTTGACTAGGTCCACTTTTGAACGAAGCTCCGACAATTTTTTGCTAGACATTCCATAATAATTTCCGAACGCTATTAAGTTAGCGATCAAGCGGGACTAAACGAGAAAAAGGAAATGGTTCTCAACTGAAAATACTTCAGTTTAAGGTGCCCCCATTTAGGGTACACTGGAGATGTATTGGTGTCCAGCAAGCCCATAGACCCACCTCACATTAACTAGAAAAACAGTGTCGAGTGCAAAATATATTATTTTAATATCCGAATTCCCGTCCATTCAGTCGGGACGGTGATGACCAAATCCAAGTTTTAGTACCTCCGTTGGCAGTAATATATTTCGAACCGCGGCCAATCCTTTTTCGCACGATTGTTATTATCGCGTTAAGCGGCGATGAATCATTCCGAGCGGTCGTTTTCGATTCTCGCTTTATGTCTATATCGTATCGGCCCGACGGCCGGAACCGTCGGGGATAAATATTAATAAGAAGCCGGGACGAATAAATTCAAATTTATACCGGCGTTTGGAACAGGAAATTGGAAGTTATTCGACGTTTAGAAATGATGAGGGTATAAGGGGCCCCGGCCGGCAGTAAACTGACGCTTGGAGAGGCAGAATCCGCTCCAGAAGAATTTGTGGGATCGCTTCGTTACCAGTTTCCGCTATCAATTTCCCTTGGCCAGGGCCGGAGATGGGGGACAATGATTTCTTCTAATCTCCGACAAAAACGAACCTCCAAGTTTCATAAATTTATTTGTACACGTTATATATGACTCCGATCGTTTATAGTACCATCGGTGCGCCTGTGGATGATATTTCACGTATGACGTTATCCGACCGAATAGTCTATATATGTTATCGAGGACTGAAAACATCCTTGATCTAGAATGCGACAGTTATTTAACGATTTATCGAGCTATCCCCCTTTCTCTTGGACGTAAAAGACAAAGGCGACTGCAGATAAGACAACTGGGACAATTGTGCATCTAAAAATACTAGTATTCTAGGAGCAAGCGCGTAATTACAATATTCCGATCCCCGTCATTTTATCGTTAATTTTTCAGATGTAAGAGCAACGCGACGCCCGAGGATCGCTGTCAGTTTCAAATTGCCCTTGCATTACTTACGGTATGGAAATTACACGGATTAATCTTCTTTGAATATGAATGAAGGCGATTCAGCGGCATATCGATATCTCTTGTAATTTGTCTCGGACCGCGTCGCCTTCGCCGGGGGTGCTCTGTTTTTTCTCTCATTTTTGTGCTTCTTTTTTTAATTTTTGACGACGATAACACGAAATTAAAAATCACTTTACGACGAATAACTACGCCCGCCGGGGGAAAGTGAATTCCACGGACCGGGCCCGTCCCACATCGGAGAAGTGAAAATTCGAATAATTACCGCCCATTAACCGGGACACCGGGCGCAAGCCTGTGTTCACGTAAATGTTATCACTTTTCGGACACTATTATTAAAAAATCATCCGATAATTGCGTCGGAAAACACGCGTCCCCCCTTCTCTGCATGCGCCACCTTCTTCGGCCCCACCGTGTATAATTATTGTCCAAAGAAAGTTGAAAATTATTATCATTATAATCGAGCACGAGAAAGCGTCACTTATATAGAATTGGGCCGGATGTTTCGACGAATTTATGGGCCTGGATTTGGTTTAAGATCGGTTTATTCTGTTTTTAACATACCTTCTTCTTGAATGCTGTTTAGGGTGCTCGGGATATCATAGCATAGGCAGCCGATGAAATGATTTTGTTCGACTCTTCCTAACCTCGCCGATCGCCGATTAATGTCGGGCTCATCTAAAAACGTCCGTGTCTGAGGAAATTTATAACCAGTTTGACTATATTAAATCGAGTACAAATATTGAAATGTCAATCTTCATCATTCATTTAAGTTTTTTTTCCAGGGACTTACAACACGTGAATCTACTTATCAAATCAGTGTAGTGTAAATTCTGCATTGATTTCGGATTCCGAAGTCATATTTATTGTTGCAATATTTTTTCTGCCCGGTATTCTCTAATAATGTTGTGATTTATTTTTATCTTTGCCATCGAAAATTAACGCGGTCTAACTTCTAATGAATTTACAAATAGAGACCTAGGGGATTTCAAAGGCTCTGATCGCTTCTGGATAAGCATTACTAACCCAGCGATTAGAGGGTTGGAAAGGAAGTTTAAATTGGCTTCGAAAGCGGGGAAAAGAATGTTAGCCGATGCTCGGGTCCCTCATTGAGATAGCGATCTACGTCTTCTTCAGAAGAGTTGTCCAAATGGATTTCGCTTCAAAGCATTTTATTGGCCCTCAGGTATATCGATGGCATATTATTCAATAGGGGGACAAAAAAAACAAACAAAAACTGAAAGAGAGGGATATTTATTTTTACCGGCGTCTGCGGAAAAAGAAAAAAATTGAAGAGGAAACCCAGTTTTTCACGGAAAAATCCCCTCCTATTCAAGCGGTTTGTTCGTTTGGGGCCTTCCAGAAAATTAAAGAATCCGCAGAGAGCCGCCGACATAAAAGGTTTTGTGGGGGTAGATTCGAACTACTCCATTGTGAGCGCCTCGGGACTACCCCTCGGCCATTACCAGATTCAGCTCGCTTGCCCGAACACATTGGGTATAAACCTATAATGTATAGATGTACATTCAAAATAAATATGCTGGATCCCATTTTACGGATTAACTATATTTTTTCGATTCTACCATTTCCAGAAAACGCATCCGCTAATAAACCGATAAATTTTATTTTTATTTAATAACGTGGAATTTATAACTGAGGTTCGTACGGAAAATGCAGATTAGGGCAAACCAGACCAAGCGAGGATATGACCCTCGGTCATTTGTGCCGGTATTATAATATTGAGGAATTCCATCGATGCGGTGATTAAATATTTTAGATCCTTAACTCAGATTTTTATAGAGAACCGACTATTGTCCTCCTTAAGTAGCCCTATTTGTCTCTGGGGGAGGGAGGGTGAAGAGATTATAAAATTATTCCACCATCCTCTTCCCCCTGGTCGGTATAATTACGGTAAATTACGTAAGTAACATGAATAATAATAGTAATAGAATGTTGATATTGAGCGCGATTATAATTTTTCATTAAGAATTAAGAAAAAAGCTTGTCTCGGACGGGCCCCCGTGGGTTCGGTGCGCCCTGGGGCGGTACCCTAACCGGGGCCCTGGCTCCACTAATGCATCGATTAACAATTCCAACAGACAAAGAAAAGGATTGGTCGCGACCCATATAAACGTTGTCCAATATAATAAGCCTAACTGCTACTCTTAAATCAATCCTTAAATGTTTTTGTTTTCTCAGAATAATTATGAAACAATTTGCATGCGAAAACGAGGCTTATTATTATTAATTTGTGCCGATCAATAACACTCGCGTAGCGAGGTAATATTTCAAAGCTTTCAACAATTCTCCGGATAATATATTCTAAATTACTCCAAATAGTTTATTTCAATTCCCATTTAATCTAAAAATGCATTCAAATAATTTTTATCTTTATTACGTATTTTTCCATTCAATGTCGTTATAATATTATTCTAATTTTAATATTTATTTCATTTGTAAATAATATTGCTTTGTCCGTGTCATACATGGATGATGCTACATTTAGTGTATCATTTTATTTAATTTCTTTTAACTGTCTATCTGTGCCTAATTGGCGTCTAGTTTGTCTATGATTCCAATATGATGATTTTCTTTTCTCTTATGTTACATTTGCAATTAATATTTTACAAACACTGCACGTTTTCTGACGTTTAACTAATGTTACTACTGTAAGGAATTTATTCTTCCCTTCAATGGGATACGACAGACTACATATTAACCGTTGTAAAGAGAGCTCTTCTCGAGCCTAATGGCTTGTGTTTTTAAAACATGATTGTCAGTCGGCTCCGAAATAAATGAAGAATTCTCCCATCTGCACTGGCCCCTAATGACGTCTATTAAAGATAACTGGCCCGAAGAAGAGTCTCCAGTCTGAGTGGCTTCTGTCTCGACGCTCTCAAGTTATCTTTCTTTTTTTCGTCTAATGTCTGCTTCACACATATCTCCTTCTTCCCCCTAAATAATAAGTCTACGCGTTTTTAGATGGCGCCCTGCCCTTTCCTTTATCGGGTTAATAAAAAGAGAAATCTGATACGGCGAAAAATTCACGGTGAGGTATAGTGTGTAGCACGTGAAAGCTGGCGTAAAATGAATAAGACATTAAAAAATCCATTTCAGAAAACCAAGTGGGGATTTCATATTATTTTTCAGATTTCATAAATGTGTAAATTATAGCCAAATGGAAGTAGGAAGACACTTCGGTTTTGAGATGGCCATTAAAACGTTTGTCCCAACGTGACCCCAATACATTTTCACTAGCGATAGATATATTCTAAATCCTCTAGTCTGTAGTAAGTCTGAGGTTAGAATAGTGAAGTGGTAACATTAATAAAAGACACTGACACGTATACGCCGGTTGGCAATGGAGAGTCCTCGATTCAGTAGTTTACTTATATTGCTATCATAAAGGCTATATTAGTCCATCTAAAACTCTCTTTCCCTTTCCGGCTTGTTACTTTCTTGAATGTAGATTTTATGCTCCGTTTTAGTGGGAGGGTATTTTTAAATTTTATAGTTGGCTAAATTATGGTGATTGTTAGAAAGATGTTGATAAAAACAATACTAAATTTGTTTGTGTTGTTTGTACTGAAAGGCTTTTTGTGTTTTAAATTTCGACGGGCTTCATGTTGGAAGGTTTGTACTGTATTGTATTTTGCCGACGAAGTTTCCGCCTTCTGCCATCAATGTATCCTTTTGCCATCACCGTTCGAATCAGTTGTGTCAGCGGCCGTGGCTGTGGCTGTGGCTGCGGTTGCGGCTGCGGCCGAATGAAGTCTGAGGGGCCCCCCCATACCATTTTTGGGAAAAGGACAAAACCCATTAAGTTAATGGGCCCTCACCCCCCGCCCCACCATTCCCCTTCTCTCTGCGCGCACACACACACACAAACACAAAATGGAACCCGCAGGCTCCCATTTATAGACGCGGTTCGGCCCCTTATAGTCACCGGCCAAACAACTAATGTTTAATAAAATCGTAGACTAAATGGCCATTCGAAACGGTAAAAACCAGCACCGTAACTATTCCCCAGCACCGTCTCAGGTGACTATTGACCCGACGAAGGGTCGAAAGGGTTTGGAAGGGATCGTGAATATTTTGTCTTTTCTTTTAGTTTTCTCTCCCCGTTGTTCGTTACCTTCCTTGTCGGATGACGATGGAACATGCTACTTCCACTTTAATTACTGTCTGATTTAATGCATTATACGTATATTTTCGTGGTTTTATGCTTCTTGTTTTTGTTTAAGATTACGGCCCGTCATTTCGTAACGGACTGATGTCGACGGATGATTTTGAGTCTTCACTCGCATGTTTCTATCGCCATTGTGAATAGTACGAATAGAACAGTAACACGGCGTAGAAAAAATAACTCAGGAGACAAGCAAATGGGTAACGGCTCTCTACTACCGTGAGAGATATCGGTTCCAAAATATTTTACGGAGAACATTATAAATGTGAGTACTTTCCTAGGACTTTTTATTCCAGCTCGGACCGATAGCGGTGCCGTTCTTTCTTCCTTCTCCTCGAACAAAAGGGGCAAGGAAAAAAAGCGTTCATTTACATTTATCCAATCGGAATTTTTAGAGAAGTCTAATTGCCTGCCGGACCGGAGGCCCCGTCGGCTAATGGTATGCACGACATGTAAACACGGAGCTTTCAACGTCAATGTCGGGTGCCCGGTATTTCCACGGGGAATGCGGTAAAAATCCAGACCCCGGGAAAAACATTCTCGGGACATTTTTCTCCGGCCCCGAATCTCTTCAGCGGTTCGGAGCTATTCGAATCCAAAATAGCAGAGTCCACGTGGTACTGCCGTCTAATTGGGACGGGCGTACCCGGTATTTGCCCTCTGGTACACGGGTCCAGACATCCAGATCTCCAGCATCGTGTCGAACAGATTTATTTATTGTCGCGGAGCATATTTTTTGTGAAAAATGTTCCACGTACATCAAATATTTTCTTTTTGGGCCACATTGAAAAAGGAAATATGTCGCTGGCACGTATGCGAATAGGATGCTTTGACTTACATTTCAACCTACCTGGCACTGTTGCGTTTATTACACAAAATTTATTTATTTAATGTTTATTAGTTAACCCCCCTCAGCATGCAACTGGAACAGCTCTCAACTCTGTGAATCAGCTATCTTTGGATTACATTGATACATAAATCAAATTAAAAAACGTACCCCCGTAATTTTTAATAAGAAATAATTACATACAGTCTCCGTGTTATTTATAAAGGGGGTGAGATCCGAGACAGTCATTTCATTAGCCCTGTATAAATGATATTGAAATGGAGCCGATTCGAGGGTTGAAGAACCGGCTCCTCGCCGCGGGGGTTGGACACTGCCCGATAAAAACCAGATTTATCTGATCCGTTGATCAACCACCCCCAGTGAGTTCCACCCTTCTCTAGTCCCAAATGGATATCGTTTTCAATTTTTTGTTTCCATTTTTAATTTTTACGTTCTTCATACAGTACAGTTCCGGGTTATACTTAGAGCCGGCGCCAATACCTGGCATTCTACCATACCAGGTTTCAGGGCTCTTGGAAACTGGAAAATGTATCCCTAACGAAGTTTCGCGATGAGGAACGAACGGCACTAATGAGCCCACGATGATGAGGATATATATATTCTCTTTGGGCATTAAGTTTAAAGGACCAGTCACCAAAAAGAAGCACCATATTCACTGATAACAAGCAGTCGGTTGAATGAACAAAGCATTATCACTGATATTACTCATGAAGACTAAGTGATCGGAACCGATCCAGCCTGGCTAAGGCCAAATAAACTAGTGGAATTTGAAGATCGAAGAGGTGCAGATGTATTATGAGGCGGATCACGGCAGGTATTTAAACATGAAATTAAGGAATAATGTGTTGGAACCGAGGTGGTAGCGATGGGTTCAATTCTACGTGCCGGTGTGTGAGTGAAGGGATGAAGGTATTTGGCGAGTTGGGACCGGACTTTTATCGAAGAGCGAAGCGGTTCCGGTTGAATGAAGACCGGCCGCATCGTGAGCGGCCGCCAACGGTCGGTCGATTGTCTTATTTCTTGAACGGTCGACTGAACAAGAAGAGTTGTCGGGAGCAAAAAAAAGTTAATTAGGGGAAGTGGACGAGGAGCCTCGCCCCTCCCCATCTCGCAGTATCCTTTCAGCTCCCTCCGTCCTTCAGATTTATTGCGAGCCTTCAGCCTACGGGTCAATCCAGCCTTCTGCAACAGATTCCAACCTTTCCAATTAATTACGATCCACGGCTATCGGCTATTTTAACATATCATTCCGGTCGACGCATCCTTGCTGCTCCTATGTCAAATACGATGGTATACTTTGGTATCTCCCCGTGAATGTTCGTTAGGGATACTCTCTCTCTCTCTCTCTCTAATTTTCCCTTTGTTCATGTTACACTTTGATTGCAATTCTACCTTACGAAGTTGTGCGAGATGGCATAGAACATGTTTCACAGCTTCGCAGAAAAATGATTATTTTCTCTGCGAGCCAATTAACCAATATAAATAACGATGAAGGAATACATTTTAACTTCTTTTATCTGCGGTTAATTCTGAGAGGTCGTTCATCCTTTTAGTGTATTGTATAGCAAGTAATGTGGGCGTTGTTTCAGTTAAGCCTGTTGGTCTTGGACCGTGGGTACTGCCCAAGGGCGAACGGGGGGCTCCATTACAGAGGTTCAAATTGGAAGAGGGGATAAGGTAATCCACGGTGCTACGCCTCCTTATTCCAATCTCCCCCGTCCAAGGTTTCTCTGTCTCGCTCCTATCCACAGCAAATCCATTAGAGGGAAGGAGATGGAACGAGGGAGCGAGTGGAGGGGATACTCTAGCCCGTCTTTAAAAACAGAGCTCGTTACTCTCATTCGCACTTCTTGTCGTGACCCTCCCGTCGGCCACCAAACCAACCAACTATACAGATAAGAAAAGGCCGTTCAAATATCAGGACCTCAGTAAGAAATCTATACATGGGCCGTCCCACTCTATCATTGTCCTGTCTACCATTACACATTACAGGCAGGTCTGTAACTTGTCTACATTTTATATAAAAACGAAATAATACTGCAAACTACGAAGAAGAATCGTACGCGGAACTACATATGAAAATTATCACACCCCCACTCAACGTAACAGGCGTGTACAGAAGTAACAGGTTGCTACAGTACCTCAGTGCCCAGTGATGTGATGTTTTCCTGTTGTATAGTGATATATCAGCTCTGTCGTTCTCCAACAATTGAAATGACGCAGGGTACGCAGTGTTCTCCCAAGTGTTTAATAAGTGTATATAGTGCAGGATCAAGTGTCGTGACACCATACTTCCTGTAATATGACAAGCATGTATTCCAGAAATTATATATAAATAATGAATATATTTTACGTTAAATTACGAGCTAAATAGAAAGAATAAAAAATATACTTTTAAGTATACGATTTTAATAATTATACATACTAAATCATTCGTAGGATCTTAATAGATCGTAGTTTTACGTTAATACAGAAAACATGTAGGGAAATAAATTATATTGCAAAGTGTAGAAAATTCATTGAAACGCGAACGATTACCACCTTTCCCTGTTCGGGCTCCTTTTCTGAATATTTTCGAACATGAGAGGAAACATTTGAACTCCTCAACAGTTTGGAAGTTGTGCACTCCTACAACAACTGGGCTCCTCTGACACCCTAGTATCTGTCTTGCTCCTTCCCTATCCTCTGTTTCTCTTTAAATATGGACACTGAATATATCGTTTTTATCTCCGGGCTGACACTCCCACCGTGTCCCACTCCCGCGTTGAACTAGGTTTTCCTTCCCGCTCCCATAAATCCCTCCACGGCACATGACCCCACTGTATTATATGCCCGGGCTCCCGATTCTAAATATTCCATTTTCCGTTGTTTATTACCGATGATAAACTCTGCGTTATAATTCAACCGACGACCCCTTTCCACTTTACGTATCGCTCTCTTTATCTTCTCGACACGTTTCTTTTTCGACCCACCGATTATCTTCCTATTCTTCATTCCTCATCCGCCCAGCAGTATATTGCTCGTATGCATCGATTAATCTATCCCTGTGCGCATAAATTTTGTCGCATTCGACCCAGGTCTTTAGCTCTGTTCTTTCAAGCACTCAACTGCCTCCTCCTCTTTATCACATGCTTATGTTTGGACTTCGTTAATTATGAATCTTGTTAAATGTTAAGTATAAATTATATTTTGCAATTTTTCAGGCTTCAACATATGTTGATTACCGTCTACCTGTAGTTACTCTATTTTTTGCCGCCATATACCAATTATACAAACAATGTTTTCGGAATGAATTTAGTTATTTTAATTAACTAATATTAATATTCCAACTTTCATATCATTATGCAATAAAAAAACATTATGCTTCCAGTACAAGCAATGAACAGCAACTCAGAGCAATGAATTATAACCTTTCCCTCATCCTATCCTCCTCCCGTTCCCAGGTACGTCTGTCAGTCTGTCGGTCTGTCCGTTTCCCCGACGGAGAGAAGTCGCTTCAAGAACCATCAGGGACGGAATTTTAATTGGTTTACCTTTGGAACCCATATCGCTTCTGTATCTCCCCCTCCCTTTCTAGCGACCCCGTAATTATAGCCTGGTGCTCCCCTCGCTGACGTATTTCTCGGACTGGAATTAAGACTTGATTTCAGTACAATTTCAATACCGGTTCCATCTATTTAACTTCCAGGGTCATATATATCATATATATATATATATATATATATATATATATATATATATATATATATATATATATGTGTGTGTGTGTGTGTGTGTGTGTGTGTGTGTGTGTGCGTGCGTGCGATTAAAATTGGAATGTCTGAAGAGTGAAAAAGTGTTAAATGATTGTTGAAGGAATTCCTACTTATATCTGCCCTTACCTCTGCTATTATTTCACAATTATTATTGGTATTGCGAATGCTTATACAGCGGTTTGTTTCATAACAAATAGTGGCCCTTCTTCAAGCGTCTCATGTTATTCGAGGCCCGAGTGAAAAGTGACGTTTCCCCCTTACATTAAGATATGGCGGAAGGAATTAAAGATGCTCGAATTGTTCTAGACCATTTATTCCTGGGTAGCGGATCGCTGGGAAATAACCCTTCCTCCAGTAATAATGCCTCGCTGCTGCAGTAACAGCAGTGATAAGACTAGTTTAGTAGGGTCTTATCTGGGCGCGGGTAGGGGTTGTATGACGTCTCTATTAGGGGTTGTGGTAGTGAGGTCCTACCTACGAGAGGGGGAGTTGAACTTTATGGTTGCACCTGCCCCTCACAAGCTCCTTCGTACATACCATTAGCCGCATATCTCTGCCCTTTAACCCCCACCACCCCCACCCACCAGCCAAAATAATCTCCGTTTCCTTTTACAGGGGATACAGGGGAAATGTAACTCTGTAGATAAAAATATAACGCTAATGTATTTCCTAGGACCCTTCACTAAAGTTTTCAATGCAAAATAAATCGAATAACATGTCAGAAAAAATAAAATTTTGTATTAATATATGCTTTGTACCGAAAAATGCTATTTCCGCATCCACAGCACTATAGAAAGGAGTATCGGCAATACAACGACGAATTATCATGGGGATACAGTTGTATTATTTATAATCACTGGTGAAATGTTCTGTTTTCTGAAAATAAAGCATCCGGCCTGCAATGTGGAGGAAGGAAACCCCAATGCTCCCATCTTAAATGGCTTAAACCTATAATCTATTAATTAAATGAAAATATAAATAAAATAGAAAGGAGATTGAACCTAAGTCGCAAATAAAGAAAAAATATTTATCTTTATCTGGATAACACACCTCTAGTTTATTTGTCAAATTCTTTTTGTGCAATCTGCAGTTGATGGTAGTTTCTCATTCAAGTTTGATAATGCGCTATAATGACATAAAATAGTACTGAAATAATTTTGAACATGAAAATGTTCAGTTCCTAATTTCATAATTTACCAAATTAATATAATTTATACCGAGTCGGCGAATATCGCAGGAGAAAGTAATTAAAAAAACAATATCTTTGATCCATAATTAAATATTTCATTCGCGAACACATTCCACGTCTGGAATTCGTTCGAACATGAAATTACACGGCCAATTTTGTCAATAAAATTAAACAGCGCCTTTTTTGGAGCTAACTATACGACGAATGTCGAAACGACGTTGATATTAATCCCGACTGCTGGGTAATATTTTTTAAACCCGAGTTAATTTAAATCCAGATCAACATTTTTCCCAGTGACTCAACATTGGTTGATAATTGGCCCTGCAGAACGGCTTGGCCCGGGGCGACACCGCCGTATCCGGAAATCGGACTAATTATCTTAGAAGTTAACGAGGGTTCCAAATGACATCATTATTCATTCCATATATTGATTAGAATTAAATTTTATTCTTGCTTCTTAACAAATTATAATATTTAAATTTGTACATAGTCTGTACCAAAATCTGCAGTACTTTTCTTAAGAATATAAATCTTTTAATATTTCATAATTCGAAAATGTTTTCGAAATTAGTCAAATATTTTCACTACGGATGTACATATAATTTATATGACCTTATTTGTTGCATCGTTTTTACCGATCTCTCAACAACGTTAGTCGACTAACTACTGTCGCAGTATATCTGCAGTTGATACGTAGTGCTATGAAGAAACATTTAATATTTTCCACGACGAGAAGCATGGCCACGCGTGAAAGGCGTAAAGGGGGGATTCGGTCTAGACATTGTGAGGGTGGGTATGGGGGTGCGCTTTGTGCGTACGGGTAAGGGCTAATGGCCGTTGGGCGGTATATCACCCCCAGCCCAACCTTCTCTCTGATAAACGGCCCTGATCCACCTGTTGGTCGGCCGCCCTTCCTAATCGGCGGGTTAGGTTAACTCGTCTCGCGCACAACAGGTCCTCCCCTTGCCAGTCCGCGCCGGGCTCCATTATCCCCCTTTCTCCCCATTAAGTGCCCCGCGCCTGTTTTATCATCTGTCCGCCCTCCGGAGCGGCTCGCGCTCACGGATCCCTGTCCGCCCTACCGTATTATTTAGTCGGGCGAGCTCCCCACGAGGCGCATAACACGGCACAGATTTCGAAAACGCCGAAAAACCAAAGCCAACCTTAATTACATTAATTCTCCACTTGCGTAATTCCGAGTTGCGTAAATTTAGAGTTACGTCATTGTTTACCGCACAACTCGAATTAAAGGAACAATAACTAATTATATTCCGAGTTAAATCCCTTTCGACTAATCGCTAACGATTCATTTCAATATATAAAATTTTGATTATATCGAAGATATTCAAAATATAAAAATCGTAACATTTAATTTGTTTATTTTGGTTTGAAATATACTCTTGCGATATTCGAATATTTCATACTAACGCTGGCCAGCTTACGCCATCGTGAAAATTAATATAGTAATATTGAGACGTGTTTATGGATGTCGGCTTTGAGCACTCATTCACTACACTTTAAGTAAAAACATGAGGTTTAACGAAATGAACGTTAATGAGGGTGCCATGAAGATGGAACGGGTAGAAAGCGGGAACTGTCATATTAAGAAGTAAAATTCAATTGTAATTTTTCAGGAAGATTAGGGTCGGAGAACTACTGGTAGAGTCAATAACGTACAGCAGAAAGAGCTTCTGTATTACAGATTCTGTTTTACATACGTTTACTTTACAAAACAATTTCCAATTACTATCGATCTATACTTAAAGAAGACTGCAATAACTAACTGCTGTTAAGTCCAGCATTAGTCCGTAACAATATTTTCATATTATCATTTCTTCAAAATATGATAGTTTTGTTTTATATTTTAGTGCATTCTCTCGTCAGGTTGGCAACAGTGAATATTTTTCTTTCCTACTACCTGATTTGATAATAATCAAATAGTACAACAATGAGACCGGTTATAGTAATTAACATTTGTCAACAATGTCTTGTTTCATCTAGATTTCGTCTGAATGAAAACCTGAATGTTGTTGAAAAAATGTTGCGCAACTATCCGCCTCGTAAGTAATTTCGTGAGGGCTCCCTCCAAAGCGGTTAGGCAGCTCCTCAGCTGAGCACCAGTCGAAATTGGGCGAGAAGTGAAAGTTATTTGGGAAGGCCTAATTTACATTATGAAATCGTAGCATGGTACTTTGACTCCAACTTATTTAGCAAAGCGGGTAGTTTGCTATCATTTATTCTAAGTTATGTACTCGTGTTGCTATTACGGATTAGAGGTGGATTTTAAAAATAATTAATGCGTCATTTATATTTGAATATCTTTAAACTGGTCTGTGGTTGAATACAAAATCTGTATATTGAATGAGTACTCTGATCTACAATAGTCAATTTTTTAGAAGAGAATTCTTTAGTAATAATACTATATGAAACACACCATTTATTTATATCGTTTATAAAAGTCGAATAATGGAAGTAGTGAGAGCGCTTGTGCGACGGTAATAACGTGCGCGCATATGTAATTCAGTGTATTATCAAAGAAATGCAATTTGAAGATACAGTGAGGTATTGTCGGTGATTTCAAGAATAACCCCCATGCTTGAATAACCCTTTCAAGCATGTTTGCTTAAACCAACAAGTAAGTTTATCTTAATACGTATCCTCTGTGTACATACTTGCAGGAAACACTCCTGAAATGATATTACCCAACAAATACTAAGTTATCCGAAATCTGTCGGAATTCCCCTCCAGGAATGACTAGTAGGAATTGCGTTATCGAGTGGGCATTCAACTCGGATTCGGCGGCAACCTCTGAAGTATAAATGAAATAACTAAATACAACGTTATCCGGTGGGCAGTGAATTTACATGTATATTGGAAACGTCCGCGTCCCTACAACCTCCGACGAATCGTCGCCGCTTTCGATTAGCATCCCGTTCCCGACGCGTTGCCCCAGTCTTTGAGGCGGGACGAAAAAGTAAAAAAGTAATAATAAAAAACCCAGGCAATATTCATTTTCAGAATCGATTCGGAGAGAAGTCGTGGGGTTCTATTACCCGACGGTAGGGGCCCCCAAGGTAAGAGGAGCTAATGGCGGAGTCGGTCCCCGATGAATAAAACATGCGGCAAGTCCATTACTTGGGGGGTGGGTCGTAGCGCAGGAAGCCCTCTCCGCCAAGTCCAAAAGTACAACTTTCGGAAAGCCATTCGGCGCCCAGGTAGTGGATGATGCAGCGGTGATTGCTATTTGGCCAACTGATAGCTCTGTTACGACCTGATCCGTAATCGCTGAACCTATCAAATATTCGTGTTGAATGAGGCATGTTACATATTATATTATATATTTTTATTTGTGATATAAGCGGTTCATGGGAACACGGGAGAGTTCGAAAGTACGCCTCAATAGAGCTATTGAGGCGGTGTGCCCCACTATGGCGGAGTACACCTCGACACGACGGGGAAACTCCTCGTCACATGGACAGCCCAAACTGAGAACCGCTCATTCATTTGTTTCCGGAGAGTATGCATTATTATATTTTGCGATTTTGCGTTTTTTTCGATAGTATGTCGCTTAATACATACTGACGGATAATACGGATAATAATGAATGGATAAGCGAGGGTCGGATGAAGGAGACTCTACTGTATATTGAACAACGAGGAATATAAAAATAACGATAATATTTATTGGGGAGGATAAGGCTAAGATAAGGATTCTTGGCTGGGTACAAGTCCAAGTTGGATGTTTATCTAGAAACAATTTCATCATTAATAAATAAATAATACGTCCTGGTTTATGTATGATCCTTGTTATGGAATATAAATAGGTTAACTACTTGTTGGTCTGTTTATGACCGATAATGAGAGGACGCAAGGATTATAACGACATGAGCAGTGACTCTTCCTATCCCTCCGTTTCACTCTGCCCCCCATCTCTCTCCTCTCTCTCTCTCCTCTCTCTCCACCTTTTAGTAAGTTGAGCGCCGTCCCAATTTTGAGGTTAATAGGACGGACAGACGGTTAAGACTACAGCAGCCTATACGCCGTGCAGTGACCCACATTCAGTTCAAATTGGTCAGTGTAAATGTAGGCATGCAGCGGCTCCCTCTTACCACGACCTAAATTTTTGCCGTATCAACAATATACACGAAATCGCATTTCGATTTGAAAATCCGGTTCAATATTGGAATTGGTCCATGGAATTCGAATATAAATTTGCTACCCGCAAATGAATGAGAAAAGAGCTTACTGAATCCATTGAAATAACATAAAGGCTATTGTTAGTTAGCGTCAAGAAAATAAAGATAGTACAATTGAAGACTGGTTAGATTTTAATAGTGTAATAGGCCACCTTCCTGATTCTGCCACCGTCTGTAGATATTACAGTTTTTTGAACAGGAATTTACTGAATTTACTTCATTCCAGCTAGCATATTCCATCATTCAAAAATTCAAAAGTAGGTTCTATCCTCTCTGAAACATCAGTTTGAAAGATAGGTAGAGTTTTAGTGCTAAAGTTTTAGTACTTTAAAACTTCCAACGATTAAAAATGTTTAAATCCAAAGGCGGGTGATCATTATGACTAGAAGTTATCGAAAACTTGATCCCGATATCGAATGCGGGATTGTGTTAGTGTGGATGATTCCACCGGGAGAAATCTATCTTCGTATCGAACTTCAATACACAAAATAGGATAAATCGTAGGACGATGAAGTAAATAAAGAGAGCGAGCAGGTCGGACTAGTGAACTACCTGTTGGTAGAGTGCTCGGGGCGGGGTCCTACCGTGGACGGACGCGGGCTCATCACTCATAGGCCACGGAGTGCTCATCAACAGTGGCTGGGGTTCACCCCTGCACCTGCAGCTGCCCCCAGTCGGTAGTTCACCGGGGCCACACAGCATTACCATAACTACCGGGTCCACTGATCATCGGGACGAGTCCCTTCAAAATGGGGCACTGAGACCGGACAACGCCTCGTTAGTCGGCCGGCGTTCTCCCGCCCGCCCGTCGAAAATTAGTACCGGACGGCCCCCTCGGTTGTACCGCAACACTTCCTCCCTTGGGAGATGTGTTATTACCGGAAAAATACGAGCGCCGATTATATTTAAGCCGTCCAACTCTCTTTCGGACCGTACTGAATAATACATGAAATCGGTGATTCGCCTACTACCGCAATCATTTCGGAATCAAATGAAATGTCTCCTTCCAGATACATCCTCTCAATCTCTCGCTATGAAACGGGATTGTCACAGCTAGAGAATTACTTCACGGACTCTCTTTCTCGACTTTCTTCTCTTCACAATTACATCAACGATGACAAATTATTAGATATAGATAAACGCCAAGAAAATTGTAAACGGACTAAGAAAACACATTTCCTGTCAATTATTACATTTTCCTTGATAATTGGACTAATGTGCTTAGTTTCGCCAGGGTTCTAGACTGCAGAAAACATAGAAACTCGAACTGAATAATATTTTGTATGGAAGGGGCTGATTTTTTAGGTGACAAGTAGAGAAAACGGAATGTTATTTAGTAAATACTACTTCGTAGTTACTAAATCGTACTTTAGTAATAATTTTAGTAAATAATATTCTTTATTTTAAGTAAGACTTAACATTCTTGGTCCTTCCTCGTATGTTTATATTATATATGTACATCTATGCGCGTGCTTGTATATATTCACGTATATGTGAAAGCATGAATGAATAATTATAGAGTTTTATAAAAGATGTTTCATAATACCTTCTCGAGTGTTATTAATTAGGTGCCTCAGTTAAGTAGGGAGGTGTTCGTGTTTTATAAATCCTCCTTAGGCACCCCCCTCTCCTCTTATATAGGAGGAAGCAATTTATAATTGTGTAAGCTTTATTATTGGCCGTTTCACGTGGGCGTAGCTCCTCTGATATTCGGGTGGGGGTTACAAAAACTAAACTGCTGCACGCCCGGCGGGGGTTTGGCTCCCGATGGCCAATGATAAATCACGAGGTGGATTATGAAAGCAAAGAATAAAGAAAAGCCTTCTTCGTTCGGAGGAGCCTGGAAGATCGGTGTTAACGAAAGGACGGGGACGAGGGGAAAAAATGAAAAGGGAAAAAAAGGAAGAACACCTGCCCGCCGTTCACTAATGAGGGGGGCCCTATGGGACTCAAGCGAGGGAGCCCCCAGTATCTCTCTCTTCGACTCGCTGTAATGGCAATTCTATTATAAAATAAAACAAGAATATGTGGGTGTGTGTGGACACAAAGCCTGGAAATCAACAATCTAGAGAACAAAATTTTATAACTCTATTTCATGTTGCGTTATTCCATGCGAAACTAAGACGCTACCCAAACGAATGATAAAAGACGACGATTGTTACAAGAATGGCGATTGCTCGTTCAATTATGCGGTATACATACAATTAGGGCACAATGGGTTTTTCTTAACAGTCGTCGCAATAGCGCAAAACCTGGCATACTACGTGTCCAAATTACGAAACCACTTCAATCAGACGGGGCGATAACAGATTAGTTACTCGAAAATAGTTACCGATTTTTACGACTCCATTAAGTTCTCTCAGAATTATACATCATTCGGCAGACCAACACCATATCGAAATAAAATTCCGATGTCAGTAAACGGTCAGTAAAGTCAGAAGCACAAGTGGCCACGTGAATTCCCGTGTACAGATTCTTAAAATAATAGAATACCAAAATGCCTGGAATTGTTTCCACACAACGGATACAAGGCTATGTTATTGTACTGGAGGAGACCTACTTCTATGATTTTGGGTAATTGGTTGAAAAATGTCTCGTCCGCTACCGAGAGTACGGCGGCTGTGTAACCAACGATTGAACTTTGATTTATTTTATTGGGGATTTTAGATTGTATTTTATTTGTTCGTAGCTGTCTTAGAGTGATTTCAGTTGTTTCATCTTGATGTCTTTAAACGGTTGTTTTAAAACTTTCGTATAATATTATTTACGGGAGAAAATCTGATAAAAATGGTTGATTGTTAAAATCAACACATTAAAAAAAAAAGAAAAGATGTTTCGGACGTAGCCGGTCGGTTTACTAACAAGGCAGTCTCTGCCCGTACCTTGCGGCGTATCTGCAATTCATAAATTTTTTTTCTCCTCCGGGTACACCAGTAACGGTTCACCGTTCCTCGGCCTTAAGGTTTTTGATTAATTGTGGATCGCATTAGGGAGATAAGCTAAAAGGCGTCCAGCTGGGAACATCGGTCACCGCGGCCGATGGGTGAAACTCAGCCCCCAAAAAGCCGCTCTAGGGGTCGTTGAAATGAATATTTCATTTCGAGTAAGCAGAAGGACCCCCGGCGGTGCCCGGAGGGATGGGGGCGGGTTTGCGGGAGTTGTGTAAGGTAGCCGGTTTCTGATTTTGGGCCAGATAGTTGACACCACAAGGGTAGCTAGCACTATGTACAAAATCCGGGGTAAATGTTTGCGGCAGGTGCTCATTTTGAACTCAACCTAATCTTGAGTAATCTTGTATTCTGCATGAGACGTCCGAACGTAAAATTAATACATAATTTAACAAATGGCGGACAATTGTCTTGTAAGTAGTAGCGAATTAAAAGTAACCGTGTGGCCTAAAACTGGCCGATCTAAGAGGTATCGATTTGTGGGCATGCTTAAGTAGCTAATACGAATATATGTCGTTTACGTATGTCGTAGTCTTTATTAAAATCAACGTTTCTCGTCTGAAGTCAGATCCACCATGCTGGCCAATCCGCCATATTGATTCTCGTAGTTGAATTGATCCTCGAAGTTTCATCAATATACCGTCCGGCAGTCAGTTGAGGCTGGGAGAGCTAGTTAAAACGGAAATTATAATATCCGTATAGCTATAATTATTACAAGTTCCACTATACCAGTTGACCTATATTCATCGAAATTTTGGGTATTAATTCTAGGCACGTATTGTGGAACTACGCGTAAGGACAGTTGGGTACCAATCAATTTCGGGTGTTCCAAATTTGGCAGCCCTTCTCTCTCCTTCTATCTCTCGTTAACTCTCTCTAACACTCTCCCCCTCTCTCCCTTTGACTCTCTTTCTCCCTCCCACCCTACACCAATATATACGGCTCTCTATTTTAGCCGCGTTGCGTAAGGCGGGCAACGCACTCCACGAGGCTAACACTTTACTGGACTCGGTTCAATTGGGCAGGGCGCAGGTGTTTAATCGATTCCTATTTGGAAACTGTATCAACGAGCCAGCGGTGCTTTCACTTCCCGGATTTGAGCCGGCCGCCTCAGCCTCACAACAGCGTGGAACGCGCCGGGCCACGTCGCTACCGACATCCGGTGCTCGAGCACCGGCGCAATTTTTACAGTTAATGGAGCTGCGAGTGTCAAACTGATTAGGGCATTTTCACCTATCACACTAAATTTAAAATAGTTATGAAAGTAGTAAAGATTAATGTAGTTAAAGATACATCAATTGAGTTATCTTTGAACACTCAATCACCGATGAGGCATTGACACCATATTGTCTTCTTACCGAGGAGAACTTTAAATTACTGGAATAGTTATAATATCAGGTGCAAATATACTAACTGGTTGGATAGAATAAACTCCTATTAAAAGTCCTTCATTAATTAAAAGTAGTGGTGTTTGTCTCGAAATCATTGTTCGAAATAGGTTGCACCTTTCCGAAAAGAAAGGCCCAGACTTCTATATATATCAAAATTTGTCGGCCAAATTTTACCCAACTTTACAACAGCTTTACACAAACAGAATTGAAAATATTCTTCGTCTAGTTGGTGAGTATTAATCAGATCATCCCGTGCTACTGATACAGCAACGAGATTTTTATAGGTGGTCGTTAATATATTGCATACTGGCTCAGTTAAATGTAATTTAACTCCAGTATCCAGGTCCAAAATTAATTGTTAAAAAAAGTTTAGAAAGTAAAAGTTAATTTAACCTTTTTAACTTAATTCCGATGTTCCTTTAGTCGGAATATTATTATGGAAATGCCTTTTTTTAAGGATCGGTCCGGTTGATATTATACTTTCACTTATAAAAACCTAACAAGTTTTCGAGAGTCGAGAGCCGAGAGGTAGTGTTTGGTTCAACTTGCTTTTTAAAAGTGAAGATGAACAGACTGAACAGAATGTTTCACCAGGGTTATAATTTTATAATACGAATACAGAGTCTGTTATAAAATCTGACGTCTAGCCGTTAAACTATCATTATTACGTTCCACTTGATAATTACTATTCATTACTGAAACAATTTAGCTTTCGGAACAATCACTATACGTGTGATTCTCCACTTATATATACATACCGTGTAGTAACTGCGGCTTAAAGTGCAAATTTAAATATACGTTTTATTTATTATACTTCGAGGACGACGTTAGTTCAATCTATTTGTTCACTGATGGAATTGGGTCGCTGCAACAAGTCGCCCGGTTATCTCGAATGTCAGGGATACCGCTAATTCCGGTGGCTCCCGGTTTTTCTACTGTGGCCGCTCAGATCCTTCAAATTATATAAGGAGGCTAATTTACCATAATGCCTTTAATGACACCGGCAAGTGGGCATTCCTCGTTGCCCGTGGAGACCGGTCATCGGACAATTATCAAATTTCCCTGAGTACAGGTTTTTCGGCCCCCCTACGTCTCTTCCTTTATGTTCCCGCTCATATTTATACGTATGATAGTTTAATCGGTTAAAAGTCCGAACGAAATTCCGCTCGTCCCTATATGGAAAAAGGAGCGGCGATCCTGTCTGAAAGTTCCTTTCTGTAATTACTGTCCGACGATATTATAAAATTATAGCCTCCTCCCCCCCCCTACCATTTTCTGCGCGGACTGTTTGTGGTTTTGTATCGAAAACTTGCCTCCCTAGGTCCTCTCAAATCAATTAACCACAATGAACGATTTACGCTTTCATTTATTTCTCGGAATGCAGTTTAAAAAAGTCGAATTTTTTGTGGAAATAAAAACATGACGGCCGAAATTCAATGACCGAAGAGTAGTGATATTTACCTTCGAACAAATCTAAAAAAACGTATGAACATGTTAAAAACTTAAAAGTGCTGTTACACCGTACATACTACATTTTAACTGCATTCATAATTTATGTTTCCTCTATTCAAGATACACATTAAGCAGTTTACGTATAAACATAAAATTTGAATTAATATATAATTTTTAAGCACAGATGTCATTGGGTCACAACCTCATAAATGTGAGACTCAAAATTTGGGTTAGGGGTACACCAGAACGCTTTCTTATGCGGAGCCGAGTCAGACTTAATCCCGATCCTTCCACGTCCTCCTTCACCGGTACCTTCCTGAACTGTTTCCCCGTGACGTTTCCTTGATGCACTTGGAAGTTGTGATTCAACCTTGTGGCCACCTGCTGTATACTAGAAGGCAAAGAAAGCCCCTTCGGGGTTATAACGGTGCTTTACCTGAACCGAACCCGCTTGACCCCCTACCAGCCTCCCCATGCTCAACACTCGCACACACGTACGTTCGTCCACGCGTCAACACACGCGTACACGCTCACACACGCCGTTTTTTACCTTCCCCATTTCCTTATTTCACTTTTTCCCTCCTTCTCCTGTCTCGAGAGCCACTTCTTCGGCCTCCGTTCGTCGGAGAACTTTTTTTGTTGACGAAAAGCACAGAACTAATCATATTTCGTCGATACGTTTTTTCTTTTAGAAATCCAAAACAAAAGGGAAACAAATGTTTGGCCGCCCATTGTTCCATCCCCGAGGGTTATAATTCACCCCCTGCTCGTTGTTGTTTTGCCAGCTATTTTTTGCCTTTCTTGCCTCTGTCCTCCCGAACCCGATTGTAAAATCCGATTTTATGCGCCCGAACCCTTCTGCTTTTCGAATGCAGACTGTAGCCGGAGATAAATAATGGACCAGGGGGTAGGAAAAATCGTATCCCCATCACATAAAAATGTTAGATTTATCCAGCTCTGGATAAAATGTTTGGATCTTAAAGCAAACTTTAGAGTAATTTATGGCTGTGAAGTGGAGATAAAGCTTGTACCGTGAATTAGTGCAGTTTTCTTTTCTGATTTCTGTTTATAACGTCTTGGTTTATATTTAGTAAGTATTTTGTTGTAGGATTGAATACGGTAAATGTTACAATATCCTCTCGAATTACTAAAAGAGTGTAGATTATTAAGAGATGGTGAATGACCGATACTAACAAGAATAGGAACATAATGGCGAGAAGTGGCAGAAAAGGTACTGACAATGGCGTTATACCGAAACCGGGCTACCGATAGACCAAAAAAAGAGGTGACAGAAAATTATTCTTTCGATGTTTATTTATTCATTGATTCAATTAATTAATACATCCGTATATATAATAGCATTCCCTCGTTACAGGGACCATCCATCATATGGACCAAAAACGACCGAAAATAATTCTCTTCGTAATCCCTTTGAAATATATGTTTATATGGTAAGAAATGTGTTGCTAAAAGTAAATAGCGAAAGATTGAGAATAAGTCAAAAGGCTGGCTCGGTTAACTGGTAACGGTTCTTTGCTGAGTCCTGGTAGGGTCTAGTAAAAGCGAATTTAACATATGGTGGCAAAGGTCCTCTGGAGGGAAAAAACTCTCAACCCCCTCGGGGTTTTCGGAGTTAATGCGGTGGCAGGCGAACCAAGATAAAGGGGTTGGAGGAGATAAGGAGGGGGTGCCAAGGGTACCGTTATATAATGGTAAGGGGTTGCTCTTGCCAGCTTTTGCACCTGCTCCACCTGTTGTCTCTACCAAATCATGTCGCGTGTCAATCCGACCTTACACCCTTCGTCAATTCTCTTGCCTCTGGGCAAACTGTAAATTGTAAATGTTCAATTGCAATCTACTTCCAGATGTACAACAATTTAATGATCCATGCAGATTTCTTAT
Source organism: Lethocerus indicus (assembly GCA_019843655.1). Taxonomy (NCBI): domain Eukaryota; kingdom Metazoa; phylum Arthropoda; class Insecta; order Hemiptera; family Belostomatidae; genus Lethocerus; species Lethocerus indicus. The sequence continues at coordinate 9,457,661 of JACDQD010000004.1, forward strand.
GTTTTAAATTATTCGTTTGTCGATGACATGCGAAGTATTACGTATCTATAGTACACGAGGACGTATTCTATATCTATATATTTTCATTAAGAAATTCCATAATTAAATATAATCTATGTCGTGTAATAATGATTTCATTTCAAAAAATTAATACAATTATAATAATAACTGACGTTAACACTAGATCCACAAATGAACAATGCCAGACTTGTTTCGGTTTCTCACCGAAAAAATTTGATTACGAGTCCGCATACTTGCTATGGAGAAGAAAAGACGTACTTACATTGACGCTGTTAAAATTCTGTCAGCAGTGTCAAAACATGGGTAGTAAGTAGGCTTCTGTAACAGAAGACTACCGGATGGCAAAAAGCCTAGTATAGAAGCAGATCAGTGAATGCAGACAAAAGTTCGCAAAAATATTTATAGTTTTTCATATTCGCAGTTTTTAAATACATTTTAGTACGCTGTATTAAAAGCTACTAAACCGTATTGTTTTCAATATTTATAATTTGAACCAGTGTTTAATAATTCAAACAGTAATAGGTAAATGATCTAGTGAGGATGAAAGAAGTTGTGGTAGGGGCCGTATGGCACGTGGCACTTGGCACGCGGCCTTAGTGGGTGGTCCTCACTCGGGCCATACTCGCCCACGCCTCTTCCCTCCCACTGTAACCTTCTCACATTTAGTAGCACTAAATTTCAGTCAGACGTTCACCTAATCATATGGTTCGACAGGAATATTGATTCATCTTTCAATATACAGTGAACAAATGTACGATAGTATCGGGATTTCCATTTTTTTGCAATATACGACGTATTCTGGTTTAGATATTTCAATATATTTAAAATGATCTAATATGCATATATCTACATGTACATATATACATATTATTATATGTATAATATAATATAATATAACTCCCTCAGAGAGTGAGGGAATTATATTATATATTACATGATTTTATTTATTTCAATGTTTTCTAACATGGTTTGATGCATTCGTCAATCTTGCGACGTAACTGAATTGTGTTAATAAAACGGATCATTATTACGGAGTTCTAGAAACCGTAGCTGAAGCATCCTTCCTAAGTTTAAATATTATTATTACATTACGAATAAAACATTATATATATTTCAGGAAGCCAATGCCGGCCTCCTGTTTTGGACACGATAATAAATACGAAAATTTACTTGAACTTTGTTATCATTCTTGTTCTCCAGATGTACAACTTTGGGACAAAAACGTAAGCGACATAATTCTTGCGTTCTTTGTAAATCGTTAAGATAAGGTCTAATATTAACTGTACGATCCATAATAATATTGAAGGTAAAAGGAATGCAGTGCGAATAGAATCGTGCAGGTGGTCTAATGGTTGTGGCTAATATTATAGTAGGTTGGGGCCGGTCTCTTCTGTGTCCGTGTCGCTAGTTTGTTTTCTCTGTCCCGGGCCAGTCTTTCTCTCTCGTTCCCCTCGTTTCCCTATTCTCCCTTCTCTCTTTCTCTCCGAGTGGACCACACAGGTCGGCCCAGGTTTCTCGCCCACCCCCCCCTACGATTCTTCCCCGCGCCACTATATTATCCCGATTCGCCACGCTCCCCCTTCCCCTCGAGCTATCCTTCCCAACCCCATTTTCGATACAAATTTCCTCAAAAAATCCCGATATTTTTCACCCCCCCCCCGCGCGGGCGGTCTCACCCGCTGCCGAGCCTAATGGCCCACGGTGCCCCACTATTAGGAAAACAATCTTCCTTTATAATTAGAGCGGCGTGTCGGATCTTAGCCTCGGCGAGATGCCTCCCAGGCGTCGGTTTAATGGCTTCAATATTTTTTAATTATACCCGGGACCGTTCTATTCGTTTTTTTCTTTTCTTATTCCTGGCACGTGATCCGACCTTACCGGCCCGGTTTCGGGGTGCCACCACCCCGCCGATAATGTTGTCACGCCATTGTTACTTCCAGAAATATCTCGCGTTTCTACCGTAATTTATTAAGTTAAATTCCTAACTCCCCTCGCTGTGTCGCTGTCTTAATAACGTGTAGCTAGAAATTATTTAGTTGCAGTTGCGTGGGTTCAGATATTATATAATTGTGAACAGCCGTAGTCAACAACTGAACAATGAGACCATGATTTTATCATTAATGATTTTTTTCACGATCGCCTCTCATCGTAGTCCCATATAATCGACAACACAAAGCACAAATTTCGAGTCAATGAATTAACTAGTTGTTTCGACTGTAATTAAAAGCTTTGCTATGACTCTTATGAAACGTGTTCTTATCGCTACGTCTACAGTTCGTCACTGTGAGTATGGATTTCCGTTGTTTACCCTCTTATCACCGGTTGGCTCGTTTATGACGGCAAGAAACATCGTATGACAATGATAGTGACAATATCGCATTAATTGCGCCATCACTTGCCCGCGTCAGCGCATGACTTTCCACCATAAAATCAGAAACGAAACAGTGTAGATGGTATACTTGCAATTTTACTAGTTATTTCGAAACAGCTAAAAAAGTATCTTGATAATCTGAAAAGTAACAATTATTTGCTTTTGTTCTACATAAATTGCGTTTACTTGTTTGTAGTTTAACTATTACTTGTAATTGTTTTCACGTCTGTAAGCGATCTTGAGATACTTCTGTTGTTTCTAATATGATGGTTAAATCCTTCTAGTTTACTCGAGAGAAAAATATTTTCTCAAAAAAAAACTTCCTCCTGCAACATTTAATAGAATGCTTCTACAAAAAATCTGAAGAACGTATTGTCTGGCGATTGTATTGCGATGAAAGAATTTAATATCTGAAATTCGCGCATATCGGCGATTAGCACAATTGCGCGTAAAACAAATACTGGGAGAAAAAATATCTGAAATAATGTTTAGTTTTCCAAATTCTGGCCCGTCCTGTAAAATACTCGTTTGCGATTAATACAATACCCTATATGGCGATGAATGGGTGATTCACCATAATGGTTGTGAAAATCTGCACATAATCGAGTCATTCGTCTGTGGGATTGCGCACGGTAGGAAAGGTTATTGAACACAAGAGCTAGACAGTGACGCACATTTTGACCATGTCTGGGCCCATTTTTCTCCTTTAGCCTTTTAACCGGATAGAAAAAAAGATAATTTTGAAAATAAGAAGAACAACATGCAGACAAAAAATGTAAAAGAAGCAAACTCACGCCCGATTTCTAATACGCTTCAGTCGATTGTTATCAGCTACGCCGGCCCAGGAAAAGATAAAGGAACGCGTGATACGGATTTTCTTGCTCATTAATGTAATCTCCTTCTTTCCAGGCTCAAATGAACAGACCGCTCAGAACATGGTATTATATTTAGAAAATTGCAAATGTTTATTCTCTGTGCCTTTTTATTAAGTATTCACTAATTCCATTCGTCGATTATACGACTTCGGAATCATAGGAGTATTATTTAAGCCAAATTAGATATTAATTAGTGCACAATCTAATCAATTATTGCTAATGACTAGCCATTATTGTTACGACGATAAATATAATCAATATAAACTCTATGTCTCGCACCACTTGTAACCATAGCACTAATGTTTGTTCTGGAGTTATCCTGAGCTCATTGCGTAATCAATTTCATTCCAGTTTCCAATTGGTTATTCCATATTTTTAACTTACAAAGTTTAAATTATGCCATTTTTAATCTAAAAATATCTGAAAGGCTGAAATTCTTAAACCAATTTTGATTCTATATTAGATTAAATATTAAACGATTAGTTATTCCATACAATTTTATATCAGTTTGTCTTTAGAAGTGAATAATTCCAGCATTAACAAAAAATATGTTATATTATAAGGTCTTATGCGTTTTAGGCCATCTAATGAGAGTTTGTACTCTGGGATTTGTTCCTATCTTGAAAGTGCTACTTCCCGAACAAGTGGCATGTTCTCATTCGTCCGTTATCTTTCCGATTGACACACTTTCACATTTTATTGCGCTAGCCTTGTTTGTTTAGATTTGGGATTCATTAAAAATGGTCAAAAGCTCGGGCTTATTCCGTAAGATTAAAATTGAATAATAGTAATACTACTCCGTTAGACCAATTAATTCGGGAATTATATCCTGAATCGCGGTCCCATTTTTTCCTTATACACTATCCATCCCAAATCCTAGTTTCTTTTTCCTATTTAGGTATTTATAAGTTAAGCTAGACTAAATGCATTAAACTCCAGCTAATCTTAATCTTAGCCTAATTCTTTAATTAACTGAACTGTGGCTAATTTATAATGTGTACAGATTTGATTTAATCACAGGGAAAATTAAATCCATAAAAAACCGGAAGACATAAATTGCAAACATTCTCTTCTCTCTCACACAACATGTTACACTCTGCAACATTGCACTGATTTGAGAACACGGCACTGGTCGTTGGGGGCAATGTACGGCCGGTCGCTATTTGCGCCATTATAGACACACGAATGGCACATTTACGTTATCATTTACATCCCTTTGAACACGGCACTTATTAATTTAGGTTCTTTCCAAATAGGGGTGGGGGATCCTCCTTATTGTACTTCTTTATTTAGCCAGTTGGATGTGCCACCGCGGCCCCAAATAGCTAGTTTCGTTTTAATGCACCCGCACACTTTTCTTTGTGGAAAAAAGTGTACAACTTGAGGGATCCAGGCATAGATAGGGACACTTGTCCCAGCACCTGTCCATTTGCCCAATAGAGGGCGTACCAAAAGAGCTAGGGGATTGGGGTAGTGCGTGAAGCCAGTTGGGGGTGGTCGAAACTCCTGTTATTAAATCAAATGTGCATGTAAGTCCAAATATTACTGTTTATAAGCATAGGAAGGCTCGCGAGTCGGTATACTTGTGTTATCATACGCATATACATGTCAAATTTTAACATATATTCTGTTGTTTGGAATACTCTATATTATTTGTTAAAACATAACTGCCCTTATTTTAGATTGATAATTTCAAAAAATCAATTCTAATATTATCCCTTGTAAATTCTCTACCAGATCTAACACATATTATTACGTGCTAAATAATCTGTAGAATTTCTTATAAAGCGATCATACATACTGAAGTAAAGAAATAAAAACAAAACGGCTGTCTGTCTAGGGAATTGACTACGGCCTCTTTATATATGAAGCCACCTGACAATGCACTTATCGCGGTCATGAATCTCCCGTCGTAGATAGTTTGAATTGCGGGCGGCGTCTTCCATTCAGCCTAGGCCAGGACATTTTGGCAGCAGACACCGGCTCTTGACACGGCGCACATGACGCCGACCACACAGCTCGAGTTGAGTTATCCGGCCCACCGATTAATGACTTCACGCACCGCTTCGGTTAACTCGAGCGAGATTTCCGTTTTAATGAAGACATCCACGTCGGAATTATGGAAATGGGAGCCGTATTAAAACAGGGCCGCGTCACTCCGAACCCAAAATAAACATAAATCGGGCTAAAAGAACACAAAAGTGAAATTGGAATCGGATCTAAAAAGTCATACAACCGCGATGAAATTAATGTTGCTATTAGATATTTTTTATAAACAGTTTCGGTTTCAATGACGAAGCATAAATAATACAGGTAATTTATGCAGGTATTGAAAAATTCGTGTAAGAATAAGCACAATAAATAAAGCGTCGATTGGAAAGGGAAGATTTAGCACTTGGACAGGGCCAGAACTTATCTGAAGCGTCTTATCTTGAGAGCAAATTGAGAAATTCGCCACCGTTGAGAAATTTGTTCCCAATCCCCGACAATTTGTCCCTTCGACTCGGAACAATTCTTTCGGCATGCACAAAGAGGACGGGCTTTCAAAACTGAACTGGATCACGTCCGACTGTCGAACGCCGAGCGGGAGAATCCATTTTATTGTAAATGTAAAATGTTTACAATCACTACCAGTCTTTCTACATTTTTTGTCGTCTAATCGACGCTTCATTAAGAGGCATGTTGGGGTGGGAGGCGGGGGGGGGAGATAACGGACAGTGTTTCTTCGAAGTCGATACACGGTGTCAGTTTGGAACACCAATTAAAATGAGAAGACGACTGGTCCAATTAAAGATCCCCCGATCTTATCCTCGGCCATCGTCACTTCTCAGTTTCCAACCATTGTTTATCGAACCTTCCATCGGTCCTCGATTTTTTTATCCTTCCACGGCCTCGATAATAATTTATAGTATTTACCCATTATTGGTTTTCCCGTCCACTGGAATTGTTCCGTCTTTTTTTCTTTCCCGCACCGATTTATGATAGCTATTAAATGAGAAATGGGCCCGTTCTTCAAAACCTCGGGGCTCTTCATAATTCGAATTGGAAACGTCACCGACGCTCATTCGGTTTGGAAGGAAGCGTTAATTATTTCAGTCATCGACTTCAACCTAAAATGTTGCGTCCCGCTATAATTACTTGACACAAGTATATTACCTGTGTAAACGAACAATGCATACATTTTGTTGTACCTACGGGTTAGAACTTTGGGTGACATCTAGTAATATAAATAGAATCCAAAGATAACATTATTATAACTAAATTTTGTAAATTTACATTCATCCTCAATTTGAGAGGACCGTTATCAGTTAAAACGTTCATATTATATTTTTTAATAGTAGCCATAAATTTGAACAGTTTTTATCTTCAGTTACAAGATACTAAACTAAAATAAAAAGTTGTGTATCTTCAGAGGGAGGCTTAAAACCTCATTTATATTAATACAATGAATTAGTCAACAAAATGAACTTCATGCAATTTACCTCGGTAAATATGTAAATAAATAAAATGCATTAAACATAAGAAAGGCTTGCTGGAGTAACTATTAAATGAATTTAATTTTTCAGCGCATTCCTTGTTCTGAAATAATAAGCAAAAATGTTTCACCTCGAAAGCCTATCATTTGTTATTCGCCTCACACATTTCTTCGAGATCCAATTAATGAAATTCGTAGCGGATAGGAAACATCTTTTAGATATAAGTTTTTTCGATAATTGGTTTCTCGTAATTGGAGAGTCTTAATTGGTGCCTTTCTGTCCGATATCAGAACTGGAGGACGCGGGAGTTATCTGTAGGGACATCCTTTCCAATTAAGAAAAACAACTTGTAACTCAATTTCCTTTTTTCAATCAGAATAAATCTATATTATACGCCTGCTGGGAGTTGTTCCGAATTAAATGGCCTAATATTATGCTTAACTGACTTGTTGGCCCGGGAAATCAATTCGGAACGGTTCCTATCAGGAGCCATACGTTGTCTAAATGCCTGAAAGGTGTAACTCAGATTGATATCAACAAGACCATGTAGTAGGTGGAGAATACATTTAAATTACAGTGGCATAATATTTCAGATTTCCTGGAAGAGAGGAATTTCATGTATTGGAATATTTAATTCTTAGTTTTTCTGTTTCCACTCGCCAATTTAGTATAATCATAGATAGGCTTCGCCACTAGCGTCCCTCAGTAGATTAGTGAGATACTTGTAGTGAAACTGTTGGACTGATACTTCAATGGTGAGAAACCGGGCCCAGACTGTCGTAGGTAACAGAAAAGTACGGGATTAATTAATATTTGGTAGCGGGATCAATATTTCATTGGTGGACCGTATTCTAATGTAAACAGATTAACTGAAAAATCAAAATGGAGGGTCCCGGTGAGAGAAGGCCGAGGTTCAAGGTAAATCGGATCCTAGGAAGGAAGAAGAGGGTTTCGAGTAAGTCGGTGCCCGGTTGGTAGTAGTTGGTTAGTAAGTTGATTGTCCTTTGAACCGGTGAGCTGTGCGCCTCCCTCCTCCTCCTCCTCCTTCCTTCCCTCCTCCTCCTCCTCCTCCTCCTACCTCCTTCTTCTCATCCAACAGCATTCCTTACCTAAAGGTCATACCAGACACGCTCATTCCCGCTCCCCCTCTCTCTCGCTCCTTAACTCCCTACAATCTCCCCTTCCTTCCCCCGAAGTCCTGTCCGCGTCCTTTCTCCCCTTCTCTTTGACGGTAATAAACAATTTTAATGTTCGCGCTCAGTGTCTTGTGGTGGCGGCCACTCGGGCTTTTACGATCTCGGTCTCTATTTTTCTACCTCTACCTCTCCCTCTCCCTCACCCTCTCTCTCCAACTGATCGAGTACTTTTATCTTCGCTCTTTATATATATATATATATATATATATATATATATATATATATAAACACAAACACAAAAATGCCTAGACTCAATATATTTTAGGTCGCACCAGGATATTATTGCGGGTTCTGTATTTAATTTCTCATTTCTATTTCAAATTGAATTTAACCTGGAGGTTTGTCCGCAGTGGGGCATCGAACCCAGAACCACTTCCACGCAGGAATATTCTTACCTAGCCCGGAATACAGAATACTCTTGTGCTTCTTTACAATATTGTAATATTGCTTAATCTAATGTTAAATGTTAACTACGCCCGAAGTATTAACAGGATGTTCTTCTGAGCAACGCCGGACATGCTGGACACTGTCGTTTATTAATTGAGAATTTCAAATTCCAAACTGTCCTTTAATCGCCGGTTCAACCCCGATGGGATTATTAATGAATTATGGCTTTTAACTGGCATTGAAACAAAAAGGTTTAAATTATTTAACCTCATAATTTAAACAAATCTCAACTAATTTTTTTGATAGGACCCAAGATTAATTAATTATTCAATCAATTATAGTGTGTTTTGAGGTATATATTTATTTTTAAAACCATTTAATACCAAACTCAATTTTATTCTGCATCGGAGGTTAAATAAGTATGAACATATTTACGAAATATTTAAGGAATGGCAGGATGCGAAGTATATTTTCTAGTTTATATTGCTAGATCGAAGAATCGAATTAACTGCGGCTGTTTAAATTACTAAACTATAGTCTCATCTTAAAACAATGATATGGAATTTGGATATTTCATTTTATGCGTAACTAACGCCAGTAATTTATCTCTAGGGACTGTAAGTATAAAGATTAGTTATTATTATTTATTAATGTAACCTCTGTTGAAAATTAATAGCCGTGAAATGAACAGTCAAATTACGAACGATTCATCATTTTTCCTCGTTGTTATCCATAAAGTCTAACGGTAAAGATTTTAAGGGCTGATTGATTGATGGGGACTATCTGGATTTCGGAAGGGTTCGTATGGAAATTAACCGAGCCCTGATTTGTATACCTGATGTGTTTTCTATAAGGATCGATTCAATGAATGTTAGGTAATGGAAATCATTTGAATCAAACACAAAACGGGAAGTCGTTCTTCGTTTGTTAAATACATGAAAGATTCATCAATCAAACCACCGGTAACCGTAATAAAAACGGTTATGAATAAAAGGCATACATACAACGTTTAAGGCACGAAACGATAATGCGTCAGGAATCGGCCTTCTTATATGTTATTCTTATTTAAATAAATTACGTATCGGATAAATGTCAGCATAACGAAAATGCAGGTGTGGGAGTAAGGATGAGAGCGCCCTCCGCCGGTATAAATACTATATTAAGATAACAATATCGAAAAGGCGGCCTTTTCAAATATAAAAGTATTCATGTACAATTAAAATAAGAGAAATTACGGACCAAATAACAGATATACTCGCTGAGCGGCTTGAGTGGTACTGTGAAGTTACAATATTACTCCTCAGTTTCTTTATATTTTAATTCTGGTTTAGTGTACACTGATATTCTCGTAGATAAGAATGATTATTGTTAAATAAATATTTTTAGCATTTGAAAGACGAAGAGTCTTATTTCGAATTGGAATCGTAACTCTTTTTATATAAAAGTAAATATGGGCTCACTACACGGACTTTCGAAAATTGTATTTTCTGCCACCAAGTTTTTATTGACGCCAATATAATAATGTCAGGTATTAAATAGCCGGACTCTATTATGCGTGACAGGCTTCAAGCCCAGTAAGTAGTCAGAGTTATTCTTGGTGCGAATTTTACCTGGGCGTAAATTTTTTCCCGAGGCTTTGTCCCCTTTCCCCCCCCCCTCGACAGCAATTATCCCTTTCACAGGGGGCCTCCCTGAAGGGGTGGGACGTTCCTCGCCGGCAGAAAAATCCGTCATTCCGGTCAAAACCTTTCCGGCCATCTATCCATCAACATCATTCGTTGAAAGGGCTAAGGGCGAGGGGGGAATTTGATATATAAGATACCCCCCTATTCACAAACGATAATCCCACTATGACTTTGAATATGCAAATCCGAGGCCAAACATAGATGACGCCTGAACCCATTAGGTGTTTAAGCTCCTAATAGCCTTCTGATGGTAATTCAAAACTCCCCTACCTCTCTCCACCTTTAAGGGGTACATCTCCCCCAACCCTCGCACACACGCGTCCAATCAATTACCGTATTTGTCGTCGCTGAGCATTAGGCGTTAAATAGGTTCTGGCTTAATGAGCGGAACCGAGAAACGTCGAAAGTTGACTTGTTATGATGATAAGCCGCGTTTTAATTTACTATACAAATTGAGGGTTACATTATCTAGGGCCAAATAGTTCATTTGTTTCGCGTGTCGTTGGTTTCAATGATTTAGTCTCCTGCAGACGCCTATGAATTTATTCCCAGAATTGTTCGTTTTGCTTATTTTTTGTGTCGGTTCATGTGGTAGCTTATGGGAGAGTTGGCATATTATAAAATTACCATAATTTATATCCCGCTAGTTATTCGAAGAATTGTTTGTTCATTCACAGAATAGGCGGACGTTTTAATCTTAGTCGCATCAACGTTTTACTATTCGGGCATCATACTGTGGATTGAATTTGAAAATTGTGAAAGTGGTCGCATCTAACACTGTAGAAGATCCAGGTTCTGTGAGATACATTTTTAACCCGTGCAACATAATGCGCCCAGTATTACTCTCATTTATTCAGAAACCAGTCATGTGGAAACAAGGCGATGGGAGGAAACGGTACGATTATTAAAATTGGGCGGTTCGTAAGTAGTCAGAACCATTTCAACCTTCGGTGAGATCGTGTGATCGGATAAACACCGGAATCGAAATAGGAAAACGGAGCAATAATTTACGCCCTCCCATTGTAAAGAAGCGATTGGGACTTATACAAGTACAAAAAACTGTGCGTCCGGTCCGACGTCATATATTATTCAAACGGTAATGTAAATAGCTTCATCTCGAAGGCTGAGTAATGAGGGACCCCCGGGGCAGTGTCTTCCTTAATTTCGGGGGACTCTAAAACACTGATCTGAGATTTACTTTAAAGTCCTATTCGGCCCTACATAAATTTACAGGGTCCATATTTAGTGTCATGTATACGCGTTTCGATCCCGAATTCATCCTAAGGGAGTCTAATTGAGGAATCGTGGATTTTGAATATTATGATCCAACATACTAGGGGTCAATGTTCGGAGGCCAAAAATCCAAAACGTATATTCTCCGCCGGGCGCTATAATAATTTAATCCAAATCATGTGGGTCTCCCAAGCAATCGAACAGAAATCTCAACACCACACAATGGGAATTTAAAAACAATTACATATTCTCAATGGTGTGTATTGAATTTCGCATTTGTTACACATCGTAAATATTTGAGGTTAAAAGAGCAAACATTTTGTCATTAAGTGATTTTCCTCACGTAATAAATAATAATCAATAATTTATTTCTATTTTCTTGTCTATACCTTTCGGGAATTGTGATTTCATGTATTAGGATCACATTATAAGTGTCATATTTGTATTCCAATTATGTCTTATGCCATCGATTCGAAGTCTTATAGAAAGGGATTTCTATTTCATCGGTCATGATCATTTAAGGAGTATCACATTTAAGGAGTTACCCCGACTTTCTATTATAAAACGTAGGGTGTGCACCCTGTGCACCGTTGACGGAAGAGTCAACCCTTCTTGCATTCCTGTCCCTATAAATGATTATACAAAAGCCCCTCCTATGTAATGCAAAACAACCTTCCAGGTAGCTGCCTAAATTACCCCACGTTTACCAAACACGGCTCTTGGTGGGGTTCGCGACCACAATTCTATACCTACAGCATGAATGACACTTGAGTATTGTGATTGTAATAAGAGATATTGTCGATAACCTCCCTCTCCCCCCAATTTGAATCTGAAATGAATCATATTGCCAGCAGATCATGTGTTGACATTCAGCGCCTCATTTCCGTTGCAATTGCCTCAGGGGTGTTCCCCAAGTACTATCATTCCCGAGCCCTACAATTAATCATCGGGATTTAACTTTATTTTAACATGTTACCATATAGCCAGAGCGCAAACGTTTGTTTATTAATATAATTTCTAAGGACTTCTAGAAATAATGTGCGATGCAAAAAACGTTTATGTTCAGGCATTTTAATGGAAAAATTAAGTCATCGGAGTTAATACTTCCGACCTAGAATTAGAATTTGGGGTCTTTGAACTATAGTAAAGGGTCACGAATACGAAAATATTTTATACTTCAATATAGCCAGTATTTCCACCGCATTACGTTTCCCTTGTATGTTGATGAATTAATCAAATCACTTAAAGTTTATGTTCTTTAACCACATTATATTTTCGGAAGAAGTATATAACTTACAGTTTTTAAAATGTTTTCCTCTTTTTCGAAATTCTCAAACGCGTCCTAATAAATAAAATCCGAGACCTTGGGGAATACGAATGCGTGAAATTAATTAGAACACAAATTAAATAAAAGTAAAGGTTTAAAACTTAACAACTTTCCTTATCCGGAATCTCGACTCGGTCAATCTTGTACAGTCCGTGAGTTTTTTACTCTAATTCGATCAACGGGATAAATCCGGGGTGTTGATTAATTAAATCAAAATAGAAGAAGAGTATAATTGAAAAAAAAATCTCGGCCACAGTTCCTAATTCTAGACGACGCAAAGCCAGGAACCGGCTCTTATGTCCAAGCAATAGGTGTAATTAAAACAGTAATCTCCGTCACAATCTTCCCAGCTTGATGAGCGGCCCACTGGGGTCCGTATTTTCTGTAATAAAGAAATTAAATATCGTTCCTTCACACCCGTGATATTTATGATCCTACGCCCACGTGGTGTTTAAAGGTTATTGGAAGCATACGTGATCTCTCTGATCGATTTTGAAATAAATTATTTGCCATCCCTTAATCCGTCTATCCAATCATCAATATAAATATATAATAAAGGTAAGCCTGGAAAGGGACAGGAAATTTCCTCTCTAAGAAAAATTTATGGATTGGTTACATTTCGGTAATTATTACAATATAAATATAATCATAGGTACTTATAGTGCTACAGCAGAATTGTCTGAGTATTACTAACGAAATTCTACTGACAGTGGTCTAGGTAAGTGCAGGAAATGACTAAATGAGAGCGACAGGAGAAAAATTCTTTTGAAATAAAATGGATTGTAAAACGTCAAAATTTTCCGGTTACAACCAAACTGTTTATTCATTCTCCATTCTTCTGTATTCGCTTCAAAAAATGACCACCTGAAAACGCTTTAAATATTTGTATCACTCTCTTGTATCCAATAGTCATATTTTTCAGAGCAGATAATTCTCCCTTCAGAGTGAATACACAAACACGTGCGTCCGCTACGGTACGTAATTCGCTTAGATATTTAGAAAATAATAGTCGAATGCTGAATATTGTTTTCAACTCTGTAGAAATTTATCGGGCTAAAGCCGGTGATTCTGCAGCAAAGGCGCATTATTAGAAGGGAGGTCGATGAAGGACGCCTACTAACCCGTAGAAAAGGATGGATCGAACAGGACAGCTATGAGACAAATTAGAGTATAGAAAAGGGAAGGGGCGAAAACGCTCGAAAGAATATCTGGAATCGTTAAGCCGCGACATTTAAATAAAAACCCATATTCTTGGAGTATGGGACGGGTTCTCGCCTCCTCCAATTAGTGGTCGATCTGGCACCCCTTTCGTGGTCCCTGGAAGAGGAGGTCAGTGGCCATTATGGCGGGTATTAGCCGGGCCGGAGAGTGAAAGGCCGGTGGCTAACAGAAGAAGGAGCCCCGGGCCCGGGTGAAAGGAAGCCCGGGGGAGCCACGTGGCGCCGCACCCCAGATGGCGCCCCTCCCTCCCTCCCCTCACCCACCTCAGTTAGGGGAAAAGTCTGTTTTGTTTTAGCCTCTACCCCCTCAGCACCCTACCCTCCTCCTTCCAGTTACCCTCACAAATTGGGTGCGTTGTCCGTTGGACGGGGGCGGCGCCTAATACCCGGGGGCCCGCCGGCTCTAGGACCCTTCCCTTCCGCCCGACCATACTGGATTACCGTATCTAATACTGTCAACCTGTTCCTGTTAGACTTTAGGCCTTCTCCCTACAGAAAGGCATCCATTCATTCCGAACTATATCGGTTACGCTCCCGGTTCCGGACGTTTCATATTTTCAGCGTCGGTTAACAATTCGTTCGGCAGGGAAACGACGAGGAAGTAACGAATTATAAATAAATTTATTTTTCATTACACGGAATATCCTAGACAATATTCAAACATAATAATTGGTTATTCGACCCCTATGAAGAGAGATATACGTTTCACTGTATATCGGCACAGATGTTCACAAAAAGGCCTAACCGGTTTCTTCCCACCGAAATTCGCATAAAATCTCCCTTTTAAAGATAAATATCTCTCATAAACCCCGAGCTCCACGAAGGAGCACAACTTCACACCGGGTGTTGGTTTTCAAACAATTTTCATGACAGAAAACAAACTATATAAAATGAAACTTATTTTAATTTTATAGAATAAAATAGAAATAGGTAAAATAATTTAATAGTAATTTAACCGCGACATTCCGACTTTCGATACCGGGCACATTCCTGCTCAATGTTGGAAACTTCTTTTCTAACATCATAATCTATATATTGAAAATCTATTAAACAAATTAGTTCTCATTGGTATACAGACGATTTTTCTGGAATCAACAAGTTAATCAAATACTGACCATCCCAAATATAATCGGCACCTTGAGACCTGTGGAAAATTTAAACACACCAACGAACATGGCAACAATGTGTGTTTTTCCTTAGTTGAATGTGATATAATGTTAACTGAAATATGGAATCTAGCCTAATGGAAATGTTTCTCATCGAATTAACCGAGAGAAATGAATCTCCCGTTATATGCACAAACTGATAGATTACTTCGATTAAACTGAAACAGGTGTTAAGTAGCACCGATCGTAAATATAGTATATGTATTTGGATTCCAATTTTAGATTACTTATTATAGATTACTCAGAACAAGTTTTTAGACGCCTCGGATATTAATAATACCTTACACGTTTGTAACTTAAACAAGGGTTTAATGTTGATAACATACTTCATAAGTGGGTTTTTTGGCTGCGTACGCCATGTTTAAAAAAAGATTGTACTTGGACAGCGTTCTTAAAGAAAAGTACGATTTGTGGTGCTACGGACAATATATAAATAAGATTTGATTTTTAAATATAATTTTCAATAACATTTGATACTAATAAATAATTTTAAAAGATTTTATTTTCCTCCTGACATTTTTTCTTAAGCTGGACCAGTTTCGGTTTTGTGGTATCAGTCAGTAGCTTACCATCAGTAATATATACGCACGTTGGCCGATGTATTCTGTAGGCACTATTAAGTTAACTGAGTGATTGAAGAGAGGATATTACACAAGAAATTATCCAAAATCATATGCGGACATTTGCTCCCTAAACTGATATTGACGTCGTGTTTTCTGAAATCCTTGCGGCTGAGCGCAAATTGAGAGAGACAGAATTAAAGTGACGCGGGAGAGGTGGCGGGCCGAAACAGGTTCCCAAATTCCGTATCCGGTCCAGCAGTTTTTTTCGAAATACAGAAATTATTGAGTTGCGGATAGTAGAAAATAGCGACAGCGAGTGTTCTGGAGAGGATGGTTGGGAGGGGTTTAAAGAGGAGCTCAGGTCGGCCTGGAGGGGGAACCGCGAACGTTGAGGCTGTCCCACTTCGGCCAAAACCAGAACTTTTACGAAGAACCAGTTTTATGTATTTATTCTATTTTTGGGATTAATGTCCCAATACCTAACAAATTAGACAGTGAATGCAATTTGAACGATTGAAGGCTGGAACGGGGCCTTCCCGCGCCATAATGTTTGTATCGGGTGTCTTTTCATTCTTTCTTGTCCCAGTCCGTCGACGCGTGAAATCGACTTTACTATTAATCAATGTATTGGAGGAACATACACTAACTCCCTACGGAAATTCTTAACAACCTACACCCTTCACGGTAATCACCTGATTTGCTCTTATATTAGGCCACTGTTCATCGATAGGGGTTACTAACTCTTCGCATTCTACTTCGCAGGCAGGGCAGTAAGTGAAGCGAAATGACTTCCCTTTTAATTGAACTTGATCCCATTGTTGCTTAACCGATATGAATGCACAATACGCTTTACGTCTCCCACTATGAATTGTAAGATACCAGGTATTAATAATAATAATGCACGTTTTATTTTGAGAATTAATACCATTTTGTATATTTTAAATATTTCATTCAAATAGTTAAAACATATACAACTCCCACACAGTGGAAAGAAAAATAACATTTCAGTTTTTAACATTTACTAGTATACATTATAGTATTCCATAGAAGGAATTACAAAACATATAATTTACAAACAATATGGAATGGAAGACATTTGTGATTGAGTTGTTCATAAGGCACTATTCGTAATTACATATTTGTCTGTACACAAACAATTATAAAATATGTAATTAATAATAACATTTTACAAACAAAGCGCTATTTATAAATTTATTGACTTTCCCAAGTATGCGTACAAATATATCCTCCTCCTAGAAACTGATTCTAGAGGAGAACCCTGTATGATTACCGGAATACAGTCAGTGTCCTTTCCGCATAAATAATTATTCTAACAAGAATAAACAGGAAATATAAATTCGGCGCAGATTCTGAGATCAGTATTGTATTCGATCTGCGTTACATTAATTTACCTGCCTTCAGGCATTACTTACTAAAACACATTTTTAATATCACATTTTTAATTACACATAAACAATAATAGTATCGTATATACACTCGTAAGATTTATAGCCGGCGTGAATTCGATATTCAAATACTGCGCTATCGTAGTTTTGAAGTTTCAAAAGTACGATACATCTTCGTTTCGAAAAATGAACGTTACATTTAAATAGCAAATCCACACTCGGCATATACCAAAGGCACACAAGTGAAAGACTGTAGTTATTTTCTGGAAGCTTTTAGAAAACTAAGATTTTTGGCGATGACTCGATAGATAAATAAGTCGACGATTATTTCATCTCTATAAATATAAGAAGACCGTGTTTTTACTAGTACCAATAGTTATACATTTGGGATACTATTTACTGGATCGACACAATTTTATCTGTCGAGGCAGGGCCCCCAATCTAAATTTGTAGAAAAACGTGGAACAGGGCGGTTACCACGGTCTCCAGGGTTTCTCTTCGAGGACTACTTGCTTGTTGTGGTGGAGAGGAGAGGGGCTGGAAGGGAGAGAAGCCGGAGGCGTGGGGGTCTTCCTGACGACCAGTGAGAGAGGTAGGGGAGGGGGGCTGGGAGGGCTGAGGGGAGGCCTCGGAGAGGCGGTGGAGGGGGGCGAAGGGTAGCAGGAGGAGGAGGTGGTGGAGGGAGGCGGGGTGGGAGGGCTGGTGACCAGGGTGGCGGTGAGCGGGGGCGGCGAGGGCTGCTGCCTCACCACAGAGGGGAGGACCAACGCGATGTCGCCGTTCGGTAGGCGGGTGGGCACTAGCTGCAAATTGCCGCATCCGGCCGAGAGGAGGATGCCGGCCGCGGGCGCCGCCTGACTGGCCCCACCGGACCCGGCCACCAGCGTCACTTGCACACCGGCGCTCTGCTGCTGCTGCTGCTGCTGCTGCCGCTGCGGCTCTTGCTCCCGCTGCGAGAACTTGCCCGCGGTGGCCGACTCCTCGAATTCCTCCTTGTCCTTTTCACGAGAGGGCGAGGACGGCCCCGAGGACTGGTGGTTGTTGAGGCAGGTGGCCAGGTGCTGGAGGAGCCTTCTCTTGACCGGTGGCTCCAGCCCTGGGAACCTGCCCACTTCCCCGCGCACTCTGTGAACCCCGCTCTGAACTTGTTCAACACTTTCGGGTCCGTGGCCGCAGCTAGCGCTACTTGTTGCCGCTGCATCGCCTCCAAGTGTTTAACAGTCATCTCCAAGATGTCGGCTTTCTCCAGCTTGGAATGTCTGGCGGGCTGAACAAAAGAATAAAATACGTTAGGGTCTCTTCTCTTTTGGAACGCGCTACGACTAATGTTAGGAATTCTAAGTCCGCGATGGTATAATTCGAATTTATGACCATATTTTCTTTTTTCAACTTTAATACGCGTCGGACATAAACCCACGCTTGAATGCTTATAAAAACGTAAGCCGGTCAAGGATATTCGTCAAACGACCGTCCGCTTTACAGTCGGGTTAATAATGGTCTGTGGGTAATCCGAAACCTCCGGAAGAAATCTAAATCTTTTCCATAGAGCGGCAGGTATAGAACGTTTGTCTGCCCGCTCCCCCCACCCAATGATTTATGTCAGGTATAAACGCATTTTGAGTTAACCGCCCCTCTGTCCCAGGAATATCAGGAATTACTACGAACTTTATGACACCATATATTTTGCCTTGAAAACTTATTCAGTTATGATTATATTTCAGGAAAATTTAATCGGTTTTCAGTAATAAATTTGATCGAACATTAATTGTTTTATGAACTTCATATATAGCAATACAATATGGGGATGTTTCCGCTTACTTAATCAAAATAAATATATTTTACACATTCGTAAAAATAATGAGATACTTACGTCTTTTTTCATGGCGTCCAATATGAGCGATTTCAATTCATTCAGACAGTTGTTGATTCTCGCCCGACGTCTCTTTTCCATTATTGGTTTATTACTCTGAAACAAGAAAGACTGTTACCAGAAACTGATCCGAGTTAATAAAAAAATAATTAAAGCTATTACTTTAGCGAACCAGTAGGAAACGCAGCAGAAGGTAATAGCGGTTGAATATTTTCAAAATAAGTTAATTTTTAAGTCGCCCTCCTTTGACACTCCTGACTTAAATCAAACGAAGTTAACTCAGACCGCTTGAGATGGACGCCGATTTTACATTAATTGTTTCAAATTAAATTTTAAGGATACTTAAATCGAAATATAAACTGAAATTATTTCGAGAGAATACCAGAATGCGATTGAACGTAAAAGCTATCAAACGAACGATTTTGGGGGGAAAATACAAATCCGGGTTTGAATTTTGTTATATACATCGGTTATTTTAAACTTGTAGAATATATGCGGGAAGATTTTGCGACGTTTAGGCAACAGCTATTCCAACAATTGAGGAAATAAAAACCATCTGGGCCGGTCCACGGAATCTGGCGCCGCATAATTCTGACGTACATTCAGCATGGGTCTCACTGGCCTCAACCAACTATCCCAAAACCAAGAGTAGACCATTGGTTTAATTTATTTGCAAACATTTTTCGAGAACTATATTTTCTAGGAAATAATATAATTCGCCTTTACAGTTACCTCACCATTTGTAGGTCGTCTTACAGAATTAATTCAGTGTCGGAAAACGGACTGAATTCGCCACTACTGTTCCTTGTATATATACTTATATAATGTACGGTCCCGCGTCAAATATTTAATACATATTTTAAGTTAAGGATAGCAATGTACCGACATACCAACTTACATTCGGAGTTTGAAATATTATTGAAAGGGTCCATTCCACCGACCGTATTAGGAATAAAAAAAAATTTACGGGTAGTGAGAGGCATTCTGTATCGGAAGGATCCTTCCTAGTTCAGTTTTGAGTGTCCACTTTACTGTTTATTTCAAGAGTGTCAAAAAGCGGCCGCTAAATACGAAAACTGTTGGGAATACCGTTTCCCGTAGAGTATAAATTACCGACTCTACGGGTATTACTCTTGTCCGGACCCGTTCTACACTATATAAACCGACGGTCAACTAAATGCTGTACATACTCGTCTGTTTTCCGATCTGGTCCTCTGGGGCGACGCGACGGCCGTAGCGGACGTCTCCTGGGTGACTGGGGCGGTACTGGCTCCGGTCACCATGGCTGGGGCGGTCGGTTCACAAATTTGGCGAGAACGCTTAGCGATTCTCCAATCACAAGATCTTTTCACTGGGCTCGGCTGGGAAGATGCGGCACTAGACTAGTGTGAGTAGCGGTAAGAGAGGTTGAGCGGCTACTGAGAGGCGTGCTGTAGGTGCCACCGTTGGAGTGGGACTGGTCGGGTGGGGTCGGTGGCGGGCGGCCGGCCTGCAGCGTGTGCCGGCCCCACTCTGGTGGGGGGCCAGAGCGCGTGCCGCCCCACCACCACCACCGCCACCGCCACCGTCACCGTCACCATCACCATCACCACTACCATCACCGTCATCTCCGCCTCACCCAACACAACACCTCCCGACACTAACATTTTATTATTCAACCCTTATACTTAGCCTCACGTTCATCCCTGTCTCCATTTCGGTATAGAAAACTAATAATTTGATTCGTGCAATAAAACATTGTTTCTACCCGTTACTGAGTTAGCGAAGGTTTTGGTTTTATCATCATTCCATGTATGCTGCATCGACTGACATGCTCTTGTTAACTGACGGAATTCGAGTGGGCAGAGAAAATCGTCAGAATGATAAACGATTGAATCTGCCAGTAGATAGGTTCCAGGTGCTCGGGCGTCCTGACAAATGATAAAGGGACGTCGATCTAGCGTAACAATTTAACCTCCGAAGGCGTTTGGCCACGTTGACGATAGTAAAGGATCAATTTTAACTCTTGAGCTTCGAAACATTAGGCATATAACCGTCATGTGACTAAAATACGAATAATGTAACTGAGTAATACAGTGAACGGGACATCAGTGAGATAGGACCCGACCAGCTGGTGAAAGAAAGCCAGATCGACTTGTGTGATTGTGTGTTTATCATTCGAACGTTATAAAAAAAACCCTATGCTTAAGGAAGAATGATTAGAAAAGAATTGAGGCGGGGTAATTCCCACATTCCGTTAACCCCATTAATTACGGATTCACCTTTCGGGCATTTGTCCAAGCCGCCAACGGCCGACTGGGACGTAGGTATTTAATTTAATGATGAAAATGCTTTTCCCTTTTCGTCGATGAAACTTACGATTTCAATAAAATGGCATTTCTTTTCTATTCGAAGGTGTGCGTCATAGCCATCTTCTTCTCATCGACAGATAGATTACTATGAATTCTATTGAGCAACAGAGAATGAAAACCACAAACTGATATCAATATTTCCATGATAGATATTGCCATTTTAAGTAACTCCCGTAGAAATTTAATACGACGCAAATGTCTAATCGTTCGGTTTGGTAATACGAAGCCAGAAACAGTTCAAGTATGAAGAAGTGTAGATTAGTGGATGAAAGAGAACACATATCGTATTCAGGGTCAGGCTCGGCCGCTGGCAAGACTACTTGGGCTTACCCAATCGGACCAATTCCGATAACATCGTCTGACCCTACACCATGTCAGACATCAATTATACGTATATATATAGTCCAGATTCAAATCTCGCACCGTAGTTGTTCTATATTACCTACATTAATAAGCGTTGGTATTAATGCTTGAAACAAGAATTAAACAGTCGAAATTAATAGCTCAAAAAGTAGTTGAAGTATATTTGTGATATCAAACGCAATAATTGGATTCTAATGTACAAAAGGATGAACGAGCGTGTTTGGAATCAAAGAAATTAAATTGGTATCATTCGGTAAAGAAAACGCCTGGAGTTATGTAGGCCCGCCGTGCACACAGGTAAGGCATACCTGCCGATATTCACCTCATTGTTAAAGCCCGCTTTCTCTCGAGGACATGCGTTCGTACTGTTTTATTGTACTGCATTTTCTCGTAATGGCGACTTAACAGACAGTGTTTGTTCCGACGGCACTGTGCCAATTCCAGATCGAGGATATTGTAGTAATCTTGGTAGTTTTTTTGGCATAAATCGGTACTCCTGCGGTTCGGCACGAAATTTTCTCCGTCGTTAAAATTTGTCAAAGTAAAATGAATCTAGCCGTACTTCAAGGTCGGCACGATCCTTATACGGCGGAGGGCTAATAATTGTGTTATTTTTCAGAGAGCGGGGTTGCGCAAGGGGCGGTAGGGGCGGAACGGGCAATAAACACCGCTAGGCGCACGTCACCAGACCGTCTGCCCGAGATAGCCTTTCGACCCGTGACTGGGCTCCTCTTATTTATTTATGAAGAAGAGCCGGGACGGGAGCGCGCCGGGTTATCGGCGGGATAAGGGCCGACCTCCTTAGTCGCGCGCCCGGCGCCCCCACCACCCGCATCCAGCCCCGCAGCTCGTAACTCACGGCCTTATCGCCGTTCGGCGATAACCGGGGAGGTCGGCACGGCCCCACGCCTATTCCTCCCTCAGACCACACAAGCCAGTACCCGTACACCCGATAAACGGCGTAAGTATACGTACGCGTCACCCACGACCGCTACTAGACATATGAGGATCCCGGTCTATCATATTTACCGGTCGATATCAGAGGAAGGAGTAGCGATAGAATTAGACCGAAAATAATTGATAAAATATAGGTGTAGGAAGTAAAAAAAATTCACCCGTTTAAATCGTACATGCGCTGAACGTTATGCGCTGTCTTTAGGAATGTTGGCTTTTTAAATAATTCCCAGATCGAATTGGTTGGTCGCATAAAGCGGTGCGGAAAAGTATAAGGACGCGGTGGAGTCCTGGAGCGGAACAGTTATTCGGGCATATGACCGGGGGTAGTTCCAACGAAAGGAACAGTTGCCCATTGTGAGCGGCAGGATGGGGCGGCAGGTGGTAGCGCGATCCCGTTGTGTAACCGGGACGCTGGGATGCTGCAAGGGCCCGTTACAGGAAGTAGGAAACAAGTGGCCATTATGACAAAGCCTCCAATCACTTTCTCACGCACCCCCAACCGCCCTCGCTTCCTCCCCCGCCGATCTGTTTTTCGACAGGAAAAAAGAGGGACGAGCTTTAATCCCCACCCAGTCCCTGTCTATTGTATTTATTTTGAGTTTACGTTGTCGACAAAACCCCTTGGGGGAACCGGCACTACTTTTTTCCGCCTAACTCGTAATACAATAGCTTGAAACTATCGATGTGCGGGTGTTCGGAGAGGAAACTGACCTCAATACGCTTAACTGACGGAACTATATCATCGTTTCGGTGCTATAGCTGCTGGGACCCGCGGTTACGATAATTGGAATAAGTCCTTTTCACTCTTATAGTTGCAAAAAATATCGAGAATAAAGCACTAAAGTTCCGGAACTTCCCAGATCAAAGCACGATGCTTTGTCTGTATTTTCAAACATACTGACAACTGTTGGAATCTTATGTCTCCACTAAAACTTTCATTTACAAGATCACCTCAGGTTCGCGCTGACAAGGGTACCTCGATTTAGGATACTAAATGACCAGAATGTGTCGCTTAAACGGAACATATCTTGCGTGCAATTAAATATTAATCCGACCAGTCTATTTTCATCTTTATTATCAGACAGGACAGTATCGAAGAACACGGAATAATATTCGTTTCACAAGTACTGAAACCGATTGCATCATTTGAGGTCGTATGGTTAATTATAATTATTAATCATCTTTATCGGTCAGTTATTATTCAGTCTATAAAACGACAGAAATTGTCCACATAATTCGTTTTCCATCACGTTATTTGTATTGTTGGTGTTCACTAGCGAGACATTTTACTAAATTGCTAATATATATATTAAATAGAATACTCGTGAAAACAAGGATAAAATTAACTTTCAGGATAAGGAAGAAATTTGAAAACCTTTAAATTGGTATAGGACTGGACATCAGTGGGAAGCAGGCAGATCGGTGGCGCACCTGGCGAGGTGTTTTTGAAACCTCGGGCGTTGTTGATTTAACCGTTTTTTCGCAGCAACTTCCGGCCCAATCATAAAATGATGGAGCCTTATCTCATTAAACAAATCGTGGACACTTTCTTACTGTCCTCTGTTACACTAATAACTCTGTAACACAAATAATGGTAACCTAACCAAATCTACGAGTGAAGATAGAATATCGCAAGAATAATGGCATTCGAATTATACCATACTTCCGGGGTTGGAACGGGGCATTTTCGCGAGTACGTTGCATTTTTGGTGGGACCAACCACTTACTGGAAGGTGGTAGCCCGGCTCCAGGTCACAATGGCGGGGACAAATAGGCCTTTTGCTCGACTTCTGATGGACACACGACTTTAGCGGATATACACAAAAGAACTTCCCTGACTCCGGTCAAAAATCGCATCCCCCGACCGGACAATAGGCCCGACTGGACAGGAGGGAATGAAGGGTTGTGACAGGGGTCTGAGCGATTGCCCCCGTCCCCCTACCGTTAGACCGGAACCCTTCCCCGAAGTAGCTCTACCGCTAATCACGATTCACCTTTCTTAAAGTGTATAAATCCACAATGGACAATTACGTTCTCACAGTCCATTGTCCCCTCCTCGGGATCATTCTAACCCATGGTAACGGTAACAGCTCACTGACCATGCAAAATCAATAATATCTGAGAACGAAATTTATTTTATTTATCCATTTCTGTTGTTAGGTTGATATTCAACATAATTTCCCGAATTATTCCATTTTTATTGTATACTTGTATAGCGCTTCATTACTTTATTATAGACATATATATATATATATATATATATATATATATATATATATATATATATATATATATATATGTGTGTATATATATATATATATATTTAAAAAAATCAATAGAAAAATTACGTAAGTTACATCGCCTTGGCAATACACGGGTACTGCCAAATTAAGTTTTATTAAGTGGTTTACGATTAGGGATTAACGTAGGCAATATTTTAACAGATGAATACGTAATGCACACGTTTCCGCATAACGTTCCATATAACGAATCGTAGATTATTTTTTCTCAGCTCGAGACCGTGCGTATGCCCGTCGAATGTTTTTCAGGATGAAAACGGGCCGAGAGAGAGAGAGAGGGGGTGGGTGGGGGAGGGGATAATCTATCTGTTCGAGACGGTGCACGACCCCAGCTGCCATTTCTTATATAACCAGAGCAATAGGCGAGGATTGATTCTCTTCAAGGATTTCGGTTTCACTAACAACACAGCTTTTTGTGTCTGTGTCTGGGCGATAATGGGGATAGCGGGCAGCGATAATTTGGCAAACAAAGAATCCAGACGAAGTGGTGTGATCTTTCGACGCTCGTAAATAAAATAAAACCGGCGGGGATTTATCTGCGGGCCGCTCTTCTAATCGGCAGGCTGGGCGGCCTCCGACCCGGCTCGCTTTTTCATAGTCTACCCCTCATTGTTTATCGGGACCTTTAGACAGAGGCGGCCCGCTCCAACCGTGACTGGCAGGAAATCGACCGCCAGCAATAACAATCACGGCCGCCACCGCCAGAGTCCCCCGCCCCCGCACTATACCCCAGTTATACCGTTGTATACAACTGTTCAGCCCGTACGCGTTAAAAGGACCACCTGTCGTCGAGCAAGGGTTGAACGGGGGAGAGAGAGGAAACCGCCACTTCCTAATAACGGTACATACCCTGATAGCACTTCAGGGGCAATACTCCTAGTGCTTCCAACATCTAATTCGCACCTCTCTTACACACCGTCGCCCTTGCGTATTTCCGCCTTAAATGGGGATTCTGAATCCGGGGTTGTGCGGCTGTTTTTTAATGGTTCAGGTATGCAATCCCGGAATACCGGAGGTCGGAATCGGAGCCGCGGGTACGGCCAGCTGTCGTTACGCCACTCGCACGATTCTGGGTCACGCCCCATCGTTTGTCACTTTCGTGGATTATTAAAGTGGAACCCCGTCTAGGCGGGTGACACACGGTCCACGTCCAGAATGAGCTATTTGTCAGAATTAGGGAAGTCGCTAACAGATAATGCGTCGATAGGGTTGGACACCCGTGGACGGGTAGAATTCAATTATTTTTCTTTCATCCACGTTTCCTGCTCATCCCCTGTCTGCGCACTCCGTCCATTACTTTTCCTTTCGGCTTTCATTTTCTTTGTCCGAAAATCATATGGAATCATTTTTATTGGTTCGTTTCATTTCTTTCATCAGGGGCAAAGCGGAATACATAACTTAATATACAAACACAGTATTATATTCCAGTGTAAAAAATACAATTTTGTATTTTATTGAAACATGACAAGATACAGATCTAGTATATCATACAGGTTTCTAGTTTGTCAATATGGTTTTACAATGGCGAAATAGAAATACAGGTTTCATGCTCTAGATTATAAATACAAAAAATCAATCGCGTGATACATTCTGGTTCATTTATAGCGAAAATGAGCCCGATTGTTTCACGCCTAAAGATTCAAAATCTATGGGGTCGGCCTTGACCATTGCTACACTGAAACCGAAATAGTATCATTTGTTCAATTGGTTTATCGGCTGCATCGTTCCTTCGGATTTCTTCTAACCGTATTTGGTCCTTGTATTTTAATCTATTCCCATTCTTTTCCAGACTTTCACTTTCCAAACTCTCCCTTTTCGTCACCTTCATTGTGAACTCCAATCGGAGATTTCGGAATCCATCAATGTCAGTACACTTTAAATTGTGTGTTTTTTTGGTGTCCAAGTTAAGAAAAAATGTCAGTAATGGCCCCAACCACAAATTACTTTTTGTCCAATGAATTTGGAATTGAGAGAAAATCGTTGGACATGACAAACAACGTCAAAAGAAGTTTGTGATTAATTTAGAACCATCGGAAAAAAGCATAAATACAGCGTAAAACATTCGCAGTATAACGTTGCAAGATGCACGCACGCTATATACCTGAAGAAAATCAAACATAAAGCCAACTGGAAGAAGAAACATTGATAATTTAAGAATGTATAATTTGTAGGTTTAAATGTGTGTGCGTGTGTATTTTACAGACACCAGATTTGTAAGAGATCTCTTTATTTACAAGCGAATAAAACTGTGGCAAATTGATTGTAACTTAAATTGGTATTATCGGTAATACAACGTTAAGTCTTGACTTGTGAAATGCGCTATTTACTGAGGTTTTCTGCTAGACCAAAAAAGAGGTTGGGCAACAAGTTTAAAGTTCATTACCCCTGCAATCTTCTACCCACTTGTTGATTTGTTTACTAGACCGGTTTTGGTTTGCCGCCACCGCAAGTACATTCGCGTGGCTCCTACGCAAACCGCCGACGGGGCGCCCTGTCCGCACTGGTTTATATATTACTTTTAAAGGTTTTCATTTATTTTTCCTTTATGTTCGGGTGTTCTGAGTGTACTTTTTTCATAGTGGCGGTTTGAAGTTCGTCCCTAGGTTTCACGATAAAGCGATGCATCGCATCGGCCAGCTTGGGCGCTATTTGATTTAAGTTATTAATTGAAGGGGTGTTCCAAAATTTACCGGAGCTACGGATCCCCTTCGAATCTCGGGTGCGGATCAAATTTGCCTTCAATTATAACTTACTGTTACTATTTCAAGTTTATCTTATCTCCCTTTACGAAAGGGCGCCATGGTCGGTCGGGTGTGTGTGTGTAAGTTGGGGCGCCTTCGGGGATGATCCAGGCGCGCTCTCCCTTTCTCTGTGGGCCATTGTGTGTGCGGCCAGAGTTGGGCCGGTAAAATGGGCGTGGGGCGCCCACGCAAGAGGCGCACAATGGCCGAGCACTCCCCGGCCCAGGCTCGTGTTGTGGCAACTCCCAGGTATATTATGCCTAACAAAAGACACATACCCGGCAGCGTCTTTCCTTCTACGGTTAAGTCTCTGTTGTACCGTGTAACTCCGGCCTGTCTCCTAAGTGGAGGATTCCAGAAACCTATAACTAAATCTTGACTTTCCCATTTGTTGCGGATTCCAAGAGTGTAACATTTCAACTGGTCGGAGTTTATTCGTATGTAATTTATATTTGTTCTTTGTAGTTCTAATCTGATGATCTCTAGGCTAGGAGTCACCAACCTTCGGAACGAGTGGGCCACTCTGAAATTTTAATAATTTTTTGTAAATAATTTTCATTTATTTATTTTAAAGTTTATTTCATTCTCTCTTTTGGGTGGAATGTGCGAACAAGTCACTTGTTCGGAGATAGAGGATCGCTGTGAAAAATCTTTTCCTGTGAATTGTCTGTGCGCTGTAAAGTGCGACCGTCAAGGTAAGTAGATTCTGCACATAACAAGTAATAATTAGGGCAATAAGAATGCGTGCTTGAAGGAGGCGATATGATTCTTATAATAATCCCCTGCTGGCCAGATTTTCCTTTTTTTCTGCAATTCCTGAATTCCATCTTAATTTGTAAGTCATTTTGCGTCGTCTTTTCCCGCCGTATGATCTTTGAAAAAAAGACAATTGCCCTACGAGTCCGGGTTCCAAGCCTATGTTTGGAAGTAGAACAGTTTAGATCAACAGTTTAGATTGAGACGGCCGCATGGGATACACATGCTCTGGGCTACTTAGCTGATGTTTATTCATTTACAGATGATTATACGTTCCGCTCAATTTTATGCCCTTTGTTGATTTGTAAATGTATACTCGGGCGATCATTTAATATAAAGAATTCATTCGGTCGGTCGTCAACGTTATAATTTGGAGCACCCAATTCCATGTTAGACCTCCTGAGTTCAAGTACGATTTATGGATCGCAGTATCGCCATACGAAGGTAAACCTCTTGGCCCATTAATGGCAAAAAAAGGATGAAAAAGAATCTAACTCTTGAAATATCTGAATAAAACTGGAGTGAAACGTATGATCTGAGATTTGCTAAGAGAGCCGAATGATCTTATCTATCGTTTAATCTTTTACGGGCTCCTTTTCTTATTTTATCTCTAGGCAAGGTTCTAATTAGGCGGACTCGTTGGAGGGACGTTAACAGCGCTCGAGGAGCGCAGCAGTTTGCCTCAGGTGAGGCAAAACACCGAAAAAAAATTACATTTTAATTTAAATTTAGAACTAAAAATCTGGCATTTCAAAAGATGCTGAAATATGGACAAAATACAATAATTTGTAATTATCCTGTCCAATTTGAACAGGTGCCCGATTTTATTTTTTCTTTTCTTTTATTTTATTTTATCACACATCCTAAACAAAATGCCTCTTCACGAGTTTGATCGGGTCAACTCACATTAAATTATGGATCCAAGAATATTACATATTAGAATTTCACACTTTTTTACAATATTATATTGTTAAAAAAGATTAATTTATCAATAATTTAATCGACGACCTTCAAACCTAAGTCGCTAGGAAGGAAATAGCGAAGGAAGGAAATAATTGTTTACTTTAATTTATAATTAGTTAATATAATATTGACCCTTGAGCAATTGGTTTTATTGTACTTTGTTATTTTGACACATAGATCTCATCCCGGCAGGAATGTAGTGAGATACTTAGGTATGTCAACTTCCAACAAGCCATTCTGTAGTAACGGTCAATACAGTCTGTTATTATAAGTAACAAGGAATATTTCACATGAACACCTGGCCACAAAGTACGTACAAATTTACCCTTCTGGTTAGCCGATAGGGATAAGGTTAGACCGACTGGCTCATTAGCGGTGGCCAATGGATAACTAGGCCAAACTGGAATCCTCAGTCGCCAAAAAGATCTGACAATGTTATCTTGGGCCAGCATCCGGGCGCGGGCCAATTCGAAGAGTGTATCTTTCTCTTTCATCTAAAACCCAGGGACCGTTAGTTGACCACCGGTCGAAAATCTACAGCGGTTGTTTTTCAACCGCACCCCGATCTACGCTAGATGCTCTTTCGGCAAGGCTGAACGTTCCTTTGAGACATAGATACAAAGAAATTTGGGGTGCGGTCGATTCTAATGGACGCGGATAGCAAATTGCGCTACGGAATTATGAGTTAATGATACTCTCGAGTGGTCCGAGAGAGGTATCAGGCTCAGTACAAAACACATATTGACAGGTGTAAGCATCGTATAGGCATTGCTCAATATCAACGGCTCACGATCGAATAATTGATCCGATTGAATCATGACATAAAATTGGACAATTTAAAATCTTACTGAGAATATTCACCCCGTGGGAACAGCCACATCGTTGCAATGGTTTAGCCTTCGAACTCCGCACAAAATGAAAATGAAAATGGAGAACAAATGGGGGGGGGGGGAAGAAGCAGGAGCTACTGCGGGCGTAAATTTAAAATACACGTAATTATAAATTTTCCAGTGATTCCCCATCGCGACAGCTCTGGAATCCGGGACTTAAAAAAATGAGCGGGGTAATTTTCAATGTTGTATCGGCCCTCGAGCCGCCCGCCCCCGCCCTTATCTCAGACGGGCTTCTGTATTAAATCTTCCGCACAGACACGCGTATGCACGTCCACACACAGGCGCACGAGCGACCGGTTCCTGTTGTACCCTCCTCGCTCGTTATGCTAATGGGAAGTGTCCGAGAGAAGATTTCTTTTCCACGATTCTGTGTTAATTTCCAAGAGTGTCCAACCGTGCTTTACCTAGGGGAAGACGGGTCGCCTCTCCTGTCGCATAACTCGGCAACTTTAATGCCCTTTCTATTTCAAACGATAATCTCCGATTTAGGTATCTTCTAGGTGCCGTATTTCATGTTACCCTTATGAATAAAACCAGCCCCAATTGTACCTCTTGCGTAAAACATGTAAATGTGTATTTATGTATATATATATATATATATATATATATATATATATATATATATATATACTCTTTCTAATAGGCGGCAAATCATGAAACTACCTGGTAGTGTTCCCTCCATTGTAGGAATTACAAACAATGGCCTGATTGAAATAAAATTTGAAAATCAATATCTTTAAAGAAAGAGAGAGATATGAGAGGTTTAAGTTCTAATATCTGTTAGTGCGTAATTGTGTTCTTGTTAAATTCTAGAAATATAACTTATCCTATCCCAATCGCTAAAGCGGTTGTTCTTTTTGAAAACTTCATTTACACCGCTGCATTGTGGTTGACCATCCGACGCACGGTCGGTCGAAGCGTCTCAATCCCGAAAACCGATTTGGTTTCGAGGTAAAACCCGAAACGATCTTGGGTGGGCGAAACGTGGGCAGGCGTCGCCGATTCGTAACGAAGTCGTTAGCCACCGGTCCGGGCCACAATGGGCCGGCCCTCGCCTCCCATTGTTGGCCCAACAGAGAGAGGGGACAGAAAGGATGTGTTGGTTCAACACGGGGCCCAGCCGAGACAGTTCCAGCTTTATCTTAGCGGGAGGGCTGACGCCCCCGCAATGTATGCTGCGCATCTGCCCGCGGCTCACAATGGATCCACCAACCCCCGGGGCTCGGAACCGACTCTCGGTTGACCTCGAACGCACCACCCTGGCCTCAAAAAAGGAAATCTTTAACTTGAAAGAAATGTGCCCTACTGTGCTGTATGTGTCGAGGACTACTTCTACTGACGGAAACTTTCAAGAAAATAATACTTTCTAGTTCGAACTATATTGGAAATTAGCTTAGTAATAATAATGATTTTCTGCGAATAATACTAGTATATAATAACTGAATATCTCGAGCCGTACTTGCCTGTGATAGTATTAATGGGGAATGTATTCGATAAGACACAAATTTATCATATCAATTCTAAAAGGAGAAATATAAGAATGACTTTTACTTTATTATTTTTTCTTATTAATAATATTAGATAAATAGTTTCTTGATATGGGTTCAAGGACCAACAGATTGAAATTACGATTGTGGTCAAAAATGATTATATTAAGTTTTGTATTGTTTAAGTAGACCTTAAATTATTTTGTCGAGTCTAACCTGCTTTGAACCTAAGTGAATAGGTTCCTTGAGGATCATATTAAATGGGCCCGTGCTCTGAAACTCCTCTGGGGGTGGCCGTCTTCAACAATGCCACCTCCGTGACTCGTACACATCTGCCCCGTGGCTTTCCCATTACCACAATGACCTCAAGACTCCGGGGCCCATTTACCTCTGACGTCCGGGGGATTTAGAACTCTATTAGTTGTCCACCACTGTGCCATCCGGTGAAACGGACCAAGAGAGAACTCCTTAGTTTGGCTTCGAGCACATGTCCGCGCTTAAATGAAATTTTTTGGGTTTACTTAGGGCCGATACGTATCGATATGGAAAAATGATTTGTCAACTGGACACGTTGGGAGGAGATAATTGGTATAATTCATTTGAAAATTACTGGGCTTGAAATTTGAGAAGTTCTCTGTTCACTAAAATACATGTTAGGCGGCCCGTGATAATATATTCATTCTTGCGATGTTTTGTCTCTTCTCTGTGAGTTGGTTTTATGTTAGACAGGTTTCAATTTTTCCGTGTTCAGTAACATTCAGTAAATAACCAGCCCTTAGCAACTGCCGGTTGGATTCCTTTCTGCAGTGTTATCCATTAGCAGACGGAATGATACTGAACGTGGCGGGATGATGAAACAGGTCTATGAGAAAAATTAGCGAATAATCACAGAAGAACGAACGAATAATGATATTCTATTTTAACTCTTATAAAATTTGTTCATTCTTTTTGGAGGGGCAGTTCTTGACGAGTATAAAGTCAAACAATTTGTTATTTGGACTCGATACATTTTTTTATTTTTCCCAATGTTGCAATGCATATATAATCCCCACGATTATAGGCCCGCATTTAATGGAGTTTGCTGACCCCCGAGGTGGAATGAGTCGCTGGAATGAAGCTAACGCTTAATTAAAAAGAGGCTTAACTAAATAAGTAGATTTAAGATCAATAATTATACATCCGCCTTCCTCACTGGTGTACCCCATATTATCCTAATTGCTTAATTAAGAAAAACCTCGAAGTAATTTGATGTTTCAAGCGTGTCGGGTTTTCGCGACGATAAAACACGGTGACTGATATTAATTCAAATTTAATTCGTGCCTGCCGAGATTTCCCTCACCCCCTTATTTTATTCGTTTGTCTCTGAAAAAAGCGTAGAAAAATGTTATAAATGGAGACAGATTAAATTCAAAAATTGAGTAAATCCAATTAGAAATTGGTCCGAGGCGAAAAAACAAGTGCAAGAATGTTAAAAGCTGCGTGCACAGTGTCCGAAGAGGCGTAATTGGAATACTTACTGCGCAAGACCAAAAAACCAAAGAAAAATATTTCGTCGCTCTAATGACTCCGTAACTGAAATGATAATGACACGTTTCAAGTCGGCGATTTACAACTTCGCGCCGTACCTTGGCCTCGGCCGCAGTTGTCTTTTATATTTACTATAATATATATATAATATTCACCGAGGACGCGCATTTAAAAAAAGGGTGTAAATTTTATCAATTTTATATTTAATAGACTTTATCCAAATTGGAGTCCACGCTCAGTTCAAGCCGTTGCCCGTCGGGGTGTCGTCTTCCTGATACAGACTTCAACTGGGCATTTTCGATACGCCCCGAACGCTGACGGCCAAGATTCTGAGTCGACCCGCATTCCTCCAATTCCTGTTCTTTTAGTGTTTTCTCGTTTTCTTTCAACTGCGCCGACGATTATATGTTTATCCCCCGTACGACCTTTCGACAGTCAGGCGTTCGGATCCATCAGCGATTTTATGACTAACCTGAAATCGATAAAGAATACTTTTATTGGAGAAAATAAACTCTCCTCCACAATTATTGGAATTTTCGAATCCGCCCCGGACATAACGTCAGGAAGAATCCCCATTTAATTTTATATCTGAACTTCTTTCCTGCACTTACCACTGTTCAGTCTTCCAACTCCACTACGAACTCTGTTGCCTCCCTCGTCGGTTTATATTTCTCATTAGTTTAATGCGTGAATCAGAAATTATTTCTGTGTTCTATGCCTGTGTGCTTATGTGTTATGCTCGTTCTATGCCTCATGATCATCCTTGATACGAATGCAGCATGAAATCATATGCAAATATCCGTTACTGTTCAGTTGGGAACAATCAACGTTAAGCCAAATTATCGCTATAAATTTGATATAATATTTAAACGCTTTTTCATCTATCTTTTATAATTAGAAATTCAACTATGATATTTACACAAAAGTACTTTTGTAACTCTGTACACACGTCCCTCAGCATTTTAACGTGAAATCGCCGTGAATTATTTGTGAATACTTCAGGCACAATCGACATATTTGGACGTTTAGTCCACTTAACCATTAATAGTCATGAATGGGGGTGAAATTATCCCGCTATTTGATGAGTAGACAGATAGTTTCAGTCTGGAAATGATTATCTTTAAAAAGTTCAGGTCATATCTACTTGCACGGGATACGTTATATTAAAAGTTTTAATACAGGAAAAAATTTGTCCGTTTGGAATTTTTTAAACATTGTCTGTGCCTTCTTATTGATCGCCTTTTTTGGTCATAATCGATTCGAAAAAATCTACATTCCTTCCTTTAACCAGTCCAATTTCACTATAAAACTGAAAGAATTTTGTCCCCATCTCAGTAATAACTTCATCGTAGCCGTTCCACTTTCATGCGTTTGTCAGATATTTTCTACGAAGACAGACCATTATAGGCAAGGAATTGTAAAAAGTTTCGGAACAGCGTCGAAAAATCCTTAGAACGTCAGTTTCCCCCAGCGACCTCCAGTGAAACCCATCGGCCTTCTTGGTTTAAATATTTTCATTTAATTATCGGAGCCGTCGCTCGGGAATATTCGGAGTGCGGGAAGAGAAGATAAAAAAGAGCCTGAAAAACGAATGGAGAGAAAAAAGAAAAGTTGGATTGTAGCGGGGGGCCACGCGACCCGCAACATGAAATACGCACCTGCCTGACCTCCAACCTCGGCACGCTCAAGCCCATTTACCATTCGAAAGGATTCCAATTTTCCACACCGCCCCAAACTCGTTTGAACGCAGCCACAAGATGCGAACACAAAAGGTAAACGGATAAAATATCGAACCGTCAAATATAAACACGATTTTTTCCTTACAACGCAAAGACGTTGCGTGTACCACAAATGTAAAAGACAACTTCCCCTAACATTGTCGTCCGATACATTAACAGTTTCGCTCCTAAGCACGCTTTACACATTTAAATTTTATCGGGTAAAAAAATTGAAATTTATTTGAATTAAATATTTTGGCGGATAAAATATTCGCATAGATGAATACTTCTGAATACAATCGTACTTATAAATGTTATTTCGGAATTTAAGTTTGAATGGGATAATAAGTTTCGAGGTAATAAAGTGCCAACGTTTGTGCGAGGGGTAGCTGGCATAAAATTCTTCACGCGTGTTTCTATCTTCGTCCTCACGATTGTCTTCTAGTTATAAGTTTTCATTTTTATTTAAACCGCAACAAAATTAACTATCGGATTTACTGAAAAGGTTCAGGCGACCTGCAGGCCTTTCTCTCGTGTCAGAGATGTTTCCTAGGGGCAGGCACTCCGGATCAAAAAGAAACTCCGTTCTAATTGGTAGGCCGACTGGGGGAAAATTTTAATTCTGTTGGTTTTAGAATAGTCGCCGCCCGTTCGATTGTCCTTTTGTATATGGCCCCCAACGATAATAACAGGGGAGACGGTCGTATTTAGTTATAATGATTTCTGGCCGGCGATCCGACTAATAATTCATTTCGTGAACACGCCCCATCCTAGACCGGGTAATTGAAGAAGGAAGAAAGAAACCGAAGGTCGGGGAGGATTAGAACGGTGTGGGGCGAGGGGGACCCTTTATTTCAATATCAGTGACAACTGAATTAACTGAAAATCGTTTTCGTATCTTGTGCCTGGGAGCGAGCCTCCCGAATATTAATTGTCCGGCTGTGGCCGAGAGGGGGGACTTTTTCCTTTTCGGCTTTTTTTCATTTCTGGACAGAAAAAGAAACGAGTGTGCCCGGACCTGCGTGCGCTCGTACCAGGGGAGTGGAGTGGGGCGCCATCTTTTGGAAAGACCTCTAAGTACGAGGACAGTGTAAGTAAATTAAATTTAATTTATCCTTTATTACCTTTTTATTTATTTAATCTGAATAGCGTTCACACATGGATCGTTTCAATGCGATTGATTTGAATGACATGGTCCGACAGTTAGATTATTAAGAGATAATATTATCGTGGGGGTATTATAGAAGTAAAAATTTTAAATTACGAAACCGATCTGCTACAATAATAACCGACGCGTGATTTTAGCAGCATTTCGATGACCGGAAAAACTTTCATACCTTCGGATAATTCCCAGTAAAGTGTATTTCCACAATTTCTAGATTCGGGATTTATCGGGTCGATATACTTCCGGAAACCGTAAAATGTGGAAAAATCGTTCAGTCGGGCTGTCCGATTCCGAATTCATGATTTATACCAACGATAGGAAAGAGAAATATTAACATCCCGTTAAAAGGTTCCCGGTCAGGCTTTGGGATGTTGGTGGGGTTGTTGGGTGGGGGTTCGGTCGCACGACACAAAAATTAAAAGCCGCGGCACAAAAAAAATAGAAAAAGAAATCTGAGGCGGCTCCTCTGAGGGGGCCCCTTCTGCGGGACCATTCTTCACGAGGGCGGAATTAACTGGCTTTCTACGCGGACTAAGACTTGACTCAATTTCACGCCATATTAGGAGGCCCTTCTCGGCCCGTCCGCTTCCAAATGAATAGGAATTTTTTTTTGTGGCCGTCCTAATCGATTTTCAAAGACTACCGCTAGATCAGATATAATTTTAAATTTTTATTTTCTTTTATCATCTTATTTAATTTTTCAAATATCGTAGATGCTATCGCCCACAGAATCCTAATGCGATAACGCTCAGATTTTATCGGCCGTATTTCGTAGGCATTTGGATATTTGGTTGGGCAGGTGTTGGCCGTCTGAATTGGACGAAATTGCGTGATTCGTTTTATTACATTTGGACTGGTACAATTAATTGAATTTGCACAAAGTCAAACAGTTTTTTTTATCTCACGTTGGTCTGTCGTCCATGCAGTTCTCTTTTCCTGTTTCTTGTCTTGCCCTATGATAGACAGTTCCGGCTTCTCATCATCATTAGTAGCGCAATTAATAATACAGGTAAATTATTAATTAAAAATAGAGGTATCTAGCGCAGGAATAGCAATATCGATATCAGAGTAATAATCATTATTATTACATAGTAAGCGGCCTCTAAAACTGAGGAAATAAGGAAAACACGGTTTGGTTCGTTAACGCGAGACCCTGATATAGGTTACACAATTATCATGGCGTAATTCTTTTGTTCCCCGTAAATAATAAAAAACATTTTCATATTGATATTTCATAGTGATATTTTTTGGCAGGTTGTTTGTCGTATCCCGGCAGTTTCGTAGATTATTCTGAAATGTACATTTTAAAATTACATTCTTTTCAAGAACAATCGGAACAAGATTAGCGTGACTCAGTCAGCAGTTTTAGTTGGCCTAATTTTGTACAACTTGTTTGGGCATTCTGTTCATACATTCACTTTCGCCTTCAGTTCCACAAGGCCGAGAGAAGAAGTAAAACAAGTGTTATTTGAAAAAAGTTAATCTCGACCATTTTCCCTATTCTTTGAAGATTTCTAATTCCAATTTCTTTGCGATAAATAAATTTGGAATACCATTTCACCTTGAATTTGTGGCCAACTCCCACTGAGCTGTTTCACATATTAAAATAACCCGGTTTCGATTTGCCGTATGCAAAACGACAGTTACTACTGGCTGGGTTTCAAAATATATCAGTATATTGCAGAGGATGGTGAAAAAAAAACTGAAACTAGACAGAAAATTGCTAGACAGAAAAAGATTTATGACCTAGTAATGTATGTATGTGTGTATGTGTAGATAAATAAAAAATTCTATACCTTACCGCATTATTGGAATGAAATTAAAAAATAGATTGTCACTGACGATTATAGGTACTGCAGTTGTTTGTTGATGCAAAAGTACGGTACTCCCAGTCTAATAATGAAAGTTCAAAAATTGATGTCTGCGGAAATAGTCGTGGTGGTAAGGGGAGCACAGTGCAAAACATCAGCATTTTATTTGTTTATTTCTGTGCGTCTTGTGCAAATAGTTTTATTACTTATCTTTTTTCTTCAAGCAGACCGTCAGAAATAACAAGTTGATGGATTGGCAATGGCAGTCATGCGCTAGGGGTGACATGTTGTGGATGATGAGTCAGAGATGAGGCGAGCATGGAGCAGTGGGTGTCTGCGAGGAAGGCGCAGACTTCCTGTAATCTGCCGCCCCTGCTTGTCCTGGCTGCCCCCAAACTACATTACACTACCGGAACCAAACAATAGCCGGAAGTGAGCGACGTCCACCGGCCCATGGACCCCACTAATCGGACGGAAACAAATTAACATTTTCAGAGTCGCACACCGGAGTGGGGCCCACCTGTGCCGCACAGGTGCCCCTCATATAGGCCCTGTAAATTATATCTCTAAAAAGCTTGTTGCATGTGCGCGAATCATAATACTGAGTGCGGAACCGGCCACCCAGTTTACGTTAAAGAGATAGTACGCAAAACTAGCATAATAAAAATAACATTTCTTGCATGTGTGAAGAAAACAAATTTTCATCATAAACTTGTCAACAACGAACTGGTTCATTGACTACGAGTCTCTTCCGAAATTATAAAAAATTCGGCTGTGCCAAATGGAAAACAAATTAGTTTAGAAATTAATTCTGTATAACAGGAAGTGTTCCTTTTGTTTAATTTGTGTTGTATTTATTGAGTATTTTTCGAGTATGCATTCACCGATTATTTGGTGTAATTATCGTGTAAAATAAATTATTCGATACATATTTTTTCCAGTAGTTTTTATATCAAGGTCTGTTTCAGGACACTAGAACAAGTGATTGTCTGTCCCTTATCGTTAATTGGCATCCCATTCCACTCGGAATCGACTTCCGAATTCTATGCGGGTGCAGTAGTGTGGACTCTACTTCTGCAGGCTGAGTTATCGTTCTTATCATAACTGAAGAGCACTAAATGTATACATGCTCATACCGTACGTGCCTTGTAGGTCATTGACTAAGTAATATTGTACACGGAGGACGATCTTCCTTAGGAACGGTAATGTGAGGTTTTTGTGCTTGGCATCTGTGTGGTGGTGGTCAAGGGACTGTTGGTCGGCGGGGTAAGTTACGTTCCTCTGCGGAGGCGTTAACTAGCAGGTCGGCTGGATTCAATTAACCCCCAATAGAAGACATATGGGGAGTGTACTCGGGGAAAAACCGGCCCTAACTGTAAATACTATTCTCGGTGTACGATAATAGTTTATGCCTATGGGTCCGACGACCCTCGCGCGCCTCGATTCTTACCCATCCGGGTCTGTAATTTCCGTCCACTATTAATATTCATCATTCCTCGATTGAATTCACATTATTTGTCTTCCACCAAATTATTATTAAAGTGTATTTTAAGTTTTATGTTAATTATTATGTAAAGCTATTTATTAAGTGTGTGTATAAATGACTATAAGTAAACGTATTTCGAGACGGTATTAGTACAATACCGTCGTGACATTACTAAAATGGTTCATTTGCAGCCGTCATGATAAATCATATAATGCTGGATTGCCTCACAATTGTTAAAATTAAAAGTAATAATTAAAATCCAGATGAAGTCCATCTCTTGCGATCATCCGAACAGCTTTGAATTGGGACAAAAATTGTTTGACAAATATTAATAGCGTTGAAGAATAAATAATTGTTGTCCAGTATTATTTTGTTGAGAACATTTTGAAAAATATATCTCTGAAGTCGGTATACAGCTTTAGGTGAAGACTGTGTGGGAGCGAGTGTGGAATCAAGAGAGGTGGGTTTGTATGATCCTGGATACAATGTAACAGAGTATTGGAAGTGAACGGTCTTTTTTGAAATTCCCACATGTATTTCTATTCCGCACGAAAATCCTGGAAGGATTCTATTGTTGGGATGCCTTTTGAGAAGCTCATAAATCAGTGGGCGAGCGGTAAAGCTCCCCCCGGGGATGGGGTCGGGGCCGATTTCAATGGGAGATAGGGAGACACCGGCCGGGGTACACCCACGAGCCGCTCTCGTGGCCGTTATTAGACCTCGCCACGGCCCAACAAATTATAGATTGTCCAATAACACTATTTAGCCCTCTATTACATCGGACGTTACCAGATTTAATGGGATATCGGTCGAACCGGCTTTCTCCTTATTAGCGATAACTACGGCAGTAGTTTGGGCCCGTCGGCCATGGGCTCGGCGACTCATCAATTGGTTAAAATCTTGTTCATATAAAAATCGGACTCACGAGGAAACTAGATCTCTCGGTAGCGGCATTCCAGACAATATTTTCTTACACTCTTTTTGGGTTTATTTGGTCCTTTTATAGTTGTTTGTTATCTTTTTCGATTGCTCGAAATTAGATCGAGGTGAATATAAATTTTTTTTTATCTGGAATGTCGCTTTGGCAGGTTTGTGCTTCGTAAACTTGAAAACTTAATAACTTGCGTTTGTTCTTGAAAACCTCCATATTCTCTCGTGTGACACTCTCTTAGCTTTTTCTGAATGCATTCATTTGCATTACACTGCCTGTAACGTCGGTCTGAAGACATTATTACTTCTCTGCCTACTTAATACCGAACCGTTTTTGCTTTAATCAGCTCCTTGCCTAATTAACTGGAATATATTTTTCATTTAAAAATTAACAGAGAGAGATCTTTTATTGCGAAACGGCTGTAACAGTTGTTTGAAAAGTAGTATGGCAGGCGTGATAAAAACTGGGCTACAATTCACATCCTAACTCCGTTCGGTAACAGATATCAGCGGTTATCCGGCCGAAAGGGTAATAAACTTTTCCGCCTAATTAACCGCTTAGTTATTGCTTGGTCCAGTTTTCAATGACCGAATTCCTTTGATATGTGACAACGCTGTTTGTGTGTACGTGTGTGTGTAGAGGAAAAATATATTTTTTAGCCTTAAGCTTCGTCTCAGAACTAGATAATAAATTATTTCAACGAAAAACAACATTAAGGAAACAAACTACCGGATCGAGCAACAAATGGTTCTTTTTTGTTCAAAGGGGAGGGGGCCGAAAATATCACACTGCGTAAGCATTCGGTGCTTTAAGAAAATCCCATTTCTCCGGTCGAGTCCCTTTCATCGATAATCAAAAGTTCTCCGGATTCCAGTGGAGGAATCCCGGCCCCGTCCTCTCGGCATTCTTGGGTCGTCCTCGGCTCCAGCACTATCCCTTCTGTGCCAAGCATCCGTGAACAAATAGCCGGAGTATATGAAGCGCGTTAACCGCCCGACTAACGCCGGAGGAATGTCGGCCCTCGACCCTAAGCTCCTACACACCGTGGCCAGCGCTCCTCTCAACATCTCCCTAATATATTAACAAAGCGCTTTGGCCACGTGACACGCCGCAAACTAAAACATTTATCCGTTCAAAGCGTAATTTAATTCGTAAGGAGAAATGTCAGAATAAAAGTATACCGACCGGCTAATAACCTAGCGGGCCTCAAACAAATCGTACTTATCCAGAACAGAGCTGTTGTTATTAAAACTAATATCTGTACACTGTATTAGCCGCACTCTTTGTCATCAATCACCTTTATAATTGAAAACACTATATTGCAAACACGAGATAAGCGCCTCAAAATAAAGTAATTGCGGGGAGTAGTAATTAGCGCGGGGAGTAGTTAGTTATTAATGTTCAACTATATGCGGGAAGGTATATAACAACATATAATTCAAACTTACCGTACCTTATTTTCGATAGTGAATATAAACAATTTGTTTCAGCGATTGTTGCGAAATTTAGAATTTTAGAATTCGATTAGAGTACGAAGAGCGACCGAATGAGCGAAATTTTAACTTTTTGTACAGGCGAATTTACAACACATTAGGAGTTAGGTTTTTGACTAAAGACAACAATTATTATTATGTTATTACAAAAATTATTAGGTAATCACAGACATGCTTCTGATGACAAAAACTGTATTGATGAAAAATTAACTAATAGATGGAAAATACAATATTTTAACTGTAGCATACCAATTACCATGTACCAATATGGTAAATTATGATGAATTACACATATATATAAATGCAAAATAAAACTATGTAA
The DNA here is from genome assembly GCA_019843655.1 of Lethocerus indicus. Lineage (NCBI taxonomy): Eukaryota > Metazoa > Arthropoda > Insecta > Hemiptera > Belostomatidae > Lethocerus > Lethocerus indicus. Next base: position 9,499,721 of record JACDQD010000004.1, read on the forward strand.
AATAATTATTGGAAGTAGGTAAGGAAATTACAATTGGCAATACTGAATCTACCGGAAATCTAAGACGTTCTCACGTTCATTTAGAGCATCTAATTCGAAAAAAATGGTTAACAGTCTTGTTATTAGCAGTATACATGGGAACAATAAAATTCTCAGTCATTCGTTAGGACGTCCTTAGGGGAGAGCAGGTGGCAGTAAATACCCGAACTCGATGAGGCTTCGGAATTCAACACAAGTAGCACTCAGCGCTTAGAAACGTTCAAAAAGAAGTGGCGGCTGTCAGCACGCCCCGAATAGAACAAACGGGCGACAAAACCCCGGCCGGCAATTTTCCTGAAAAGGCGTCGCTTCGGTCGACACCTGGGCCACCGTTACGCTGATTAAAACCAGCGGGGAGCGCCACCGAATACCTGACCCGATCTGTGTCGAATTTCGGCACGAGAACCGGGCACGATATATTTTCGTTGGAAAGTCAGCGTTAGGAGGCGGAGGGAGAGAGAGAGAGAGACAGAGCGAGAGAGAGAGGGAGAGAGAGAGAGAGGTACAGGCCTTACACGGGACAGTTATATTGGCCGGTAGTGGGCGGCCTACTCGCCGACAACCTTGTAAATATGTCCGCCCGAAAAGGGAGTGACCCCCGGCCAAACGGCACAGTGGCCCGTAGGCCTGGGCGGAGTGTTGTGAAGCCGAATTCGACTTGAGAATTATGCCCGGGTGCTAAGTGCACTACCATTCTAGGGTCGGCGGCCGAGAGCGTCTAAAATGTAGCTCCTTATGAAGAGCGGATACGGGTGACAAGAATGGACACTTGCGCGTACGTATGATATATAGCCGAGAAATAGAACGCGTTGAACATAACATTCGAGGTTCAGAATCCATTTAAACCCTACAATACAAATCTGTGTAATCTGAGTAATATACGTGAAATAAACGTTGATATAATTTTATATAGAAATACGAAAAATATAACGTGTACAACATTTACGAGGTAAAGAAAATTACACTCTCCTATGGACCATACGTTCTTGCTTTCCGCATGTTTTTTAAAAACTAGAATATTTTTAGGCGCCTGTATTCATTAAGATAATGCTTTGCTTCAGTTGAAATTTACAATTTCGAGAAGAAAATACGGTCTGCCATCGGTTCCAGTTCCTCTATCACAACCGAATTATAAATTTTCCTTTAATATCCCTATTTATCAATTAAAGGAGAGGAGCTCGCTAATCAGATCAGGGTAGTGAAATATGAATCAACCTTGAAATTTACCCAATTTTATTCTAACAGACCCACCATTAGACTCTAATGAGCAACCTCTAATAATTATCGATTTAAAATACTATCGAGATGCAATTGATAAATACATAGTTGCGGAATTGCGAGGGCCTGTGAATCGTAGAAATGTATCCGATTTGGCGGAATAGAGTGAGCCGATATGAGGGTCGATCGGCCCCTAATATTGCCATACAACAGGTTTACGATGGGTCTAGGGGCCGGGAGTCCGTCCTCGGGCAATAAACGGTAAGTCGCCCACTTCCCAGAAATGGTGCCGTAAAAATTTATGACGGGCCTCCAGAAATTATATTGGGGGCCTTCCGTCGGTGCGGCAGAAAAATGATAGGAACTCGAAATGGAAGGCGGCTCCTTTTAAGAGACTGATCGGTAACGCCCGAGAGCCTTCCTGCTAGTGACTGTTTTATTGCTTCCTTTGTTAGGAAACGACTTTCCAGTAACGTCCTGACAGGCCCCGGACAGGGATGGCCGATACCCCACGAATGGGCACGCGTTCATATATTTAACGGTATCTCGAACGAAGGACCACTATTTCAAATTACGAAGATTGATTTCATTATTGTGTAAAATCCAATTACAGCAATACGGTAATTTCAATTTCTGTATCTTCTAATCAATTCAAATTTGACGGAAACTCGACGAACATCTGGTCCGTATGATTGGCGCCGCGTCGTCCTAACTTTGAAGCTATTCTCCAGAACGACCGTCTCCCAATCGAAGTTCCAAGACCGTTACTATAGGCTAAATGCCCACACATAAGGAGAGTAGATTAGAGTTCAGATGTTATCGAAGGTAGAATTCACACTCAGTGTTAAATTACATTTTGAAAAATACAAATTAAAAAATACAAATGGCATTTGTTCGTGTTTATAATAAGATAAGAATCAAAATTTGAGAATAATTGAATTCGAATTAATTTATACTTCATATTTACATAAACTAGAAATATTGTGGAGTAATGTGCTGACTTCTTAAACCCTCATGCCTTCCCATATTACTCATTGTTTAATTCAATGAAGCATCACACCAACGTGAAAATCCCACTCGACGGCTACCTCCATTATCGGAGCGTATATTACTGGACATTTTTTCCACATTTTGACGTTGGGCGTGTCCCCATAAAGCTATCAACCCCTCGTCTGCCGGAACACACTCCCCACCCCCGGAATTATTAACGAGGGATGTTTTCAATGAAAATTGTGTATGTAAAAAAGCTCCCCGTGAATAAATCTTGGACTCCCCGCCGCGCGCCGCCCCCATGAATTATTTATTACTTTGCGCATCGGCCTAGGGGGGGGGCCTCTATTATTGAATCCGTATTAACCGGTCCCGTTGTAGACCACCCGAGCGGGAGTCAAACCAGTTCTATTGAAATCGACGGCATTCTAGAGTTTTAAAGTACGCGATCGGGATCGTAGAACGTTTTTAGATTGGGAACTGACACGATTCACATGTGGAGTGGTGGCATCTTTGGTGTAGGGTGAGTTTGAAAATAATGGATATCAAAAAAAAAGTTTTCTGCGTACGATAGTTTTTCCCGCCCTAAAGGAAAATTAATTATGTGTGGTCGGTTTCATCGAACATTTTGTATGATTATAGCATGAAAAGGCGAAAGGACGAGAGAGACAAGACAGAAGATGAAATATTCGAGTTGGATAGTGAATGAATATAATGTAACTAATTGAATGTAATACGACTAATCGTGAACTTATAAATAAAATATACTCTATAATATATAAAAATGGGAAACCAAATCAGACGAATACATAAACACAAAAGCTATTAACTGTTCGGTATAATATAAACAATTAGCGCTCCCGGGATTTTCTGTTCCTACTGGCTTGACTGGTCCTAAGCTGTACTGATTTGAAGATTTCTGTAACATCGGCAGTACTCCGTCAGTAAGGTAGTCCCACATACCGCTGGAGCATTCAGTCGGCACTTTCATTACTTTTTAATAGGCACGGAACAGTGGCAAGTGCGAGTAGCAAGTGCGAATGACAGGTGCAAGTGGCAAATGCTAGTGCCAGGTGCAAGTTGCAAGTGCGTGTGGCGAGTGTGATGGAATTGTAGTATAAAGTATTAGAAATGAATACTTCTATAAGAGTGCGTTTAATCCGTTTAAAGCAACTGGACGGAATGCGGCTGTGTATGTTAATTTCCAGAGCGGTGCTGGGATTGGTGGGCCGCCCCAACCGCCTTCATCGGTGGAACACCTCCGGCAATTAAGACGGGTCGCTGGTCCGACGTGTCCGACTAATCTCAACCCCTTAAATTAGTAAATATCGGAGGACCAGCGCCGCCAATTAAAACGGGCCGTTATAACTTAACCCCGGCCTTAGATAGCCCGGCTCCCTGTTGACAATGCCCACAAATATCTCCTGTCCAGTATACACAATAAATTGGGGTGGCACTCATTAGAGCTCGAGTCGTTTCCGGAGTAGTTGTTTGCCAGCCATGGCTAATAATGTGTAATATCCCGGCGCGCTCTACGGGAAGGGGTGAGTGAGTTTATATGGACGAATTGTAACGGAACCTCTCTCTCCAATGGAAGAATTTGATCGGCCATATAATCGGCAACCTCAAAGTTAATTTTTACTTTAATGCAATAGTTATCAAGCCTAGTAGTAAAAATATTTCACATGATGCGACAGTTCGATGCGCCGAAATTCATAGGATAAATCAACTGCAGGTGTCATATTTAAACAATTCTCTTTATATGGTGCATCATTGAATAAATTATACACCCTAATATTTCATCTCTATTCTTACAACACCATTCCCCTTATCATTAATTTAATTTATATATATATATATATATATATATATATATATATATATAGTCGCTACTGAAGATGGCGTGCTGCCGAAACCGGTGTAGCAAAAGACCAAACCAGCGAATGGAGAAAGAAAAACACGAAATATACGGTATTCGAACCACTCATAGACCACAAAACAGGCATTGTAAACTATATACGAATTTGCTTCACGCGCATATAATACATGTAAGTATGTAAAAATTGCTTCTTACCTCCTATGTACTGTATCCTGCTAATTCAAAAATTACGGTAGCCTCTCGAAGAAACCAACGGATCCTCAGTGGCCCTTATCTTTTCAGACGCTACGGGATGTGTAAGGTCGGGAAAAAAAGTTCTGAAGTTCCTCCCTCTTTTCCATCGAGACCAGAAAAAAGCTAACCCGAAGTTGTTTAAGGTGTAAATTGTAGGAATTAAAAAAAATCTCCCTCGGTTTTTCCCTTCTGGACCCGAGAGCAACCTTCAATTATTATTGAAAGTCCGAGGGTGAAAATGATTATACTGTTAGGTGTGTACAAAGTAAATACGGTGGAGCACTCTGGTTTCGGTTCCAGGTAGGGGGAATTCCAGTTGGTAGTTTGAGCAGCTCCACTAATATTATCCGAATGGTAAATTTTTTTTAAAACTGTATTCACAGTTCTATTTTAATGTTGGAGGAGAGGCAAATGCGCAAGAATTCCTTATAGGTAGACGCAGTTTCCTACTTTAAAACAAATAATACAATAGGACCATTACCAATATATATACCCTCAAAGGTACCTACGTGTTTAAAAGGAGTACTTGATATAGAATTTGATAAAGTCAGATTGATTAATAAATGTCTATGGCTGGCTGTCGTAACACATACCACGATATTCCAATACCGAATTAATTTTTGTTTTGATGACGGCGACTGAGATGAGAAATCTAGTGGTTATGTTGAATATTTCTCCCAACCTACTGATATGGAAAATACTGCGAATTTAGTAAAATTAGTTCCATGTTTTTAAGCAAAATAATTGCGAATATTATCGGTTGTTCTAGAGAGTGGTTGTGACCAAAAGGTTTTATACTAATCATTTAAACCAGCCGCGAATGGTAATGTAAGCATTATTGAAATTTTATTTGTTAATAATAAACGTAATTTTTTTACGATTAAATAGTTGAATAGTAACCTAGTCGTAACTATTTGCAATGTATTTAACACATTTGGGGTACTAAACATTGGTATTCCTTCAAAATAAGGTGCTATAATCACGGATATAAAAGGAAGATTTTTAATAAACAATATTACTTTAAATTGCCTTTTACCTGTAAAAACCAGAAGTTTCCTGTTTAAAAATCACAGAGTGTTACGTGGGCATGCATATGCATGACAAGAGGGAGAAGGGTGAAAAAGAGAGTGTTGCCGGGGGTTAGGTGTACGCCGGCCAGAGATGATATAATAACAGCCCTTAGCCAGTACAAACACTCAAGATTGGGGTTCGTACGTGATTTGTGTTCCAGGGTAGTTTGAAGTTTGGTAATTATAGTATCATAATTGTATACTCTATGAGGGGTTGAGCCGTACGCCTGCACCTGCTCCGATCGCCTTCCCGCTCCCCCCTCTAAAACAAACTTCGTTTCATACGTCGTAATTTTCCTGGCTTCCTCTAATCATACGATGCGGCCATTTTGTTTTATTTTAAAACGGTATAACGTCGAAATTACGAGGATTGATCGATTGGCATCCGCCAATTGTATTGGCGAGTGAATTATTTTTCACGTTCACACAAACACACACACACACACACACAATTTTACGGAATTTTACATCGTGGTATAACTAAAACACGATTATAATAGAAACTAGATATCATGATTTTTAGTCGGAAATAATTAGTCGAGTTACACACAAAATATATTACGGGTACAATACAAGGATCGTGATGTGGATACCTCCTCGTAGCCTGGGCGGCAAGGAGTTGAACCTTATAATTTATTGCGTTGGGACGCGTCGGACAGTTTTTTAATTTCCAATGTCCCCTAGTGACGATGGAACCTGTAACTTTTAGCTGCCAACTCACTTGCTCATTCATCAGTGGGAAAACAACCGTATAGACGACACAACGCACTCATTTGTATTGTTCATTCCTCATCAGTAAACAATGTGGCAGCGTACTGAACTGTTACTAGATTCATAATTGACTGCTCGAAGTTCGCCAAGTTGGTTGGTATTAGGCTTACACTATCCACACGCGTGGCGTGTGGACATCCTCCTGTTTCGTCTTCTCCACAATGTATACCGCCAGGAGGCGTGGCATTCCAAATTAATTTAGTTGCAGCAATAATTGGAGTCAAAAATGGACTTTTAATATATTCGGAAATACTGAAAATCCCAGAAAGATAACACGAAGAAAAGGTTTATTTCTACTGGGGGCCAGGTAACGCAGAAACGAGACACGAGGGCAGAGATTCGGTTGAAGGTCATAAGAGCCATTGAAAATTCTGACCAAGGCTATCGTGAAACTGCATAACCAAACGAATGTTTGTTCCGCAACTTGATTGCCGCACCGTACAGGATTCCAACCTCTATCCCATAAATCAGTGTTATTCGGCTGGCAATTCTCCCAGATGGATTTCGGAGTAATCGTCCACGCGCCACAAATTACGATGTCGATTCGGAAACAAAAACAGAAAATTGATCGTAATAGAACCAATTTACCCGTAACCTCGATGTATCATTTAGAACAATCGATAAATATCAGAATAATCGATACAATTTTGCGTCCTTCCGATGCATTCCCTTCACCGTGATTTAAACATTATATAAAAAAAGAGAGCTTTAAGACCTCGCGAGTGGTGCGGGAGTATTTCTAGTTGCGCTAATAACTGAGGGATAATTGCTGGAGAATGCAATGCCGTGGAGAGGAGACCAAGACGCACAACAGTTGATAACAGTTGCTCAATTATAAACCTCAGGAAATAACATTTATATTTTAAAAAACTAGTGAACCCATCAGCTTAACACATTTTCGGATTATTTAAGGGAACACTCGCGACTAATGTTATGTTACTCCGTCGCTACTTTCTCACTGCAAATACCACGATTGTGGACTATTTCTTTTGCCAAGACGGTATACTCCGAGGTGATGAATCAGTGCCTACAAGTTACGTCCGCAAACAGGATCTGATTCCAGCGGTTTCCGTGGACAACCTTATTCACCTACAGAAAAGAAATAGACGCTACCGTCAAAATACATCAAGAGTTGTGATGGAAAACGAAAAAGAGTTCATTCAATAAGTATATCAAACATTTTTTTGTTAAACTTTTTGGCCAGAAGTAGGATGTTTAGGGGTATATAGGCGGCAGGATTTTTGGAGGAATGTAGGAGGTGCGGGAGTTAAGGGGAGGGGCGGGGTGTGAGAGGCACGCCCCTCTCTGGGCCGGCACCTTAGGTGTTTCTCTTCGCCCCGGCTCTTCCTCCTTTTTTTCCTGTTGTCCGTCCCTCGACTCATTATTAGTTTTTTCCGTCCCCTCTCCTCCCCGCGCACACATTTTGTTTTTTCTCTCTTTTCGGGCCGGCACCTTATAATAAGTTTTCGGGGGAAGCGCCCGGGGGCCCCCGCGGTGGAGGCGGAGGCGGAGGCGGCCCCCACCGTCCACCTGAAAACATACACGGGTCGGCCCGGCCTCGGGAATTACCCGAGATTACAGGTCGGCCGGCCATCGCCTATTAAGGTGTTTGTATAATGTGTCAACGGGGGCTCCCCGTCCCTCTCTAATTATAACAGGCCACGCCGTGTCCCCGCTGTCGCCCCCCTCAACAACACACTCTCCCTCTCTCTACAACCGCTTTACACCTCCACCGGCAACAAAATACATCTTAAAATCCGGCCGGTAATGGCCCTCTCCTAAAATACAATGCGTACGGGCAATGCAGTGTTCTGAAATGTATATTCCCAACACACTACACAGTCTACAACGCTTTGCGGTACATTCTGAAATATGATATCATTATGTTTTGGCAATATAAAAATGTTATCTAAATCACAGTTGGAACCTTGTGTCAGGTAGACTAGACATAGAGGTTATATTAAATAGAGGAAACCTACAGTGGCAGAATTTATATCATGTGCCAACATTTTCCTACTGTACGTCACGCATAAATATAATATATAGGTTTAAATTAACAATAAAATCGGATCAATACAACGATTTTAATTACTACATAATTATGTAACTTTAGTACTACTTTCTAACAAATTAACACAAACCTTCAATAAAAATATATTCCGACGGATTCATCAAGCACCCACGGAGATCACTGATAGCCGCAGGAATGAGTATGGCGTGATTTTTCTAATGGACAAAAAAAAACAAATTTTGTCTCCGATAGGAGATCAACTTCAGGCTAGAACTTCAGTCAGATCATTATCGGGAGGATACGATAAACCGCAGAACGGTATTCTAACTTTTATCTTGTCCTTAAGGCGGTTCATCGCGTGAAAAAAAGTCCGCGCAGACTTGAAATGACTCAAACCGTTATGACTGGACGGATCGACAATGGAATCGCCTCGTTAAGGCAGCGGCTTCGGGCATCGGCCGGTAATTTACCGGTATCTCGCCCTGAACATCTTTATTCGACGAGGAATGTGAGTCGTTCAGAATATAAAAATTAAAATTCTTGTTAGGAGAAGGAAATATAAATATTCGATGATGTATCTAATTGAGATAAATTAGGTCGGATAAGAAATGTGTTGAATCCCTCTACTAATTATCCGGTCGACAGTCCGGGTCAAAATATTTTCATTCTACCACCCACTATGTGTGTATATATACCATAGCTGATGCGATCAGATTCCCGGTGATGAGTTTACCACCAGGGTTTACGCCTGATCTAATACACAATGGTGGAATAAATAAAGATATTATAACTTAGAAAATTAGAAATAGAGAAAAATGCGCAATAACATAAAGAATATTTATGACCAATACAATTGACTATATGGTAAATGTCCGTTGGTAAGGCATGAAGACGATATGAATAAAACATGCACTTAAGGAAAATGAGTATTATTACCCTTGCGATTTTCTGTATTCACTCGTCTATTTGGACTTAAGTCAGACCGGTTTCGCAATCGTTATTACCACGCATTCCGTCAGTTGATTACAGAGAAACCTGTGCATGCCAGAATGACTTCCCAATAAATATCTTAAACTTATGTATAAAATAGTATAGCGATCACGCTTCATCGGAAGCCGTCATGCTTTTAGTCACAGTTACTGTTTGATTAGTTCCTGACAGAAGTTGTTCATTTAGTAAAGCGCTGCTGGCGACGATGGCGAACAGAACTTAAGTTTAGGACCAAACAGACTGGTGGAGAGAACAGTGCAAGAATGAGAAATATATATATATATATATATATATATATATATATATATATATATATATTCTAAGATACCCTGTTCTGTTTTTATAGTCATAGTTACATTAGTTGGCTAATGCACAAACCATACAGACATCAGAATACACGTTGACAAATAAACTGCGGCTATAAACCACAACCAAATTTCCAATATCTCAATTGTAAAATGACGTTTTTCATCCGGAAAAATATTACCTGCAATGATACATCTCGGACAGATGGAGCCGGCTGAACTTTCGATGGCGTGATCCCAACTCGTTCAACGCCCCACGGTCCGCTTCGTCTTCTCTATACTCGAGATATTTCCGACTGACTTTTCCGAGAAACCTCCCAACCACCACGCTCAAAGTACCAGTAGACTAGAACTGGTAATTGGCCTCTGTCTATATAAGATAAAAATGTACCTCGCTCTGGGGACGCCCGTTTAATTCCTTTTATTTTCTGTTGTTTTCCCGTCCGGTGGAAACGAGAGATGGAAATATTTCTTTTCCCGTGTTCCGGAGATAATTATTTCTCTAGAAAAGAGCGTATAAAGTTGATTATTTGTTTACGTGGCCGGAGGCAGTTAGGGAACGTCGACCGCGGTCGCGGTAGAATTTTTCTGTTCCTGCCTTCTGTGGATATCCTGCATGTTTTTACAGGCCGTTTAACATTTGAGATACTCCCCTGGAGAGATAGATAACAGAGGAGACTACCGAGAAACCGGGGAGACAAAGGAAGGATGTGCTTCTCTGGAAAAGTTCTGGAAAAGCACAAGGATACTTCGTTACGAAATTATTATATCCATGTTTTCCAACATTGGATATAAAGTGATTTGCAGTCTGTAGTTTGATCAAAGGGATTCGATTACATTTCGAATAAGAATCGGGATCGTATTCTATCGCTTATTCTCCGACAGTCACTGTATTACATCGCGTTCAGAAAGGCCCGTCGAAAGTATGGCTGAACTCCGGGGCGGAACGTTCCCCGATTGTGGAGTACGGCGGCCCCGGCGCCGTATTCAAGACGAACAGTCAACGACAACGGAGCGACAACAATTTATTTTGGGAACGGACAGGGCGGTAGCCGCCGAGATGCGGGACAATATTTGCGATGCGATTAACAGGGTGGGTGGAGTGGGGGCCTTTTGTGAGGAGGCGCGGGGCTGCGTCCGTCCTAAGTCAACAAGTTGTAGCCGGGACCCCATTGTGTCGGGGGCTCCCCCAACACCCGGGGCCCCTTTGTACGTCTTAAGCCGGACGCGTCGCTTTAGGCCCCAAACATTTCCAGTGTGCCCGTTTCCTCGTGGGCGTGGCCAGACCTCATTATGAATGGCGACGCCGAACCGGACACGAGACGCTCCCGCCGGACCGGCTCCTAAATCATACCGTTTCGGCGACAACTCCGTATTACCGCCACCGTCCGATATCGCCTACCGAGCTCACCCAGGCCTAACTAACATTTGAGATAGCGAGTCTACATGATACGCTAAAGCATTCCATATTCCTATCGTTTTCCTATACAGACGCGTAAAACATTTACGTTTGTACATAAGAAATTTTTGAATAAAACATTAATTGAATTAAAAACCGATCCATACATTAGTGGTTTCTAGGTATTAGGTATTTTCGGGCATAAAGCTGGAGCCCTACACAACAGCTACAATGAAGCCGTTAGATTGAATCAAGTCGTGAGAGTAAAACCTCTTCCACCGAATATACGCGAACATAGTAGTGCTCTCCTCAACTGTTGAGAATTTATGTCCGAATCGAACCGGCCACAACCGTAGCTGAGAGGACCACGTTAACCGCTCAGTTACCACTGAATATTATGTGGAAATAAGATTAAAAAGTCGATTATGGTGTTATTAAAGTAAACGTGTTAAATCACAGAAGACTTTGGTTCATTTACAGCCAGTCGGACACGCCAGAAATATTTTATTTATCCGGTCGGTCACTCTCCGGGTAAAAACTGACACATTTCCGTGACTTTCAACAGTGGACGTCTGTTAGAGTCGGTCTGGTATTAGTTAGGATTGTCAGTATCCGTTCACGGATTACTCTAATTGACCTCGCCAGACGTCGGTACAAGGGGCCGACGTCGTTTCGCAGGTGGACCGGACCGTCTTTGGCGGGAGGAAGTCGGGGGCGTGATGTATTGGGGCTGGGGAGACAGAAAACAGACAGATAGGAGAGGAGAGTGAGCGGGGATAGCCCCTAATAACGCCCACTAGGCAGGGCCATCTGTTTTGAATTAGGGAGTCGGGTATGCACTTGTCCTTCCAGGCTCGCAGGTCCCATCCCCTCCTCTGCCCACCGGAAGGAAACGACCCGGCCAGTTCTGCCCTTACCACTGTTTTTTCCACCCATCTGCCGTCCGCCCGAATCTACCGGTTCCCCAAAGACATGTCTATTAGCCGCTATTCTTTCAGATAACATATCTGAATACTATTCCAATACTAACGGCCGTATTTCTAGGAAAATTGATTTGATAACATGTAAATTTGATAATAATATAAAGACAATTGTTACTGTGTGCAACACAATTGTGAGTATCAACACTGTCACGTAGTACGGGCCCGTAACACCTACTAATTATGAAATCGAAGATGTTTAGAAGATACAAATAGAAATACTTTATTTTTCTCTGAAAACTACACCGCAGACGATACAAAGTATTTATTTGATCCATGTATTGAAGGTAGAATATATTCAGAGTCTATAAAATCGTTTAATGAAGGTCCGAAGAAAATTTGAAGTATATATTCATTGCATTCAAAACATCTTCAAACAAAGTCAATAATAAATATATCAGTATAAATAAATAAAAAAATACTACCTATTTTTGCTGCTTATTTACCCAATTCAGTGATACTTTACACATTATTGGGCCAAACTAAAATCGCGATTTTTGACACCTAAAAGTAGAAGTAAAGGGGAAACCCCGCACCCGAAAGTATTTGATGAGGATATCGCTTTTCCTCACTACTTTGGGTGGTTTCAAATACTTTGGTAGACGTCCGTTCATAACTAAATAATTTTTGGTTGGCGAATTCTCGCTTCGGCAATACATTTATTATGCGATCTTTCATCTAATTTCATGTTGTAGTTTCTAGACAACGGAAATATTGACATTTTCATATTTTATTATAACTCTATATTCCAGGCCTTTTCGGGCCCAACTCAGCCTCTACTTGGTACTCAGAATTTGTACATCACCTATTATGCGTTTTTTTCACTCTCAGCGCAATTAATTAAAATGCGAGAAGCTATTCTCCCGAGGGACGCCCTCGGGGATAGTTAGGTGGCGGGGCAGAACGTAGGTTCACGCGTCTAGGGGTTGGTGGTGGGCGGGGGTATTTTGATTTATTGAGATCATAAATCGGTGCACTGAAGGATAGGCGTGGCACTGATCCAGCTCCTCAACGATAATTTGATTGATAGATCGCGCCTTTCCCCTTAGGACCCCCTCGGTTGGGGTCGCCCGCCCCCGGACGCAGGTGGAATTATTAATTCCAAAGGAATAGAACGGTGAAAAAAAAGAATACACTTTCGGGACAAAGGCCCAGCCAGAGACAAAGACAAAGGACAGGGCCCTAGAGCGGGTGTAATAGTTAGGAGGTCGGGGCCCATCCATCAACCCGGCGGGCGGGAGGTGGGCAAGAGCCGTCAATTGGATTAGCCCGGCAAGGTGAGAGCCGATCTCTTCAAGAATGATCGGCCCCAATAAATCTTCAGGGATCTTTATAATCGTAAATAGCAGCGCTGCTCCTAGCGACAAAATTACATACACAAATTACAGAAAACCGAAGAGTTTTATTAATGCTCCAGAGTGTAAAGATTGGAACACTGGAAAAGGCTAACCAAAATGAAAGATACGTTTCAAATATTATTCAAATGATGAACTTTAAACACGATTTTTGCAATAATCATTTTCTTATTTACGGCGTAAGCTTGCGAAATGTTAGTAGCAGTATAAAGTTTCCCATTGTTTCTTCTTACAATCGAGAAATCTATCAAATCTGTGAGTACTGAAATTCCGACATTGGTTCGTACCGCTTTTCGTAATAAATATGAAGTATTCTTATATCAGTTCATTATATTTTTTCCGACCGATAAATATGTATATTACTTATAGTTACAAATACAATATATTTAAGGGGGAGGGTAGAAAAAGGAGTGAGTGTGGAAGTAACACCTGCTGGGGGATGCTATGCCGATTATTAACCGACAATTGCTACCAAAGCCAGTAGACTGCGGACACGTTAAGTAGAAAATGTTGAGTAGACTCTTGCACAGTCCCATCTAATTTATTTTTGTTCACAGCTTTACCCTTTACCAACCAAGATATGGGAATATAATATGAACTCCTCTTAGAGAATCTGGAAAGGTTTAGCATGGAATATACAGAATTGTTAAAATATCGAGTCAGATCATATATCATTATTGTAATAAATATGTTATTTACAAGTTTTAGCCTTTGCATTCCGACGCAGTAACTTAGGTTACCGGGTAAAATATTTACCGATTTCCCATAAGATATTTATTTAACCGTCCTATCCTTTAAAGTGTTCCTCAGACCCAGGTTTGTAATATAACCCGGCGGCTAATATTACAGATTCGAGACTTGTCCTCTCGGCCTTGCGTGTCTACGGACTGAAGGACAAAGAGGAAACGTTTTTCTCGTACTGACACCACGAAAACGCCCGACAAAGGTATACCCGGGAAGGTTAGAAAATAAAAACAGAGAAGGAGCCTCGACTGGATCCTGTAAACATAAAAGTCAATATCGAAAAATGGGGGAGTGTGGGGGCCTTCCACTTAAATCGGGTTGGGTGCGGTGGCGGCGGTGTAGCCGGCCCTTGTAATCAGGAGCGGGCCCACCACGTCCTTCGACCTGTTATTATGAAGCTCCGGGGTGAGACGGCCGGCCCGCGGTCATCTCGCCCTTCAAATATTTACACAGCTCCGAGGCATAGTAATAATCTCGGGAGGAGGTGTAGGCCTGCCCCTATCAAACAAACATCAACACATTACCGCCAACACCTGTCGGCAAGGGGGGAAAAAATAACGCTTCCAACCCATTCTACCTGTCCGTGAGCCTCTCTCGGCCCATCCCCCTGTCCCGGGCTCATATCTGTCATAAACGCCAACCCAGACTACGATTTCAGTTCCGCTCGCAAAACCGTGGACAAAAACAGTTTAATATAAGGTACCACTAATGGAGAGGCGGAGTCACGATAACTCGTGTCATCTTCTGGTTCCACTCTTTGATTTCGTCATAAGCTGGTCTGTCGACATCGGCGATTCTGGTAGCATTCCTGTCAGTACAGTCGATGACTACTGGCAATCGCGAGACCTCGGTTTAAAGTAAATTAAAATAGTGATAAAGTAAAAATCAGTGGAGGTTCTCTCTTGCTTGGAATTGAGGTATATATATATATATATATATATATATATATATATATAGGCATATTTAAGGTATATTTGATTGAACCGACGACAAACCATCGGCCTATGTTACAATATATATATTGTGAAATATATATCATCGAATTTCAATCCGGGGATAGCGCAACTGAAGACATTCGATCCGTCGCCCAACGCCTTAAATGAAAGAGGAGTGAATAGAAATGAAATTAAACGAAAAAAATTAAGGTTCAATTTTCTCAAGGGCTGGTTTTCAACACATCATCGCCATCTACCTGTTGAGTTCAACCCTTCGGTAAAACAAACCCTTTAAAAAAGTCTTCAACCCCCGCCACTACCTGGAGGGGATTTAGTAGGGGGTTGATGATTGCCCCCAAGAAAAGGGGGCTAGAGGGTTTATTACGCTTTTTCAACATCCCCGTCCTATTGAACAACGATAAATTGGCCGTAGAACGCAATGCCCATCGGGGTGAGTCCCGTGAAGGCGTGAACAATGCCTTTGGACTGCATAAACAAAAGGTAGAATAAGGGCCAAGTCATTGAAAAAGAAACATTTGTTTTATGCATTTAAAATCTAATTTGTCTTATTATTGAATATCGCAAGTGATGTAATAAAATTATTATTAAATAAATGTTTCCTTATATGGGGCAATGTAATATAACAGTATGAGTAGTGCATTTCAACTATTTCGGATCAGTTATTTATTCTTGTTTTGTTGACATTTATTACGTATTTTTTCGAACTCGATATGAAATGAGGACGGCGCAGAGGTTACCCGCAAATTGCATCGCGGAACAAATGGGCGCTCATTTTGAACGCGGGCATCTCCATTCGTTTTTTTTCCCAGTGTCGGACGGGCGGGCGTTATTATATAAACGTGACGGGGCCGCTACGCGAAAATCTCGCGGAAACCCCTACCCCTCCCACTCCCCTTACTCCTCCCACCATCCCAGGAACGGTATCAATTAAATCGTAATCACCGGGTTTAAACAAATCGATTTGTTACGGGACCGAGCGTTGGGCGGCCGGCCACCGGGCCCCATCGAACAAATTGCCCACCGTCGGGGAAAAATATAATAATTTCTCACGGAAGTTAATTGATTCCAGAACTGATTATTAAACAAGATGTTGAACTAGAGTGGGCTTTAATATCGATCCTGTTTTGTTTTCGTTGTATTTAGTGAAAAAAGATTATACGGATGGGGCGCACGAATTCACCCAAAATCCGGCCATAATTCATACCCCTAAGAGAACTGCTATTCTCAGAGAGCTGTAAGAGATTTGTCCGGGCATCATTATCTAAGCAATAAAGAATTTGGAAATATGATAGGTCTTCCTCTTAATAGGAATGTCCTGGCTCCTGCAATAATAGCCTTTTAATAATAAATAAGTTATAATTTGTACGACGATTGATTTTCGCCAGTTATTTTTTTATAGGGGTATAATAGTTACCGAACTTGTCTACTTTTTTGAGTTTCAAATTTGGGAGACTACAAATTAAATAAATTAAAACCTTAAAACGATCAGAAATTCACGCTTCTTTTTAATTTAAACTGTTCCCAGGAGACATCCATACCACCTAATCTTGTATGATCTAATTTTTAACCAATTCAAAAATGAAGGCAAAGAAACCTCGGCTTGTTGTCATTTGAGTTGTCGCACTGATCACTGGTTTATTACACATTCCGATTAGAGGAAATTATATCTGTTATTTATGGTTAGAAGGATATGGTTTGTGGATTATAAGGAGGACGAAATCTAAAATGATCTCGAAGGAACGGAGATATCCAGTGGTAGACATCGTAAATATGAAAGAGGGGTGCAGGTAAACCAGGGGTGGTAGTTTTTAAGGGTTGTTTTTGTTGACTGGTGTCAACAAGGGCAGTATGTGACAAGGGCGGTGGCCAGGGGATCACGTATTGATCATTTTGTTGATACAACAACCAGCTCGAGGCTCGCGTACAGGACACCCAACCGCCAAACAGCCCCCGCCCCCCCCAAAATACCTCCTCGCTGAATTGACTTTTCAGGGAAGAAAAGTAAGTTTGGATTGTGTAAATCCTGTTTCTTGGTCGTTTGCTCGAGGGCTCGCGACCGCGAGGGGCGTGTACGCTACACACCCTCAAATTCGCGGGGAAAATGGGTGGTAATAAAATTGGGCTGATGTGCCTCTGGGCAGCGTTTTTCACACGCTCATGAAATTTCGGAAAAAGGGGAAGAACCATATGCTAAAAATTTCAACTTAGAAAGTCGGTCGCTCCTGCGGAAAGGAGCCGGAGGACTGGGGCCAAGATCTCTGTTTACAGAAGCGTGAACAATCTTTAATCTTCCCCCATCGGAATTTCCCCTCGGAAAACAATCTGGGCCGGAATATCCTTTTAAGACCCGATATCCGGGCCGGCTTGAAATTGGTCCGGGTGCGGGGTTTGGGGCCGCCTCCCGAATTAATGGCGGAGTCGGACACGGCCCTGAGGGACCATTATAACGGTAACTTATTACGGATAAACACACAAAGCAGGGTTCACCCTCCCCCCTCACCCCTACCAGACACTCTAAAAGTGTTACAGTTTTGAGCCTTCTATTCAATTACGTCGACTTGTTTCTTAACGCGCGCCACCTCACCATTACGGGCGCCCGGGTAAATTACCGAAATTGGGCCCGGGCACGAATCATTTATTTGGACACGCTCCGTTGGAAAATTGTCTAAATTGCTTCTACCAGTCGGTCGGTTTTCAAACTGAATTATCACCCGCAATTAAATCGGGAGCGTGTCTTGGAACGCGACGGGATTGATTGTATAAAAGTTAACTACGAGATTTATATTACGGGTTTAGTCAATTAAATTTCGATTCGAATTCTTATATTTAAGGAAAAATTCTGATATGTTATACTGCCTCATAGTCCAACAGGAATAGGATATTATACACTTAGGTATTATGAACCCCTATTATGAACTACAGCCTATATTACAACCTGATGGTGCATCCTGAGTGCCACAGTACATCCCAATGAAATAAAAGGTTACTATTCGCGCTAAAGGTTACTTTTACGTTTAAAGATAAGTTCGTACAGTAGGCCCATTTTAGCAAAGTATGTAGGGGGCTGTGTGATATGTTGCAATATATGTTTGGTGGTGAGCGAAAGTTGGGAATACCACGGTTCTTCTGATCTTCTGTTAAATCTCTGTCTGTGTAGCTTGGTCTCCTTCTAGAACTTCCAAGAACAGAACGAGCTCGAGCATTCCCGAAATCTTCCGACAGCCGGGTCTGGTACACCGTTCATTGTGATCGTAAAAGACGATAATAGCGGCTCAGTTTAGGGAAGGCGGCTAAAAAATGGGTTCCGCAACAATGCTGTGACATCGGCCTCTCCCGTGCCGACAACCGGCTTCTTTCAATTCGGCGTAGGTGTCGCTTAAATCCCGGCTCCTTGGGCTCCTTCCCGAGAATGGGCTTCCGCTCGGCTGGTGGCCGCGGCCACCGTCAACGAAAGTGTGAACATCCCCGTAAACTAATTTGCGGCGATGAGAGGCCGACCGGCCCCAGTCTACTGGATATCTGATCCGCTAGCGGGGATTATCCTCCCTTTCTGCTCTGCGGCCCCGGCCTCCTCTTGTCACGTCTCGTTTCGCTTCCATCGGTCCCCACACCCGGATTTACCCGGTATTACCCGGTACCTTCATCGGGAGGTGCGAAACGTTACCGGATAGGCAATATTTTCAACCCCTACTCACTGTCTACTTACTACTAACGACGGAGAAAATGAAAAAATCTACATTTTAATTCGATCGCCGGTGACAAAGGAAGTCCCGCCTAGAATTATTATGATAATAAAACATAAATTCGACGAATGAGGCTTTAAATGAACAATATTACGCGATTTTCCTTTTGCGATTGACTATTTCCATAGATTAGATAATTCATCGATAATTCTATATAAAAGTACATATATGATTACTGTACTCATTATTCTGCTTACAATGATTCAGACGAAAGAAATATTAATTGCAATATTTCTTATACGACGTGGAAAGTATCAAATTTATTTATATTGGTTCCTATCCTATTGTAAATTCTTTTATATAGATCTTCAAGTTCACTGTAAAATTAAACTTAGCACTGTTTATTAGCAGATTCTCCAATATCTGGACTCAAAACGTATTTATTTCTATCGATAAAAATAAACTGTGAATTTAGATTCATATTAGACACCAAGATTTGATTAGCTTATCCATTAATAGCACATAATTTGCCGATTGCATCTTTAACTTGAGATTCTGTTGGATGAAAGTAACACTTTTTTGTGGCCTATGCACTAACCCGATGTATTTATTCCTTGCAGGAATCAAATCCGGACACTGCAAGTCATTTTAGAGGGTAAAATAAGTCTTTCATGTAATCGAACCGGCAGGTGCTTTCTCCAAAGGTCGTTGGAACCCTCGTTCCATTACTGTCTCTGTAATTTTCAGTCGTTCGGGACACCGATTTCGGCCAGCGTAATTTCTCATTTGGGGCCCATTTCGTTATAGATCACACCGCCGATATAAACAAAGAGTAGTCCGATTAATCGTTTCGGAGCCGAATATCCTCCGAGCGGAATGCGGAGGAGGAGAAATCCCCGGACCAGGCTGACCGGATTTCGGCGATTACTTTCAGTTTAAGAAGCATTTGGAGGTTCTGAAAAATCTTTTATGTCGGGGCCCAGCGGAGCGGCAAACATGAAACGCCGGCTCATTGTAGAGGGACCGTACTACTATATTGTGTGTATAGGTTTCAGGTGGGCAGTAGCACTGGGAACGGCCCCCGGAAAGGGTTGAAAGCGGAGGCGGTGAATGCGGGCCATCGAAACAGATTTACGGTTTAAGTGAAACACAAAAAGGGGAAATTCCTACAATGAAATTTTCAACTGGTTTTTGAAATTGTCGAGCAAAAGGGCGTTTGTCCGAACACACCTGGCCGTTTTTCCTTGACCGCCAATCAATATTATCAGAATGTCAATAACGAAGGTACTTCTACATTCTAACGTAATTCGTTGTATTCCAAATTGTCAAAGTCTATTTTTCTTACATTGACATCGTGTGCACTGCTGAAGATTTCTTTTAAGAAAATTGGTGCGAAAATACAAATCTACTGAAGGAACTAGTTTGCTAGATTAAGGAATTATTACATATGCCGATTACGAAGTTAAATCACTGCACCAATTGTCCTGTCATCACTTAAATGCGTCATAGCAATTTAGTTTTTATATTGTCAGTAGCACACCTCTCTATCTGAGTAATGACATAAGACAAAATAGCAGTAAAAGCTTAATAGCTCCCACAATGCTTACTAACAACTGACTTGCCCAAAATCGTCATTGTAAAAGCTGGAGAGAATCCTAGCAATCCATCATAGGACAAAACAAAAAACGCTAGAAATTTCAATAATATGATATAAATACCATTGAATATTTTGAATATCTATTTTGAATATTTTGAATAGCTCTCACGAAAACTATTCCTTAAGACTTTAGTTCTAACGATTTAATTCGAATACCGCATAAAATGATATTTTATGCTGTTGCAATGTATACATTTCGTTCTGTTTAACAAAACTGGAGTATTTCCTCCGTACTAGCCAATTATCTATCCCTGTGGGGGAGAATACCAGGCGTGAATCCGGGCTACCTGAACGCCTCTTTGTGTACTCGTGTGTGTGCGTGTGGGTGCATTTGCGTAGGTGCGCCTACCTGAGCGCGTATGTGCAGTAGGATGGTGGGTGTTGGATTACTTGGGACGTTGGTAAAATCCGCCTCCCCGAAAGAGAACTGGCCCCAAACCATTTGAACCATGAAAACATTTTTCCCTCAGAGGCACATTTAACAAATTGACTCTATTATTCGCAGTACGCGGATTGTGACGTGTCATACAAAATACAATCCAAAGGGCTACAATTCTGATCAAAGGCGAACTGATTCATGAAACAAAAAAAAATTCAAAATTTAATTTATCGCGATGCTAATAAACTTGCAACGACTTTGATAAAAAGAGATTTGTCGTAAAAATAGGAAGTTATAAAATTTCTTTAATAAACGTATTATACAACCGCCAGTAGTTTCGTTAAAATTAGTAAGAATTAGGTTGCAGTGTAACTGCAGTTGGATCGCGGACATCTCATGGACATGTAAGTAGGTACTACTCTACTATTGATGATGGCGAGGAACCGAAATCAGTCAAAGATTAAATCAGCAAGTGGGACAAGCATAATGATGTTCCAATCCCTACCAACGCTTCAAACAAGATAAATCAAATTGTCCTTCTGTTAGTTTTCTTTCATATAGTAACCCCGTTCCTTTCATAAACCTTCCGTGAACACTTATACCTGAGCGTACAATTGTTTTTCCAGCCCTCTATATTAACGCACCGGTGGCATCGGACACGAACAGTGTTTTTCCCCCTGGGTGCGGCGTTGAAGAGTCACGCGAAGGGACCCGGCTCGTTAGATATTCCTCCAGGGGACCGGGATGATATTCCCGATGTTAATGTGAGCGAGGAGCTAATTTTCGGTAGCCAAATGAGGGGCGGAAGGGCGTCATTTATAGTCGGGGTCACGCGGCCCACTGTAATGGTCTTACCGGCCCATTCCTTCTTCTCCAACCCTTGTTATTGTTATTGATGGCCGAGTTTTTACTTCTATTTTGAATTCCACGGCGAGGAGGCCGTGCTCCACAGCTTCGGCCGATAGTTAAACCAACTGCCAGCCATCGTGCCTAGTACATTACATGCAATAGAATGAATGTTTTCAAAGATACCCGTACATAGTTAAATGCGTATTTCCGATGTTTAGAAATATCATTTTTTAAAACATTTTTAACAATTCATTTTGGAATTATAATAACAAAAGTATGTAAAAACGTGTCATATGCTCATACTTTATATATATATATATATATATATATATATATATATATATATATATATATGTATGTATGTATGTATGTATGTAATTATTTTTATTTAAATGCATCTGAAACACACAGCATCTATAATGCGGTCTAGAACATAAAAAGTTTCTTTTAAATAATATATTTTTTAAAAACGTTTTTACACGCTGCAATTATTTTTTAATGCTATAGGCAATATATGTAGGTGTTTCAAAGTATAAGAGAATATAGAAAAATACATGGACTGTCAAAACGAAACGCCTGTATTAACTTAGATAAATATTAAATAAGTTATATTTATTTGATCGAATTCGTGACAATACTTTGCTTCAGATGATTGTAATCAGTAAAAGTAATAGGTTTGCATATTGTAAAATTTCAGTTTATCCGTGTAGAGTGGGTTGAAGTTATATATGAGGGCGTCAATTTCGGATTGGTGGTTGTCGAATGAGTGGTTGTTTTGTCGGGCCTTGGCGACCAACCAGTCGTAGAAGTGCCTGTTAGCGTAGATGGCCTCCGGGCTATGTGGGTTGTTCTGGGGCGGGGACCACTCGTAGGGGCTCTTCTCGGGGTGGAACTGTATCCCGGCGAATAGGCCGTCCACAGACTCCATGCTTGACACGAACTCCAAACCACCAGAATCCAGGTTGGTCGACAGAACCCTCCAGTAGGTGTCCAACAGCCCGAACTTCTTCAGTTGATCCTCGGTCAAACATAAACTGCAAATAGAAGTTCATTGTTCCGCTTAAACGATTCCTTTATTTCACGTTTTAAAACCGTATTATACTGATTATATATTGGACTCTACACTTCTGTTATAACTCTGACTTTTTTATTAGAGTGACCAGCGGGCTGTTATGTAGTTTTATTAGGTTCCTGAGTAGACCTTAAGTATTCTTATACTTACTGGTGATGGTTGGAGGTGACAGGCAAATTGGCCAGAATAGCTATTGTTTTCTTCGTGGCGTCGGCGTAGAGTGAACTATTCCTGAAGCCGGACTTGAACTTGAGAGCGAGGCCCACGTTGTCGGAATCGCATTTAACCAGAATATTTTTCCTGTGGTTGCTCAAGTGAGCCAACAGCTCCAGTCCCTGACACACCCCAAGGATTGGGAAATTGTCTCCTGCCTTGTTCATCTGAAAACAATACAAAAGCATCGCAAAATAAACATTTTCTAGTCAATATATATATTTACCAGAAATTTCTTTTTGATTGAAAAATATGCTGAAAATTATAATCGAAACTATATTGGTATAAGCAATCAAAGAAATATTTATACTGGAGCACCGGTTAGATTTAAGTTAGAATTACCTCGTTTACTAATTTAAATATCCTTAAGCCGGCAGCCCCTATCCCATCCGGAGCGTTCAGGTCGGAATCACCTCCGGGAAACACTAGACCGTTGATGCTGTTCAACATTTTGCTATTCAACAGACAATAGCTATATTATTCACTAGAGAAGTTCCGTTATTAGATATTTCCATGTCACCTTCTTTGGCGTTGTCAATAAGATAAGAAGGGATTATGGGCGTTTGCGTTAGTATGGGGCTATCAGGGATTCACCTAAGTGATCGGAATGGAGGATATGTGATAGTACCCATAGAAACGAATTCAGATATATCTTTCCTAATAGCCGGGCGAGGAGTTGGTTGCAGGATAGTATATTTTTCAACAGGCATAAGTACAGTTGAAGGGAGACTGAAGGTCTCAAATAACATGTCTGCACCTTTTCTTTGGGTATTTCGGCCGAATAAACGAAAATGTTATCTTGAATACGCAAATGAACGATCTTTGTTCCTGTTATACGTGGACTAGACGGCGTTCAGATTAATTTGACGGGGGTATGTATAGAGTAAATGGAACGAAGTACAGCTCCGCGGGTTGTCGCAGCTTTATAGTAAACACAGCTCAATTTGAAGTACAGGTGCTTGTATCTACCTCAAGACCTCTTTAAACACAATATAAAGACAAGTGTTATGATATCACGACGGATGAGATTAGTGGAGTGTGTGGTACAACTACTTGGATGATTAAAATATGCGCCGTCCTACTATTTTGGTGATCTGACCGAAATCTGATTTCCTGCTATTGGAGAGATGAGAACAGTTTTGCGTAAGAATAATAAATATATTGCAACAAAACGAACAAATATATTGTTGTAATATCTAGAAACTGAAGTAGCCAGATTCTAGATATCTTAGAAACTAAGAAGCTCTAGAATTGTGGTTGTCAAGAATTATACAATTGAGAGCAATATTATGGTGCCTGCCTTATGATGAATGAAGAAATCGTGATGCAAACTATAAAATGGAACAAATAGTAATTGTAACTACGGTAAACTTAAGAATACGTTAGGAGGCGCAACTATATATATCGTTTATAACAAGGCGTTTTCCAAACATGGCCCTAGTTCCAAACAATTCAGGCCGGCGGAGTCGTATTTTACAGTTAATTACGTTTATTACGTGGAATAAATTTATCTTCTTACAAGCCTAACGTTGCCAGCGTGGTTACTATTAAATTTGGTGGTATTACAGAAGTCGCTAGTTTGTGAAATAAACTCTGGTCTCACATGTAGTAGGTGGGTGTTTGCCTAATTAACACTGGTACTACCCTGGCCCCCGAGGCTTCGACCGCTTTGATGTAGCTCGCCGATATGTAACTGGTGTAGTTCCTCCAGCCGGGGTCTTCCAGCTCCTGGGTCATTATGCCGATGATGGGCCGATCCGTTGCACGGCAGTGGTAGACCGCCACCGCCATCCATACAGCCGCCTGTAATCAAAAAACATTTCGTGCCAATATTAGTCCTATTAACAAGATAAAAGAGGACAACGCCCTACTGAATTAAACTACTGATTAAATTCTGTGTGTTCCTAAGGTTTAATTTCAACATTCGTAATATTAAAAGCGCGTTGAATCTTGAGTTGTCCTTGAACTGGAACTTTTTAACTCTTATCCGGTTTACATTAAATTTACTGCACAGCTATTTCAGTTTATGTAAGCACCTGCTGCAGCCATTACCGTGGTCAAGTACAATCTCCAAGGTTTGCGCGTCTCCAACATGACAGCAATGACTATGCCGAATTATATGAAATAAGTTCATTCGACTTTCCAGTATGAGTATTCCACTACTCATAATGGAGTGGCTGGAGTGGACTGACTCATAAGTCATTCAACTTTCCAGTATTCGAATGTGAGGTCGTGGAATACTTTGCAAAATACAAGTTTACTTTGATTAGTAATTATTAAATTCGCGATTAAAGTTATGGCGAAAATGAGAAATACTAAATAAATAAATAGTTGCGTTCTAAAACCGAGTTTATAGTATTTGTTTTAGTTCATGAAGTGAATCAAATGTAAGTTCCCATTGCAATCGAAATATTGCCTGTGGGAAGATAGAATTATTGGAAGGTGCATGTTTGTTGGTCCGCAAGTGTTTGTGACGTCATTATTCATTCTTTCGTCTTTGGGCCAATTCAGATGGGGTGCCCTACAGTCAACAATCATGTTTGTCAATAATCTACTGACAGAAAGCTACTGAAGTCGAAACCGATCGAGGCACAAAATCGCAAAAATAATGGTAGTCTGCAAGTCGTTTCTTGAAAGGGAGTTCAGCTGTGTGGGAGTTCACTTATTAGTTTTTTTATTTAATATTACATACAACCCACAATGAGGTGAAACCAGTTGGAGTTAATTGGTTCTTAATCGTAATTAGCTAAAGGTCGATCTCAATATGGGAGAAAACTAGTTGCTTGATATGGCGGCATCGTTTATATGATTGAGTCATAGTTATGTTCCTTAAACAAGGACGTCGCACGGCGATTTTCGCGGGGGAATCGATTAGTTGATTAGAATCGTCACCGGTGACGTCATATTTAACCTTCTTTAAGTTACCATACTTCATAACGATCAATTAAGCATTCTTCTCGGTGATACAAAGACTAGTAATATACTGGGGAGATATTATTCCACAATTATTGCATCTTAGTGAGCATCCGGTGACTGTTATTCGAAATAATTTGAGTTATGAATTTAGGACCATCATCCTTGTTGTTGTTCACAAAATGAGTGCGAATATATGTGGCAAAGTATCGTGTGACTCTATCGCACATTGGTTTATTTGAATTTGACGATCATTTTGAAGACAATTCCTAGTGCACACCTAAAAACCGTTCTGTTCGTTAGCCGCGTAATTTTGATGCAACGTCTTAGTCTGAATGGCTGCTTCATAGGATTTCTCACTTAATCACTACCAGTAATAGTCTCAAGGTCGACCAGTCATCATGAGGGACAGAGTGGAGCAGTGCCGACAGAGTGGAGTAAGGAGTGATGGAATTCTGATGAGTGAGTGGAATTCTGATATACTTTTATCGTCAATCTTGTCTAACTGATGTTATTGTACTGACAATTTGGCCGAATAAACGACCGAAAAACGCGCCAGTTTAATGTACAAAAATAGAATAGAACCGAACGGAGTAACGGTAGAACGTAGTTAATAAATAGTTGTTAGCCTGGCATCGATAACTTCCGTTAGCCCGGCAATAAATGTGTTACGTTAAGATACTCATGATGTTACTTCATCGGTATCATTGCGTGGTGGTAGGTATGGTAGAAATGAATGTAATTGTCTTACCTACCTGAAACGTGCGGAGTGCCAGAGTGGTGTTTGCCTGGCGGACAGAGTAGGACTGGCGTGTTAAACCATAGGCGCAACCGGGCCTTGACGGACAATCGAGCTAACTATTCATTCACTTACCTCCAAGCCCAAAGAACTAACTAACTTAGTTCAAACACATAACTACAAATGTTTACCACCGCTTTACTTAGCTTGTTTTATTATTTAAAACTGTTAATTATATGAAACTTGAACGTTTTGCTATAATAACATTTTACAGCTCTGTGTAGGACGAGCTCTTCTTGTCATCCTGCATACCACGGACTCACGGCAAAATTAAAGGGTTGTTTGAACTTACAGCTGTTTAAGCGCTATTAAACAAAGTTCGTAAGCCCGGTAAATTATAAATTATCCCTATAAAAATCCCTCAATAAAATATGAAGTCGAAATTAAATCCGCGATTAAAAAGTTACTGGCCTCAACCCACCAACAGTTCGGCATCATTTATTTGAATAGACAAAAATGTCATTTTTAAAAATATAGTTTGCATGCGTATAAGAATCCATGGACTTTAACACAAAAATAATTATTTTCTAAACGAAGTGAATAAAATCATTCGTATATTATTTGAAATATTTTTGTACAAAATAATAATGTTATTATTTAATTCGGATAACGATATAAAAAATAAAATAGGATATATTTTTAGAAAATACGAGATTATTTAAAGTGTAATTTTATACGATTTTTCTAAGTAATTATTTCAAATAATACCCAACTCTGAACCCAGTAACTGCAGTAAGAATACAATGGACAATGCTGGTAATATTGTACACAGTTCGTGGTCGGCCGAAATTGGCGGAAGTGACTCATTGTATTACTGGTATAATTAATGCCACTGACGGCTATGAAAAGTCCAAACCTGTCCAGATGAAGTTTACAAACTATTAGTGTAAGTTTAATTTAATATTATAAAAAACAAAAGGAAGATGCAAATATAATGGCACACCCACCGTACCACCGTAACAGGGTACAGAAGAATGAAAGAATTATTAATTTAATGGAAATAAGAAGCCGTAGTAACGGTGATTAAGACAATGTTAAATAATCCCGAGTTCCTTAAACTATCCTTTTATAATTCTCTGACGTCTCGAGAAAAAACCGAACCTCATGCGTGAATAACAAACAGTTGTAAAAGGAACTACCGACCATCCCGGAGATATTAAAATGCTTATTAACACGCGAATGGAAATATTAACATTGTTTTTGACGGAGGTCGGATATAGTTAAACTAAATTTAATAAAATGGCTATACTTCGGTCGTAAAATCATTCAGAAATGCGATCTTTTCTATTCGTTTTGTTAAGAAAATATGTGCACACAGACTAACCTACCTGCAGTAATCTCTGAGCCATGATAACGGTGACAGGCTACCTGCGCAAGTGGATTACTCCTCTCGCCGTCAGGCAAACATATAAGTGATACAGAGTTGACTTTATCAGCGCCAACCGCTTCGATTGCCCGAGCCGCGCCCCGATAAGAAAACAGCAATTTCGAAGCAATCTTAACCGAGACATGAGTGAATGAAATCGTAGAATAACGAGGAGATTTAGTGACGAAAAAGAGGAGCAACCGCACTGAATCCTAAGACCGGTCTAAAAACCGAGGAAAACTCCCCAATTCATTTAGCCACTATCCATCAATAGATCAATTCACCCAATGTCATGTACAATGCCTCTGTAATGGGGCTTCTTATGGACACAGTCTACATCCCTGTCTGGGTCTACTACCCAGGCATGTTACAATGAAATGTCCTTGATGCATGTAGAGGAAAAGCTCTCTTCTAGATGATAGTATGTCGCTCGAAACTTTTTGACTGGTAAATAAGCCTTGAAAGCTCGTCCACAATGGAAGGAGCAGGCAGGCAGCT
The DNA here is from genome assembly GCA_019843655.1 of Lethocerus indicus. Lineage (NCBI taxonomy): Eukaryota > Metazoa > Arthropoda > Insecta > Hemiptera > Belostomatidae > Lethocerus > Lethocerus indicus. The sequence goes on from JACDQD010000004.1 coordinate 9,528,091, forward strand.
GGCTGCAGAGCCATTCTCCAACCGCTCAACACTGAATAACTCCCTTATTTACTGTTGTTTCTTTCTTGGGCATTAGGATTTAACGAGGGTATGGTGGTTTGCTCCATACAGTTCCTTTTTTTGTGGCGGCTCGTGCATCTATAGGAATAGAGCTCTCTTTAACGAAGCCGACTCTCTTCAATCTTGCTGACGGTAGTGATAACCCAAATCAGCGAGTGGACACAGAAGATCGCAAGGCTAATGCTATGGTTTAAAATACCTGTTTTGTGGTCTGCGAGAGGTTGGAATATCGTGGATTTCGTTTGTTTCTGTTTCCTCTCGCTGGTTTGGTCTCACTGGTACGAGTGCACCAAACGAGCTTTAGTTAAGTACATTTCCGTACCACCCTTGGGGGGGCGCTAGTTTATCGGCGCGAGTGCACCAAACGAACTTTAGTTAAGTACATTTCCGCACCACCCTCAGGGGGGCGCTAGTTTATCGGTGCGAGTGCACCAAACGAACTTTAGTTAAGTACATTTCCGCACCACCCTCAGGGGGGCGCTAGTTTATCGATGCGAGTGCACCAAACGAACTTTAGTTAAGTACATTTCCGCACCACCCTCAGGGGGCGCTAGTTTATCGATGCGAGTGCACCAAACGAACTTTAGTTAAGTACATTTCCGCACCACCCTCATTGGGCGCTAGTTCATCGGTGCGGGTCCACCAAACGAACTTTAGTTAAGTACATTTCCGCACCACCCTCAGGGGGCGCTAGTTTATCGGTGCGAGTGCACCAAACGAACTTTAGTTAAGTACATTTCCGCACCACCCTCATGGGGCGCTAGTTTATCGGTGCGAGTGCACCAAACGAACTTTAGTTAAGTACATTTCCGCACCACCCTCAGGGGGCGCTAGTTTATCCGAGCGAGTGCACCAAACGAACTTTAGTTAAGTACATTTCCGCACCACCCTTAGGGGGGCGCTAGTTTATCGGTGCGAGTGCACCAAACGAACTTTAGTTAAGTACATTTCCGCACCACCCTCAGGGGGCGCTAGTTAATCGGTGAGAGTAAACATAACAAACGCTAGTTATTCTATATCTACTAATTTTTATATAAAAAGGATAAACAAAACGTTCATAGACAAATAGCAACTGAATATTGTACGATAAAAATTATTTTCAATAAATTTTGGATCAACAGGAAAACTTTTATGATCGTAAATATACAATACCTGATACTTTTCCTGTCATATATTTGGAAGTCAGAACCTAATAGTTGTGACCAGTTGTGTGATGAAGTATATATTTGACCGATAATCCGACAAAGAGTTGAGTCGATTAACAAACTCCCTTCCAACCCAAATAAGACAAACAACATCCCCCAAAAACACAATAACACACGTATATATATATATATATATATATATATATATATATATATATATATATACACAACAAACAGACAATCACCATAGTACAAGTGACAGTGACAGTGCAGTGAGTATGCCCAAAAAACATCGAAAGTGCCAAGGTGACTAACACCGCTACTGAAGATGGCGAGCAGCCAGAACCAGTTTAGCAAAGGAACAAACCAGCGAGAGAGACAGAAACACACGATATCTACGCTAATGCTATATTTATATTTCTGAATACAGAAATTTTTAACGTTGTCTATTTGGACAACAGTAAAACTGCAGATAACAAGCATGGCTAAATTTGAGGCCTTCCTACCTATTGCAGGAAGGCTACCGAAGAAGGTTTCTTCCTATTGATTTACGCTTCTTGGCTAGGGATCGTGGTATTTATATTATCATTATAACATTGACCGAGTAATAATTTTCCGAATCGTCTGTACTTCCCCAAATAACAACACATACCTATCTGGACGGTATCTCCCGGTGGCGTTACCCCGAGGACATTTCTGTGGATACACTGCGTAGATGCAGAAAGATAATGTGCCTGGCACATAATATACTGCCGGGTACTGGGAAATCCCCGACCGTTGGAAGGCATCCTCCCAGACCGCAGGATCTGAGGGGCCAGGGACAGGTTTCAGTTTTCAAACTCACGGAATTGTAAGAGGAACCTTTCAGGCGAATAGATAGCTATCTGCGCGCCGCGTGCCCCTCGCCCACACTTACCTGTAAACCTTAGGGAACAGCCCTAACCCTAGCTATGAAATATACACTTTGCCTACTCCCCTAATGAATCTTCGCTACTTACCTCGAGGCTAATACGGCCACAGACCACAGATTGTATCTAATAAATTAATTAGCGTTATGGAGGGCTGGCGCGCCATACAGAATGATTGAGAATTGTAGAATGGTTACGTTTTGTAGGACGGATTTAATTTGCGATGCGTCACTTTTCGCGCTTTCCACTCCTGATTAGTGTAGTCGGAAGCCCCGTTACTTTCGGTAGCCATAGCTTTATAACACGATGTTTCGCAGACGATATATGTCCTCTGTGTGAGTTTGTTTGTGAACCTGCATCACAACTTAATTTTTTGTGCGGTGAACTATTGATTCAAACATTATGCCGTTCTTGTAGGAGGCTCTACTAGTTGGTATTACTGTGGTAGCTACATGTGCGAGGCCAGGTGAGCTCTGTCCCGACTAAAGTGAAATGGATTAGGACTTTTAATAACTGGGCGGCCGATCTGTTGGGGCGCAGACGTGATTGGCTCTCAATTTGGAGAAAACCCGATTTCCAATTACGGAATATTTGTTGGGTCGGCCCACTCGTAAACTGTGTTTGTACGACAGGTTGTGTTTAACTGGGGGCGGCTTTGGCCGGAGTTATTGGCAACGGGCCTTGGCTGGACACGTGTATCGCAATCTCACAACACGTGTTACTCAGCGCTCAGGTAGTCGCACTCATCCATCCACCATCCCAGGGAATGGTGGGGGGGCGTCTGCAGATGATGTTCCACAGCCCTCTCAGATCGATATTTATTCACCTTAGTCCCAGCACATTAATTAATGGCCATATATGTTCTCTGTCTCAAAACGTTGACTTATGCATTTTTTTCTTTAGTTCGTTCCCTCGTCTAGTTGGCATTCTCTCACACTTCTTGGTAAACACACGATCGGTTCGTTAAAGTTAATGTATTATGTTAATTACTTTATTTCCTCTTCATTGAGGGCTCGTTCATGCCAATAGTGTATCTAGCTTCAATAATTTGTCTAATGTTGTGTCATTAAATTTATAACAGGATGTAAATTAAAGCTTGTAACTAGTAGTGAAATAGTCCATTCAGGCAGTTAAACCATCGCCAACGTGAGAAATTCGAATGTAACAATACATGACTCTGATGACTGTTCATTCCTGTTCTCCCGACTTATACAATCACAATCAATACACTGGTTTTAGGTAACAGAAACTTGGGCAGAAAGAAGATTTTATTTGTTTCAATATCCCTCATCTCTTCTAATAGCCATCATCTGCACGTAAAGTTGTATGTAAAAAATTAGAAAAAATAAATAAAACTACTACGCTGAGGAATGCCGTCGTGAGAAAACTTTGCTGCGGGTCGGTCGACTTGAACGCGATTAATTGTCGATCTACGGGTTCCGTTTCGGGCTATTAAACTTTTATTCGATGTCGAAAATTAGGAGGCGAAACGCGGTAGATTAGAGTTGGCCAGCGGCAGTCTTCGGCCTGCTCGTAAACGCCCGTGAAATATAATGGTCGCGGCAAAAACCCAAGCGAGAACTGTCCGCCACGTTAACAGCCCGGGGTGGTCCGCCCAAATTATCCTTCACCGTAATTCGTACCGGATAATTAAACCGGAACACTTTTCTGTTCAAATTACCCCAAGTCACCTGTAACAATCCGATTTTGAAACATTTTAATTAAATATTATTAATTGCGGAAGCTACAAAAAAGTTTATCAGCCTTAAAACAAACAGCGCTAATTACAAAATGTACACTCTTCAACTGCCGGATCTAGTCCCGGCCGAATTACTTTTGATCTCCTAAAGGAAAAGGCTCTTTGAAGGGATACAGATTACCAATGTTATGGAGTACTGGCTAAAAGATACATCCACTTCGGAATTACTGTCCCGAAAATATTTACTAGTCGTTTGACCCTACTCGGCGCTTTTACAGGTGCGATGGGGTGCCATCTAAACTGGTGTAGTGGGAGTGTTAGGGCGGTTTTAAACGAGTCGTCTGTCAGCAAAAAGTGTCGGGAGACAAACTGGAGGCCGCCTATAAAGCGATAACCGACACGGGGAACGATTCAGGGCCCAATCTGTTATCTTGAGGCGCTCTGAACGCTCGTCAATTTGTGCCCAGATCCCCATCTAACGTCCTTTCCTATCGCGACCCGGTGATCTCGCCACGGCCGGGTTTGCGCCGAAACTTGAAAACTTACAAATCCGCCTACACGATGCGGTCGGAAAGAGATAGACATCTGTGAGGTTGTGTTTTGGAAACGCTTAAACGTCCGCCCTACTGGACCCAGGACGTCAGGTCTGTGTCCGCCCCCATAAACCAAATAACCGTGCACTATTATAGAATGTTTTTCGGTTGTTATTCCCGAATGATATATTTTATTTATCATTCTTTCATTTAACAAATCTGCTGGACCGCGAGGGTTTGGAATAACACCGTCATGTCGGCAATAGAGACCTAGTGACAGCAGTCGGCGTCCGAAAGCTTTTTGAACCCGAGACGTTATTACGGAAGCACTTTGAAGCGCCTAGACAATTCGCAGGAAGGGTTTCTTCCCAGCGATCCAGACGGGGTTGAGGTACTTTCTGAAGGTAGCGAGAAGTGTCCCTGATGAGGATCGTGGCGAGCAAGAACAAATTGGTTCAGAACGTAAGGTAAATGAACCAGGTAAATACCGGGCAGTCTTGAGAGCAAAACTTTCACACGTGCCAACCAAAAAAAATATCACCAATCGTAGAGATATAAAAGCAATTCTAGGCCAAATTGTGAAAATAGGGAAAATAGAAATATGCAAGGCATTACAGCGACAGCAATGGAGGGAAGAAATGAGTAAGCGAGTGAGCGACTGATGGATGGAGGAAGGCAGGTTTGGGTGACTGATAGACAATGGTAAATTATCATCTGTCAGATTGGCTCAAACCTTAAAAAACTTCCTTCTGTACATTTGACAGCGAACAATGGTCCCGTCATTCAAATGGAGTTGTAATTGTTCGGATTATCGTGGCTCCTTAACAAGGCCAGAATGCACTTCGATTAAATCATTCCTTATCTCCGCCCTAACCTGTCGGCAAAATTCGAGACAATCTACAAAGCGACACGATTGAATGTTATTACTAAATGTGTGTGGGTGTGGGAATGCTGTCGATACACTGTCCTGTCAACACTGTTACTGAAACGTAAGATAAGCATAAACATTAATTGTTTTTCCGTCAAAATGTTTGTTGTATTTCTCGATTATAAAATGAAAACTTAAAGCCGACCTATCGGTGTTCCATCCGAAATAATACCTGCATCTATTCCAAATCGTGGATGTAATCTACGAAGAACATGAAATAATATTTATTTGTAATCCTAAAACACTTTACAGCTCCAAATGTAAATGCACGTATAAAAGGCTCAGTTGCCTCCTGCTTAGCAGGCTGGTATTATCCATCCACCTATTTCTTACTACCAATACTGACTGGGCATTCTTTTTAATTTGTGTTAATACAATGCGCATATATTAATGTGAAACGAAAACTACTTTTTCATATATATGTTTATGTGATTCTCGCGCCTTCAATGTGGAAGTTAGGCAACCCGCATAACCGACCAACCGTGCGGGTCAACAGCAACAGGCGTTCTCAACCGGTGGCTGAGAAGTTTGTCAGTCACTGGAACGTTTAGATTCTAAATTTAAACTTATTCCTTTATACTAATTTCATTTTATTAAATAATGATTGTTTTAAAAGCGGTAATCAAAAGTATTCGCATGTACACTTATCCTATTTTCCTCGATGTCCTGTGCCCCGCTGCTTTGGTCTTTTTATATTCCAAACTCTCGCATTTCAAAATCTGTGACTGAATCCTACTTACGGTGGTAAGTACGGTACGGTGGTACCGAAGAAGGTATTGTTTAGGACGAAATGAGGGAGACGAGCTCGAACCCTCAAATAGCTTAAACATTTTGACGAAGTGAAATGTTCGGCCTCACAGCACGGCGCGTCTCTAGGCAAGCAGACACGGTTTTAACGAAATCCTCACACAAGAAATTATCTGGTTTATAAACGGGGCAAGAAAGAGCGAGAAAGTGTTTTGAACCGGAAAGAGAAAGTACGGGCCGACGTGTTGGGCGGTTACTCAACGCGGAGGATCTCAGGCCGCGCAGCATGAACTTTTCCAGTCTCATCGATAAGACAGGAACCGATATTTTATTTGAGAACAGAAGGGGACGTGTCTTATCTCAAACTCCGGGTTTTATCACGTTCCGAACTCGTTGGACAAGACGCAAGATGTGCACCGTCGCTCCCTTAACGATGTTACATAATATTGATGTTCCTTTCAAATTAGGTGAACATAGTTTGTTGAAGAATACTATTTACAATTCATGATTTTTTTCTTTCCATTCGACCGGCTCTTCTCGTTGGTGCTCCAGTCATAAAATCAAGGGTGATACTGCAATCAGGAGTTAGGAGATTCAGACAAATTGTTTATGCTAATTTTCAGTATACTCTCTTACAATAATAGACCCAAACTTTTATCATTCCAATTCGTGTATCTACATTACATATTGTGTATTTGAATTTCTGGGTCGACTGGCGGTCCGAAATGTTGTGTGGGTTTTACTAGACCGTTCTAAGCTATACTTAGCTCAGAATATTGTGAGGCAATGCGGGGGTGATTCTGCCTGGCACTTGTGGCCCCGACTTAGATTTATCTCTTAAATCCTCCAGCCGGCCTATGATCACGTCGCCGACCCGAGGACAAGGCGGCGGACAAAGTTAGTAGTTATAATCTTCTTATCTTTTTTCAGGACTGAAAAAACGGCGGGAAAAAATATTTAAAAAGATGTTTCATACAAATCGCCGTATTCTCTGTTTACTGTCACGTGGGCTGCTGAGGAGGTTCCTATCCAATGTGTCGTGGCTATTGAGTCAATAAATAAATACATTTAGAAACAAAATTCAAGCCATTTTCACATTCAAGGTATAACATGAAAATTGTTATCAATATAACAATTGTTGACCCATTGTTGTATATATCCGTCATCCAGCTCCTTTAATATATAAAGCGACAATAATGTTCCGGGAGTTTTATATTTTTTAAAATGTTTTTTGGGTGTCCCAGAGAGTCTGGAATGCCTTACGATTTGTGCACCTCCAATCCGTTGTTTGGTCCTACCGGCGATGGCGTATATCCAAACCGGTCCAGCTTAGAACTAAAAGAGATTGAACCCGTAAGAGACAAGGGACTTTTTTAACAATTTAAGCACACAATTAACATAAACGTGTTTTATAATAATCACGCAATACAATCTCTGTGCGCTCCCAGCGAACCGCCGTGACGGGTTCAGCTTCTCGCGGGGAATGTCGGCGTTTGCAGCTATAGGCAGTAAGGATACAGTACATCGGGGCTGATAAATGATGACTGCAGCCAATAAAACTTGATGTTACAACAGTCCAGTGATATAGGCGAAGGAAATATATGGATGGGATATAATAATAGGCATGGCCAACGAAACGTGCGGCTAATCAGTGCTAAATGGAGGAGGGTGGTGGTGGGTATTTGTGGTGTGGCGGGTCGAGGGCAGGTGTCGCTGGGCTGGGCTACCTGCGCCCCTCGGTGCCCACCAACCCTTGATTTTCTACGGACGAGTTGCAACGTTTAACTGCGAGGCCATCTGCTCCGATCCCGACTAGAACCATTGTTAATTCCCGCGAGTTCCAGAATCTTTTTTTCCACGGCCTCGCCCCCACCTCACCAAGTCAGAGCTTTTCTCCTCTCTCTCCTCCGGCCCCTGGACCCCCGGACAAAGCAGTTAAATACAACTTGTACTCCGGTATCTCGGCCGATACCTTCTGGCGGTTTGAATGCCTATATTCGCGGAATATACCGACCGTGAGAAATTAGACGTTCCCGAATTTGAGTTTTCGTAAAGCACTAAGCCATTTTATTCCATTATTAATACTTTACCGTTCGACGGGATATGCGAAAATAGCTTCGTTCATTTTGCTGCACAAAAATGCTTTTTATCGAATAGGTGCTTCTGTACAAGGCGTGTTTAAGCAATACCGACCGTTTCATTCACTGGCGGCATTGTGGGCGCTCAATTGAAATCAATAAACGTTATCAGATATTATTCGTTATCAGCGTTGTTAAGCTGTCGGGAGCTTTGCCCTGAGCATAAGTCTTGAACTTTACGACTACCAATACCAGAAAATGAGAATAACGAATGATAGTCTCGGTGGCACTCAATTACATTAGATAAGGCAATATTTACATGGAATGAAAGAATATGCTGCTAGGATAATGATTTACTTTCTGAGACTAACAGAACATATTTCTGTAACAAATTTAACTTTTACAGGTTAAAGGGCTTCAGTAGTAATCAATAAATTCTGACTTCTTCTTTTTTAATCGTACGGCGATTAAAAATTAGAATAATCATTCGTTTCATCGTTTATATCCGTTTTCAATCGCACCCGGAAACATAACACGGAACGATAATGAGGTTATCCTGCTGCCAGTTTTTCTTTCGGCTCCTCCGAGTTAGCCTAGTGTAGATACAGTTTACATTGCGTAAATCCGTGAAAAATTCGCGGCTCGAACTATTCTACCGAGTTCTTGAAAATCGGTTGTGGGCAAAGTACGATGGTCATCCTTGGCAGCCGAATCGAACGCGCCGGAACACCTCCGGCCTCCGAGCGAGGAGAAGCCGTTACGGTCGTTTTTAAAAATATTTCACAATGTAAATAGCCAGGGGACGGGACAGATGCTTGGCCAGCTAAACGATTCCGAATTCCATGGCCGGAGAAGGCAAGAGCTGTGGCTGTGGGAGGTTAGGTTAGGCCCTCCGAATTCGATATGCTCCGGTGCCAAACTGGGCAGATTATCCACGCCTGTGGTCTCGCCTTTCAGCCGATATTTATTTGTCCAGCCCCTCTCCCCCCAATCCGCATTTTACTCAGGGCCGGTAACTTAAATTTTCCGTTCCTGAACGCTGATTGCACCGTTGCAATTACGATTTCCACGCGGCTTTTTCACGCCTTTCTATTTGGTGTGTTAGATCGTCGCGTGCTTGGGGGGCATCCCCCCAATTCGGCGGCTTTTTCGAAACCGATTTTGATCCTACTATGGGTATATTTAAAGAAAACGTATCGCTTATATATAATTTGATGTGCATATAAAGAATATCTGTGACTATAAATTAATGTTTCTATTTTTATTATTATTGCAATACATTATTTTTCCATGCGCATTTTAATACTGTCTGCGGAGTTGATGCTATGTATGATAACTAAAACATATTGTGTGAGCGTTAACAGTATTGTAATATACAGTCTCTGTGGTTTAATAATAAAAAATAAAATAATTTCCAGTTTTCACCTTAAAATCTCTTTAAAACTCCTGACGATAGTGATTTTCTGCGGAAATATCTTAATCTCTGTTCCACTGACAGGCAGTATAGTATATACCTAGGAAATGGTACCTATTTTCTGTTTCATTTTAATTTCGCATAATTTGCAATCCTTCCAGCGATTACAATTCAAATAGAACAGTTGTCATCTATCTTTAAAAATAACTTTCAAGTTTTTTCAATTTGTTTATTTTCTCAATTATCTTCAGATTTCAGACCTTCAAGCATCAGTGTGCCAACCAGAAGAACCCCGTTAGAGTGCAGTGGAAGAAATCAGGATTTATTCGTCAAGCACTGTTGATTCTACCAAAAGAGAAAAACTGTTACAAAACAATTTAGAATACCTGTTTTGTGGTCTGCGAGGGGTTGGAATACCGTATATTTCGTGCATTTCTGTCTCCTCTCGCTGGTTTGGGCTTTAGCTAGACCGGTTTCGGCTGCTCGCCATCTTCAGTAGCGGTGTTGGTCACTTTGGCACTTTCGATGTTTTTTGGGCATCCTCGCTGCACTGTCACTGTCACTTGTACTATGGTGATTGTCTGTTTGTCGTGTGTATATATATATATATATATATATATATATATACGTGTGTTATTGGGGGATGTTGTTTGCTTTTTTGGGTTGGAAGGGAGTTTGTTAATCGACTCAACTCTTTGTCGGATTATCGGTCAAATATATACTTCATCACACAACTGGTCACAACTATTAGGTTCTGACTTCCAAATATATGACAGGAAAAGTATCAGGTATTGTATATTTACGATCATAAAAGTTTTCCTGTTGATCCAAAATTTATTGAAAATAATTTTTATCGTACAATATTCAGTTGCTATTTGTCTATGAACGTTTTGTTTATTCTTTTTATATAAAAATTAGTAGATATAGAATAACTAGCGTTTGTTATGTTTACTCACACCGATTAACTAGCGCCCCCTGAGAGTGGTGCGGAAATGTACTTAACTAAAGTTCGTTTGGTGCACTCGCACCGATAAACTAGCGCCCCCCTAAGGGTGGTGCGGAAATGTACTTAACTAAAGTTCGTTTGGTGCACTCGCACCGATAAACTAGCGCCCCCCTGAGGGTGGTGCGGAAATGTACTTAACTAAAGTTCGTTTGGTGCACTCGCACCGATAAACTAGCGCCCCCTGAGGGTGGTGCGGAAATGTACTTAACTAAAGTTCGTTTGGTGCACTCGCACCGATAAACTAGCGCCCCCCTGAGGGTGGTGCGGAAATGTACTTAACTAAAGTTCGTTTGGTGCACTCGCACCGATAAACTAGCGCCCCCCTGAGGGTGGTGCGGAAATGTACTTAACTAAAGTTCGTTTGGTGCACTCGCACCGATAAACTAGCGCCCCCTGAGGGTGGTGCGGAAATGTACTTAACTAAAGTTCGTTTGGTGCACTCGCACCGATAAACTAGCGCCCCCTGAGGGTGGTGCGGAAATGTACTTAACTAAAGTTCGTTTGGTGCACTCGCACCGATAAACTAGCGCCCCCTGAGGGTGGTGCGGAAATGTACTTAACTAAAGTTCGTTTGGTGCACTCGCACCGATAAACTAGCGCCCCCTGAGGGTGGTGCGGAAATGTACTTAACTAAAGTTCGTTTGGTGCACTCGCACCGATAAACTAGCGCCCCCCTGAGGGTGGTGCGGAAATGTACTTAACTAAAGTTCGTTTGGTGCACTCGCACCGATAAACTAGCGCGCCCCTGAGGGTGGTGCGGAAATGTACTTAACTAAAGTTCGTTTGGTGCACTCGCATCGATAAACTAGCGCCCCATGTATATATATATATATATATATATATATATATATATATATATATATATATATATATATATATATATAACAACAGGGCTTACATAAATGCACATAAAATAAAAAAATATGAAATAGTGGTGGGGGGAATTGAATACATTTTATTTAAATAATACAATATACAATACATCAGCATTGAGAAAATTAGATTCAGTTTGTTAATTTGAATTCGAATTAATAAAATATTCAAAATATTTACTCATACTTTTATCAATTAAATCCCATTAACCCAATCATGCTTCACACACCATGAATCCATCAATAAATGCAGGGATTACATATGAAATGGAGGTGGAAGAAATTAATTTATTTCAGCAATGAGAGAAATACAGTTGTATAAATATGCAGCATTCTAGGAATTAGATTCAGTCTGTTAATGTTTAAATAAACATTTAGAAACGTAAGATTGCGCATATAGGAGATCAACAAAATTGTGATACAGAGTTAAAATGTGTTAAATAGTGGTAATGTAATATATAATAACTGGTTTACTAGTGGTACCTTGTAATGGTTAAAGAAATTATAATAATTGTATAAAAAATAAATATCAACCTATTTGTAGACATATTACATTTATCATGATCTTATTTGCTTACTACATGGTTTTAAATCATAGTTAAATGTATTCAGGAATTAAATTTGTATTAATACTTCTTTAAAATATCTGATCAGTTTCAATAATTTATGAAATATTTTTTATCGAAATAAATCAATGCAAAAAATGACTAAAGTGAAAATGTTGAATAATGTTACAACCAAACAGCTGTTGTTTATTCAAAGAATTAATATGTATATGTATATGTACATATATATATATATATATATATATATATATATATTATTATATATATTATTTATTTATATTTATATTCTGTATTGATTGACACAAGATGAAAGAATAGGACTCAAAAATTAAAATTCATCTTAATTTATTTACAATTTTAACTCGTTTCTTAGTGAAGGGGGGGCCCACTAGTTCTTTGTTGGTGGTGAACTCTTGTGAGTAGCCAAACAAACTTCATAATTTTGATTATCGACATATTTCTTCTCTAATTTGATTCAATAGTAATAACAAGACAATGGTCTCCCCTCTACTCTTTTGGTTAGTTTTACGGAAGTGATAGATTCCAATAGTCTCAGGCCTTCCCTGGCGAGTTGTCCTTCAGCAATATAGGCGTTACGTCCTGTATGAGTATACCTACTAAGCGCTCCTGCTCCCTAACCTGTTAAACCTGTCCCCACAAGTACTGTCGACCTCCCTTTAACGTGTCTTCCATTTCTTCGATACCATTGTTCTTGTCGGTCTGCAACTAGGTGTGTTTTAGTACCTAGCATCGTAGTATCTCAAGTGTTAATAGAAATGTAGCGACGGATCGGCTTTTCCCAATTTTAGCATCTCGGCGCTACCACTTTCTGAGTAATTCTCCACCATATAGTATGTTTATATACCCAGTAACAAGGAACACATTTCAATAGAAATTGAGACGTTTCTTGCAATGTTCTTGCTATTACATAAATAGTTCTAAATGCATTAAAATTGCAATGACAAGTAATTATGAACAATTTTATATCAGCTAAGGTGTTTCGAGAACAGAGGAGAACATGTAGGTAATTCGGAACAAACACCCAGCACCGATGGTCTGTTGATGCAAACATACTCGCCATTCAAAGGCGTCGTAAAACGTATGGTCCACTTTCATATTTCAGTGGACCAATAAAACTGTGGCGCTCCTAATGTAGGTGAACCACTTATCTCCAAAATACTTTCGAAACCATTCCACGTGTTTTTGTTTGAAATTATGGTATTCGTAATTTTTGTTTACATCAGTCATATCTTCCATCGTCCATTCAATTATTTCGAACGTAAATTGTAAATTGTATCTCCACCACTAATTAATGACAAACTCTAGACATTATTTACGAAAATGTACAGCGGAACGAAATGTACGAAACTTTGGGTAATGAAAATTTAAATTGGAGCACATAATAAGTCAAAAGTTAACTGTCACATGAAGTCGCTGAAGTAGAACTGAGGGTCATTAAACATTAAAAGCTAGTAGTAAATATCCTCAGTGACAGATATCCTTCAATTGTACCCATAAGGCTACTGAATACACCCCGTCTCGCCCAGTCAATTTCTTCCCTCACAGCCGGTCTTTATTCAAGTTGCACTTTTATGTTTCGATCAACGCTAATGAATATTAACATATAGTGTTATACCAACGTTAAATAAGGTTGAATAAAGTTCTTTTTGCTGTTCATTCTCTCGTCTGGTCCACTTGGACGTTTTGTTCTCAATACTGTCTGGGGACTGGTTCTTTAACCTTCACTTCTGATCTAATTTCACCGTGAGCTTATTCTTGCCCTCGGACACTCCCCGCGAATCTTCATTAGGGAGACCTTTCCTCGTCTCCAAGCAAAGCAGCCTATACCTGACCCCTGATCATTGAATAGTTCAACATCGTTTGGAAAGAATTTGTCCGTCCTATAGTTCCGGTTACTTTTAGAAATATGCAGAAAAGAGCCGCCGCGTTTTATGTCCCTGTCTGAAACTCAACTTTTCAATTCAATGAAACAATGAATAAACAATGTTCACTTCGAAATGGTCATTTCCGACACGGAAAATCTAAGTGATATTCAATTACCTAATAAGTTCGGTAATCAAAACGGCTTGGTTTCATGATTTGAATTTGACAATACATGAAGATCGGTGTTATAGTCCTTCGTTCTATGTACGCGTTATATTTTCATCATGAAATAAGATATAAATTAAGTCGAAAAGTTTTAAGAACTAATATCAGTATTAGGAATGAGCATACTCATATTGGCTTTTTTCAACGAAAGTATGCCCATGAAAGAATGATCGATATCAAATATAAGTAAGAAATATTTTAAATAAACAAGAAATTTCCGGACGATAGTAAAACATGCAAGCGACTAAGCGTGTACAAAAATAATAATACATTGATTTACTTGCAAAAAGATTTGGTCTAAAACCTAATATTGTGACCCACTCGCTACTTATATAAGGTTCCCTAGTTTTGTAAGAGGACTGACTAAATACTAGACAGCAAAATTTAAGTATTGAAATTTAAACGGATTTTGAATTATGATGATTTCCCATGGTTTTATAATGTAACAAATTGTGAAATATATTTTATGAAACCTATAATCGCAATAGTGGCGATATTCCCAAAACGTCGGGGAGCACAAATATCTAAAATTAAAAACCTTTAATTAATAGTTTATATTATTAAGTAGTCGATAAATTTTCACCCGGCTAATGAGACGAAAGTAGTAAATGGTCACATGACCCCTGTCCTAGTTCGAAAACAAACGAGATGACCATACGCAGAAAAGCGCGTACAGTGTACAGGGGAGTCCCCCACTTCCTCACAATCTTTTACACAGTTACATAAACTTTATTGGCACCGGTTTAGTGTGCTCGTGTGTCTTTCTCTCTGGTTGGATAGTTCAGTAAGCGGGCTGGGATCATGAAGTCCACTGAAGCCACCATCCTAGCTTGTCTGGCGGTTGCGCTTCTCCTCCCTACGGTGAGTGATCAAATTTTATTTCTTAATCCAAGACGTCGTTCGATTGCTAAAATAAAATCGAGCATAGAGGCGTCAATATTAAATCATCCCTAGGACAGATAATCACACCAGTGATTAAGATACCTATTTTACACGAGTCAAGAGGGTTACCATTCAAATTCCCTCAATTACGCCCAGTATATAATTTACGGGTAATCTGAGTAGGGTCTTTAACACTACGAGATTCGCTCATTAAAATCGAGCAGTTTTTTTAAACAGTTCCACAATCGACGGCTATTCGCCTTGTCAATATTATGCTATTAAACTTTCGCTTCTGGTATAATCCCAGTTGAAGTTACAATTCAGCCGTATTTAACTCAAGGTAGGGAAAGAAAATGGAATAAATTGACGAGGAAGGAAGTCGTCGGGATAAGGTTTGTTTAGCTCCAAGATACTAATCCGCAAGATCAGATGTTGTAAATAATAACCGCCTTTCACCCGAGTGCCGATAGAGTATTAAAGTGAATTAACCTCGGGTGAAAACGCGAAATTACATTTCTCATTCTTTTCTTTTTAATTTTTGTTTTGGAATCGAACGTGGACGCGATACCTTCTACACCGCCCAGGCGGAAAACGCCTACGGAATCGTTTCAAAATGGAAGTGAAAGTATATAAAAATTTTACGAAAACGAACAGTCCAACCCACGCGCAATGCGGTGAAAACGTAAGGCAACTGGATGTGGACCTGAGAAAAACCGATGACATTTTTAATAACCCGATTAACAGTACTGCAACTGTAATGACCTATCTAATTCAACTAATTACGAGGAAGTGCGATTTCAACATTTTTTGCCTTTGAATTTTTTTGAAGTAACTAGGAACAATTTATAAGACTAGACATAAATTAATTATAAAATAATGTCAAATATATTAATTGCATAATATATATTTTTTTAAATACAATATTACTAGCCCTTTGTATGTCAACGATGCATCGCTGACATGTGGGGGGGCATACACTGTGTGGCACCCACCCGTGTTGCTTGGTGTCGAAATAACTTCAATCGGACAATTCATTTTTAAATTCAACGCCACGCATCTTCTTTTTACGGCCTAATTGCTTAGAAACATTGTTTCCCGAATCGACAATTGAAAGTGTTGTAATGTAACATACGTACAAACAAGCATACTCCTATAAGGCCAGTATTTATCCAATTACTCCCTCACCAATTTAGCCTTCGTTTTCATAATTTTCCTAAATTCGGATTATGAAATACCAGAATATTTGACTTATTTGCGAAATAAACCATTGACTTTACCGTTTTCAATTCAATTAGATTTCCTATCGTATTTTTTTTAATTCACGTCTAAACATAATAAATAGCCTTATTTACCACAGTCCGCGCGGTAAATGGGAGATCTAAATTACCCAGGACATAATGAAAATGACAATTTTTTTGAAGAATTGCGTAATACGATGCAACGAAGGGAGAATCTGGGAGTGAGTAACTGAGTGTTTGCATTTCAGTGTATCATATCCAATGTTCTATATCGTTATTACGAAACCCTTATTCTTTAAAAAGAAGCAAATGTTGGTCATGTTATGTATTTTTAATATGTATTTTTAAATCGAAATGTTTAAATATTAATAAAGTCAAATTCATTTGATTGTTTATTACTATTATTTGCTGTATTGAAGTTTCTTCGTCGACGCATCGGAAAATTCCTTCACATGATAATTTTCCACGTTTATTGATATTTAAAAATTTGATGTTCAATCTTATCGTTCTTGCCGTCACTGACTTAATTCTTGGATATTCAGAACTCGGCTATTTGAGGTAAATAAAACTATATTGTTTGCATTATGCTAGATTATTGAATTTATGGGCGGATCAAATATGTAAGAGCTAAGCCGATGACGTTGAGACATTCACTTTAGAAATAGTAACTTAAGTCATGGGTTATGTAAGTTAAAGGAAGAAATTTGGCAAGTACGCTTTCTCTGGTTGGGTATAATTACACCAGATATAATGGTGTTCGAAAAACGTGATGACTCAGCAATGCAGCGGGATCTTTTATTTATAAGTGTGCGCCTGTGTTTATATATAACAGCTTCTTTATTTCATAATCTAGGAGCGTTCACATAATATTAATACTGTAATTGGAAATTGGTACTTAAAAAATACGGTAAAAAATAAGGTACTGTACTTAGTTTCATACTATCAGTTATCGAATATACTGAGCACGGAGATTTTCTGTAAAATATAATTAGGCCGACGATTATAGTGTTATTCTTGTAAAATGAACTTGCATTTTCAAGTATTGAAATTAACAATCTGAACCATGCTGTAGAGTGTAATCTATCGCAGACCTGCAGTGCGGTAGGAAATAATGGCTTATGTGACTAGGCAACCCAGGTACAGGAACCTAAAAAACAGATCGTTCCTGTTACTCATCGCAGACCTAATAATACAAAATTAACTAGGTTAATCGATTAAATTTTAAGAGTGCCAACGATATATTGATGCGATACGTTGTAATGATTCATTTTCAGTACTCCGCCGGCAGTTTGCGCCGAGTGAAGAGACAAATCCCGCCAATGGGTAATGGTCAGGTCATCACCAGCATTTTCCAGGTCAGTCGGACAGTAGAAATATGGAATTCAAATTTTTCTGATCCTCCTGAATAGGAAGTGGCCACGTGATTTAAACGTACCAGAAAAATAAATAAATATAATTTTAAAAAAGGATGTAAGCCAGTGGGGTTTCTTCTCCGTTATTATCTACTCGTTGATAGAGCTTCCCGAACATCGATACTTCGGTAATCATTCTGTAACATCCGTAAAGTTGCCAGATGGAAGGCCTTCATCCGTAAATAATGTTTCAGATCCCGATACGAACGTTGGACTCGGTGCACGACTTACTGCAGAGCAGTAGAGTAAGGATCGGTCAAATACAGCATTATTACGCCCAGCAAGCCCCTTCGTACGCTTCCACGATAACGTCTCTGTTCAACAGCTACGCCAATTCCCACCACCACCATCACCACGGACTCCACAGCCACCATAAGAACAACAACAAGGGGTTTTTTAACAGTAAAGCCCAAGTTCAGCCCCGCAAGAAAACTTAACTCTAAAGCCGTTCCTTCAAAATCAGCGCTGGTCGACTTTCATACACTGGAGGGCCAACTCGTTCACCAACAAAAATGATTTATTTTTTAACCAAGAACGGGAATAGCACATTAGATTGTTATTTATTGGTAATTTCTCCTACAAATAAAAAATAAACTGTATATAAAAACCGAACACTGATGAAACCGTTTGGCCATCAGGTCTTCTCTTCAGAAGTTTCTCGTTGAAATTCCAAGTGTTTCCTTTTGGAGGAGTTTCCCATAATTTTCTTTCTTTGTATTTAATAAATGTCAAAAATATGTGACGGATATGTAGGCCTTTGCAGACGTTTTTAAACGAGCCCATCCTGGTTCCTGGATGTCCATCTCCACACACGCCGAAATCTATTATTATTTAGTATTATTCCCTCGCTTAAGTAATATTTTTAACGATATATTTAATGTAGCTTATTTTTCATACGATACTTGAAGAAGGTTTTTTTATAACTGTCACTTTGACTAAATAATTTCATATGAATAAGAAAACCGCTTGTTTAACAGAAACTTAAGTACACATTTATTCATTTATTTTAATATCATGAAAAATGATTCATGATATATAGATTAATTTATGCAGTTCTAAAATTCTACTTAATACAACTGTTCTTTTTTACTATTTTTATTGTTACCTCAGATAAACTATTAAGTATTTTACTAAATGATCACAGAATGCTGTTATTGAAAATTGTGAGGAACTAATTATTATAATGTATTTGTTTGATTAAGTATCTAAAACATAGCTATTCCTTTGGAGTAACTGTTAGACTCATGGGAATCAACTTTCTACAGGTTCAAATGTAAAATATGACATGGTACATATAAAACTCTTGGCAAACAGGAAATTTCCCATTCCTTCCTTGTAACAAAATGCTATTCATTAAATGTACATATAAGGGATGTTGTACACAAAAGAATAAACTGTTCTGATCACACTTGTGACAATAAAAAGTCTTGTGTTTTACAATACTAACGCTTGGAAAGGTTGAAACTGAATTATATTATAAGTGTTAACGATTGTGTTAAATAAGTATTATTATTAATTGTGTTAGTACTTATTATAACAAGTAGATTATTACTATGGCTGCACTATATCCATGACGCATAAATATATTCGGCTTAAAAATAGTATAGCCTTATACTAGAATGAAATATATGAAAAATATTTTCACAAACAATTTCAAAATCATTCAAACTATTCAAACTTGTAAATTTGATAAATACTGAATACATGATTAGGGTTGGGATTGTAGTGCGTATATAATCAATTTTAGTTGGCTTAGTCAAAATTCACCTGGAATATTTGTTTCTTTCTTATTCCAGTACAAGTAACAAATATTCTGTAGACGTTTCCTTAATTTTTTTGTAAAGACCAGGGAATACTACGAATAAATTGGCAACACTGTAAATGAAAGCGCCGTAACCTCCGCCCGGTTATACATCATAACGTGGTTACCTTTCATCGTATATAATTTTAAGATGCATATTGCAGAGGTGCTCCATACTTGTTTACATTCTACAGACAGTATGATATTTTTAACTTTCGAAGTTTCTTATTCTTTATATATCGTTTTATGCGTTACAGTTGACCGGCGATGAAGAGTCAGACGACAAATCTAGAACATTTGTATTTACTGATGAGGGGCATACACTTGGCAATGCATTGAGAGCGGTTATCACCAGCTAGTAAGTTGAAACAGTATTATTGACACTTTTCTATCGAAAATATGGGTACTTTAATTTTTTAAAATGACTATTTTATCTGCAAAATTAATCTGCAGTGTACTATTTACAGTTTACACTATTTAGAAATTGTTACCAGCTATTCTTCTCAGATGACAACAAATTTTGTATGTTCAATTTTATCACAACATGAACAGTTGGAAACTGATTATGCTATTATGTATACTCTTGAAGGTGTTTGTTATTTCAAGTAAACGATTAAGCATTATACTGAATGATCAGAGAATGCAATTATTGAAAATAGTGTGGAACTAATTCTAATAATGCCTTTAAAAGAACTTAATGTTTTAGACTTTTATTGTATGAATTATTTAAATAATTTTCAGCCCTGAAGTAACATTTTGCGGTTATACTGTTCCTCATCCTGCAGAAACAAAAATGCATTTTAGAATTCAGACTAATGGGCCCAGAGCAGTTGACATGTTGATGAAAGGCTTACAGGATCTAGCCAAAATTTGTGACATCACACTAAATGAGTTCAATGTATGTAGTTTTAGTTGGTTATTTTTATGAGGCAAATTATATTCATATTTTTAAATTGGTACACTCTTCATAATTATTTGGTGCTTTTCAGACATTTTAATAATTGATTATCTTTTTTTTCAGTCCGCTATGGAGAAATATACTGCCGAAAACCCTGTTGCTGGGTCAAGTTAACTTTTAATTTTATATCATTATTCATATAATTTTTACAAGTTGATAAATTTATATTATTTGTAAGACTATGGTTACTTTAATTTGGTTACTTTAAAATTAACATTAAAAAATTAAGTATGTGATATCACAAACTTATCCTAGTTACAATGAAAACAATTCTATCACCTCCCCTCCTGTTATACTATATCTGTAAAAACCAAATTGGTTTTGGTCTATTATTAACATTTTCAAAAACTAAAGATTTATTGTGGAAAGAGCAAATTATTCTTCTATTTTAACAGTCTTTCTGTAGTAATTGACAGAATTTCATCTGAAAACTATACCCATGTATTGGTGAATATTTTAGAGATAACTTAGCATTTCTCAGAAAGTAGGCCAACATTAGAACTCTTAATATGTTATTATTTTATTTTAGCATTACATTTTTTCTTCAGTGTTTATATAGTCCATTTGGCACATCTCGTTATGAGCTTGCATTAAATATGAATTTTGTGAGGCCACTAGCTGAAGGAAGGATTTTTAAAGTATATAATTTTTAAGATATATTGATTCTTGTATATAGTTTGTATTTTTATTTCAAATAAAATTTGTATTAACAGGTGTCTTTTTTTGACTTTTTTCAGTAATTAGATTAAAAAAATTATTTAGGGCATTAATATTTTACATTACCTACAAATCAAAATAAGAGTGTAAAACTGCCAAGTTAACCCCTTGGTGTCTTGAACAAGATAAGTACTGTAATTATAAGAAAAATAAATTACCTTATATTTCATTATTCAAAATTTTAAAATGCTACTACACATTTTATACAAACTAAATTTTCATTATATGAAATTAACCTTTCAAAAATAATATTGCTTTGAAAATCAGTAGATTTAACAAGGTTAAGAAACTGAATGACTTGTTGATATTAAAATAGTATTTGTCTTAAATACTTATTTTATTTATTCACTTTTAGCTCTACTAGTTGTATATCTACTTTAAATTTGTATTGCACAATTAATTTATCAGAATTAAAAAACTTATTTCTCTTGATCATTTTCTAATGTTAACACACTTCCTTTGTCATGATTTGTCCTTGAGGAGACCTTGTTATATAGCAGAACTGTGTCATTTTCCATTAGAAAAAATCGTATCATAGTAGGCATTAGATCAGTTATCTATGTACTGGACAGCACAAATATTGAATGTTGACATGAACAAGCCAAAGAATTCCAATGTGCATGTGTCTGAGCAGACAGTGTCTTCTTTACTTAAATAATTGTTAATCTTTCTTCTTTTATATAACACAAGGAGATATTCTGTGATCTGTTACGTGCTTGTTTTTGTTTGGTTTAACTTTTATTTATCATAAATTTATTACACTTCAAAATGTTTGAATGCATTATTATCAAAGACATCATTTAACAAAATCAGAAGTAATGTAGGGGCTTATAAGGATTATCAAAAAGGAATTAAAAAGATCATTGGTTCAGAGGTTTATTTAACCTGATGTTACACCATTTAAATTCAAATTAAGCATCTGTCCTTGGGAGACTAGGCATATTAGCTCGGTCAGTTTTATGGAGATGAGTAGCAAACTCACTGTATGGGGACTTCTGCTGGTTTGGAGGATCTTGCCACAAGTCAGGAGTCAGATAAGCATAAGTCTTGGCAATAGCTGCATAAGTTGCCTTTGCTGTGTAACAAATAAGTAACAGATGTTTAAAGAAAGTAATAATTAAAAAATTTATAATTTATAATAATATCAAATCTAATAGAAGATAACATTAAAAGTAGACATTTGGAAAGCATTTTGCTCTTCATATCATAATACAATAGCTGATAAGTAAACCATTCAATAACTACTCACCAAAGTTGCCCAAAGTACCAGTAGAACCTCTAGCAGATGTGTAACAATCTTCAATTCCAGCCATCTGTAAAAGTTTCTTAGGTACAGGAGCTCCTACAATGCCTGTACCCCTTGGAGCTGGGATCAGCCTCACTTGTACAGAACCACATTTGCCTGTTACCTTTTAAACAAAAAGAATAAACCCAAAATGTGATAAAGTGACATAACAGATAGTGTTGTAAACACAAATAATTGGTATTCATAATGTACAGTTGAATTAGTTCAACTACTTTGGACAACTAATAATTATATTATAAAAATGACTCTTAGCTTTTTGTAGTAAATTCATGAAAATCAAAAATAAATGTGAATCAACGGGATTGCTGCATTGGCATAAGTAAATTAACAAAATCTAGATTTATGTAATAATTCAAAACAACTCATTATAGTTGCATGATTAAACTAACAAACTTTGTACACTTCCTTAGGACTGCTCATTTCAATATTAAACATTACTATAGAAGGTATTTACCTTGCAGGGTACAGTATGAGGCTTGCCAATCTTGTTACCCCAGTATCCTCGGCGAACAGGCACAACAGACAGCTTGGCAAGGATGATAGCACCACGAATAGCAGTTGCCACTTCCTTGGAACACTTCACGCCAAGTCCAATATGTCCGTTTGAATCACCAATGGCTAATGAAAAATGTTCATCAATCATTGACAATAAGAAGAAACACGGCAAAAATAAAGTAATATTTCCAATAGGTATTGATTGAAATTATTTTAATTTAATTATTTACTAGATCATTTAAGAACCATGATTTGATAGGACCTTCAAATAATGAACCAACTTTCCCTTATAGACTATCCACAAAAAGACAGAACAGCATTAAAATAGTTAGCATTGTTCCCACAAATAAAAAATCTATAATTCATATTAATACAACTCTTTCATGCTTAAATAAATTACAGTAAATGCGAAATGGAATACATATTTAATAGGTCAGATAGTGGTGCATGTTAAATACATAATCATATGTATTCATTGTACAATTACTCATCATCGTTTCTACTACCAAGGGACCAAATTATGATTGATAAGTATACACATTTTAACTAATGGGAAAATGAGTCATTTCTGTTATCCTAATTAAATAAGTAGGATCGATGCTACAAATGAAACAACCGGTTTCTATCATCAATGCTGAAAAGTATTTGTGTCAATAGAAATAAACATGATACTTTAAACAATTTTAAAGTAAATATACAAAGAAAAGTAATAAAAGTAGATCAGATAGTGGTACATGTGATATGCATAATCATTGGTATTCATTACACTATTGTCTATCATCATTTCTACCATTAAGTGCAGAACAGAACATTTATAAATCCCCACAATCTAACTCATGTGCAAATGTAGCGGACCAATATTATGAAACCAAAACTCTTTTCTGAAACTGTGCTAACAAACTGTTAACATTTTGTAAATTGTATGATAGTAGAATAGATGAGATAGTGTTAAATGATAAATCCATGATCATTTGCATATGTTAAGGCACTAGTATTCATTTCTATTGTCATAGCATTTATAATATGATAAGACACAACTGATGCAATATAACAAGTGGATTTACCCAAGATAAATAAAATGCAAGAGTCTTCTGATGCTTCATCAATAACTATAAACTATAAACACAACACAAAATGGTACAAAGTATAATAAGTAGATCAGATAGTGGTACATGTTAAATATATAATCATTTACATTCATAACACTAATATGTCATCATTTCTACTATCATAAAGTACCATACTTAATAATAATAATCAAACTAATTCCATTCCTAACAGTTCTATATGTGTCAATAGTATTCTCATTCAGTTGTATAATATATTCATAATAAGAAATAAATGCTATCTTAAGAAACACATAGATATATACAGAATGATTTTCAAATCACCATTTTTCCTAAAAAATTATACTGTTTTCGTTTGGTCAAAAATAACTTCTATTAATGTAATAAAATTATTATGTGTTCTTCAATAGACCATAAATGCAATACAAAATGGTACAAAGTAAAATAAGTAGATCAGATAGTGGTACATGTTAAATATATAATCATCTGCATTCATAACACTAATGTCATCATTTCTACTATCATAAAGTACCATACTTAATAATAATAATCAAACTAATTCCATTCCTAACAGTTTTATATGTGTCAATAGTATTCTCATTCAGTTGTATAATATATTCATAATAAGAAATAAATGCTATCTTAAGAAACACATATATATACAGATTGATTTTCAAATCACCATTTTTCCTAAAAAATTATACAGTTTTCGTTTGGTCAAAAATAACTTCTATTAATGTAATAAAATTATTATGTGTTCTTCAATAGACCATAAATGCAATACAAAATGGTACAAAGTAAAATAAGTAGATCAGATAGTGGTACATGTTAAATATATAATCATCTGCATTCATAACACTAATGTCATCATTTCTACCATCATAAAGTACCATAATTAATAATAATAATCAAACTAATTCCATTCCTAACAGTTCTATATGTGTCAATAGTATTCTCTTTGAGTTCTATAATATATTCATAATAAGAAATAAATGTTATCTTAAGAAACACACACAGATATATACAGAATGATTTTCAAATCACTATTCTTCCTAAAAAATGATGCTGTTTTCGTTTGGTCAAAAATAACTTCTACTAATGAAATAAAATTATTATGTGTTCTTCAATAGACCATAAATGCAATACAAAATGGTACAAAGTAAAATAAGTAGATCAGATAGTGGTACATGTTAAATATATAATCATTTACATTCATAACACTAATGTCATCATTTCTACCATCATAAAGTACCATACTTAATAATAATAAACAAAACTAATTCCACTCCTAACAGTTCTATATGTGTCAATAGTATTCTCATTCAGTTGTATAATATATTCATAATAAAAAATAAATGCTATCTTAAGAAACTCATAGATATATACCGTAATTAATATATAATCTGTTTTTCAAGACACCATGTCTATGTATGGTTACATAGTATGACCCTAAAAAATGATAATTTTGTTGTTTGCTCAAAAAATAAATTTTACTAATGCAGTAAAATTATTACATCAAATTCCATCAAAAGGGTTGTCTCTTACCAACAAATGCCTTGAAACGGGTCCTCTGTCCAGCTCTAGTCTGCTTCTGTACTGGCATGATCTTAAGAACTTCATCCTTCAATGACGACCCAATGAAACAGTCGATGATTTCATATTCCTAGAAAAAATATTTCTTACATCTTCAAATTGACCAAATTACTTAAAATATGATACGAGAAAAAAACTGCTCATTAAATAGTGTTATAAATCATTTACTTTTATGTTAAGAGAAAACATGTATTCCACGGTAGTCAAATTGTCCTTGACAATTAATTTTTTTTTTGCTTATAGTGCAGCCAGTTAGTCAGACTATATTGCACTTGTACTTGTATTGGGCTTGTACTTGTTGCAGGGGCAACTTACGATCACTGGACCCTACTTATAAACTAGCTTACAGGCTAACACCCATGGCAAATG
The DNA here is from genome assembly GCA_019843655.1 of Lethocerus indicus. Lineage (NCBI taxonomy): Eukaryota > Metazoa > Arthropoda > Insecta > Hemiptera > Belostomatidae > Lethocerus > Lethocerus indicus. Next base: position 9,553,994 of record JACDQD010000004.1, read on the forward strand.
TCAGGGGTAGCCATCATTCGCTTGGGTGGACTCGAACCACCGACCTGTGTTAACAGGCGCAGGCACCAATGCCCGCGGCCACCGAGGCCCCACAATTAAATTTAACTTGAAAATATTCCTACATTGGCTTATAAGACAATTCTGTTACAACAAACTTACAAAAAGAGTCATATATATTATTACACTTCCTCAAATAATGTCCAATAATAACAAAATCTGTGTGGAAGCACTGTGTGTATAGAAAAATACACCCAACATATTGTTTAAATCAAATTTACTTTGATGGGTAGAGAGAACATGTATATATGTTCCAGGGTACTGATGAGATTGTCCTTGACAAGTCTTCCAAGTTTGGTGACTGGGAGCCATTCCTTCTCTGTTTCCTTTCCTCTGCCACGACCTCTGCCACGTCCACGTCCACGACCTCTCATGCCTCCCCTCCCTCCTCTACCACCGAACCCTCCACGAAAACCACCTCGTGCGGCTGGAGCTGCGTCCGCCATTTCTAAAATTCAATAGAATCATTAATTTAATTATAATCACATTTTCCCCCACATAGAGTGGATTTTTAGAGCATAATGATGAAATTACCAAGACAGCCTGTTATAAAATTTATAATCAATTATTAAAAAATCTAATCACTCGGATATAATATAAGAAATGCTATTCATTTAGAATAGTGCCTAGAAGTTCTGAGATCCTATAAATTTAAGAAGTGAAGTAAATGAATTGTACCCACATACTATAATTTTGACATAGCCTGACTCAGAGGCTAAAAGCCATCAAGGGCTTATGCCTCTGGTGGAAACTGCAAATAAAACCATTATATAATCACAGTCAAGCTAGAACAACCTAATAATACAGAAATAATGTGAGTTTTGTTCCACAACCGAACTAATACAAAATAAACAGGGTAATTAAATGTCAACACAAAGATTTTAAGCAATATGAGATATATTTTCACTATACTATACTGAACCCATTTATAATTTACATATAACATAAGGAGGTTTTTAAAATGAAGCTCGTATGTTTGATAACTGTTAAAATCAATGAGTTATACATAACCAAGATATTTTTCACTTAATTCATTAATTTTAAAACTCTGACATCTAATACAAAGCTTGACTCAGACACTAAAAGCCATCACAGGCCAGTATGCCTCCGGTGGAAACCGCAAACGAATCCAATATATATCATCATCGTCAAACTAAAACAGCTTAGTATTATAATAAAGTGGTTCAAAAATTTTGGGTTTCATCCCATACAATGCAATCAACAAAAAAGAATAACCTGAGTAATTAGCACAATGATGAACTCACAAAATAACAAACACGCTTATTTTACTGTAGTTAGTTCTTTCATTCTTATAATTAAAATAAAGTTTAAAACCTGATTCAGACACTAAAAGCCATCACAGGTTTTCATACCTCCGGTGGAAACCGCAAACGAATCCAATAAACATCATCATAATCAAGCACACTGTAGAATTAAAATAGGGACTATGCACAATATTTGGATTTCATCTGTAATGATGCAATCAACTAAAGCAAATAGCATGAATAATTATCACAATGATAAACTGACAAGACAAACATGCTTTTTTCACAATAATTAATTCTGTTTTCATTCTAATAACCAGAAGAGTTTAAAGCCTGATTCAGACACTGAAAGCCATCAAAGGCTTTCACACCTCCAGTGGAAACAGCAAATGAATCTAATATACATCATAATAATAAAGCTAGAATAATGTAGAATTAAAATAAGGGCTATGCAGAATATTTTAGTTTCACATAATCTCATTATGGTTTCTCATAATGTTTAATTCATACTTAAGCCAAATGAAGACAATTTAACCAAAGCTTGTTTTATTGTATAGTACCATTCAAATAGGTTAACACAGATAATTGTAATATCAAGCAGGATTGTAATATCAATCAAGCTGTAATACAAAGCTTGACTCAGACACTAGATACCATCATAGGATTTTACACCTCTGGTGGAAACCGCAAACGAATCCAATATACATCATCATAGTCAAGCTACCTAATCCCCAATTCAAAAGTAATGCAGACTAATTAGAACATTGAATTAAAATGAAATATTCATGGCAATCTTTGTCACAATGAAAATAAAATAAAAGTAAATATAATATTGCTGCATATTGTGGTAAGAAAAAAAATTATTATTTTAATAAAAAATATTTTATATACAGTAGAGGCACATCAATTAGTTCTTGATTACCATATAATTATGATAAATTGTGGCATATGAAAATATTATGCTACTACACTCAACAGCATTACTATTTATTATTAAATTAGTATCTGCTAATAATTATAAGAACGGGGGTTTAGACGAAATGAGTGGTTTTAGAAAGAAAGACTTAATGCTGCAAAAGAAACAAGCATAACCCAACAGACGCCACGCGGACGATAAATAATAAGTTCTATTTAACATAAACTTATGAAGCCCTAAACTGTTATCACCAACTAGCAATAACAGGCGGGAGATTCACAAAACTCCGAAAAGATTACTCTACAAAAAATATTTCTAAATTGAAAAATCCAAACTTACCTACAAACCCGTGCAAGCAATAGAAGCAACGAGGTCGATGAGGTCCTAAAACCGGAAGCTCGCCTTATATACCCTGACGCCATCTTGCTACGTCATAAAATGTGCATAAATGTACCATAACTGTATAAGTTGATTGTGCAAAAATAAAACAGTTAAAAAAATGTACCATAAAAGTATACATTTGATACATGAGGAACGAACATGGAATAAAAAAACCTAATATACAACGCTTTATCAAACTACATATAATATATACTTATATATATTCTTTTTATATATAAATATATAATATTATTTAACTAAGGGATAATTGTGTTACTCCTAAGTTTCTGTGTTAGGCAGTTGATTAATTAAATACGATATATTAGTAAATATACTTTGAAAATTGATTTATCGACATAGTCGCCACTGCCTAACAAATACAAAATAAAGTAGCGAAATATATATATCATTTACTCCCAATTTATAGACAGCAATAAGTAATAATAAAGTAATTCAATGAGCTTTAGGAAAAAGGATTTTGTGACAAAAACATTGAATAACACAAAAGATTTATATTTGTTTTTCGGCGGTGACTTGCATGTTGCAGCTGTGTAAAACAGCAACCACCTGACGTTCACCGTAGTTTTACGGGTGTTCATTTCAAAATTAGAGAAGTGAATCATCAACATGTTTAGAAAGTAAATACTTGGCTCGGCGTTATTGGAAATGAGAAAATGCGGTACTAACGGCATTACGTGGACAGATCCTCTTTCATGACGAGATCCTTGCCTTGTAGGAATTCTAAGACCAATATTCCCATCTACCTCTTTTATCATGCCCACAACTGTTTTAATAAGGCAGGTGCCCATAATATACATCACCATGCAATACTAAACTGGAAACCCTACCAAGTATATGGGCAAATATGATTCAGTTAGTTATCCACCCCAAACCAACTTATCTGACCATTATGGAGTATTATTACTGGGGAAGGATTTAATTTACTATGATCGTTCAACTATTAGAAATGGTATCATTTAAAGGATAGGAGAGGCAATTTGATCAATCAACAAATTCCTTCATATTCAGAGTTGATGTATTATAGAAAATTGTGCTATGATAAATTACTGTAATTACTACTTTCTGCAATTAAATTACTGTCTGGCAAAATAAAAGTTATTCACATATGTCAGAAACCACTTCATTAAAAGATGTATCATTTATGATGCTTAGTATAATATTTATATCATGAATGAAAATATGTCATGAGGACTTTTAACAGTTCTCAAACTCAGTTCATCTTTGAATTAAGTATAATTCAACTATTAAAGAGAAGTAGTGGTATGTACCCTCATCTAAAGAGTTATTAATTACATGTCCAGCATTAATCCCCAACTCACCACCACCCACAAAAGGCAATATGGTATACAAATAAATGTAGTTTAACACAATAATTTAAAAACAGTATATTAATTAATCAAGTAGCAAAGATACACCCAGTTTTACAAATGTGAAAACATATTTACATACATCAAGGTAACATTGTGCAAATAAACTCTTCTATACATAAATGAAAATTGTACCCTAGAAATTCACAACATTTGGCCCATTCATAAATGCTTTTGTGCAAAGTCCTTTGCGTTTTTGGAATGGTTTTAGTATTTTGGCAGTGTGAATATAAAATCACGATTTTTAATTACAAACACATATTAGATTATTAAAAATCTTCTGACAACAAACAGAGGACAGATTAAAAAAAAACTAAGTTGTACAATACAAAACAATAGAGTACACTGCAAAAGCTTTAACATCCCAATGTCAAGATTTATCCAATTATATTCTTTCTTTAGTGATGACTGAAGACCACTCAGCAAATCTTCTGATCTTCTTTGACCAAGAAGCAAATCAAAAACTTAACAGATTGGTTAAATATCTATTAACTATTATTGAAGAAACATTAAATTCAAGTGATAACATAAAAAGCTGCAACTATTCACAAATGAGTCAGTCTTAACATTTTAACAAATAATCAGTTGTTTATCAGTGATCTGAAATTTTGTCACAATGTCACAGCCCTTAATAATTTGTACCAGAATAGTTTAAAAAGTAACTGGTATAAAAGGTTCTTGAAGAATTGAACTATTTATCAATCTATCTTCTGTGACACTATCAGAGTATTAAAAAGCTGCAACATAAAAAAAGCAGATACATAAACTAGGTAATAACTACAATACAATAATTAAAATGACTTAGTATTCATTTTCCATAAATGGCTAGTATCAATTTCACACTCTGGCTTTTTCCAGAAATAATGATAACATAAATAAATATAACATTAATATAAAAGCAACTCTAAAATATATGAATATATTTGAATCTATGACATACCATACATGTGCATTTTCCATAAATACTGATGGGATAAATCCTTCATATCTTTGGTGAATAAATAAATGGGCAGGATTTCTGAACGGTATTATTTTTATATTATTGATATGGCCCCACAATTATACTAGATGTGACAATTGTCAAAATCCCCTTTAATGAAAAAAAAGTAAAATATTGATTTGATATCACAACTCGAAAGTATTTTTGCTGAAATTAATGTAACAAATAAACCTCCTGAAAATATTAGTTTACAGTTAATAACATTCATAATTGTCTTGGCAACATTTCATTTGAAATCATGACAGGTTGAGCCAAGATGGATTGACCACTAATTCTTGTTACATTTTTTACATCTTATAGATTTCGTTACTTCAAAAAATTATAACTACAGTAAGAAAATTCCTGCAGCCATAATAAAAATAACATCATTCAAAAACTCTATTTAATGATTGCAACAATAAATAAAGTATCATATCCCCATTAACCATACTTCAAAATCTAGTTCACATGAATACCATACCTAAGTCACAATACATTTAATAAATAACTCCTCTGTTTAAAAAGGTACAACAGCCTATACAATAAATTACAACTGTACAACAAACACATAATATATCTATCATAAATATTAACATTTATATTTTAAGATACTGATGTACTGAGTAGAAGTTGGTGTTCTTTTTTGCAATACATTATTTATATATGTATATATATATATATATATATATATATATATATATATATATATACGTAAACACTGTTTGACAACTGCTCATGAACATAAGCCATTAATGTCAGATAAATAAAGATGAAATATGTAAAAGCTTGTACATTCTATTAATAAAATTATAGGGCCATCAAAAAGTAGAAATCCAAAAAGCAAGTGTGAACAAAGTGATAGAAAGAGGTAAGCGAAGTCTAACGCTTCTAAAGAAATTTTATAATAAAGCTTGGCATAATTCAATGTCAAATAGGTAAAAACCAATAAGTATTTTTCTATTTGTGAGTAGATGTAAACATTTTAATTAACACTTGAGATGCTATTCTTAATACGAATACAATTTGAAGAAATCCCAGATGGCAATATCTACATGTATGACAGTTCTAAATTTAATATGGTTAAAAAAGGTTATTACAAATTGAATAACATATTTAATTCCTACCTAACTAGGTTGACTTTAAAATTATTTTTTCCTAAATATCCATTTAAATACAATGAATTAAATATTTTACATATCATGAAAAACAAACAGTATTTCTGAAGTTATAGGACTTTATTTTTTTGAAACGGCTATGAAACATTTTCCTTTCAATCATTGTATAATATCCTTCTATATACATTTATGTTGAAAATAAGTATACAAATGTTCAAAAAATCTGAATTCTGTTCAGGACAGAATTACACTTTTCCACCATGTAGCATTTTGAACCTGCAAATACCATTTCATAGATACAGTGGTTTTCTTTTGAAAGTCATTAATAATGAAAATATATTCTATAATAAATGAATTGTTTAAAACAGTACCTAAGATCCTGAGAAATTCCTACAGATAGTAAATGTACAAATGCAATTAAGCGGAATGATATAGAAATAACCAAATCAGTTTGAAATGAATTTTCAAGTTATATAAAGGTTATTGAACATTAAATGTATCCAAGAAATATGGACTTACATTACTTCAGATGTTATCTGAATATGTTACTATCAAACTGAAATCAGTATTAAAAATATTACTAAAATTTAAAAACAACATGAATAAGAAACATAGAGTTAACATTGTCACTGAAATATTACATCACACATTAAATTTATATATTCTATCTTATCACTTTGGCAATATTTTTGTACAATATGTCACATTGTGTAAACTGGTCAAATGTTCAATGAATACATCTATAATTTGTGTGGCAGTTCACTTTTATTTGGCACTTCATAAATAATTCTTCTCTTTGAAATAATTCTTCATAATATGAAGGGGAGTAATTTGAGGCATGTAGAATATGCAGGATACTAAAATGAGACAAAAGTGTTACTTTTTAAGATTTATAAGGACAAACATTTCTTTAAAAAATTAAATGCCTCATATCATTAAAAATTATATTTAAATTTTACATTTAAATTTTATGAGTTTAAAGTTAATGAAGAGTGAGAAGATATTTTGAAATAAAATATCATAAATTACTATATCCTGGGCTTGTAAGTGACAGTAATTTGTATCTGATGAGCAGCATCTGTTGTTGGTTGAGTCTTCTGAGAAGTTTTACTTCCATTTTCTTTGTTTCGCCTGGAATTAGTCCTGTTATGTCTGGAGCGACTAGAGTTCCTCCTTACACAACTTCGTTTGGAAACAGATTCTGCACTAGCGCTCAAACCAGCACCTCCTACACAATAAGTAGTATTACAATATATTTCAAAGTACATCAGAAGTTTTTATAATATCAATAACAACAATGTCTCACAGTTTCCATATAAACCAAATTGATCAAGAGATCAATAAGCCATATGCCACATTCATTGTCAATATTTATTTTATACATAGTTAAATAATTAATTTTTACATACAACTAATATAATATTAGTAATTGAAAAAAAGCAAACTATATTTTTGTGTCTTCCACACATGTGCAATTTATACATAAACCTTCCAACACAATTTCTATTAAAGTTCACCATACATTATATGTATATGATTTAAAAATGGCATGTTTAATAAGTACAGACAGAATATTACAAATAAACAAGGCAATAATAATAATAGTTCAAAAAAAGTACAAATAACAATTATGAATAATTTTACAATCAATGTGAATGAAAGAAATTACCAATATTACCAGAAGAGCTAAGATTATTTGAACCCCTGAGAACATGGAGTGTTGGATCACTGTCCATTGAGCATGTCAGTCTTTGTCCCGGATTTAAGAACCATTCTGACCTCGTACGCATTCTTGCTGTTTGTCTCTCATGAACCTGCAGTTAGAAAATCATCATTGTAAAAATCATGTTACAATTTGTTTCTTCCTATAAATTTATTGTTATTTTAAAATAAATTAAATTAAACTAGAGGGTTGAAGCCTTTAGTTACCAGAAATTAACCGTAGAGTTAAATACAAATTATTCATACAGTTTCAAAATTAAGGAATTTTAATGAATTTTCAGGAGTTATTGTAACTCATTAACAAACATTTACATTGTTGCATAGACATATTCCATAATATAATGGAAATATTCTTCAATGGTACACCTCTATGTCTTATATCACTATTATAAAACTGATGGAAATTTTCGACTCCAAAATTATTATTATTCTTACTCAGTCTGTAGTACAAAAAAGAAAGAAAATAAATGAATTATCCAGTAAATGAACAACTCAGAGGAAAAATTCACATCTACATATTTTTAAATTTTTCTGATTTTTCATACCAAAAATGCAGATAACATTAAAAACAAATATTAGCTTGCACAATACAAATTAAAATAAAATTTACTTTGTTTACCTGAGGAAGATAGCTCAGACTTTTTGTACTTTCCGCATAACGGTTAACTGCTCGCAATTCTTCCAACGTCATGTGTTGAGCAGAAGTACTGCTAGAGGAAGACCTGCTTGAACCCTGGGAAAATAAACTTTATAGAACTAACAGCAATAATGTTAATCTGTGGAAACATAAATAAATAGTATAAGAAAATACAAATGTATTCCATTTTTACAGTATGAACTAACAATTTTAACATGTTCAACCCAGCGTGAACCACCGGTGGTTCACAGGCATTGCTTTCATCTGGCGACTATATACATTTCACAATTTATAAATAAAGTTTTATAAGTACTTTTTGTAAGAATTTCATGCAACTAGACTTCTGACTGACTAAAGCCACTGACAAAAGAAGTATAGTGAAACAAACAAGTGCCGCCAGACGAATAAACAGCTGATAATCTCAAGCCCGCCGACCTTACGGACTTCAAAAAAATGCGCCGGGTTGAACGTGTTAACCAATTTTCATTGCCTAGGTTTCAATGAGTTAGAGCAATCTATCATAGACAATACTTTAATCTGGTATTTGTAATGAACTTCATCACTGATTTCACTCTCATACATTTTACAAATACAATTCCACAGATTATAATCACAACTACTATGTTTTATAATCAGAACTAACAATAAATTGCAACATACGTAACATTCAAGCTGAAACAAGTGTAATGAAAGCAAAATTTTCAGTAGGATTTTCAATAGTCAGAAAATTTAGATTTTCGATTTTTAAGTTATTAGTACTTAAAAAAATAAACCTGTTACGTTGTTATTAATATATATCCATAAGAGTCATAGAATTATATTTTATGTTAATTAAGCAAAACATTTCCAGAAAACAAAAAACTAGTAAACCAGATAAACCTATTGAAAAACCTGAATCACCGGTATATATCACTATACATATACATATATATATATATATATATATATATATATATATATATGTATATATATACACATAACAGACTGTATGTATATACAAATGTCATCAGTGCATTTTGAAACTCTGAAATTTTTTATTTTCTATGAATACCTTAAAAAGTCCATTTTCCTCTAAGCTAATGGAGAGTCTTGTACAACTTTCAAGCAGGTTATTTTCTGGAATAATCCCTAATGAACTGCAAGCGCCATCATCCAAGTCTGGAAGATGAATCAGTGCTGGAGTTGACTGACTTTCTTCTTGATGTGACATCGCTGGAATCCCAACAATTTATACAATTACCACCATCTTCTTAAAGAAAAAAACAAAAAGAATGTTAAAAAAAATGTTAGGTGATGAAGACCATTCAATATTTAATAAGGATGTGAAATAAGGGAACAACAAAATAAAAATAAAAAATATAATAAAATATTAAAAGTAAGGTAAACTTATAGAAATCATATATAAGGTGACAACAGAATACTATTTTTTTACAATTAAATGACATCATATATAATATACAGTACACACACAATATTTTATCAACAAAATATCTGGACTATAAGCAATGTAAGATCAACATCTAAGAGGTGTAGAAGGAAACTAACATGCTTTGAACTACTCAAGCTAAAAGCATTCTTATCGACTGAGCAATTAACTAATTTTTGAAACAGACCATGTATATATTTGCTGAGAGGGACTAACTTAATGAAAATGAACCATGCTAATTATCAATATTTTTTTATTAATAAAGGTTCATAATACTGGTCCAGGTTAGATCAAACTTTATAAAATAATTATATATGAGATATAAACAGCAACTGCTTATGAAAATGATATATTTTATATACATGAATAAATATATTAAATCATAACCAAAAACTATCACAAATATACATGATAAACAGTTGAACAGTGCAATAAATGAGAATTTTCACTTATTTTCAATATAACTAGGAGGGAGTCAGCCCAAGCTATAATACATGAAAAGTAAAAATGAAATTGTCATTCAATATAAAGTTTATTAACATTTAATTACATGCTGCATTTAATTCTTAATAATATACAGGGCTTAAATAATTGTTATAACTTACTTTCCAAATTAAATTTCAATCCCCATTTCTCGCATTCATGTTGAAGCCATGATTTTTCATGATTGTCTAAGGAAAACTGGCCTGAAAGAAAGTACAAAATAGTAATAATCCAAAAAGTCAGAAAAAAGTTGATTAAAAAAACATGTTTTGCCTCAAAAAAATACATAATGACAAAAGAGAAACTAGCTGTGGCACAGAATGCACTAGAAACAATTGGAAGCTTCATAATTTTGTAGGAACTACCAAAATAAATATAAATTTGTTGCTAAAAAAATAAGATCCTTAGGTAAAACTGGACCTATCATCAGATTTCAGTTAAAACCCCCAATATATGTCATATTATAAGTAACATACGAGCCTTAAGTTTATCAAATTGCATTACCTATTATACAAAAAACTATTATTAGTGTGCAAATAACACATGTTACTATTTCATTAAAAGAATTTAGGTATATTAGTGCAAATAATAAAAAAAATGTAATAATACATTAAAAAAATAAGACATGCATGTACTTATTCTTTTAATGAATGCTTAGCCTAATCAATATGACCTTATTCTCTAAACGTTAAACTGTTTTATGAACTAATTAAGCAAAGTAATTACTCCCATTTCACCCAGACGGACACTACCCACTATAGGCTTTAATGAGTACAAATATGAATTCAATGATATGTAGTAATGTTACAACAAAATTTCCCAACAATTTTAAAGCAATATAAAAACATTAAAAATATGTTAAAATACTTCCAATTATAGTGTTTAATCTGAAATTACATGTTAAACATGTTACATTTAAGCTAATACAAACTTCTAGTATGAAAAATTTGTATCCTGCTTATCTTATCTTCATTGGATAAGATAACAAAATGAATTAATTACTAAAATTATTGGTTCACACCTTCACTACAACTTAATATAACATAGTTGTTGTACAGTTAAACAATTCTTAAAAAAAAATCATGCATGTTTCATATTTTAATACGGAAAATATTTGTATGTATATCAAGTAAATAGGGCGAACTTACGAGTAACTGTGTCTGGAGGATATCTGAAACTGAAAATCCAGTCATTTTCAACTTTAAGTATACGACCAGTTATTCTTGCATAAAATTCATAGTTGGATCTCCCAAATAAGTTACAAGCACCAAAATTATCAATCATAAGTTTCATAATACGAGTAGCCACCTAAAAATAAGAAACAAAACATATCAGTAACATCTTACAACATCAATATACACATAATATATCAAACTACACACAGAAATATAAACAAAAATCTATAAACATAAATAATCCACTAATAACACCTAACTTTTAAAGTTATATTATTTTCACAATAAAACACATTTATCATTCTTTTATAATTCAAAATAGAAAACACCAATCATTACAATTATACATGCATCTGTATAATTAAGCACTGAAAAAGCTAACTCACTCACACTAAGCTAAATAATACAAAAATGATAGATTTTAGCATAATGTTTTAAACTGTATAATTATAAAAAATAAATTATAAATACAACACGTATAAAAAACCACTTACATGTACTTCAGCCTATATTGGACGAGCGTTCAAAAAGGACAAAAATAAGCAAATATGTACAAGTTGCATATTTACATTTGCACAAGTGATTAACTAATGTTATTTATAAAATTAACAGTTTATTCACATTGTAATGTTCAAGGAATACACAATGTTAAAAAATGTTACATAATTAACCATCAGTGGAAACTGCAAATAGGTAACACACTTCTAAAATTAAATTCAATTTTGCATTCAAAATTTACTTAAAGTTACAATATTATTATCATTTACTATAGTTTCCCCTATCACCAATATATACTTAATGTGAATAATATAAATATTCTCTACCATACTAATTGAAAAAGTTATTTACAAGTAATATTTGACCATCAGGCACTAAATATTATCATAAGCCAAATATTTGTGCATTTTTAATGTGTGTAATCAATGTGCAAATATAGCTTGTTGATTTGCCAGTTTAATTCCATACATGGATAGCACATGCTACATTAAAGTTTTATTAGTAATTTTCTGCATTTTTAATCAACCATTTTTAACAACAAAGCTATTGTCTATTACACATAAATACCAGAATGAGTACACCTTATAACACATAAAATGAAGGCTTATAACCAAGAATGTAACAAAAGGAAATTACATATTACAGGAAAGGAAATTTAGAACAGCAATAAATCAGTGACTAGAAACTAGTGACAGTGATTAGAAATTATAATTAACAGTTTACAAAATGTAAACAATGATTTCATTTTAAATAACTTAAATTAAAACAGATGTTATATCGACATTTAAAATTAGAGATATACCATATCTCAGAATAACTTACACTATTATATCCTTTTTAATCTAAAAAACTCACTTTGAATCTAAGAACATCTTCCATTTTAGCAGTTTTCCCATCAGACACACAGCTCTGAAAGAAGCTGGGAGCAACAGAAACACCAAGAGCTTCAGATGTCATGCCAGTATTAAAACGATCAGCATTGCAAGCTATCACTTGGAATGTCCCAAAGAGAAGAACCAAAAGTCGTTGAGTATATACAGGTAAAGATGTTATCAGTCTAAAAATAAAATTTCGTAGGTCAATATTAAAAAATCAAGGAAAGGTGGAAAGCCACACTGTTATAACGGCAATTGAAAATCAGGGTGTTGTATAAACCAGAATATCTCATAATTAATTTGTAATGGAAAAGTTACTTATGAATTTCTTCTCTTTGTTGCTCTACACTATTCATCTGTACAATTGAAAATAGTTGCTGCTCATTTGTCCTCCCAAAAATACCACCAGGAATTTTTCGTAAAAACTTTTTTAGAACAGATGCTATAGTGTATACTGAATAATTGTCCATGTTAACCAATCGACCAGCTTGTAAAAAATGGACAAGTTTCTTTGTATTCCCTTGATGCCCAGGAGCTCTGAAAACATCCTTCTTAGTTGGGGCCTCCTTATTTAGCTTTAAGATAAGCACCTGAAATAAAATAAAGAACAAAAAACAATAAATATAAAAAATATAATAAGAGATTGAATGCAATGCAAAAGATACTTGAAGAGTAATATATTCTGTCATTCATATAATTCTTTCCTTCAAATAAACTATCATTAAAACAAATTACAGGAATCATCTGCATGAGCTTAACTCACCAAGAGAGGTCCAGGAATATCATTCTTGCACACCTCATCCAATGGTACACCAAATTTCACCCTGTAAAATAAAATATTTCAAGTATAGTTTTCTAAAAGTAACCTAACTGGATATTTATGGCTGTTTCTAACAAAAATTAACAATTACAACAGGATAAAAATGAATTTCCTTACTTCTCAAGGCGTCGAGGATATGGCACATTAGGATGACCACAAGAAGTCACAACATTGCTAAATGTAGCTGCCCTACGATGCATTCTTTCTGCCCAAGTTGTCATCATACACTATATCAATCAGCCCCCTTCCTGATAATAACATTAACAAATTACCAAAAAACATCTGCATTTACATACAATTTTAAACCAGCTAAATGCAATGATGAGCAAACAATGAAAGGCTAATAACACTGTTAAAGTTGTAAAAAAAGTTTTATGTAACTATAATAATTACACTTGTGGGGAACATTTACACAGTTCTCAGTATTTAAGATTGCTACTTTCACTACTATAACATTTACCTAATGCTTGCTTTCCAGTTAATAAACATGTGCACTCATGTGTTGAAATCCTTTTCACCTAATATTAGTGGCTTCTGTGAAACAATCCAGATCAATTTTCACTGGTGGTACATACATAAAACGGTACATGAAACTTTTTTGTTTCAGAGAAAATCAATTATAATTCAAAGTCCTCCCATCCTCAATTGATGATACTGTGTATCTGACTGAATATAAGTTCTACACATGCCAGTTTGTGTAAAATTTGTCAATCTGACAAACAGAAACGAGCTTGACGTGTTTACTGGACCACCGGGGAAGACACAATAGTCGTTACGAAACTTTAAAAATACAATCGGCCCCAATTAGGATGACAGAATTGTTTTGGAAACGCCCCTCGATAGTTTACTTTGAATAAAAATCATTGCGTTAATTAATAAAAAAAAACTAGCGTACTGGTTGGATTAATCTCATAGGGGAAAACAAGCGAAACACGGCGAAACCAAAAAATAGGAAGCCTTAAATTAAACAGCCCAAAATTACCATCCTGGCTTCCAAAAAATCAATGGCTCCTTAACTACAGAATAGACCCATGGTGAAGCTCATAGTGGCCCAGAGCACAGGACTCTATTAAAACAGCTGTTTGGTCCATTGTTGCCAACTGTATCTACTCTTTCTTTGAAATTCAAAAATCATGTAAATTATTTACATCTAAATTATACTAGAATGACTCAGCTTTCTAAGTGTATATCTCTCATTCCATTCGAATTATTCTTGCAATTATTCCATTGGAAACAGTGAAAACTAATTGTGAAAATACAAGACATATACATATTACACATCAACCACATATATATTTTACTAATTAAAATGGGGAACAGTGTTAATATCCTAAACGATAACAGAGAAATAATAATTGGTTATGAAAAGATCATTTCGTTGTAATAGGTTATATAAAAATATTTGACTGTATTATTGACTTGCAACAATATTGTTGCAAACACCTGTGACTCCCTCAGTAACATTTAAAAATATGCTAGGAATACATAATTTAAATATACGATTGGAGTATTCCCTAACCCAGAAACAAAATGATGAGTAGATCTGGTGATGGTAAACAAGAAACTTATACTAAAGTAAATAATGTTTTCTGGTCATTTAAAGTTTTGTAAATGTATGAATGAACATATGTTCAAAACAAAATTGTTAATGATAAATCAAAATGATATTCAATTTATTGAAAATAGGTGTTTCTCAAAAATACCTGCCTGTTATCAAGACTACTATAAGATTTTGTTGTGATAATAATTTACTAAGGTTCAATCATTCATCAGAATGTGAAGCTGCAATAAACCATCAGATAAACTTAGAACTTTATGCAAGTTATATTTATCTCTCAATGGTAAGAAAAGATTTAAGAATATGTTACTGAATTTTATGAATAATTACATATACCCTAATTTGTTAAACACCCAGGATAGCCTGGGATAACCTTTTAAAAATGTTGATAAGGTTAAATGAAATAAGAGTGAGACAATCAGGGACCCCACAATATGTCATTTTGTCCTCATTATTTCCTTTGATGTTTGGTTATTTGAAACATCCAGTTTCATTACTTTCATAACACTAAGATGATATATCCAAGAAAGATAAAAAATGCATTTTTCTATAAATATATGATTATAAAATTAAATGGCTGATATCTTTTGCTAATTACAACATAAGGAAACTACTACATCATTTACTAAATTTTTTCCATGATCTATAAATATATAAATTATTTTAATTTTTGGGTTCTGAAAAATTAGGCTTATGAATTTGATCGAGATGTTCTTGCACTCCCTGGATTTCACAAAATGTTCCTCAAATGTTCAAAAGAAGAAAATACCCATGCAGAAAAATTGTTGGCATATCAAAACAAAAGGGGAGGAAAGACAATATATGCCAGTATAAAAGCTCCTGACTTCCCAAATCTATGTGTATCATCTGCAATTTTAGAAGCAATTAAACTAGAAAAAAAAGTGACAAAGGTATGCTGCATTTAAGGATGATATTAAGATAAATTTAATATATATATTACTTATACAAGCTGTGATGGTTGATAAATTTTGGCCTGTGAATGACTTATTACATAAAAAAGAAAATAACTGATATATATGTATGTGTGTGTGTGTGTATGTATATATATATATATATATATATATATATATATACATATATATATACACACACAGAAATGTGTTAGGGAAAATTACAAAAAGTAAGTAATTGAATCTATTAAATTGAATTATATAATTTTCTTTAAATCATAAATTCATAAGAAATTTAAAAATGCTAAACTAAAACTATGTATTAATTAAACTTCTTCTTGATACTTAACAATTTAATACAGAATATGGTACAAATAGTACTTGTGTACACAATTTTAAAAAACACATGGATATAACACTAGGGATGTTTATTACATAATATGCATTTATTATTTTAGAATCTGGAAGACATTCATAAGAAAGGAGAGAAAAACAATGACTATCATCTATGTGATTTCATTGCATCTGAATTTTTGATAGAACAATACATAGCTATAAAAGAACTTTGTGATCTATATACAAACATAAAACGCGTTGGGTGTGATTCAGGGCTATATATTATTGATCAGGCACTGTTTAACAAATATAGAGATAAATGATTCAATATAATGCCCTCTGTCAAAACTATAAGTTTCACTAATCTGTGCATTAATATATGAATATCTAATTATCTTTCTAACTCTATTCACTTCAAATAACGAAGTAAATATATCAATCTATGTAGACACATCATGTATAAACATTCATGTGGACCTTTGGTAAGCTTAGAGACTAGATGCAATAGTTCAACCTGTACCATTAATAACAAATTTTCTGGACAAAATTATTGCAGAATTAATTATTTTCATAATAATGAACAAAATATAAGATGTTTTCCCAAGAAAAATTTTGGACAGTAAAAATAACACTGTTAAATATATTTAACAGTGAAATATATTAATATCTTGAATTAATATAAAGAAGAATACATAACAAGTACAATATGTTATTACCCTAAGAACTAAGCCTCAATATGATAACATTCAACTTTTGTTTTAGTTCTGCCAGAGTATTCTAGGAAGTATTTTTAAATAATAAACCTAATTATATTTACTCTTTTACTCCCTATTATTAATAATGACAGGATATACAGCAATAAGCAAAAACAAATTTTGGTACCCCAAATGGTAACCAAAAATAGTACCATTTTCCTACCATTGTGACTTTATGTATTACAACACATTAATTTGAAAAAAGAGTTTTATGATGAATTTTAAGATTTTTAATAACTTTGTAAGTCACTGGCCCAATCAAATGTCAGATGAAAATAAAACTCCTACAACACCTTATAATTCATTCATTAATGACATGAATAAAATTTGGTTTTTGAATTATTTACATGGTAAAGACTATATAGACATTTTTTACGGATGAACAACATGCTTTCATATATCACCCATGCAATTATGGCATTAGTATGTGTGATAATGCAATATAACAAATGGCAGTGACGTTCAATTAACAACAAAAAGAGATTGATTTTAAAACCTTCAAGATGGTATTATATCTTCTAGAATTACAAACTTGTAATTAAAAATATTGACATAAGATTATATTAACTTGAATCATAATATTGCATGAATGATACTCTCCTCTCTTTAATTCAGAGATATGTTTTGTCATTAATATTAATAACAATGACTGTTTGAACATTTCTAAAATTAAAAATTACTTATTTCAACATTGATTGATTTTTCCTTACAAGAGGTACTGAAAAATTATAAAAGAGTAAAAAAAGTATTCATTTTTATGTTGCACTAATTTTGTCCAGTAGTGTATGATACACAGACAAGCACACACACATGCACACACACACACACACACACTCACAATTATCACATAATAAATTACGGAATGTAAAAGTTATAAATTTTCAACATCTTCACTATCACCGAATTCCAACTTGTTAGACTAAAACAGAGGAATTAGAAGTATCTATTTATTGGTACATATGCTAATATATACTTTACAATGATAAGGTGCATGAATGAACCCAAGTATGTATGAATACATCCCGCTGATATATAACATTGTAAACAATATTCAGTGAATGAGCTTTTAATATGAGGATATAATAAGAAGAGATTAGTAGTAAGCAATTATTGTAGAGGCACTTGTTATTTCATGTATCAATGATTGTTTAAAAAGTAGCTTCATAAAAAATAAACTAATAAACATTTTGTAGTAGTGAAAAAATAAATTGGTTGACATGAGATATAAAGCTGAGCTAATAAAAAAGCATCAGATATACTTTTTATACCTGTTATTCATAGTTGATTAAGAATAAACCAAAACATATAGAATCAAAAGGATTGAAATAATAATTATTATTTTTATGTCTATCCTAGGATATAAATAAAGTGTAACTTTATAAAGTGTAATTTTGCCATATATTAAATTGGTTTCCAGTTTTACCAATGTATTTCTTACAGAGGTAAATTAGTTCATTTTCAAATTTTATTTTATTCATTCCCAAAATACAGAAGTTGGGTTGGTATATGTCTGCATAGTTAAAAATAATACTCAAATATAAGCAACTCTTGCACGTTCAAACAATTACAAAACCAAAAAATACTAAATAAGTTTCTAATTATTAACATAGTCTTATTTAATACTTACATCACTTGTAGGTGACACAATAAACAGTGTGTCATTTCCTTCCTCTATTGTTATAAAGGTACCATCTCGTTTTAAACTTAGCAACTGTAGAAATAGTTTAAAGTGAATAAGTAAAAACTTCTTGTTATAATCTATTGTAAAATGTTTGGTTAAATGGTAGTAATGGAAAAAAGTAAATAAAACTCTTAAGCATATTTTCATTGTCAGCAAATAAAATACACAGAAATCGTTCATTACTTACATTTGTTGTAATATTTTTAAAATTTTTGTTCCCGTCAGCACCAATTCCAATCATTTGTTCTAAGATAATTTCTGTACCATCTTCAGCTGCAATTACACCATGAACTACTCTCTTATGGGTAGTTAAAGTAGATAACTGTCTATAAGTCTTATGACATAATGGACACTGGTGTCTTTTGTGCTGAGAATGTACTAACTGATGCTTATACAATGAAGAATACTCCGTGAAGCGTTTCAAACAATTCTGAAAGTAATGTATACACTTTTTTCATATAACTGTACATAAAAATTCAGATACTGTTTTTCAGTAAGAACAATCAAAATTATTGTTAAATATAAAAAAATGTTTATTTCTGTATTTGTGTTAATGTTCTTTCTTATATCCTTATAATACTTAAATAATACAATTAATATTATTTTATATTAACTTATACTTTTACTTTATACTAAATAATATCATTTTAAATACTCGGCATTGATAAAAAGTAATAAATGTTATAATGTTAAGATTTAAGCTCAAAATAAAAAAAATGTACAAATAAAAATCATTCTCCTCCTCTTTAGCATCCGAGCTTGATGTGTAAATCTGGATTCTAGAATCTCATCTAGAAGGTTGTAACTTTCCTAAGTTAGGATTAACTATCCTCTAAATTACATAACATTTTGAAAATTGTAGAAACTACCAGTATCATAACTACATTTTTAATGTATAACCTACTGGAACTGTGCATGAATAAGGCTTTTCCCCTGAGTGAATTCTCATGTGATTTTTATAATTTGTAGATGAAGCAAAAGTTCTAGAACATCCAGGATGGTTGCATATATACGGTCGTTCTCCTACAACATGCATAAAATTATAATTAAAATTGAATTTCATAGTCATGATCAAATGAATAGATAATTATGAGGATACCTGTGTGAGTTCGTATGTGAACTTTCCGTATATTTGAGGTAGTAAATGATCTTCTACAACCTTCGACAGGACACATAAATGGTCGTTCACCTACAGTTAATGTTTATTATAGTAAATATTATAAAATTTAAAAACAAAGGTTTGCTTATAATCATCTAAGAAAATTAGATTAGTTATTCATTCTTAAAGTTAGACCCAGAGTGCTTAAGAAAATATTACTCCAAAATTTATAATTAACTATTACAATCAGTAGTAAACTCAATTCTTTATAAAGATATAAAAAATCTGAATGGATCATCACAAACTAGTAATATTGGAGCTAGAGAGTGCAGTCACCTTTCAGGCAATTCTAGCCCACAATTTGAGTCCATCCTGCAGTGATATGATTGACAAACATCATTTTACTTTAACGGGAGATATTTTTTTTTATCATTATTAATACATTTTACTCATAAATATTTACCATAAAGTATGGTAATTTTCACACAAAAGTACACTTAAACATGAAAAAGCTAAGCATACCAGTGTGTGTTCTGATGTGCTTCTGCAGGTCGCCACTTGTTTTGAAGGATTTCAGACAGGAATCATGAGGACATGAAAATGGTTTTTCACCAGTATGGGTCCTCAAATGTGACTTACGACTATAATCTGTAGCAAACGCCTTAGTACAACCTTCTACTGTACATGCATATGGTCGATCTCCTGTGTGGTTTCTGACATGGACCTGAAAAATATTAGTTTTGGTCTTGTTCTCTTGGGATGGAAAATTAAGTCACAGCAAACTTCAGAACATTCATGGCCATTGTTTTTCTATACAAGAAATTCAGACATTATAAAATAAAAAAGATTTACCTTAAGATGGTGAAGCGTAGTGTATGATCTTTTGCAACCAGGTTCCTCGCAGACATGGGATTTAACTTTTTTTTTTAAATCTTTCTCATAATTTTCCTCTGGCTCTGCCACCATATACACTGCTTGACAACTATCACCAATCTCAATAACTTTGCAATCATCTATAAAAAATGCACTTTATTTAATTTTGAAAAAATTTAAAAACATTCTTTTCTATTACATAATACTCTCAAATGACAAATCTAAAAGCCAATTAAATTATTTGGCCATTGTACTTTCTTAGAGATTGTAAAACAAAATGCACATCATAACATCACATTTTTAGGCTGGTATTAAAAAATTTGTACATATTTATAATGCACAAATTACATTACCTAAAACAAAGTATTTAAATATAACAATTAATTGGAAGAATATTCCAATAAATAATTTAAATATAACAACTTCAATTAAAATTCTTCTGTATTAATCATAAATTCCATGCATTCCGACTTTTCTTTAATTTTTGGCATTCAAGTCTATTTTACAGATCAAAGGACATGATGGTTTTGTAAACTACTAAAGTATGTAATTTACATTTATTGTTTTTATTATTTAAGTTCCAGTATGATCTCGTAATACTGTGGAGAGGGCTTCAGACAGCAGGTAACAACCCCTATCTGTCTGAAACAAGTCAGGAAAAATATTTAAAGTGTTTTAAGTATTTAAATGTTTTTCTTCAAATAGTTTGTTTTCTTTTTTAAGTATTACCATTTAATGTCAAACACAAACCAAATAGCTTCTATTTATTTGAGGAAAGTAGTATGTTTATACCACAATTAGATCAAGAGACAGATGGATAATTCTTAACATATTATATGGGCAAAATACACATACAGAAAATCAAGAAGAGATATTCACCTGAAATCAAATTTAATAATCAAATCTAATAATTTAGTGCCTACTACCCTTGATCATCATCCAAAAAAATAATAAAATGACAAAGAGCAATTATAAAAAGCAGTAAAAATAATTGAACTAGGTTTTATAAGATTAATTTTCACTGTGACCATTGAATCAGGTGTTTTCTGATACGTGTTGAATTTCATTACTACGAAAAATGAGGGACTATGTAAAAACTACAACAAAATTGTATAAGAAAAAAAAATCCATTGTATCACATGTTAATCAACTTACTATCTTTGGACTGAAAATAAGCAAGTTGTCCATCTTCTAAGAGGACCATTTGAGCTTCATTAGAGGAAACTTCACTCTCATCTAAAATTTCATTATTCTTCATTTCCTCTATATTACTTGGACTTGACTCCAAACATTTCTCTGTACTGAGCTTGATTGATCCATCTATCAAAATATTAAATTTACATTACTTATCTTTTATAAATCTTGAGTTCAATATTTGCACTGCCACACGACAGATCATTTTACCATTCGACCCTATGTCATTTAAATTAAATATCCTAATTTAGTTCTTTGTTTTTGTTTCTTCTATAGCACAAGTAGATGAATTCAGACCTATTCTTACTTGTTTCATGCCTAATATTATGGTGACCTTGATGTTTCATAATTCCAAATACTTCATGATTTTCTTTTTGATTGATTGTCATAAATATTAGTATAAACAGTATGTTTAAGTCACAATTAGATCTTGAGACAGATAATTCTTTACCATATTATATTGGCAATTTAAATACTAATTTTACTGACAATACATTAAATAGTTTATTGGTTTATATAAAGTAAATTGTAAATATTTTACATTTTTTATTACTATAAATGATGAACAGTTTATTTTATTCCAGAAATTTTTTTAAAGGAAAGAAATCATTTATGTGAACCATTCCATGCAATAAATTAATATTTCTATTCTCATTCTCTACCGTTATCACCACAACCATTAACTGAGATATCTTCAGTTCTATCTTGAATTATGAAGAAACTAATAGTATTTTCACTACAATTTATAAATAATGTAATATTGAATAATAAAGAGTTCTAATTACATTATTTGTATACAAATCTTCAATGCAAATGAGCAATCTATACTTATCAGCAACATCTGAACTATGTGCAGCAGGTAAATTACTGTGTAGTATTCTCATTGCACATTTATTTTTATATATATATATATATTCACACATACATACACAACATATATATAATAACTAAAATAACAATTAATGGTGTAACAAATGATGGGCCAAATGGGCACTATTTAAATGAATCTTAATATCATTTCAATAAAAATTAGATATTAAAATATAACCAACAATAATGGAAATGATTGAGTACATTGAACAATACCTTGTGCAAAAGTAATATATGACCACTGACTACCATCAGGAAATGTAATTAAATTTGGATTTATATCAATATTAATGGTTCCTGATGGTTTTATATCAACAACTTCATAGTTAGTTTCTCCTTCACCTGTCACAAATAAATAACAGTAGCAATAATACTAATTGTTTTTGTCATAATTGAATCCACAGGGGAATGTGGACAAAGTCACCAATTACAGTGATATAACTAATGGATCAGTGTCTCAAAATAATCCCTCCTAAAATTTTTAACACAGCTTAATTTCAATAAATAAATGTATGAATATTGAAATGAGATTACTTATGTAATATGACAAATCATTTGTATAACAAAAATGTATCATGTGTAATATACACCTGTAATGGACTCATTTACACCTTTCGTAATTAACGACTCATCTAAGTCATCTTTCCTTGTATCCATATTTCTTCATTTCTTTTCCATGCATCCTATTTAAAGATAAACAGTTGATTATATGAAATATTAATTTATATTATATTTATATTGAAGACAAATTTATAAAATGCATCTTTTAATTATTTTTGACATGGTAAATATTTCCATGTTATCCTTTGTTCACATTATCTAAATATAATGACTTAATAACAATATTATCTAAAAATGAACTTACAGAAATTATGAAATATCATTTTACCAATAAATAAACTAATACCAATTCATTACATCTCTTTAAAAGCGTATGCATACAGTGATTTGATTGTAATCATTCTAGAATTGGAAACAAATAATGGCAATAGTTAAATCTTAATGTAGTACCAAAATTAAAAAGGGTAGTAAATATTTTCTAATAGAATAAATGTGATACTGAGGCAGCAAACTAATAACATAACTTGTACTGGTATTGTTTTTCCAAGCTTGGGTTTATGTAAATATATAACATACAATAAATACAATGGCTCTGGGATTTCAGAAAAGTTGCGGTTTTTAATACACATATTTGATTGACACACAACTTACACAGGGGCATACATTTCTAAAATCTAAATAAATCTAAGGCTTTAAAAAACTAAAAGTAACCTGTTAAGCTTAAAAATAGTTTATCTTGATAATAGCAAAATTGAATTTAAATCTTCACGTTAATATGAAAATAAAATAAATGAAAATGCCATGAATGACTGTGAACAATTTCAAAGTAAATACGTTTAACGTTAACAGAATCTTGGGAAATTACCCATAAACTCACATACGTCCGTCCACAATACGGGTGATGCAAGAAGTGATGCCAACATTTTAAATATTAATATCCTAGAAGAAAAATAGTTTCATTCTCATTCAAAGAAAAAAGTCGTTATTAACAAAATAATACAAGATGAAATTTATATGTATTTTTATGTTGTGTTTATTATTTTTATACAAATTAGTGCTAACCTTCATGCTTTCGACTGACATAAATATTTAAATCCTTATCCTAATATTTATTACAAATTATATAGATAAAAAGAAAAATATATGGCGTCTTATTGCCTGAATAATATTCATAAAATAAATCGTTTTTAATTTACTTTTCTTTGCACAAATTAAAGCCAACAAGTATACAAACTTGCAAAGCAGGTTAGAATGCTTTTGTTCAAACTAACATTTGTAATGTTATTATTTAAACATTTAAAGCAAATCATATAAATTCGAGAAAGAGAATTGTTAATGAACACTAATTAATTATTAATAGAACATATATCAATTACATAAAAAATATATTTGGCAGTTGAATTAATAAAATCTTTCTCTTTAGCTGAACTACCCAAGGTTCATTCTATTTTTGAGTTAGTTCCAGTAGAAAGGTTTCTTTCTCTCACCAGTGGAGCTCCGGATAGTTTCAATAGTAATGTATATAATTATCATATAGTTTTCATTTTTTACTCTTTGCTACAACTATTTTTCCTTCAAATTAAATTTAATGCAAAGGTCTGGGAATAACACCAGTCCAACACTGAGTTATTCTACCTATAGACACAGTAATAAAATTTGTTTTTACCCTGAAATATGTAAATTAGATAATTAAACAATTTAATTCTGTTTTAATAGTTAAGGTACAAAAAAATATAAAAATACATTAAAAATATAATAATTAATTTGAGCTGGTTTCACATTTATAAACACAGTAATGTTTACAATAATTTAAAGTTTATAAAAAATATACAAAAATTAAAGAATTATACAAATACTTACTATTATTTTATAATTACAATATTTGAACAACATAACATCAACAGAACTGTCCAGGAAACATAGATGTAACAGTGATTACCATAATAAAAATGTTTGAGATAGTTTTAGTACTTATTTACAAAAAATTAATTTTAATTGGTTGAAAAATTCCTTTCAATATTCCTATTATTGTGTTCACTTATTGAACATGAATTGGAATCTTTATAACAATGATACAAACATTATATAAAGTAAATATCTTCATATCTGAACCTTGGTATTCATATTATTTTTAATCAAAAGAGTAAAAGCTTTGAATTAATAATAGAAATAAGTAACAAAGAAATTTATTATAAAAATGTTACTTCATAATAGATAATCCAGATTTACCATATTATTACATACAAATTTTAATCCTTTAGAGAAAGAACTCAAACTGATAGTTATGCTTAGGCATATATCAGCACATGGTTGCAAAGTAGTAAAAGTAGATTACTGATCCTAATATTTCAGTTTCAGATTAATTTAGACATTTGTGATTAAGTTCAGAATACAAGTATAAGTAATATAGATTTATCACATCTTTAAATTACAATTCAAATATTAAAATGTAATCTACTATAAAAATATAGTCAGTAACATTAATTAAATCATGATCAAACCAAAACATCTCTTAAAACTCCATAAATTACAGATAGTTTATTTTGACAAAATAAGACTTGTATGAAGAACAAAAAATTTAATTGTCAATGCTCTTTCATAATTTAACTGGTATACATTTATTACACATATTTCTGTGTCACATAGGTTTAATATGTAAAATATGAGTAACTAACAATAATTATATTTACTGTTGTGCACATTTTTGTAAAGAAATATAAAAAAATATTGAAAACAAAATAACAAGGAAATACATATAATGGATGGGGCTGTTTGAACAGCACTGTTGCATAAGTCACCTGTACAAAAGCACATGTAAACCCTCTCCCGTTTTCTGGTTGTAAAAGCACATCTTTCTTCACCATCTTCAGGTCCCCTTGACATACAGAAACGTTCTGTGGCAGCTAAAATGGATGCAATAAAGATCAATATTTAGTTATGTAAATACCACATTCTTAACCATACAAGAACACATTTGTTAATGGGCTTAAAACAATGTCATAATTTTTGTTACTGTGGACAGTAGTTATTATTTACTATCATCAATACCTGTATGGTATTATGAATGCTCCTGTGGAATAATCAACTTCTTTAAATTTGTCAACATAAGGAGTATAGGTTTTAAGGAAGTACATAAATCATCTTCACAAATGAATCTTCTACATGAATTATTTCTGAAGTATTTCAGTAAACATAGAGGGGACCTGCTTCATGTGAATTTTATTTTTGTACATAAAATATAGAAAAGTATTACTGATATTTAATATTGAGATCGTTGATCTTCAGCTTAAATTTCAGCTGAAAAATATGTTTAATCATAAAAATCATCTTTAATAATGATATAATATTAATGCAATATCAAATGAGTTTGTAAAAATATTATTCGAATCATACTATTCGAATCATCATATTATTCGAATTCAAAGGTCTTAGCTAGAGTTTTACTGCACCTAAATTTTCAGAAATAATCTTTCCAAAAAAACTCTTTTCTATAAAATTAGCACCTAAGATCCAAAACAGTTCTAGATCTTCAGAACATCAGAAACAGATCTAGATGAATGATCATGACTAAATGATGAAATCTGGTCACAAGATCTGATATGATTAAAGGTGGTAAGCATTCTTTAAATAAATGGTTATATAGAAATGTTTCAGCTTTTGAAATAAATAAAACTAAAAAACGATTTTTAAAATAAGTTTTGTGTTGTATTGATTTCACTTGAAATTATAATCAAACTGTTACTAACGAATGTTTGTTCCCCCTATAAGATTAGCTCCTCCATCGAGGACCTTAGCACACCATCCAGAAGTACATGGAACTGCAGACACTCCTCCATCTTCTGCTAATGCTGAAGCATTTTTGTACATAAATTCATCTTTACAATCCCCGTTATTGCCACGAGATCTGCAGTGGAAACATCTCTTCAAGGCACCTAACATACAAGTAAAATTGTAAACTGATATTTACAACTAGTTATAAAACACATTCTTTATATATATATATATATATATATATATATATATATATATATATATATATATGTTTTTGTCTTCTGTAGCACAAGTATACGGCTTATGGTCTATATCTTATTTTAGATAAATATAATGCAATTTCAAAATCTTATCTATCTAATCAAATCTTAAAATTAGGAATAATTTTTTATTTGGGTTTATGTCTTTTAAGTTTAATTATTAGTAAATTACTTTAAAATATATACAATTCAACATTCTTATGTTTGGGTTTATCAGTTGGGTTTATCGTAGTGTCAGAAATGTTAATTAGATCTTAGTCTTTAATAATTCTAATCAATTATCCTAACAGCTTACACAATTCCTTTTGAAAATTAGGTTAGAAGAATTAATAGGATAATAAAAACACTTTCTGTTCTTTCTTCTTATCTTTGAAAATCTTAGGTTTTCCTTGAAGATGAAACTTTCTATTAGCAGTCATACAAATATATATAAGCCTGTAACAAATTATGTCCATCCATAAGGATGTGATTGATATGTGTTCAGCAGCATTAAATCTAACAATATATATATACATATATATATGTCATATTTCAACTGTTTAACAAAGAGTCACTTAAAGATCTGTACGTTAATCAAATATCTTGTGGATATCTTATAATTTGATAACTTATTGTTTTATCAAGAGTAAGTATATTAGATATAGGATCGTCTGTCACCACTTGCATTTAGTGCGCAAAACGCGAGTAGTGACAATCAAATATTTGGTAATTCTATTAACATAACCCTTTATGATGATCGTTTTGGTATTTAAAAATTGTTGGCAATGACGAATTCAATTGTTACACAGGGGGATGTGTTCCTGGTAATGATAATAATGCGCCTGGTATTAAGCTACAACTAAACTAATACTTAGTCAATGCTGTAATTTTACCTTCTGTGTTGTGGAAACAATACAGTAATAACAACAATGTTGAGAAATACCGTTTTCTATGAAAATAAAACATTATAACATTAGACAAACCAGCATATGTTATCGGGTCAACGAAAGAACGATGAGACTACAACGGGCGGATAGAAAGAACTGTTAGCCAAGAGCTAAGGTCTTACGGGTGACATTTCTCACTTCAACCTTGAGGTTTGGTCGTGAAAGGTGAGTATGTGATTTAATGTTTTATAGTAGGCAAATGCCTCTCGCGGTAATATTTTATTCGCACTTAAAACCAGTTTCCACTCGGGCCGTTATTAACGGATCCTTGATGACGTATTCAATGGACACGATGCGTTACTTCGTTTTTGATGATATTCCGAATAATACATTTTTTCGCAAATTCAAACGTAACATTTTATCAACCTAATAACACTTGATACCACAGTACCTCAGTGGAATTTAACACCTCCTTTCTCACAAACTAAATAAAACAACCGAGAATCTCGTTTATCTTCAGCTAACATAAATTTAAACTATTAACCAAGTTACGCTTATTAATGGAAAAGTAAATAATACTTCTACTTTTAATTATATTATGTACTGTAATTATATTATGAACAAACTCACTAAAATTCTACCTAAGTATTTATTAAGTTACTAGTAATGTTATTTTAAAATTCTCCACACAAAGGAACCATTTTATAATAAATGAACCATAAATCCACAATTGTTTACATTAATTGTTTACTTACCAAAATAACTTTTGATTGCTTAGGATTAACTTGATGTTGAAATAATAAACTGAAATTAAGGTACAGATTATAGATGATTACACTTACCTAAATTTAATGTTATTTTATTTTTCAATTATGGAATAAAGTGCAAGTAAATGAAAAAGTACAATAGTAAATGTAAAAGAATAGATCCCATGAGGTAATAAGTAATTTAAAAGCCACCACATAGTTCTATCCATGTAGTTTAATAGAAATTTAATAGAATAGAAACAAATTAATTGCATCAAAATTAAATATACAAACCTGACAGCCAACAATGTTCTTTCTTTATATTTTTATATCTATTATCAATATTAATACATTTAATTACAAATAAATATTCTCATTTGTAATAAGTAATCGAAAAATGATCATATTTAAGTTGATTCCAGGTTAGGTAAGTTTATAATTTCATTAAACATAATACAATTGAAAATATCTCTAAATTTGGCCTTTTTCCAAACTATTCTGCATTAATATGTTATACTTTTCATATTTATATAATTTTTATTAGTTTTAGTGATCCATTCTATAATCTAACTCAGATTTTATGATAAGCAATTTACAGGCTAGAAATCTGGAGGATGCATGAACAGGACCATTGATGAGAGGATGAGATTTTTTATCTGAAACTTAATTTAGATTATATATTTATATAATTTAATACTATATTTCATTACTTTTATCACAAATTGTCTTACTAAAATTTGTTTAAAATAAATATGTCGTAACAGAGAACTAAAGCTGCATTATCTGTACAAGTTTAACTCTCACTGTATACATAAAAAATCTTTACCCTGAGTATTTAAGTTAGGTTAAGAGATTGATTAAGTTTAAACTAGGAAAAAGAAGTTGAGGAGGTAACTACTATTAGTAAAGCTTCCTGAAAAAAATATTTTACATATACAAGGGCATTTTTTTCTAGCAATTTTAGCAACCAATCAAATGACATAATTTATTAAATATATCAGTGGTGTGGAGGTATTTATCATTAGCATACTGAGTACACTAATTCTTAATCTTACATAACATAATGTAACATGAACACCCAGGTTACGGATTTTTTATCTCTACGGCTAGAATCAAACCTCAACCTTTCCTTATTTCATAATTATGATTTAAAAATATAAGAAACAACATAAACAAAAAATAAAAAAATTTATAAT
This sequence comes from Lethocerus indicus, assembly GCA_019843655.1. Classification (NCBI taxonomy): domain Eukaryota; kingdom Metazoa; phylum Arthropoda; class Insecta; order Hemiptera; family Belostomatidae; genus Lethocerus; species Lethocerus indicus. The sequence goes on from JACDQD010000004.1 coordinate 9,584,408, forward strand.
CATATTTACACTATACATGTTGTCAATATGGTAAAAATGTATAAAAATAATGTCATATATATATATATATATATATATATATATATATATATATATATAAAGATTTCTTGTTTCAGGATGCTATCAGTATGACAGAAATAATGCTACAAGAAAACTGGAACAAAAGAAATAAATGCCATTACATTTGTAAAATAAACATAACACAAAATAATATACAATTTATAATGAAAGACATCTTCAATTAGTTTTTTGTAGGTTTAACAAAAACTTGTAATGGATTATTACAAAAAATAATAAACTGTCGAGTGTGTTGTATGTGTATACGTATATATATACACATACCTTCCATAGCTGTTATTAAATTAGAGAAAATAGGACATTTGCAACAAGCTGTTGCTATTATGAAACAGCTACGATACTTCTTCTTTAATGGTCTGCAATGGTTCTGGAGCATTAGTTTCTGGAACAAAAGAATGAAATTTTAATTATCAAATTATGTAATAATGCAATTTCATTGATACAAAAACAAATAATTGAATACAAAATCGGTTCTGTGGATTAAGAAAATAACTATCATAGACCCCCATACTACCTATTAAAATATTTACATTGAACATTGAACACAGTGGGGTTACTACACTCCTGATTGCAATTCTTTTAAATGATTGACAGGACAAAACTGAAATCAGTAAATCGTGAGACCATGATCAAGAAGGAAAAAATAAGCAATTCAGAGTTAATCTTCAATTATTATTAAAGAAGGTAGCATTTTAGTAAGTGGTTTTCAGTTTTTTTTTATGTGTTTAAACAATGATGGTATACAAACAATGGAGTAAGTAAATGAGTAACCACAGTATTTAGAAATAAATGCAACAACTGTAACAGAATTATTTTCATTAATCAAAGCATTAAAATGACAATCGGTCTTTGTCCCAACAGTACATGCAATCTTAAACATAAATGAATGAGCAAATGAAATGAAAGAGCAAACAAATGAAATTACATGCACCCGCTTGATTATTTTTTACTAATCTACTGATTATGAAGGTGTTATTTTTGTCACAAATAGTATTTTAGCAGTTATTTTTGACAATAACAAAGAATTGAAAAATACTTTCTGTACACAATACTCACTGTAAACAATTGTAACTGTACAAAAGTTATACACATATTAAAAATAGACATTAAAGTACATAACATTAAATGATATAAGTAAAGAAACAGTTAATGGAATATAGATTTATTTTAGTATTTTTCAAAACAGTGATGTTGAAATCAAGAATTTGAAAATATTACCCTATAATAAAGCCTGTAAAAACTGAAGGAATTAAAGATATTTCGAGGGAGATAATTATAACAATCCATTCAGCTCTCCGCTTTAATTTAATTCATTATTTCTACCTTTGAAGTAATGCAACGTTTTATAAATAATTGTCTTATTGATTTCATTAAGAGCGATTTAATCCTTGTTCTTTGTAAGAAAAGAAAAATAACAGGTGAGGTAGAAAATTAAACTATACTGAACATTCTCACCACTGTTACTGCTAGGGGCCAAATATCTTTTGATGAGTTCCGTGCTTGATGCTGAACTAACAGAATTGGCACCCACAATATTTTTTATATTGCTAGGTTGTGCATTGCACGTTGGACAGCCGTTGCTTGGGTTTGTAATGCACTTTGAGTGATACATATCACTGCAAGAGTGGCACACCTCCAAAGCTCCTGTTGTGATAACAATACAGTGGATGTTAAGTCATATAAAGTCCTCTTCCATGGTTTATGAATGGTAATATTATTTAAGTGTATCTGACTAGATTATTTATTGGTTAATTAACATTGAACTATTGGCATTCAAATTGAATCTTGTGTACCCTTAAGGGAAATGTGTTACAGATCCAAGAGAAAAATGTATTACAATGATGTCAGTACTTCACTATAATTTTATTGACATTCACTACTCATGATATAATAATTACAGAGAAAATAAAAAAATACTAAATACCGATTTTTAAAAAACAAAAATATACAAGTAAATATAAAACTTGTTTTTTAAATGTACTTGTAAAAATCAACCATGAAGATACATAAAATATTTTCTATCCTGAAATATGTCTTAAGAGAAAAACGCAATAAAGATTTTCAACATATTGCCAACAAACAATAAATAGTTCGAGACATCAATTCACATTGTTAGACATGTATATTTATAAAAATATAGTTTTTTATATAAAATTTAGGAATTCAGTATGGGAACTTTGTGATGTTATCAGATCTATTCATACCACCTCCAATTCCAACATATAATTATGGTAACAATAATGCAACATTAATTCCAACATATTTTAATCATAATTTTAATCATTATACACTTTATATGACTGATAGAGGTGGTATGAACTTAAGAAACATTTTTCATCTTAGCTTTCCTTAAATTTATTTACACAGTCTATAAACATGCTTAGGCTGTATTTCAAAATGTTTAAAAATTCAGTTTATAATATATAATGAATTTGTTTAAGAATAAATAGAATTTGTGATAATGTATACTCTAATTTTATGAGTCATTCTGAAAATACTAATATCTAATTAAACTACTAATAAATATTTACAATTCAGAAAACAGAAACTATTAAACAAAATACCTAACAACACAATATAAAGCTAACGAAAACAGAAGGAAATCGACTACATTTATTAGGAAAGTGTTTTATATATAAGTATATATATATATATATATATATATATATATATATATATATATATATATATATATATATATATATATGTGTGTGTGTGTGTGTGTGTGTGTGTGTGTGTGTGTGTGTGTGTACACACACGCACACACATTTATAAATTCAGACATACTTGAACGAATAGTGAAGTTAATGACAGGTATGCTTATTTACTAATTGACTAGCATCAAAGCCAAGAAGAGTAGAATAGTAAGAACAGGATAGGTCTATCACCCAGAAAAAAAAATAGCAGAATGATTTAAAGTGGTTAACAAAGCAGGTAGAATTAATAAATTTATTTATTATCTGTATATTACATATCAGAAAATGAAAGTAATGATTTTATAGCAATAAAAATGATTACACCATGCTGTACCTTTAGATATAAGAAATAATGTTCTACTCACCATTCAAATTACAGATACTACAATTTTGTTCTGTTTTTAATGGTTTTTCATCCTCATCTTCAACTTCAGCTGCTATTTCTACAACAACCTGATTTGTTGGGACAATAGTAGGAGTTTTCCGTGGACCATAAGTACGTTTAGGCTGAAAACAATTCAAAACTTCTTGAATAAATACTTTTAATTATATTATAAATTAAATTGAATACATACAATATAATTATTTTCCTATATTATTTATATAATTTAATTATATATTAAATACACCATTACATTTAAAAGTTCACATTTCTTTAATAAAAAGTTGAACTCACTTCAGTTCAAAATGTTTAGTCACTAAGAAACTTACTGTTGGTGGTTGAAAATAATCATTGTACATGCTACTTTGGCCAGCAACACTTCTTCGTTTCCTTTCACACCGTTTTCGTTTTAGAACATCAAATTGTGTTTTACTAACTAGGCCTACAAATTAAAAATGAAAAAATAATAAAAATCTCATTTTTAGGGAAATTATAGGTAATTCATTACTAACAAACAACAAAACACAGTATGTAAAAAATCGAATAATATAAAAAATATATAATTTTAGAAAATTATTATTTCTTTTCTACATTATTACACAGAATATGTACAGCTACATAATTATTTAGCTACACTTTTAATAAAAGGCTTCTATGACATTTGTATTGGCCCTAATTCATGAACTTAAATAAGTTATTAATTACTGAAAGTAAAACTAATGTATAACAAAGGAAAAATAGTGACGTCAAGTAAAAATATAACCTTCAATTAGAAAATATGTGAGAACAATATATATGTCTCTCTTGAGAGTTCCATTTAAAATATGAAATGACTATTTTAAATTTATTTTAAATGTAGGTGTTTCTTTTTGAATAGACTATGTATGTAATAAATCTTATTTAATGATAAGAATGAATATTGAATGTCAAGGGTCATAAAAAAGTGTTCCATTACTGATTTGTATGTGGGAATTAATTATAAATTAATAACTTTAATTTTAATCAAAAACACATCTAACAATAAAATTTAAATGTATTAAGAACTTAAATCAGTTAAAGGATAGATGTATGCAACATACCTAGGTAACCTAAGAATATGTCTTGCCCTGAATCTCCCATTGAAACCCAATTGGTTTGTGAGTCTTCAGAATTTATTCCCTGCAGAGAACTATCAATAAAATTAGATATATTTTGTATAAATCATGTATACAAATTGCAAAAATATGAAGTATATAAATAATATAATTCTATTACACAATAATCTCAAATTATGAAAGTAAATACAATTAACTACGTTCATATAATATGCTGTTTTCATTAAAAACAATTTCTAAATTTGTGAACAAAATATAAAATGACCACATACACAAATATAAATTAATTGCATAGATAAAAACTACAATTTTTTTATGGCTAAAACATACCTAACTAATGTGCATGGCTCACTTTTTGATGGTGACAAATCATACCTATTTTTCTTATCCTTGACTAATTCTGAATCGCTTCTTACATCTCCTGAAAAAAAATTACTTTTAATTATTTATCTTACAATAAAACTAAACTCCAAAAAATTTAAATTATATTATTACTTTTGTTGTAATTAGCAGACCCAGATGTCACACAACGGTACTTGGCCCTAGTTAATAGTTTAGATCCAAATTTCTGGCTGTTTTTTAATGATGGAATTGGGCATTTTAAATTACTGTTATTGTTTTTTAGAGGAATTATTTCAGCACAGTCTGTATCATCTGAATGTGTTTCACTAGAACTTGGACTTGATTTCTTGTTTGAGATACTTCCTATGTAGTGCTTTCCACTTCCTTTAAGCAGACTTATTTCAGTGTCACTCTGATCCAAAGATTCTACTTTAGCCTGAAAATTTCCAAATTCACCTGTTAACTTGTTTCTTGTAGCTTTAAGAACAGATTGCATTTTCTTTTTCCTCAAGAGGGAGTCTTCACCATTATTAAGAATAATTTTTATTTTATTATTTTCCATTAATATCTTCTCTTGATCAATTTCTAGCTTATTTTTTATAATTCCATTCTGTAAATCTTTCTCGCTATTTACTTTAAGAATTGAGTGCTTCTTAGGTTGGATTCGGATGAATGACGTGTCCCTTCTAGATTTCCAAGTTGCAATCTTTTTATTATCACTAGAAATATCAGTTTGCCTATATATTGGTATATGTTTTGGTGTATCAGGCCAAATTAAACATTTGGCAATAGTTGAGTTACAATTCTTGAGGTCACTGTTTGCACAATCTAGTTCTTTTCTCAGCTGGGCTAACAGTTCATTCTGTAAAATAAAGAAAATATTACACAATGAAAGGAACACAATAACAAATCACTGTCTAGATATTATTAACCAAATTATTACCTGTGACCTTCCCATTGTAATGATACAGGCTTGTACAGCATTAATATTCCTTTTTATTTCTGGATCCTAAAAATTAAATATATAATAATAATATAAGTGTTATATTTATTTCCCCTGAAAAATATGTTATGACAGTTTAAAAACAATGAAATACTGAATAATTTACTTACAGATGGTTGGACCTGATGTTTCTGATGAAGTAACTGCAAAAAAAGAACCAATAGTATTAGGTTAGGTAATAATAACACATTTGATTTAGGTAAAATAAATAACAAATAGACAATTACTATAGCATCATAGCTCTTTTTAATGACATGCATTAGTTATTAATAAAAATTACCAAAAAATGTATCAAAACCTCTATCTAATTTAACTATATTCTGTAAATAATAAGCTATGGATATTTTAATACTAACTGAAAAATGTTGAAGATAGCTGGAGGCATCTAAAGTTGACAAAGCAAAAAAATAGTAGGTATATTACTTACATGGTGATTTTGTATAGCTTTCCTGAGTTGGGTTTGAACTATTTTAATACGTTCAGTTGTAGGTTTTAGAGTATCAACAGTAGTCATCCCGGCCCTCGATATAACTCAGTTATCGAAAACTTATCAGCAAACTTCAAAACACTCTCATCAGTTGAATAACTCTCAAACTACCAGCTCAAAGTACCAACTCAAGACAATAACGGAAGTTAAAAACTAAACCCTTTGTATATCCTAGAAGTTTGAGGCTATATTGATAACAACTTTAAAATTGTTATGCAAATAAAAGAATATTATTCTTTACGCTAATACTCTATGGTATACAATAACATGCACGAATATAAAAATAAAAACTTGGCTAAGAAATACGATAAAAAATATGAACTTAGTACAATTATCAGATATTGAATATGGAAACCAGGGTATTTCAGCGCAGCCAACTTTGATTTCAAATAAATACATTTAGGTATTTAGTCTTATCGCGAAAACATTGTGATGCGAACATTAGAGAAACCTCCGGAAAAATATATTCCTGAAATGTTACAACATAGATTATTTTCAAGCTTTGTTTTAAGAAATACTAGTTTTTATTTATTTTAGTTAACCATACAAATAATTAAAACAACAATAATAAGGAAGAATGTCTACTTACAGAGAAGAGCAATTATAAGCATTTCAATTTTTATAGGCAGGAAAATACTAAAAATTTTCTTCAATAAACTTGAATCTATTGAATTGGTCATTAATCATGGCATAACAAGAAATATGATTGTACAGAATTAAGTGGAATGTGTTGAATAAAACACTTTCGGCATACATACCAATAAAATAAAAAAAAATAAATAAAAATCCTATATTATATAAACAAATTTTCATATAAAATAATGTACATATATACCACAGCTTTCCAATATTTAATAGTTTTTACCTAACCACTGTAAAACAACGTGAATGCGAATCGGAATGAGGTTAGAGAGTAGATTATATTTGATGGTTTCCCAGCTAACGATACTTTTTTAATCCACAGTTGAATAAACAATATTTAATTTTAAATGACACTATTTACTTAATGATCCATTTAATTGGTAATCAATTACATCATACTTTGTTATCGCCAGTCTAGCAGAATTGTTGGCGGCACTGTTTCAGTCAACGAATACTTTAGAACTTAAATAGTTGTTGTGGTTATTCTGTGATTTTTATTCTTAAAGGTAAATTTAAGTATTAAATTGAATCATCGCTTCGTGGCTATCCTACTCCTGCCTTCACTTTAAACCTCCGAATGATAAATGGCAATAGGATATGTGTTAGGTTAATGTTTTGTTTAATCGTGACATATATGTTTAGAGAGAAATGTCAAAACGTGCTGCAACTAGTGAGTTGAACCACAATAATTGGGATGAAGAAGAGGCTCCTGAAGAAGCCGGAGTCTTTGAAACGGCAGCACCTGATGTTATCGAAAAAAGAGTAATCCGAACTGCAAAGCGAAGAATCGGAAGTACGCTGCCAAAGGTAGCGTGACCTTTTCAATTTCAAAGCTTCACAATTCTGCAGTTGGCATGTATCATAAAAGTGAAGTATATATAATGACTGCAAATAATAAAAACGTCTATGAACATGTGTATATCTTGAAATGTAATTGTTTTTTCCTTGTTACACTTGAATTGCATGAATAATGTTTTGCTGGATTATTACTATGTTATTATTATTAGCATTTATCATTTAAATAAATTAACTTAGGTCTTAAAATACATTTTTGTAATAATATATATTTGGGGAGGATGGTATGGCCCATGTTAAGGAATGTAACATGCATTACAGATGGTTTTAAACGGATTTGTTTGAATTAATTGCTTTATTATCTGACGTTATTTCAGTAATTCAAATGAGGGCTATAAACTTTCACATTGTCCTTCATGTTGTTTCTACAACTGAAAAATTCTTATCTTTAAAAAGGTTATTTTATTATATCAGTAGTAGCGTTTTTAGACAATTCTACATTATAGAGAGGTAAACTATTCATTTTTTATTTTAAAATAAACTATAAAACTTTTAAAATTCAAACTGTTATTAATTTGGAAAAGAATACCAAGAATTTATTTAAGATAGTTATTTTTTTAAGATATTTCAGAAAATGTTTCACTCCGACAGCCTTAGAACAGATAGATAAATAAAGAAACCAAACCATATATTTGAAATCCTAGTACATGATATTAAGCTGTATTATCTGGTTCTCATTTTAGTTTAATTTTGTGATATAAGTTAGTTAACCACTGTATTTTTATTGTTGATTTTATTATAACAAACCATTATTGCTACATTAGATCAGGCATTTTCAATTAACTGACATGTTTGTAGTGATTCTGGGGATTTTAGCTCTTGAAAAGCCTTTAATGTATTTATTAATATAATTTGTATGTATTATTGCAGGAAGAGAAGAAGAATGCGTTTTCTGCGTTTACAGGTTTTGGAGTAAAAGTGCCAAATTCAAATGATAACCAAGTTAAAACTTCAGGTAGCAACTTAGAACCTAAGGAAAATTTTAGTGCCAATAAGTCTGAGAATAACAATATAAATGATGAAACCTACTTGTCAAGATTAAAAGGTTTAAATGAAAGTTTTCTAGAATGGATAAAAATGCACATTGGCAAAAATCCATGTTGTATTTTAACTCCCATATTTCGTGACTACGAGAAATATTTAGAAACAATTAATGAAAAGAAAAACAAGGACAAAAACTCAAGCACTCCAAAAGAAGGAAATATTAAAATTGATTTCAAATTTAATTCTTCAAACACAGAATTGTCAGGAAATAATCAGAAAACTTTAATCCCATTAGTTAAGAGCAGTGAAAGCCCGAAAGATTGTTTATCTTCAGGGCCCATTTTCAGTTTTAATAGTAACAAAAGTCTTTTGTCCACAAATGCACCATCATCAGATTTATTCAAACCTTGTGACAAAAGTGGCATTAATTCTTCTACCAATATTACTGGGTTTACCATTGCACAAAGGTCAGTAATTCTATACTAATATTTTATGTTGTATTAATGCCATTAAAATTATCTATTACTAAGATACTAAATACTTATACAGTGAAAAAACTTTTACAATTGGAAATGTGATATCACAAGCAAATAGAGAAGATGAAGACTCTGAAGTGCCTCCAAAAAATGAATTTAAACAAGTAACTGAAAAGGACTCTGTATTCTCTCAAAGGTAATTAATTTTTCTTTCTATATGACACAGTTTCATTTGGTCAACACGTCTTTGTAATTCATTATTTTGTCTTATAATGAATTCATATTTAACTCTGACTATGAGGAAAAGTTCCATTATAGTTTGAAATTTTATATAATGTAAAACTTTCATGTAATAATTTGTCCAAATATATTTTTAATTTATTTTAATAACTAGTTACCCACTGTTGTAATTCAAAGATTCAGTACTTAACTTGAAGGAAGAATTATTAATTTTTAAGTATCTTATTATCAAATAAGTTTACATTTCCCCTTTACATTTCATTACACTTTAATTTTGAAGGGACTTCTCACTTCTTGTATTCATTGAAATAACAAAATTGATATTGTTATCGTTATAATATCACCACTTTCCCTTACCATTCACAGTGTATCAAGTGTTAAGTAAATTTGTATTATAAAATGTTTAATGTAGTGCCTTACATGTATTAACATTGCATGCATTCGATTTGAATGCCACAATTTAAAAAAGCTGTTTCTTACATAGATAGTGCTGTTGATTTCAGGGTAAAAGTATTTGTTAAGAAGAATGATAATTTCTCAGATCGAGGAGTCGGAATGCTTTACGTAAAACCAACAACAAATGGGAAATATCAAGTAATTGTACGGGCAGACACAAGTTTAGGAAATATACTTTTTAATATCATTTTAACAGAAGCAATTCCAACGAAGAGGGTTGGCAAGAATAATGTAATGCTTATTTGTATACCTACTCCGGACTCTAAGCCTCCTCCGACCCCTGTACTTCTTAGAGTTAAGACCTCAGAAGATGCTGACAATTTGTTGGCAGAATTTACAAAGTATAAAAAATAAATTTGATGTTTATTACAAATGTCTGTTTAAAAGAAACAAAATGAATAAAACTTTCAGTGTATTGAATATGGGGACTAAAATCTCAGGTTACATTAACAGTGTTGTTCCTTAGAATGTATGGGGGATATTTCCCTTATTAAAAGTTAAGGTATGTATGTGTTTGCATTTAGGAATTGACTATTCGACCACATCAATATTTTTAAAAGAATCATGTTATATATAAATATATATTTTTTGTGTAATTATAGTCAGTGTAATCAGGATAATTTAATTTTGTTAACAATTATTTCATTTCCTACATTTTGACTGTTTTCATATTTTCTAGAAAATCAGTAGTGTTCCTCATTGTTATTAATGTGAATATTTTAATGCCATAATGACATTGCTCTTTTGAATATTTGAAATCTATTTAATTTTATGTGAAATTAATTTGATATGGAACTGTTTGATTTTATTCTGCAGTTCCTGAAACTGCATACCAAGATTTTAATCTTGAAATTTGAGTCATGTGATTACTTAAAACTGTTACAGTAAATGTTGACAGCTGGAAATTTTAAATCATAAAAAATTCTGAAGTGCTACATTAAAGAATAATCATTTTTACAAGGAGCAAGTTTGTGAACAAGTACAAACATAGAGTCCTTGAATAGATTTTTAACATTTTTTGAACTATTCATTAATGTTTAACAAATAAATACAAGTAGATATTTTACAGGGTCTGGTTTCTTAATTGAATCTATCATTTAGTAATGTACATCCGTATGAGAGGAAGTAAGTGTCAAGCAGTCCACTTGGACAGCATGGTGTTGTGTTCACACAAAATTATTCGTAGCCATAATTCTATAAATATCAACAAGTGTCTTTTGTAAGCAAACATAAAAGGCAAAATTTTAGATATCAATCTTTTAATAAAACTGAAACTGAAGAATAGCAAGCATTTTTCCTGGTGTACCTGAGGGTTAATGTTGATTTATTTAACAAATTTTGAAATATATACATTATTATAGGTCACCAGGAAAATATTAAATATAAGTTAAATTAACATGTAAGTTACTGTCGTGTTTATACTGTAATCAATTTTTATATCAAGTTAACTGAAAAACAATCTGTAACAATATTATCTTTGTAGTGTGCACAACTAATGTGATTCAAATATTTTCACCCTTATTTGAAGTGACTATTGTACAGTTCTTAATTTGAAAAGTATTCTCTCAGTAGTCATCAGTATGAAATTGGTATATGAAACAAACCATAAACTCTTGCAAATACTTAATGAGTTAATTGTAACAGAAAACTGTGAAAAATTGATAAAATGTCTTTTGACTACATGTAATGCATGCAGGAAGAATTAACTGTTTATGAAATAGAAATTTTTTGTTGATATTTGTATCTTAAACATTTTATACATCATAATGATGTTTGCAACTAGTGTTTCTTTTGAACAAATCCTTGGTGTTCCTATAAAATGATACAACTATCATAATCTGAAACTAATTAAAACTTGAGCTGTGTAAAAAGACAAGAAGCAATTTTAAAAATATTAGTAAATTAAAATTTCACAGTAAAAAAAAGTGATCAACATTATATTTTGTGGTTCTGAATAATTAACAGTGTGATGACTATGTATTTGCTTAAACAAAGCTTGACTTTTCATTATGATTTCTTTAAGTGTCCTAGAAATCTCGATTTAATTCATTTTATAATTAACTTGTTTAATTAGCAGTTATATATTTCCACAAAACAAATTTAAAATAATTGCATCAGAATCAAATTTATTTAGGTAAGCTCATCGTACAAATTATTTTATAAATTGAACATATTACATTAACTTTCTACATCAACTTTATAAAGATTGGACAGAATGGTATATATATATATATATATATATATATATATATATATATATATATATATGCCCACAAATTGCTGAATATTTTGAGGAAAAAGCATATTAAGAATGAGATTTAAAGTTTCAGTACACCATTAAACAGATATGTTTCTGCATTCCCCTATTTAACATGAGGAGGAGATCCATAAGAGATCAGAAGCTGACATGGCATTTTTACATTAATCCCTTCTGAATGAAAAGAAGGAGTCTAAAAGGCGGTATTTCAATTGAAGAAAAAAAGAAAAATAAATCAAACCATATAATAAAAAGTGTGCACCTGAAGACAGATAATCTCAGAAAAATAAGTTAAGTAGGCTGCCAAATTAAGCCTTTTGATAAAAGATGATCATACATTTTTCTTGTCTTATTTACATCAATTTTAATAAGATGCCTTGCTTGAGCAAGTTTAAGGCCATTATTCTTTTTACATTCTTGTATTAAGAGCTTCTTAAACCCATAATAGGTTTCTGGAACAATTCTTGCGATGGAACACAGATCTTTTTCCTCATCATCCAGTAATGTATACCTAAAAATTATTTTTCAATAGATAATAATAACTTAAAACAAAATTTTATGGTAAACCAAATAAATTCATATTGTTAAAAAACAATGCTATAATTAAATCAGAATAATAATTTACCCGGGTAAATTGTGGAGTGCTAAAGGTGCTGAAGATCTTCTAGAAGCTCTTATACCCAAAGAATCAATGCTCAATGGTATGAAATTAGCTGCCAATTCCCTTCTGTATTTTAAGCGTTTTTTATTCAGTTTTTCGTACATTAAAACAGAATCGAGAAACTTCATGCCTAATGCACGATAATTAATCATTGTGTTCAATTGAATTCTCAATTCAGTTTGATACTTCATCCTTTCAAGAAGGAGATCAAGTTCTGGACCTGTTTTCATAAACTGTATGAATCTGAGGAGTGTAGACAAGTTTTGTTTACCGCAGTAATTCTAAAAATAAAATGAGTCATTTACTTTGGGGCTACCAAATGATAATTATAAGATAGTTGGGTACTAACAGAGCCTGTAAGTGACAGTATTTAAAATTGCTTTTAAATAGATTTTTTTGGTTTGAATCATCAATATTTAAAAAAAAAAATATCAATTATTTTAATTTCAAAATCACAAAAATTAAATTAATATCAAATTTTTATCATTAAAATTTTGTTACCTATGTTACTGTCATTAATTTATTTGTTATTCTGCTTTTTCAGGAACCCAGCCAAACTGCTGTTTTGGCTTCCCATTCCCATGGATTAAAAACACAAACATAAAAATTAAAATACATGGAAATGCAACAATATGTATATCTAACTAGATATCTGATAACATTTTGTATTTCTTTATTTTAGATAGCTCTATCCAGCAGAAGCATTTTACGTTTTTTTACTTTGTAGGCTCAGCCTTGATACTTCATTAGCTTAGCTGGGCTCTATCATTATGTCCTCAATAGAGACAATTTTCTCTATTATTATATTACACACAATTTCAGTATATGTGGCACATTTGCCTAAAAAAGCAAAATCATGTTCTGTCAAATAACATATCCTATGTTTTATAATTTATTTTTAAAAGGCATCTCCTACCAATTTTTATGTTTTAAGGGTATTTATGATTCACCAAAGAATCAATTTATTCAATGTGGATTATGTGAATCAATGCATAAACAACCAATAAGACATCGGCAAAGCACACATGCTGATTTCATATGACTGTCTATTACAACATATTTTATCCCACAATATTTTTAAATTAATTCTACTCATTTATCACCTGACAGTTATATGATTTAAATAATAATTTTGCTTATATTAATTTCAAATGTTATTATTTTTATTACCTATTAAAAGCATATATCCAATTACCTCATATCTTTGAAACATGCTGTAAGTTTTCCTTCGATCTATAAGTGCATGATTTCTTATTATTTTTTTTCTCCTTGCACGTTCAGAAAGTCGAAAGTTATAGCTCTCAAGAAGAGCTACTTGTAACTCTTGATATAATTTACTGTCTTCACAGTCACCAAATGTGAGTTCTTCCCTTTCAGGGAAACACATTGCTGCCAAAACTGATTCAGCTTTATCATCACATTCTACATCAAATTCAGACCTTGCAGCATTGTATCCAGGACAAATAACAGAACTATAATATAAGGGCTTGTTTTTATGTACCAGTTTACATCCAGAGTCGTCTTCAAATGTTGGAAAAATCAGTTTTGGGTCACTCAATTTGCCACAACCATTATATTTTGAATTGTTTTCTTCGTGTTCTATACTTTTCAAAATACCCTCTCTTTCGACTACATGACTAAGTCCGAAATCGCTTTTCAATTTGCAGTCACTCACACTTAAATTACAGCCGTTGGAACAAAGTCGGTTTGATTTGCGGACTTTACTGAAGATATCAGTGGCGGACAATAATTCGTAATCAGGGTCCAAAATGAACTTTTTAAGGAAATGGAGTTCGCACTGTTTCGGCGTGTAATCATGCAAGCGCGCCGAAACGTCTTTCCAATTTCCATATCCGAATTCCAATATTGCTGACAATAGTTTGATATCCTCCTCCTTGGTCCAAGAGTCGGCTGCAGTAGTCATGACCACACTGTCAGCACAGCTCATAACCATGAACTTCACTGAAACCTCCTCGAGTGGTAGGTAAAGCGCACAACCCAAAAATTAGTTCACAAATAAAACCTAGTATGAATGAGATGCTATTTTATGCCACTAACGGGATTGTGTGATAAATAAACGCTCCTGCTGTAAAATGCAGAAATTGATAGGTGCTTATAACAACCCAATATTCAAACTGTACATTTTCTACTATTTAATAAAATGTTTAAATCTTATACCATTTGCTACCCATGTTATTAATTGAAAAATGAACTATAGTTTTGAGATAGGCTACATCATAATTATTCAGCTAAATTGTTTTTTTAATCCTAATTTATCAAATAATTTAAGAAGTAAATGTAATATTACAATGATAATAAGATTCATAAAGACAACAATCCTGTTGGAGGAGATTCAAATTATCAATACCTAAAAATAATGTAATTAGTTAACAGTGTTAATAATCACACTTTAACATTTATATGTTCATGCTATATAAAAAAAAATCATAGATAAAACTAAATTATTATGTGAGTAAATATATCATTATAAAAATATATATAGGGTGAAAATTTTATTTCTTTTAATAATTATGTACACACAATCAAAGTGTATAAAAACACTTATAAATTATTACATTTCCTTTTTATATCTTGCAAATATAAATTATATTATATACATTAAACAAATGCACTTCAAGATTTTGAAATAATATATACAATTTAATCAACATGGTTAAAACTTGTCAAAGCAGTAAAAAAAACAGGATAGAATTGCTGGAAATATGAAACAATTATTTTATAAATAATGTGTGAAGATTTATACTGCAACGGAAATCTAATTTCAAAATAATTGCACCTTTATCAAAAATAATTAAATAAAAATGGTAACTTTACTGCAATATTTTACCAAAACCATTTGCTCTTAAAACAAATATTTTTTGCCATTTATAAACGTACATAGGTACAATAAAAATAGAATTTAATTTACTACTCAAGTACTCTTTAGTTATAAAAGAAATCTGGGATGCATGAGTAAAAGCCCAAGAAATAAATAAGATAAATTCTTAAACGAGATCAAAATTCACATCTGTACACAATTTAAACTGCTTTTACTTAAATTAACTTTAAAATAATTATACAGAAATTTCTATTTTTGTAAATATGTAATAGATTTACATCATCCCTCCTCTACTGAATTGAGTTAAAATAACAAACTTTAAACAATAAACTTGTAAAACTCATCAACTTATAAAACATCAAAATAAAATCTAAACAACTGCTAAAACAATGAGCCCTTTATATAAGTGAAAAAAGATTTGATGTGTCACGGTTTGCCTGAAGTGAATACTGAAAATGCTCCCATTTCACCACTCAACCCTGACTGAATATGCCTCATATGAACCTGCGGAATAAATAATATATTCATTAAAAGAATGAAGCTCATTTATATATAAACATTTACTCATTTTAAACATTGAATATTCTGGGTACATAACAGTTAACCACTGATTGCACCCTATCAAAAAAATATAAATGACAAAAAAAAACACTGAAAATGTAGCAAATATTTCTCTTTACAGATTTAAAAGAAAACATAAAACTTCACCTCAACAGAACTTTCAAATATTCTCCTATTTATAGGTGATAATTTCCTTTTGATCCCATCCATTGTTGTTGAAAGCACCTCCACTTCAAAACTACTTCTGTCTGACTCTGATAATCTCTATAAATATGAACATTTTCTTTAGAAAAGTTGTTGGGAAGAAATAAAACAAAATTGTGTGGAAATTTAAATTCATTATGTTCACAAATTAAATTCAATATTAGTTGAACTGAAGTATTTGTATATGATACACATTTAAAACAATCATCTCCATTTATATAAAAAAATTGTGAAGTCCTATAGACTACAATAGGAATAAAAACAAGATGAAACTGTCTGCAATTCTCAAAATTCAAAAATCATTTTAAGAAATTTCCTCCCCTGCTGTCTTTTTAACAGCTTGCTAGTAACAAAAACTTTTTTTAGGTTATATAAGGTTGCAACATATAATTTTCTGAATTGATATAAAAACTGATTAAATGATTAATTATAAACATGATCACTTAAATTAATAATTAAACTCATCATGATCATGACTAATAATTAAATTAATTTGTAAAACTAAGGTTCATAAAAATTCCTAACCTTCACTTGTATCATAAGGGCCGTTAATTCTACGACTAGTTCAATGATAGTGGGGTTTGCTACAACAGTGTTGATTCGTTGAACCATTGTTCTTGCTTCAGCCATACTCTGATCTCTAAGATAGTTTGGAGTGAGCATTGCAGCCATGCTTTTATCTGGCACCAACTATAAAACATAGGATTGTAGGTGAAAATTCGTTTTAACAAATATGAATTATTTTTTTTAAATCAAAATAAACGAAATAGAACAATATACATTTAATTAAAAAAATGGGTAAACTATTAAATAACAGACCTGCTGGAAGTGTTCTTGAACTGATGTCAATAACTGTCTAAGGGTTGTATTTATATGTTCCAACTCAACAATGTGAGATGCATATTTTCTTATGAAGTCTTCACCTAATTTTTGTGCATAACACTGTTTTCTTTCTGCTTCAGTATTCATTTCTTTCAGTGCGGTAACTTTGGTATTCTTAATTTCTAATATTTTATATAATTTTACCTGAAAAATACAAATGATAAAAATTTAATAACACTGTTTTACAATTACTGCAATAATTCATAACATTCAATATAAACCAGAGTAACAGACCTTAAATTAATTATAATGTTATTAATACAATTATTGACACTTGTACTCACAATATTTTCTAAGGCAGTAAGTGGAAATCCATTCTGTGATGTTTCAGGTACAGAAGCGCAAGTTTTATTTGGCATTTGCGGCATGGGTACTAACATAACTTGATCACTATAGCTGTTTCCAATTGGTTGTTGTTTTACCTGTCTTAATGCACTTGCCATTGACATCACTGATATTGTTTCAACTGGTTCGTTCGACTAACAGAGAGAAAAGATACTATTAAGTTCAGACATTTATACTTAACCCAAATCTGAGTAAAAAGGAAAAGATACTACAAATTTTTGGAAGACAGATAAGAAAAATTAATAGTAATTTTGTATTTTACCAAAACTTCAAAATCGGGTATTGAATGTGTACCAAGGCCAGGTCTTTCAAAGGTGATTCTGTATGTATTGTTAGACGTATCAAATGCATCAACAGATCCTGTGAAGAGACCATCTTGTGGGCTTCTAAGTCTAGCTGTTACCTGTAAAAATTGAAAATTAGTTGATAATGATAATAAAATATAACTTATAAAGTCATAATTGTTTGTAACTCTTCATTACTGCACTTAATGGAAAACATTTATTATTCAAAACCTTTTAAAATAATTATATATAATTATTCATAACATTTTAACCCCTTAATGCAATATAAAATAATTATATTCAAATAAACGTTAGAATACACTATGCAAATTATTAAGGAATGAGTCTTTAAAGAAGAAAATCAATGGTCTGAAAATGATTATTTGATTGTATTACCTCCACTTGATACTTTAAAGATGAAAAAGTATAGATCCTAAATTTTCTTTGCAAAAAACAGTTGGAAAACATATAGTCTGAATAGGCTAAACAATTTATTGCCATAAAATAAAAAATTGAAAATCTTCCATTTGCATAATTAAAATGTTTAAGTAAGAATTAAAAACTGAATTCTTTTTAAAAATGGTATTGTGGATGTTCTAACACTCAGTTCTAACTTGGCATTCTTAACTCACCAAGTTAACAATTACTCTTTAATAGACTGTGTTGCACTACCTTTGTCCCAATAACAAGCTGCAATGGAATTTCTGGTGGTAGGTCTTTACAACTATTAATATCAGTAGGTTTCCTTTGCTGAAGCTGCCTTATTTTGCCTCGTTTTCTTTCTAGTTCTTTCCTTTCTTCCTCAAAAAAAGCCTAAAAATATTATTTTTTCAAATGTATTCAGTTTCCAAGAGTTATTATTATAACCATTAACCATTATGGTATAATTTATTATTTATTTCTCTAAAACACCCAGGGTAGAGTATTTATACCAGTAGCAATAATCAAACTGCCAGCTGTCTCAATGGTTCTTGCCACTGAGCCATTGTGGCCCCTAATTTAAAATTAAAATGGCATTGAAAAATTATTACTTAACAATAACAGATATTTACACCTAATTGTCATATATTCAAATAATAAAGGCACATCTAATTTCCTATCAAGCACATGAATAAACATGAGAGACTATTTGTTATTAAAATACCTGTGAACATCTACGTGGTTTACCCATTAATCTCCTCATTTTACACCACTCAACTCTGGTTAACATGTAGGTTTTTAATTGAGGAAAAGATTCTTTTAAGCAAATAGTAAAATCATTTTCACCACCAAACAGGGCGCTAAAAAAAGGAGCATTATTCACATTTTTGTCTTTGTTGGTATTATAATGCTGTAGTAATATTTCATCACTTGAGCACCTTTTAATCTTAGCTTAATCCAAAAACCTAAATACAACACAATCTTGAGGTTCAAGTTGAAAACCTTTGGTTTAATGCTAAGATATGAATCCATGGTTCAATCAATGCATCTTAAATATTATACAAATTCAAACTACTTTTGAAGTCATGTAAAATCAATTAAAATAAAAGATCAATTAAGATAAAGGGTCTGGATTTAAAAATAACTTAATATGGTTTAATATGAAGTTTCAATAAAAAATGACTTTACTAATTCAATTATTTTGGTATAAATGTACACTCTTAAAAATAAATTCAAATTACAAAAAGATTGGATAATTTATTAAATATATATATATATATATATATATATATATATATATATATAACTGTACAGATTTATATACATACCTATCAATATTACTGTAGAACCACTCATAACAAACCCACTTATGCGCTTTTGGAAGTTTCAAAAGATTTCGAAGACGGATACCAATCTTTTGTCCCAATTTGCGATCGCCACTAAAAACAATATATGGCATAAAATATTTCACATTAAACTTAAAACAACATTATCAGCTTACAAAGCAATTGAAATAAAATAAATGTAAATGGTAATTAGTAAGAAAAAAATGTGTACATTATAATTAAATTAGCACTATTCTTAACAATAAATACTATTATAATTAGTAATACCACTAATTACCTATCAGTTTTGACTGGAACTGGTTCAACTTGTTCTTTAGGTTTGCGCCCTCTCTTCCCTGAAGTTTTTACTCTGGGTGTTTTTAGCAAGGATCGTGGTACAACTGAAGTGTCTATATCATCGCCAAAAAATAAGCGATTTTTCTTTCTTATCCTCATGGGCTAAAATTAAAAATATTTATATTAAATATTAAAAATATTTCAAGCACTCTGAAATGTATTTCCAAATACGAAAAATCAATTTAAAAAATCCTTACCACTCTCCTTTGTTAAGTGGAAAATTATAGTCTTTCAATAACCAAAGGATAAGACTAATTGATTAGGTAAAACCTGAATTTAAAATCATTCTCCCTGTTTCACAATTAAGAATTTCACATTCTTTGTGTATTATGTGTTTCAGCTGAGAAAATGACTCAAATATTCGAGGCTAATTTAACAAAATACACAACCTTATAGATCTCTCAATTTGATATAAATATAACCAAAATTAGTTTATATTTTTTCACCAAAGCAATTAGTATACTATTATTTAACTATTATTATTACTATTATTATTTATTTTATAAGTTAAAATGCAGAAAATAGGGATTGAAGGATTTAATAGATGCCCATTACCATCCCTCTTCTGTTGAGAACTGGTTGTGATGCCTGGGGTTTTGGAGGAAGAGTATCTCCGACCCTGTGTAAGCCCAGAGCAGCTGGACCGAATTCCTCCTCCAAAGGCTCTTCCTTAATGTCTGCTGAAAGACCTCCATTTTTAAAAGATAGGAGAGCCTCTGAAGCATCTACAAATTAAAATTACATGTAAACAGTATGTATTTAAAATTCAGTTTTTGTATTGTTGGAAGACTACTGAAACTGTATGTAAAGTGACAATTTATGAATTTTTCGAATAGAAAATTTCAAGTAAGTAAGGAACTAATAAATATTTGTATTATATTTAAATCTTGTTTTATGCACATCTTTACGCATATTTTAAGGTTTTATAACACATTATAACACCACTAATTAGTATTTAATCCTAAAAACAATAATCATATTTCACAGTATCCTAAAGTTATATGAAATAACTTGAGTTCATTGATAAACTCATGCTTCATGCCTAGTTTGAGAAGAGGGATTGAAGTAACTCAATGGAACTTTTTGATATTACATTTACACACCAATTTAACTATTTATATGTCTCCACTACTGATAGGAATAAAGTCATTGTGCATATGGTATAAAACCTGTACACAAAAAATTTGAGACATATGTCACCCTTTGAAATTTCAACCATGTTTGATAACGAAACTACTATGATTAAGAGTGCACAAAAGAAGATTTAAAAAGCAATCATAGGCATCAAACACTTAAAATCAGCACATAATAAAGAAATAAATTTACATAACCTCAAGTTTTAAAGGGACCACATAAATACATGCTGACTTGTCAACATTAGATAAACGATTTCTGAGGCATTTAAACGATCAGTTATCAGTTGGTTACATATTATTACGAAGGGATAAACCACTAATTGAAACATCGTGAAGCTAAACAATAAAAAATTTAAACAAAGTGTGATTTTTGTTAGGTCCCGCCCAGACGCTGCAATGCATTCAAAATTGATAAATCTGATTCAAAGTGGGTTCAGCATTAACAGATTAACCCTAACTGAAAAGTTGTCCGATATGAAATGTTTATTCGTTCCACGGCCAACATCAAATTAAATCATTTCCACCTTTCTGACACTGCATAAACCGCCACATAAAGTAAATTTAGATGTTAAATTAATGAAAATACTTACTTTCAAGTTCGTCCGCCATGTTGACGTATAGCCGAGCGCAACAAATGCCAATGTAATAGTTTAGACGGTAATCATTTCAACAATATTAATAATGCGTAATATATTATCAGGAAATTATAAAATCTCGAAATCAGAAATTTAATCATTTGTTATAATTTGTCTAGTTGAGATTTATTTTTATAACTTCACGGATATATTTCATTAATCTTGTATGTGCTATTGAGCAGTCTATTAAAATTATACATATGTCTGCTATTAAGCTAATAATTTTGAACGCTTTAATAGCGGGCATTGTCATGTATAACAAACAAGAAAAGCTTGATTTTAACATAATCCCAAAAGATATGAGAGCTATCGTCCGTTGTCGGGTAAAAGAAAGATTGAATACACTTTATGAAGAAGATATGTATGATATTGTAGAAGTAGAGGTTCACACAAGTGTGGGATTTAGTTGCCAGTTTTGGTTAGATATTTATTTATAATCTTAAAAAACCTGTTACAGTTTTAGTGTTTTAACACGTATTGTTTCTGTTAAATCATCAAGAGATGTTTTATGTATGTACAAAGGTTAATACCTGGTTTTCAAAACTAGTTGATTAAACATTGTTCATTAGATTATCATAGTTTAAGTACATAAATGGAATTATTCTGAATACAAAATTATAGAATTAATTTTTTAAAATACAACTGCGCTATATATATGACATTAGGAACATTTCATATCCTGGAATCGATTTGACAATTATTTCCTTCTTTGAAATTTCAATAATTAAATTTAATTTTATTGTAGTAATGATCATGATGACCGAAGTTCAAAGATCTGGTATTGGAGTAATCGACATTTTACAAACAGATCAAAAGTAGAAGTGGAATTAGGAATGAATGGAGTGTTAGGTGTTTCAAGAGTATTTGTAACTCCTGATCACATTCTTTTCATTCAAAATGTTACTAGAAATGATATTGGTGTCTATTATTGTGAAGGCAATCAAGAAGGAGAAATGAATTTTATGCTTGATGGTAAATACAGAGCCCATTACTCCAGTGTTATAATATTATGACCAAATATTTCCTGAATTTGCAGTGTAAATGAAAATGTATTAAACTTCTTACTACTAACTAGTAACTATCCATTATTATCAAATAATATGATAACTCTATAATTACATATTATATATTTAATTCTATAATTTTAGAAAAGGTAAAGGTTGAGGAATCATTTTAATTTGGTTATTGTTTTTAAATAGGAAACTTCCAACATCTAATAGTGTAAAAATAAAATAATTTAGGAATAAATAAAAATGGTTTTTCAAAGGTGTTTGCCAAAATACTAAACACTATATCTCATTGAGTGAAAATCCTTATGAACATCTGAAAGTAATAAACTTTTA
Source organism: Lethocerus indicus (assembly GCA_019843655.1). Lineage (NCBI taxonomy): Eukaryota > Metazoa > Arthropoda > Insecta > Hemiptera > Belostomatidae > Lethocerus > Lethocerus indicus. The sequence goes on from JACDQD010000004.1 coordinate 9,607,392, forward strand.
CATGTGCTTATTTAAACATGTCATTTAATTTTCAGTTCTTAATACCAAGAGCTTGAGGACTGTATTTGGTGGTATAAATGAATACAAGGAATATAAACAAACACAATTAAAGTCAATAAATGAACAATTTGAATATTCAGAAATGAATGAGTACAAAGCACTAAGGAACCAAAATATATTACTAAAAGTCACAAGTGTAATGGATGATCCTGGATTTTGTGATGGCTGTACTGGTACACGTAAGATAGTAGCTAATTGCAGAATAAAGCCCTACATTACTTCACATCACATAAAGGTGAATTAAAATTGTTTGTAATCAACACTTATTATGCACATAAATACAGGCATATTTTTATAAAAATTAATAATAATAATACAATTATAAAATTAATGTTAATGAGGTTTATATTAAGGGTTGCTCAATATAGAGAGGTTGGTCCCAGGTTTGATCTCAGAACCTAAAAATTTTCAATTAGCTTTAAATTCAATATAATTTTAACCTTATACTGATACAAAGATAATTTCAGTGTTTACACATCTTTAGTTTCTAAGTACTATTTTAGCCTGTATGAATTATGTTAACAGGAAAGTTTCAAAAATGATCCATTGACAAGTACAGAGTTGGATATATTATCATGGTATAAGGTTTCTTGCTACTCTTTAGATTTTGCAGAGGCACATCCTTTAATAGCATCACATTTAAAAGAAATACAGAAATTTGTGTTACTGGACAATTGTTCTGCTCCCTGTAGACTGCCCAAACAAAAAACGTCTCACAAGGATATTATTATTTTAGGAGAATCTCCAGCAACTTTAATCTGTCCTGGGTGAGATCCCCATTTACTTCATTAGGCATACTATTCAATTAATTTTCATCTTTAAACATATACATTGTAATTTCTCAGATGTATTACACAGTGTGGCCAGAAAACTAATACTAGAAATTAATTTATATTACTGTGTTTGTATCACCCTAATGAATTAATTTTTTTTAACAGGCCACATTATTGTTATTCAGCTATGTGGTTGTAGTTATAATTGTATAGTTAGTTTAGTGCTGGACATGAATTGTATTAATTGTTAGATGTGTTTTGGGTTATTGTTTAGGGGTTGTGGAAATTTATTAGTTTCATTTTTTGGGGCCAGTAATCTTCTACTGCAATTTGTTTTAAGCATTATAATTTTACAACCCAAATAGGGGTATAAATCTAGGGGCAGTTATTCAAATAGTTAACCAATGATCATATTTAATCTTTTAATATTAGAACACTAGTTTATGATTCTTTTCCATTATCTTGTGCTATGAAATAAATTAATGTGAAATTTAAGGGCAACAATAGATACACCAGTTGTCTGGATGAAAAATGGCAAGGTTCTGGTACAACCATTTCAGGATGAGAGCATCTACTTGGATCCTTTTTCCACATTATACATTATGCCTTACAAAGGCAATGCAGCAGGAAATTACACATGCTTTATTCAAGGGGTAAAGGTTTTGGAGACTGCAATTATTGTTTTGACAAACAATGAAAGTGCACTCTCAAGTAACTAATTTATATATTTTAAGGGTTGCTGAAGTGGATGATAAAAGTTGTTAATTATTAAAATTATGTTATATATTATACAACATTTAAAACAACAAAAAATATTTCATATTGTTAGTTAACTTTTAATTATAATCATTATGTCATTCTGTAATTTGTTTTTAGGTTTTTCCCAAACAGTTTCATACCTCACTTTCATAACTCTATTAAATTTTATCTTATATGCGGCTGCATTAATGATTGTATGGACAAAGAGAGATAGGTTTAAGACAATTGATTTTGAAAAATTTGATGATAAATAATCCTACATACTGTAGTTTTTGATTAATGCTAGAACATCTATGTATTTAAAAGTGAGTAAATTAGAGATTTATCTTATTAATTTGAAATATTGTCATATTAAATTATTGTGTAATTATATGCATTTTATAAGTAATATAATTTTGAATAAATTACAAATGTTATAAATTTGTAATAATATTTTTGTATAAATTAAACAACACATAAACATAAACCAATAATAAAAAATTAGATTATAACTTGTTGTTAGAAGTAACAACTTACATGTTTATTACATGCAAATTATAGTAATCATTAATTTAATTTTTTCAGTCAGTGCGTAGTCATACATCAGATGTTTCAAAATACTCTTCATCTGTTGTTTTTTCCTGCTAGATTAAATGTTTAAATTTAAAGGACAAAAATTAAAACATGTTTACATTCCAACATGTTTCAAGGACTTGTCAGGTTAATAAATTAATTTTATGAAAGTATGTCTTGATTGTAATCAGTACTTGAAGAAAACAAAATCAGGTGTTGAAGATTTCATGTTTCATTTGTTATATTATACATTACAAAAATCCACTTCATTCATTCCCCTTTAGGGTATAAAAAGGATCAAAATTTTAGTATGAGTTTTGTACTCAGTTCTTAGTACTCATTTGTAAAAACACAGGTAAGTTTTAAATATATGCTTAGTTATTAACTTGCTTACCCAGCTTAAACAAATTGACAAAACTAAATCATAAAAAGTAATTAAATAAAAACTTTAAATAAAAAGTAATTCTTATTGATTTATGCAACTAAATCAGCTTCAAACGAAAAGCAATCTTATTGATTAATGCTGTTCCTTACTTTGTTTATATTGTGTAGCAACCAGAATCATGGAACGTGCTAAATCTGCTTTGTCAAATGATCTACTTTATGGGAGGTATTATTTTTGTTGTCACTGATATGCAGTGTGATTTGAAATATATAACCTCATAAGTTAACAAATGGTGCCCTGTAATGTAGATTTTGTTACTGAAGCATTTAAATAGTAATTTAAAATATCAATGTGGTTTGTCCTGCATACTAAATTGTAATTTGGTTGATTCAGGTGTAAAAGTGAAAATAATTTTAAAAACTTAACATTGCTTACATGCTTTTGGCATGTTATTTTCAATAATTAAAGTGAGGAAGTACAATTTACTTAAGTTTAGTTTGTTGATGATAGACTATCTCAATCAATCAAGTATGAAACAGTTTCAAATAGTATTCTCGTTAACTGGTTTTTTTAATTCATTTACATACATCAGATTACAATAATGAATGATAATACCATATTTCTTCAGGTTTGGATTATTAAATACTAAATATTTTTTTGGCATAAATTTTCATTTCAGCACAATTATCTAGAATAAAATAAGTAATTCTATTTTGAATTTTCATACAGTTTACTGTTTTTATGAATTAGAAATGATCAAGGAGGAAATCAATGAAAAATACTATTTTTGCCATATATCATTTCATTTTCTTGATATTACCATTTTTCTAAGTGAAGTTATTTAAAATAAGAATTGAATTCTAGGCTTCCAGCTAACAACCCTGAAAAAATGAAAATTACATTCTGCACAGATTTAGACAAGTCTGTACTAGTAAACAATTTTGAGAAGCGAGGATGGACTCAGGTGAATCCTGATGAAGATTGGAACTTTTACTGGTTAGTTTCATAACCACATATAGCAGAAGATATATTGATAGATATATATTGTGATCTAAGGTACATGTATCATTATTGTCCGATATGTGTGAATTTCTGTTTGCACCTATATTTATCCAGATACAGATGAGATCATACCTCATTTAATATTGCGCTCAATAATGCTTAATTCTGTATTGTTTTCTTAAAGCTTATGGAGCCAAGGCAAGCTCAATGCATTTGACTCTCATTCTGTTGATTTCAGTTTTAACTTGCATTGCAGGTAAAAAATGAAATCATTTAACTTATTTTTAGTTTAAAAATAATTATTTTTTTCAGGGCTGGAATGCAAACATGCCGCAATCTCTTCAGCTTAGATAGTGGCTACCGTATGCATGACAATCAGTAAGTAAGAGCTATTTGTATTTATCAATAGAAATGGTGTTTATTGTTCTAATCCAATTATTTTTAAGGATAATAAACCACTTTCCCAACCATCATGAGCTAACACGTAAAGATCTCTTGGTGAAAAATATAAAAAGGTACAGAAAAGAATTGGAAAGAGAAGGCAATCCTTTGGCAACTAGATCTCAGTCTGGGAAGTACATCTACCTTGACTTCATACCAGTAACATTTGTTTTACCTGCAGGTTTATAATTTTGTGTGTATATATTCAATTCCCAACAAAAATTTTACATTATAATTTTTTAAAATATCTTTTTAGATTATAACATGTTTGTGGAAGAATACAGGAAGAATCCACAAAGTACATGGATCATGAAGCCTTGTGGAAAGAGCCAAGGTGCAGGGATATTCTTAATTAATAAACTTTCAAAATTAAAACGCTGGTCAAGAGAAAGTAAAACTCCATTTAACCCAAATCTGGTGAAGGAAACCTATGTGATTTCAAGGTATTAATACATTTTATAACATAACTTGATTTTTCCTTTCTTTAATCATTCAGTTGATTTAATCTTAAAAGTAATTAAACAGTAAACACTAGGTCCTTAATTCTATAATGCAGTTTTTATTTTCAGATATATTGATAACCCGTTACTTATAGGCGGAAAGAAATTTGACCTGCGATTATATGTTCTTGTAACATCGTTCAGACCACTAAAAGCTTATTTGTTCAAACTCGGGTTCTGCAGGTTTTGCACAGTGAAATATGATACAAGTATTCAAGAACTGGATAATATATTCGTGCATCTAACAAATGTGTCAGTGCAAAGACATGGTGTGAGTAACCCTGTCTGAAATTTTTTCTGTAAGATATTACCTTATCACCTACATTTTTCAACTTTACTTTCAGGGAGATTACAACAGCATGCATGGTGGTAAACTAAGTGTTGACAACCTACGCCTATACCTAGAAGGTACAAGAGGGAAAATTGTCACTGATAACCTTTTTAAAAATATCACATGGTTAATAGTCCATTCCTTAAAGGCTGTCAGTTACATAATTTCCAATGACAAACATTGTTTTGAATGCTATGGATATGACATAATAATAGACAACAATTTAAAACCATGGCTAATTGAGGTAATATAAAATCTTATCAATAGACTACAGTATTCCGTAAGTTGCATTATTATAATTTGTTGTTGCTTTATTGAATTTAATATGCCTTTGTTGTTAGGTAAATGCTTCTCCATCATTGACATCAACAACAGTGAATGATAGGATATTAAAATATAAATTAATAGACAATATAATTTCAGTAGTTGTACCACCAAATGGAATTCCTGAGTAAGAATTTATAACCTTATTGATCAAGTTGAAAATGCAGTTAGTTTATTTGTGATGCACTAAAATGAGGGCATTTATATTGATTATTTTTTATATAGTACAAAATGGAATAAAATTCCACCTCCTGGAGCCCTACAGAACTTTGAATTATTACTGGATGAAGAAATTGCTACAAGAAATGTGAAAATGAAAAACAACAGGGGGCGAGCTCATTCTTCAAGTTACAACTCCAGTTCTGCCCAATCATCACCTAATGCAGGATCATTCCACAGGAACCCAATAATTAATAACTGAATTTTTAAAATTGCTCATAATAGCATCTGCTTATTAAAAATTGAATAAACATGTTATTTAAAATATTAACTTTACCCATCCTTATAGAAAGATATAGACACTTTGATTTGTTTTGGTTCAGATATATAAGAGTTTATATTGTTTTATAAAGTGAAATCTTTTTTAAATTAAATTTTATTGACAAAGCATTCGTTTTTATTATCACTGCGGAGGTGCTCCTCGTCCACGGCCATATCCACCTCTCTGTAATAAAAAGCACAAAAATGTAGAACATGAAAAATAAAATCATTCAATTCATGTATCATTCTTTCATTCATAAAAAAATGAATATTCAACATGGAACTACTTTTGGTTGCTTCATAAATGATATTAATAACTATTTAATATGTCCACTTATTGCAATAAAAAATTATGCATTTAATAAATGAAAACAGTAAACAAAAAGTTTACTGTCAAAATGTTAATATTGTTTTGATACAACTAGAATAAACATTTAAATAAACTTTACATTTTTCCAAAATGGACTATACGATTTAGACTTACAAATTCCATATCTGCAGTTCCAGCACCAACATCTGCCTTCTTGTCAGGCTGTTGAGTAGGAGCACGCCTGTAAGACCTATCCTCCTCTGGCCTAGATGTTTCAGCCCTGGGGGGGGCAGGTCTCGGCCTTGTATCTCTTGTTCCACGTCTCAGAGTAGCCGGTACAATCTTGAATAAAATAAACGAGACTTTATTTATATTATCTTAATTTATAAGCAAACACTATCAACAATAAATTTTATATTGCAATACAACATACTAAATTTCCCAAATTTGGTAATAAATGCATAAAGACAGAACATAAAACTTATACCTACAAACATATTTCTAAAAAATATTTCATTAAGTGAGATAAGCTAATAACGGCCTATTCCACAATTAAAAATACACAACCAGAGTTAGTTTCATTCATTACCTCTGGGGCAGATGGAGGAAGTTGCGAACATACGTAATTCCTTCATTTGTGAGATACCAATAATAATGTCTCCAAGCAAACTGTTCTTTAACAAAACCTTTTGATTTTAAACTCTGAAACAAAAAATGCATAGTGATAAATAAAATATTTATAATAAGAATTTTAGTCAAGTAATTTGGTCTAATTATGACTACACTTAACCATGCACAGACCACCATGTATGTATCACTACAAAAATAACCGAGAACAGATTAAAGAAGTCAGAACAGACAGAGCGGTTGCAATTATTAAATGTTATGATTAAATAAATAATATAAATAAAATTAATCAACCAGTAGATATCTCATTACATACACAGTTGATGAAATGGTCGCTGTATCTAATGTTGGACAGTATAATAATATAGTATCAATTCACATTTTCCATTGAAGGAAAGCTGCAATTAAGATTAAAACCTAAGTCGGCATGTTAATTACATGTTGATCCAACTTCCAAGCCATCTCAGACACCTATCTCACCAGATATTTCATGAAAGAAAATTCAGTCTGCATCTGGGATTCAAAACTGGGTTGGAGGATTGATGCCATAATACATTTAGGCTCTATGCGTAGTGTCCAACTGGAGTCTGACAAAGCTTGATGGTTAGAGTGAGGTATTTAACACCAATCCAGGTTCAAGTTATGACTGAATTTACGTTAAATTGCAAACTTGAGTTATCAAGAAGCTTATAACTCCAGTGCATTCTTTAGAATGTATTATCTATTTAATTTAATGACTTTAATTTTGTCTGACCTGGGATTCTTGGAATATGTACAAAGTTTAATAAGCTTGTTTTAAATGCACTATTGCATTAAATATCTTAATTTTTGGGCATAAGACATTTTTTGTGCTTACTACTTCTTTAAACTAATATATTCCTAAATAAATCCAGTTTTTGTAAATTTATATCTTCAAATATATACTCAGATCATGTTCATGCACTCAAATATTCAAAAATGCAATCGATTCACATTTCTTTTAGCCATTACTAGAACATTCGAATAGCTAATACAACTAATTTATGACAGCACAAAACATAGAACTATGCAATGCTTTAGAAGCAACAAAAACATGTAATTCTAACACAACAGTATGGCAATGCAATATACAGCTATAATATGCAATGAAATACATACCAAAAGAATGATATATTATTTACAATGTAAACATGATTTCAAGTTACCTGCATAGCCTTAATTACTTCTAGATTTGGAATAGATTCCAATTCAGGATGCTTGAAGAACGCATGGAAATCTTTCTTAGCCACCATAACACCTTCTTTGAAAAGGTGCTCATAGATGGTTAGCCTATTCTTTTTGGGCATCAACATCCTGCAAAACGGGGTACATATGTAAAAATATAAAATAAATGCATAATACCTAGATTATAGTTGCAAATGGCAATTTAGGGTATTCAGGACAAGACAAAACGTTTACACACACAACCTAACCTGAACGAAAGTATAAGCTAAAACTAATTTGAAAAAACTGATGAGATAAAAAAGAAGAATTAACTAAAATAGTGACAGATTCATTAATTTTATTGATCACTAGTGCATTGAAATAACTGATGAATTAAATAATTTCGGATATTTACTCACTTGGACTACTATAAGTTACGGTCGCACAGCGTTAAAGAACCACGCACAAGGAACGGAACACACAGCACAAGTGATTTTGTCGTGCATAAAAGTAAAGTACGTAATGTAGATGGCATTGATAGATTGGTATATTGCACGTCTATAGATATTTATACATCATTCTTTTCAATTTATTTTTATTTATTTTATATATTATATATTATTATATAAAATCGTAATAGAATTTTATCGTAGTGTATAATTAAATTGTATACTAATATAAACCATTGCAATTGTTAATTACCATTTAAAAATTTTCCCTCCATAATACAACTTGAACTTATTCGAAAATAAATAAAACCCACATAATTTAATGAATATTGCCACAGCAAATAGGTATTGTCAGCTCTAAAAAAAAGAATACTTTTCCCATGATTGCCTAATCATAATTGCTGATCTTAATTGTCTTAACAACAGGAAGAAAACAGTTTATTTAGGTTTTGATTGTTTTATTTTTTGGAAAGAGAAAAGAAGAGAATATTTTTACATTTACTATTAAATTTAGAGAAATTTTAGAAAATTGTATTAATTAAAGAATTACTAATTTTGAACTTGATTTTTCAAAATTTTTTTTAAATGACTTTTCTTCTTTCTGACATTATAATTGACTTATTTTTCAAAACCCATTTGTGTATAAAATGTTAGAAATTTATACTGTTTATCATGTATCCTATATTTTTATAAACTTTAAGGATTGTTCTTAAACTTTTCATACACCATAACTAGCGGTGCAGTTTAATTTTCTTGAAAGTCATGCAAGAAGTGAAATATCACCAATTGAATTCTATATATGATCATTCTTTCATCCTTCTGTTTCACTTCTTATGTTCAACTGGTTTCATCTATGTTAGTTAAACTGGATGCTGCATCAGCAACTTACAGAAGCCAACATTGTTCTAGCGAAGGAATGATTCAGTACATGGTGAACAGAAGATTTCTATAATGATAATATTTCAAATCCTCTTGCTCTCCGTAACAGGAATTTTCCAGTAATGTAACATTTCTTAAATTTTATAATATATCTGACCTATGATTCTTACATATTTACTTTTTCTTTGACAAAATGTACTGAGGTTGTTGCAAATTTATGTATGGTATATGAATCTTCTTTCTCAGAGTTATTTAATTCAATGAACTCATAAAATGAATTAAATTCATTATTTTTTTGAATATAACCATATTTCCCTTTCATATTTCACTTCTCCTTTCCTTCAACTATTTGAACCTCAATTTCTATTGTATTTAGTTAAATTATAGTTTTTATCATAATTAGTGCCACTCTTCATTTCACTTTAGGCCTTGCAATTATTTATCTGAAAATATGGAACTAGTTTATCATCAACAATAGACCTTCTTCATAATATTTGATGCTAAAAACTTCATATTTAAGGATATGAACACATAAGACATGTAACACAAATACACATGCACACACATACATTCAAGAGAGAGAAGAATCAAATATATAACTCAACTTAATTCAGAAATTGAGAGATTTAGAATTCTATTATCAATCAAATCTTCTAAATATTTACAAAATCTTAGAAATTGTGACTTGAAATAACATTTTATATATATATATATATATATATATATATATATATATATATATATATATATATATATTAGTAATGTTCATAATATATTGTGTCCTTTTTCTCAGTTCCTTTAAAAACAAAATTTGATTAAAAATTTCAAAAGTGCTAAGAAGTTACCATTAACATACAAGTAAGATATGCTTATACCTGTTTTACTGAATAGGAATGATTTGTTATATGCTTGGATTTATTGTGCATAATAAATGTGTTTAGGATGTGTTTTTTGGACAGAATGGATCAATATAAAATTTAATTTTACAATGGGTATATTTACAAATTCACAGTTTACATAGTCTCAGTTATCAAATCAATGTTATGTTTTCAATTTTTGTTTGTACAATATGCTAGATATTATATTAATTATCAATTAAACCAAATACTTAATTCATTACGCATAGTTAATATTTTTCTAGACACCTTATAATTTAATTAATAATATATAATCTCCCAAATCAATAAAACTGATTGCAAACTAATATTACCAGTTGATGAATACTGTAAAAGTAATGAATGTACAAATTATATGTCCATAACATTCTGAAAATAAGAACCCTTAAACAGTAAAACTATTAAATGAATATAAATTTATTATTTCATGATAACAAGTATAATTTAAATGAAATGTAACTTCAGTATGTATCTTAATACACTATTCTTAAAAATATAACACATGTACACACACATAAATTCAAGAGAGAGAAGAATCAAATATATAACTCAATTCAGAAATTGAGAGATTTAGTATTCTATTATCAATCACATTTTCTAAATACTTACAAAATCTTAGAAATTGTTACTTTAAATGACACTTAATATATCTCAATATAAATATTAATAATGTTCATAATGAATTGTATTCTTTTCCATGTAAATGAAGCCTGCATGAGGCCTGAGTAGATATGGCCTGAGGAGATACACCCCTTTCACTCATCCAACTCTTCCAGTTCTTCGTTTAGAACTAATCCGTGAAATTTAGGGGTCTGTAATAGCCGCTGTCACACGCACAAGAGTGTTACTATCTAATCTTGGGCAGTGTCCAACAGCTAGTACAGCCCCCAAGAATTTCTTGAAAACTCCAGTGAAATATTTCCCTGAAATTTAATCACATACAATTAGAAAAAATTCACAAGGCCAATTTTAATAGAATACACATACATTTCTGTTCAAAGGCATTACAAAAGACATCATGACAACAAAAGTAATGAAGAAATTCATGAAACAAGTAAATGACACATTTAAAGACAAAGAAGGGAATAGTCCTAAAATATAAAAAGCAGGGACCATACAAAACCTGGTTGGTTTTGGTTAGGTAAATACTTCCATAAGAAAAATATATAAGAAAAACAGTTCAACTTTCAATTGGCACAGAAATTTATAATAAATTGTGTCAAGACAGGATAGTAATATAGTATAGACAGGAAACTTACTAAAAAAACTCACATGTAACACGCTGCATGTCCACAGAGTAACTAGCTGTGGAGCCCTAGCTGTACATGTCTTATATACCACAAATGTGTGGGGCTTCATGTAACCAGCTTAGGGCCTAAACCCTATCCACTTACTAGTTCACAGAGAACCTTTAACAGTGGTACATATACGAATGATGCATGGTTTGTATCAATAAACAATTAAAAATAAACAGTAAAATAATTTATAATGTGGACCTGTTGAGGCTTTGGTTAAATATAACCTGTATTTATAAATTTGAAAAATAAGTATAAGTAAAGTATAACTCTAATACAATTAATAAGCTATATTATAATAAGAAACTATATTAGGCAATTTTTCTTAATAATAGATTTACTTAAAAAAAGACATTAAACATGAAAACAGAAACTGACAGCTAGAAGGTGAAAAAATGAATGTGAAATAAATATATTAAGAAGTAGAAATTAAAAAAAACATCAATATAAAAAATTTTTAAAAAATTCTTAAGATGGAGGAATAAGTTTGAGGAATAAAGATATCAGATTAAAAGAAGTACAAAAAATCTCTGATCTCTTTGTTTATGTGCAAACAATATATCATGGTATCAAAAAGGGAAACTACTTAACATTAATTATTTGCTACCTAGTTCCCTGTCAAGTGGGCCCAATCAATATTGAGATGCACAAAAAATAATTTCTTTGGAAAAATAATACTCTCCCACAAACTATTTCACTGTTCTGTTCTGTTCTAGAACTTCTTTTCAATACTTTTACATTTTAATGTTGATTTTTATCATTCCAGGATTACTTTGTAATAATTGGGCCCTCTGGGGATTGGGGATAAATGGATAACATAATACTAATAAATTATTTGGTCTGGAGTTCCGTCGACATTCCTCGCTTGATTTAAAAATAAATGGTAAAATCTTTTCTTAATTCATTCTTATAGGTTATTTTAATATATCAGTCCCCCTTGTAGTTGTATAGGAATTGTTGAGGTCGGTTCGAGGGAGTAGGAAAGGATAGATATAAGAAAAATATTCGCTTCCATTCTCCGCGGAAACTAAATTTATCTCCGTCATCATTTTATCGACTTCCTACGTTGAACCGGTATTTATTTCACACACATATATATATATATATATATATATATATATATATATATATATATATATATATAAAAGGTTGACAGGAACGCGTTGTAGATCGTTCGAATTTTCAACTGAAGCCTCTTTCCGGTTCCTCGGCCACCATTCGACTACTTCTGGCGCGTTACATTTTCGGTAAAAAATACTGTAATAAAACGTCAAATAACGTTGAAGCGTGTTAAATGCAGAAGGGGCAAGGGTGAAGGTGTCTTCTCCATTTGGTAGGGAAAACCAAATTAGATTTCCCGCTGGGGGTTATGCAATGGACTCCTCTCGAAGTGGGGCTTCCGAAGCCTCTGCCCCCTCCGCCCTCCCTCTGTCGTGTCACTTACATAATGCCGGCTCGAGCCCCCGCAAGGTTCGGACCCGCCGCCATTTATTTTTAGTCCATCAGTACGGAGAACGCTCGTCCGTAAGGGGATGCGCTCGGTTAGGACAAAACAAATGTGAGTACCCCGTTCATCGTTACTCCGACAGGCGGCCGCTTTTCCCAAGCCGAAACCGAGTGCAGAAATTAGGCCCATTTCTGGCACTAGTCCGACTCGACTATTTTGTGACCAAGTAAGCGTCAGAAATTGGACAAGGAAATTACAAAGTATTTGGGTAAACCACGTAGAAGTGCATCTACAGTTCGGGCAGATTCCTAATATTTATTTAAACATTGCAGTCGTTTGTGATATTTTAACGCTCGTTTATAATATCATCAATCTTGCGATCCTCTATCTCCACTCGTCTATTAGATCGTATTGTTAATATTGCAACTATTTTTTTTACATAGCCCTCGTTCTTCGATGCGAGAGGAGAGGGAACCCGAGGTTTTGGAAAAACGCCGTTGTAGTAGATTGGCTACATTTTCCCATTTCGCGCAATTAATTCAATAATTAACAGTTTCGTAAGGTATTTCTGGTTTCAGATCTCTTAACACTAACATATTTCTTGGAACGGCTCAAGGCCCGCCGACAAATAGGAAATTAGGAGCTTACCTTGTTGAAGTTTTAGAATTGCTATAATTATTTTAAGAAAATTCCTTTTGCCGATTTAATAACTCGAATATCGTTATGACAAAGAAAATTTTCCAAGCACATTAAAAGTAAGGAATGAAGAAGTAAGGTTTTTAAGGGAAACATTCTTCGTCTGTATATCATACGGGGATTAAAAACAAATTTTACACTTTATTTTACAATTTAAAACAAGATTATTAGTCAATTTTGGACAGATACAATTTATCATTTGACAATTGGACATATATATATATATATATATATATATATATATATATATATATACCAAAAGATGAGGAAGTAAAATTAACTTATTTATTTTACATGGAAAATAGATAGAAATAAGAATTTGTAGTTTATATTAGAACTAACTTGATGGCGTCTTTTTCAAGTGAAGCAAGTCAAACCATTCAAACAACCGCCATTGTACCTATAACTAGTAATAGTTGATTGTAAAAAAAAATAAAGTTAAAAAAAAATATTAGAACTAAAACATATTTCAATTTTACCTTTTGTATATTAAATAGAGAAGTGATGACAAACGAGTAAAAAAGAAGGAATAATTTTTGCTTTTAAACATAGGAATTGAAGTTGGAATACGTAATACGAAACGTATAAATGTAGAAATCAAATAATGATTTGTTAAAATATCTGTTATTTTAAGATACCTATTAGGAGGGGTTTGGATTATCATCATTCTTGCGCTATTCTGTTTCCTTGGTTGGTTTTGTGCTATACCGGACTCCACTTATCGCCATCTTCTGTAGCGTTCCGATAATAAATTACTGAGACACCAATACGTATTACCCCATCGTCAAGGGCAGCCTGCTAGCATCGTTTCTGTGTTGCCGATGCTAGTGACTGTAACAATGGAGACAGATGTATATATATATTATTGGAATGTTGCATTTGTATGTTGAGGCTGAGAGTGTTTTTTTTAGTTCATTAAAAGGGAAAAGTGAATGTACTGACAAGTGTAATTTATTACAACGGAATGTGATTATCGATGCAGGTTTAAAAGTGCAGAATCGGCAGAGGAGAAAAGGCAGGGAGTGTTTATGCATGTCGTGAAGCTATCACTGTACTTGTTTCAGTTTTATTGGTGTCTCCTGAACGAACCTCAACGTATCGAACTCTCTTGGCATTCATCCGATCGAAACATATTGAATTAGGCATTCACTGTGAGTGTGCGATCAATTCTTCTCTTCCCGTTAGTTCAAATTTAAAGTTTAGCTACTGGCTTAGAGACACCGTCACGATTTTCGTGATCCTTCGGCAGTCGGTAGGGAAGGCCGATTTGGTGTTATATATCACCAAATAGATATATTAAATTAGTTGGTAGAATCGGCAGCCGAAATACCTAAGTAATAGTTTGGTGTACTTGCTTTACGACGGGGTGAAGCAGCGAACGGTCCAGTTTTGTTGAAAATCTAACGGTACCTACAAGAGGAAACGTGGCGGACATACCGAGAAATAGTTTAGGGAAATACTTTTTGTCAAAAGGTAACCTGACATTGGTCGGGGCGAATTAATCATACGAAAGGGGAGCCAGCTCGGTTTCGGACACCGGAAACCTGCGGGGGAAGCCACTTCCGTGGCTCCCCTATTCGGTTATGTAACCTCCAATCGATATCCCGACCGCTTATATCGATCGGATAAATAAATAATAAGCGATAGGCTTTTTCCATCGCTCGCTTTAATTTCTCTGGTCTCAACGCAGTCCGTACGATATCGGCCGCTATCCGACCTTTCGCTATAGGACCTAGGGGGGGCAGGAAAATGTACTGCATCGTTATGTGCTTAATCTTTTTCAATTTCCAATTTGTATCAAGTGCTTTTACACTTCTCGAACCGTTTAGAGCGCTTAAACGTCCGAGGGGATACTCAGGAAAGTATTCAAATATATAACGTCAGACGATACAGAAATCCATTATATATCCATTCATATATGCCCATCTATAGAGTCGATAAAGAAACAATAATACATAATAATGTGTAATTCTTGCGTTACAACATATAATTTTCATACGCAGCGACACGTATTTTTAATTTGTTTCTGACTCCTAACTGGACTCCTAAAAATAGGAATCCCCTGTCGCATTGTTCTTTATCCTTGGAGCATATAAAAAACTTTTTTAAGCGAATTTTATATTATCATATTAAATGTAAGCTTAAGTCCAATATGTTTTATTTAATAGAATTGCGCCGTTTCCTAAACTATCGTGCTGATTTTTTAATGTTTTCTAAGTTCTATATCATGAAATAATGTAATAATTGGAACGTTATTGCAGTTGCAGAATCCATCGAGGCGCAACATCTTTTGTAAAACCTAATAATTTCAATAAATCTTTATTCTATCAAATATTTCGAAATTCAAATTCGTGTTATACCTAAATTGAAAAGTTGAATTATCGAAATGTTCTAGGTTGGCGTCTTTTTTTGCCTGCTGATGTGAATTAAAATAGTTCCTGTGGTCATAAATAATACCGTCTCTCCAAAACCATCAATTAGTTAAGGAATTATCTGTACGTTCCACTATGAAAGTTGTGAGTTGGCAGTTTATATATATATATATATATATATATATATATATATATATATATATATATATATATACATTTTATACTTAAAATAAATGTAAATTTACTATTAATAGCATTACTAACGTTGCATTATATTTGGTGTATTATCGGGGTGTGTAAGAATTTGTTTACACAAATTGTCAAAGTCTAGCTATATTTTTCGAATTTGTATTTTGATTGGCGGAACCCCCAGAGATGTCCCGCGGGGCAGCGGGGTCTTCACCACTGTGCTTTACTGGCGGACGTTTTTCCGTGGAGCAATTTCTGCTGCAACTTGTTGCAAAGGTAATTTGTTTCTGCCGATCGTTCTTATATATAATGTAGGCAGTAATTATTCGTCACCTAATCACAGGAGTGAGCCCCCGCGCGAATGAATGAATCGACGTCTCCACGATCGAGGCTACAGGCCCGACGATGTTCGCCGAGGTTTACCGGTACCGAGTTATGTAATTGTTGAATGCTCGAATTTTTTCTCCGGGGTTAATTCAAAATTGTCGGGTGGTGGGGGAGAATTGCGGCGGAGGGGGTCGTGTTGTAGGGTGGCAGGTCGGTCGTTGTGATCAATAGGCCGGAATGAGGACGGGGATCCCGGGGTTCGGAGGTCAGGGGGACGTGGAAGGGGAGGCCAAGAATTAGGGAACCGGGAGAATCGGGTTTTCTGAATGGTTTAGGAATGACGTCAATGGGGAGCCGGGCACGTGTCACGTGACACGTGTCTGCCCGCCTGACCCAGTTCTATCCCCAGGAATAGGCCTCAATCCAGGAGCCCCCCTCTTCATTTTATGCTACCAAAATAAATAAGTGTAACAAATAAAATAATCGTACATCGCGAGGCTTTAAAATGTAAATAGTCAGTCAGGTAATACTCCTGTAATGAAACTGATGGAGCAATTGGACTGAATTGTTAACATCTTTACATGAAAGATTAAGATGGAGTATGGACAATTTAATTCTTAATTAATTTTTATATTCCATACTACTCGTACCTCTCTCGACGCAGAATAATCGTTTTGTAATCTCCCCACTAAAAATTAATTGCATATGACCTGCAGAATAACTGAAAATTACGCATGTTAGGAACATCCGAGGGGGAGAGGTGAATGTGTTTAGATTTTAGCGTATACCTACCGATTTTTTCTGGATTAGGGCACAGAGTTAGTCCTAGGCAACTTACGAACGTAGCGTCATTATGCTATTCTGTGCCACTGACATATTCGTGGCACATTGTAGTGTTGAGGAACTACTTGTAATGTTATGTAAATATGGGGTAAAAATTATTAATCGAAACTGATTCATAGAGCCCATTTCCTCAATGTTATATTCACTAGTTTAGTCAAGTTTTAGAAGATGGAATATATTATTTCTTGAAAAGTCAAGAACGGAATTACAAATTTCGAATTGTCATCGTTAGCTGTGTTAATTAACGCAGGATCATAGAACTTAGGTACTCAGGTATTCGTTCCCAATTATAATTCTTTTTTTCAATTTTTCTGTACAAAATAAAATATCGAGCTAATATAATAGGCCGTTCCGAGTTGGAAAGGACATGAAAGAAATGGTATCGCCAACGTGTAATATTGAATGGTTGGATTTTGTCCATTGAAAGGGGAGGCCGGGGTTGGTGACGTCACGAGGCCACGTGTCACTGCTGACGTCATCGGTGGCACCCTGACCCAGTTTGCCTTTGGCGCTTCGCCCCCGCTGTTTAACCCGGCCTATATTACGCCCTCTTGCTCTCCTCTCCCGCCTTTCTTTCCCCATTCTATTTATAACTCCGCCGCTAATAATTTAGGGAATGGCAATTTTGCGTAAACGTAAACGTTTGAAGGTTTTTTGATACAGTTATACTCAACTACAGTACATGGGTATTGTTCATCCACGTACCCTTTTGCCTTAGATTTAATATCCTACATAACAGGTCCAGTTACTACTTGGTTTACATCTCCTATTGATAATATCGAATACATTCATACACTCCCGATTGGAACGAGCTATGTGTTAGAACAGCAACATAAAAAAAATGGTTACAAATTTTAATTGAAGGATTGCTTAGGTTCGAAAAAGGAAATTCGAAAAAGGGTTGCTTAGGTTTTAATCCGTGTGGTGGACCGAATTAAAAGAGAAATGAATTTGTAAATTCATTTAACATGTGTAATTATCCAAACAAGAGGAACACCATAAACTGCTGTAAAGTGAATAGTATTAAACAAAATTAATTTAACAATACAACAACCATGGAATCTACTGAATTTTGGTAGTACTACATACTTCAACTTTGTAACATAAATAATGACGATACAGTATTTGCTAAAGTACAGCTCGGTCAATCCGCTTTAGCGCAAAGGACTCTTTTGGAGTAATGAGTTAAATTTTTATGGAATGGGGAAATATATATTTTATTGTTTTTCATGTATGTATTTAACAAATCTTTGGATTTTTACTATTATTTCTAGTAAACTAGTGATTTCTTTGCTTTGTTATACTGACAATTCACTACAATGTTCGTAATAGAATCATGTAATAGAATCCATTACAATGTCAAAACAATTGAAAGGAACAGATTTATCATGGATGATGAACTCAGGGTTTTATTGAATGGTTTTTTACCTGACGGAAAATCTTATGTAGCGAATTTCTGTGATCACACACACACACACACACCCAACCAAGTAAACAGAGTTAGCAATCGGTAATCCAATTATGCAGATTTGTATCCTAAAGTCCTTGCCCAAAGTTCTGGTTTTGCCCATAACGTTATCGATCATGTCTTCTATTATTCTGCGGTAAAATGTGGGTGATTTATGAAGCTTTATAATTGTCTCTATAAATATTTCAAGTCCCCTCGCATAGTAATGATAGATACATAGTAATGATATATAGTAGGAACTAGGAATACGTCCGTAAAAAATAGAGCAAATTATCAGTCTCCCTTTCCCAGCAGTGGCTGTTTCACGAATGCGGCGTTCACGATACCTGCCGCAATACAATTCTGTCTTGCGGGTCCAGTATTAGAAGCGCCGTATCCCCAATCCTAATTTCTATTACCGGCCCCTCTTTACTTTTTTTATTTAATTTTTATATTTATTTTGTCATTGTGTTCATTACGTTATAAAACTATTTGTTAACAATTTGAATAACTAAACAAATAAGATACACATAATAATGAAATTAACAACAGTAAGATATAATTTTACAAAATGGACTTCATTCATTGCTGATTATTAGTAACACTTTTTTTAATTGCCATAAGTTCACGTCCACCGATTTTCTCCTTTTAAGGATGGAAACGCTAGTAGCATACGATACTATACAGTGCACAACTACTGTTTTGCTTCCTCTGTTGGGGTGTATAAATATGGATTTCGGACGGACAGCTCTGAGACAAGATTTAGGAAACACTATAATTTTTTCTTAAACAATACTCTTGTTTTCAATTAACATGACTCTATTTCTTACGGAGACAACGTTTAAAATGTATGATACGCTAATAAACAACAATACCAACCATAATATCTTTGTAGGGTTGTACATTAATACTATGTCCTATGGAGATAAGGACCATATGACTATGTTCAGGTTACTTTAATATTGTATCTTTTTTTACTACCCTATTTTATCCGGGAAAGAATAGAAGATAATCGCGCAATACGAGCATGGGACACACACAGGGTATGTGTAGAATACAGGCTATGTGCGATGGTATGGGACGGTGTTGATGAGGTGCGTTTGGTAGGGGGTTCGTGGGGTGTTGGTGGGGGGGGGGGGCTCTAGGTGGGTCATGGTCTAGAGGGCGCCACCCTCCCGCTCTATATATAGACTGTGGGGGAAGAGTGTAGTCGAAGCGAGAGAAGGACGGAACTAGAAAGGGTGGGCGGGTGTTGCGTGACCCAATGCGCATGCAGGTCACGCCCGCACGCGCTACTACCCCCACCCTCACCAACACAAGCCAACTCTACGACTTCACTACTACACCAGATAAATTGTTCTCTCATCCCCACCCTTACTCCCTCCTCCCTCTCTCTCTCTCTCTCTCATCCTCGCTCTCCCAAACCTAATTAGAATTGGGGATATTATTAATATAAAAAAGGGTATTAATAAAACATTTACTTTATTAACAAAAGTACAAAATCACTGCTGACGTATAGGCAAATATTTAATACCTTTCAGAATTGACTTAACATGAGATAACTTTATTATTGTGATTTCGATGTATACAGATTATGTCATTATAATATTTTGTTTGGTTCTATTATAATAAATTTGAAAGATTTGGCAGACCCTTGAACGTTTTACTGTTTAAAATTCTATGGCATGAATCACACGAGTTATGCAACAAAGTACCTTGCGTTGTTCCAAGAGAAGACTGATAGTAGAGGAGTAGAGGAGACATTCAGCATTTAACGACTTTTCAAGAACTTTTAACGAGATTGGTACATAGGAAGATAATATTTTATTATATTTATATATTCAATTCTTAATGATTTATATCAATGACAAAATATTTGCATTACTATTAAAAAATAATAATACAAAATTAGACCCCGAGAAGTTTTAGTCTGTTTCCAAGAGAGCCGGAGGAGGGAAAATGTTAAACTGGTTGTGGGGAGAGGAGTGCGACCATCATCAATGAACTCTGACTTCGTTCACCCTATTGGGGCTATCATACGGTTAAGCTCTAAATTTAAGCGATTTAAAATTTGACCGCGTTAATTGGTAATTTGTTTATTTTTCCTACAATCTATTTATACGTTATTTGAGATATTCGTTACTACTTTTTACTTTTTTTTCAAATCTATTAGTATCATAAAAGTATTAAATAGTTAAGATGTTACTATTTCATTTATTGTGTTAGCAATCATTACGGGGAAAAGCCATCGTATGAGATATGGTTCATCATTGAAAAGGAAAATTTTTCCATGGAAGTCAATTCTTTATAGTTTTATGTATAAAAACGAACGGAATAATAATGATCTGTGTAGGCTACGCTGACGTGAGTCAAACGCAATCTATAACAGGGGAAGATATAGCGATGAATGCGAAGATAAAAATATTTCCGATATTCTTGAGGAATTGGGCAGGGGAGGAAGTTCGGCGGTAGTGGGCTTGAGGAGGAAGGATACTCTCGAGAATCAACAGGTACGAATCGAGTCGAACAACTGCACCGTTCCTCCGTGGCCAGTTTACTTCATATATATATATATATATATATATATATATATATATATATATATATATATATATATATATGCATATATATAGATAGATAGATTCATTATATAAATTCAAAATATATGATACTTAAGCAAGAGAACAAAACGTGAAGATTTTAAACAATCGAGAACGTACCCTGAAGTTATACATGCATTATTTTATTTTTAAACTTTATGTTACTAACAGACGTGTGTCACAATGTTTCATCTACAAACGTGCCCAATGAATACTATCGGAATCCAAATTTTTATCCAGAAAGAGTACCGTTCTAATCTTAAATACGTTGAACACAATGAGCGAAATAAAAATTAAATACGATTCAATGTGAAGGATACTTGTCAGTGATTAGTGCTTTGAAATTTGAATCTGGGAGGATTGATTGGCACATTAACGATTGGAAGCCAGCCGACGAATAGGAGGCGTGGGCGTTTCCGGATAGCCCGATTAACAGATCCAATTGGTCAAGAAGCTCGAGGAGGCGGAGCTCAGACAGTGTGTCAGATCTAATTTATACATTTGAAAGCTTTTATTTGAAATGTTATTTATGATTGGTTATCATTTCTTTTACAAATTTACTATCTTAGATTTGTTATAGCGTGAAACTCAACAACTAGGTTAATATTAACATTAAATAGAAAGATTTTAAAATTTTCATGTAAGATATTATGTAATAATTTGGGTATAAAAAACAATAAGAAATTTATCCTTAGTCTGGCAGATTATCCTTAATACGAATACAACATATTTCCTTATATGTCTACATTGTATCTGGACAAAAGACAATGTATTATTTTAATTTTTGGCGCATAACGGGTAGAAATAATAATGGGCCACTCGAAATAATAATGTAGTTAACAAAAATTAATTTCTGTGTCGTAAAACGGTCTATGGGAAAGTACCATACCTTTTTGCCCTTAAGGCTGAACCTGTTTTAAACTTATCAATTTATTGTGTTTGGAAACCACGATAATAAAGTTTATTATTATGCAATTTCGGCCATCTTAATAAAACGTACGGTGTCGGTATTTTTAAATATGTAGCCAAATGTAACGCGTAATACGTTCTGACGAGGATTGAAAATGATTTAACAATATTTTACCCGACATAAAATTATTCTCTGACTGAGTAATAAAAACAGAATCGATAAATTGTAACTTTCAAATTGGGTCGCAGGCACGCACGTGTATTGGATGATTCGTGATTTCAAAAAGAAAATCGTTAAAAGAAAAATGCCCGCTTCTAATGGGCCAAATTAAAAAGACAGGCCCGTAACTCATAAATGGCCCGTATTATTGCGTACACGTTACACAGCGTACACTGGACTGATAGATACAACACAGTTTCATTACCTGGAAACCAATGGTTCCATAAAAAGCCTCCGACCTAGAGGTGCACATGCCAAATAAAATACATATTCCTAAACACTTTCGGTTATAAAATAACAGATTACATGCCTATTCGAATACCTAGGTTGTAATACGTGCATATAATATGATGATAAATAGTTTATATATTGAGTTACTTTTAGGCCAAAGCGAATTGAACTGGTGAAGTGTGTGTTCGCATAAAATATAGCACATTATTATGGTTCCAATGACGGTTGGTTTTGACGGGACTTTTGAAAGTGTCGCATCTAAGTGGTGGTACCCTCCTCCATTGTGTCCAGGAGGTGGGACTGGGATTGACAAGAGTGCCAATAATATCGACCAGTGTCACTTATCGCTTGTTTCCGTCTTTCTCTTATTCAAATGAGTTTGGGCCCAGGAATATCTCCGAACCCGACGTACTCAATTTCGCCAAGAAGAAGCGCTAAAAACCTTTTCAGGGTGGATTTTGTCCCCCGGATTTGGAATCTGTGGACCGTGGGGGGTTTCTTTTTCACCAGCCAGTCTTGGTGGGTGGGAAAACATAACAGATGGAAACGGGAGCTCAGCTCAGATTTGAGTCAACAACACTCTATTGCAATCATATAATGCCAGGTCCTAATTTGAGGGGTGGTTTAATTGATGCATAAATATAACCCTCCTAACCCTGTCGCATTGTGTATTGATATTACATTATTACAAATCAACTCTAAAGCTGGAAGGAGTAATGACTGGCAACAGAATGGAATGAATAAAAATAATCTTATTCAAATGACTCTGACTTCAAATACTTTTAACATTTAGGCCAACTTAAATTTCATAAGCCAGCTCTTCAAGGAATATTTTCAGCGCTTGTCTTTGATTAAACAGCACTCGTACTTACATAAAAATAAAGTGGTCAAATTATAAGAAACCTTCTATTGAGACAAAATATTATTGTTAACAAAACTCCCCTCCACGTAGATTTTAAGCGGAAGTCTGCGCCTAGAAATATGAGGGAACATTGACGTTAATCATAGATTCGCTTTCATTCATCGTATAAACGTGATTTGTCAAATGTACAAGACTTTATCCTGAATAAAAACTCAACTTTATCCAGAACCGATAAGTTACATACATGTAAAATAAATATGCTCGGGAGGCGATACACTGACCTAATAGATGATCGATCGATTTATCTAAAATAGATTCCTTTCAATCCATAAGTTCATTCTTATGTCCACAGGGACTTATGCTAACAGGAAATTTTTGAGAAATAAACAATAGACAATATTCTTATAACTTATTGATCGTTGATGTTAATACAGAGTTACTTTATTTTTAAACAGGAAGACTCGTCCTTAACGTTTGCGTCAGATAAACAGTTTTTTAGTTCAGAAGTTAATGAACCAGTCGCCCAGCACTATAGAGGAACACTAAACATTCAAACATGCCACCCCGAAGAGAGAATAAACTAAAAAAATAACTATCTCAGAATATTCTGCCCATTCACAAGCAATCGTCATGAGATCGAACGTCCAACTGTTTCCACATTTTTCCAAGTCAATTGTAACGTTTACATTATGTTTTCGTCGGTGAACCACTGTTCTCTGTCTTGCTAATTTTAGTATCGTTCCGAGCGTTTAAAACAGAAACAATTCAAACTTGTCTATTGAATTATATCTAAAAAATGTATTGCCATAAATATTAATAACTCTTCATTTGAATCTTGTGTTGAAACGATTACTGGTTTTCCACGCTGCCTATTGGATTTTACGGCCTTCAGTCTGTACTTCGAACATTACGGTTTATGCAATATAACATTATACATATATAATAATGACATACAAACACTGCGGCACTGTTATTGTGAGAAAATCTCGCTATTTGACTTACACTAAATGTAATTAAGTTGCATGCCATCTAGACGAATCTGAAAGGAATTACAATGTCATAATTTGAAACGTCGGTTGTATTTCATAACATTAGAACAGTTCGAAGTTTGGGCATAAAATTATAACCAGGATGTAGGTCAAGAAAACATAAAACGCTTCTCGTTAACCACAATATATCTTAAATACAGATGTCTACATTTTCTCATGCAAACAATGGATTTTGTGTCGGGAACATGAACATTTATGCTCTTGCATATGTGGGAAAGTTTGATACAGTTTGCAACTCGGAGGATGTCGGAGAACTTAATTTTTACCCATTTCATATAGTTGCTTTCATTTTATTACAAAATAACGAATTTAATTCAAGCTTAATGTCGCGTCCAATATTTTCAGCGCCGCAAAAAAGACCCAGTACGGAACTCTCGTTTGGTTAAAGTAGTAAGTTTTGACTTTTGAACCTCGACTAATACGGTTAATGGACGGTGGCGCCTTAATAGTCGAGCGCTACTTTACTCGTCCGAAATTCGCTTTTCGCCGAACCAAATTACTCCCTGCGCTCAATACGGAACGATCCGCAGTGGGACCGCCGGTCTAAAATAAGATATTTAAGCTAGATATTTTATTTTTTTATAAAATGAAAGTTACTTCAGTTTAATACGCGACTTTCGTCGCGACAATGTTTTTTTCGTTTACGCCTAGTAATTCTAGCAAAGTTGGAGCGGAGATCAATAACGCATCCGAAAAAAAAACGAGGATTGTCTTCGGCTCAGTTAAAATCGGCAACACCGAAACTGCGACATCCTCCTCAGGCCCGAACGGAAATGAACGGGGAAGTCGGCAGCTCGATAAGTACCGAACGCCCGAGTGACAACCCTAGGGCAGGTTACGCGCCGATAGCTAGGTTATAGCAGCAGAGGGGAGGGACGCCGAATCAAGGAAAAAATACATAAGGAATATTATTTCAGTTTCGGTGGCCGAGAAAGACAGAGAGAGACTGAGAGAGAGCGAGGAGAGGGAGAGGACCCGTGTTTACGTGGCCGGGGCCTCCTCCCCGGGGGAGGTTACGACGGGGTTCCCCGCGTTCAGGTTATGCCGACCTCCCTCCAGAAGTCGCCGGTCTTACGTACCTCGTTTTCCGGTCGGGTCTCCGCCGGTCGATTCTCTAACCGCGGGCTCTCGTCCAGGTTCCTGTCCGATCTTCCGCTCGCTGGAAAATCCTGGTGGGTGGGGGGGGGGATGGTAGGGGTGGGGGTTGTCAGGGTTGGACTGGCCGGTGGGATATCGGGAGCCGGGCGATATGGTCGGTCTGTGGGGGAGGTTGTGGCCGGTGGTCGGGGTGGGCGGTCGGTCGGGTGGTTGGGCCGAAAGAGGGTGAAAGAGGGGCTGTGTCGCCGAGGCGGTGGCTCGCACGAGACTACCGTAGTAGTCTAGCGATCTTACAATATCAAAGGTCAAAGGTTAACCGCCCTCGCACTCCCACCCCCGACAACAATATACCCGCCGCGATCACCGGCTACAGATTTGGACCATTTCGGACTATTTCTACCGGTTTTGGAATCCCGGGGGTAATTTTTCTGGTTTTGTAATTCGAGGACGACCCTCAGTTTTGTGGCGTCCGCTTGTTAACATCGGACACTACTTACTGTTGTTTCCCGCACTGTACGATCGGACACGGTGTTATGACTATAATTATTACACACAATATTCGTAAAGAACCCGCAATATATATTCCGTAGGGAAAAATCAATGACGACAACTATTTCCCTGTTTTCACTATCCCTTTTAAATAAAGTGTACACTTTATTTCTGACGATACCGTATTATTTACGTTGATATCGGTTCTGGATCTCCCCCTTTTAAAGTAAAGAGGGATGTCACCCGAGTGATTTCTATTTTCTGCGATTGAACGTTTTATCTGCCGTACGACCGGTCGACTATCGCTATGGAGAATGTTACAAAAATAAATCCGAGCAACAAGTTTAATTTAGAGCATTTTTCAGTTCAATCGATATTTAAGACATTCTCTGTTCACCACGACCACAATGTCAATGTGTGGTATTCTAATTTATTTTGAATTCTACGACGACGATTTTTGAAGCCTCGACGAATCTTTTTACTTCGTCCGCTATTTTCATTAATGTGTCAACATTTTATTCGTCATTTCTTTTCCGTAACAACATTGAGAAAGCTATCCCATTAAGTTTCATAAACTGATGATATTCGCAAAAGCTGATAAAAGTGTGTTACTTGCCCATTAAGAAAACACAAAGTTCTCACGGTGGTCAGAATTGTTTACTTGAAACTTTGCACCTGTAAAAAAAGCGTCTATCAGATCTGAAGGACTATAACTCCTACTGCGCACCTAGATAAAGTACTATGACTAAATTGATCAAATCTCTGATACTATACTGTTTGCTACTGATTAAGTCTAGGCTTAATATATTGGCATCGTATATTTCTATTATAGACTAAAAATTATGTCCAATTAAGTATATTATCTCGTATTTTAAATCGTGCGTGCAGGTGCGAGCATTCCTATTTTCGAGATAAAACGTACAGCTGATTTATGAAATATTCTAACAAAAAGAATTCTAATTTAATTTTCCACGCCTAAAATAAATTAAAAACCTTCAAAAGTTATCATTTACGTCCAAATATATGTAATGATCATATTGGTGCTATTTTTTCATAATCGCCAGTCGAGCTACTTCAAACTGATGACAGATCGCTGCCAAATAACCTCTGATATCTTCACGTCTGCTTATGCTTTCTGCAACAATGTTTGCAGTCTTATTTATTAAATGGCAATATTCGAGAAATAAATGCCAATAATGGTTGGCAGCCAACTCAGCCTCTCGCTCTGAGGGCGTTTTTAAGCGAATTAACATACTTAATTATTACCAATTATTTACTGACGTGCAGTTATTGACGAACAAATGGATATCGAAATATGTCAATACAGGAATCTGTAAGTGTTTCCTGTTTGAAATTTATATGATTCTTAGTTTAAAATATTTGGTCATAAATAAGTTGAGATAGTGCTGTAGGATTCTGTTTAAAATCGGAATAACTTTTGGCTTGTTGGGTGGCCCGAGCCACCGTATATTCGTTTATTTTATATTATCTAATTATATTATTATAATATAATTATATAGTATATTAGTATATAATTATATTACTATAATTATATACACCGCGTCGGAATTCAATAACGAATTCAAATTTGTGGGAATTTGTGTTCATTTTTTGAAATTTAGGTTTGAGCACCCTTGGACTGCATTCACCAGTTTCAAACAATTGTCCACCAAAATCTGTTTGCGTTCACTGCATTCTCCTAAGACGATATGAATAAAAATAAGATAAAAACGCCTTTCAAGTACTTCTTAGTGCCATTTAGTTTATTTTGAATTATTTGTATAAAATTTGTCATGAAAATATCTGAATTTTGAAACGTTGATTTGGCGCATAAATTAAGGGCCAGTTTTTGCTAGAAAAAACTGTTTCGGAAACTTTTATAATTTCCTTGTTCCTCTTGTATGCTAGTATTTTGGCTTACCTAAATTGGGTTTTGTCGATATAAATCCTTATATCTAATACCTTGTTATTGAACAATATTTACAGACCATTTCCACGAGGATAATTTTTTCAGATATCTGCTGAAATATATATATATATATATATATATATATATATATATATATATTTGCTAGGTAGATTCTAGAGCACCTAGCAGAAATTTATTAATAAGTATGTATGCTTTCGACACCTCTAGTACATCATACACTACTGTAGAAACACATATAGCTCCTCTCATTTAACCAGTAGAAATTCGCAATGGAAGCAAAAATGAGTAATTCGAAGGGAATTCTGAAGTAACCGTAATATTTTAACCCGCATTTTTATGTTGTATACATATGAACAAAATAAAGTGTTTTGTGAATTGCATAGGTTTGCGGTTAAAGGAGCAACATCGACCCGGATTCAAATACTACATTATACAAGGAATATGAATTTCTGTTACTAATTTATCCATCTATAGATGTGAAAAGAGATGACGGATAGATACGTGTTAAAAGCAGCATAACATTGTTACATACACGATTGATAACAACACCCATAATTATTTATTTCCATTTTATTAATTATTAATGTTCTGTAAACCTTTGTAGTCCTGATAATATTAAGAAAGCCTTTTAAAAATTACATTAAACGATTTTAAATTGTGTTGTTTTTCATGTCACAGTCTGTCCTTATTTCATAGAAATGAAATTTATAGTATTGAATTATTATATTGTTTGGAAATTACTTTTGTAGTTAAGAAAAAATAAATTATTCCTAATAATTGGCCATTTTAATCCTAATTTCCTTGACAGTCACTATTTATTAGCCGTTCCCACCATGTCGAGGCATACAGCACACGGAGCATGGAGCACGGATATTCATTAGAGATATTACATGCCAGAATTTTTAGATATATTCGAAGAACGAATTGAAATCACCGTTATTGTGAAAAACAATTCCACAATTTTAAAAAGAATAATATTCTGCCGTATTAAAAAGGTGTAAGGAGGAGGCCTTAAAATTTTCATGAAATAAAACATATGAAATAAACTTGTTTTTTTAATTATTGATATAAAAAAAACATTGAAGCAGTGTAACAAATTCTTTAGAGGCGTAGGTACGAGGGCAAATAACCTGGAAGGGTGAAAGAAATTTCGAACTGGCTGCATTGCGGTATATCGTATAATTGTGCTGGCCCGACATCCATGTTCTACCAAATCACACACCTTTAAATTTTGATTCCAGTTTTCCATTCATATTTCATCATTAGAAACGTTTATTAAAAGTTATTTAAAACTGCACTACACTTACATAACTTACTTCATTTACAACAACAGCTTTGTATAGTTCCACATAAAACAGTTTTTTTGAAGCATATATGCATTTAGCATATATGCGTTCTTGTGTTATATTAACAATATAAAATTGACCGTTCGGTACTGAAGTTTTTTTTGCGAAGTATATTTAAACGACTCCTTACCTACCAATAGTGCATTTTACTCGTATATCCAGCCCCCCTGTCGGGAAGTCAGAACCGATGATAAAATTATTGGGTACAAAATAATTTATTTTAATGCG
Source organism: Lethocerus indicus (assembly GCA_019843655.1). Classification (NCBI taxonomy): domain Eukaryota; kingdom Metazoa; phylum Arthropoda; class Insecta; order Hemiptera; family Belostomatidae; genus Lethocerus; species Lethocerus indicus. Next base: position 9,636,920 of record JACDQD010000004.1, read on the forward strand.
GAAAAATATTTTTAAAATGTGTGCGGAATATTTCATAAATAAGAATAAATACGAAGAAACCTTACATTATGTTGAGCATTGAATATTTATATAAGAGTAACAACGGACATAAATTCGTTCAACTTCGTAAGATGAGAAACTTTCAGGATATGTTTAGTACGTATCGCTCTCTTATCGAATGACTGTTTTCGAATATTTAATATTGTAGTCCTTTTACACACAAATATCAGATATTTGTTGTAATTGGTCTTTTACTTATACTGTCGGCAAATAGATGAAATATATGTTGTTATGTTCTATACCAAATGAACCGAATGCTTGCCTTCAACCTAATTGAGTAACGTAAACGGTGCTGATTCTGTTTGACCACCAAAATACTCTCGAGTCTAAAAATATTTGGCACACGTGAATTTGGCTTTAGTTTCTTGCCTAACCTGATAGGCTCAATAAGTTCATACACTTAACGCGCGTATGGAAAATATAACGACAATATGGACAACATTTTATGTAAAGCGACCGTATAGTCGTGATAATTGGTAAATATATACGGGAACAAAACCGATATATATATATATCGGTGTGTGTGTAGATAGATAGATGTAGATATAGATATGGATACACACAAACAGGCACACTTATCGCCTCTCTTATCTTTTAGGATTTGTCGCTTTAGCGTGATTCAGCGTTGCAAGGGGCCACTGATACAAACCAGCAATACACAAATATATTGCGGTTCTAGTATCGGCTCCTTTAGCTTTATAATATTTATTTTAATAATTACAGATAAGGTGTAAGCATTTATTGCTGATACAGACGTAACGATATTCGCCCGAATTGAAACTTTTTGGACCTAATTCTGCATGTTTGATTATCCCCTCGAAAATCCTAAAATATACCATTAGTATATTGGCCCAATGATGGGTCGATTCCCAGTCTAATAAAATATGAAATATAACTAATGGTACAGTTCTTTTTTAGGCATATTTGGTTTCCTGCTCTTCAGCTACTTTCCTATTCCCCTTATGGATTGTGGGGGATTAGAATCATGGAATATCAAAACTAGATGTAGAAATGGGGAACTCCTGGGTGGGTTAACTGTGATTTTACCCAATTATGTTATAAGGTGCGCTGTGCCATTGTATCCAAGTAAAAACAGCATAATAAACATTTGATACGGAAGAAATTTCATTTACTGGCTGTTAATGTCAAAGCTGTCCAAATCGTGTGTATAAAGCCAATTCCAAAATTCAGATTGTAATAATATTGGCGTTACCTGGTATGCTAATTATCTGACAATTTAGTCAGCCTTGGAAATCATTCATGATCATTGGTCAACGTTGCTAAGATATTTGCGAATGTATAATTGGATATCCGGAATTGTAAAAGAATTGAAATATACCCCCATTTCAGAAATTGAAATATACGTTTATGGCTTATTGAGTGTTTCTGGCGTCAATAATTTTAGTTCGGAAATATGAATTTGAAGATTCGTCTGGATTTTACTCTCTACAGATTTTACTCCATTAAAAACATCGTGGGTTGACCTGCCTCTAATGCATAACCTGAAATCTGAGTAACCTCCTCCTCCACACACGGTGAACGATGGGTTTCTCTAGTAATAGATAATTTAAAATCGGATGGAAAATCATTTTTATGAATCCTACTTGTTGGACTTTAACCAGATAACCAGATGGTTAAGACATACTTGATATACTGTTCAGTTTCGCTTTGTATAATAACACTCGCCAAGTTGAGAAACATATGTCATGCGGTGTCACATTAGCCTGGAATATCAACCGTGACAATTTAAAATCCCTACCATGAACAACAAAGTTAAAAGCCTACGAACTAATTCATGGAAAATATTAAAGCATCCAAACGGTATTTTGTGGCTTGAACGATTCGAAATGTTACTGAGTCGGAATAGAGTAATGAACCAATTTGTTTGGTGGCGTATCCTTTACTAGCTGAATAAAGAAATGGGAAGTTCAGTTTAATTTTTCAGCCAGCGCTCTAACAAATTTGTGCAGCATGGAAAACATGGAATCCCCAGCCCAAGAACAATAATTTGTTATTAATTACTGCTACAACTCAAGCGAACGAAACATCCTAATGAATTGATTCCTCAAAACATAACTATATACACCATTTCAATACTCTTGAAAATAACATAATAATAAATATAAAAGTATCATTTCCATTAAAATTAATGAACATATGAAATATTGATTTAATTTGATGCGATTAAGTGTTCTTATTCAAAAAAGTGGGAAGGAAGAGGAAGTTAACGTAATTTGGCGCAAGGAAGAATGACTCCAAACATAATTTCTTAATTTTCCATGATTTATATTTTGGTTTTCTTGTTTGGTTCAATAATAACCCATATGAAAAATGTCATAACGTCACTGACCGTTGAGGATTCAAGACTTGAATTTTCCCGACAATATACTATATGGTAAAGTTCAAGAAAAAAAATGAGTTTATGTTTGATTAAAACAATTTCTTAAACTTAGAAATTATACACAACTTCAGATGTTTTTATGAATAGACTATTATAGCCTAAATCCTTATATTTTAGTTTATCTTAGAGAACAGAAAACGATATTTATTAAATTATCGGCTTAGATCCAACGAATATTGCAATTAAAAATATTATTTTTAATTAATTTGCAGAACCCATACGCGATTATAAGCGAATAATGTGGTAAAATATGATCTCAGACAATGCTGATAAAGTAAGGAGTTTCTTTATGAAAAAGTATGTACAAAAAAAATAATCCGGCATACTAACAAAAAGAATTCACGGAATATATCCCAACTAACGATTGGGGCTAATCATAACCTTTTTTTGGCAGAAAAGCAATGTTTTCAGCGATGTACCGACTTGATCGTAATCTATTCACTTTACCTCCTGTGAGTTTGTTTACTTTTTCCCAGTGATTACTCTTTTAAATTACGTATTTAACTAAATTGATTGAGTACACTAATCAAGAAATTAAATTACTAAGATTCTGTTTTTAATAATGGGAACCTTATCTACAGATCTGTGAGTGTAAACAAGTTTGGAGGGATTGGGCGGGATGTGAACTCACGCTCGGATAGATCGCGGTCCCAGTGACGTCATCGGAAAGCGCAATGACGTCAGCCGACCGGCCATTGGCGTCATCAATGCGTATTGAGCGCCAACCAGTAATTACTGGCCGAGAGATCCAGGTTTGAGAGGAAACTAATTAAATCCAAACGTTTCACGAGGACCTTAACGTCGTCCGCACATCCCCAAATATAGCATACCTCCTCGAATGGCATCCACTAATAAACGCTCCGTATCGAATTTTATTTCAAGTGTAAGTTGTTTTATGTATTTATCAACAAATATAAATTAATGCTGTACTTATTCAAACTGTAAACGTCGCGGAGGTCGATAATAATGTTTATGTGTTTATTAGATATATTCTAGTTTAATTTGCAAATACATTTAAGAAGTTATAAACTTCACCTTCGACATTGAGAGAGCAATAATCTAAAACTCTTTCAAAATGAACGACTACAACGTTCTTCGGTTAAATTTTTACATTTTATAATTCGGCGGGTTATTATGAAATTAAATTACAAAGAACAAAGAAAAAATTAAAAGGTTAGGAAAGATGTGATCTAAATGCAATAAGGAAAGGGAATAAAATAAAAAAAAGCGAAAAAACGTGTATTTCAACTGAAATTCATGCACACATAAAAAGGAAACATACAGTACAGATATTACAATGTAGGTTTCGACCGCAAAATATTTCCTGGGCCAACAGCCAAGAAACTATGCTAGCTGCGGATTACAAGGCAATGCGGGCATACTTACGATCAAATGTTAAACGTCAACACTCAAAACGACGACATTCATGTCTAGCCGCACTGCGTCCTTCGGAGATGGAGGGACCTTCAGGTGTCCAAGAAACGAGGGAATTTCGTCCAAATTTCGGAAGAGCCGCCGTCATCTGAAATGGCGGGAAAACGCGGGAGTCGGACGGACCGATTTTTCGGAAGAAGGGATCAGGAAAGAACTTTCGCGAATAGATAACCACGGAATTTGGGACGCTCGAGGGTTTGGACGGCGATAAACGCATTTGGGACAAAGGAGATGCGAGGCAAGTGCCACCGTCCGAGTGAACGAAGTTTCTAGGAGGGAAGACGCGAAAGGACTGTTATGCTCATGTGAACGGGGATTCAAGTTGAATGGAGGCCGACTGCCATTGGTTGAGAGGCGGTGACGTCAATGTGACGTCACAGAGGCTGTTAGAAACGATGTCGGGGCGGGGGATATGGGCCCTTCAATGGCTTAGCGCCTCCTCGGTTCTGTCTCTTTCCAACCCCCTCTCGATATGTATATCGTTCCTCCCACGCTCTCTTTTTCTCTCTTGCCACCGTTTCTGCTCCCTCTCCGATTCCCTTCATATCATTCCTCTCTATCCATCCCTCTTCATCGTTCCATCTCTTCATGTCTCGCTCTTTCGGTCGTCCTCCCCGCCCTCCTCTCTCTCTCTCCCTCCCTCCCCCTCTCTCTCTCCCTCCCTCCCTCTCTCTCTCTCTCTCTCTCTCCGCTACCGCATTAGAGTTGGCCTGGGGACGGCACCCTTCCAGATATTGTCTCGGCTTTATATTTATTAACGGGGTTGGCCTTGTTTTAAGGCCCCGGCGAGCCACCCTCCGTGGCCAGATCGATAGCCGACCAGAAGGAATTACGTCTCCGTCCCTCTCCCTCTCTATCTACCTCCCTCTTTATCTCTCTTATCCGGTGTCTTCGGCACCGCATACCTAGAGGAAGAAAATGGATGGTCTCTCACCGACCACAAAATGTGGCAATCGCATTCCGTCCGCTGCATCCGAGTTAAATTGGATATCATAATGCATATACGAACTTAGGTATAGCTTAAGGCACGAAATGTCGCTGAGTAGTAATTAAAATAGCTCGGGGTTGAAATTAGCTTATCCGTATGACAGCAGGGTCATACCGGATGATTAAAACTCACCATGATGCGGCAATTACAAGAATGCGTTTAATCGACTATCTGATGGTTTCTTAATATTGTATTAATCCAAATTAATTATTAATTTGTATAATATTAAAACTCGATTGGAATACATTATTAATTTACGATTTACTAAAACGAACGTAAACCAAGATGCTATTTGTTACAATAAGATTAATGAATATTACCTTAACTGTAATATCGGAACAATGTTATTAAATGTATGAGTGCTATTAAATTTAACCTTGAATAAATTGTTAATTTCATAAATCTCTTCTGGTTTTTAAAGATAAGTGCTTTACGTTGACTATAAGCTAAGATAGTTGTGACTACATGCCAGCAATAATTAGATTCGACTAACTAGTACTCTATTGCAGTATTAGAATAATAAATGCGGTTATAACAGCAACGATTCTATCAAAAATAATAGTGGCTGACAACGGGTGTGAGTACTCTGTTTAATAATGGTGATTAAATGTAAAAAATGATGAAGTTTTGGGGAAGTCGCTGATTGAAATTATAATTTAATGTTTCACCATTTTCGAACATACCATTTGAAATGAGTTCGTTATTACATAAAGCATGTGCGATTTATACATTTGCAGTTTATTCTATACTCTTGTCCGGAATGCGATATATAATGTCGGTGTTTCAGAACGCAGTTGCGGCGCCAAATCAGATTTTGAATCCAAGTGATTTGTAGAAAGATTATGTTTTTACCTGTAAACTTATGAAGACTTTAATTATAGTAATATTAAATGTTTACGCTACAAATTTTCATTGTACAATTAACGCGCTTTCATTATATTGTAAATCCTCTTACACCAAAGGTAAATAACCGACTCCCAAGAAACATTGCACTTATCTGGAACGCGTTCATGCAATGTGTATCCCCGTATTATTATTATTTAGTTTTAATTGTTACCAACACTCCACAGATATAATTTCAACCGGTAGCCAAATTTTCTCTAAAAAATATTATTCTAAAGTTGAAGGTCAAAAGTCGACAACAAATGGGCAATTGACCTTAAGCCGGTAGAGGATCGGGGTAAATGGGAGGCCCGTGTAATGGAAAATGGAACTTAATTCTCCCGAAGCGAATCAGTACGAAATTTCTCCCGTACTCCCTCTCCACCCGATTGATAAGTGTCAGGGGTCATGGCTCGAATAGGTCAGACCACCCACTGGCACTTCATGACCAACTAATAATTCTCCTACCACCTAATACCGTATTGACCACCGAAACGATATCGAATTTCCGCGAGAAAGGTTAAATACTGCCTAGTTTAGAATATTTTTGCGGAGGTCCGCCGTGGTTTGGAACAACACTCGCCCATTTGCCATTAGGCCAGTTCGCCATTGGCAGCAGTGTCCAGTTAGTAACATGTTACATGTCGGCTGCAGAACACTCTCGCTATACGTCACTACACAGTCAATTTGAAATTATGAGAAGGGTAAAAGGGCGGAAGGTGAATGCATAAACCAATATGGTAACATTCAGTACATGCACCTCCATTCAACAGGTAATTTAGGATTAAGAACCGCGTTGATCGTCGCAATTGAAATATTTTATTTTTATGTACAAAATACGCGTCAAAGGAAGTTATTCTGTACCTGTAACACCTACAGAAATATATTAGCTACAGTGACAGGAAAGTGCTGACAGAGTAATTCATCTAAAGCCGATATCTGTCATTAATTATATAAATGAGAGAATTCGTTTCGTTCTTTTCGTTTTTCTTTCGGTGAAGCATTTAATTCTTAACGTTTCTTGACACTTCGAAGATGTTATAATAATAATGTTATAATAATGTTATAATATAATCGAATACTCGACGGAATACAGTCCTACTTGACGAATCGAGACGTTACCAAAAATTTCCAAAAGCAAGTTAACGCTGATAAATTGTATGAATATTCAGGTCAGTGCAAATTACTTATGCTCTTAAATGACCATTCTCTGAAACTTTATTTCACGCACAGCGGTAAGATTCAATAATTGGATAGAATGTAAAAACCCAGCAAATAAATTGAAAACTTATGAACGTTGTTAAAAATTAAAATTTCGAGAAGCGCAAAGGTTTGATAAGAATTTAAACGATTCATAAATAAGGCCGTAAGTGATGTATAGAAATTGCATTCAAATATTTATTGGAATTATTAGGTCAGTTTAAAGTCACTTATAACAATTAAAAGATACGAAGATGGATAAAACGCGGTGCGTCAGGGAACGCGTAATTTTTTTTATGAATGAATGTTAAAAAAGTGATACAATGCACACTTGAAAAGATTCAATTGCCAATATACTATTATATCCCCACGTTCAAATTCTTTTTTTGTGTTGAATATGACGCACTTACTAACGAAAGAAAAAGAAAAAAATAATATAAAAACTCTGTATAAAATCATTTAAATTCTTAAATCTTGTTTCTTAAACGCAAGTATATATCGTAAATTTTGTGTGGTTCTATCTCCTCCCGCTGGTTTGGTTTTTGCTAGACCGGTTTCGGCTGCTCGCCATCTTCATTAGCGGTGTTAGTTACTTTGGATATTTTTTGGGCATCCTCATTGCACTGTCACTGTCATTTGTTTGTCGTATATATATATATATATATATATATATATATATATATATATATATGTGTCTTCTTATTGTGTTTTTGGGGGATGTTGTTTGTCTTATTTGGGTTTTGAGGGATTTTGTTAATCGGCTTGAGTCTTTGGCTGATTAGCGGTCAAATATATATTTGATCACACAACTGGTCACATCTATTAGGTTCTGACCTCCAAATATATGGCAAGAAACCTATCTGGTATTGTGTATTTACGATCATAAATGTTTTCCTGTTGATCCAAAATTTATTGAAAAATGTTTATTCTTAGTAATCTAGTTAATCGGTGCCCAACGGACTTTAGTTAAAAAACGATCATTTCATAACAAACAATTTCAAAATTCAAGAACAAACAAAGCAACATAACAGAGGAATACATTCCCAAAGTGATGTTATATTCGCCCCGCTAATACTACTAAATAGCCTTACCCCCGCCCTTTTTGACCGATAATGCGACAAAAACCTAAGCCGATTAACAGTGTTACATTATTTACATAACTGTTTTGTTATTTACGGTCGTAATACAAACCAGTTTTTGTATTATGAGATGACGCTTCCACAACTACTTGGATTCTGATTCATCGGCCAAGTAGTTCAGTCCACGGCTACTAGAAGACGCTGTGGACCCATAAATAAACAGCTTATTTTTAAGCCAGGCCTAAAAATAAATAATTCTTCAAAGAAAGTATTGAAAACATTCGCAAACCAACTTTCCAAACTAACCTTTTTTTGGAACTAGCATCTGCATCTAAAGTGAGAGTTTCCAGAGGGCCTCTATCGCAATGAAAGCCACATACTCAACAAGAAATAAAAAGGACTCAACAATATATTTTAAAAGAATGGAAAACCTGTTATAATTCGAGTAATCTCCTATACTCACTAACGCTATATATTTATTGTTAACATATGCTATACATGAGTTAAGGAAACAAAACCACAATAATGTCTGTAATTGGAAATGTTAACGAGCACGAGTGTAAGCACTGCACGAATTATTTCTTTTTAAATGAATAAACACTTCGAACCCGGAAATTTGGGTGGTTCGATGCGGCAACCTTGTCCTCCCAATTTGAAATTAAGTTGGGATGACTCCTGGGCCCCCTCAAAGAAGGTGATACGCGAGTTGCCGAAGTACCAAGCATTTGCCAATAGTAGAGCGAGGAGAGAATAGAGGAATACTCCCCAAGGAGGTGGTATTGACCCCTCACCATGCTCTAGGGACGTCATAGATGTCCCTCCCCCTCCCCCTCGCCGTTCATCACTCCCCTTCTAATCAAACTCCCCTACATAAATTTATTCTTTAGAGCCCCCTCCCAACGCCCCCTACACATTATCCCTACGTCCCTCCTTCTCCTCCGTCAGCGATGATGTTTTCTTCGCCTAGATGACGTCATCGTTACCCACAACTCTAGGCTCCTTGACGTCCCTCTAATGATCGCCCGTCCGGTCGGAAGGATCAATTTTATAAAATAGACCGTCGCGATTGGAGCAGGCGCCATCGCCAATCTTCAACCTAGGGTAATATTCTTATTAAATAATAAATAATTCCTGCGCGTTTTTCGTTTTCAGAACCTTGAGCTACACTATCGTTACACATGGATGTCTAATGATGTCTAAGCACTTCCAGTGGTTCATTAATGCGAAATCGAATACTGTTTTGATAAACTGCAAAAAATTTTTTTATCATTCATTCAAATTTCCCACATCTTTCTCTAGAGGCAATTGATTACGAAATTGTTGTAAGCCATATAAATTGATAATCTAAGTATTAATCTATGTACCAACAATAAAACGAATTATAAAATTTTAAATCATAATCCGATTGGATGAATTTGTGTAATCAGTGTCAAACTTGAATATAATGATAATGCACGAAGATCTTGTCCAGAATTTATTTGTATAAATTTCTTGTCCCGAGACACTGAGAAGACAAGATTGATGAGTGGCCATAGGTGAAAGCCTAGGACAACGAACTGAATGGAATGAATAACAAAAATCTTAATCAATTAAAGATTTAGATTTACAAAACCATACTAAAACATAGTTGGTTTGGAATGGAAGATGAGAGAAAAGACTAATCCTTTGAATATAAAGAGAATCCGAATGTTCCAAAACAGTCCTATTCCGATATACCAACTGTATGTTTCTTATTGCATAATCCTATTAACAACCCTTTAAGTGTTATGTAGCCCCCTTGGAAGATATTTTCCCTCCTCTAGCTTCCCATCGGCCCGATTAAACAGCCAGCCTGGACAGATTAAAAGTCCAGGTCTGAACAGGGGAAGTCCTTCCACATGCTTTCTACTGAGCACAGAGTAACTACTACTAAATGTGTTGATAAGTACTACATATTTAAAAAATTACATGTAATCGGAAGACCAAAGGAAATTATCTTCCGCCGAAATGAGCTGTGTTTAATTTTAGTCGTTTGCCGACGAAAAAATAAATCGAATGACGTAAGTCTACTTCTTACGCAATACACGGCGTCTACGTGTTCGTACAATAGAGGCTGTTGTCACCAAATAATTCCGAGATAAATGCGAAGGAGTGGGAGTGGAGATCAGATATGAGCGGACCGGATGGAATAAAACCTTCCGCCTTTGTTACCTGAGAGTTACTCAGTGGAATAAAACGCAAAAACTCGCTGACACGGTCAGCTGTTTTGTCATCTGTTAGCCAATAGACGCCGGCCATATGTTTTTGTTTTTCAAACTAGCACTGTTGCTTGGATCGGGCTTCCTGCTCATGAACATGGCAGACGTTGAAATTGATGTTTCTGGTACACTCTCGAACCCTGTGGATTTCGAAAAAATCTCGTGAGTACAGTTTAGTTATGCCGCAATGGTCTGTTCCGCCGTCGTGTCTAAATTTAGTTCCAGTTCCCCCAAATAGGTTATCTCGGTTAAGTCTTTCAACCCAGATTAATTCCTCTTCTTTTTCTCTCGGAAAATACGATTTTAACAAGTACTATTGCATTCTGACAATAATTAATAACCCTGCTTACTTCTTATGTGTATCATAACAACTATGTTTCAAACAGTGTCACACTAGGCCCGAAGTTCAGTGTTTTGCATCCATTACATGATTTATATGGATACGTCATACAGAATCTTGTACCAATCAATATACTAAATTGTTTTTTTCCAAAATTATATAGTCTCGTGAAATTATTTATCTAACTAAATGAATTTAGTGCCTAAAATAGTGTTTGAGGCCACATTAAGATAATAAGATCTGAACAGTATTGTTCATTCCTGCCTTGTCATTTAAACATGTTTATTTATGCACAAAATTGTAGATTATACGCAAAAATACTTACAATTATGAACTGCAGACCAGAGTACAATGTCCATTCCCCTTGAATATTTCTTATCAGTTTAAACATGTATTAAAAAAATATTTGCTCTCTAAAATATCATTTTGTATACTATTAATAAAACCCCAGCAAATAATGGTGGGCAGGTAATAGGAAAGATCCTTTATAAGTAAGCACTAATATTTACATTTGATGTGTACAATTTTTCCTTAAAAATACTCTGCATATTAAGATTATTCTTCCTCTTACATAGTTTGTAATTTGCTTTCTAATGTTCCCTATTGTATTATCATTTCTCCATGGTAACAGTATTGTTACAATTATTAATGTTTCTCTTAATTATTTTATTTTAATTGATATCTGTACAAATACATATTGACTTTTAGATTGACATGTAATTCCTTGGTAATGGGTTATTTTTTCCATTGGTATACATTCTCATTACAGTGTAAAAATGTAAAGCCATTTGTATATATAATTTGTACAGATGTTTATTTAATTGTATTGTACAAAGCTTATCATATTCATTTCTATCACAATGTAAATATCTAATGCATAATTCATTATTTACAGTAATTCTACTGTCTATCAAAAATATTTTACTGTGCCCTCATTTAAGTCATGGGTAGCTTCATGCAAAGAAAGCATCAGGCCTTGGAGCGAGTTTATAAACACAGCTAATTTCAAAGCTCCTCAGTCATTGTCTCGACTCATCAAAAGATCTGTGAACAACCTGAAGTATTTTCAAGGCAATTATGTTGTCATCTCACTTATCCTCATGGCATATTGTTTGTAAGTAAACAACATTTTAATCTAGTTTCAAATGCGTCCTTGCACATACACACACAAATTAAATGGGATGGTATGTGTTTGAAAATTATTATAATTGATAACGATATCTACTATTATTATTATATGAAAAAAAATGAAAATTTTCTATTATTAAATTGTGATGGTAATTATAACAATTCAAACAAAAAATACTTTCATACAAAATACTTATAATCCAATGGAAGAAAAAAGAAACTAACACTCCTTAAAGCATAAGTACATTATTTTACTTTGAATCAAATCATCAAACGTTTATATTATTGTTTTCAATCCATTCAGTAAATTATTCTAAAAAATATTTTTGAATTTTGTCTTTTGGTATAAAGGTATATACACAAAGTTAAGTTAGTATATACATGTATATATAATGGCATAATGCAAATTAAATAATAATATAATTATCATTGATGGTAAATTAATTTATGTAAATATCATTACAAATTGATTGTACTGCACATTTGATCATGCATAAGTGGCATTAGAAAGTGGATTTAGAATTGGTTAATGATAATCCTTCAAGGCCAGTTGAGGTCACTGAGGCAAGTTGTAGGCTTATTTTGTTTTAGTTAAAGTGGATACAGTCATGTTTAAAGGTGCTGAATATTTCTGATTGATAAGTGTATTATTACATATGCTGACTCAGGTGGTAAAATAGTAGTAATTTATTTGTATTTAAGAAGCAGTGAATAATAAGTCTGTTGCCCCTGTAGTATTAATTTTCCTCTGGATATGGTTGAAAGAAATCTTTGTTAACATTTTTTTTAATACAGAGCATTGCACCATGTGTCAATTTCTGGAGTAAATAGAATGAATTGTTTAATTTGGTCAGTAATTGTGTTGATATTTGTCAATAGATTTGTTGATTTTGGTTGATACAGTCTTGAATGGTAATTACCAAGCCTTCAATAGAACAATGGGATTGGCCTGATGTAAGTAAAATGGCTTAGTCACATTATCTTTTGACAGGTAAACCATGTCATGAATTATGATATATATCAGCTCGTTTTGGACTCTATTATTATTAATCTGCCTCATAGATACTTATGAATGGTAGGTGATCAGCTGAGTAAATTTGAAACATTTCATCAGGGAATATTGTTCTCCTGAACTCCCAATGCTTTTTTAAATATTTGATATATGATTTGTAAATTATTTTACAATAATGGTATGTAGGGGATCCATAATTTTTAAGTACTTAAGAAATAAGACCACTTTATTAATATTCATATTATGTGTGTGATTTATATCAAATCAAATATTTGTCATTTGCCGTGGCATTATTTCCTTCTATTATTTCATTGTCATATTAAAATATTATTTTAATAATTTACTATACTTTCTAATGAAATATTGATTCTGTATTGAATATATCCAAGATCATCATATTTTAAATATTTATTAGGAGTGAGCAATATATATTACAAATGTATTTTATTGCTTCCTTTTAAATTCATAATTTGTATACAGCTTATATATAATCTTTAGTATATTTCAGCATTTCCAACAAACATATTCTGTCTTGTCTAAGATGTGTTTTAAAATTTTTAATGCATTACTATTTCAAATTACAATTATTATTTCAAGAAATTAAGTATATTTATATATAAATATATTATGACCTATAATGAAATGCCATAGTAAAAATGACTCAGTCTGTAATATGTAATTCTATTTTCTTTTTCTTTATCCTGTCATTATTGCTGTAGTAGTATTTAAGTTTCGCCAATTTTACTTTTACCACCTCTAGATCGTTTGATGTGAAAGCCAATTCTATGTCTTTTGAGAGTGATCGGATGTTCTCTTTGTTCTCATGCTCCAGTTTCCTTAAACCATCAGGGCTCTCAACGCTTTCAAGATCCTCATTGAATTTCATAACTTCTGACAAGAATTCAAAGTCTGATTGAGTGATGTTTTCTTCTATTTCTATACCTTTCATTTTCATCAAATATAGACCCCGTTTGAGTGGATCACTGAGTGTCTCATAGGCTTCGTTGATGAGAGAGGAATATTGTTCGAACAGGGCCTTATCGCCTTCGGTGGCATTGATACTTTTATCGGGATGCATCTGAGTCTGAAGTTTAAAGAATTTGCTTTTGAGCGCAGCAGTTTCGACTGAATAATTCTTTGAAATTCCGAACAGGTCATAATAGTTTATCTCGTGGGAATGATTCTGGATGGTCTTGCAGTGGGGGCAACATAGTATCTGGTCCATGGGCTTTCCGCATTTCTGACAGGTACTGGGTTTGGTCGAATAGGGTGAGACGCCGCGAGATAGCTCGGTGCACAACCGAGGCCTTACCTGCAAACGGTTAGGGGCCGTGTAGCGGCGCAACCAAAAGCCAACGCCTCGGAGGCCTGCTGCCATTATGAGAGTTATACTATATGAGAGGTAAAGCTCACACACAGGTCATTTTATTGCGGCCCTCTAGGTCAGGAGTACGACACAGCGGATGATTTAACCGAGTTCAACCTTGTAGGTTAACCTCACCGTTGCTGCTGTTGGTTATCACTGTGAGCTTGATGGCATGCTACATGCTTCAGCTGAGGCAGGCCGATAGAAAATTGGTGCTCGGCGGGAAAGATGTGACTCTACAACAGCAGTATGCAGCCGTTGGACTGTGTTCCCTGCCCCTTTATTATTGGGCCGGCGTAGGACAAGCAGTTTTCTGGGTTTTAGGTGAGGTCATAAAACCTTTACATACAGTCCTACCAACACTAACGCTTTTCTTTTAACGCGGCAAATTCAAACTCCCAAATAAATCTTAACTATTATAGACGTCATTCGAGATTTATTGATCACTTTTCGGGTTATAATTATTTTGTTTAATTTGTTAAATTCTTGTTATTTATAAATTCGTATTGTCTTCTGAAACTATAAACCATTATACAAAATTTGACATATCTGTGCTAAAAAACCCAAGAATCAAACTAACTCAAGTCAAAATAATGTCATTAATCAAATGAAATTGGTGAATGATGTAATGCTAGCATGGGAGTTTACTTGAAAAACACTCATTCACCAATAAAATTGCATATTATCGTAAGTTGCAATATACACTCATGTTAAATGAGTTTTAACTTATTAAAATTGTTATTATTAAGGTGTTTTATGTTAGTTATAGGTTGTATTAAGATGTATATTACCTTATATAAAATAAGTTTTATTTTTCTCAGTATGATTTTAAAAATTTTACTAGAATTAAAAATTGTTCTTCGACTGTTCATACCCATGTATTTGGCAGAATTAATTTCCTCTAATAACATAAAATGCTGTTATCTATTTCTGCCTTAACAGTATAATTCAAAGCAGTGCATGTAGCATGTATGAGAGTGGTATTAAAGTAGAAATAACTTAATTTTCTTTATGAAAATCTAGTTATTTGAATGTTTTCATAAATTTTACTATAATATCTTCTGATGCCCCTACTATTTATGCTAATTTTTTACTAAATAATAATATGGGATATTTATAACAAAGAATAACATTGATTTCAGTCACCATTTTGTTTTTAAAATATATTTTGATATAAGTATAGTTATTAAGATCCAGAAGTTTCTAGTTTTAATCTATCTGAATGACATGGGTGCTATGGTATAAGTTAAGAGTTATACTGTAATCATCTGGTAGAGGTCACACACCCAAACAACCAGTTGGCATCTAAGAATTTTCAACAAAGCTAAATTGCACTTAACAAGAAACATTGAACAAAGAATATGTCCTTTTATGTTGCATTATATAAGAATTAATGATAACTATGCATTGGTTGATTTAATATAAAAAATTAGTTCTAATACATAAATCCATTTTATCAAGGTGCCATTGTTTGGTTGGCATCATGACTACTGTTATTTAATAACTAGTCAGTCAGTGCTTAACAAGATTTATAAAAGTCAAATGATTTTTCCCCAACAATGCATATATTAATGGTATTAATTAGCAGTTGATTTTTTTGTGTTGGGGGCTTTAGCATGTACTGTATATATTTTTTATACTATTTAGTTTAATTTTTGTATAACGTATTACAGGTGCTTCATGTATTGTTGTATCAGTACACTCAGGTTTCTACAACATAGATGCGTTATTACGTGATGAAGAACAATTTGAGGTTTTGATGGACCAAATATAATTATTTAAAATCTTGTATGTACATATTCTCACAATGAAATCTGTAAATACATTCTGTACCTAATATTTACATTTTTTCCTCTTCTTATTAACTTTATAGATAAAACATAATAGTGAATAATCTTAATTTGAACGACTTAAAAAAATAATCAGGTATTCTTATAATATTGTTTTGCCCTTTAAAAAGGAAAGAAATGAAAACAACATCAAAGAGCTTTAATGTATTTATTTTCATAATTGTACATTAATAAGTGGTTTCAGCAGCACATAATTTGAAAACAATATTGTGATAAATAATCTTATTTATAACTCTAAAAATGTTTTATATTTATAATTAATAAAAATACTTTTGACCAAGGTACTTCCTTTTACTTGCACCTTACTAAAGTATAATAAATAAAAACCGTATATACAAAATAATATACATCTCAATAGTCATAGTGGTAAACTGACTGCACTCAGAAACCATGATGTATGTTATTATTAATGCCATTCAAGATCAATGGAATGTTTTTATAACAAAACATTTATTAAATATTCACTCAATAAAATGAACAGAGCTGTACAATTTATGTTCCATTACGCAAATTTATTTTCTCAATCAAATTAATAAATTAAATATTGTATAGATATAAATATATAATCAAAAATTCGTGTCATGTAATTTAAAATATGGCATACTAATCAGAATGGCATTTGTCAATCCAGCAATTATCACAAATACTGCAGCACTAATGTTATACAAGTATACCCTACCCACACGACATTTTATTGGTTACATAAATATTGAGTAATGTTTTACATCCAGATATCAAGTGGTAGAGTACATGGTGTGATTACAAAAATCTAAATACTGATAAGAATACTCGCACTCATCACAGTTCTGAATACAGTCACTAACATAAATAATTTCAAGAATACCTACAAAAATCAGTAAACACCAAAACTAGTATACTAAATACAAATAAAAATAATCTCATGCTTCTAGAATGTATATGTTGGATTGAAAAGCTTAATTTTTGACTCCTACAGATGAGGGTATTTAAATCTTGGATTTTCCCATTTGCAACATTCTGGATTAGGATACATGTGTATAGTCATTATATATATATATATATATATATATATATATATATATATATATATATATATATATATATATATTATATGTTGTGTATATAATAGTATGTGTATACTATTTTGAATTTTATTTGTAGGAAACTCACAAAGAGGTAGGTGCCAATAAGGGCAGGATGGTACAATTTCAATATTTATTTGGAATATAGCTCAGAGGCGTACATAGCCTTGCTTAGCCTGAGCTGGAAGTCTTTGTAGAGGAGTTTACCGCCGAGGGGTACCCTGTCAAGGAACATGGAAACGGTCATGAGGCACAGGGCTTTTCCATTCATGATGAACCTGTCGGTGGGGACGTGGGGAAGCCTGTGAACGCTGGCCATATGTTCAAGCCACGTCGCTACGTCGTTACGGCTCCAGAATCTCGGATCTGTATAAAAAAAAAGAAATTATTCTTCAATGACTCAGAAAAGCGGGCCTCAAATTTTGACAGGTGTACATGAGGTTGATAAAATTGACTGACTTCCTAATTTCAAAAGTTTAAGTAATTCCGGACCCTTGCAAACCAATTATGTTTTAGTATGAAACTTACACACCTTCCTTTGTTCCAGAGTCGGGGTACTCAAGGAACAGTGCATACTTGGTATGCAAAATAAATTTAAGAAACGGGTGTTAATGAGATTCTGTTTAAACATTTTTAATTTACTCTCCGGCACGTTATAAATGAAGAGGGTTTGCGTTCAAAGAATAGACGAGCAAAATGTTCCCAAGAAATGCATTCCAGGTTAAAACGACGAGATATGTTTCGGGTTAAGTGTTGTACAGCCGACCGAAAAAGCCGCACGTTCATTTTTATTTATGACCGGACAGAGTGAGAATATTTTTAGCTGGTACATTCACTAAAATTTGGAGGAGGGTTTGAGAAATCTCCACGTTAATGATAGAACCGTTTTGACTGGGCCCCGATCATAAGAAGAAGGCGGGAGTTTGAATTCGACCTGAAGTCTTTACCGGATATAAAATTCGACGGCCAATTTACGCCGGGAGTTTCCCGTTAAATGAGGGCAGTTAACCGGCGCGGAGAATGGCTGCCAGACTGACCCTACCCGTGAGTCACAAAAGGAACAGACAAACTCGCTTGTTTTATATAAAGCGCCTATATTAGCACTGTTGGGCTAAAAGACCTGAAAATGATAACGCGCTGACACCAAAAATTAACACTAAAGCAATACTATAAACCTTATAGGACACTTTATTTTTCAGCTATTAGAAAAAGTTCCTATTTAAATTTGTCATTGCATTATATTTTTTTGGAATTTTTTCTCGAATATTTTTCAGTCACAAATTGTATACCCACAGAGGAGACCCCGTCCTTATAAACGCCAGCAGTGCCCGCTTCCCTACTTTCGGTAGGGATAAAATTCTTTCCAAAACTTTTTTGTAACAATATTTGAAATTTGATTTTTTTCCACCCTTCATATCAACATCTTCTTTACTTGACCATGCGTCGTGGAAGCTCTACTTCTGCGATTTATTTATTCCATACACAAAATGGATTTAAATGGAGTGACTGAAACTAGTTTCATGTATAATTATTAAAGAAAATGTTTTTGAAAAATAAAGAAAAGAAATGGGGGTCATAAATCTGAAATCGAGTGGGGCTGATCGGGTGGGACGTGACACCGATCGGTAAGGCGGCATCTCGGTCCCCTACTTGAATAACCTGTTCCTAGGTTCGGAATCCGGTCTATTTGCAAGAATCCAAACCTTGAACATGAAATTTCATGAGCAAACCGGTCCCAGTAGACCATTACGCTTGATTATCTTTGTACCTTAACCTATTTAGAAACAGCTGTAAAGTACGCAGAAGTAAACCACCGCACAACACTTTATTACTACAATTATTTCAAGCCTTTTACCGGTTCACACTTTTCGATTGCGAGGCCGAAATGAACTTCGGTTTAGGAGAACGGCACCTTTCCGCATTATAAAATTTATATTTATAATTAAAAAACCAGCAGAGGCTGATATGATACTGATACTTTTAACTATAATCGTTGAATACTATTGCTCAATAGCATTGAATGCCGGAAATGACGTGTCATATTGTTTCCAAGAGTCGTACGTTTCTTGATCTTATTGGAAGTTCGATTAATCAGGAGAGCGAAAGATAATACAAAATTTCGTTACATTAAAGGAAAAGCTTTTGTTCTGAACAAAAAACAACAAAAGTAAATGCACAGAAATTTGAACTTACCGTATGGAATGTCGGGTTCCCTGTGCATGGGCGGCACTTGGGTCCATTGCGTGTAATTGGGGCTGGCGAGCAATTCGGTCTGCATCCTGCAAAAAACAAAGCAGAAAAATGCATTCGTTTTGTTTCCGCCCTTTTCTCCTTCGGTTCTAACGGGGGGAATGAAAAAAGGGGAGGGTTGTCAAGGAAGGGCTGCGGCCAACCCTTAAAAGAGCGGTCAATTTCGGGGTAGCTCCCAGCTAGGCACCCTCCCCCTACGGTATCCTGTTTATTATTTACCCTGGATTTCCTCCCCAAGAAGCGCTTCCTGCCCCGGCCCGACATCCTTTTTCCTGCGTTTTGTAGACTCCCCAAGTACACCCTCCCCGACCCACAAACTACGAACGATTTTAATTGACACTCGAAAAAAGCGAATATTTTGTTTATCTTTTTTAATTAACTTATGCCCGTGAATGCCAGAAAACGTCAGGAGGGCTCCAAAGAAAAAATCAAATCGTACTAGTAAATAATCGATCCAAACGAAGTTGAAAATCATTTTTTTACTCAACTAAAAAATTGCACCATCATCACTCAATAGCCCTGAACATGCCGCTGTAAATTTATGTCGACATTATTTTTTGTCAATTTGTATAAAATAAGAAAAATGGTATATTTGGGAGCCGGCTTTTACCCTCTTCGCAATCCTACGGCTTTAATTTTCTTTTAGTTTTCGCTGCAGCAGCAGTTATACCACAAATTTCTAGGATTACCGAAAAACTCATTTAGGTGAATCCGAAGCCCAGAGAAACCCAATAGGTAATGCGAGACGGCGGCTGGCCACGCGCCATTCAATTCACCCGGACACCCGACAAAGGACCGCAACGACAGTCCATACATCTAGACATCGCGAGGAGTTTGGCGGACTTTGAATAAGAATCATAAGAGAGTAAGAGAAGTACTAATGGGAGGCATATACTGAAATTCAATAACGGATTAAGCGAAAGCCATAAAAGGGCGGTCGGTCATTTTAGGGGTTACTCCCGCCCTTTCGCTTCCTTCTTCCCTCGAAAGGTCCGCGCGTGTCCGGTATCCTGTTCGTTATTTGTGATGGATTTCCTCCCTCGGGAACTCGCCGTTTCCTGTTGGGGCGACATCCTTTTCCTGCGCATTCTTCACACGTGCCCCCACTCATTCCCGCAGAATCAATAAACTTCCCTTTTCATCGATCTCCCCTCTTAATTCCTTTTCGAAACAGGGAAACGGAAAATAAGATCGAATGCCAATATTTTTAGCCGGCCTCACGGTACAATTTTCGACGATCACCGTTGAAGGGGCGAGATTAATCCGAAATTCTTGATACCGTAACCACAGATTCCGATGTCGAGTCCGGATGATTCCGAAAGCGAGTTATCAGCAATCCGGTAACTAGGACCATTTGACAGCTTACTAAATAGATGAAAATTGGAACAGAGCGAAAATACTTTGGGAGGGTAAACCTTCAGCAATCTCAATGGGGAGCGCACGGATATCGAACGATCTAATAATAGAGGCGAGAGGTACACCGGGTTCTAAAACGCAGGCCAACAACCGACGTTCGTTTTATGGTTGGGAGAAGACTAATGACCAAAATAGACCCAGTTTACCAACCTTATTAAAACTGTCGAACCTACTAAGATGTTAACGACAGCCACTAATGTACATATTTTTTTACGTAAAAATGACACTCGAACCAGTTTTAATGTCAACATGTTGACACAAACACTTCAAAATATTGTTTCACTAATTTGAAATGGCCTATCTGATCTGTTTCTTTTAGTTAATATAAACATTTTCATGAGGAAGGTTGTTTAATTTAAGGGGTTAAATCCATGAGTAATGAGACTTACTGTATCTACATAAGTAGCGAGAGACTGATGATGTACCTGACCACTAACGACATAGCAGAAACGAATCCGGTTGAGCTGGACGAAATAAGAAGATGAAAATATAAAATGGTGATGATATATTGTTGTTTCTGGCTGGCGATAGAATTCAGATAAATTCAACAATTCGTACAAGGACATTAACATTACTGGAGTTTTTTACGCGGGGATAAATCACTGCCCACTGTCTCCGGCTTGAATGGGCATAGGAGAGTCGAGTGTGGTCGTCCGTCGCCGAACCACACACGACGTTTCCTGTCGGGATGCGTCCTTCAGTTTAGTCCGGGCCCATTGTCCACAACCAAACTAGACTGGGTCAATCCCACTTCCAGGAAGTCACCCACGGGACAGGATCGAGATCGAAGGCGCCTCGCTCTGTCTCCGATGCAATTGGAATTTTTTTTTAATCCCATAGCGAGTAGCACTGACGCAAATGCCCATTACTCATCGGCTACACTCGGCCGCTCTGCTCACAGGAGAATTGGAACAGCGTTCATAAATATAAACTTTAGAAGGCTAAGACACCGAACGATAACTGCTCTATCGTGTTACCATCCCACACATTTCGGAAATAGCGAAATGGAGTATATACGAATCAAAATTGAAATAGAAAAAAAAATATACCGAAATAAGGTAAAAATAAGGTAGAAATTTCATCGGAGGAAATGAAGAGCTTTGGTGTTTTTGCCCACTTAGCGGGTGCGTTGGCTACTCACTCGACGGAAGCGAAACCCCATCATTCGGGCTCTTATCAATAAACCAACAGATACCGTTCGATTGCACGCGATTTGATGGATGAACTCCAATATACATCCGGGGAGATCATTTCCCGCCGAGAAAAACAAATGTTTGAAAACTTGTCGTACTAATTTTTCATTGACGGACAATTAGCCTGGATTAGAAACCGAGGCCTTCAGGTTAGCGCTATGATGCTTTCAACCGCGATGGTTCGGTGGCAGAACGAATGTTTCTTTAATTAAAACATGTACTAACAAATCGAGAGGGAGAAAACTCAAAATAAAAACTCCTTTACCTTCTTTATAAGGAGTTCTTTAGGTTTATTGAAAAGGAAATTATTATCGTGTTGATTATACAAAAAACGGGAAATGTACGAGGGGACAGAGGGTAAATGATGGAGGTATCGGTTATGGTAATGTCAGGCTTCGACTGTACACTGAATGCTGAAGCGGTTGGGGATATTTCCCGGACACCCACGCGTTGGGGACCGCCAGACAGAAGGTATATAGCCGGCGTTTCCGGTTGGCAGAAGCTTTCTCTCGCCCGGCTCCGTTTTCAGACAGGAAATGGGAAGCTCATTAATGATAATGCCCGCGTTTGTGCGGCCGCCGTGTGCATTCTCTAACCGGCGGTTGCTAACACGATTTCCCGCATAACTGACTAAAAACACGGCTGTCTTCAACGATCCGGACTCTAACTGTAATGACTCCAGGCGGTAAGAGAACTTTATCTGTAATGTGACGGCTATTGTTTTTCTCGATAACTTCATTATTTTCCTTTATTCTTCCGTCGACTCCCAAAATCCAATACCCGTCACAACACGGACGAAGCGAGACGTATATAATTATCGAATTCTGACTGCTGACTAATCTGAAGATTGGCTTTCCGGTGGTAATATACTTTTGCGGCCCTCCCAGTGTTATTTCCATTCGCATTTAGACGGGGATCGGATATAGAAAATAATAAATATGACGCGTATGTACGTCACGGAGCGAGCGGGGGAGTTTCGATGAACCAGCTGTTCCTAAAAAGCCAGGTGGCGCACCACTTCCTGTCTATTGGATAGTTTATACCTTTGTTTGTCACAAATGTAACAGCTCTAATTACACCACGCGTGGATAATACTCCTGATCATGCTTTTCACCTGCCGACGGTATAATATTGAACCTCGATTGCAGGGAAGTACTGAAAATATCTGGAAATTGTAACACCGGGAATGTTACCTTTAGAGAACGGAAAATTTTATTTCCATTTCGGGGTGTTGTATTTTGTTCTTATTACGAATAGAAGCCATGATAAAGGAACATAATGACGTCAACATTCTGCAGTAATATTTCAGGATTTATCGATCCGTACACAATCACATACTCGGTCAGCTCGTACGATCTAGGTCCGAATCTTCGACAATGAAACCTTTTTATACCTCATGTGAACATTAATCATTTTTGTTCGAACTGCGTCGAAATAAAGCGGTTTAAGTAATATGAAATTATAGTCTACCATCAAAGGATATTTCTCGGATAAAGGAAACCGGTAGGGTCAGCACCAATAGAAGGAGAAGTTTAGATGTTTCCGATGTAGTCCTACCTAAACCCTACATTGCCCAAAGAAGATTAGCAACACGATTCTGTCAGCCCAATTAGGGGATATCGTACAATTTTACGATTTACGAAAAGTATAATAGGCAGACTCGGTGTCGACATATCTCTAAACTAATACACTCTAATTCAGGATAAATTAAATCGTTTCAGGATAAACTTTCGCAACGCTCCCCGAAATAACGAAACACATTAACCAGGGGAACTAACGGTCTCCCGATTGTCTTTTTGTGAGGAAGCTGAGCTTTCGAGATTCTATCTTCTGGGAAACTGGAAAGGAAGAGGGGGGAGAGGACAGCGTAAAAGAAATAAAAGACCTCGGGAAGAAAGAGGCCGGATGCGATTCAACGGGAGAAGAAACAAAAACAGAAAATTGGATCAAAGACGAAGCGATAGAATCTTCCCTCTGCGGTCGGAAAAAACGCAAGGGAAGAGGGAATGTCGGGAGTTAGAAAAAGGGAAGCGTATAAATGTAAGCAGAAGGAATCTCGCGGTCGAAGATATAGATAGGAGAAGGATGAGGATAACATAGCGAGCCGAGGTCAGCAAAATAGCTGAGGAGGTCAAGGACCGGGAACCAAGAGTTGGACGCCTCCCTCCCTCCATGTACGGACTTCCCGCCCTTTCACCGTATACATTTTCATGTGACGACCACCTTTTGGAAATGTAACCGTATTTCGGAAATTCGATAATGTACGGAGCGGCTAGTTCTCTCGGGTAAGAAGCGTCCAGGAGCAATTTCAGCAGAACATCTCGCTGGGCCCGGCTCAGCCCACTCTTCGGCGCTTTATTGTTACACAGATGACGGAGACGGAAAGCAAAAGAGGAATCGGTATTGAAAAATATTATGTAAAGACTCGAATAGAAGTTAGTTTTATAATTTATAACGATTTATACTTTACCGCCGAAACAAGTTGGACTGTAGGGTAGATATAATGACTGGCCTAAACAAACCCCGACTAGTCGTGCTGTCCAAATGACTGCTCTTACAGTCCAGTACATTTTTCTGCATAAGATGAATGATTTCCGCATCTCGACATCACTGACGGATTTCGTATGCTCAGGTTGGAGTTAATTCGACTAATCACGCGACTTACATTTGAGACCCCTACAGAAGTGTTCGATCAAAATATCGAATCGAGGATATTCTTCGGGAATGACGAATACCTTGAATGGTTTTTGGCCCAATATTATTTTGATAAGATAGTAAGCGAAGCTCCATTGGATGGTATCGAGGGCCTTTCTTTTAAGCGCCTAGTTCGACCGGTACACAGGTACAGTTCGGGAGAAACCACTCCATTTTCCTCGGAGGACTGAACAATACGAACCGAATGTTATTCCAACTACCATTAACAACTCTAATCGTCCAAACCGGTAGGGGCCACCCCGCACGTAAACGCCGGCCCAATATCAAAGCGCTGAGATAAACCGAGTAACAAACATCCTCTATAAACAGACAACATGAACGCTAAACAAATGTTGTGAGAACTCCAACTCTCTCGGCGGAAGAAAAATACGGGTATTTATAGATGAACGCAGGAATTAAAGTTCCATAAATGTCCAATACCATAAAAAACCAGAAGGAAATATCTAGTCATGAAACGAATTACAAGGACTATAGCCCCTCCCCTCTGATGGCATAGTGTAACCTTAGGCAGGAAATTGATAAATTAAAACCGGATGTTTATTTTAAGTATATATGGGTTATTGGCGGTATGCGAACACGCGCTACGGTGAATGTATATGGACTAGGATAACACAGCGTTACTGTATAATCCATGAAACGCAGATATTTTTCTCATTGCGAAAATAACATTATTTTACAAGTCGATTAACGTCTTCTAATATGTCTGCCAACGAAAGATAAACCGAAAGCTTACGGCACCTTATCTTATTGCCTGATTAATACAATTGGTGCTGCGTAATGTGTCAAATGTTTAAAATGGTTAATAAGAAAAATTTGACAGAAACTATAACATATCCAATCGACAATGTCCTTCTTTTGTTCGTGCGATAGACCTTAATGCACCACGCCAAGTAGATAAAATTTGAAAAAACATTTATCATCGACAACCAGGTCAAAGAGATCGACAAATTTTAGGTGAGCTGAGAGGAAGCAAGTGGGTGACCCCGTTCTCCAAATCCCGAAAAACAGATCCAACCGGCGCCGTTTAAATATATAAGGACAAATACGTTCCTTAGTCAAAGCCGCTGACGGGGAAAATAACACTTGTACTTATAAAGGAAAAAACCAACTGCACGATACGTTCAGAATGAAATCAATGATGTGAGCAATGCTGCCGTCATGACGCTCGACCACGCGCACCACCAACACCTCTCCCCTTAAAGGGAAATCATTAATCTCGATACAGGTTTTGCATTATTTTCCTTAAAACTAATTGTTTTCCGGTATAAGCTTAAAATATGAGAAAATTAACATTCAAGGAATAATATGAAACGCGCTGACATCAGCTCTTTTTGACAATAGACTGCATTTCAAATTAGGCTCTAATTCTTCAGGCAACAATTTCCGAATTAAGGGACAGAAAAGACCTGTTAAACTATCGCTTACAGTACCAATTATATGTCTTAGTAACTCTACTATTGAGTCTTGACAAATTTAAAATAGAACGGTGTTTCGGTCGTTACCTTAAGCGGTAGTAAAATTATGGGATTATTTCCTTTCTTACAACAAAGATTCCAACAAAATTCGTATGGAGGTTAAACATAATCCTGAAAGGTAACGTCCAACCGAACATCGGACGCCGGGCAAAATATTTACCTCGTGATTGTCGTTGCGAAGTCCTTGACTAAAACGGAAGACGCCGGTCCTCGTAAGGCAGAAAACGGGGAGAAAAATTCCGTCGGAGAAGCACTAAGTCACAGTGAAACGTGGAAGGAGGGAGGACGGACGTCGACTAGTGAACACACTCCAACGAGGGTCGAAAGCGAACTGAAAGCTCACGGAGCAGGAGAGTGGGAGACATAGCGGGAATTTCAAGTGGGGATGGGAATAAGAGACGTTGGTGGGGGGAGGTCGGAGAAAATAGCGCCAAAGACCAGAAAGGGGGTAGAGGAGTGGGAAGGGAGACTTCTCACAACAAACGTTTCATTTCCTGAGAAACTTTCGAAAATGAGAAGGACAAGAAAAGGCGCTGGGAGCCCAGAAAGTCTGACACACGCGTCTTCTACAATGCCGATACAAATTTTCGAACGAACCCGCTAAATTACAAGGATAACTATGCAAATTAGTTAACTAACTCTATATTAGCGAAAATGTATATAGAAAAAATGTAAGTGTCATGTGATTTCATTGACACAGCTCACATTAACTGCCCACAAGAGGACATTCACGAACTAACGTATAACACTGAACTGAGCTCCACACAAATACCAAGGCATTAACAGCGGACACCTCTGTTCCTGAGGCATAATAATAGCATATTATGAGATTAAAATAATTGAATGCACACGTTACTGGTCTGGAATGATGTGCCTGAGTTCTGGAGTTCGTTTCTTACATAAGAAATAGCGAGTTTAGAGAGTCGCCGCCTTTAGTACCGTGAGAAAGAAAAGTGATCCCTTTCGTTGTATCGCTGGCGAGCAAAACGAACGAACCTGGAACCATTCCAATTTCATCGGAATCCTTATTTTTTTCTCCGGTAATTATTTGTAAAATACAGGCCGAGATAATTAGAAGTTAATCTGAAGTCCTGTCTACCTGACTCGGAGCAAAACAAAAACAATTCAAGCGACGCCCATCGCGGGGCTACTAGAGTGTTCAGGAGGATGCCTCCCTTCGAGGGTTCTTTCAGGCTGATTACTCATCTTCCAAATTTGGGCACTTCCGGGGATTGTCCCACGCCCACCTGCTGTAGCCGCCGGTGCTATGTGCTCCTAAATTACGATAGTAGCCGCGGCCATATTTTACAGTACCAGAAATAAATAATATTTCACCTTTCAACGCCCGTAATGGGAGCATCCTGTACCGTTAAAAATTCGTGTCTTTAAAATAATTTCACAGATCAAAATTAAAGATGCATGGTCTAGTTATTGTGAAAACTCCTTATAAAATATATACATTATTGCACCGATCTTAGTTTTTTAAGATCTTAAAAAACGCACGTCTCAAATTTTATTATCGATCCATCGATTATTAATACATACTAACTGGTCTACCTGCAGTAGACCTCTAGTAGGAGGAGGGAATAGGATGGGTAACAATAGATGTCTGACAAATCGTCATCCGCAAAACTTGGTTGCCCGCTATCCTGGTTTTCAAATCTATGGCGCACGTCTGAAAAGACGCAAGGGAGGAGGTCGGACGAGGGGAGGTATAAAAAGTGCAAAGCTGGAAACCCGAAGGCGGTCCGTGCTTTACCTGAGTGAGCCCGTGTTGGCACGCGTCCCACCCCCGTACGCGTCTGGATTTTTTATAGCGCTGTCCCGGCTGTTAATTAATTGTCACAGACCCTAGCCCAACAGCGGTCGCATTGGAACCATCGACAAGAATAAGGTCGCCTGCATCTCCCTCTACCTTATCCTTAAACCCAGGGACCCCATTCTTCAACAGGGAAGAGAAACAGTAAAAATCATTCTTCCCTCAATCAATTTTTTCCCTCAGATTTGTAATCACTGGATTTTTTCATCCACCTACTGTATGGTGCACTGTAAAGTGCCCACCTACTATTGTGACTATTTCCATTAATAGTAAATAGATGTCCTGAACTAAATTTGGTCTCAGGTAGACGATTGGTTGAAACGTACTTTATATAAAATATAACAGTTAAAACCTAATTGCAATCCCAATAATAAATAACGGAAAAAGCAAGATTACAAATCAAATGTGAAATACAAGACAAAATGAAATGAGAAAAATTGCGAGTCGGCAAAATGGAACTAGAAACAAATTTAGCATAAAGTAAATTCTTGAGCGCGTTCTGGACACATCCTCGGTTTTATTTCAATAACACGTTATTTACCTCGAACCAACCAAGGATACCTGGCCCAGGGCCGTCTTTGTACACTACTTCCTTCCGATTTATTGTCCAAAAATATCAAACAATCGAATCTGCGACAGGATGTCTCATTCCGGGGGGTTGTGCGCCCCCGGAAATACATTCGCCAGGCAGGGGTCCCAAACACCAATTGGTGTCAACCTTTAGGCCTAACTTGCCTAAACCTGACCCGACCATAAATCTTAAGCTTATTCCGTCCACCCATCCTGGACACACGTCCCAACACTAATTCTCCCAGCCCCCCTCCCCCCCTTCCCTGCCACTATCCAGCAACCGCAAGCGTGTACCCTTTTCAAAGGAAAAGGAAGGTGGCCTGATAGTGTGCTCAAAATTTTGTCAAAAGTCAAATTCCAGTGTCCTTTTGTCCCGCAGGAAGAATTGTTCCTCTGAAACCTTTCAATGGCAATAAATTAATAAATACAATTCTACAAACTAAAAGGTCCTTAATTACTTCGCATTCCGCTCTTCAGTGACATTTCGGAGCGCATTCAGGTCCAAAATAAGGAATTAAAATTTTCACATGGAAGGAAAATTTGGACCGGTATTAAAAATTTCAGCTATAATAAAGCAAACAAGATTAAAAAACATTAAATGAAATATAGATGTGAAATATCCTGAGCGATTATTTTCAATTACGTGATTAAAAGTGAAAGGCCGACGATAAGGTAATGATAAGTATAAAATAAGTGTTACTTTAACATTTGCGCGTTATACCAAAAAATTGAAGAGTAGCCAGGTCGGATATATAAGCCTAGGTTATATAACATGAAAGTGGTTTCCTGCTTGGCATATTCTCGGTCAAACTATCAAGCTGCGCGTTTCCCAGTGAAACGTTTAAAAAAAACTCGTTTATCTGTTGCTTTTTTCTGTTTCCTAAAGTCTCTTTGAGGTGGAGCGCTACACGCTCGTGGAACTCTCAGAGCCGCTCCGAATTTCCCTGCCAGAAATATTAATTTCAGTTTCTTCAAAGGCGGCAACCGGAGATAAAATTGAAATTGCGAACACAGATCGTAAATTAAAATTTGAACATGTAAATATATATATTCGCGTAGAATTCTGTATTAATATTTTACAAGTATTACATTTATTTGCTTAAAATTACGTGCGTTATCTTTTAAACAAATTGCTATATTAACACTTTGCGATTTTACTATTTTATTCTGGATTATCTGACAGTAGAAATTCTCCGCGTTTACATATTATTAATATTTTTTACTTTAATATCATAAATTAAGTATTCGGTTCGACGGCAAAACGTACAAGTCCACTAATCAGAAGAATGTTGACACGATAATGACGATGAGAAACACTTGTGAATCGGTACAAAGTGTGGATTACGTTCGTAGGTGTCAAGCGGAGTATACTCACACACATTGAGATTTAGAAAAATGCTCGATTGCACAGTATTGAATAACTCCAATTAAAATTGCCTCCTATACCGTGTGCCATTAAATGTGAACTCCTCACGGGGACGGTCTAGGCCCAGCTATCCCATGGGGAATTACATAACTGACGTCATGACCGTGCTAATCTGTGTCAAGGTGAAGTACGCAAGAAGAAAGAAAAAACCGGACTCGGTTTCTTAAGGACAATGGTTGTGACTCGTGTTACGATGACAAGGGCGAACTGAAGACTTGAAGGCCGAGAGGGCCACACACTCCCTTCGGAATGTCAGGTTGAAGAACCCAAAAACTATGACATTTTTCTATAGATCAGAATTACGCACCATTTTATAGTAGCGAGAGATCATTTAAAATTTTAGGTACAAAAAACAGAACAGGAGACCCACAGGTCGGGAAATATGTACACTCATTTTGTTCCATACAAATGAAGACACAATTTTTTTGTTAGTTCTTCCTTCGAAGGACAAATTCTTTTTAAATGCTGGCACCGGGATACAGCCGACTGCTAGCTTATCTCAACCGGTCGAACCGGTACCGGTATCCTCTCCGAACTCACTAGACCCCAGTCCCGCCTCTCAGTCCTACTTAACAGCAGGATTCTTCCTCCTCAGAATTTGTAATTTTAACTTTCGACCCGACTTCCATTACCCACCTCCACTCCACGCTTCTAATCTCAAGATTTCTTACTATGAACCAATTTTAGGAAATTTTATTTGTTCTTACATGTGCGTATTTACACATACACACCCAGAGACACGAAGACATGCTACGCATACTATGTACAATAACCTCGATGTACGATAATCTGGATGACTTTTAGATCCTTAGCGAGAAACGACCGCCAGACGTCTAAATGGTTAATAACAGTTTCGGCTACACGTCATTGTCAGTGACGCGGCATTCCGTCAGTGAGGCGCTTACTATAACGTTCATGAAATTTATTTGAAACGTTTACCCACGCCATCAAAAATGTATTACGAATCATCGGTGGACGGGTAAAACATCCGCAGTTTAAATGTTTAAAATAATTTCCCGCGGCAAATGTGGCCAATTTAAAAGGCCGGATTTGAAAAACGAGATAACGTTGAATGCGGAGAAAATGACTGTAGTTAAGAAAAAAGGGTTCTCACCTTGCCTTGTCCGCCGAACGGAAACCATACACACACACATACACACACACATACACACACACATACACAAATACACACACACACACACACACATACATTTATTTATCTGGCTGGCTTTTTCACAAAGTACAAAGGTCTTCAACCGAAAGATAGTAATCGGAGCCACCCAACAGGAAACGGCGGGCCACACTTATCTCGTCAGCAGATAACCTATAGGAATTTCATTTGAGGTCTTTCCATTGACCCTATTTCGAATCGGCTTTTAAAACAATTTACGCCTCAGAGAAGGTGAAAACTCATTTGACATTGAATTCTTTGAATTTTCGTCTTCTCGGATGATCATAGAAGTCAATGAAACAAGTGGGCCTATAGTAACACTGTAGTGCTAACAAGTTGGTTCATCAACGGCAGTATTTGGGGAGTTGGTGGCCTCGACTCATTTATTTAGTTGCAATTTGCAATAGAAAGAAAATTAGTTTGCCATCGAATGCGTCACTCCCCCACTGCTTTAATTTTCAAATTTTAACCCATAAAACGAGTGGTGCTCATTAACTTCAGTATAATAAATAAATTTCAGTTAGGTAGATTTGGTTCTCGCTAAACTTTGTTCTCAATCTCCAGACCCCACTCCAACTATTCTGATCAGATCACAGTTCATTTACCTAGAGTTCCTTTGCATACTGTGCCGCATTTGTACACAAGAGGGAAACGTGGAAGGATTTTACGAGTTGGTAAACAGGAAACTACGGAGAGGGAGGGAGGTAAGGACGCAAAATAGAATGGTGAGCATACGTGTGGGTCCGGGGGGCCTCTAACCGGCAATGCATATCCGCGTCTATCGGATCCCTCCCTCCCTCTCTCTAGCTCCCTTCCTCCCTTCCTCCCTCGCTCCCGGATATTGCCGCTATTTCTGTACAATGACGTTTCTGCACCGCGACCCTAATCCCCTTCCCTTTCTCGATACCTCCCGGCCGGACAAGGATGCCTTTTTCAGAAAAGAAAAAATCTGAATAAAAAAAATAAATGTTAAGATTGAACGGAAAGAATACTTGCGACCCCGAAACAGAACTGCGGCCCCACATAAGTAAACTTTAATTGAGAGCACTGAAATATATGGGTGGGTTGAAACACAAAAATAAAAATCCTCGGAAGGTCAGGGGCATCACCCGCTCCATTTTCCATTACGTGATCCCTTTCCTTTCTCAGGCTCTATCTTATCACTGTATCACCCGAGGGAACATCCGAGGCGAGATAAGCGACCGTAATAACTTATAAGGAAGCATCCGGCCAGTGAAAGTAAGAGCGCAGACCGGAATTCTGAACAAACTTATCTATTAAGGACTTTAATAAATATATAACAAATGACGGAGGCCCGTTGACCGGGGGTGGAAGGAGAGGGCCTCTTCCTGTCTGTTAAAAGGTCCAATCAACATCTCTTGTTCTAAGGGATCCACTTTTAACCTCAAATTAG
This sequence comes from Lethocerus indicus, assembly GCA_019843655.1. NCBI lineage: Eukaryota > Metazoa > Arthropoda > Insecta > Hemiptera > Belostomatidae > Lethocerus > Lethocerus indicus. Next base: position 9,669,407 of record JACDQD010000004.1, read on the forward strand.
TGGAGGGTCCCGTCCCTTCGGATAGAACACTTGGGTCCCCTAAAAACCAATTTCCCGGATGTCCATTTTTCCATCCCCAGGTCCGACAAAATACCCGAACTCAGATGTGTCAGTTCCCCTCGTGGATTAACCCCTCCCTTCCCTCTCCAGCGCCGGTGCGAACATTCGTTTCCTTTTTAACCACCTGACGTTCGATATCCGACTCACCTGGATATCCTCCAAACGTTCCATTATGAGTTCCGTCCACGGGGGATAAGTTATACCGCTTTGGGGACCGGAACCGGGCTTCCTACTACCTTGGACGGGCGACTAATTATAAACTTATTAAATGTTTGTTTTTGCTTTTAATGGCCCATCTGCTGTAGACTAATAGACGATATTTATACAAAGTAACAATTACCGCTCCTGTACTGTTGGGGTATGAAATATGCAAGAAATAAGGAAGGAAAAGGGAAAACAGTTAGGCCAGACTAAAAATGAGTGATATAATTCTAAGGCCTGTTGTTTCTTCACTTTTAACTGGTTAACAGTTACGAATTACGTATTTAAGGCTTCATTCCGGTATATAACAGACTTCAGTCGTCAATTGGATGAGTAATTAAGGACGGTCGGAGGTTCAATGTTATGATCATTATTAGAGTAATTAGAAAGGCTGTAATTTTTTTGTCTCTAATTGTTCCTTGGGTGCCTCCAATTGACCCGGCGGAGCCTAAAGTTAAATTTGCCTCCGACAAGAACTCGCAGTACATATAAAACAAAACATTAAGAAAATTGTATCTTCCTCTGGGAATCTTCCCTAAGCCGAAGATTCTTAACATTTTCATACATCGAACAAATTAACTAGTGCCCCCCTCAGTGTGGTGCGGAAATCTACTTAACTAAAGTTCGTTTGGCGCACTCGCACCGATAAACTAGCGCCCAATGAGGGTGGTGCGGAAATGTACTTAACTAAAGTTCGTTTGGTGCACTCGCACCGATAAACTAGCGCCCAATGAGGGTGGTGCGGAAATGTACTTAACTAAAGTTCGTTTGGTGCACTCGCACCGATAAACTAGCGCCCAATGAGGGTGGTGCGGAAATGTACTTAACTAAAGTTCGTTTGGTGCACTCGCACCGATAAACCAGCGCCCAATGAGGGTGGTGCGGAAATGTACTTAACTAAAGTTCGTTTGGTGCACTCGCACCGATAAACTAGCGCCCCCTGAGGGTGGTGCGGAAATGTACTTAACTAAAGTTCGTTTGGTGCACTCGCACCGATAAACCAGCGCCCAATGAGGGTGGTGCGGAAATGTACTTAACTAAAGTTCGTTTGGTGCACTCGCACCGATAAACTACCGCCCAATGAGGGTGGTGCGGAAATGTACTTAACTAAAGTTCGTTGGGTGCAATTGCACTGATAAACTAGCGCCCCCTGAGGGTGGTGCGGAAATGTACTTAACTAAAGTTCCTTGGGTACACTAGCACCGATAAACTAGCGCCCCCCTGAGTGTGATGCGGAAATGTACTTAATTGAAGTTCGTTGGGTGCACTTGCACCGATTAACTATATTACTGAAAATAAACTTTTTCCAATAAATTTTGGATCAACAGGAAAACGTTTATGATCGTAAAGACACAATTTGAATTTACTGTCTTTAAATGTTCCATGTTGACAATTCTGGCGGTTATTGGAAAATATAGAGATTCAATATATTGTCGTGATATTTGTACATTGAGCAATACGTTCATTTGTCTACTATCACAGTTGATTAGAGTTTGGATTTGGATTCCACTAATGCTGAATCAACCAAACTTGGTTCGCCAAAATACATTACGAATAAAGAATATGTCGATACTGTGGAGCCGAGTGTATTTTCCTCGTTAAAGCAACGGGCCGTGCGCAAACTCGGGGAAGGAATGATAAGGTAAGTCAAGCGAAAAACGTGCCGCCAACCAGACAGGAAGCCCGCGTGAGGAAACCCAACGTTAAGTGGGCAGTTAAGGGATTGCCACCCCACAAACAACACCACCGGCAGCACAATACATCTCTACCCTCTTATTACCCCCGGCACCCCTATATTATCCCTATCATCCATACTCCCCTATCCGATAGTTATTATATTCTTCCTGTCCAATTTTATCTTCTATTCTTTCTATATCTCTTCTTATTCTTCTGTTATACAAAAAAAGGACAAATGTTTACGTAAAAAATAAAATAACCACTATATATATATATATATATATATATATATATATATATATATATATATGTGCAGTACTGACACAATGCTTCATTGTTAGCCAACAAGTCCCACTATATTACTGACAGAATAGTAATGATGATGGCATTACTATTAGAAGGTTTCTATTAGAAACCAGTTTCTAGCTTAGGGCCAAATAAGCAAGTGGAGACCAAAGATTACGAGAGTAATGAACAATAATAAACATTTTATTTACGGAACCCGTAGTGGCGTTAGCTCAGTCTCCTAAATTAGGCGCACTTAGGTCGCCGTCGGGTGGGCCCCAGACGTCCGGCTTAGCCAATAAGCGAAATTAGAAGACCGGGGTCGGCGCTAGACTTCCGGACCGTTAGGTCCGAGGGACAGTTGGCACACGGGCTGACCGGATGCTCCGGATTTAGTGAGCGGCCCAACTTGCGCAGAGGAGGAGTGGAGGAGTAAGGGGAAAAAACCCGAGTCCATTAATGTTTCCTTTCTTGACGATTCTATATTCAACGCCCGGGACTACCCGACGTACCGATTTTATTGCTCTTTCGGGAGCTCTATATTTCTTTGGAAGTATCGCCACTCGGTTATAGGAGGGCCGACAGCTGCGTATAAGAAATAACCCGCGGCTCGTAACCGTTCGTGTTTTACGGCCGGACGTTTAGTCGTCGACAACACGTGAAAATCTATGGGCGACACGCCGCTCCGAGGAACCAACTGTTTACTTGGGAATGAGAAACTTTCCGGCGTGTAAAAAAACCCTTCGGACTACAACGAATGTCGAAGATTCAACGACGCGACGCGGCGATGCCTGTAGAAGATGTCGGATGTAAAATAGAGAAACCTATAGTTCTGGACAATAGTCGACTTAAAATAACCGTCTCTCACCTCCTCAAACAAGCCTGGTCACTTCCTACATTCGGCTCTACGATTCGCGAGACTGGACAATTATAGCGTTTGAGATACTCCAGGCATTAGAATTTCATCCCTTATGCGAAATCCTGTCTGCACGCGCCTATTTGATCCTGACCTAGCGCCGACACTTCGCCACTTGATGATTAAATATACCACCAGTGCTATCTCAACGCTACTGCTGAATATAATATTAGAGTCAGTAGCGGTGATATTACTGTGTTCCGCTATTAACGTCGTCGTTAACATTCTTAATTACAAAAAATTTATAATTCTATTATAAAATAGAATGCGGTAATTATAGCTGTGTACTGTGCCGCGTCGAAAATGCTCACGGAGCGAGGGTTTTGCAGCGGTGAAAGTTGAGAGAGAATTTCTTCGCGAGGTTCCTACACATTAAAAGTAACTTCCTGGGACAGAGAGATGAAAGTCGACGCCTGTGAAAAATCGCTCTCGAGGCTTAGCCCCTGAACCAAGGCAATACTAATCACGTGAAAAGAGGGAGCACGGGACTTGATGACTATAGTTAGATGCCATACTGCTTTAGAGTGTAGGGTAAGAGACCAATTGTTGTCGTTCACGGATTGAGGAAGCTTGCAAGAGGATGGATGAAAGTTTCATCGGTGTGCCCAGGGCGATCTTCGCAGCCGTTCAATCGCCTAAATGGAGCACGAGCCTTTTTGCTGCTGGCAACAGGACATGGATAGCTCAAAGCTACACAGGCGAGGCTAGTCGGATTACTCGGATTGCGCATGCGGGGAAGAGGAAGAATGGGATCACGTATTGCGGGACTGCCCGAACTATGAGGAAGCCAGAAGGGATCTCGTATCAGCAGTAGGCGTCGGAACGCTCTTTGAGCCCAGAGGCTATTACGGGAGCACTTTCCAGAGCTCAGATAATGTACAGAATGAGGGTTTTCCCAGCGATCCACTATCCCCGGATATGTGCATTAAGGTTTTTATTCTGCGATGCATCTCCCACCGTCAGTAGGCAATGCGAACGCCTCCACGAGGCTAGACAGGGGTTAGTTGCTTTTCTTGGAACCAAGAAAAGTATTTATAACGATAAGATTGGCGGGCAGAAACCAAAGACGAGATTGAGCCCAAGATGGAGAGGGTATAAACAAAACTTTCTCTGATCCCAGCCTGATGTGATATAAAAATAAGAAAAATAAAAAATATTTGTTCACGGCAAGGTACAAGAACAAAGGACTTGCCTATTTAAAATATTGAGGTATTTGGTAATATTGGTTCTCGTTTCGTTAAGGAAATTTTATAGTCACCTCAAAGTATTTTTTTCACATTGACTGTCTGCCCTAATGTATCCAATTAGTAGTTGAACTGAAAATACATTGCATGAGAGATAAATATGAACTGATTAAAAAATGTTGCCAAAGCGTTTGAGAGGTACTGCGATTCAGAGGCACTGTCCGATGATCGAATCAACTTTATAAATATAAAATCGGGGGATGTAAATCGTCAAAGAGGTTTTAGTGTAGGACGTCGTAGTCTCGTGTTCACTAAAAGCCCCCATCCCAGTGTTTATATTTAGTCCGGGGAGTCGGGCGGCCGGCTCCTCAACATGGAATCCGCCGTTTGGGGGGAAACATCCGTTCTGTGGCCTCTCTAAATGGTGTCGCCTTTTAACCCCCGTTTGACGGACAGATTTAGAGGTTTGGGCGTCTCCGTAAGACCCTTCCCTAAGAGTGAGTCTGACTGTGGAGCCAGAAATAATGTCCCAGGGGCTGTGGAGGTGAGCATAATTTTCCGGTAAAAAAACCTCCTAGGAAGCGACGAAGGAGTGATAAAAGACACCCAATAAATTTTGCGTTCTAACTGGGACCACTCGTGAGAATTCATTCTCCCTACGCAAAAAAATCTTACAGCCGAAATGTAAACATGTTCTAATAAAACATCAGGAAACTCAAACTTAAACAAGAACAATATAGTTCAAATCAGTTTTTCGACTTCCATTAACATAAGCAGTAAGGAGTTTCCTTTTTCAACCCGAATTATAAACGCTTAGGCACTTTACAAATTAAATACTTAACAATTATCAACGCTTATACTCGATACACCAGATAAGAGAGTGAATAAAATGTACCCTTAAAAAATGTATTTTAACGCTTATATTCTTTAAGCTCATTAGAATAAGATACATGTAATAAATCGGTAGCTAGTAATGCCAACACTCCATCCAATTTCATTCATTAAATTCCGAATGAGCTTACACTCCAAAGAGCTGTTGTACTACAATACTGCGTGAACGCAACACGCAGAAGGTCGATATAACATGTTATTGACCTTAGTGGTCATAATTGTCAGGACGGGTTTCAGCATTTTGAAATCATTTCCCTTCCAACGTCTGAGCCAATTATAGTAGGTTAGCAGGCGACTGAGCTTAAATTAAGCCCGTTAACGACCCGAAGAAGAGCCTTTCTTCTGACTGCCGACCGGATCAGTTATACGCGCGTGTCCCGAATTGAAAAGAAACACTTTCGAATATAGACACGTACACGACTCGTGTTGAGGAAGTCTTCTGGTGGCAATGCGCCCCCATAAGAAAGGCCGAGACCTAATGCCAATGCCAATCAGTTTACGGTGATCGTTGACACAATTTTCTGTAACCCGTTCAATAGACCGAGTCAGGTAAAGAAGTACTTTATGCCCCACTAACAGTGTTCGAAATGCTGAAACTATTAGGAGCATGATCGGAAACAGACTGGAAAGTCTGTATGACAATTAAAATTAAAGGGGTTATACGTTCCGTTAGTAGGTAGGGGACGTGCCGGCGTGTCTTTAAATTGCAGGAATACTTCGGTTTTGCCCCATCCCGACGTTCGGATTTGACAGTCGGCACAATTACAATATATTGTTCCGATGATCAGCTGTTTATTCCTTTTATACGAGAGCTGGGTATTCGGGCCACAACGAAAACGGCTAATTTCATGGAGTAGGATCGGAGCTGAGCTGCAGCGTGCAGCTGCGAGCGCGTAACACCTGCCCTTGAGTTGCACCTTTGGCTGCGGCAACATGAAGACATTCATGATGAAGGCCCTTAGCGAGTCCAGCTGCCCAACCACCTGCAATTTAAGGTATAGACTTTCAAACTGCCCTACAACAAAATAACACTTCTATACACCGGGCTCCAAACAGCTGATCTCCCGACAGGTTCTATTCGATATGAACAGTTTTTTACATTTCGCCGCTCGTTAGATAAACCGAGTAATTCTAAACTAGAAAAATGTCAAATAAGACGTCCGATAATATTATATATTTTTCTCGAATTAAAAATATTTTAAACGGAAGTCTGGACGAATCGCCACTGTCTTAACCGAATGGTTGTTGGGCAGGCAGGTATAAAGAAAATTTGGCTGGGGGCCAGGTTCGCCCCAACAGTGTCAATGACTCTACCGATTGGTTCCGCGCCAAATGTCCACCCCCAATATTTGGACACCTGCTACCAAAAGAACTACTTTTAAATTCCGGACAGCACATGAAATTAACCTTTTGCGCTTGTTTCCCTACCCTTCCACTATTAGCCACACTTAAGAGCTAATTAACTACTTACCCACTATCATCGCTCACCCCGTTACGCTCGCTTAAAATCATTATAACGGTGCGCCTCTCCTTAAAATCCCACGAGTAGAAACCGTTCGTTGGAGAAGTACAGGGAATTCATAGATGGGTTTTATAGATTTCAGACGATTTTTTGTTGGAGCCCAAATTACGTGAAAGGGGCCTTCTAAAGTTAGACTAGGACTACCTCCAAAAGTTTCCTGTAGTAGTACGTGACTTATTTAGACAGCTGTAAGAAATATGGCATTGGTTCTCGTCACCGTCAGTAGCAATCCGTCAGTGATAGCCGCGATACGCAAAACGGATGATTTTATTGAGAGCCGGATCGAAGTTACCAATATTCGCTCGCATCCAGAGAATCCAATCAAAAGCCCTTCGAACCATCCTTAATGCTCCCCGGTATGTTTCAAATCACAACATTCACCGCGACCTCAACATACCAAGTGTTAACGGATATATAAAATCCCAGTTCCTGAAGTTCGATTCTTGTCTTACTCGTCTAAATTTGATCGTTCAATTACTCTCCTCTATTACGCCTCTTGTACACTCCTGTCGGACTGTAGCCAAGATAAGAATAATTTAATATCAATCAAAAAGTACCGTCACTGGGTGATTTCATTGGCGACAATCGAACAGAAATAAACATATAACTGTTGGATTGTACAATAAATAAAAAGCTGTAAATAACAAAAAATGTACAGCAATACCGGTAAAGGAGGTAAAGGCTCGAACCGACAATTAAGAGGAAACGGCAGTACGTGAGGAGAGGGCAATCCTGAAATACCCTTGTTTACCTGGAGCCCTCCGATCGTAAAGTTAAGAAGGATGTGTCCCCCAGCCCTCATTTATCGGAATGGGTAGTTGGCCCTTCTTTCTGTGGAGGGACGCGTGGTGGGGCTGAGGGGCCCTTTCTGCGCGTTTCCGCCCCTCGGCTACAAAAGAAACAGCGCCGACTCTCGCATTGAGCAGTCCGGATGTTTGTCCCAGTTGGCCCTCGCGCTACGCCACCCGGGTGTCAATCAGTGGCGTCATTCACCCGCCCAAAACCCCCATCCTATGTTCGGTTATCGTTCGGACATGTTTCAAATAGCATTTTAAATTATTAGATTGTATATTGTCTTTCGTTCGTCAATTGTACCGTATTGAGCCCTGAGTATTTGCCATTTTATCCTTCCCTGACACGAAATATGTCAGACATAATTCTGACTTCCTCTTGTCATCAAAAACTTTCTACGTTCTTTACCTGCATTTCTAGATTATTTTCCCTACTTCAGACTACGTGATTCTCTGTATTGAGTTTTATTTCTTATATCTTTTATTTTCTATCATTTCGTCTGCACTTTATTTTCTCACGAGTCTTACTATTTTGCTCTCGATATGTTAGTTAGAAGGGTGGGTTATGTGAGTAGGGTATCCTTCCTGCACTCTTATATTGTCATAGCTTACCGAAATAAGATTTCCTCTCCCGGTTGTGTAATAATGGAGATTCATACCTAATTTACTGCACTAGGAAGTATTTTAATGACCCCACAACAAGAGGGATGCAATTTAGCAGCCATTGTATATATTTCTCTCTCTCATCAACTAGGAAATAAAAAAGGGGTCAACCTTCTTTTCGCATATACCTAATTTAGAATATAGGAATAAACTTTCTCATTCGCTTGAAATTGGATGTGTGAAACAGAATAGAATTTGTTCTCCTGGCACTAAAAGTGCAGACAGGATGCCCCGTCCATATCGTTACGTGATTTTCACTAATTTACAAAGAACGGAACGCTACTGGAGTTCGGAAGAAGCTGGTCGGCGAGAGGGGGCAGAGGATCGGAAGAATGATTTTCCAAACAGTCACAAACCTCCTGACCGGGGGGGGTTGTTTTTTTACTCCCAAGCCCTCGCGTTTTTTGCACGTCTAAAGATGCGCAGAGCGTAAGCGTGCTTCCGTAGTAAGTCCCTTTAAGGGGCGCCCAAAGGTCTGTAGTTTCCTACCCACCTCCCACCACTCGCGCCACGCTTTCCCCTTCGAACAATTTTCCCCAGTCCTCCTGCGGTGCCTGTTTTTCGCGTGTGTGCCGCATGCGCCGTGGGCGTGTGCGGGGGCCTCGAAAAGGGTAAGGAAGGCGGAAGAGAGATAGAGTCGGCCGAGGGAGCAAAAAAAATTCCACCCCGACTGCTGTAATTCCGGAGCCGAGATAACAGCAGCACACCCTACCAGCCTTCACCATCAACGCTCACCATTAACAGTAACCATTCATCTTCTACCCCCCTCCATTTCATGATTGGGGAAGGAAACAGCCGTTGTAATCTATTCACTGAATTACACGTTTGGAATTAAAATTTCTTAATTATTGCCTCCATTAACTAAGAAATTTAAACTATAGTTCGAAAGACTATATTTTTAAATATAGTTAAATTGCGTCTATACTGTTGATTCTGCAAGCCATTTAAGCGTTTTAGATGCTTTGAAAATTAAACAGAGATATTAACACTAGACCCATTGATTTAAATCGAATCGGATTTGAATTGAAACTACAACAAATTACGATAGGTGAACGTTTGGGTACGGTCAGTACAGTACCAGATGGCATGACCGGGTACAAATTCTGCGTTTTATGTACTTCACTGGTTTCATCCAGGTAACTGGGTCCCTGGCCAAAGTATGTAAGCGCTTCGAAGTTCTTCTTTTTTTAAGAAACGGACACCGCCCTGTTAGATGATATTGATATAATGGTGTGGAAGGAGAGAGAGAAAGAGAAAAGTGAAAGTAGTTGCCTCGAGCGAAAGTTAAACAGCTTTCCTGGGGGGAGCTTTCCTTTTTTGTTTCTTCGCCATTCCGTGGTATATGAATCACCCGTGTTCTGCCCCTACAAGATCTTCACACCGCTGAACTCGGCCCACTTTCTTCTTTTAAGCTTGCGGATACATTGTCGCCTAGTCGAAATGAAACCGAAACGGCAGTACGTTGTTCTGATGGCGAAGATCAATTAGAACGTCTGAAAACCCTGATCTTGTTAGGTGCGAATTGTTAACTGTTAACCGCGCGCTAACTCGACAGGATAGGGTTAGTAAGCAAAACAGAGTCCTCATCTAACAAACATCCACCAATTCTCAACAGTACTAAATACGTTACTTTCCATCATGATGGATATTTATAACCGTCCAAATTTTTTATTAACATTTCAATACTAAATTATAAAGTGCAGGAAAACATAACAAGAGATAGAAAACCCATCTTAACCAATAATTTTTTTCAATGTACTTACATCGTGTGGGTATGATTATTGTAGGTATTTGTCAATTTATTTAGACGTAAAAAGTATATTCACAAACGTTGGGCAATGAAAAATATATAAACTGAACTCCGTGACATTGTAAGAGAAACAGAAATAAAGTTGAAGAATCGACAACAAGAAGGAGGGATTTAACTAAGAGGAAAGGGCTCTGGAGGGAAAGCGGACTACAACAATAAGCCCGGACTTCCGACGGAGCCTGGGAAACAATTCTTATTGCTCGGCGGAAAGGGGAGGGCCTTACATAAAGTAAAACTTTTGTCGGCTCCCGGGGGACCATCGGACGACAATTAGGAGGAAGTTGGGGGAAAATACAAGAAACCAGGGGACAATAAGTCAAAATCGCACCGGGGGACTCGTCCTCATACGGCAATTCAACTACCCTTACCTCGGGGAGCCCACCGCACTTCCCCCGTCATTCATACCCCCGGACAAGTTCCCTTCTATGCCCAGGTTATTTTCAGTCGGTTGATCTGAATTTCCAATTCGACCGAGCATAAAGGAATCGTCGCCCGAGGAAAAGTCCTGTTTGGACACAGGCCTGTTGGAGAAATTTAATGCGATCGTCTAATAAGTTTGCTAATATCCAACGTACCGATCTGTCCAATAATCAAAACGTGTTACGTGTTATTATCATTTTTTTAGTTGTACAAACTCTTTGGATATTGGACAAACAAATTCGTTATGAAGTGCCCAATAATAATTTGCAAACAATCTCTTGAAATCCTCGATTGATATACGTCCAAAGGCTTAAGGCAGTATAGTACGTTTTATTCTCTTGAGTTTATAATTCAGACGTAAACATTTATTCGGTGAATGTAAACATTTTCCAATGTCTGAAATGTCGCTGGAAAAATAGGAGAAAGCTTAAGTAACAGAACGTTTAAATTAACTGGTGAACCTAAAATGAACAGTACATTCTAAATCAGAAAATAAAATAATACCATTAATCGGTGTAAGTGAGAAATAATGATATTTATCAAATATTTTGTACATACTTTGAATATTTTGTGCCATATATTGGTCTTCCACAGTAACGCACACAATTATATACGCGTGTGTGTGTGTGTGTGTGAGGCACAGTTGGAATCGGTCTGAGAACATTTATGAAAGGGTTCCTTGTTTCCTTTCGCGGCACAGCGGTTGTTAATCATAGTTTTTTTTTCATCAAAGCGGTTTTCATTTACCGCATCCCCCCGAAGAAAATCTGCCGGAGGGAGATCGGCCTTCTGCCAAAAGGCGGACGTTGGAAAGCCAGCTCGCTGAAGCGTAAACAGGATGTGAGGCATTTTTTCCCCGCGCACTGAATATTGGGTCTGCGCTAGAACAGGCCCAATTTTATACAATCCCCATAAGTAAATTATTGCTTGAGCGACGTTTTGTGAAATTAAAACGTGTTTCCTGTCCGCCCATATTATCGAATACCCAGGGGAAATTGTGATCTCTAACCGGGCAAGTACGTGCACCTCGAACTAGTAATTAACGTATGGAAATTGAAAAGGAAACGAATTAACACTTTCTTCTGTATATTCACGAAACATTAAATCGGAAAATTATTAGGGGTTATATACTTAAAAGTGTACAAGATAAAGTAATATATGTAAATGGTTTTAGCACAGAAAGTACGTTTTCTCCAATTGACACAGACCTTTTTTGTAACGTTATATTACTATTATAATAGTTACAGATTATAACCTTAAATTTTGTCGATATTTGATACAACAAATTTGAAGTTGAATATCAACCGAATGACCAAGACGGCGGTTCCTTTGCAAAAGTAATTAGTCCGAAAGATAAATTGACAAATATCGAAAGAGATCTCTCAGAAAAAGTATATCTTATAAAATGCGCTATTAATTCTATCAACGACAGGTGGAAGGAAAGGTCCTGGACTCAGTTAAGAATAGAAGTAAAATAATAGAACATTGAGCCAGCTCAAACCATTACAATGCACATTACAATTCAGGTTTTAACAGTAATTTTTAACTCTCCAATTCACTCACTCACTTCGTCATTATTTACAGAATTCCATTCAAGTATATAATTTGATATATTTCGCAGAAACAATTATTGTTAGGTGCACATTACTATTTTGGATACGGATTGTCTGAATCGGACGGAAAAAATTAAATATCCTGACATTTATTATCGCAGGGGCATTCGTTAAGTCTTCGTATCGCCCGAATGCTGAGAACGACGACAGGACTAATTCTGAGAGGAAACGGTAAACTGAAAAATTTAAATTGGACGTCAAAGGGATGTAAATAGTGATATGAATCTGGCGTCTCTTGATTGCTTCCGCGCCAAATTGAATAGACGAAGGACGCGCCGGTGAGATAACTATCGGGGAGGAGACCAGGCAAACCGAACCGAGAGCCAGCCAACACTCCTAACGAAGGAGACCAATTTCGCTCTTTTCATTTCCTCCGGGCATTTTTATAAAAATGTCGCCGCCAACCTGCAGCTTCGCTTCTTGCACAACGCGCCAATAGAACGGACGCGCGTTATAACGCGTAATATATTCTACCTACGGGTCTTCCTTTCCAATTCAGTAGTTTGGGTTGGGCAGTGCTTAATAACCACCATATCGTTGTAGCAAAGTGATACGTTACAAACGAAACATATGGAGCCGGAAGTTAAAACGTATACTAATATATTTGCGAGATGAAATTAATAATTTACTTTGGAACCAATTGGTATATTTATTTCAATCTTCAGGATACTTATGTAATTTTTTCTTAACAGGTATTAGATGATACTTTTTATTACATTTTACTTAAGTTTAGTATTTAGTTCCTATCGCTATATACCAATACACTGGATAGTATTTGAGTTACGTTTGCTGTAACAGCGCATTTTTTAATTCTTTCAGTTTTTTTTAAATGTCCTAGGCCGCATATAATATGAGGAGGCAGGAAATCTAACCGGTTGGCATACCCATCGGATGCACTGAGACATTGTTGTATTTCGGATCACCGACCATTATTGTTGTGCAACGGCAGGAAGAAAACTCTACGAGGTCATTACAGAACGCTGTAGTAAGTAACTAGAGCTCTGACCGATAGTTCGGAGTGATGTGCTTTTTCGGCCGTAAGGATCTCTGTAGAGGGCGGTATGGGTATGATGAGATGAGGGAACAGCTGTCCTAGCAGGACGGCTTTGTGTCTGCGCCCAGTCAGACGGTGGTAGAGGGACGAAGAAACTCTAATTATCTGGGGGATGCCAGAAGGGGACGGAGAATGGAGAGCCCGTGCCACTCGCAGGTAAACTGCCCAGGTGTTCCCCACGTCCTCTCAACTAATGCTCTAATCCTGCTGACCATTGGAAGCCAGATGTTTCCAGAGTCTAGCCCAAAGAGTGCTGTTTCACTATCGAATGCAGCCGGAGTTCAGAACAAGGAAATATAAATATATTGTGTGTGTGATAAAAGTTCCAAGGAAATTCGAAAAGGCCAACAACCTTAGTCTGAACTGGGTTCAAAAAAGAAACAATTAATATTCTGACAGAAATAATAATAAAAGAGGTTATTATTAAGTATCAACATTCTGAACTAGGAAGTTTAAGTCATTAATAATTAATGTTCCGAATAACTTACAATTATATTCTTTCCATATTTTGACATCGTAATTCTTAAATTTGATTCGTAGTGAAGTATATTTGTCTACATTAAGTTGTTAAATTCCCGTTAACAGTTATAAAACTTATTTAGAATAATAACAATGTTTTGCCCAGATGAATCTTTGTATACAACTTAACACAAGATGGATAAACAAACGTATGCAGTGTGTTGAAATTAAAAACATAAAAACACAAATATTCTGGATATTGTTTCGTGCTGAGTTGTTTTTGTTAAGAATCGTTATTTATTTAATAATGATTTCTTCGTTTGCTTGACATTAGTGCTTTGATGTTCGAATACAATTTGTTCTATTGACAGTAAAAGTGCAAACAGGTCCTCTCCATAAGCGAAATGTGTCGGTGTATCACTACATTAGTAACGGAATGCTACTGAAGTTGGTGAGAAGCCAAAACCTGTCTAGCAGAAGACCAAATCAGTGAGGGAGATAAGAGGATGCGAGACGTATTCCAAACACTCGCGTATTTCCTACAGTTAATTAAAATGGTTAGGATGTCTTCTGATATATTGATATTCGATTTCCTTCGCTAAATCTCTACACTTAAATAATGTTTGTCTCAAATGCCCCAACCCCCCTCCCCTTCTATCACCGTGAACTGGTTTCACTCTCTCCCTCTGTATCAATTCGTCGTTCCGAGACAATTATAAAAAACAAAAAATAGTGTAAATGACCGCCTAATAACAGGACCAGCTTGCCGAGCCACTTCTAGGATCGCACATTCCCACACTCTTCTCACTCTTCAGGGGAACCGCGCCTTTGTCGCCATTTCGTTCCAAAGTAATTATTTCAATCATTTTAAGCCATTATTCAACTTCCTATTGCCGTGACTTTTGTTTCCATCCGCTTACATATTTCCACACTTTATCATATGTGTATGCTAAAGCACATGTTCATGTGTATGCTAAACCGAACACTTTCAGCTAGATTTAGTTTGACGCATCCTTACTTCAATGCTAATAATAAAAGCTAATAAAATAATAACCAAAACTAAAGGCAATAAAACCGTTCAATCCATAGAGGGCTTTGGTTTTTTCCAAAATTTCCCTTCATATTTTTCAGTTGCTTCACTTTCGGCCAGAGGGTTCCGATGTCATTGTGGTTAATTTCATTTGACAGTCATTCTCAGTCATTCACAGTCAGAATCCGTAACCGCACCGAGGACACCAGCGAATTATTTTTTTTCGCTGTAAAGAAAATTTTTGGAACCGTCCAGTAGCAGTTCAACAACATTAAAAAATACTATAGGATTAGAAAGCGCGATTTTGAAAGCGACTTTCTAGGAAGTGCGAGACAAATATCTAGTTCTCTGGCGGTGGGGCCATAGCCATCACGGTTGTTCTGAGTGAAAAGTCTTCGGTGTAAAATTGCGGAGGAAGAATAATTCTTCACGCCCGAACGAGTCCTAGACCCGAACTAAACTAAACGCGGCGCTCAGATATGCGGTAGCCAAACTGGCGGGGAACGCACCAATTGCGAACTCGTTGTTAAATAAATATCCACAAAAATTGATGAAGTTTTGTCTCTATCCATTGTTTTTACTATATTTTGTCCTTTTCTTTTTCTCGTGGTCTTTGAATTTTTGTGTATAATAAAACATTAGTTTCATTAATTGATTAGAAACACCTTTTCGGTAGTCTGCGAGGGTCCGGATCTTATTATTCTTATTATTATTAAATCGAATTCTGAAGTTTTACTGTACACCGATTTACTGTGGAAAGGTGAATGCGCACCCTTCCGTCAAAATAAGACATAACTCGATAATTATACCTGTATTTTCGGAAAAAAGTAAATAGTTCGGAATACCTGTTTTGTGGTCTGCGTGGGTTTGGAATACCATAGTTTTTTCGATCTGTCTCTTCTCGCTGGTTTGGTCTTTCGCTAGACCGGTTTCGGTTGCTCACCATCTCCAGGAGCTCTTTTATCAGTAGGGTGGTCAGTCACTCGAATATTGGTTGTCTGGTTACTTCACTTTTACTGTGAAAGACACCGTGGTAGTTTAAGTAATGCACCAGTAATGCGCTAGATGGGCGTATTAGAATATCGCAGTATTTGTTTTAATAATGCAAGGTTTCTAATAATTTTAGTGTTGTTAATGTTGAGTGTTTGTATTGATTACCGCTACTGTAATTATTGGAATAACACATTTTAAAAATAGATGCTTTTTTCAGAAATTCGTGTTCTTTAAAGAACCAAGTTTTAATACAGCATCGAGACATTTGCAGCGGAATCTTCATTGCGTGTGAAGGAAGTACTTTAACGGGAGCGTAACGATTTACACTTCCTCCCAGCACCCGCTCTACTAAATCATAAAACCTCAAGAAGGCTAATTTCACATTAATTAAAATCAAAGGGAAGCCAATTTGTTCTGGGCCCACTTATTCTGTGGCCCCTTGAAACTTGGCGAAGCAAGTGTTGTAACACGGCTAATAGGGGCCGAGGACTTGAAAAAAGGTCAAGATCCACCCGCACAGCTATGTAATTTTCTGGCCGCCTGTATCAAATGAGGGGCTCCCATACATAATAAAATTACTGGGATCTTAAATTCGTACATTGTATTTGTCCCGAGTTCCAAGAGAAGATTTAAACCGTATGCCATTTAAATATCTCCTGTCTGGTAGATAACTTAAAATGCGTACTGTGCTAATGAAGTCCGAATCCGAGTATAACGGAATCGGTTTTAGGGGGAAATGATAATTTGTGATTCCAGAAGATATCGAATCATTATTTATATTACTTATTGCAGATATTATTGAGCCGAAACAGACCATGGGGAATTAGTTTTGGAGTGGTTTTGGCCCAATAAATCCTGGGCAGTTAACAATGGCACACCAGTTCTCCAGTGATCAGTGCACCGACACCGAGTTTCGCGAGCAGTGTAGTGAACCCAAGTGGCAAGTGCAAAGTGCAGTGCAAAGTGCGTGAGTGAATGTAGTGAGTGTAGTTCTAGTACATGTAGAATGTAAATTTCCCGATTATCACAACAATATTGTTAAAAATTCATGATCAATGTACTATAATATTTAAGTATATAAATAGTAAGGCCAATAGGCCGGAATGCATGCAGGAATCACCATTTGTATATATAGGTGTATCGATATAATATTTGTATTTAAAGAAATAAAAATAGTTTGTATTTGTAACAATGGCACGAGTGGTTGGGATGATGTCACATCATAGCGTTCCGCTATCCTGCATCGCGCCCCGCCCAACCTCAGACTTAGGCGGCCGCGGCTACTAATTGAGGGACGACCCAATGTTTAATTTCTCTCCTTTTTTTCTCTTTCTTCAACGAATTAGGTTACGTCAGGCACTGTTACCCTCATTGACCTCAACCACATAACTGTTTGTTTCTTGAGGTCAAATGGAATTAGGAAAGAATTCATGGGGCCTTTATTTTTATTAAGGCCTTTCGTACGTTTATGAAAGATTACTCAGTAGGAATATTAATAACGTAATCGTCTTCTGCATTTTATTTTTAAATCTTTTGGGTAATTACCTAGGAAATTTCTTAATTTAAAAACCGTAATATTTCTAATGGGGAATCAACAATTTCGTTATTACTGGAAAAGTATTGCCTATAGTTTTCATTAGTGGTCTAGAAATGAAATATTCGACGACAAACAACAATCCATGTTTTTGTTGTGTGTAAATACCTGAGGCTAACGCGTAACCGGTCTAAAGATCCATTCACTGGATGTAAGAATTGAGACAGAATAGCTAAGATAAGATACTGAAAAAATATGGAAGTTTTTAATGTATACATTTATAAGTAACTATTTCATTTACTCAATATTATTTCATTATTGTCGTCATCATTGTCAACCCCCCCTCCCCCACTGTAGTCGAATGGATTTATCAGCTGAGTTACATTTCTATTTTTTTTATTTATGAAACAATCAATTTTCTTTGCTCGAACCTGATTTTATATTGATAATTAAATAATTTAACACAAGCTTCCAAACTACGAATACGTCAATTTTCCTACCATATGCTATTTTCACTGTTGTTCCTTCTCTTTTATCATATCGATATTTAGTCAGTTTCTTAAGCTATTTGCACCGTTTCGGAAACGATATTAGCGCGATGTCCTTTTTTTAAAAACAAAAATAAAAACTATAATCGACACATTTAAATGGAATTTCCTAAAATAATTGGTAAAACTAAAAACAACAGTTATTGTCACAGGTATCATATTTAATTACATTCAATATTTGTGGTTGTGGAGAGACCAAACTTTTTACCCTATTTTATTTTCCTACAGCGTTTCTTTTTGTTTTATCAAAATTCAGAAATCTTGACACAACCGTTTCTTATCGCATTGAGGACAGCTTGGATTGCTTAGATTGGACCTATCTTAGCAATAATATAATAAATAAATATAAATTTGTATACATAAATTAATCTTCACGTTTTTTTTAAATGAACACACAAACTCTGTACATAACAATTCCTTTGTATCCAGGATCGTTGAGTTAATGGGAACTGAAAATCACACCTCAGCGTTTAATAGAAAAAATATATGCTGTATATATATATATATATATATATATATATATATATATATATATATATACTGTAATATATTAATATACTTTATGATAGCCATGTTAATAATTTATTTTATTTTAATCTCACTTACAACACTGTTAACTGAAATACTAAAAATTTCGTTATACCAATTCAATGTATACAAAAATTAATAAAATATCTCATAACGAACTGAAACTTATTTCTGGATATCCTGCTTCTGGAGGAATCTGAAGTATTGCAGGCAATCGATAAGCTATGTATGGGATAATGTGAATGTGTTTTACACCCACACTGGCATGTTCCTCCACGAGCAAAACTTATTTTGTTGAGCTTAGAGCGGAAAAACAAGCTTAATACTAGCTACCATTAATGGAATTATTATAATGTCATGAGAATATTATGCAATAAGAGGCCCCCACATTTAGAACATTAACCAGTAGTTGTGTTGTCAATTTGAAAGGAATATGGATAGGGACCCCGACTAACTGTTAAAAACACCTAGATGTTATTCCTTTCGTAAATAACCGTTTCCAGTTGCTACATCGCACCGTGTATCGCATTTTCACACACTAAATTAACAGAACTGACAATACGTTTAAATCCTACCTGCAAATTGAGTTAGTAATTGTGCGGCTAGTAAAAGTGGGAAAAATTAGGAGAACGACGTCGAAAGCCAGCACCCCCGCCCGTTTCTTGCTTACTCGTCAATACATTCCCAATAGACTGCACACTAAGCGACATCTTCATGCCAATCTTTGAACTATGCTATAACGCTTATCTTAAAAATATTCCTGGTTTAAAATAAATTTGTAATTACCCAATTTAATATTTACTAATTCATACGATAAATACGAAGCACCTCTTTAAGTGCAATAATTACCAATGAGTATCTAAAATAATAAGATATATGAATCGAATTAGATGTGGCTAGCCAATTTTAAAAATTAAGAGAAAGTATATTCATGTATACCTTGAAGAAGGCTACTAAATTTTGTTCTTAAACATACAAAATCTTTTTCTTTTCTTTTTTATTTATACCTATTTCCATTGTAATGTTCCAAGTATGCTGGTGTGACTTCATAATTCATATTTTCTTAGTTGAATAAGGTACTTTCAACTCCAGAAATCTAGATATATTACTGTCAGATATTATAAATATCATTAAGGAATATTAATCATAATTTATGTTTTACATATAGGTAAGAATTAAATCCACGCATATAAACAAGGGCACAAATTTATTTTTGCAATGAGCTTGTATTATTTCACAGTCAGAGGTATGTACAAAAATTTATAATAAATTCAAGTACTATCTTTATACACTTTAAAATTAATTTTTTAATGTCAATCCATTATCATTTATAATTTCAGAAAATAAAACAAATTACTTTCTGAATTATAAATAACAAAATGAAGTCATTTCATCAAGGCATATCTTCATATGTACAATATAAGAAAACAAAGATTTTAAAATAAAAAAGAACAATATATAATTTATTCTCCAGTGTGGTGTTCATTAAATTAATATAGGTATACTTCATTCCAAATATTCCCTTAAGTCCCATAATTGCTAAGAAACTTAACATGTCTATAAAAAGTAAATTAATGATAATATTATATTTGTAGTCATATTATCAAAGTAGACATGAGTAAAAAAAAAATAGTACGTTAAACTTAAGCACAGCAATTTGATATGCATCCTGTATATACAAATGTGGAATGTCAGTTTTGTGCAGCTATTGAGCATCTTTAGAATCAGATTTCATTCTTCTTGTTATTAATTTATGCGGCAAACATTGCCATTTAAAAACTGATTAATTACATAAAAAAACAAATTACAAATAAAAAGGCAACAATAATGATATGAGACTAGGAATAATTGTTATTACTGTTCAAAAAGATTTGCCAATCCATTATCCTCTGAAGTGAATGGATTGAAAAAATTTTTTATAGGCTTCGGTCCATCTAACCTTGGTAAATCCCTTATGGCTACCTTTTTACGAAACAGCTGACCAACATCACAGGCAATAAGCTGAAAAAGAAATATAATTTTAATGTCAGACTTCCACACAATAAATCTTTAAGAATGTCGCTCGATTATTATTAAGTGAATTGTATCTCTTACCGGGCTAGTGACTTTCCTGAACATCTCTTTCTTTCCCTTCTCTACTTTATTCCCCTTCTGAACCTCTTTAAGCATCCTTTCATCAAGTTTTTGTAAATCGTATATATTTACATTTGGAATCTGCTTCATAACCTAAAAATAAAATAAGTAAATTTACATATGTAATTCCTATAAAGAAAGGAACATAAAAATAAACGCATCTAAAAACACAGAATTTAAACAATAATAAAGACTACATTTCAATGTAATTATTACATTTTCTGTAACACTCATGAATATCTAAATATATAATTCCACATTTTTCAAGTCAACATTCACAACAAACTTTTACACAAGCTAAAATAAATTATGATCCATTCTGAACAGTAATGGATATTTATAAATTATCACACAAATGTATATAAGTTATAAAATATGTATGTTTTGTAACTTAATTTTATATTGTTTATATATTATTTCTTACTGGATAATTACCAATTTACTTATTTATTTTCTATTAAAAAATATTTTTTTTTAAATAAATTTTTATGACAGATCTGAAGGTTGGTAATGATGCAAGTTGGAAGGAAAATATTTTTATATGAGTAATTTGTGATTAAATATAAAATACTAAACTCAATGTTCAACAAATAATAAGTTATCAATGGGACCATGGAAGGACAGACCTATAACTAGGAAATAGTTATTGTACAGGCGTATGTATATATAAGTAATGGACCTCTAATATCTGAGGGGAAAATGGGCGAAGTACAGCATAGAGTTGTGTGCCGAGGAGGAGGAGAGAGCCAAGGTTGGAATCATGTTGTCCGTGTTGCTGGAGGCCTAAGAGAACGCTTGTGAGTATGTGTCCGGCCAGCTCTGCACTTACTCTGCCGCTTTGAACCAAATGGTTCACCACCCCGCCTACTAGGCTAGTTGCTTTCAGACTCCCAGTGCTGTCTGCCCACGTCACAGCCCTGTTCAGGATCAATATTACATAAATGTGTTCATTTATTTATCAGTTCAAGGATGCATATCAAAATTAATTAAAATCAAAATATTTGTGGTATTTACATTATGCTTTTAATTAATAAAACTTATATGTTGTACTGGCAGTGGAGAGAAGAATCACTAATAGTGAATTTCATCTAGATCGAAAGTCAATAATAAATTGGGAAATTGTAATAGTTCTAAATCTTAAAATGTTATTTAAGTACTTACTTCAAGAGACAAAGTGTAATGGCATGACAAGTTATATCATACTGCAAAACTTTTATTCCCAATTCGCTTACAACTTCACACTGTTGAGGGACTTTTGTCTCTGATTCATCATCCATATTGTTTGTAGAGTTGTCAATTCCTCCAAACAGTAATACTTTCAGAACATCCAAGTATTCTCTCGTTAGTGCACGATTCAACATATCTTCTATAATTTCCTGAAATATCAACATCAATAAGCCATAATATGGTTTAGAGACACGCAATAAGAATAAAAATTGCAATTGTCAAATCAGCCACATATTTTAATATCTGAGATGCAACATGTTTAAGTATTAAAAACACATCAATAATATTGCAAGTATCATAATTCACAAAAACAAACCTGAGTATCTGTGTTTTCATCATCAATATTCCCATTTTCTCTCAATTCCATTAAGTGCTGCCATCTAGCACTCAATCTTCCAAACACTGAGACAAATAAGGATTAAAGATCAAGACTCCGTTTTGAAAATTTAAGTTATACATAACAAAATATTTTAAAATAGATGGAAACATGTAACCCTAAATCTAAAACTACTAAACATATATTTAAATCACCCATAAAATACAACTTACTATATGGAGTAAAGTGAGCAAGAACTGGCAAAAGAACTGTATCATAACAAGAAGGTGGACAGCAATTTATGAATGATTTTAGAAAAACCCTCACAAGTGACCTTATTTTATGATCTGGAACATACTAAACAATAATGATAATTAACAATCAAGAAGAAATATGATAAATAAAAAATCCTAATTTCTATTTTATGATTGGAACTCATAAAGACTAAAACAAATGATTCAGAAAATGTAGAACACCCATTAGATTTAAATACACAATTTAATATTTAGCTTGGTATAAAAAAAGTAAACAAGGTATAATATGAGATACCTCAATAATACATCTATAAATAAACATTAGTATAACATCACTATGATAAATAGTTAACATTATCTAGAAATATTTCAAATATAAGAAACCCTCTATTATATTTACCTCAAGATTTGAAAACACAGTTGCAATAAGAGAGTGACTGATCCCAGTTACATTATAGATGTCGTGGGAGAGCGAATGAAATGCATGGGCTAATGTGTGATACGCATTTTCATGTACACTTGAAACAAAATTCTGCATCCTCTGCAACGGTGTGGTCCCAGCTTTAGTTTCACTACCCATACCTTCTGAATTAACCAAGCCCATTAAGTTTTGCTTCTCAACTTCAAGCATGAGATATGCTCCCTGATAGCCCTACACATTATTGAAATATAAACAACAATAAATACATATATATATATATATATATATATATATATATATATATATAACAATAAAATAAAATTAAAAAGAAATGCATCACAATTCATTCAATCTCAAATGGGACTTGTGCTCTACTCAGTTTATTAAATCCATTAATAAATGAATAATTTTGGCATATTATTCTATCATTAAAAAACATTCTATTCAAAAGGAACTTACAAAATTTTGTTGGATGGTTAAATTGTAGATCTAATTACTTTACAAAATATTCTCAGTTGGTCCTAAGTCTTAACCTTGAAATAAAATCAGGTACTACATGACTGATAAAAATATATACATACAAACCTCAGAAAGTATGGAAAGAGCTTGGGGTGTCGAAAGGCCATTAAGAGCCTGTAACAGTGTCAAGAGGCCAGGTAAAAGTGGAAGGACATGAGGTGTTGCAGGATTCCTATAGATGGGATTCCCTTGGCCAGTAGTTGCCACCAAGAATCCTCCTCTCGTTGCTAGTTCTGGATCTGAAGGCCACATACAACGCTTTACAACTGCCATAAGTATGTCCAAACACCACATTATCTGTTTCAAAAATTATGATTATATTTACAAAAGATATATGCCTATTATTAGGTACATGGGTGTATGAATACTTGTAAATACACACAGAAATGGAATGTTAATGCTTAATTATAAAAATTAAAAAGAATCATTAAAGAATTGACTTGACTCATTGATTTGACCTATTTTTTATACCTTAAGTAAAATACACACATAAACAGATTCCTTTGCATCACCCAACATAATTCACAGCTTAACCTATCTTAGCCTAAACATCCATGTAGCAATTTTTCAACTTTTTATAAAAGAATCAAATTGGGCCAGCAGTTTCAATGCTTCAAGATACACACCTTTAGCCATTCAGACACCATGGCTCCAAAATAATATTGGTTGTTAAATTATAATTACATACATTAATATTTAATTATGCTTGAGAATTAATGACACTTATTAAAGGTAGAATATACAATTTATTTTTATTGTATTCTAGGTAGCATATCTAATTTTAATTATAATTCAAATTTTAAATAATACACAATTATAATTTTGTCTGAAACAGTTTTCATGAAAAAAAAAGATTAATATTATTAAAATAATCTCTTTTGTAACAGACCTGTGACCGATTCTGTCCATTTGTATCGTCAGAACTTGGTTCAACAGGTGGCTTGTCAAGACCAACATACATCATGAAAGAACTGGTAGATAAAAAAGCTGTTGATGACATTGTGAGCCATGGCTGTGATATAGGTGACACAACTTCACCTACAAACCTGCACTGTCTGTCATATTCACACAGATGATTGCTTATTAACAAAAGTGCCTCCTAAAACACAACAATTTATATATGAAAGTGATAACATATATTGAAAGCTTGTAAAATATATTTAATATTTAAAAAATGAACTACAACAAAGATTAATGTACAATAAGCATATATCATAACTACAGATATTTTAACAATTTTTCAAGTTGTATTATATCATTCCGCAACAAAGTATACGCAGTTGTTATTTATTTAACACATAATATAAATTTTGGATCACCAAAGTTCCTCTTTAAAATCAGAAAGAGCCAATAGAAATTAAAGTATTAGAGACCTGTAAACATATTGCCTCCATTGTTGACAATGTATCTGGTTTATTCTGAAGACTGAGGACGATACTATGGATGCGTGAGAATACAGGCAGCAACAGAAGTGGATATTTTTGTGCAATTTTGACCATAAGGGAAGCAGCATGCCTTCTCAAATTCTTCACACCCCTCGACCTTTGATTTTTTGTTTCTCCAGGAAGTGTGAATACTAATGTTGCAAAAATTTTATCTAGTACTCTTGGTAAATAAATCTATAAACAACCAATAATTATGATTTATTTAAAACATTTTATTAATATAATTATGTATATGAAAATTTATAATTAATGTTTATAGTATAAACTAAGGTTTTGTTAAAGTCAACTAAATTAACCAGAAATTAAATAATTATGCAACAATATTTACTTTATATATATATATATATATATATATATATATATATATATATATATATATATATACACAACAAAAATGTATAAAAAGTAATATTACTTACAGCTGTTGTTTCTGGAGGAGCCATACTGAGAAAAACAAACAATGCTGATATGCATGAAAGCATTGCTGAAAGTATGAGAGGATCCGAAGGTTCAAGAGTAAGACACAAGTCCAGAAGTCTAAGTCCACTTGAAACATCAGGCCGTTCCTGGGCCATAACTAACTTTCCAAGCACAGCATCCAAGGCCTAATAAAATATATTCACTGACATTACAATATTAACCTACCTAAGAAGATATATAAATGCATGACAGTAGTGATTACTAAAAAGAAGGCAACATTTGTTTAAATCATTCTTTTTAAGAACTACCACTTTCCATCAGAAATGTTAAGAAAACGAAACCATGTACTGCTTGCAACATATATGGTGTATAACATAAAATGTATAATATAAACAATTTCATTGAACTCAGCTGGCAAAAATAATGGGAAAATTTGAGTAATAATTATTCAATTCATTAATTACAAATATTTTAGCCTCAACAAATTATATAATATCTGGAATACAACGTAAAAACTCATTTTGCCAGTTCTTGTATGTGTGCATGAGTACAAACAAACAGGTAGATTAGATGAAATGAACATAAATTCATTGAAATAAAAAAATAGTGTGTTGCACACCAAAAATATAGTAACCATAAATTATAAGCAAAGAAATGAAATAAAATTCAACACACCAATGAAAGAGCCTCCCATTCCAAATAAGAGCGAGACACTAATGTGCAAGGTTCCGTTGGGACATTAGATATTGTATCTTGTATTTGTAACTGCAACCATCTTTCAACAAATGAGTATGTTACAAGAGGTGTCACCAATGTTGCCTAAAACAAAATATAATGTACTAAGTGAAATAATACATATAATGATAAATATTTTTTAATCAAACATACAAGAACAAAACTTTCATAATACCTGTTTCAAAGTGTCTAGAAGTTCCGCTCTGTAGCGGTGGAAAAATCCGTTGAATTCATCTTCTGCATAATAATCCAGAACTGCGTAGGCTTCTGGTGTGTTTGTTGGTATATTACCTTTTGAAGTGGGATATAACACCTACAAGAGAGAGTTATGATAAAAATATAGATTTGTTCTTTGTTCTATAGTCAATCAATTCCCTCTTTTGAATTTATATTAATAAAATGAATAACAATTTATATACTTATTTACCATTTAATAAATAAAGTCCCGAATGTTAACTCTATCAGTATTTTGCTCTATATCTTTATAATGCTGCAACAGCTATATCATTACCTTTATTCTTAATAACTCAATTTTTTTATGAGGTGATTTTGGTAACAAATAAAACTGACAAATAAAATATCACATACCTTAACAATTTTTAACCCAGCTGCTTCAACCCATTTAGGAACAAAACTAAGAAAGACTTCATCTTTACATATCAGGTCATGTTTCATGAAAGATATCCAAAGGGAATTTGAATAACTGACAAGTGTGAGTGAAGGATGCCTCGAAAATGTGACTATTGCTTCAAGGAACATTTCAAAATTTGGTGGCCTAGCCTGAGTATCTTTTACCCATAGAGTGGCCAACTGAGAACCAAGACCAACTAGTACCTGCATACAACACATCTTTAATTAAAAGTCTCCTTTAATTACACACAGATTATTAAAACAGATTAAAAATAGTTACTTTCAATATTTTGAAAACATTTATTATCTTAAATAGTACCTTACAAATATAGAATTTGTCATCTATTTAAATCATTTAATTAAAAGGTGTTCAATTTTTTTCACTTTGTATATATCAAAAGGAAGATATTCAAAACAAATGGACAAAAATATCACAAAAGTGATACCGCTCACTTATTTGGACTTAAAATAGATAGGCCAGGATTCTATGCCAGTATCAATATAGCATTTCCTTAGTAATATAGTGAGGTATTTATGCACATCACCTGAGATAAAATATTCTATTACTTCCATCAATATGCTGTTATAACACTACCTCATAACCAAATAGATAGGCAGTGAGAAAATTATAAAAAAAGATTAAAAATCCAAATGCTTGTGGAAGGAATTTTAGTCAAAACATCAACAAATGACAACAATAAGATGTTTCATCAGCAGAAAACAAGTGTAAATACTTGTCTTTATATTTTTTTCAAGCTGAGCTCTGCATAACACTCTTGCAAATAGATATAATAGATAATAATACATAAGAATTCATACAAATAGAGAGAAGACAGGTTACCCCTAACCATTCATATATTCACCCCTTAATTATGAAATAAAAGCTTTAGTGCTTATATTTTAATTTCGGTTATTTAAATCTGTCTAATTTCTGACTTACCCTTGCTAATTTTTTAAGGAACTGATAATTCTTATTGACAAACGTATCAGCTGACTGAAAAATGCATCTCATTGCATCATCACTAAATAGAATCAACAATGGTCTCCTATCTTCAACTTTTCCTTTTCGTGATAATATCTATAAACAAAAAAATGATATATTTATCTAAAACAGTGAAGTAAGTCACATAATTAAAGAAAAATAATAAAGGAAAAATGTTTACAGAAACAAAATGTATACAGATAAAAGTAACAGTTTACTGACATAAATTTAATTTAACAGGTGCTACTGACACCTACTCCATACAAAGGAATAATTTATTGCAAAGAGTATATCACTGTATTATTGCATTCAATATGGCTCAGATTGTAAAAGTAACCTCACGTAAGAAGGCTAGTCACTGGTTCAATTCTCAATGACAGACCAAAAACTCAATAAATTGAAAATGTAATATAGCATTTTACTTTAAGCTAGACTTAAAGCAATGAAAGGAAAAAATAGGATGTAGATAACATACATTATTAATATAGAAATTAATCCTATTTTGAATAATTACTTCCTAAGAATTAACAAAATAATGTCACAGATTGCAGGCATTGATGACTGCACAATGTTTTACTATTATTGAATGATGTGTAATGAAAAAACACCTGTAATAAACAGTCGGCAGCACCATCTTGAAAGTGTTCATTATTTAATAGTAAACATAAAATTTGTAGCAACCTTCCGTCATCTGTCATAATATGGGTCATTGCAACCCATTCAACAAAACCACTAAGTGTCAAAAGCACCACCTGAAATCAACTCATATCATACAGTAATGCTAATAAGAGTGTCAACTGGGAAGTAATGAAGTCCATACACTAATTTATACACCTAAGTACCACAATATATACATATACAGCTATAATTCTTAATTTGAACTAGGCCACTGGTAACTGTTAATACAGCAGTTTTAAACCAGCAATCTTCAATGTTCTAGTATTAATCATGTGTACATTACATTATCATGAACATATTTCAAAAAGATAAATTATTATCAGGTCTCACAAAAACATTAATTACCTGTACAACTCTCGCATGTGAATTTGCTTCTGGTAAATTACCAACCTCAGAAAATGTATGAAACTGTTTTAAATGTTTTTCGAGGAGGCCAAGAAAGAATGAAAACAAATCTGCCATGTTTGTAGTGAGAGCTTGGTAAATGTCTTTCCGCCTCTGATTTGACTCCAAGGTCTGAAAACATTATAAAGTTGCACAAAAGAAAAGTATAACACAAAATACTATAAACAAATGGTTATTTAAATTTCTGACAAATTTTCAAATGACAGCCAAACATATTTGAAAGTGGTGCCTTCTCACTCCAAGTGTCAAAATTATATTATTTTAAATCCTTGTAACTTTAATTTACTCCGTAAAATTTACATTTTCTTTTTAAATACAATACATTTATGTACCAATAATGAAATATATGTGCATAAAAAGGGTTTTTTCTGTTATTGTAAATTACTGATTGTATTAACCAAAAAATCATTATAATAATGTTTTCAATTATCAATTTCACAAAAGATATTTACATGCACAGAACCACACAAAATAGATAAGTAAATAAATTAATGTGAATGAAATAATAGTATTAATTAGAAAATGTCCTAGACAATATTAATTAATAAATAATTATTATCTGCAACAATTGAAATAACAGCAATCATTTATATATATATATATATATATATATATATATATATATATATATATATATGTGTGTGTGTGTATATGTATATTGAATGTGATTACATAGATACCTGTAAAACAGCAACATCTTCAACTAAACGTAATAAAACTAGAAGGACAAGTTCAGTCTGTACACAACCTCGAGAACAGCAATGGTTCAATTCAACCAAAAGAGTACTCCACTGTTGAGGCCATTCCCTTTTTATCATTTCGACAACAACTCTTGATAATGCATCACGCATATGTGCTTTTTCAATAAGCAAAGTATCCATGCCACATTCAACCAATCTCATAGCATTTTCCTTTGAATTAAAAACAGATCAACAATTTCAGAGTATTTTCATTTTATATAAATGTAAAATTGAAACAAAACAAATAGGGGGAGGAGGCATCATATTGCTTAGATGTCTAAGACAAGAAGCACATATAATACGAAACTGCATCCAAATTCATTAAACTTACCATAGGGTGCAAATATAAAAAAGTCCTTTTGGAATCCAACATTTATAAATTCTTGATACTCAAAAATGTGTTCATTTTTCTTTAATGTCACAGAATGAGTTAAGAATTCAAGAAATTACCAATTTACATTGCAGCCTTTCATTTCAGTGGCTTTAAGAGTATATTTTATATTCTTTAAATGTTGGGTCAGAAACAAATAATTATGCTGACAAGGCAAAACACAAGAACAGAGAGTTACAGAGCAATCTTATGAGTTGAGTTTATATTAAAAATTGATAGCGAGTTTAGTAACAAAAGTTAAACAAATCATCTAAACTGCAAATTGGATAAAATTTAATTGAATACATTTATAGGCATGTTCATGGTTATTTTCAGAATACAGGCCCCATTTCCTGTAATTAAATAAGTATTTTAATTATAATACAACCGCTCACCTTAATGAACAATTTTTCTTGTTGGTTCATATTGTACCACCTATATTTAATGCAATGTTCCATAAGTTGAAGACCGAAATGACGAACAAAATGAGAAAAATCAGGTTGTTGGGCAAGATATAATCCACACTGTACGCATAAAGGGTTCTTTTCCTTAAAAAGTTCACAGGCATTGTAAGCTTCGAGCCTTTGATGTTGTGAAGCCGAAGGGTCCATGGTGAGCTCTACAGCAGCAGCCAACTGCCCAGCAACTGTGCTTATTTCGACATCCATTGTACTAAACCAAAATTAATTTATAAGATGTCATAAATTCTTGTTTTCTTGCAATATATTGGTTGTATGATTCATTCAAACTTTAATGAGGTTTTAAACAACCTAATTCTTTGCATTGGTATGCTGAAACTTGGTATGCTATACAAATACATGAATTTATGAATCTCTATATTGATTATTAAACAAATAAACTGTGAACAATTTAACTTTATTTATTATGCATAAGGGAAATAAAGTTTAAAATTCTACACTTGGTATATCTTAACAAATATTCATAAAATGTTAAAATGTTCATACTCACTCTGTTTATTTAACCCAATTTAAAAATTCTCATCCATATGTTTCTTCAATAATAATTTGGGGGTTTAGTGACACTGTAAATTCAAATTAGGAATAATGCTATTTTT
This sequence comes from Lethocerus indicus, assembly GCA_019843655.1. NCBI lineage: Eukaryota > Metazoa > Arthropoda > Insecta > Hemiptera > Belostomatidae > Lethocerus > Lethocerus indicus. The sequence goes on from JACDQD010000004.1 coordinate 9,699,936, forward strand.
TTAAACGAAAAGACACACATTGTTACACACATGCTGATACAAACAGGATTGGAGTTATTGTCACAGTTAAATAAGTACAATGACATTTTTATTAATAGTAAACCTTTTTTAAAAACTTGAGTATTTTAAAAACAAGAATTTTTACGTAAAATTGTACCAATTAACAAAAAAATGAAGAAAGAAAGCCGGGAATGAGATAACAAATTAAAATAAAGCAGGACCGTTAGGTCACCGAAATTTCATTATTAAAAATACGAATGAAATTCCTATAGAGCTTTACGGAAATAAAAAAATGTGCTAATGCCGGTGAGAAATGTGACACTGCATGAGTTGAGGTTACATCCTAGTTCGGCCTGTTTTCCAGCATAACGTACTCTAAATAAAGACATTGCAATCATAACAATTTACCCGTTTCTATAAGAAACCACGAAGTGAATGAATTAACCGAAAGGGATGCAATTATAAGCACAACTCTGCACGAAAGCTGTTAAATACATATTCACACCATACCGTACTTCCGTTTGAACCTAACCTTAGAAATGTTTATGTAAAAGTAGGTTCTGAAGTAAAATTTCGTTGGCTGCTCTGTATAATGTTTTGATGAAAATTTGAAAATCGAGATCCAAAAATCTGGGAAACAATTGAATACCAAATGAAATACAAAAAATTGAATATTTTATAGCTATAAGAAAATAGTAACAAAACATAATGAATATTAAAATAATTGCAATGTAAATAATTATCTTAACTGTCCGTTTTGGAAAAACATACAAGGTTATATGTTGTAAAAGTACGTGTAAATATTAGTTAATAATGACTGAAAAAAGTCTAAAATATCAAATATAAAACTGACGCATAATTGGCTAATACAATTTTCCTGAACAAAATATGCCATAATTCCACTTAATTAACCAGTAATTCATGTAATTGAGTTCATTTATTTAGCCTGTTTATCAGTATGAGAGTTTAATTTATAATGATTACAGAAACATTTAAACTTCTGACTATCTTGTGTGTAATTTCCCGGCTATAATCCCCCTGTGGTACCTAGATAAAGTAAATTCAGAAACAAAATAGTCATATTTTAGTTATATAATCTATGTTGTTTGATTCTTAAAGAAATGCAATATTTTTTATGGATAACAAAATGGATTAATTTTATAATATCTCGTCACTTAGGTTGGGCTTTATACTTGTTTTAGTTTCGACGATAATAAGCACGGAGAGTTATAAATTACAGTCGTGGATTCTAGTAATACATTTTGTAATGGTTTTAAGATCAAATATTCAGTTTCTTTACACTATCTACGAGAACATTAAAATAAAATGAATCTTTTAAAGATTCGTATATGAAACAACAAAAGTAAAAATATGCGAAAAGAATCATTTCTTTTATTTATGAATATTGGTAGGTAAAAAATTACGAATTAATGAAAATGTTCCATAACCCCTCCTGGTCAAATTAGTATTAAAAATGTTTTAAACAGTTATATGCTATAGCTTCTAATGATCAACACAATCTAAAGTCAAGGTCAAATAATCAAAACCAACTAATGCAACTAATTTAAATTAACCTAAGTATGTTATCAGTAATAATAACTGAAATATGGACTTATTATTCATGAATTTACAGCACTAAAATTGGATGCACAATTATATTTTGTTGATATATTTAATTTTTTTAATTGTGTATGTTATTCAATAGGTTTAGATGGAGCTTAATATTCAAACTTAGCTATTAACTCAATTAATCTTAGGGGAAAAGTGGATGAAGACAGGGAGGAAGGTGAAAGGGAGAGACAAATGATTTATTATAAATTCTTATACATACATTCAAATTATGAATAAATAATGTAAATGAGTTGTTGACAATTGTTAATGACCCTCTGTCAAATGAAAGGGGGAGGGGTAGTATATGATATATCATTATTTCAAATTTTATTAGCAATCAGAAAATGGTCAGGATCTTTAGCAGGGGTCTTATAAAAAAAAGTGCAAAGCACATTTGTTATTAAATTTAAGATATGCACCCTGATACCAAATTTATTTTAATTCATAAATAAAATGCAAGACAAAAATGTTCTATAGATTTGCGAAGCATTTCTGATAAATAAATACTTAACAAATAAAATAGAGAAAGATATTAATTGTATCATAAAGATGGTGATCTGCCTCATGTTTCTAAAACTCACAGATATTTTTTGTATAGTACTTTTAAAGAGTAACTTTGTGTATCCACTATGTTACTTTATTATTTGTGAAACTTTATAAATGTTTATTTTTCATGTGTTATCACCAGTATGCTGTGCTGGAAATAGTACACAGTTCTGGACATGCATTGTTATATTTATCAATCTAAAGTTTTTAACATTTTTTCAACACCTTCACAAACTGTATATGCATTTTTAGTAACTATTACTATAAAATAGTCAGATTATGACCAATCTGACAACCTCACTTCAGGAGAATTGTTTCCTTGAATTTGCTTGAGCCAAAAAAAATACAATAAAGACTGAATAGTAAAAAATTATACTTGTAAAAATAGATCAAGAATAAGATGTTTAGAATACAAAAACCAAAATTAATTTCTATATAAATACAAACATGTACCCATGGTATTTAGAACAGAAAAAATGATCTCAGAATAGGGCTAGTCTCCTGGCTATCTATTTTAAAAAGTGACCTTTCCTCTGTCGATAGGACAAGATTGTGCGTATCGCTACATAAATGCCCGTGTTAAAATTGACTTGAATGCATAATGAAAATGTTTCTATCACTCTTCTTGATTACAAAGACCTTTTCAAAATAGTAGATATACTTCTAGCATTTCATTACAGTGTTACCTGTTAAGAAATAAAATTGTCAAATTATATGTGCTAGTATTCATTAAAGAGATACTTCATTACTTCTTATTAGCCATAAGAAGATGAATTGCTGTACAAAGGAAAATTTGTTACAGGACTATCTAATTCCAATTAATGAATTAAACAGAGTCAAATTGTACAAAAATATTTATTAGCTTTATAATTTAGGAAAATTTCACTTGTCTTATAAATTTAAGTCAATCGATTTCTGAATTTCTTCACTTTCTTCAATAACTACTTCTATGTTTTCATCTTTATTACTTTCAATCCTTCTATCTTTGAGGTTCCCAACTCTTGGCTCATGTAACCTCCAGGTTAGTTGTTCAGTTATTTCTCTGAACTGCATTTGACATATATTAGAAAACATGTTATTATTTGAATTATTATTACATTATTAAATATAGGTAAAACTATTGAAAATGAGTGATTTCAGTGTTATATAAAAAACATTTTCACAACTTTTGAAATATGCTTAATACAACTCATTTGTGCATGCAGTATTAGAAAACAAAAAATTCTATAATTCAATCACCTGTGAGTCTAAATTAACGAGGAACTGCAGCCAAAGAGTAATGCCCAGGTGTAATTGATGATTCATTAAATCAAAAGCCTTATTGGGCAGTTGGCATGTGGAGAAATTATTATCAGCCCCCAAATCTATACATGAATCACCTAGAAAAAAAATATTCTTCACATTCATTTTTTTATTGGAAACCAATCCATAAATATGCTCCATGACTATCCATGAAAAGCCAATAAAATAAAAATGTCCTTGCAAAAATAGTTTCATTTTTGTTCATTGAGCAAATATTATTATTCAAATATCCCACAAATATCCAAACAATTCAACATGATCTTACTTTGTACTAGTCGGTCTAATATCTACAATAATTGAAATGAATAATCATCATTAAATTATGGTAAGTTAGAGTTGCCAGTTTCGAAATACGTTTTAAGAACTATAGATGGATTAGAACAGAATCATTTAAAAAGAAATAAATATTTCCAGGCTTACTCAAAGTGGACGCAAAAGAAGTATGTGAAGGAGCTTGATGTTCAATAAGTTCCTCTAGATTTTTGAGCCATTTATCCAGAAGACTACGGTACTCACGTAATTGACATGAGACATCCTGCTGAAATCTAAGGTAAGACAAGGTGTACTTAAACTGAAATTTTAAAATTAAAATTTAAAAAAGTTAATATGGCAATGAAAATCACCTGTGGAGTTTGAATAAAGAGTCATGTAATTTCCTTTGGCATAACACTGCACGTTTGATCCTTTTAACCAATTTCCAATCTGGATTTATCTCCAGAACATTATCATAACGAGCAATAGAGCTACAAAAAGAACAATAAGAGCATGTAGATAAAAAAATGTTTTTAATAAATAAATAGGAGAAGAAGAAATGATTGTGTTATACTTTTTGTTACTTACCTATTATAATCACCAAGTATGGCATAAACATTGGCCAATGCAAAATGCCCTAAAGGTTTGTAGGGTGCATGATCAATAGAAGACTGCAATAATACAGCTGCTTCAGCAGTACAATTTGCTCTTTGTAACATTACACCCAAATTGAGCAGAGGAGCAGCTTTGTATTCTCTAAAAATAACAAATAATTTTTTATGTATATTTTGGTTAATGTTTTAAAGATATTTCACTATTACAAATATTTTATTAAATTACGAATGCTTTAGTATTCTCCTTGGTGACAATTTAACAATACAAATTTTAAAATGTAAACTGAATGTAATAAATAGAACAGTGGAATCTTCATAACACTCCTCTTTTCATCTATCTTACACAGTCAAACTGATTAGATTGCTTTTCAAAACAATACCCCACACCTTAAAATAAAATTGTATTTCAAATAACATCTAAATCAAGAAATAAAATTTATTTTGTATGAATTACATGCAATGTAACTATAGAATTACAAAAAAAAATATTAAGTACAGAACAAAATAAGGTTTCAAATATTTAATAAAAATGAGTATATATTAGATTTTAAGATAATATGAAATAAATGAGACCATACTCATTACCAACAATAAATTAGCCAGTTTACATATTAACAGTTAATATTTCAAAACAGTATTAAGGAGAAGAACTACTAGTTCAAATAATTAATTTCAATGTTATTGCTAATTATTAATGAATAATATAAAAAGAAATGTTACATGCAAATAAATACTATAAAAAATATTCTATTTCAATACTTAGTCTCATGTGCACAACTTTTCAAATACACATTCCTCATATCATGTTAATTTATATGGAAATGCCCAAAATTCCTAATATAAAAGATAAACATATTTAAACAAATAAAGTAACGAAAAAACAGTCTTAAATAAAATACAATATTATAACAATACCTGGAAGCAAAATGAATAGCCCTTTTTATACAATCCAAAGCCTTCTGTCCATTACCAACTTTTCTCCAGTGCAATGATGCTAAATTGTACAGATACCATGATGTCTTATTTTTCATAAGGCCACTATAAATCTGGTCTTTTGTTAAAGGTACATCAATATCTCCTTCTTCTGTCCAAGAAATGTTCCATGGTTGTGAAAGGACCTGGCAACATTATCGACTACATTAGTGGGTACAGTAGCACATACTCATGCATCAATATAATTAATAAACTAACAAAAATGAGGTGTACTTGCAAATGAGGGAATGTAGCCATACTGAATTTAAGTGGCATAATTTTGTTGCAGTCCAAATCGAAATTCCCACATTCTCCTGAGGGATCCAAATGATTGACACTGTTCAGAGACATTAAAAATAATTGAGAAATGAACTGGACCACTTCTTTCCAAATGTATAATCACATATTTATGACTAGCTTTTATTTCAGAACTTTAGTAAATTGTCATAATAAATGTTACAATGAAAATTATACATACTTGACCTTATAAGAACCTATATCTACAACTGAGGTGTACAAGTCTTGATCACTCAGTTGCTTCATGGCCAAAATGCAGTCGGGATCTGTCAAATTAAGGTTGGCCAATTCTGACGTAGTGTCCAGACGTGACCACCGAAGGTCAATTTCTTTTTTTTGCTTAACCAATTCTTCGTACAATTTAACTACATTGCGAGACCTTTCCTCCTGATCCAAAAATGAAACCAGATCATATGGCCTTTTCAGTCTAAGCGCTGAATCGAGCTAAAATAATTTGTATGTCAAATCCTTCTTGAAAACCAAAAACTCTAGGCTTGGTTTAAACATTTTTAATGTCCAAAGACAACTTCTAATATACAAATCGCTTTGTATAGTTACACATTTTATAAAAAGGAAGCAAAAATACTGATTAGTTGGTGCCAATTGAGAGAAAACCTTTTTCCTTATTCCTTCAGTTTGCAAAAACATAAAATAAGGTGAAATCTTCCATGCACTCAATGAAACAATCAAACTAAAATACAATGGCAGTCGATAGGAAACAAGTTTGAACGAGGAAGAAGAACTAGATATCACTCTGATAGTACTGTTTCTTGATATATCACGTACGTCCTAAGAATGAACGTACTTAAATCGCATGACGTTCGAAGAATAAAATCGCCATGGTTCATGGTTGGTATTACAATTTAAGTAAGCACCTTTGGCTGTATTCGCCCATTTTCCGTCACTATCCAATGTGTCGAAGCAGTAATCCGAACGACAACATCAAAAAATGTAAATAAAGAACTTAAAGTTTGTATTTTAAACATCATCAAAATATGTGCTCATGATTTTGGAACTATTTATATTGCCATTGCTGACAACTGAAAAAAAGTGCTGGAAGACTTCATTCAGGGACGCCGACATTAGAAATGTATTTGCATCGTACTTATAGTGACAGATAATTAAGGAAGGTTTCGGAGAATGGTTCCACTATGGACAAATATTTTTAACACCCGCATGCATATCTCCTAAATTGTCAGAGGAAAAATACACCTTATAATAAACACTTATTTGGTAAGATTAATTCAACCATTTCTTTACGTAAAAATTTACATTTGAAAATAAATAAAGGAACAAAAAATTATAATATGCTATTTGTATTTAGAGAAATATTTGTTGACAATACCAGTGTCCAGTACTGTGAGATAATCCTGAATTATTTTGTGCCCCTCCCCATATATTAATTTGTTTAATTTTATCAATTCTTGAAAAATGTCTTCAATATTAGGATGATAACAGAACGGTCCCCTGCCGAATAATGAATGGAACAAAAGTATAAGATATGCATTTCGATTGATTTTAGAATTTTCACATTGTGAATTGAATTTTCACAAAATCATTTTCGTTGTGCAAATTTGGTTTTTACTTTACTAATATCACTTCTATCCTGCGATAAAATAAATGCTCAAATAACAGAAAAACGTACAAGTATATAGGTATTTACATATTGTAGATTGACAATGTATGATAAAATACTCATTTCATGTTACGTATTTCATCCAATTTTAAGAGTGTATTATGATTCCTTTACAAACCTCACTTTCAAATCACTTTCATATTATCAATAGCTGTTTTGTAATTAAGCAGGTGTAATTAATTCTTGGCTCATTTAGTCAAAAATGTCTCCGAAGGAAAAACCTTCCTATTATTAGAAAATGTTAACATGTGCTAATAACTCGCAGATTGCTTTAAAGTTTCAAACATATAATCAACGGATATTTACTGTGAAGTTTTTTCTCACTCTAATGCTAATGATATTTGGGGTATGTTTTTCTACATGGTATAAAAGAAAGTATTCTGTAAACAATATTGTTAGAATTAATATTCATATTTACAATTTGGAGCGATCCTCAAACATTACTTTAATTTTGTCTGACTAATCTCTTCTAATAATACCTAATGTGAACTTTAAATTCTATCACGAGGATTTTACAAGTTCTGGGGGCCATTACTGTCCAGTAGTTGTCTACACTGTCACTGTACGTCGTAGTGAGAAAGTGTAGGGCAAGGTCAGTGCCTTTGTTTAAAAGAAGTGTGATTTCGTCATTTTGCGTTAGTCGCAGCTGAACCCTCCTTCTGGTTGTTTCGTTAGCGCAAATTTACTTTTTTATATTGTCAGCATCCAGTGTGGGCTACAATACCTAAACAAAACTCTCTCAGAGATGGCACTCGTAAGTCAAGTTCGTCAGAATTTCCACGCAGACAGCGAAAACGGAATAAATAAACAGATCAACATGGAATTATACGCAAGCTACGTATATTTGTCAATGGTAACAATATTATTGACTAATCTCGTAATATAATACTCTCTTTATCCATTGCTGAAGTAAATTTTTCCATTTGCTGTTCAAGGCTTATCATTTTGATCGAGACGACGTCGCATTGCCAGGTCTGTCCCACTACTTTAAGAAAGCCTCGGAAGAAGAAAGGGAACATGCAATGAAATTTATGGCGTACCAAAATAAACGTGGAGGCCGTGTGATTTTGGAAGACATCAAGGCACCTCCCAAGAATGACTGGGGTGTTGCAGCAGATGCTGTTAGTGCAGCTCTTCAATTGGAAAAGGATGTAAACATGGTATGGATTTCTTTAATTCTTGACAATATATATTATTACTGAAATCTATATATTGTTTTTGATTAATATTTTCATTAGATTCTGTTTACTCTAAAATATATGTAATTCATTGCCATTGTACAAGCTTGTGACATCCCATCTGCAATTGTTACATATCATGTGGTTGATAATTCAAATTGATTAACCAATGTCATTTTGATAGTATGTCATTGTGCCATAAATAGATTGTGGTTTGGTGGCATTTGAAAATTAAATTGTCTTCTCTGTCATCAACCATACCTTATATTAGGCAATATCCAAAATGACCTTAGAACCTAAAACAATTATATTAATGTAATAATGTTTGTGCAGTGTAATTTTTTAATTAGAAACATTTGTTCAATTTTATGCTTTGGACCATAAGTTGGAATCTCTCATATGCAGTGTAAGCAGTTTTTGATTAAATATAATTTTTATTTAAAATATATTTTTGAGTTAAATTCAACAGTTCTAAATGAATACAAATTTTCTGAAGTTGTAACTGCTTAATTGACAAATGTAAACAAGGTCAACAAAATAGAGAGAATTGTATACCAGGTTGTTCAAACAGAAATATGCAGTATCCCAGGAAAAATTCATTTTACATTAAAACAGTGAATTATTATCATAGTTCTTGTTTATGTTCAATAGAATTGTTTGAGATTAATAGTTGGTCAAATGGATTAATCAATCTAATAATTTAGTATCACAACAATCCTTGAAAACAAGGCCTTTGGCATTGGTGACCTTTACAAATAGGTTTCACTGTGTTACCAGAATGTCTGTTTAATCTTTGAATTCTTTATTGAAGCTAGTTATCAATCACTGGACATTTTTGTAGATAGAAAAAGCATTACATTATTCTGTTTTAGAATATAAAGTAAGTTATACTTTCAACAAAATATTATATTGTAAATAGTATATGTTAAAATAATTACCTGAAATAGCTGCACAGTATGCAATTTATATAAAACTAATTACTTATTTAACAATTGTTATGTTGGCAATGCTTCCTAATATGTAACAAATATAACACTTCATAATTAACTGGAGATGATTTTATGATATTATTCTTACAGTTAGTACTTCACAAGATTGTTGTTTCTTATATACATTTATATTACAGAGCCTGTTATCACTACACAGCATTGCCTCGGCTCACAACGATGCTAATCTATGTGACTTCCTCGAGAATGAATTCCTGCAGGAACAAGTTGATTCTATCAAATCGATTGGCGACTTATTGACCAATATAAACCGTGTTGGCGAAGGATTGGGCATTTATATGTTGGATAAGGAGTTGAAATCTTAAATACTTATTCTGATATTTTTCTCCTCTCTTTTGTAGTAATGTCGTCATATATTATTTAGACTCTTATTAGATTTCACAAGTTTTTTGTTGTATTGAGCAATGATCTAATCATTTTATTGTTTCTAGTGATAAGCTGGGATCTGTACTCACTTTACCTTTTTTGTAATATAATTTTTGTTTGAATCTCATTTCTGCCTAATACTGGTTCATAATAGTCCATCAAGTATATATGGCATATGTAAATCTTTAAAATGATATAGAGGCAGAGCTAATATTTTGTTATGATTTTCTAGTTGCTTGGTGTACATTTTTTGTATTTGTAAACTTACGTATACTTTTATTTGTATCATATTTATGATTAATCAAGAGTTCTTAAATTGGCTTGTATTTATTGTATACCTACAGTATCCCATTTTTGTTGTTTATTGTGTGTGGGGTTTACATTTCATGTGGTACCCGGCTTCTTGTGTGGCAACATCAATTCTCACCAGACAAAACATATCCTTTAAAATCAGGTAAAATTGTGCACAATGCCTCTGGTAATCAATTGTGCCTTAAAAATATTTAGGAACAAAGATTCATATAAAATCCTTAAATGAGTAACAGTAATCTTAGTTATTAAGGACAGGTTTGAGACAGCTGGCTGAGCAAATTCAATTCTTGCTCTGGAGGTAAAATAAAAAAAATATATTTAGGGTAAGTGTAAACTAGGTTTACATGAATGAAAACATTATGTTTAGCTGATAAAATGCTTAGAAAAAAATAAATACATATATTTTCCACTTTATTGTTAACCAATGTACCAAAAATGTACCTTGAAAAAAGAATGATATGAAGTATATGAATAGTTTTTTGGGTTATTGTATCCAGTCTAGATGTTTTTTAATCATTGTTATTATGGAAACTGCTTTTTAGTGTATGCCTTAAAATGAAGTTTTCTAAAAAATTAATTCATGGTGGATGGATTGTTGAAATTGATTTTCATATTTTTTCATTATTATGCCAGTAACCTAATTTAAAATTTGGTTAATAATTGAGCAGTTTTAATTTCATGTTTACTTTCATGAGTATTTTATACACACACACACACACAGGATGCACAACAGATTACACTTTTTTTATTACAACTAATTTTTTCTACTTTTTTGGAAGTAGGAAAAATAGTATCGGTTTTATTCTGTATTTATGGTGTAAAAATTATAAATCCTACTTGTATTCCAGCATCTTTGATTAATTTTGACCTTCAAAACCGTGATTGACATCTAAATGGAAGTCAATTGACTTCTAGGTTTAACTAGACCACAAACAATAATTTAGAATCCGGATTTAAAATAAACCATATTTAAAATTTGTAACTTTGGTATATATTTGGTAATGACATAACAAAATATACATCTTTTATTTAACTATAAGCATTAAAAACAATCTATGACTATATAATTAATGGCTTGAGCATAAAATAAAAAACAAAGTGACAAATGTTTAATATATATACAACACCTGACTAGACAGTCCAGTTCTTATTTATACACTATATAATTTGATGAACCAAATAAAAACATTAAAGCTTGTTATAATATCTCATAATTTAAATATTTCCTTCAATAATGTATATTGGCAATGTAAAAATTCGTACCTGATAAATTAACACCTTGATTTTAATTTGTTTTAGCACAAGCCACTATCGACAGATATTAAACTATAATATAAATAAAATACATTTTTTACACAACTAATTTTCTTGGCATACACTAAAAAATTAAAGTGTCTTTTTTATTAATAAAAGAATGATGGAAAGTAACAGAAATAAAAGCAGCTTGTTTTGTACAACATAAATTACAAGATACTATCATGCAATTTACTTGTTCATAACTATTATAAATATTTCAATAAATAATCATTTACATTAAAATGTTCCAATAATACAAATAGCATTAAAATTAATATTAATAACAAAGAACTGAATATACAGAAATAATCAGGTATGTGTTGGGTTTAATTAATATTCAAATAACTATTTACTTCACTCAGACTTACAGTAGTAACTACTAACTGCAAGGTGGCATCAGCTGAGAAGGTTTAGGAGGTGGAGTAGGCGGCAAACGAGTTTCCACAACAGGTTCAGGGGGTATAGGCTAGAAAAATGTAATTTTAATTGTTAGATTTATGTTGAATTATTAATCTATTTATCAAGTACATGCAAGGTGAGTTTTTCTAAGTTAAATAAGATCAAGTCTAACCAATTTTTGCAAAATGTCGCATTAATTTGGATATTTTAATGACTTAATATAGAATTTGTTTTATTTAACTTTCTCTATAGCAAAATGAGCTTCAAAGACTTTTATGCACTGTAATATGGCATTAATAACACATACTTTATTACGTAGCCTCAGTGGGGGAGCTGGTTCATGAGATATGGCATCTTTTCCAGCTTCAGGAAGATTACAATAATCTGCTTCCCTCAACTTTGCTGGTAGTGGTGGAGGTATAAGATCCTCTTCACTGGCTGTTGAATCCGTCGTACCTTAAGAAACAATTACACCATCAACTAATTTATATTATAGTATATATATAAATATTTGACATGACTATATATAAAATTTAAACTTAAAATGGTAAATCAAAAATAGTACAGTTAAAAAAAACTAAAAAAACTAATTGTGAAAGATTACCAATTGAGTCCCTATTGCCATTGGTAGTTACAATTTTCGGCTGAAACTGTCCACTTGGAGGTCTGCTAAGTCTCTTCTCCTTTTCAACCTCTGATCTTAATGGTCTTGTAGGAGTCAACTAGAAGAATATGATGTTTTATCAAATTAATTTAAAGTAATATTGAAGTGTTAAAATAAAACAACTATTGAATTAGTTTTTCCAAGGTAGATTAATCTAACCTGTTGGTTAAGCTCGAAAACAATCTCTTTAGTAGAAGTCAACAATTCATCAGGGGTAGACATGTACCATTGTGACCTGGCTCTTTCCGAATCTGTGCTATCTCTGTTTGTGTTCCGCCTCTTTTTTTTCTTCTCCTTTCTTGAACACGTTCCTGTGTTGCTCACTGTACTTAACACTGAACTCGTCCTAGACGGGGTCCTCAACTGTATACTACTGGCCCTATGGTGTACCCGGTAAAGAAAAAAAACTGAACAAAACTATTTTTAACCAACAATTATAAAATAATAAAAACAAAAATAAAAATGATACAAAAACTTTTTTCGGTCTTGTATGCTCCCCCCGCCAAAAACTCAATATTAAAACAAAAATAAATTTTAATAATAAATACAAATGCGCATAAAAAAAAACTATGATGACTTGATTGGGAATTCCATTACCAACTGCTCAATAACAAAGTTACATGTTATATTCATATTAAAATAGTATTAATACTATGATATGTGACATTGCATGTTACACTCGATACCGAAAGCATAGCATATATAAAAATGTCTACACGTTGAAGACAAATGTACAAAAATCTTACAAAATTCTAAATGATACTGACTGAGCATTTTTAAAAATTATATTACAAAAGATCACTAGCACAGCAGTTATAGAAAACACGAATTATAAAAAGGGAGCGGGGGTGAGTTTGGGGCAAGAAAAGACACTGCCTAATGAGATCCTGGGTGGAGGAAGGCGAAAATATTTAACTTAGATGAAGCTTGAGACTCGCAAGGAAGACACCTGCAGAAAATACACCCAACATTAACTAAGTTGCTTAATATTTAAAAAATAAATATTCAACTGTTCAGTTTATATAAGAAAATATACAACATAATTATATATAAATATATTTTAATGTTTTTTTATGATAATGTCATGATTATTACATGTGATTACTAAATACACTATAATTTTTTCCTCTAGTATTTTCTTAGTATTTATATAGTGTGCAATCGTAAAAGTAGTAAATTATCCACTAATTTCAAATTACAACTTTCATATACACCTAATACTTTTTTAGCCCTAAAACAACACAATATTTATAAATTGGGTTTGGAAGTTAAAAGTTATACAAAGTATGAATTGATTTTTAAGTAATATTACTTGCAGTACTCCAGTACAATATCAAGAAAGTAAAAATGAGAAAATTGAAATTAAAATGAATGATATTCAATATCAAATGATAACATATTGCTTACATTAATGTACATTAAAAACATAAACATTAACATCTGCCACCAAAAGCAGAGCAGCAAGAATAATTTCATTGTGCATTAATTTTAACAATAATAAAAATAAAGTTAAAGTTCAAAATTGTTTTCTGAAAGCAATATCTATAAATATTGAGAGTAATATGTTTCTCATGTCAACATGCAGTGGTTTCCACAAACATTCCAAAAGTATGCAATCCAAAAATTAATCCTTTTTTGAGCTAGATAATAAAGCTCGCTGTTTTAGAGATGAGCTGTTCTCAGATATGTAGGTAGAGATTTGACTTTGCTAAGAATTTGGTCAATTTGTCTATTTGCTTGGGATATTAGATAATTTCTGTTGAAATGATATTAATTCCTTATTGTATATATTGTTATTATTTGTTTTACAATTAGTTCCTTTTTATAGGTTACATAACATGGGGAAAGGGAATTTGGGGGAAGGGAATGAAAGTATTATGTGTGTTTTGTGTCCTGTCCGTAATCAGTTCATGGTAATGTATATGGCTAAGGGAGGGGTGATGTCTATAGTGTTGTGTTTAGTTTGATTTAATGTAGTTGGCTTAATATGTAAAAGTCGTTGGCATAAAGAAGAATGTGAATTGGGGAGGATACATGGTATAAAGGTTTATTAATATAATAATGCAGGTCATGGAAAATAGCTCCTTGAGGGCTGTGGTTGCCTTAGTTTATTTGTGGTACTTTCTGTTCAGAGGTTAATGTAATATGAGGTAGTACATATGCCATTTATGTATGGTAGTGAGAATAAAATGTGGGCCTATCGAGTAGTGTGCTCTTCCTGTGTTGAAAAGACAGTTGATACTGATTGACCCCAGTTGAAAATCCTAGGGATCACATTTGTAAATTGCAATTTGTTTGAGATTACAGGTGTGTGGGTGTTTGGATATGTATTTTTGCCAATTGATCAGGAAATTGGTCATTTAGGAATATGGTATTGTGAAAATCTATCATTCAGAATCAGTATTAATACACACAGAAATGAAGTTTACCTTGATATTGTCGATGAGGGAGACATAGTGGCAAAGTTAACAAAAGTCTTGAGCGATGCAACCTGAGACTTGGTGAGGCTTGAAACTCGGGACCTATTGCCCCCCCTAATAATAAACATATACATGCACTTAACAAAAAAAAACAAAGTATCAAAGCACAAAGTATAAGAGGGTTACAAAGCAACAAGCCAAACAAAGCTTAAACATAAGATACCACTTTGAGGCACATGATGCAATTTTTCCTTCCAATTCATTAATAGAAGAGAAAATTTGATTTTTAATAATAAACATATACAAGGGAATACACTCCCTTTTTTTATACAACATATGGAATCACAAAATGGCTTTAGTAAAGGGTAATTAATTTTCATTCTTACCACTATTAGAAATGATAAAAAAATGTCCATGAAATTCAATTAGAAAATTACAATATGTAAACTCTTCAATGTAAAATCACTAGTCAAATATTTATGATTAAATAAAATTCAAACTTTAAATAATTATGACTAAATATGGATTCTCCTTAAATAAATCAAATTACACATCTAGAAAATATTTATATGTTTCTACAAATAAAATTGATATCAGAATACTATTTTTTTACAATGCAACACAAATTATTAATGGTACAAACATTTAATTAGAATTTAACCAATCTTCCAACAACACAAAATTGCTAAGAATAATGTTCATACTCAGTATAAATAAAACTTGATCAAAGTATGTACCTTTTGTCCTGTACTAATTTTAGATGCACTATGTACACAGTAAAAATTGTGCAAACATAACAGGCACAACACAGAAGAAGATCTATCAAAACGGTCATGCAAGTCTGCATTGCTTCACCTATGAATTACTTACTCATTGGAACCAAAACTAGTGCCTGAAAGTCTATTGGCTTCATTGTTTGGAGCATTGGGCTGTCTCCTCAATGGAACTGGTTCAAATTTAATATCACACGTCTGTAATTTAAAAGACCAAACTTACTCACCAGAAGAAATCATTAAAAATAAATCACAATCTTTAGAACTCTGAATCACAAACTTAGCAAAAAGTCTATGGAGTTAAAAATGCTAAAAGAAGTATTCTCACAAATTCTAAGATAAAACAGTACTCAAAAGTAATGGGTGATACTAAGGAAAAATACATATTTGTTTTACCTTTGCACCATAATTTGAAACAACATGAATTTTCATTTCATTAAAACAATGTTCCAGTCTTTGTTGTAATGGCATTAGAGATGAAGGAACCAGTTCTCCATGAATTTTTATTCCGATTTCTAAAAGTGGAATCTGTCTAGCTATAAGATCTTTCAGCTGATTGATTTCAACATCACTTTCTTTGTGCTTCTCTATATATTCTGGAGTAAAGAATGCCTGTGAAATTCATTTATGCTTTAATACCATAAAAATATCTGTTTGTAATTTGCTTGATATTGATACTACACATTACCTTTTCATAATTGTTGATGCCACCATTTACAGCAGCATCGACTATTCCTTTGAGTTTCAAACTTAAAAGGCTCAAAGGAGAATGTGGGTCATTTTGATATTGTATAATTATATCACGAAGAGATCTAGAAAAAAATGAAAATTTGCAATATTCATATATACGTACATTCCTTAAACTGTAGCTATCTGAATGTGAAATAATGCTATTATTTAATCATTTTTCTTATAAACACTAATAAATCTTGGTATAATATAAAAACAAATTCAAAAATATTCCTTTTGACACAGTTTTCATGTATTAATTCAAAATAAATTTAAAATAAACTGGTAATGTTGTATTAACATAAAATATAGTATTGCAAGAATATAAAACCAACTTGTTGGATGTCTCCATTATTTCAATTGCATTATGTAGGGGAGACAGATGCTCAGTACGAGATGAAAGTACAGGGAACCACCTAAGTATTCCTGGTAAAGGGTAAGATGTAATTATGACATTTCTTTCTACCCAAAGGCTAGCAAATTCATTGAACTCATCTGTAGATGAGTCTCGCCGATGATATGGCCTTGAAAACCTGAATTTCTGCACATTATTTACTCTGCAAACATTTAATTTAATTAAATTACAATACTATTAATATAGTACCTGATTAATATCAGGAACACACTAAGACTGACTAATAACAGAATAATGAAGAAAACCAAAAATCTTTGCTCTTTATTAACACCCAAAGGGTAAATTACCTGTAATATTTCAATATTTGATCACTTATGGGTCTTCCACTATGACGATGTTTCTTCTCTTCCATGACAGGTTCAACCTTGTTAATTTGTACATCTGAATTTTGTTAAAGAAGTAAACACAAGAACAACTCAAACACAACTAAACACAACTTGCTGGTTCAAACATCTGAACTAAACTCAACACAGAAAAAACTAAGGTTGTAATATGCAAGTATAATAATTTATTTGAAATTGCATAAAGAAAAATTGACCCCTTTTCTTTAATTATATGAAAAAACTGCCATTCCTTATACCATTATTCTTTCAATCTTCTGTCCCTTTTTTTGTTTTTATGATGAGGTTGGTTTTGGCTTCTTGCCATTTTCAATGGTGTTATGTCAGCAGATAATTGAACAAGCTAATGATGATGAACGAGCTAATTGATAGCTAATGGGACAAACTGTCTGCACTATTACTCAATATGCTAGTTAGATTATCCTGCTAGTCAGAAGATCACAAGAATGATGATATTCCAAACACTCACAGACTATCGACTGATTCTCAGTTTACGCACCCAGGCCTGGTTATGCTACATAAATTGTTCAGCTAC
This sequence comes from Lethocerus indicus, assembly GCA_019843655.1. Lineage (NCBI taxonomy): Eukaryota > Metazoa > Arthropoda > Insecta > Hemiptera > Belostomatidae > Lethocerus > Lethocerus indicus. The sequence goes on from JACDQD010000004.1 coordinate 9,717,601, forward strand.
TTCCCTATTTACCTTATGATTTAAAAGGGGGGATTGGTAAAGAATATGGGACAAAACTAAGTATAGAAGTGGGGGAACCCACGGGTGCTTTCACTGTGATTTTACCCACACAATCTAACAATCTTTATTTAATTATCTTAAATAAAACAATGATTTAAACAAAACAGGATACATTGATGAGGAGACTCTTTAATGTCATCATTAGGTGCAGTCAATGTATTCATAAGTTCTGCATTTGGAAGCTGATTCAAAGTCCTTGAGCAAAAATCACTCAATCTCTCATACTCTTTACCTCGGTAGACAAATACCTAATAACAGCAAAAAAATGTATATTTCTATGAAAATATATACAAGACCTAGATGAACAGTTTGTGTCTGAATACCATCCTGAATAATTATCCTGTTCCACAAAATATTTTCTTATAAATAAATTGTTTATTTAACATTCTATTAATCTTTGAATTATAAATATAATCACAATACATTTAAAAGGAAGCAGGTAAATATTAACATAATAATTTAAAACAATAAAAAATAAACCTTATTTTGAAGGAAAGCTGGAAACCCTTTTCCATAGTATGCTACCCTAAAGTATTCTGGTTCTGGTCTAAGTTTCAATAAAATGTTGTCATAGAATTGTGCCATTCTTCTTAACAATGTGCTTAATTGTTGTAGATCAGTTTCCTCATATTGTTTAACAAGTTCTTTACAAACTTCTATAGCACTTTCCCACATCTACATTTAAAAAAAGAAACAATATTTCAATGTGCAACAATAATGTATTTGGGAGTTGAACATGTATAATAATTAGTTTTACTCACTTTTCCCTGATCAAAATAGCAAACTATATCATAGTACAGAGCTTCCTTGAGTTGTCTGTTGGTGTTACAATGGGGATATTTACTGTTTCGAAGCATGACAGTCAGGGGACAATCTGTCCAATTTAACAGTTTGGCGTGCAGTTTTAGAGTGTAAGCAGCCTCAGTGAAATTATCACACTCCAAATGGAGGTCACACAACTTATTCACATACCTAATGTACATCTCCTTACGATTTATTTCTGAATAGAAGTCCTACAAATTACAAATCAATAATGGGAGAAATATAAAATGAATAAAAGAAACAAATATTTAAAACAATTTACAATAATAAATGAAACTCACGAGCAAATTAACTGTGCAACTCATTCTGTTTTCTTTATTGTCATCATTTATTATACACCTATATTCTAAAAGTCGTTCCATTAATCTTGTTACAGTCCTTACAAACTTCACACCCTAAAAAGAAAATTAATTTTATTTAATTATTATAATTTACTGAAAAGTTTATGCAGTTTGATCTGCAAGGCACATTACCTGATCTTTCATCGTGGAGTGGTTTTCACAACTATTCATTAATATTTCATGGAACAAGTCTTTGTAGTGTTCATCTCCACGGCCAGATTCAACAAGATTATCTAGTTTTGCAATCATTTCATTTTCAAACTGAAAAATATAAATAATATGTTGACTAGTAATACAGTGGAAAAGAACTTTTTTAAATGTAATACTCTAGGCATAATATAATCTTAAAGGAAATTATAAGCCATTTTTATACTCAAACTAACAGTCATTTACCTCAAGAAAGTGACCTCGGATGTTATTAGAGTCTCGCCTATCAGTGTAGCCATCTCTGTGTGCATAGAATTCACATTGCATCATGTCAAAGAATATTGGAATGGTTGCCTTTCTCAATTCCGTTTCTGGTATCAAAGTCATCTCCAAGAAAGGACCCACCATGCTTGGTATGAAGTTTATTTTATGTTGTCCTATAAGAATACTGATTGAAAATAAAACTACAAAACAACTATGAAAAATAAACTGTCAGCTATGCAACAAAATAAATTATATGTCAGAAAAGTGGTGCTTTATTCCCAAATAAGCATATTTTAATTATCAAAGGTTGATTTAACCCTCCAGACTTTTTGGTAGGAGTAGAGTTTGGGTTTGATGCTTATTTTCTTAAATAAAAGCCGGAAGAATCGTACAGAAAAGGCCAACAGAAACGTAAATACAATATTAATTCTACGTTACTATGTTCTATAATGTATCTTCTGAGATACAATTTTCTATACACACTCCTATATTAACAAGGAAATTGTCAAAATATGATGAAGTGCAACATTTTGTTTCCTGGTTCAAAATACAGATCATATATTAAAATATCAAAGCTAACCTAAGCTGAACCACATTTTTCTTATTTCAAAACTAGTTTCCCTCCTCATATCCTTATATCTGGAGATAATCCTCCATCGTTTGTTGGTTGAGAATGTCTCCAGTTGCAGGGCTGGCTGAGTTAAAAATGATATGGCACAATGAAAAAAATTATTCCAAGCTTGATATTCAAAATATATGTCTTGAATAGTGTGTGAGAAACATCTTAAGGACTTCAGGATAACACTGAAATGTATAGATTGAGAGAATTAATAAAGTAAAGAAAGGATAAATGAAAATTAAAACTAAACAGTTAAGGAAAACAATATTACTTGTTTTGTAACATGACCATTTCACACCAATCTGATGGATAAACGGGTCTTGAGACTAAGTCCTTGAATACCAACAATATTTCTATTAAGAAATCTAACAGATCAGTAGATGTTGCAAAATGCTCAATATATGTCTCAAAATGATGAAAACTCATCTGGCGTAATATAGATAACATAACTGCAACTAAGTTTCCCTGCGAAAAAAGATAAACATAAACACACATCAATAGAAATGGAATTGAATATATTGACCAGTATATAAGAATTCCTTAAAAAAATAAAACTTACAACAAGAGGGTTGTCCATCCTGTCCATTGCAATAGTTGCCTGGATTACAGTTCGAAGAACTGTTAACATGATATTTGTTATGTCCATTTCTGTTGTACCAGTTTCATCATAAAATAATAAATCCATTATATCGCTTAATATCTTCACACAAAGTTCCACCTAAATAGATCAAATATTAGTCAATATCTATACTTTTATTACTAATGACATTTTTAACTGATCATTTAATACATAAACAGAATAATATAGAAGTAATACATAAAACTACAGTGGCATAAGTCATATTTACAAAATATCCAAAAGCTAAGACATCAAAACCGTATGTACAGAACTTGAATATTCAAGGATATATGCATTCCAAAAAATGTTTGCACATGTTCATTTATGATTGTGATGAAAATATTAAGAACTTAATATTGTCCAAATCAAATACATGAATACAGAAAAAATGTATATATCCTTTTAACTGTGCCTAGCAGATGATTATTGATCAAAATTAAAAGCTAACTAATACAAAAAATTAATCTACAAGCAGTTAGTTAATTAAAACAAACAATAGCATAATAAATATTACACAGTTAATATTTTATAATTTCAAATAAGATGAAAAAGGCTGAAAATATATTTCTTATAAATAATATTATAAATACAAACCTACTCCTGATAAACTGAGATTTCATCAACTGGCTTTTAAGTTAATTTGAGGAAACACAGTTAATGAAAATACAAACTAAATGTAAAATAAATAAAAATGGAAACAAAATTGGATACCTGTTGTACGTTGTCCTGAAAATCTTGTAATTTGGCCTCTGATTCTCCCAGCACTTTGGCAACCTTCGCTACAGACTTAGTTTTGTTCCTAATCTCCTATACCACAGAATGATACTCCAATAGTATTGCAAGACTAAACTGTTAATTTTGGTAATAAGCTTTGATACTTAAGTTTCAATACTCCTATTGAATCAGTTACATGAAAAATGAAATTATCCGCACATTTCCTTTAAATAAAAGTAGTATGTCTTTGTTCCACTGGTATTTATGTATATATATATATATATATATATTATTTATTATACAAAGAATAATTATAAAAGAAACTGATGAAAAAAATCTTGACTTATTTCAAGTATATTAATTTTGAACATCTGTTACATCAAGTTCATTTTATAAGATTCTATTTATTTTTGAGAACTCAAAATTAATCCCAGGCTGAAAAGTTAGCAGGGGTTATGGACAACACAGGTATGGGAATTGAAAATAAAATACCTTCTTTTCTTCACAACCCATATAAGCAAACCAGTAACAGTATAACAAAAGATACAATTATTTCTGTCAGACTGCATAAAAATTAAGAATAATTATTTTATTTTAATTATTTATTTGTCCCGTATTTGTTATTCTTCTTAAGTAATAGGTAAAATTTATGTGTGTTTATAATTATAAACATAATTTAAAAAGCTGGTGTACAGTGATCTTATAAGAAGATCATTATACATGGAAGTGACATTTTATCTTATGATCTGTGGTAGCTGTTCATTCTTTTATTGTTTTGTTATTAATTCATTAATGTTTTAAAACAAATGACAAACATGCTGTTCCCACAAGCAAATTATTCGTCATCCTAAAGCTTTACAGAAATGTGACTGACAAACAAAGCTCTTTAACAACACATACAGCACAAGTGGTTTTTTTTAAAATAAAAATAATAAATGACCATGCACGACAGTCAGTCGGCTTTCTTCTTATATTTTTAATTTTTCTGCTGCCCAATCATAATGAAATAAAAGGAAAGTGCTATTGAGTGTAGTTCATACATTTTGAGGGATAGGGAGGGATGTGAGTGAGCAGCATAGGTTGGCAAGTGTGCAGAGAATATTTGCCAAAGTGCTGGTGATTTGCTAACATTACAAGCATTGCTCCAATTAAACGTAACATACATATTTGCACACTCCTGTATATATGAATGTATATATTGAGGGTGTCAATAACATTTCTTGATTTATAATTGATGCCATACTTTCCAAAATGCATGTAATTTCTGGTAACATCTCAAAAATTCTCTTATGCCTCAATTTTTGAAAAAGTAGATCAGTGATACATTTTTATTGGAAAACTGGATATTTTGTAAAAATCAGATGACTACCCTGATATATATATATATATATATATATATATATATATATATATATATATAAATATATATATATATTCACACACATATACATACTTACACATACACACATCCAACAGACAATTGTTTCTCAGTGTACTGAATTAGTAGAAAAAGGAATATGAAGTACAGAGCTAACAGTTTATTACAAATAAGCGTAAACACAATTATGTGCCTTTTTAATCATGCTTACTTTTACTTTTTTCAGTTTCTTTTAAGTGTCACATCAGTGCTGCTAAAAATATTTTACCTATCTGACTACATAAGTTAAGATTTAGCCCAAAACAAAAGTTACTCATTGGCTACAATTTTCCATATTTTTAAATAAAAAAAATTAAAGTATTTATGTTAATAAAAGTTGTTATAGGTGCAAATGGGGAAATCATAATTGCACCTCAAAATAAATAGGGGGAAAAAAGTAGTTATATTAAAATTATATTAGCAACTGTACATATGGAGTGTACAAAAGAGTAATATGTTTTGAAATTAATACTAAAAGAATCAAGATGAGAAATCTATTAAATTTAGTGCAGAAAGAAAGAACAACTTGGTTGCTCTAAAACCTATTTCAAGCAATTTATTACTACTTTTCACTAAAAATAAAAAATGCAAATACACTCTTCATTAATAATGTATATAAAATATAATGAATACTGTGTAAAAAGGTTAATAGAACAACCCAACACATTAACAAACAACATACCTTCTTTTAACATGCTGGTCAATCACTCGAGCGTCCATATCCTGCTGCAGGACCAACAGTGAACAATTAATACTTTACCTGTTTATTTGCAAATACGTTAAAGAAAAACAAAACAAAAGTTAATAAAAGCGATTCGGTAATTTGTGTTACACATTTTTTTTACTTATTTTGTTAGAGCTCTTATAATGAAACAGCTACTCACTTGTTTCAAAGAGTTCTGTCAGTCCATGCAAGCAAAAACAAAAAACAATGCATTTATAAACGGCAGCAAACATGGAGAGATATAGATAAAAAAACATTTTTCATTTGGACAAGGATTGCATGCAATAAAACTGAACTAATTTTAAAGTTCAACATTAAGTATGAAAAACAACATAACAAATACACAACTTAAACAAAATGTGAACATAAATAGTATTTTGTTTTATTTAAGGATTACTATTTAAGGGCTAATCCACAATCACTAGCTGTCAATTTATTATTACTTTAGCTAGATCTAGAAACTGGTGACTTTAAAAGATATTTGAAAAAATCATAAGCATTAAAATAACTCATTTGGTATTAAATATGACATTAGAATAAAATAAGATTTTAGAGAAAACAATTTACAATTTTAACCATTTCAATGCATGCAATTATTTACTTTCTTTTATGAATTTGTTAAATGTGAGCTTACTTCATCCCTGCCTTCTAGTAGATCTTTTATGTGTTTCAAAACAATTGGAAGAAGTATCTCTCGGCATTCTGGTTTCAGAAACAAAGGACTGTGTACAATATCATTTAATGTCATCATCTTCTGTTTAGTTAGGCGCTGAGGAGGTACATTATTGATTAAATCAGCCAATAGTTGACTAAAACATAAAATGTATAGGTTTCTTAAAAAATATAATATCAAAAAAAGTTCAGATGGGGGTTACTTACTTTAGCTATCAAATGCAAAAGAATTATACAATGAAACCAAAATATAATTTTAAAATAAAAATGGCAATTCTTTAACATGCAATTTATATCTCAATAAATAATTTGGAAAATGAGACCCTCATAAACCAAGGGAATTCAAATGGTGGTTCCAGAGAATAACATAATAAGTGACACCTTAGTTTTGTTGAGCTGAAAACTTGCATGATGTCAGGTATTGTAGAGGGTAGGTATTTGAGACATGCAGCTTGAACAAGGAGAGTACCATCAGAATTATTACACATTAATGTTGCAATACTTTGTAACATTTGTTCAAGCAAAAATGTAAATTGTTGATTTACTTTCCCCTCATAGAAACTAAAAGAAAAACAGAAATTTAAATCTATTAGTGAGTCAAAAATGCAGCAACGATTAAACTTAAGCTGGTAGCTTATAATAAGGAATCAGTTCTCACATGTTAAACTATAGGACTTGTAATTAAGTTAAGAAGAAGTAATTAATATCTAATTATACATATATTTAAAAGTTATTCAAGAAAGATAAAAAGAAGTTAAAGTTATAGACAAGTATATTTAATTTTAAAAGATTTGTTTATCCTTATAGAAATAAACAGCAACTAACTCAGCAAACAGAATTCTGGATCTGACAATGAACCGTATGCAGTATTGAAGAGATTTCATTGCCTTCAACAATAATTCTCTGGAGGATAAATCGGCACAATTGGCATTATCAATATGACCCTTCAGCACCACAATCAATTTGCTATAAAACAAAATATAATTAAGTCAAACATTGTAATAAATTTTTTCTCAGTGCTTATATAGCGCAATTGGCTTGTTGCCGTTATGCGCTTTTTTTATGATCGCAGGGGCAACTTACGATCACTGTGTCCCTACTTACAGACTAGCTTAAGGGCTAATATCCATGGCAAATGTCAGGCTAGCCATCATTCACTTGGGTGGATACAAACCACCGACCTCGGCATCTATGGACGTATGCTCCAACGCCCTGAGCCACCGAGGCCCCTGTCATAATTAAATAAATGCAAAGTATAACATTCATAAGATTAAATTAAATTTTAGGTTCAGTAGTCTTAATCATGTTAAATTTAATAATATGGTAATGTATTAGAATAAAAAGAAAATATAAAAAATTAAATGAAAACTATAATTATACTCCTTACTTGTAAGCAAGTGTAGCACTGAAACTTTCTTTAATATATAAATCAAGTACAGGTTGGAAATGTTGGTACTTTCTATCTGATACCAGTCCAATAATATTAAGCTGAAATAGAATGATCAAAATCAAACTCAACTCATAATTTGAACTAACATTGAATGAAGACTATTAATCATTACTACAAAGTGTGAAAAAAAGGAAGGTGAATATAAACTTACTAAACACTCAAAAACCATGTTATCATACAGGTCACAGTCTGAATTCTGCATTAGAATATTGAACAAAGCATCAAGTACATCCTGAAGAAATTTGACTATTTCTTCTCCCCCAACTTTGGTCAGGGCGGTCAAGCTGTTAGAAAGCTGACTAGGCTGACTTGTCCAGTTTAGTAATCCCAAAAGATCAACTAACAATACAAACACATTCTATTCATGGCATTTAATTTTATATAAGTAAATCTAAAAACTACTCAATATTCAAATGGAATATTTACTTTAATTTCAATATATTAAGATAAATATACAATTCAATTGGTATTTTTAGGCCCCAATTTAAAACAATTCAAGTGATTAAATTATTATGACTAAATCATATAACCAATAAAAAGAAATTAAAATTCTAGTAGTTAACTCACCATTCTGTGTTAATTTAGTTGAACACACATTTGTCTGAATTGTAAAACAGTCTTTGCTAGCCAGACTTAAACTGTTTGTGGATGGTTTGTTACCGTCTTCCAATTCATTTCTTGTAGCAGGTAATGAAAGATAACCAACATCTTCCGGGTCATATTTTTTTTGATCAACCTATAATATTTTTTGTTATTTTACATACATATAGTAGGATTAAATTCACACAAATACAATAGTTTATTTATAGAAATTCTGTGAACCTTATAAACCAGTAGTTCATGCTGAGTATCAGGTAGAGTTGTTCCATTCTCTTGCATGAGTCTAACATATGACAATGCAAATGGCTTCTCATTTTTATCTTTTGCTTCATTAGATGACCTAAGAAAATATTTAAATCAATAAAATTTCAATGCAGTATTTAGAAAAATCTCAATATATATAATAATGGTTAATGGTTAATAATGGTTATGATTTAATTACGCAAAAGTAAATTAACAGCAGCCTATAAAGTAAGATGTCTGTTTTGCAGTGAAATGTGATAACATTCTTTTTGCTCTTTAATTTTTACTTGATAATACCATTCCAGTTGAATTAAAGCCTCCAATTACAACTATATTACTAACTATGGAAAAAAATGTTTGCCAAAGGGTAAAACTGAACCAGTTATATGCGATGTCTTACTAACAACTAATTGAATGGGGCATTCAGGGTATCGTTCAGTAACAAAAACTCCTGCGTGTATTACTGTGAGAAGAACCACCGACCCTGATGATGGTACCAGTAAGAGTCTCAAAACATTTAAAGCAGACAATGAGAGGACCCAAAAAGGAAAGGGCAAAAATCCGTCTGTTGGAGCCAACTCAGGTGGTTTTCAAACAGAAAAAATAGCAGGTGGTCAATCCCTGCTAACTGAGGTTGTTCCCACAGTATTACACAATCCAACTGGAAGTTAGTAAGTGATAATTCAAGTTCTGAACATGGAAACCTTTGCTCAAAACTAAAATAGTCTGAAATTCTAATTAAGTTTTTTGATTTAAATAGTCTGAAATTCTAATTAAGTTTTTTAATTTAAACCAGTGGCAGAAGTGGAGACAAATACATGCATATAGGATTATAATTAAGGAATATTGCTTATTCCCTAGGTATTTAGCAAGAATCCAGCTTATACAAAATCTAATCTAATAACTAAATTGAACCAAAGGACAGCACAAATATCCAGAGTACAGGTTTATTAAATTTTAAGTGAGAACCAAACTCACAACACTAACTGTCCCATTGGCTGTATGCATAGAGCACAACAAAGTCTCAGCCAACTGAGCCAGTGGTATTAAATAATAAATAATTACGACATGTAGATGAAGAAAATACCTGTGTTTGAAAGTAAACTTAAGATGACTGCCTTTGAAATCTTCAATAGGAACAGCTACTTTACAAGTTTCAGCCCAACGTGGTTTGTCTTCATGATAATAAACAACAGAACGATACTCAGACTCTTCTTCAACCCCACCACCTGCTTTTATTACACCCTAAAGTAACAAATATATATTTTAACGTAATTATACACATTAAAATTTGATAATACTTATGAATACATAATAAATTATAAATACAAAACAAATCATAATCACAAAAATGAGTTACCACAATCTTATAAATAGAATGGATTATCTTACTTTTAATATTTCTCCAGTTTCACTGCACACACATATGGAAACTTGGACATTTTTATCAGTTGACTTGCTTCCTTTTGAAAATTCTCCTGATATAAGAGTGAGGTACAAGTCATTTCTCACATCTCCTGGAAGAATTACTTCAGGAAAACCCATTTTCCGTGCCACTGAGACTTGTCCAAGCACAAGATGAGGATTCTCCTCTCGCACCTGAATAGAAATTTAAAATGAAACATAATATTATATTAAAATTTAGTTTCAGAAATTGATATCAAGAACCTAAAAAATATTTTTTAACATTAGGTGACAATCAATTTATGGTACAAATGAGAGTGTTTAACCTGTTTAATATCTCCATGGAGCATTTTAAATGTAGCATATAACCCTTGTCCTTTATGATCTTTCTGTGTCAAATCTTTCAATGTTAATATTCTCCTAAGAGTCCCTTCTAGATTGTCTTTTTCACATCTGAATAAAAATTTTAAAGCATAACAACTTGTGGAAATACAAATAAAGCCAGAATGAATTATTTTTTTAATAAAATACATACTGTAAAAGAGGTAAAAAATGTTGTTTATCTTCATCAGGCTCAAGTTTACCATTAATGTAAAGAGTAATATCCATGGCTGCAACTCCAAAAGGCCTACGAACCAGGTCACTGTTCTGATACTTTGTTCCATTTGATTTATCCATACCTCCACATCTAACCACATAGCACACTAAATATACCTTTTCTCTATTCAAATCTCTTGTTCCTAAATCCTGCAGTTTCACAGAAAAATTTACTGTCACAGTACAAATTGTTTTTTATTATTTATTATGCACAATCTTATATTGGTACATTATGCAAGATATATACTTAGGCTGGTTTAAACTATCTTTTAACCTACCTTAGCCAAAACACCCAAGATACAGATTTGTTTACATCCATAATTAGAATCAAACTGGCACTGCCAGGAAGCTACAATAACTCGAATCAAACACCCCTAGCCTATATTAAAATTGTATACCACATATAATAATAGCTCTATTACTTATTTATAAAAACAATTATTCATCACTTACTGTGAACAGAACCCTTAGATTGTAGAGGCGATCCGGTTCTGATTGTAGAGTCTGCTTGGGCCACCGCACTACATAATTCTCAGTAAACGGTTTCCCTTCTTTGGCATCATATAGAGCCATTAATAATTCAGTATCTTCAGCAATTTTACAAATGAATTTTCTCACAGAAACAAACAAAATATGGCAGTATTGCTGTGTTACTGGTTTTTTCTCTTCTCTCTCTATTGGCTCTGACTATTAAAAATAAATTATCAATAAAGATTATATTTTGATAACATATGCAATCATAATGTCATTTATTTATAGTTGTACACATGTATTCTCAAATACACAAGTAAATTATTTATCAAGAATGTTCAAAAAAACTTTTTGATAATGTTTAATTTCTTTATTACAAACTACTTAAGATTAACAGGATGTCCAAAGCTCTAATCAGTAATGAATGATACCTAGTTCTAAGATAACACACTTCACTCACATTGAGTGTCAATAGAAATTCTGCATTTGCTATATCAATATTACTGAAGTGGCAATATTTCAGATTAGTCAGTAACACAAATAAAATATAACTAAATAAAACCTTAAAATAAATCCTTTAATTCATCCTTATAAGCTTTCTATAACATAATTTTACATAATGTTACAAATAGTAGATATTTTATTTACAATAATTTTTCATATATTAATTAGAATCTAGAAGTAATAGGATGCACACTTTTATGCAGTAATCTGTTCCTTACAATACTGCACTTCAAACATAAAAAATATTATTGTCATAAATGAATAATAATATACGTACTGTAGCCTTCTTTATTCGTTCAGTTTGAAGTTGGTGATGCCAATATATTTTCATTGTTGAGGTCCGAGTTGGATCAAGAATGTTTCCTTGTTGATCCCTAACAATCATATCCAACCCCAATAGCCTAAAACAAAATTTACCCTATAGAAATGACTAAATAAACATTTTTCACAAAATTACAAAACATGCTTACTTGTTTCCAACATCTATTTTTGATGTTACTAGACGTTTCATCTGTTTCAATTCATCAACAGGTAGAGTACCTGTTATTATTTGACTTCTGTACCTCATTAATTCTCGTAATTTTACTTCCATTGTTTTGAAATCCTTACTGTTTCTCTGTAATAGTGTACCAATGAAATAAGAAATAATAGAATGAACTGAGTTTTATTTTCTAATATAAGTAGTCCACTAATATACCATTAAATAAATATTATATCGCAACACATATTATTATTGGCATCAAAATAAATGGTTAAATAGTCAATGTAATTGCATTAAACAAAAAAATTAATATCAAGATGTCAGTTCATATAACTTTTTACTTGATACTATAAAGTTTTCTATAGACAAATAATTAGATGTAAAAATAAGGAATAAAATTGAAAACTAATTTGCAAAATGACCAATGTCTAATTGCCTTAAAAGTATAATAAAAGAATTTGTAGTTACATATTTTGTTTAAATTATTAAGTACTGAGAATGTTAAAATGTTTTAAAATATTCTATACAAGGGAGACTGTGGAACAATACAATATCCCCATGATACTCCTTATTTTCTGGAAAATTAATTTTATGTTACAATTATTGCAGCAAATTGAATTCATAATTATTTTAACAATTTAAATTAAAAAATAATTAGTTTCTTACAATGTATAAATGTTTCCATATAGCACCCCATTCTCGAAGCACAGAGGTTATTTCTTGCACAATAGGCAGTTGTTTTAAAGTAATCACCTCGGTGGGACTATAAAACAAAGAGATGATAATTAATATCTATTAATTATAACCATAAACCTTTTTACATTAAAACAAAGCTACTAACCCTGATTTGTCATAAACACTGTCCATAATGCGGATGTAACATTTTGGGAAAATACCACTGATGGCACGGTTCTTTGTAGAAAAACCAAAATACCAGTCTCCATTTTCTTCTAAAATATGTACACTTTCAGCCACAGTCAACCTTAGTCTATGAGGTCCCTCTTGATTAAAATTATATATAACTATAAATAAAAGAAGACATCAAATTAAAAATAATAACAATAGTAATTTTCATATAATTATATATTAAATCAGATATTTATAAGTATAGATTTTAAATAAATTACACACATAAAATATTAAAAGAAAATTGTAAAGGAAAGAAGGAAAAAAATATAAATGTAGCTTTATCTCTATTTCTGTTAGTATCTACAAAAAAACATTAACATTCATTTCCTTGTTACTGATGTTTCCAAATTTAGACTCTTTTATCCCTTCACTTGAATTAGCTGTATTTCATGCTTTTGAACATACTGAAAAATGAGAAAAATGAAATCTTCCTTTGAAGATGATGAACCAACATTTACAGCAAAATAGATAGGTGTGGCAAACCACCTAGAATGGTTTGACTCATTTCATAACTTAAAATCAAAATTTGAATGCATTAATTGTTATAATATTTTTCTTTTCAGAAGCAATTATTATACAGCATTTTATAAGTTCATTAAGACTACTTATGTGTAATAAAAAGTTGTGCAAATTATAAATAAAATGAACAAAGATCATGACCATCGACTCAATTCTTGCTATACTAAAAAATAGTTTAATACTTCCCCCAACCTAATAAGGACATCCTACTTAATAAATGCGCTCTATGTGGAAATGAATTAAACAAAACTGTGCTATTAAAATTGCAAATAACTAATGAGTTCAATATAGAATACAAACAATATTTTTAACCTGACATTTGATATTTCACAAGTTTAATATAACATTACATTTGCTTTTTAATATATGATCATTTTATGGTAAGGAAAAACTATAAAATGAGACTTATAAAACAAGGCATAGATTAGCTATGAAGTAGAAAATAAACCCAGACGAAGTCATTATCAAATAAAACATAATTAATATCTTAATATTAATTATACTCTATCAATACAATGTTTCCATTTTTTAAAGTTGTTTTAAATAATAACAGGCATGTTATAACATAAATGCTAAACTTAATGTTCCTGTATTAATAATTAAAAAGGGAAATTTAATTATACCAACAATACTTTATTTTAGTGAAAGTCTATTGGACTAATATAGAGGTTGACAAAATCTGTAGAGGATAAATAAGCAAGAGGTACAATTTTAAGACAAGATCATTTTCAGAAAAAAATGGTTTTGTCAGTCACAAGAAAGTTAAACTCCACAAGGGCACATAAAATATTTTATGTCACTAAATATGCCCTTTATTATTGCATGCAAATATAAAAAATCCCCCACACAAGGTGGAGATATTTTGTTTTGTATTAATAATACCTATTCCATATCTATCCTTTTCATGCGTTGGAGTCCAAAGGTGAGACATTATAACAAATTAACGGGGTTCACAATGAAAACACATGAAAAATAAATAAGACAAGTCGAAGGGAATAGAACTTAAAAACTACTTCAAAATGGCATCCATTTTTGTTTACGTGAGACTGACTAGCCCAATTCAGGCCTGCCAAAAGAGACCAAAGAAATACCCAAATTGTATCGTTTGATTTAAAGTGAATATAGTACTTCTTATTTTCCTTTTAGTGATTATCCATTTCTGTCTATGTTTTTTCAGTTTTTTAAATTTTATTCATACTTTATAAACCACAAGTTCTTTACATTTTCAGTACGTCTTTTCTGTTATGAACCAGCTTGAGTAGGTTTGTTATTGTTGACATTAGGCTTGTAAGTCATTATTTTGTCGCAAATATTAAGAGCGGTTATATTTTGGTAATAATGAAGGATACAGAAACTACAGAAGACAAGAACATAGTCAAAAAGAGGGAGCAATTATACAGACTCATTATAAGGTAGTGGATTTAAATATTATATTTAAATGATATGGTTTATAAAGATAGACCATAAGGTTTACTTAAGCAAGAGTTTCATGAGTGTTAATAATTCTTTATGAAACTAAGGAAATGAAATTAAAGTGAATCTGTTTACTTAAAAATGTAAGAAATGTGTAATTACAGTTCAAGTTTTGTCTGTTACAATGAAAGAATATTACTATGATTATACAAAACTTTGCAGCCAATTGTTTTATGATGGACATCAAGCCCTAGCTGTTCAGTTATCAACATTAGTTCAAGCAGATCCTCCATGTCCCCCATCCGACAGGCTCCTCCATATTATGATGATTGGTCTTCAGCATGAACCTGAAAGGCACAAGAAGGAGCCTACACCTGGATTGAATCCTATACAAGAGATATTAGTTGGACCTGGTTTGGGTAAGTGTATTCTTGTAATGTTTGCACTCATAAATTAGGAAGATCATACTGTGGCCACTTATGTGTGGTCCATAGCTCCTGTCTATATTTCTGTCTAGGAGAAGTACCTTTGAAAAAATCTCAGGGAATATAATTCTGCATTTCTTTTTAATCCACCATAGAAGTATAGTAATTTCTACAACCACTTTATACATAATAATAACTACTTTATACATGGTAATATTCAGAGACCCTGTCCCCCCAAGAGGGAAATGGCCATCTCCAGAAAAAGAAAAAACCAGGCCAGTGGGGTCCAGTAATAAACAATTACTAACTGATATTAAAATGCAATTAAGAATTAATGTATGATTGTTTACCATTGATCTAGATTTGGAGTTTGAAACTGATGTTGAAAGTACAGCACCAGAACCTGCACTTTATGAAACTGTCTATGTGACATCGCACAAAGGAGCCTGTCGTGCCGGTGCATTCAGTCTTGATGGTCAACTTATTGCAACAGGCAGTGCTGATGCCTCTATAAAGGTTCTAACTTATAAGCATATATGCATCATAAGATATACCCTGTTTTATATTGTGTTGCTTATAAAATATTATAATTCTATATCTATAACCAAGCCATAATTATTAAAGTCAATTAAAAAAATATTTACTTTTTATTATTATTACTTTAATTAAAATTAAGTATTTGTGAAATGACTGAATTCAATAAAAGGGATTATTTCATTGAGAATGAACGTATCTAGCAATCTACAGTATTTTCAAAATATTTTATAACTATCAAAAATAATAATTTATAATTCATGTTATATACATTTATTGTTACATATTTGAATATAGATCTTAGATGTTGATAGAATGCTTGCTAAATCATTGCCTGATGCAATGGACAGTGCTACTGATAGCCAAGGTCATCCAGTAATCCGAACTCTATATGACCACCTTGAAGAAGTTACAGCCCTTGATTTCCATCCTAGAGAGCCAATCTTGGCATCAGGCAGTAAAGATGCAACAATCAAAGTTTTTGACTTTGCTAAAGCCAGTGTCAAAAAAGCATATAAAACCATAACAGTGAGTAATCAACAGTTCTTTCACTAATCATTGTGTAGAAAAAAAGGTACCACATTATTTTAATATGATGCATATGCAATATTTATGTGCATAAATAAAAAGAATTCTATTAGTGTTGAGTCTTTATGGAATGAAAACAGTTGTTAAATTATATTCTTATTACAAAATAATTTTTTTTTTCTGTTTGAGGATTCTCATGGTATAAAATGCTTATGCTTCCATCCAACTGGAGACTATTTGCTTGTCGGCACACTTCATTCTGTCATTAGGTTATATGATTTTAACACGGCCCAGAGTTATGTTTGCAGTGTTCCGTGCCATCAGCATAGTGATATCATAACTTCCCTTAGGTATGTGTTGGAACAAATTCCAAATTATCTTTCTCCATTATAAATTGTTATATTTTCATTCATAATTATTCTTAATTTCCTTAGGTACACCCAGGGAGGAAAATACTATGCTTCAGCTAGTAAAGACGGAAGTATAAAAATATGGGATGGTGTAAGCAATCGATGCATCAACACATTTTACAAGGCTCATGATGGAGCGGAAGTGTGTTCGGTTACATTTACTCGCAATGGAAAGGTTAGCAATATTATGGCATTCATAAGAATAAATTTTATATTTAAAGCTACAATTTAACTTGTCAATACGTTAAAAGACTGTATTAATAATCTGGCATCTCTGTTTATATTTTTATTATTTGTTATATAAAGTTATCAACTTGCAAAGGGGTGCTCCCCAACAAACCCATATGGGTTTATTATTTTTAGATGCATTCTTCGCAATAAATATTCAAATATTAATTGAATTAATTTTCTTAACCAATATTATGGAAAACAGTGGCTTTAATTCTTACTAGTGATTTTGTAAATGTTCATTTAATACTAAAAATAATTCAACGAACCCTTTTTGATTATTAAGGGTCCAATACACATCAAAGTTTGGACAATTGAATTTTAAATATTCAGGCAAAAGGAAAGTTACTGGAGAAATAATTTTCAATAATAGCCCATTTATCAATACTAATAAGAACAAACAATGTTCAATAAAAATACATAGTTTTATTGAAGTAAGTTGTGATAAGGAAGAAATTGGATATTGTCCACTGATTAGCCAAAAAAGATCTAATCTCGTACTCTTAATATCCAAATTGAAATATAATTCACTTCCAGGTCACATAATAATCAAGCTAAATATGTATTTTAGTGTAAAAATTAGTGTTAAAATATAAAAGAAATACATTGACTTCTATGTTTTCTATATGCATTTTATGGTATGGGTGAATTAATTTTATTTTTTTGCAGTACCTGTTATCATCTGGCAAAGATTCTCTTGTGAAGTTATGGGAATTAACTACAAGCAGATGTTTAATTGCTTACACTGGTGCAGGAACAACTGGTAAATCACATAACTAAGTAAAGGGGATTTACTTCTATACACTCTTTGATGTGTAACACTTAATCTTTAAATTAATCATGTACAGGAATTATACCTACACCTTAAAACTCCATGTTGGTTGTTGATGAATCATTCTATTACTACTTTTATTATACTTATACTGGTGGGCTTTTCAACTAAACTTTCTTCATGAGGACTTGGAAAATCTTCTTTCCTGCAATTTTCCTGGGGTGCCATAACAGTGCAATGAATGTTGACTGGATACACCATCTTTTTATAATATATCTGAATCCTTTGTGGAAGTTTTAATCTGATTCATTTAACTGGTTTTTTAACTTGAAAGGGCCCATTAGATGCTTTAATAAGTTTAAATTTAGAGGAAACAAAAGAGTGGTGATATTTTAAGTTATCAATGTTGTTTTTATCTTATGAGTATTCATATTTTTATTTAAAAAACAATAATTTTTAGGCAAACAGGAACATAGAACTCAAGCTGTATTCAATCATACAGAAGATTTTGTACTATTTCCTGATGAAGCCACTACTTCACTGTGTGCTTGGAATGCTAGAAATGCTTCAAGACGACAACTTTTATCATTAGGTGATTACATTACTGTATCCAATTAACACCAGTTTGCTGGTGTAGAGCCAATATTTAAGCCTTAAGTATTCTTGCTTATTCTTGATTTTGAGTTGAGTTTTGCCAATTTCCCTATGCAAGAAAATCACTTTCTTATCATGATGAATAGTAGTAAATTTGATAATGATGGTTTTGTTTTCTGTAACAGAATTCGTATCATCAAATTTCTTTTTCAATGAGACAGGGTTTGAAATGAAGATGAAGTTATCATTTTTCTGTTTCTAATCTTTGTGTATAAATTATTAAGTTATAGGCATTTAAAATGCTTGTCATTTTCCCAGTTACGTATAAATGCAAATATTGTATATTATTTTAAATAATTCACTTTGATCTGTTCAACTAAGTGAAACTATAAAAAAGGTTTTATACTTATTGAAGACCTGTTTTATTAACATTTTTTTATATTTTTTAGGACATAATGGACCTGTAAGACAAATAGTTCATAGCCCTCACTCAGCTGCATTTTTAACATGTTCTGACGATTTCAGAGCTAGGTTTTGGTTCAAGCGTTTACAGACTCACTGAACGTATATAGTGAATTGAAACAGAACATTATTAAAAATCAGTTTGGAATGAAAAGAGCTTTCCATACAGTGTGATGAGTTTATGATTGCACACGTTTGTTGAACATTTGTTACAATCATTTAGGAGACATTTTTTAAGTGTTATAATTTGTAAACATTTTGTGAAGTCAAGAAAACATTTATAATATTTGAACTTTTGTAGAACAAAAGATGTACAACTTTCTCAATATTACATTAATTATTATGTTTATTAATACTTTTGTTAATGTATCATGTTCATTACATTGTGTGTGTATTTGTAGATAAAAGTATTATAAGATTACAACAATAAATCATTACTATTGCTCTAATAAGTAGTCTAATAATAGACAATTATTCATTACTTAAAATAATATTAAAATTGTGTTCTCAATTTTTTTAATGAACATAATCATTTATTGTTAATTAAAAGATTAGCCCTAGGGTGATTGCAATTTTGACAGGGTATTTTCCCTTTAGCCTTATCTCATCTAATCTTGCTATGATGAAAACTTTTTATAGAAGGGTTTCATTTGTGCTGGTGCTGATCAAAATTCTAGATAAGATTCATTAGATAGATAACACTACTAAAAAATTAGATACAATTCACAATAAAGTGTGTGAGATTGCGTCACAGAAATAAAAATCCAGCATTTTAAAACAAAAATTCCTTTCAAAATAAAATGCAGTATTTATGTAATTAATTAAAATAATATTTGTAAATTATACAAGATTTTACATTGAGTTTATAAATTGGATTTATAAATATCCATAACAACCATTTGTTATATATTCAAATGTCTTCCAAATTAGAATGCATTTATCTGATCATGGTGTTGATAATAATTCATGCAGCATAATATGTTTCAAGCAGGTAAAAGTAGTCAGGCACAAAAACATTTTATGAATTTACATACAGAAATAACAACGGTTAAAAAAGTTCACTGTTGATTTTTTATGAATGAATTAGCAAATACAACCATTAATATAAGTCAGAATAAGAAATCATCTTGCATATCATTATACTGCATTATATGTTTTCTAATGGCAGAAGAATCAACCCAAGTAATAAAATCCTGCATATTGCGTGTAACAAGGAATGCTGGATCTTTCACCAACTCTGGCCCAACTCTAACATGCCCTTGCTGAATCAATTGTGTAGCCATTTTCACAGACTGGACCATTTTATTTCTCGCAATGACAACAGGAAGGCGTCTTCTACAGAACGATGAAGCACTTACACTATCACAGATGGACAAATCAAATTTATTGTCTATGAGTCCTAAAATATAGAGCTTTTCCAAAAGCTGGCTGCTCGATTCTATTCTGAATTGGTCTTTCGGATCGAGATCCTTTATTTTTCGTGCCAACTCTCGTATAGTCCTAGAAATCTTATTGTATTTTGTGTAATCCTCTCTCTTCTGGATACAATATTTCCTCATAACCTTCACCTCATTTATGTTGTTTTCAACCGGCCAGTTGATAAAGTCGACTTTTTTCAATAGCTTCTTTTCATGAAATTTCAATTTCCGAACCATGGTTTCCGAGTTTCACACACAATAACCTAGCACTCACTAACCTACACACACGAAAAAACACGTGTTAAATGGCCTGATTAATATAGCATCGCTTTGACCGAGACAAACTCGGCAATAAAAATAAAACTTCAGCAAGTTCTGAAATATGGACAACAGGTTTATAATTAAAATCC
Organism: Lethocerus indicus; assembly: GCA_019843655.1. Lineage (NCBI taxonomy): Eukaryota > Metazoa > Arthropoda > Insecta > Hemiptera > Belostomatidae > Lethocerus > Lethocerus indicus. The sequence continues at coordinate 9,738,372 of JACDQD010000004.1, forward strand.
ATAAACAGGATGCGCATTTAAGGTATTCCAATTTATATTGTAATTAAATTTATAAGCTTGTATGTACATATATTTGTTTATATATATAATCTGTAGTGTATTCATAAGTTCGAATTTTACTCTCATTTCCTGCTAGCCATCTTCCCGTTATTACGAAGAGCATTTTGTGAAAAATATCATATGGATAAAACAAACAATTAATTACAACTATCACATAAAAGTAAATATTGATTCATTATATATAGAGATAAATTTAAATTAATTTGTTCGAGAGAACAAGCAACAGAAGGAGGAACTAAAAGAATGCTGAGAGCTTGCATTGGCTTTGTTTCTTTCATTACATGAGTAGCCGTTTGACCTGATAACCAGATTTATTGTTGTGGTGAAGGTTACTGCCTGGAGGAAATGCTTTCTCGAAATCTTTTGAAATGACAGCGGCAATAACTATTTTTACTTTGTTTTATTTTGTAGTTTCTGTTTGTTTTGTGTTTAGGACTACCGAATTTGTTTCTATTGGTCTCACGGTAGAATACTTATTCGATTGGTATTTAGGAGATATATTGGTAAATTTTATTTATTATCAGTTTAGAAGGACTTCACTTAACTTGTTAATTCATTCGTTGTTGCCGTTGGGTGAGTACTTAGTTTGTATTTATATATTTGCAGTTGTCATTTCAATAACTAATAAGGGGTATGCAATGCCTGTGAAATAATGTGATTGAACATTCTTTTTTGACACTCTTGAACTAACGTTAATTTTTATTTCTTTGCTCAAGGATATTTAGTTGGAGTCAGAACTTTTTCTGAAATCAATGAAGAGCAATTCCTTCATTATGCAAAACCCTGGTGGGTTGCATTTAAGTTTTTTTCGGTAATGTTTCCTATTCTTACTGTAATTCTGATATGGCACTGGTCAAGGAACAGCTGGGCACAGCATCCAATAACAAAAAAATTAAAACTGTTCAGTGAAAATGATAATTGGAATGCACTTATTGCAGATATCAATGCAGAGTATAGAAGGTAAATAGTTTAAAGTATTTACTTGGGTAGATTTCGTGTGTTTCTGTCAAAACAGGTATTCTAAACTATTTACTTAAAGTTTTGCGTATGATTAAAAATTATATGGGTAGTGATAATGTTTATATGTATTTGTTTTATTTAATTTTGCCAATTCAATAGACATTTGTTAATTCATTTCAATTTATTTTTTGTATATATATATATATATATATATATATATATATATACACAAGGATTATAACTTGTCACCATCATAACTTATAATTGTCTTCAATTCAATTTTTGAATAATATTTCAAAAAGTTTGTTATTAGAAAAGTGACTAATTTTGTTATTTATAAACATTATTTAATATTTTAATTTTAATGCATATCATTAAAAAGTTTCCCTTTAAAACATTTTATATCAGTTTTCTTATCCGTAAATCTAAGCAATACATTTTTCCTTTTCTAAAATTACTTACTTCATTACTACATTTTAATTTTATTATTTTTTAAATAAAAGAAAAGTGGCCAAATATTAGTTTTATATAGAAATATGAAAATAAGTAATTACATAATATGTAGGGAACTTTATTGAATATGGTGAACAGTTATAAGCTTCATTCAATAATATGAGATAAATATTTAATTTAAAATATATAAAAATGATTCTAGGGATAACAAGATTGAATTGAAAACGGGTTCTGTGAGTACTGTAATTGCAACAGACAATTGGCTTATGAAAATCACTTCTTATGGCATGGATATTGCTCATCAGAGCGATTGCGTACTGATACTGTGTAGTGCTGACACTCATCAGGTTTCTGCAATGGGCTCAGGAACTGTTCAATATGTTAACATTGAAGTTAAATCAACAAGGCCAAGTGTAAAACATTTTTTCATTCGGTAATAAAATTCGTTTATTGACAAATAACTTAAACAAATAAAATGAGATCAAAATGTAACTAAGTTTGTTTAAAATTGGTAACAGGATTTATCAGTAGTGTTGGGTTCACAAAGTGCATAAAATTAATAATTATATGAATTAAAATGAGTATAAAACATAATATATACAAGTAAATGTTTATTTGCTGATAGTATATTGGCTGACATTAATTTATATACACAAAATATTGAAAAATTGTCATTGAGGCAGTTGCGTTGTGAAAATTTTGCATTTGAATAAGTTTTGTACTTTATCAACAATGCAACAATTTGAAGCAAAAACTAAATTCTGACTAAATGAGAGTGGGGAAGGGGGCTCAGTGGCTAAACGTCCAAGTTTTGTGCTATTGGTAGTACAGATTCTATTCAGTATCTTACAAAGGATAGGCTCATCAATTGGGTAACCATTGCCTTTTGAAGGATTCAGTCTCACCTATTAAAAAATTTATTTCATTTCCACAATATTTTCTCCTTAATAACTTATCCAGAAAGAACACAGTAAACTAAAGTGGCACAATCAAATACAGATAACTATTTTCTTTCTAATGATTAGTGACTTCATTAATGATCAAATAAGGTGTGTAACTATTGATCCATATTTTGCTAATGTATATAGGTTTTCCATTTTATTTGGAAGATTGCTCACTAAAAACTTTTCCAATTTATAGAATGTAAATCTATCAAATGGTGACTCACCAGCCAGCACACGGGATCTATGTGTACACTCCAGAATTATGAGCCCATGCCATTTTCTTGACCATCTAATATATTACGACCCAGTCAGGGAGAAGAATAAAATAAGGTATGAATATAATGGGTAGCATTACTGTGTATATTTTCCAGATGCCAAGCGTTTGATTTTCAAAGCCTTCAAGACAGAATCAGACGTCCCATTTCAGTTTTACAGGGAATTACTTTTCATAAAACTAGAATAGAACAATTTTTGGATGTCTTCAAACAAACTGTTAATCAGAATCCTCGTTATATCCTACAAGACCAGGTAATTCTATATTTTTTGAATGATTTATTTAGTTGTATTGTCAATCATTAGTTGTATTATTAATTAACTGTTGATTTCTGAAACACACTGTAAAAGTTACACTGTATTAATTCAAAATATTTAACAAGATATTTGGGGCAGACATTGGCTAAGGGTTTGTCTTGAACCATAGTGCCAATAGTTCAATTCTCTCTTTGGGTAAAAACATTTATACCCTAGAGTGGATCTAAGCTTCGATTTTGATAGAGTAATCTAATGAGTATCACTGAATTGAGTGTCTTTAAACTTAGAATTAGGTTAAGCAATGTCAGCTCGAGCTTAATATACCAAGTCCACATAGCTCATTAATATAAGAATATTTGATTAATAAAGTTCTATTTTAGTTTTACAATAGTTGTTTGTTGTTTCATTCAGTTTGATGGTATAATTTTTTATATATTTGTACATTTGCTTTTTATTATATTTATCTATTATGAAAATTAAATTACTAGATTTACATAGCTGTCACATATATATTAATTTAATTGTTCCTCTGAGTTCTAGAGACTACTGAAACCATCGTAGAATGTAGTCATTGCAGTAAGTTTTATATATTTTATAATAAACTTTTTTATTTTTATTTCCAGCAAGAATTAGAACAATGCATAGGATGTATGTTGGCGTCATCGAATGTTAAACTTTCAAAACATTGTTCTGGAAATTGTACTAATTGCTATTGTCGACCTTTATGGTGTATTGACTGCCTAGGAAAGTGGTGAGTGTATGAATGTGTTAAAGTATTGAACTCAGGTATTGAAACACTGTTAAATTGTAAATGGCAATTAATTTTAATTTTTGCATATGCTCAGACTGAAATAGTTGTCGTGTAAGAATTTTTTCTCATTTAGTTGTACTTCTGAATCAAAAAATTCACTGCAATAACCTAATTTATGTATTTATACTAGTTTGTTTTGTGTGATATAAAATTCTGAAAATGTTTTTTGATACAGAATGTATTATTTCATTCCTCAATGGAGTAATTATTAATTTGATGTTTTTCATTTACAAAAACTATAAATTGCTGTTGTCAACCTTTATGGTGTACTTGCTGCCCCAAAAATGGTTAACTGTGGATGTATAAAAGTATTCAATTCAGAAATATTACTAAAGTGTAAATGCTACATGATTTTATAATTCCATCAGTTTTAATTGTATTCCTTAATCATCAGGTAGAAATTGAGAATTTAAATTAGTTCAATTCAGCTTTATAAATGTGGGAAACATATTTAAACCAATCACTGTAACAGTAAGAGCCGAAACTGTAAGTTGAAGGTCTTGGGTTTTGTTCTCACTATTGGTCACACTTTTCCTCCAAATACAAATTGGTATTGTGTATTTTTCATTAACTCTTCATTTATAACCTGTATGTTTAAGGTTTGCTTCAAGACAAGAACAAGACATTCCTGGGACATGGCTTTCTTCAAACTGTACATGTCCCATGTGTAGGAGTGTCTTTTGCGTTTTAGACGTTTGCCTTGTTGAAAGGCAATAAATTTGGAACTCCATATTATGTCAACATGTTAATACAACCTTGAATATTGTTTATTGTACATCAGAAATTGAATTGAGGAGATATACATTATAAATGTATGGAATGAAAATTGTGAATAATATGATTCTGCCGATAAATTAAGTTTGAACGCAGAAATTATGTCAATAGCAAAAAAAATGTTATGTATGCTTTTAACAAATAAATTGTACTTAAAATAATAAAAATATTCTGTTCCCCTAATAAAGAAATAAAAAATATCGGCCATTTCACCAATCCTATTCTTCTTGTCATAATATAATTCAGTTACTTTTGGTTGTTAAATACCATCAGCAGGATGGCCGGGCATGGCACCCAGTTTGCAGTGGCCTATGCGACAATAATTAAACTGTAACATTTTATTTGTATGTAATGAAATTTTAATGTCAATTTTTTAACTACCCTCCACCTGTCTCTTTGGTGCAAATGACACTATAAAGTTTTATGGGGTAACGGGGGAATAAAATCATATATGGTAAAATTACTACTACACACAAAATAATGAAGCTCACAACTGGCCACAGTTGTTATTTGAATCAAGAATATGATAAATTAAATGGACATAATTTAAAACATTGAATTATAACAATTCAACAGAGGAAACGGTCACAATTGGAGAGAAATACATAAAATATATTTAAGGGGCCACAATGGTGGAAAACAAGTTTTTCTTAAAGATATGCTACGTTTATTCTCTCCAGTTTACATAATATTACTAATTATCTGCCGAGTCCAAGTTTCCCGATGCGGACACCACGACACGGACATTAGATAATTATAATTATTCATAAACATATCAAGAGTGTTAGAGGAACACCTACCCGTAAAAACTGAAATACTATCATCAATTACATTATCACGAATTTCAGTTTTCATTAATCTGTTTTGATAACTGAATTATCTAAATAAAACTACGCGATCCTGGCGGCAATCGCCAAACTAATCCCGGAAGCGAAGTCCAAATTTTACTTGGGCTCTCATGTTTTGATTTTATTTTCGAACAGTTCAGTGCCAATATTAAAATCAACAAGCTGATCAAAGTAATTTTTTATTTATAAAGAACATATTAACCCATCAATTTATGTTTTTGTTTACCTCAAGTATCCAAATTGCATAATTTCAAAATTAAAAAAGAAGTATAAACTGCGTTTTGGTTTGAGTTGAAATGAGATGTTTATAGAAAAACCTTAGTTTAAGTCTGTCCTTTTTAAAATTCCTCTTCTTGCAAATTTTGACTGCTTTTGGCCCACTGTGATTTCATATACCTCTTTATTTGAAATAGTAGCGGCTATTCCAGTAAAATGTTTTCCCCGAAGTGTTTCGTTATAAGAATTTTTAAATAGTTTTAATAGTTGCGTATAGTGTAGAAACGGTTCATCATTATCATGCAGTTCATTTCGGCCATTCGTGAAGGGGAATTTTATCGGGGGATACATAATTTACACCTCCTTCTGTTAGGTAAATTTCACAAGAGGCACTACTGAATCCTAGCGGTAATTTAATACAACAGTCCTTTAAGGTTTTTTGATTTCGGGGCACTGTAATTTATTTGTTGTACATCTATAAATAAGCATAACAGCGAACTGTATTTTTTTTAAGCTGATTAAGCTGTAAATGCACGTGTTGTAAATAGTTGAAACGCGATTGACCGGTGCGCGAATCACAGTTCCGAACGATTCAGTCGCCTGGAAGGACTGTGATTATGAATGTCCTTTACTGGTGATACACGTTGGTGTTCGTAGCTGTGCGTTTGTGTGTGCGTCTGTAGTGCCCGTATCTAGTGTTTCCACATAAGCGATATGAGACTCAGTAGGCCACTAAATCCTGATCAGCAGACATTATTCCCACATGTGAAGCCCTGCTAACCTTATTTCTGCATTCTGTCGAAAGAACGTGTCACTTCAACCAAACCTACAGTGAGTTTCGAACGCAGTTATAAAGCTTACCATGTCGTGGCAATATTGGCGGAAAACTTAATTTAAATCGGACATGAGTTTTGTTTGCTTGAAACATATTCCCGAGCACGCGTTCGTTTCGTAATTATTTTTCGACTACTGCTCATATTCCCAACATGTGTCAATCATGTTACCGGTCTTAGGAATAATACTGACTCTGTACTAAAAACTATCTTGATAAAGATATTCATAAACTACAATAGATAAAGTGTAACAACAGTTAAGTAACAGATTGCAAAAATTATTCTCATGATGTTTGTTATGTTAAAGCAACTGTAATTTAAAATACTTATTACTGTAAACAAAGTAATGGAAAATGAAGTTGATTATCAAATTATTAAAACCAATTACACATTTTTTCATTAACATGAAAAGCTTGTAAAGGTAGTGGTAAAGAGTGTAGTTTAAAAACAGTTCTAATCTAATTAATATGCGGTTAGAGATAAAAAATATTCACTGTACACATTATGGAGCTATTGTTTCTACTGTTATTTCATGCTAAAAATGCTAAATATTGTAAATTTATAGATGAGTGGAAGTAGCAATAGTGGAAAGAAGTCACTTGGAGGAGGTGCAGGAAGTATTCCTGAGGAACAACTTCTCCTATCTGACAGAGGACTGAAAAATGGAGTAAACATTGTTCCTAATTCAAATTCTAAATCAGGTAATTTACATCTGCCTCTGTCATTTGAACAATAAATAAAGCATTACAAAGATAAATATTATTGTTTGAAGCTGTATTCTCTCTGGCGTTAGGTAAATAAGTTATCAGTTGAGATTTACATGAGCAAATAATTGTGTCAGAAGATAGTTAAATGATAGTATACAGTTGCTTAACTGTGTTATGTACATTTATATATTCATGGTGCTTTGTGTTAATATAATTTAATAAACACACATATTTACATGCAAAAAAATAATTATGAGTGTGTACATAAATATTTAGATCTGATTGCAGTAATCTTGAAATCATTATATTTAAAAATTAGCTATTATATAACTGCTACTAGAGGCTGTGTTTATAATAAACTTTTTTCTTTTATAATATTTGAATGATTCAATCATTTTTGGATATGACAATGTCCAATGTTGTACTCAAATTAGTATTCCATTTTAATATACTTGGGGTTTATAAAGATAAGTATTATTAAGAAATTTAAATTGTTTTATGTGTATAGTGATACTATATTTTATTGATTTGGTGGATATTTGTTTGATTATTGTAAATGATACTTAGATTCTCAAAGTAATATCCTAGAAAAATTAGGTGCAATAGATAGTTTTTTATATGTAGAACAAGGTTGTGATAATTATACATAGGATTATATAGTAAAGCTCGTTTTATGAAAATGCTGACTATAAATATTACATTATAAATAATGTGAACTTGTTAATATTGTTGCAAAGATTGATGATTTTATTGTTTTTTTGTTTTATATTATTTGTGATCATGTTTTATTTGAAGGTTTAAGTTTGTAATATGTATTCTTAGGAGTTTATTAACACTTATGTAGGCATTTCATAGTGCATTGAAGAGTTATTTGATTCCTTGTGAAAAATACATCTTGTAGTAATGACTAATTATTCATTACAGTGTTATATAATTTGACATATTAAATATTTATTTTGTACTGATTGAATATAATATCATCCATCATTTGAACGATCTCCAAATTAAGATCTGATTTTAATCAGTTGACTGTTTTTTGCTGGTTATTTGTAACATCTGTTTTCATTTATTGTCAAAAATTGATTGAAGGTATCTGATAAGTCCTGAGAGAATCGGTTATTGGCTTACTTTAATTTCAAATGTGACTATAAATTTAAAAAGATGGTCTATTTTAAACATTCTGTTTAAATTTCAGATAAATAATAAAATGAAATGTCAACTCAAATTACATTATGTAAAGGATAAAAAACATTGAATATTTCTTTTCTCTATTTTTTCCTTCCTTCATTCTCAATATTTTGTACAATTCAAAATGCTATTTATAATACATTGTATTGAAGTTCTAGGATAAACATAAAATATTTTCTTCACGTTTGTTGCTTGAAATATTAATTATAGTTCATAATTCATTTATTATTATTATTACTTCCAATTATTCTAGTACCACAAAAAACATAAACGCTAAGAATACGTAAATTTTTTAATTTTTTGCTTATTTTGAGGCTCTAAAAAGTTGTTTTGTTAATGTTAAAATTGTTGGCTTTATTGGCTATTTTGGTTGGATGTGGACTAATCATTCCATTACATGTGTCAATATGTCATCTTTCGTTAATTTATTCATCAATGTTTTGATGAGAATGATATGAATTTATTTATATGGCAGTTGGTCCCCCAGTTTGAAATATGTTAGTCTTGAATATGCTATCAGTCTATATTTATTTGTCATTCTTGTTTAGGTGTTTCACCTTTCATATTACTCTGGCAATATTACAAAATAAAAATACAACTTAGCACTTAGCACCGTAGTATATGGTACTGTTTCCATACCAATGGTAATAATGCTCATATTTTTTTTAGAACTGTCGTCCAATGGTCTTTTTTCTTATTAGTAAAAAATTGAATTTAGTAATATATCAAATTTTGATTCATGTATGAAATATAATTTTGATACATTTCGATATTTCTTCTTGTTTGAATTATTATTTGTTATGGTTTGTCAGAACTTTTTTTTTGCACAAGTGGGTGCTCATACAGAACATTCATAAGTTTAATAATCATTAATATTTCACTTAAATAATAACTAAGTATTTACTCATTTAATATAATTTTGTCTTTTATCATGATTGAATGTAAAAATTATAACAGTAAAAGAAAGCATTTTTATACAATGTGACATTTTTAAATAAATATCTCATGATATATTTAATGGATTGTTAAAAATTATGCATTCATCTCCAAACTGTTAAAAACATGTGTTTAGTTATCAGTTGCTTAGTTCAATAGTATAGTCTTCCTTCTACAAGATTAAGCCTGGCATGCCATAAATATGGTATAAATAGTAATAATAGATATGTAAACTGATAAATAATTTTTTTCTAATTACATTTTTGTTTGGTAATTGTCAGTGTATATAATAAGTATGTTTTTTATTAATTTTGGTGACTGAATTGTTAATTACTCTTTACTTAATGATTTTCAACTTAAATGTGAGAGTGATGTTATGTGGGGAATTTTATTTATTTTAATTGTTGAAATTGTTGGTATTTTATAGTTAATGCCAAATAGAATATTTTAAATTTCATATTTTGACAATTTAAGTGAACACTTTTAAATTTTGACATTAAATTTCTTGTTACTTTAATCCAAAACTATGGGGTTGCTTGAAGAGTGCATTGGCAACTTTAGGTTTATAGGAGGTTAAGATACTTCTGTGCTATTTAGAGATAGTGGGATTCATTATAAGTTCTAGTATCCGCTAGTATTTTTAGCATATTTGTCATATATATATAGAACTAACTGAAGGTATAATAGTGGTTCCGCAGACATGTGCTTTAGAAGCTGTGGTTTAGGTTTATTATATGTATATAATATATATTAGTATAGGTATTATTAAGTATTGTAACTGGTTAATAAAATGGCATTTTTATACACTGTTTTTAAAATGATTTTCAGTAAGTATTGTGTTTGATACCTTAATATTTAGATTATTTGAGGAACTTTAAATTATTTACAACATTTTGTTGACTAAGAATTCTTATATTAACTGCATTACACTGATTTTACCATTGAAATGATGATTGATTTAAATTGGAGTTAATGAAAAGTGATTGAGTTCTTCCTTCTTTCTTTAAGTGGACAGATGGTGATGTTATGTTATGTTATAGGGATATTGTTATAGCTATGCATACTGTTCCTCATAATCATGGATAATTTTTTATTTGAATAAGGTTATGATAACATCACTGGTTATATTCATTATTGATTAAAAAATGTATAGTTGTCCAATTTCATTTATATTTTGAAATCGAATTGAACTTGTATGGAATTCTTAACTCATATGGTATTTTATGAATTTTGTTTTAAAAATATCCTGTTCAATATTCTTCTCTTACAAAGTTAAATAGGTAGAGATAACAATGTTTGCTGTTAGTTCTCTTAAAATTAAATACACTGTCTTCCATTTACACACATACTGTATTCGAATACTAACAAATTCTGATAATTTATATAACTAATACTTGACAATACAGAGCATAATGTTTTTTGTATAATGATGCATTAAATTAAAGAAGGGAGAAATATGTCATCAATTTATTCATTCATTCTTGTATTACAAATAATCTGTTTTAATTATAATGCAATTTTGTATGTCAAACATTTAGGAAGTTATTTTTAATACTTCTCTAAGCAATTAATAAATTTTTTAGAAACTATAATTACTTCCCAACTCTTTTCCATTAATTTTAATAAAGCATTGTATCAATGTATTTGTGAAGCTGTTTGTATGTTGGATAGGAGAAAAGCAAGCATTCCTTGCTGAGCCTGTCAGACTGACCCCTGCTTGGGAGGAATCAAGTCTGCCTAATGATGAACTCAATTTTAAAGGGGTTACTATGGAACAAGCACGTCTTGAAACAAATCCACCCAAAGACAGGTGAGAACAATAATTTTGTTATCACATATTCTGATTTGCAATAACATTTAAATTTCAAGTGGTCTGGAAATCATGCTATATACGATGAGTTGAAAATATATATATTTGTTTACTTAATATAATATAATACCTGTGTTCACTAGTTTTTTATGAATACATTTTTACATAGGTTCAATATTGTATATTTAATTCTCCTGCTACATGGCATTGGTGCACTTCTTCCATGGAATATGTTTATTACTGCAAAGAGTGTAAGTATTAAATTTTTGATAAGTTTGTATTAAGTTTTTACATAGTGTACTTCTTAATTTGTATATATAATTCAAATATATAATTGGGGTCTTTTTTTTATATTTTCAGTATTTTGTCGATTATAAGTTGAGTTACAATTACACTGGCATCGAATCTGATTATGCTGGTAATTTTCTTCCTTATTTGGGCTTTGCTGCTCAGGGTCCAAATCTCATCTTCAACTGGTTAAACGTATTTATACAAATTGGGTAAGATAAATCAGTTTGAATTCTTTTATTTAATGTCTAAACAGTCATTATTTCATAGAATACTACTTGCTCTCACAAATATGTCCTCATTTATTACTATTTAATACATTGGATTATGTAATTTTATTATTCTAAGCCTAATTATGTATTTATTTTTAAAGTAAAAATTGGTGGCTTTTTAAAGCCATTTATTGTCGTACATTGATGTGCAAAAATTACAAATGGCTAGATATTTATTAAAAAATAATAAAAGTAAAAAAATGGGCCACCCCATACCTCAGTGGCATGCATTTAAACCCAAAGACTGCTGGCAGCGTAAGCTCATTTCTTGATGAGTTTAATGCATATAGTATGTGTGGCTCATTAATACTTTAGGAAAAAATAGGGAAGCATAGGTAAATTTACTGTTTTAATTCAATCAGAAGAAATGTGGTTTATAGATTTGAACAACGTTCTTGTACATTGATAGATTGAAAACATGCATTTTTCAACTATTGTTGACGACATGTCATGCAAACATTATGTTGCATTCATTCAATTTCATTGTTCAATCATCTCCCTTAGGTGGATAACCTCATACACCCATACTTAGGCAGATATATTATTCTCAGGTATCTAATACTTAAGTTATTTAGATCTTTAATCCATTCTTCTCCTGGCATTAAATTTTTAGTTGTTACAAGTCTTTTTTTGGTTCACAAAGTAGTGGTCGGTCTTTGTCTGTGTACACATTGTCCATTGACATTTATATTTTAATTTTAAAATAAAATATTTCAAACTAAACTCTTAGTGTTAATTAATTTGGGAATAGTAAACATGTCTGAACCAATTATTCTTTATGTCTTGTGCATTATATTTAATTTGTCGTTGCTTATTTTGTCTTCTCAATATGTGAGAATAATAGTATATTATATAATTCATGTGGATACTTCTATTTTGTGTAGGTTGCTATCCTAACTTAAACTATCAAACTAGTTGGTATTTCTGCATTTTTTAGGGGTAAACTCACAACTAGAATAGTTTGGAGTATTGTTGTAGAGATGATAGCATTTATAATAACTGTAATTCTCGCCATGACTGATTCATCAGATTGGCCAGGTGCCTTCTTCTGGATCACTCTGCTCATCGTTGTCATATTAAATAGTAAGTTAAAACTTTGAGTGAATCAATTATCTTTGGTCATTGAAATGTGATTAGACTGCATTTTTTAATTTATCAAAACACTAATTTGTTTCAGTGGCAAATGGCATATATCAAAATACTGTTTATGGAATGGCAGCCAAACTGCCTCCGAAGTATACTGGTGTAATTATAATTGGAGCAGTAAGTACTTTTTTTAGTGTTAAAGTGTTATTTGATTACAAATAAATTCATTTAGAATTACCTTTTAAATGAAATGTAATCATTAACGGAATATATAATTTGCTTAATATTTTTCTAAGCTTTATTATTTTTGGGGCACTCTTCTTTTTTAGATAATTAGTTAAGTGTACCATATAACTGTCCATAAGCTACCAACTGTGCTATATCAGCAACTTGCAAAAAACGTAATTTATTGTATCTATAGGTTATAAACAGAAATTATTTCAGTAATGAATTTCGAATTGGATAACTACTTTAATAGGTCCAATGTTTATTTATTTGAAGGTTTATCAATTATAAATTATAAATACTACTACTCCTACTACTTACTATTTTATTATTATTACTACCCAGGTTTCTTACTATTTTTTATTCATTCTGCAGAACATTAGTGGTTCCCTTTCTGCAATAATCAGCATTGTTTCACTGGCAGTGGCTCCTAACCCGCGGACAGCGGCTATCTACTATTTTATTACTGCTCTCTTTGTTCTTTCTACATGTTTTGACACATATTTTGCTCTTCCGCTTAATGTAAGTAATATATAAAATATTTTATTCATATAAATACTCACAAAAAGTGATTTTGAATCAATAATCAGAGAACAGAAAAAAATACTAGTAGATAGGCTTATTTGAGTCTGAGCTATGAATCTGTGTGTATAAAATTTGAATTTATTGAAGTTCTAGAATTCAACTGTTAAATAAATGTTCATCTTCATTAGTTGTTCCTTCCTTAAAATCCAGTACAATTGTTCAGCCTTTGCATCAATGAATAATGATTTATCAAATCATAATAAAATTGTATTCTTCTAAGTACATTACAGTTAATAATAAGTGCATTACTGAATTTTTTCCAAATTTTCAATTAAAATTGTTTATTTCAGAGGTTTTACAAATACCACGAACTAATGAGCCAAAAAGAAGCTCAAAAAAAGAGAAAGGAAAATAATTCTGGAAATCAAACTATTCCTTATTGGAGTATATTTTGTCAATCGTTACCACAGTGCTTCAATGTTTTCCTTATATTTTTTGTAACACTTGCAATTTTTCCAGCTCTTCATTCTGGTAAGTAATACAGCCTAACATTTGGTCATTTATATTTATATTTGTGTAATGTTATGTTTTTTCTTTCATTGTATTCATTTTATCCGCATGAAAATGTGGTACACTCTCTTATTACTGATATTTATTATCAGTTATATTGATTTTCAATTCATGTTGTTAAAAAATAAGCATTAAATATTAAGTACCAGATTTTCATAGTGGCAGAAGCATTCACTTTTGACTGTGCTGATGTTTCTTTTATAATTGCATATTACTTAACAGTTATCTAAAGCCGTTTTCGTAATGGTGACTCTGGGCGACCTTCCGGTACTTACTTTATCCGTGATATAGTGAATAATAATCTATGGATTTCCACTGAAGAGATTGCTGAAATGTTGACAATTCGACTGTATTTCACCTAACCCAATGTAGACATCCAAGCAAATAGTCAATTCAAAAGGCATAATCCTTCACTGTGACAACACATTGGGAGTTAAAATGGGCACTCCTCCAGTACCCACTGTATTCCCCTGACCCTTCAGATATTTATCGGTCTTGTTCTCTGCAAGATGGCAAAATATTACATTCCATTGAAGAAAACAAAAACTTCCTTAGGGCTTTCCTTAAAGAGAAACCACATGATTTCAACAAAGAAGGAATTTAAAAATTTGTAAAACATTGGGAGACAGTTTTAGAAAATGGTGGAGGCTACATTATTAATTGATACTGATATATATTGATTGAGTCTCCAAAAGTGGAATGTTAGGTTTATACAATTCCAAGATTCCTTTGTAACAAGCTATTCTAATTTGAGGCATTTTAACGTGTATCCTGTTGAAAAAATTTTAAAATTGAACCTTTGAAAATGACTAATACATAAATGAAATATTCACAAAAACAGATTATAGTTTAATAATATGTCACATTACAGATATTAAAAGGAGTGATGAAAGTTTCATAATAAGTAAGAAGTACTATGTTGAGGTGTTGTGCTTCTTGACATTCAATGTCTGCTCAATGATTGGGAGCTCTCTCTCGACACTGGGTTCATGGGTAAGAAGTGAAATTGTTTCTAGTTTTTGTTATATTTATATATTTGTTATATTTATATTGAGAAATTTTTATGAAAAATGTATAAAAACAATTTTTTGTGTTAATTACACATTATAATACATTTAATTAATGAATGTTGAGTGCATAATGGCTGAAGTTGCAAATTAATTGCACTTTGTAAGCAAAGAGAAAAAAAAACTGAAGAATGTCAGTCTATGCTTATAATATAATAATTATTTATGACAAAATTGCACTGTATACATATTTTTAATACATGTTATTTACTGTAAAACAATTTTCCTATATGTTTCAGCCTACCTCCAGATACATGTGGATCCCAGTTACTTTGAGGCTTGGTTTTATTCCATTGTTTCTTATGTGCAATTACCATCCCAGAGGAACATTGCGAACAATGCCTGTGATTTTTAATAATGATTGGGTTTATTTGGCTCTAGCTATTGCAATGGGAACATCAAATGGGTATTTTAGCTCTGTCAGCATGATGTATTCTTCAAAGTATGTTGGTTGTTTTAATATATTTAAAATTTTTGGTTTATTAGATTATATTTTTTTTAATACATTAATGCTAATAATAATAATAAATTATTATTATTATTAAATGATGTAAATTTCTTAGCTCTTATAATGGAATATAAAGTGAAGTCACTTTCAAAATATGTAGTACATGTCAGAACAAATTACAATATAATTACAATTTTGGATTGTATTTGCTATAGCTTCCTAACCATGTTACAATTTTTTTATTTTCAGGAGTGTCGAAGGTGAACATTCTGTTGTAGCAAGTATGTTTGCAGCTGCTTGGATGATAACTGGTATTTGTTGTGGTCTTGCAATAAGCATTATATTTCCTTTAATTGTCAGTTATTCATTTTAACAATAACACCATTTGTGTTTATTCTTGGCATATTCCAATCAAATTTATTCACCATTCATTCATTTTCATGTATAAAATATTAAGTAGTTATTTCTTAATCATTTTGAATCCACTTGTATGATTCAGTTTAGAATATCAATCTATAAAATGAAATATACCATTGGTTCTTAACTTCTGATATTTTTAAATCTATTTTGTTAAAAGTAATATATAAATATTTTGGAGGCCCAGAACCAGAGGATTGGAGGCAAATTGTTGCTGTGGCCAAGACTCACCCACGGTTGTAAGGACCTAGTTAATAATAATATATAAATAAAAGATTTTTTTGGTAATAGAAATGCTACATTTTCACTGAAAAGATTTTATCAGTTCTCTCTGCAACACATCATTTAGAGAATTACATTTAATGCTAAATTATAAAGCAATATGGCAATAAATAAAAATAGATGTAGAAATTAATGTTAAGAGTTTTCTCTGCAGTTAGTCGTCTTTATAGGTTTTTGTAAACATGAAAAGTGACCTTTTATGAGAATACACAAAAACACACTATGTGGTATTTTGAATTTATCAGAATAATTTTAATTTAGAGAGTAAATTAGTTGTGCAATTACCAATGGCTCCATTAAATAATTTTCTTTATTAAGTTGTTACTGGTAGTAGTTTTAACCTTTTTTTACTTTATAACAAAAGCTAAATTCTATCCAATTCAGAATGATTAAGATAATTGGATTTTCTAAGTATAAGAAAACAATTGTATGGAATACAGAAGCATTCTGACATTTATAGCATTTGTAGTATGTGCAAAATGGAATCGCATTATAACAAAGTTCAAACCTTTAGCACTAGTAAAAGAACATACATTATGGCTTTTCCAGTAATATTTGTTTGGCACAATTCAGTCTTTTGCTAGTTTTTATAAATGACAAAATGGTTCCGTATACAATTTCTCATTATTTTGTTTGTGTTTATATATATATATATATATATATATATATATATATATATATATATGTATATACAAAGTCTCCAAATGTTTTGTGCATGGTATTAATAGTTTTGCAGAATCCATCCTGTCTTCATGGATATTACATGAACAAAAAGCTTTGTTCTAGGTTGGACCCGAGTTATTGTTTAAAAATAAATAAGATTTCATGTTTTAAGAGAAACAATCATTTTCAAAATAGTTCATTAATATATATTTTTTATTTGTGAAATATTAAAAAATAAAATCTGTGACATCAGGGTCCCACCTATAGTACTATCACAAAATATATAATGCCTTTATGGGATAAGAATATATTTATAAGTTAAAAATGGACAAATCATAATCTTACTAGTCATCTCGTACTTTTTCTTTTAACATTTTAAATACTGCTTAAAGAAACTGTAATTCAAGAACAACAAATGTTTGCAGACAATGAATAAAATTAACAGCAGTTGAGTGTTGGGATAATATATAAACATATTTTGGGAGTAGTTAAAGTGTTAAAGGTCATCTGATGAATGGCTAATTAAAATTTGTTCCTTCAGCGTAGTTTAGATATAAAGAATTGAAATATATTATACGAATATAAACCTGATGATCATCTCACATCACAAGGTATATTACCATAATCCATATTGGAAAGAGCAAATACCATTTTATGTCATTTCCATGCATTGTTCATTGTGTGTACATATATATATCTGTTGTATGTATGTAGTTGAGAAAAGTGACAATAATCAGGAACAGGTTTTTATATTTATAGCATAGCAATGACCACCTGTTTTTGGTGAATGCATTGTATATTGCATTGAATATTACAACTGTAAAATGTGCAAGAGTGAAATTTTTATGTTTAAATTACTATGCAATGAATTTATTTTAATAATATGAACTTACAAGTTTTGACTGACCATTTTATAAGGTCTTGTATTTTTTTTACATTTTAAATAGGTCATTATTAAACTGAACACTCATTTTATGCATAATTTTTATATTAATATTTATAATTATTTTATATCAAGATTGAGACTTTCTTTTTTATCTTCATAGAAGAATATTTATTAGAAGACTGTTTCAAAGTTTCTAAATATGTTGATGATTATGAATGAGTGATTTGATCTCGAGCCTTTTTAAATGTATATTTAGAACAAGGTCACAGCTATCCAAGTATAAGCTCTCAAAAATTAGTTAATTTTTCAAACCAAAGAATAGAGAATATTCATTATGTATAATTTCCTATATATTTAAGCCAACAATAGTGTCTGACTTTTAATATGCTTCCAACTATTTATTTTGTGAACTGGAAAGCAGTTAGTTGTATTGTTCTTGTGTATACAATTTATTTTGAATAAAGCAAACCAGCCATATTTTATTTACACATTTTAAGTGAAATAAAATAATTCTAAACACCCATGATATTGTGTTTAACCACCATTTGTTAGTAAATGGATATCTATCAGATAATGTGTGCTGGATGAAGTCTTCATGTTCTGCATCTAGTTATGGGAATAGTGTAAATTTTCAAATTTAAGTCATCAATTTCAATAATGTTACACATTTTTTAACAAACAAGCAGAGATATCAATATAAAAAATATTTATTTTTATAGTTCATTGAGTTATAGTCATATAGCGTATATATAAAATCTATCTACACATAAACTCTCTCTTTCTCTCAGGGGACACCAGAGTCTGGTACAGGTCCAGTAACTCAAAGGCCCCCAGTTGACATTACTGGACTAACATAACTGAATCCTACATACTTAACAATTACACATAAAGATATAAAAGTTAACAACACCTCTGAAGTACAAAGGCATTAACAGTATAAGCCGCATGATTGATCTCCTTGAGGATCTGCTAGATGAAGTGATAATAAAACCTCATTTTAATAAATTATTTTATTAATGTTTAATGCATTGATCTGAAAATTACAAAGACTGGAAGTTTTGTGAACTAATAAAATAGTTTTCTATACTTGTTAATATAACAAGAATGTACAATTTAAATCTTTTATTGTTAATAATATTCAGCCCCCATTTCCCCCCCCCAGACTTTATTCAATATGAACAGGTAACAGTCAAATTAAATGCATCAAAAATGATATAATGTTTGTATAAATAATACACAAATAAATGAACTAAATAAATTATGCACATATATTTCAATATACAATTTGTGAAACTGGCAAAGATAATATTTAATTCAAATAACTGATTTTCTAACTATATAATCTAGACATCTAGTATCTTATAAGATGTTATCACAAAAATAATAATGAAAGTATAACAGAAATGATGTATTAAGTGCTACAAATATTTAATAATTTCAAGTACTCACAAGTCCTTTTTTTATATTAATAAACAAAGCTTTAGAAAATCACCAGGTCGATTCACATAACGTACACTTTTTCCACCTTTTTGTAAGGGAAAATCTCCTTTGTGCGAGGACATATAACCTGTCCGTTATTCTCATTTGCCATATGCAGTAAAGACTACAAAACAAAAGAAGGTGTTCATGAATTTTATTACAATACTTAGCAATTGTGTGACATAATAATAAAATCAATCACAGAGGGAGAAAATTATCTAAGCTATAAGACCCTATAAAAAAGGTAAAATACCTTAATAAATGACTGCCTGAACAATAGTGTTCAATAGGTGTTTGTAGTTTAGTCATAGGATTAAATTAAAAGTAAGATGAATTCTAATTGGTGTTCTGATATTGGAGTCAAAAACTCACCTGCTGTCCATAAATATAGCTATTCGGCAATGACATGGGTTGGTTGTGTTCATTTAGTGGGAGACCAGAAATGTGGCAGATGAGTCGAGAATGTGAGCAGTGAGCAAATGGTAATGGCTCAGCCAGAACGTTCAACCATTCTTGGCACACTGGGCAACTCTTACTCCTTTGCTCTTTATTTCCGTAGCACTGAGTGAAAATCAACTGAGTTAAGGACTGTACAAAAATTGAATCTCAAGAATTTCATGGCAAACTGGAGTAATTCCTTAATTATTATTAAAGATAAAATGTTATTATTAAACATTTTCAAAACATCATTTCTTGAGTACTCACAATAATTAACTGCCACGTAATAAATAATTTATTGGAATTAATATCATACAATATAATAAAATTTGTAGTTTAAATAAGGAATTTCTTTTTTCTTAGAATTCAAGAAACTATGCAATCTGAGTGCATTAAGCAGCAAGGAACAATCGTTACATAAATATACAGTGAATAGAACAGATAATAAAGAATTCATTTATACAGTTAAATTTGGATATAAGTTAGTAATACTAAAATTTCAATTGATTTGAGTTACCACAATAAAATTATAAATGTATAACCTAGAAAGAAATTAAAAAATTGATTATAATTGTAAATGTTGTTAAAGGATATGGAGTTTTGAGAGCTGAGAGCCCAGCTTGGAGCGCCACTGTAAACACACTTTGTGTTGCAAGCTGAAACAATTTATAGTTTTCCTGTCTAAATTGTTCAACCAATTTGTTCCATCTCCAATCGTCCAAAAGTTCTTTGTATGGTGAGAGTTCTGTAACAATATCCAAATCATTTAATTTCGTAAATCTTCAGATGCTTTAATTAAGAAATAGCCAGTGTTAACATAACTATGAATAAATGCCTACAGTTAAGCCATGCTTTAGTTTCCACAACACAATAATTGACCACACCAGTGGGGTAATTCAAATTTTTATTGACCCCGTACACAGTAATTGTTATTTTAAAGCAGTGACGAATTATAATCTTTTAAATTTCTCATGTGCCCCCAGTGATAACCACTGATCTGAGTTATGCAGCACTGAATCACACATTCTACATAATTCTCTATCTAACACATACTAATTTTTATCCGGATGGAAAAAATTAGAAACATTCTGAAAACTCTAGATCCTCAATTGGCTTTAATAATTTTGTTATTATATTTATTCTATTATAAACCTTTTAAATAAAATCTCTCTTCTCACTTTGCATTAACGAGCTCTACACACAATGCATTAAACTCCATCTAGCCTAATTTTTTCCCAAGGTACTAATCAAACTCCCACTAATCACTACAGTTTGAGATACAAGCCTTTAGCCACTGAACAATCGTGGCTCCAAATATCTTATTAATTAATGTAATATTGAAAATGTTCTTTGTAAATAGATATTTAGTAGAACATTTACCTGTATCACAAGGAAACGCGAGGAGTGCCATACAGTGCTGTATAGCAACTAACTGGTCCTCTTCATATAAAGAGAAATATTTTCTTGCATGACTAAAAGAGTGCGCAATTATATCAGATTAATTATAGCAATGAAATACAAAACAGAATACATGAACAATAAGGTAATAAATGTAATAAGGTAGAAGAACTTTTAATCGCATAACAGAATTTAAAAAAAGATTAAATATTGCTTTCATACCTAGATGTTTAGTTTGTATAATATCTGTACCTCTTAGAAACATTATAATATTAAATTATAAATTAACACAGCAAACATTGAAAATATTACTGAATATTATTAGTGAATAATGGAATTATTACCGAACAGCATCTAGCCGTCTGTCTGCTTTAACAAGCTCAACAAATTCCTGTATTCGAATATTAAACTCCATAGTTGAGTGAAGTTTACGTAACTTTGAACGATTGTCGTGGCACCAGGCCAGGCACTTCGTTGTTTCTCTATTCAGTAATGATTTCTCTACTTCTCTTGATACCAGAAATACATCTGTAAACTCATTATATTTTACAATGAAGTTTAAGGCTAAATTATCCATAACATATATGGATGTTTATATATAATATTTTCAGCTTATTGAAAATTGGAACAAAGTAATTTCTTCACTTACACTAAACAGTCAAATTGTAAGTTCAATAGGAACATCTCTCATTAAGAATTTTTTTATTAGGAAAATTTTCTTTATAAATATAAATATTGACAAATATAAAATAAATATAAATAGTGAGAATGGCAAGAATCCTTTTTATATCATTTACTTCGTTAGCATAATTTTATACAGTACAATTCAAGCAATTCTTTTGGTACGGAGTGGTCATCTCACCTATGTTTGTAAGGTCCCGTAGATCAGCTTCTTGGGCAAGGCGTGATGCTGCATTGTAATAACCTCTTCTTAAAAAGTACTCAACTAGCATCCTGTCCAACCTTTTCCTGCACCATTGTGAAGAGTTGGTGTGCTCTTTTAAGTGTTCCAATCTTCTTTTGCACACATATCCGGCTTGTAATTCTTCACAGATGCTCTCTTCTGCCTAAACAATTATCAAGTCAAATAATACTGTCTTAAGTCAAGAACATTCTGAACTTATCCAAATATTTATGCACTTAAAAACACTATTAATCACAATATTAAATATGATTAGATGCTATGATGATAATATGATCAATAATTAGATGATAAAAACTGATATTAAATGCACATAGTGAGCATAAATCACTAACTACAAATAAAAAATAGGAATAAATAATGAAATTTATTTTTAACTGACAAAAAAGGATATTCATAATAAATTAGACATTTTACTTGGATCAGGTGAATAATGAAAGAAGCAAATATAATGACTTGTCTTGCATTTGAAATATTAACAAATAATTAAACAGTAAGATACTTCAAATATGAGGATGTGTGACGTTAAATCTTATTATTGTTAATATATAAATTAATATGATTATTAATTATGATCATTACCTTTCGTTTTAAAACTTGCAGTTTTTCAACCATTCCGCCAAGAAGTCTACTAATATCCCCAGCTCCAACTTTTTCTGCAAACAGCCCTTTTTCAAGTTCTTGAGCAGCTGCTTGAACATGAGAAACTTCTCTGTCGAGCTGTTTCTGCGCTGCCCTAAACTTCTTGTTCAATAGTTCATAAGGCACCTAAAATTGTCAGAACGGTCTTATTATTTAATAAGACAGGCCTGTTTTGACCCAGAGGGTCAAACATTTATACAATGAAGCAGAATTATCAAAAATCCAAAGTCCTAACATCTGTTGTGATTTGTCGCCTAATCCTATTGTTAGACTTGAAACTGTTTTTAAAATCTTGGTCACAATTGTTTGTGCTCAAGACATCTAAAGCAATCTTCAATAAAATGACTTATGCGTAATACTGAAGAGAAAATAGTCATCCCCGTAACTAAATTAAAATAATATTTTGGTTAACGAAGGACCAAATATTCTAACACTTATATCTGCTGAAAAAAGGCAAATATAATCAATCGTGCTTCGAACCCCAGAATAGTGTGCAAACTATTTAAGCAATAACAGATCAGATCATTTATTGAATACTCTTATCGCCAGTAGATTACACATTCTTAATATCTAAGACTTCCCCGTATTCCGGAATAAAGAAGTCGAATAAATTCCCAAAAAGAAAAATCCGCATTATCGAAGAATCTAATATAAAACTCTTATTTGAAATCGCCAATTCCGGAAATCCGAGTTCAGAAACTACGTAGCCGTCTAAAAACCTTACCTTCAATGTAGGATGTTCCAACGCTTTGATATCCGCCATCTCTTATGAGAATACGAGAACTCGAAGATAACGTCAAGCTTAACACGAGGGCATTAAATAGCGACAGGCACATCAGAAAGAGAAGGAACGGCGTTGACTGTCAATAAACATATGAGGTAAATGCAAAAGAAGAGTCAGGAGAGCGAATGAGAAGGGGGCGCGAGTCTGAGCCTCCGGTTGGTATCTATCTCGGCCGACAGATGTCAGCCCAAGTCGATTTCTCGCCAAATCACGCCAACTCCCAAAGCCCCTACGAGAAACCATCCGCCATTTTATCAAAGTCGCAACTCGGCTGTACTTGTCAACGTTTTGTTAGCTGTTTTTAAGTGTTTCTGACCTTCCGACCACCTCTCACCCAGTGCGTACTCCCCGCTCTTACTCCGGTTTATGTGTTACACCGAAAAGATCTGAACTGGGGCGTCGCCGGTCCACTACAACACCCCTCGGAGATATTGGTCTACGGTCGTAAGACGAGGGCCGACCAGCCGAACAGCGTGGCCGTTCGTTTTTCGTTTCCTTACGGTTACCAGGTAAGTCCCCGTTAGAATCTTCTTCTTTTAGACTCGGGCGCGTGATGTTAGCCTTTCCGTTGGGAGGTAAAGCGCTCCGGCGGCCTCCACTCGATTGATCCCGGCTCCCGATTATTCTTTTAAAAAGTTCACTCCCGTCGGTTTTAAAAAGGAGCGTCCTAGTGTGCCACCTACACCTCACAATTACGTTCCCTTCGTAGTAGCATTTTTAGTCGAGTAACGCCACAGCGTCCGGCTTCCGATCGGGCTATTTTTTGCGCTATTCTATCCGGAGGGGCCTTTGCATTTGAAATAGAAATGCGCGTTTCTTTTTCCCCTCAGAGCAGCCGTATGTATCGTCCTTGCTTCGGGTATATTCGAGTTTTTGTCCAGTTTTCCCGGCGTATTATTGACCCCATTATCCGGGAGCTTTCGTTCATTCATTTGTACCTAACCTCCATTGGCGTCTAGACGTGTACACTCGGCTAATGTACGTTGTACGGAGTTATTCCATTAACGATAGGACGAATGGCATTTCAGTCCCCTCCTACGCGTTTAAAGAACACGAACTTACTCTCGACAATTTTTACCCATTCCGAGTACGTAATAGGAATGTTTTCGCTTTGTAATAGCGCTAAGAAGCGTTTTTAATATTCGAATACGTTCTACTTTTGTGGAGTAGGATTTCAAATCGCGTATATATTTTCTTTTTTTATCGAGCTTCCGGTGTAGTTGACACCTGTAACCACGGCTCGTCTTATCCGCACCTGTTTTCGATAGACTCGATCGATTTTATCCTGTTACGGAAGCCGTGAATTTCACAATCGACTTAAGTTTCAATATTCAAAAGATACACGTGGTTCCGTCTACATTAGGAAGGAACGATCCCCAGATACGGGCTTTCGCCGGTCGAGGAAACAAACCCCCTCTCCCTGGCGAAGGTTTTAAGAGCGCCCAATTATTACATAATTCCTACGGTGGGGGGGATGCTACCGTTTGGTGTTGGAGAGGCGACAACGTTTTCAACGAGGAGGATAGGTAGTGTAACTCGCGGAGTGTTTCGGCGGTAGTAGTATTCGTAGTACTAGTGGAAAGGGGAAGGGAGCCCTATGTTTTCCGTCCGGTCAGTAGTACTCCCCCGGTAGACGATTTTTGGCGGGCAAGTCGACACTGTACGTCCTCCCACCCGTCGCATGTAGGGATTGTTTAAGTGGAGGGGGGGAGATAAGGAATTGTGTAGAGAGTAGGGCCCCCACCACGGCCCACTAATAGTCCAGCGCCTTAGGGCTAAGGGGGGATAATGTTGAACTCGAGCAGCGACAACTTTGTACTCGCTCTTCGACTGCCCCCCCCCCTCTCCTTGCCATTTCCCTCACGCGTTTCGCCCCTCCTCACTTTCTTGTTGACGATGAGTTGTTCGATTGTTCCTGTCTCTATATTTTTCCCGTTTGTCGCCATGGCATTAGGGAGGGGTACCTCCCAATATGGCGGAGATTTCACCCCCAGGTTTCCAGCTTCCCATTATTTTTACCTTTCTTAATTAGTTATCTCGTCTCATACTCTACTTGTAAATATACTTCGATTATTACAATCGTACACACTCCAATTTTTACCGTCGCATTCCTTTTGCCGGTCTTCCCTCCTTGTCGGTAACATGTATAATAACGCTTCTCGTAAGGTCGGGCCGTCAGTACGATTGTTATTTCTGAATGCGTGTCCTATTGGTAGACATATCCTGTATTCAGCCGAACAGTCAACAACTTCTTTCTTAGCTTCCAGACAAGTTTGCGCGCCAGTTTCACGTTTGTCTGAGGTGTTATAATCCTTTACTCCATAATTAGCATACATTTTCCTCATTCTCTTTTTATTTGTCTTTCTTTCTAGTTTCTAATTACTTACGTTATATTATACGGGTGTAAAATAGCTTAGGAAATTGTCGAGTACATGTGTTTAGTGTGTGTAAAACGCGAACGTCGTTAAGCGTATAGGGCAGTACGAATAAAACCCCCGGTTTAGTAAGTACCTGTAAACGGAATTGTTATTGTGGGAATATCGTACTTCTACGTCGGTCGTTTAACGCATATCCTAGTTACTAAATCGGGTCTCGCGTTGGGGTACCCTGTTGAGGTTAGGTTTTCAATGTTAATTCTTTTCTCTTACAGGTAAAGGGAACAGAATACTCAAAGCTTTACTGTTTATACATAATTTATACTGACTCTTGGAAATTATATTAATATTTAATTTCGCTATTGACGAGTATAAAAACAACTTAAACTAAACCTTAAAAGTTAAGTTAGAGACGTAAGACTGACTAATGAGTAAGCATTAGGGCTTTCGTCGCCTTGTTACAAGCTTAAGTGAAATTAACAGTGGGATTAAACATCGGTGGCCGATATGACCCCCTTCCCCAACATTTTTTGTGGTTGCGCGCACGTTTTTCGTCTTCTCCCCACTCTCCCTCTTCTCGCCTCCGCTTTGGGAATTGAGTTTTGCTTTGGATGTGTTGGAATTATGGGTTGAGTACGAAGTAAAGTGTTAAGATGGCGGGACATAGAGTAAGAGGACAGTGTCCCCACCACTATTGATCTTCTCTACCCCTCCACATTCCCACTATCCTCAGTTACAACTAGGATCAAAGCGATGTATTTATTGCCCACTTCCTTACGGCGTCCCCTCTGATCTTTTACGGCCCTACTCTTCTGGGAGGAAAATCTCTTTTTGACTGAATTTTTTTTTACTCAATAATCGTAAACAACCCAAAATTGACATTTCTTTTGTATTCTTGTTGTCCACGAAAGACCGTTTGAAAATAGCTTTGTATCCAGACTTTGTTTTTCTAGTATTTTCTAGTATATTAGGATTTTTCATTTTAGAACTATTATTTTGGAAACGACGTGTTTCTGTATTATTTTCTAGTAATTGTATTCCCAATTATTTAGTGTCTTTAAAATTCCCGATTAAATATTCGGACTGTTTTCATTAAAATGTTTATAAGTTGAAAATTGTTGTGATCCTTGCATGAACCTATTCTACTTATCCAAGTGGTGGAACATTCGGATAAATTTCACAGTCCCTAATGATGTTTGATGGAATTTCCGTATTATATATTGATACAAATATGATGCTAGCTTCGCCAGAGTTTTTTTGGAGAATGCAGTTCTTTGAATGCTTAGAAATACTCGAAAACATACATCTGCATTCTTGACAGATTGAAGAAACCGGTTTGTATCTGAGGTGCTACATCCTTTTGGGGTTGCTTTTGTATAGATAGGTTGCAAATGTTGACTACTCAGTTATTAGATAATTGCAGTGACATCAGCCAAGGGACCCCCTAACGCTTGGCAAACAATTTGGCAATGGCAGGTGTTCAATTTTTATCCCCTATGTAACCTCTGTAAATTTAATACGTACCTTATAGGTAACAATTTAAGTATTTAGTTACACGAGTACGTCGTTAGAAGGATTATGGTAGACATGGACAATGAGCATCCTGTACACTTGTTTATATATATATATATATATATATATATATATATATATATATATATATATATATATATGCATTCGATAATTAGTCAAATTGCAATACAGTCAAACGGGTTATTTTGAATGGACACACACACACACACACACAGAGAGAAGAGAAGTCCCATTTGACTGAAATTACGAATATATCTCACAGATTATTAAATCTCTTAAACAATTTAGTTGCACCGTTGAATTAGTTCTGGATGTACTCTGTTGAACCCTTTATTTTTCATTAATATCAGTACCTGCTCCATATTCTTATGCCATTAACATTAATATAATGTAATTTTTGAGTCAAGTGGCCATAGCTGACAGTTTACTCCTTATAAGGGAGGAAGAGAAAAAATATTTTTGAGTTACACTTAATTATATCTAACATTCCGAGATTACAATAACTAATCTAATAATTTCCGATTCGGTATAAAAGTCTTAAAAAAATAAGTCTTGACTGAAGGTGGGAGAGTAAGAGTGGAGAGGAGAATTAACCTTGTTATGAGCTAGAGGGGAAGGTTCAACTTTCGGAACTTTCGCCTCCCCCTTCCCCTTGCATCCCCTCTTTTCCTTGCCTTTCTTCGTTAGTGTGAGTGCGCGTGGGTTAGTGTCAGTCGGTCGGTGTTTTGGTGGAGGGGGACTAGATGGCGGGGGTGGGAAGCTAACTTAGTTTTATAAAGTTTTGTTGTTCGCTACAAGTTGGGCTGGCAACTTTGCTTTACTTACTGGGTCCGGGCTCCGATGTTCACCCGCCTTTGTTGCCCCATTATGTTGTACTGGGTTTAGCGAGTCTCCTCGTCTTCAATTAATTCGACTCGAGACATTTTCTTCCGTCGTTGAAATGCCTAAATAAAAATGGAAAGGTTGAATACAGGCCCTTCGTTTAGCACACTCTTGAATGTGTGTCAGGAGGAGTGACTGAACTATTTTCTCTTCGATTGGTAAAAGGTATATACAGTTTAGTATATACTGTAGTAGTTTTTTAAGTACTGTATATTCAGTTTAGGTAGAAAATACTGACGAATAATCGTCGAAAAAAAGAATTTGGCTCTTCCCATATTCATATCTTGGTTAAATGTTTATTAAAGAAGAGTTATGTGTAGGAAATCGATCTCGTTGCACTCATAAAAGATAAGAAACTGCGATAAGTTCAAACTTAAACAAGGAAAATATAACAAGCATCGATTAATTACGCAGAAATTCGACTGTGTCAAATATGAATAGTTGATATTCCGCTAATACACAACAATCTCCCCTTCCGTTGGCGCGGTTTTTATTTTAAATGGTTGTCGGATAACTGGATGTGTCGTATGACGCCTTGCATTTTCGATTATGACGTCCGCCATTATTGTCCGACTAACGGAACATCCGTTTAGTTCCGTAACAATTGTAACAATCGGATATTGGTTTGTAATTTTTTGTTATTTTCACTATAATGGCTTTGGGTAACATTTTGATCTCTATTAACGTTCTTTTAATTATAGATACGAACAATAGGGATAGTATTCTCGTGATAGGTATACTATTGAGGAAAGAGTTCTATAGAAAGGAAGCAATTTATTAATTAAAGTATTAATGATCTAAATAAACACCTAACAATTTATCCTATATTTTGTTCGTAAATTCTAAAAGAAATAAGGCGGTATAGTCCGTTCCTAGGTTGAGTGTTACTTCAATGTAAGGAGTATTTAATTCATTCAGGTTTAATCACCTGCATTATGTAATGCGATAAGTTAGTCTGCGTCCCCTCTATTTTTTTCCGTTGTTCACCAATGTTAAACACTACTAATTTTCTCAATTTTATTGCTCCAATCGTGTTTCTGTATAGGAATTAAAAATGAAAATTAAATTTTTATGTCTTAATACGTCTTCTATTACGGCTCTTACGTCATTGTACTTTTACTAAATCCAGAAGGCACCCGTAACCAGCTGTTTCATTCATTACTGCACATGACTAGTGTTTTGTTTCAACCAACCGTTTTATCGGCTTTTATTGTGACTTTATTTTATAAGTGCTTTATTTTTGTTTTAAATTTGGCATCTGGATCATTTATTTGTTGCATTAGGATAGGTGTGTACTACACCATTTTCCTGTATTATGGGCTTTTCAAAGTGATCTATTATTTATGGCACAGATTTACTGGATTACAAGGCACATCCATTTTAAATCAAGTTTTTACTACTCTTTACCTCTCCTGAAGTTGTTAAGATTATTTCTATATTTTGGAGGAAAATGTAGTGCATTAGTTGTTTCTTCTAACCACATGAATTATTCAGTTCTCTGTGCCTTGTTTTCAATAAGTTAATTTCTTCTCTATTAGAAAATAAGGTACTGTAGTGACAATAAAACATAAAGTTTAGGTAAAAACAATTTTAATATCCTTAAGTTTCCTTAAGTGGGTCTAATCCATATTAATTTCTTTAAGGTTTCCTTTTATAAGTTAAATTATAATTAGTTGGACTGTTAAATATAAATTTTTCCTTTAAAAATTGTGTTTTATATTGATTCTTATTGTCCTTCAGAATATATTCCTGTAAAGAATATCAGATAGTTGTAAGTTTAACTTAAATATAGAGGCCAATAGTTTACTTTTACTTATTGTGAACTTTTATTTCTTAAAAAATGAATAATCAGCATTAACTACTTATAATCAGCTTTTCTACTAGTGTTTGTCCCTGGGATTTTCTGTCTCGTGTTTATTTTTACAGTAATAAGTCATTCCCTTCTGCAATTCAATAAGCTGACACATAAATGCAATAAAATATCTTTAATGAAAATAAATGTGTCCAAATAGTTAAGTTCTATTTACTTATTTAGAGGAAAACCCTAACCTAACCTAATACTCTTCTTGAGGTGGGGAGGGGCCCAACCACGTGTACAGTGAGTTAGCGTCGTTTCGGTTCTCGCATTAAATGACTTTTTTTTAGCTTTACGCGTACGTAACGTTCGTTCAATATTTGCGTACGTAACCGAGCGTGAAAAGTGGAGAAATAAAACGCGAAAAAGATCTTGACTGTTTTTTTTCACCAATTTTTAGGGTGATGAGGAGCATATGATGCTAGCGTGATTGGCTATGATGGATAAGCGGAAGATGTTGCCCAAACGCCCTCGTCTAGACTCTTTGCGAGGCCCTATAACCAACGGTCCCATGCAGACAAGGCCCCTGGTCGCCCTCCTCGATGGCAGGGACTGCTCTATCGAAATGCCCATACTCAAGGACGTCGCCACAGTAGCATTCTGCGATGCCCAATCCACTTCAGAAATACATGAAAAGGTAGTAATCATGTCAAAATAATCTGAAAAAAAAACTGTTTTTATTACCAAGGATAAATACAAGCCAGTTCAACACTTTTCATTGTGTTCACTTCAGATAGAATTTTACCTCATCAATACTTAAATTTGGGTTGTTTTAAGTAGTGTCTTCATCTTTTATACAACCCATTAGAAGCATAAATATATTGTCAGTCCTTAATGTTAATTTCCGAGAGTGCAAACATTGGTTGGGATAATGGTTTTTAAAATAAACAATAATTGAAAAGTGTTAATATACAAGGAGTGGATAACATTTATGAAAGTGAATGCAATTGAAGAGACAGTGAACCTATCTTTTCATTGCAAAATATCCAAAATTTATTAGCAACACAAGTTGGTCTACATCAGCAAACAAGTGAAACCTACCTTTTGTTTTTCTTTCCCCTGTAACAAAACATCTGCTCTCTTGCCACACTGTTGCATTTAATTCAGTAGGTCAAATTACTTTTTGCTGATCTCAACAATAATCTCTCATTTTTGTGCACAGTGAGCAACATTATGGAAGGGGAGCCCAGGGCTCCTATTGTTACAGACACAGAGACACACTTTCCAATACCTTGGAATAATTGTTATTAAAAGTGCAATTTTAAAGGACCCATGTATATAAAGCTCACTTTTAATCCAATTTTAGTCAAATGTAAATTATAAGACATCAATTGTATATTGAAAAAAACTTTTCCTTGAATGAGAATGCATTGTGATAGGAAACTTAACTTCATAAAAGAAATACTAGTTTTAAATATTTTAATTTCATTGTCTTGTATTTAAATCATTTTGCTTTTCTGTCGTTATTTAAGGTATACTTTCATAACTATAACAAATAACTAATATAATATTCATTTCATGCGACTACAAATAAATCAATTATTTTAAATTATGGTCAAGGGTAGTTATTATATTATAATTAAATCTGTATTAAATACAGCTAATATAACTTTTATGTTTACTATTGATAGGTTTTGAATGAAGCAGTTGGAGCACTTATGTGGCACACAATTGTGCTTACAAAAGAGGACCTGGAAAAATTCAAAACACTTAGGATCATAGTACGGATAGGAAGTGGTGTAGATAATATCGACGTCAAGGTATTAAACTAATTTATATGTATATTTCCTATTACATATATTATCTAGTTTTAATGGAATGTCCATTTAATCATGTGATAGCATGTTTGTGCATTTCTATTATTGATGTTACAATGTATTTAACATTAATAATTCTGTGTATTTTATCAATTTTGAGTCCATTTTTATTAGAATTGTTACTGAAAATTACTTACATTATATATCTTCACTGTGCATTAGTGACTCTGTATTTATAAATTAAATTATTATTTATATAAATTCTTAGGAGTCAGTGTTATATATGACCGCTGTTCAGTAATGAATACCTCTTAAATGATCTTATAGGCTGCTGGAGAATTGGGCATTGCAGTTTGCAATGTGCCTGGTTATGGTGTCGAAGAGGTAGCTGACACAACAATGTGCCTCATATTGAACTTGTACAGGCGCACTTATTGGCTTGCAAACATGGTACGGGAAGGAAAGAAATTCACTGGACCAGAACAAGTTAGAGAAGCGGCGCAAGGCTGTGCCAGGATTCGTGGTGACACTCTTGGGATTATCGGTCTTGGTCAGTTT
The DNA here is from genome assembly GCA_019843655.1 of Lethocerus indicus. Classification (NCBI taxonomy): domain Eukaryota; kingdom Metazoa; phylum Arthropoda; class Insecta; order Hemiptera; family Belostomatidae; genus Lethocerus; species Lethocerus indicus. Next base: position 9,770,795 of record JACDQD010000004.1, read on the forward strand.
ATTGACAGTATTTGTCAAATTCCATCATTTCTTCACACTTATTTCATACTAAGTTAATACACATTTTCTTCTTATGAAGAAGTTTTAATTTAATTTTTATTTTCATTTTGGTTTTCTGTATTCTTTTGTCTTTCCTCTGTAGATCGTCATCCCTAACATTAATTTTCATTCTACTGCATTTTATGAATGGTTTGCGCAAGCCGTTATTCCGAACGTTTAATTTAGATTCTGTCATGTAATTCACTCTTTGCACTTTGTTAAACTCTACTTTTTAACCAGCTGTGAGAGAAAAACTGTTAGGGCTCATTGAGCAGAAATGTTATACATTTAATGCAATACATAAACAAATTTTTCTTCAATTTTAAAGTACCAATGCTTTCCATGTAAGTGTTACCTTCAGTCATATAACCTAATCATTTTCTTTTTTCACCTAATTGCATTTAAAAAAATGTACTTTGTCTTATAATTAATTCAGGTTTTGACTATATGCAACTCAATTGCATAAGAGGTGCAAATAATAATAAAAATCATTATTATCATAAATTTGTTAATGCATCATAGTTTAAACTGTAGACTACAGTTATCAGCAGTACTAGTAATTAACCCCATAGACATTTAGACAGATTATAGTTTTATTTAGTATGTATAAATGAGTTTGAGTTCTTTCTGTGAATTTAAGGTCATTATAAGTTTGAAATCTTAGTTAATTATTCTTTTTAAATGCCCTCTTCCCCCATTGACCATAATGTATTACAATATAATAAAAAAGTATTGTTAATTTTTTAACAGTTTCCTTATTAATAATTGTGGAATTACTGTAATAAAAAGCAAAAATTAAATTTAAAAAAATACACTTTTTCAGAGTGGATAAAGTTATTTTTTTGTTGCAGTTGGTTGAATAAGTTTCATGTGTTCAAATTTTGGTTATTAGAAAAATACTATGCTGACTTTTCAACTTTCATAAGATTTGAAATGTGAGTAAAAACTCATTCAGTATCACATCAATTTAATGATCTTTTCATTAATTTCTTATATTTTAATTTTGAGTGTTATATACCTGTTTGTTCATTAAGAGAGAGTGAGAGTGAGAAGTATCTCTTGTCATGGCCAATAAATTCCCTTAACATTTCCTGTTTCTTACTGTTTATCTCACATTGCTGGTAATTGAAATGTCATTTATGAAGATTTTCATGTAATATTGTATGATTTTTTTGTTATTGCTCATGTTGAATTTATATAATTTTGATTACAGGTCGAATTGGGTCAGCAGTGGCTCTTAGGGCAAAAGCTTTTGGGTTCAATGTGATATTCTATGATCCATATCTACCAGATGGAATAGAAAAGTCTCTTGGTCTTACAAGAGTATACACATTGCAGGTAAAGCATAAATGTATAACATTTAATAATTCATATAACATTTAATTTAATGTATTAATTATTTATTATTCTTACTATACCTTAAGAAAGAAAGAAAGTTATACTCTGGGTGGCCAGGGAGGCTTGGTGGCTAGAGGCGTACGTAACAAACTCTTGAATGTTGGGCTCCAGTTAAAAAATGGGTTAAGGCTTAGTTTAGATTGATGTTAGTTTATTGTATGAAGCAGGGTCTGGCAGTTAACAAACTAAACTATACATAAAACCAGCAAAAAGAAAATAAGCCATTAGTGCCACAATAAGCCAAATACATTTTGTTAAACCTGTTAAACCAAATCTCACTAAGATTTGTGTACTTTAAGAACTAATCTCTTGCAAAAATGTTGTTTTATTTTGTTTATTTTCCTCACCACACCCTATGGTGTCATGTTTTGTCTCCTGATTTTGACACCGGTTGTACAACAGGTGACATTAACATCTTGGTTACTGCCTGCTCATCAACTTAACATTCATTCATGTTGAAAAAGTTAATCTTGGTGATATATGACACTTATTTTATATGAAAAAATTATAAATTAATAATATTAATGATTTTTTATTTCTTTCATATTTTATGGTATATTCACGTTTGATGTTTTTAACTGCATTGCTGTTGCACTGCAGTGCTGTCTTATTGTTAGTTAGTTATTTATTTTTACTATTTATATTTCATTGTTGTTTATTATTTACAGGACTTACTCTTTCAGTCTGATTGTGTATCACTTCACTGTACTCTCAATGAACACAATCATCATCTTATCAACGAATTTACCATCAAACAGATGAGGCCAGGTAATGTGAAATTTGCATGTTAATCTTATTATAAACAAAAAGGTAAAGAAAGAGTTAAAAGAATAAAATTGAATATAAACTTCTTTTTTAAGTATATACTTTTTATTTTAGATTTGCTAATTAAAATCTAGAAATAAATATATTTATTAAAACTGGTTAGAGTTCGTGGGCTCTAGGATATCTAGGGCTCAACACACAAGGCTGTCTTGATGAGTTAATGTTGAGGTTTTGATTCATGCTACAGATGTGAGTAATATCTTGGGTGTTTGTGCTGTCCTTAGGTTTGATTGATTCGTTTAGTTCCCACTGATTAAAAATTTATAGACTAAAACTTTGTTTTTCTTAAAATTGTGATTTTAGTTATTGTATTTATTTCACAGTAGTAGTTGTAGGCACCAAGATTTATTTATATATCAAATAACTAAATAAATCATAATTAGGGAAACCAAATATGATTGGTTGGCTGTTTTTATATATATTCAATCATTTCTGGAAAAGGTGATACTTTCTATCTATAATGGGAAGGACATAATACTTAGCTTTGTTCATTCTTTGCACATGATATTCCGTAAAATGGCCAATTCAGACCTGGGTATAAAATGGTTGCAGGTTAATTGTAAAACGGTACATATAGTACAGAACTTGCTCATTGGGTTTCGACGATGTTTGAAGGGTGACATGTTTATAACACGCTTTGGTTCCAGAGGTTTGAATCTCAGTTTGCTGAGACATCCCAGTTTGGCTCCAGTGGAATAAATCAACACTGGCTATGAAAGTGAAAAAATCAAGGTTCGATTCTGTCCTATTGTACAGGGTTATCGCATATACTTTGTTGAATCTTGCCTATAATAGCAGGGATATGTATGTAGTTGGATTATGACTTCTCTCTTGCATTAATGGGTCATAATCAATAAGTGTTTCCAATGGGGCAGATGTGTTGAAAGATTGTGTGTCAATGAACAAAAGGAAAGCTAATTATTTGTATAAGTGAGACTACTTTTTTAACTTAGATTTTTATTATATTTTCTGTAGATGAGTTCTGAGGCTAGAATTATAACTTCAACCTATCCCTTTTCTAACGTTCTTTAATATTTTCATTTTATGTTTAAATGATTGATTTAAATTTGAGATGTATTTAAAAAGTTGACCTAATTTTATTGCACATTTTTTATTAAACCCATCCATATTTGAGGATGTCTGATTACATTGATTTCTTTTTAGTGTTTTATTGAAAAACTGATTTAATAACTCATGTTTCTAAGTTTAATTACTAAATTTTTCATTTTGTTAAAAGGTGCATTCCTAGTTAATACTGCTCGAGGTGGACTTGTGGATGATGATGCCCTTGCAACGGCCCTCAAACAAGGTCGAATTAGGGCAGCTGCACTTGATGTACATGAGAGTGAACCATACAATCCTTTCCAAGGTGACCAACGTAAGTAATTTTATTTATCATTCCCCTCCTTTCTCCTAACTTCTGTTAGTTCCTTCTACTAAAAAGGATTGTGTTAAAGTGTAAAATTTCCATTTATACCTTTATGCGTGTTTTGTTATATCTATTTAAAATGTATGTGTTTGATGAATGAATGTGTGTTTGATGTCATAGATAATGTCTTATTTATAATTAGTCTCTCTGCTATCTCTATTATTAATTATTATCTATAATTAATTATTTGTAATTTTGTCTAGGAGAATACTTAAATTAAATAGAAAATTTAAAAGTTGCCTTTTTCATTTGCAGTTTGTATTTTAGTGTTATTCGAAGTACAACATGTATTAAATTATTATTATGCAACAAATGTTTTACAGACATGATTCTTTTGTAAACTGCTCATTACTGGTTTTGCATGTGTTGGCTGCAAAATTGGTTTGTTGATACTGTTTCACTTTTTCAGTTATATTTAATATTAAAAAAAGTTCAACTAAGTGAAGAAGTGAAATATTTAAATAATATTTACTCTGTATCAAATAAATGGAAAACCAAGCAGCTTAGGGTTTGGGACACCCGAGGGTGTTGATATACATTAGATATAAGTAAGGGTAGTGATCGATGTAACTGCCCCATACTAGATTACTCAGACTGTAACATTGAAAATGAGTTTTGAACCTCGTGAATACAAAAAATCCTTCTAGAAAAAACTTTCTGAAAAATGTTTAAGTTCATTAGTTATGTACAAGTACTTTTCACCCAGGTAATGAACTCAACTAATTAATCAGTTTAGTCATAATATTTGTATTGGACTTATACTAAAGTTAATATGATTTGTTACAGGACCTTTGAAAGATGCCCCTAACTTGTTGGTGACACCACACGCTGCATTCTATTCAGATGCCTCGTGCACAGAATTAAGAGAGATGGCTGCCAGTGAAATTAGGCGAGCCATTGTGGGACGCATTCCAGACTGCCTTCGCAACTGTGTTAATAAAGAATATTTCCCCACGGCTGTTGGTTATGGAGCTGTTCCACCTTCTGGTGCTGATGGTATGAACTATTATGACACATAATATGCAAAAATGTACATATAATTGTTTTAAAAACAAATGTAAATGATGTACAAGACTATCATTCGCCCTGAAACTAATTATTTCGAATGTTTTAAATTATATTTTTTCTTGCTCAGTTTTCTGCCGTCTGTGAGTTTAGTTTAATATTCTGTTAAATATCTTTTTATCAGTTTAAGAGTCCAGAGCTATAATAAATATTGTTCTTTGGGATCTGCTAGCATGATTGATTGGAAAATCTGGTACTGAGTTAATTGTAGATACCATGGTTAGAAAGCAAATTGCTTGAGAAAACATTGCCTAAACATTGTTTAAATATTGAGTTGATTAACTAATGTGACATTTATTGTGTAGTCAATAACTAAATGGACTCTTAAAAATCTTGTAATATTACAAAATTAGTGCTATGTTGATTTTCCTTTAATTAATTGCGTAATAATTATTACACACATGTTTATATTATTTTACATATAATGGGCCATAATTTATAACTTTTATATGCACAGTATTTTTCATATTTAAATATTATTAAGTGTATTTGGCTGTTAATTAATTGACTTTTGGAGTATAATTACTTAATAAAAATAACTTATGAAATTTTTAAATTTTCTATTTGTGTAAATTTAACTTTCTTAAAGGACCAGCATTAATAAAGAAAAATCCTATTACATGTCCATAAAGTCGTTGAATATGAAGAACTAAAAAATTACCTATCCTAATATTACTTTTTTTCTAGCTTTTCATTATAGTCATCATTTTCTGTCTTAACTCCAAGTCTCAAGAAATGTGACTCCCTTAACCTGTGGCTTTATATAGTCCATAAGTTAGAATTTCATTCTGAGGGCTTAGGTAGAAAAACTCACCTGCATCCTTGTTTGCAGCTTTTGGGGTATAGAAATTAATTTTGATATAAATATAAATTTTAATGCAATGATAACCTCAGATTGATTAGTTAAAAGCATATTTCTAAGCATGAACAATATTACAAAATTTGTTAGCACACATTTATTTCTCAGTTAACCTAGCAATTATTATTGGATTATTAATTATTAGGCTTAAATCAGGTCGTTCATATATAATTTGCATCTATAAAAACATTTTTAATTATTTCGTGAATGTTTTATGTAAACATAAGACTGAGTTAGTGTTGCTGATTTTAAATTCAATAAATTGGTTTTGCCTAGCTTTGGAATTTCAAATTCCACTGCTATTAGCATTATTTATTAAAGCTGTTCAAATAATTATTCTGAACAACCATAATTATTATCCCCAACATAATTATTTATGACTTATAATTTAAATCAAGACATTGATTTTTACAGTATTAAAACTTCTAAAACTTAATTGATAACAAATTTTAATAATAAAGAGTTACTATTTAATTTTAAAACCCGTTAACCTGTTACAATTTCAATGATTTTTTTTCAGAATTTCAAATAAATTTTAATGTAAGGTTAAAAAATAAAATGTTAGGTAATTTTTGAATTGCTTCAAAAAAACTTTAAAGAATTGTTCTTTCTCATTTCTTTATCATCTTTCATTTTCTTGCAGGTTTTGTCTTAGTCTGGTATTCAAATGATTTTATAATTGGTCATTTTACAATGAGGTTGAATTATATTTATAAAATAACTCTTTTTGTTTTGACAAAAGCTTTCTGTTTGTTTGTCAGTGGAATTGCATGCTTGAACGCTAATTTAACCATTTCCTTTATATTCCCATCTATTAAACTTATGTTATTACTCATCTTCTTTTCTGGTATCAAATCTAAATGGTTTTTTATGGTTAGATGTGCTGGGCCAATATCTCTATTATGTGACCTACATATTTAGGCACCTCTCCATCAATCATATTATGATAGATAAAAACAGATAGTTATGTTTTATATGTTTGGTATTTGTTGACACTTTGTTTTATTAATCAGGCTTAAGAAAAAGTGGGAAGAATGAGAAATACATTTTTATGTAGCTAAACATTGATTATTTGCATGGTTTATTTGTGGATTGTGTTCAAGCACCAGGATTTGAGTGCATGGCTGGAAACGTGCAATCTTTATTAGTACAAGAATGATTCTTGTATGCCAGGTTTCATTGAAAGAGTATGATTTGTTCTTAGATACACAAGAAATAATCCAATGGATTAGTATTTTTTAATTAAATCATTATTGGCTAATTTATAATTGTTGGGTAATTTTCAAACCATAATTTGAGTTCTGCAATATTTGAGTATAAATTCCATGGATATTTGAGTCCCATTTAAATTGTATGAAAAGACATTCCTGATAAAAAGTATTATTGAGTCGAGTATTAGGGACAATTTAATTGGTCCAAGCAGAACTTATTAAATTTTAATCAAATGTTGCTAGTGCCTTAGAAGAAATAATTTATATTAGTCTACATTAAATTATATAACGATTGAAATTGTGAATAATGATCCTTTAACATTTAATGATAAATTTTCTGTCCCCGCTATTTTAAAATATAGTTACTATTTATAATCAATTACGGACCAATAATATTCAATTTGCAGTATTATTTTAAGTATTTCTTTTATATTTTTGATTAACTTCAATAACTAATATGGGTGCTTATTTAATCTTTACCATTAGAATGAAAAATATATTATGCTTAGTTTAAGTTTATTAATTTGTTATATTTTCCTAGTTTATTTCTTAAGTATTTTCTTTTGACATAGTGAATTTAACACTGTGTTATAAATAAAGTTGCAAGGAGCTAACTTAATTTTGTTCCAAACAATTTATAAACTAACAATATTGTATTATTCCCAGGCTCAAGTTTTTCTATTGTCTCTGTTTAACAGCATGTGTCACTGGTATTTATGCATTAATATTACTCCTCAGACATTTCAGAAATCACTGGTCCAAATAATCTCAGGAATTGTTTTCTTTTGTAATTTAGTAGTTATATTTATTTCTTACAGGGATTCCCGTTGTTCTGAGAACAACCCTAGATGCCCTGGTTTCCCTGAGTAGTTCCAGTGGTGAGTTTTTGAAATGTCAAAGGAAGTTAAATAAAGCCTTACAGGCACAAATAAATATTATAGTTTTGTTCTATAGAAATTAATATGGCTAAATTAGATCGGATGATACGTTTAACCACTCATGATAGGATTTCGTTGATAAAGTATTTTGCTTTCTTCCATTGCTTCATTCTTACTATAAATGTAGGAATATTTAACAAACATTTGTTTTTATCTCTTTGTGCTTATTGCAATTCAAACAAGCTTTATGATAATTTTCTTTTGTTCCACACCTATCACAGAAACTTGTTCTAAGCTTCTATTATGACATTATATTATACTTGAATGAAATTCGTTGGTAAATTTAGAAGTCGACATGTAGGTTATTTTAAAAATTAATATTTTTTTATTTCAGGAGTAAAATAAATTTTTGTACGAGTTTATAAAAAAATCCAACAGTGCAGGATTTTATTTCCTTTGTTTTTACTCTTTATGTTATTGTGAATTTTTCAAAGTATACACATAAAAAATTGATTAGCAATACCAGCAGTGAAATGTCTATATAATTTCAATACCAGTAGTGACACGTGCATGTTGAATGAGAATATTATCTCACTTCCAGTTTTGTTGTATATCCGGGGCTGCTATTCACCACTTGAAGCTGAGTCTTGTCTAGACTTAGGCTGGGTGCAACTTCATTCGGTGGATATACACAACAAATCCAGAAGTCTGATAATATTATATCTAACAACAGTCATGGCCTCTTTAATTTATAGAATGAGAATAGGCACAAAATAAAAAGTAATTAATTTTGAGTGTGGGCAAATAATGAGTTTTGTTAGCTAATAATGAGATCTGATGATTAGAGCAGCCTTATGTAAAAGGGTTGTTAAGTCTGGAGCACTTAAATAGTATTCTGTTTATTGGTTTGTTGTTCATGTGATAATGTGCAAAAAGAAGGCAATAAATGTTGTTACTGTTGAGAAACTTCCCATCAGGCTCTGAATAGGCCCCAGGATAAGAAACAATCGATCTGAGTGATTGTGTGTAACTCAGATGCTCTGAGCTCAGTCCTATGTAGGAGGTCTGGTTCTGTGTTAATTTTTGTTTGTGGGCTAGAAACTTTGAAATAGTTGTGTTATTTTTTTTAAATGATACTATCTCAACATCATTTCATGTTTTAAAAATATTTTCAATTTTGTAGTTAAAATATGAATGGAGTTACTTTCTGTCTATTACTATAATAGTAGAGTCTTATTATTGCAACTTCTTCTATTTTATGCAATATCTATTTTAGCTTTGTAAATATTGTATTTTGTGCTCCTACACTTAATTACAACTTAATTTTGGTTTAAGATATTCTAATTTAATTTTATCTTAGTCAATATTTTTCCTCTGGCCTTTTAAAGTTAATAATTTTACTCTTTTTACAGACAAAAATGCTCACATTTTCTCATATCTCTGGGTCAGGAATGGTTCAATAAGCATCATTATTATTGTTCATTTTTTCATTAGTGTATTTATTGTCTCTTTTGTTTAGGTTATAATTTAGTTTTATTGAATGCATTCAGTCACATACTGAAAACAATACAGTTTTCAGATTTTCTGATCGCTGAATATTTTTAATTTGTTCCCTGAATTACATATATCATTTATTTAAAGCTAATTTTTCATTCCTAAGCTTTTAATATCTGGTCTAAATTTCTCCCAAGCTTATCTTAAATAATAGGTTAATCTATTTATGTCCTCAGTTTATATATAATATGTGTGTATGTATTTGTAAGTAGATGTGTGTATAAATTGTTCTTAATGCATATTGATTATAGCTGGGCACGAAATAAGTTTGGTTTTGCAAAAAAATTGCATATAACAGTTCTGTGTATTGTGTGGTTGTTTGAATAGATGTGTATATACATACACACCTAATTCCAGTGATATTTCCTATTAATCAAGAGGTTTCATAAACAAAAAGCAAGCAAACAGTTTAGTTATTAATCAGTCAGGAAGTGAATATTTAAATGTGTTTCAATAGAAGCTGTTTGATATACATTTGTATTACATTTGCTTGATTAAGTTAGTGATATTGGCCCAGCCAGCCTAAAACTGTATGGGGCCTATTTAAGTTTACAATCCTTCAAAAATGTGCTCCTACATTGTAATGAACTTTAGCTTCAGTGGAAGTAGTCTATTCTTCAATTATACCAAGCTTTTTTTAACACTATTCTCCTTCTTGCCTTCTACTTATGCTTTCAAGTAACTTACAACATTTAGAGACTGCTATAATTTTTGTACTTGTCTATCAGGGCTTTTATGATGGTACTTATAGGATTTTAAATAATTATACACCCTTTTAATTTAATTTATTTTAATATACTTATAATGGTATATAATAAACTTAATGTAATGGTAATTTCAAAAAAGAAGAAAAACAATTTTAAATATATTGTAACAAATCTCTTTAATTAATTGTAATGAGAACTATAAATTTATAAATAATCTACACTGCAATATTTGCCCTCCTGACAAATAACTGACCTGAAATGAAGTTTGGCATTGAGAATTAGAATTTAACAATTCACATTTAGGTAATCATTCCACTTTTTAATTTGAGTGCATTGTGTGACTGTTCAGATTTAGAGTAAAAAGAAAGTATTAATCCCGTACCAGTGAAGTATGGTCAGGAACAGTTTGCATATACAAACAGAAGATATACAAATTAGAATCATATAGTATTACATTTGAGCTAGGTATTCTGTGTATCATACCGGCTCAAATCAAGACTGTAGATGTTGGCTTGATCTACAGAAGAAAACTCATTGGCTTGACCAAAAATTATATTTTGGTAAAAGTATTATAAAAAGTTTTAAATATCACATGATACTATAAATTACCACAGTATTTAGACAGGACACTTTCTTTTGAATTTTTAAATTTTATTTTGAAACTACGATTCGATAATTGTGACTTTTGATAATTATGTGCTAATATGCCGGTAATGACACTTTTACAAAGAATACTGTACTGTAGTTTTCTTATTCTTCTGTCTCCTCTTGCTGGTTTGGTCTTTTGCTAGAACAGTTGGTGACTGCTCACCATCTTCAGTACTTGTGTCTGGAGACAGAAGATTAAGAAAATACGGTATTAAAAATCAGGTATTTCTAATTAACAAATTATTGTGCATGGATAGGGAACATGTATTAAATTGGGAATGTACAAAGAACAAAATTGAGAATAATCGAGATAAACAAATATGTAAATTGTGAACAATGATATGCAAATTGTCCAAATATAATTTAAATTTCTATTATAACATTAATATTTATTATATCGCTTTCATTTGAATTAGAAATTAGTCTTTTCTATTTCGGATAAGATTGGAAGAAAGCGAAAGCTGTTCAAATAACGCATTTCGCAAACCCATCTAATCGAGGGAAAATGATGACCCGGGGAATATGCGGGTTCATACTACCAAATCTGAATCGCTACACAATGTTCATAGCTTTGTTGAGGAATTCATGGAAAGGGATGGAAAGAGCTGAGGGTCTCGTGAGAGAATGAGCGAGAGGGAGAGAGAGTGAGAGAGGGAGAGTGTGGGAGAGAAAAAAAGAGGATGGTTGAGTTGGGAAAATAGCGATAGGTGACTGTATGATGCGAGTGTGGTGTTTAGGTATAAACGGAGGTTACTACGGTAGCGGAGCCGGAGGAGGAGTGGTCGCATCCGCGTTGCCTGTGCAGCAGGCGCATTCGACGACAGCCCACGACAGTGTGCCCCACTCTGGAGTGGTGGGCGCTGGAGGGGGTGCGGGCGCGGGGGTGGGGACGGGAGGGCGGGGGCCTCAGCCGGCCCAACCCCCTCAGCAGCAGCAGCAGCAGCCGCCTCCTCCGCCCATACCCCACAACTTGGTAATTACTTAGTCACCACAAGCCACCAACCACAACCCACAGCAACAACACACCAAGTACGTTGCCCAACTAGAGCCCATGCCCCCCCCCCAACCACCACCACCACCACCCTCCACAACCCCTACCTACAACGCCCACGACCACCCCGACACCTCCCTTCTACTGCCGACTGGTGCCGAGTGCTTGTCTTCTTCCACCCGCTCGGCCCTATTTGCCACCCTCCTCCCGCTTATCTTCTATTCTCTTAATATTAGAAATATTTTATCAGCATCGTCTTTTCGTCTATTGTACATTTATTAGGTAAAACCCCGATTTATATTTCTGCGGTTTTGAACCGACTGACAAGTATTTTATGATAATCTTGGAGGAAATTTCTGTAATTTATTCTTGTTAATCTCATTTTGCCCCGAGGAAGAGACTTAAATTATTACACGATATTTTTGCATTTAATATTAGCACCGGTAATGATTATTTTTCATATATCGATTTTATATCTTAAGAACAATCTATGTTTATATTTTGATATTATATTCTTTTGTGAAGTTATGGGAATGAGCGGTCAGTGTCAGATGTTTGGGTTTGGTGAATGAAACGTTTAATGTGAATTGCCTAAATTTCCTTAGTAAATTAGAAGGTTCATTAATTTGTTTGATAATAGTGTAATATTTGCTAAATATATATTATTGTTAATGCGAAGTTAGCGCGTTATTACGATCGGGGTTTTACCGGGGTTTTTTATCTTACCCATTCTTTTTCCTTATTTCATATTACGTTATTTTTTTTATTTTATTTTTGTAAAATAAAATGCCAAGTTTAATTTTCTACTGCGATGAGAGAGAAAATGACAGATCCTAGAAAAAATAATTCTGATTCCTCCCTCTAGTATTGGTCTTATAAGATAAGCAGGATTGACTTCTATACGTTTAAATTAAAATTTTACAAAATTTAGTATTTTACATTTTTCCTGTTATCCCAGCTTACCTTGGAGGAATCTTGTAAAATAATTTTAGTTGTGGCTGATTGTTTGTATTGATGGTTTCGACAAGTATATATTTTTTTTTTCGTGAAATATATTCATTTCAAATTTCTGTTTAGGTAAAGAATTTGGCTGTTGGAAGGTTTAGATTCTGCATCCTCTGGATTACCAGCCCAGTGCACTATACCGTACCTCTGCACACTCAGATTCTCTATTTCAGAAACCATATTGGTTGAGCAAGAGGCTGGTAATCTAGGTGAAATAGGATTTTGATACCTGCCCACAACATAATTCTTTATCCATATATTAATTCGGAATTACTTCGGAACAAACTGGTTGCATAAATTTGTTTCTAATGAAAGATTGATATATATATATATATATATATATATATATATATTGTAATTAATGTATTTATAATTTTTAGTAAGCACAGAATTGTAAATTCATGTTTTTGTTTATTTAATTGACTTAAATTTACTTTGTAAGCAATCAGTAGGTGCAGTTTTTGCTTGTATCATTTTATTTTGTAATTATTGAAAGTTAATTGTCCATTTTTCTTAGGGTTATTCAATGAATTACAGGTCAAACAATACAATTTCACATAATATATAAATTACATTACATGCATGTTGTATTGATATTGTTTGTCACATTATTGATTATAGTTGCATAACTAATTTGTGAATCATATTCACAATTAGTTATATTGTGCGTCATATTATATCTTCATTATTACATTATTTAATCAATAGGCAAAATGTTGACATAAAATTGTTTCATTGGATAACATCAGCCACTATATAATTATTTTACTTTTACCTCTATAAGTCAAAGCAAAACTATTAGTATGCATGACTTTGATTTCCATATTTATTTTCCTTTATTTCCTTTATTTTGTGTCAAAACAATAGTCAAAATGTCTCAACTGATTTTAGAAAATTAATTAAATCCCGACTATTTTATATTTGAAATAAAATGTTATAAAATGAACTGTTTATAACACACTTCAACTTTCAGGCAGGGCTCTAATTGGTAGGCAACCGTGTGCCGTTTATTAATTATTATTTTAGTTTTCAATATACTAACAAATGGCTGTAAGCATTTGTTCTTTTTTCCAAATGTTTTATTTTCTTTTACATTTACTATATTCCAAATCATATATGAGTTAATTATATTTAAGGCAATTGATTTGAGAAACGGCACATTGCATTCAATATATATATATATATATATATATATATATATATATATATATATATATATTCAATTCACAATATTCACTCCTAGGCCTGATTTTTTTGTTGCATGGTATGTGTTAAAATTATTAACAAGGTTTATCATTGTTCCTTTTTATGAAAGCCTATTGTCTTATATATACATACATATGCTTTTAGCACTTGGTTTTGGGCACATAACGCTTTGTTAAAATTTGAACTAACTATGGAATTTGTTTATTTGTTATTAATTGAGCAGTTAACTATTTGTTGTCTAACGATCTACTGCTAGCCTGTAATAGTTCCACCTCATGAGCAATCAATTTTCATGATGTATTTGTCTTAACAAACAGTTCTTATTTCAAATTTAATATTACTGAAATTAATTCATTAAAATTTATTTTAACTGATTTATTACTTTATTTTCTGTACGTTTACTTTTATCGAAAATTTAATATTTGAAAACCTGACGATAATTTTATTTTTTGTTACTATCTACTTTAATTTTATGTATTTAATTATTTGATTGTGGTTTTATTTTATTATTTTTATGCTTGAAATTAAATTATGATTTGTTTGTTTGTTCTTCTAGGATATAGGTGGCTAAGATTTGTATAAACACCAAAGTATATCAGTGGTTCCCAGTTCATTTCTAATTATCTCTTAATAATATTAGCCTCTTATTAATGTTTATATTTTAAGAAATTTCTAATCTTGAGATTAGAACCTGTTGTTGCAATTAGAATTTTATTATTATTATAAAATATAATAATAATAATGAAAGCTTAATGTGTGCCCTGTTCACCAGCTGGATAATAACAAAAATTTGGTCTATTGTTAATGATAACAGTCGGCAGCTTTAAGTTGATTCACTCAATTAATAGCAATATCTTAAAATTTATTATTGAACACTAAGGATCAAATAATATTGTTATTTGTATATGTGGTTCACTTTGCTCTTATTGAAAATCAGAATCAGTTCAGTTTGGACTGCTTATTATTGTTAATGCCATTCTGTCATTAATATAATGTGAGGAAGTTTGCATGTCGACTGGCATTCCATCAGCACATTTACTGCGCTGTTATTGACTTAATTAAGCAGATATGTGTAAGTAACTCACGATACTTATTACTGAGAGAATGCCACTGTGATGGTCAGAAGTGAAATTGGCCTATAGGTGACTGGGCACAGCAAATCGGTACAAGTATGCAAAACAGTATCTTAGATCTCGGTGTGAGAATTTTTTTTTATATCAAGTCGTGAGTTTCTAAGAAATAGTTTATTTGATAGAAGCAAATATCATACTGATATTGCATTTAAAAATACAAAACATTAAGCAGAACTATGAATGAAGTCATGACATTTTGTTCATAGTTAGTAATGACTTTTTATATTTGAATATAGAATAAGTTTTGAAGTGTTCAAAAATAATGTTTTCTAAATCGTACGAATAGGTGGTATTAACCAGAGAAGCTGACGACTGAACGGAAAGTATTTATATAAGTATTTATATCTAATGATATAAAAACACAAGTTTTTAACATTTTCAGTTAATGTTTGTAGTAATAATATTATTAATAAAACAGGTAGGTTTTTATAATTTCATGTTTAAAAATAAACAATAGTTTGTTCCTTAAAGATATAAACTTTCAGTAATGATATTCTCAATTTTATATTATAGTGTGGTAAACAGTAATTTGAGTGTATATTGGCTATACACATTTGCGCTTTATAAATAAAGTAAAAAAGTGATTTGTGGTTATCATAGAGTATAGTGTGCAGATTTTTTAAATGTTTTATCCATGCTATATTTTCATGTAAACATATTGAAACAAATTAGGATGTCTAGAATTGTTTTTTGTTCCTGAGGTTTGATATAACTTGGAAATAGATGTACACTTCCAACTACTGGCACATCTAGCAGCAGGGGTGCTCGGTAGATATTTATATTTCTGTCCGATAAGCTTTTTTTTAATATATAGTTTTTTTCTTCGAATGTGTGAAATTTCCGCACTAGTAAAATTTTGAAATAAAAATTGGGAACCACTGGTTTATGGTGACTGGTTTTGTAGTTTTTGATTAATCACGATGATATTATTGGAGACGGGATAATAAATGATACTTGAAATGAGTAGTCTATTATTGCAAATGTCATTGTTTTGTTTTCTGCTTCCTTGTTTTAGCCTTTGAGCAGTGCAGACCCAGCCAATCACCACTCGGTCAAGCCGGAACCATCGGAAGTACACTAATGCAGTGACCAATTCTGAGTTGAGACACACCACCGGGCTCAAACAATCACTTCTCCCATATCTAGATCACTCGGCCCCTCGGCCCTTACAGACCAATCAATACACACTACATCCACCTCCACCCTTTCAAATCTCCTTTTTGCTGTTTTCATTAATATTTAGATTTCGCTCATTGGGTAACATTTTACTGTCTGCTAAGTTTTCATAATTGGATTTACACTGGTTACAGTCAAAAAGTATTGTAAACCGCCGTAATAATTATAATTAATTGTCCACCAACGGAAAGAAGTGAAAACAAATATTATCGCCGCTCACTGGTGGAGTGGTACAATTCTTCTATTTTTCATTTATAGATTTATTATGTTATTATTTATATGTATGTTTTTTAATAAGTTTTAAAAAACTGGTTTATAATTCATAACTGGTAATCTGGCCAACCTGACTTAATTTAATTTGGTCACTGCTATCAACGTGGACAAAAGTTTACCTGCTGCAATAGAGGAAATAAGAGAAAGGGCAACATCTGGAATAATGTTTGTATAACTATCACATAATAAATGAAATACAATTGAACAATGGAAGAATGAAGATAGACATTATAACCAGTTTCAGATTGTTACAGCAGCACATTGTGTGTGCACTATTATTATTGTTTGCTCCACTGAAATATAAAACAATCTCTTCCATGGATGCAGTTTTGAAAATCGGTTCAATAAACTGTCACTCATGAGGGAATATGTTTTATACAAATATGATTTTAAATTACAACCGTTGCATAATTTCTAAACCTTGTCTCCGAAATTATTCTTTATATTTTTTTCCGGAGAATAATTGATAAATGTCACAATAAGGAGAGTAGTTAGTTGAAATAACTATGTGAGTACAAAAGAAAAAAGGTATATTTAGAATCTATTATTGCGGTGTTGTGTCAAATGATATTAAATCAATGAAAGACAAACATTTTGGTGGAATGAAGATTCAGTTGGTTCCAAGTGGACATTTGGTTTTGGACTTTCCGAACTCCTCATTGGTAACCGTTAACATGACGGTTGTGATGCTGACCACATGGAAATTCTTTTGCGGTTGTTCAACGAAGATTGAATTTTTACATGGAAAAAATAGATATAAGAAGATAAAATGTTGCCGACACAACAGTTGTTATGTTGTTGAGAACTATGATACCGCTGTGCGTGTGTTTTATATAAGTGTTTTGTGAATAATAATATTGATAAAAATGAAAAAAGGACAAGACAGTGTTGTGTTTTTAATGCGACACAAAATTAATGATTAATTTCTAATTATTGTGAAAAAGGACACTAAACTGATTTTAGACTTGTTTCAAAATAATAATTTATAATATGTAAGTGATGACAGTATGGTTCGAGAGTGTGAATGAGTATTTTTTTGTTTTCTTCTCTGAGATTGTGGTACACTAGTAGTGTGTCAGACAGCTGTGTTGTAAATTATTATTAACATTTTGTTGCACCGAAAATTGTCTCTGGTTCCTTATTATATAGTATCGCTTTTGTGTAGCTACTACTGTGTACAGGCCCCTCTCCCATACACCCACCCACCAGCATACAAACTGTAATTATTCTTTTGAAACTCAAAATAACAATTTTCTGGAATTTTTCTAGGTTTATATACATAATGTTTATGTAGGTTTAACCCAGCTTTGTTTTTGCTTTTATTAGAAGTAAAACAATATTAAAACAAAGGTGTTCTTTGTGTAGCACACCATCATCACTGTAGTTGTTGTATCATTTAGTACTTATAATTTCCAGCCCTTATAATACAACTTTTGTTTGTTCTTTCATTTTCACTTACACTTTTCGCATTTGATGAAACATCACATTTTTTTCGAGCCATGTACAGTACAGTATATATATATATAAATATATTTGTGTGTTGCGATTCTTAATGGCAAAACATTGGAGAAAGAGGCATTATTTTTTTGCTGTTTGTAAGATATTTTTAAGAGGTAAGAAGAGCTAATGGTTATTTAGGATCGGTTCACTCTCTTGGAATGAGTTAAGTTTATGAATTTGTTGGAATATAGCTTTTTCTGGCAACTAATCCGAATTGCGACACATTTTAATTAGGAATATACATTTTTGTGCCCCATTTGATTTCATTTTTTTATATATGTTTAAATGATAAGTTTAGTACATAAATTCATTTAATTAGGTTTATACATATGAATATAAATATATATATATAAATATATAAATAAGATTTTAGCTATATAAAAAAACTATTGTAGATCATTTTAATAGTATATATGGAGTATGTATGGTTAGATACTTCCATTATGAGAATAATGACATCATTGAATACATGCGAATCTTATAAAATGTAGTTTTATTCCTTTATCCTCAAATATATTCCAATATTTTATGTAATTGATATATTTAAGCAAGGAATATTTGTCAACAGATATTTCTCATTTTTAACTTTCATTTCTGTGATTTTAACATTGTTCACTTGCATTTGAATTACATTTCTTATTGTTGCACATTTGTTACTTTCTACAAGAATTGATTTAATATATAACCATTTATTAGGTGAATAACAAATGTATGGTTTATATAACGGTAAATTTTCTATATTCTACCCCTTTTTTGTTAAAACAATGTTATTTATGTTACAACTAGAGACTTCTGAAATATATAATTTATCTTTAAAAAAAAATGGTTGAGGAAATAAATGTCATGAGGGGCCTTTTTGTATATTGAACACTGTCCGCCTATTGGGCTAGAATGTTAAATAAAGCAGTAGTTTTAATAATAATATTTATTATATATGTAAGTACAGTTTCCTATATTACCTGTTTACTATATTATTGAAAACATTATTTATTATACCAAGTTAACGCAACACCTTTATGAATTATGGTCTTGTAATGTGGCAGTCCGAAATCCTTACGCCAAAAGTTGAATATTCCATTCTGCAAACAGCAGCATTGTTTTCAAAAGTTATTTCTGGCACTTTGAATTCTGGATTGATCGCAACCTGTAAACATGCGCAGTTGTAATTTTCATTCTAAAGTTCTAGATTGTAAAAAAAAATAAGGCTGATAGATGTTGAAGTACTTTTGCGAATTCCAAACAAATATAAATTCATTTATGAAATATTGAATTTTAATATATTTAAATATTTTTCATTAAATATAAGAAGATGCCTACTTTGAAGATGTAATTGCCTGGTTCCAGGTCGGAAATGTCGACCCATTGGCAATCAATGTTGTGTTTATAAATGTCTGAACAATTGACCGATATGCCTTGGTCGCCATAATTGGCGCAAGCGAACTTTGGTTTGACTCCCGGGAGGCACTGGTTGTCCTCTAAGCAAAAAGAAGCCTTGTGGCCTTCGGCTACCTTCCTGCCGCCCAGCAGCACATCAAAGGTAGCGAATACTTCCATGCTGTGATAGTGCCTGGATAGGAAAATATAAATAAAGTTGTAGTTTAACATACCAGTTATTAAAAATAAATTTCAATCATTGCGTAAAGCGATATCAAAACATTAGGTATGCAAGGTTTTATAAGCAATTTTTATTCAATTGTAGTATGTGCATCATACTGTAATTCTGTAATGTGGAACTGGACTTATGCCGATACATGCTCATGACTAGAGGAAGAAGCTTTTTCTAATCCCTCCTTATGACTAAATTACAAACTGACAGCCAGCCTAGGCTTATTTTTAAATTAATTATCTTCTCGGCTCTGTTGTCATTCATGACATTCTGTTCAGTTCATGGATTAATATTATATACCAACAACTAATCTTGTGACAATGAACATCACAAACGAAATCAATGATCTTCCTTATATACAAAGATAGTAAAAAATTTTGGGTGATAGAATATTTATTCAAATTTAAATACAACGGCATCTGTAAAAAAATAAACAGAATAATAAATTATAAAAAAATATTACATACATGTGACACTGGTGAAACTCCCACAGGTGTTTTGGAATAGCTGGCCTGAACTCCTCTGTCCCTGCGTTGAGTATCCTTGCAGTGAATCTCAAAAGGCGTCTTGTCTCAAGGTGCCAACTGTGTGTTGGGTCTGACTGGAGGTGATATGCACTCGATGCCAGACAGTTCTCTTCCATCGCACATTGTAAAAAGTAAAGTTGTCTGTCTTCAAGATAAACGGTTCTCATAATTTCTTCTGCATCTATCACCAGGTCTGCCAGAGCTAGAATAACAGGTAATATAAAGTCGAAAATTAAGAATTATATCTCGTAAAGAAGGAATTAAATATCAAATTTAGACATCGTTTTTGATTTCTGGAAACTTAAAAACCATTTTCATAAAACACTTGGTTGAAGTTAACAAAACATTACCTTACGATGAGTGACCTCCTAAATTATCCAACACAATATATTAGTTGTAACCATGCTTTCAGTCATAAATTTTTACTATAAAATCATTTATCATTAAGTCTATTTATAATTATATCATTTTTTAAACAATTTATATAGCAAAATTATATTAATTTATAATAATAATTCTAATTAATATTACCTTCAGGTATAATGAATCAAAATAGAAGTACAAATCATTTCTGTGGAAGGCAAAAATATAAAAAGCCTTCAAGATAATGTAATACTTTTGATTGAATTAATGCCCATAAAAATAAACTAAATATTCTGTTATAAACAAGAATGGGGTACAGTTAATTAGGGGTAAAGTATTACAAATGGTAATAATATAAAGCAGAAAATATTACCTCTTGTGCATATAACTCCAGCCATGTTATCGCTTTGTCCGGGACAGTCTATTTCATTGATGTGAGATGAACAATGTTCTAATCTATCTTCATTTCCCCAACACTCAATTCCACTCATTATCATCGTAGAAACGTTACCTATTCATCATTATTTTCTCCGTAACCAGTTAGATAAATAAATATCAATGATATGTTTCAGTTGCCTCTACAGTAAAAATTGGCATTCCATGGGTAGTTTTGGTTCAAGTAAACAATTATTTTTAAAAAGATGGCACTCAGAATACCACAAATATAGTAATCTATATTTGGTCAGCCAATTTTAACCGACTGATTAATTGTGTCAACAAATTTTTGAAGTAAATGCATTCCATATTTTTCTGATGGTAATAATTCCTGCACCTAAACATCAGATGCAAAACATGTCTAATGAGAATTCATATTATGTATGATGATTACATCACACACATCACATCTTCATTTTGCTTGTTACACTGGCAAGAATTAGTGGTAGATCAGTGACTTTTATTTATATACAGACAGTTTTTCAGCATCATCTATTTCTATTGAAATAAAGTAAGCAACCCTACACTTCTGTTTTTGTTTGTTTCAGTCATTATAAATCATAACGGCTGTTTTACCACCAAAATAATTGCTGTGAACTGCTGCCAATGCATATTGGTGTCCTAGCTGCCTACAGACCACTCCTGCTTCCAAAAGACTCCAACCATCAGCACATACAACACCCCAGTCTAAAAATGTTTATTTAGACCATTATAACTTTTAAAAATTAAATAAGAATAAACAATAAAATATATCTTCTGGGTATATCACATATATTCAGCGTACTGGCAGGTAATTTATCATTTTTTATTAAATTGTCTTTGTTATTTTTTTAAGGTGCAATCTTTGGTGAAAATTGCTTCTGCCATATTTTGCAAAAGTGAATTAAAAAAGGGTTACCTGATTGTTCAGTTTTGATTTCAACTCTACCCTCATTAGGAAATCTTCCTCCTGAAAGTCTCACTTTCATTCCTTTCATAGAGTCCTGTCAACAGAAAAAACAAACACTATTATAACATTAAAATTATACACTAAACAAAATTATGCCAATGCTAAACAATTATGCTTATGGTAAACATTTGTGTGCTATTTTAGTGTTGAAGTATTTTATTTTGTTCACATATTTGATTAAAAACAAGCATTTTTTCTTTTGTTTTCTATGTTTTTTCAATGTATATTAATAATGATATTCTGATCCTCATTATAAATGATAAAATTGGTCATACTACTTTGATTTTGAAAATTTACTTTGATTTTTAATTTGGGCCTAATGTAAGGCAACGGTGATGGGGTAGTTGTGGTTGTTTGTTGGTCATTGCTTTTACAAATGACACCTGCTGCTTCATTAGAACTACAGTCATTGTTTCCCCAACCATCAAAACGACACTCTGCTAACCTCTTTTCATCTCCACTGCAATACACATTGTCCATCCAATACTTGCCTAAGAGCACAAAAAATAATATAAAATAAATTGTGTATTAATTAAAACAACATTCTGCACCATTTAAAAGTTAAAGCAAAAACTAATGTTAGAATGTGAAATTTTAGAATGGAGTTGAAAGAAATATAGATTATTTGGTACATATAGCTTAACTATCATTTTACCCCAATAGTTTTAATATTCTTAAACATAAATACAATTTTCCAATGAGGATTGGATGACTCATGTTTTCACTCGCTTACTTATTAGGCTAAATTTCAGCTTTTCACCATTAGTAATATTCTGACAATAATAATTATAGTAGTTATTATTAACAGTAGGGTATTGACAGTGGTGAGCGAAACTGAAACTTGTCTAGCTCAAGACTAAATATGTGAATGAAGACAGAATATTACAAGAGTATGTTTAACTTTGACCAAACCATCGAAGGGTCCCGAACAAATTAGGTTAATAAAGATGATGTTCGAAGCTTTCAGAAATACATTTGTAACAATTTGAAATAAAATGACATACTTGCTGGTTGACCATATTGTGAACTGTGAGTGGGTTTCAATGCTTCATTATAGCCCAACTGTTTGCAAACTACCTGTGCCTCTCTAATGTCCCATTCATCATCACAAATACTACCCCATCTTCCACTGTGAAAAATTTCAATATTTCCTAACAAAGAAAATCAAAATTAAGCGATAAGGAAATTTAAAATTAAATGAAATATGTTATTAACTAGTTAATTAAACTATTATTAAGTAATTTTTTGATATTATAAAAACATTTTTTCCACTTATAATATTTTGGGTGGTTAAATTTGAGACAAATGTTGTAATATTAAAATATAGTTTTATCTCTCAAATTTGTATTCACATATAATAATATGAATTAAAATATTTATGATACATCACAGACAATATTAAGGTATATATAAAGTTTACAGAAACAGAAAGAAGTTAAGTATTTTTCTACAACACAATGGTACAATAGTATTTGGCTATCTGATAATGATGATAAATGAAAATTAAATATAATAAGGATAATAAATATAATAAGGAATCTATGTTATGCATAAATAATCTATATAGTATGATAAGCACTAAAAAGAGCATGCGGCAAGAACATTCAAGTTAAGGTGGCATGCAAAAATAATGATCCGTTCATGGTCACGGTTATTTCCAGTTACATCGAGACATGCTGTATTATTGATGTCTATTTAATTAACAGTGGACCATTTCTTCTAAACTGCCATTCTTCCATTCTTTCAAAGAAGAAAAATTATCCACTGGTCTCAATAACTATTTTTTAAGATAAAATTGGATATTTTATTCCAAATAACATTTTGGAAGAAAAAATGGGAATATTTATTTAAATATGTAAGTAAAAACTATAAGATTAATGAAACAAATATATAATACTAAAAAAAGTATTGACAAATTCTTAATTACATGTATTTTCATTGATTTGAAATAAGAGATTTTTTACTGTTAACACAGTATTAAATTATATTAAAATTTGTAATCCATTACATCCGTCACAACATGCTAAATATTAAGTAAACAACTTGTATTTGGAATATAAACAAAATATGTGAAACATTATTTTTATTACTTATTTCTTCCTTCTTTTACCTTCATAATCTCCTGATCCATTGATTAATCGGATTGCTCCTTCTTGTTTTTTATATTTTTTCTTGAATCTCTTGACAAGATCTGCTTTTTGTAGTCTGGTGTTGTTATGGCTACCATCTTCAGTAGATCCAAGTGAAATTACCAGTAGAAAAAGGCATGCTACCCTTAAGTGAAACAGCATCCTAAGCTCTGAATACCTAAAATACATATTAATTTAGTATTAAAGTAGTGGAGTGCACTATTCAAAATAATTAAAATGTTACACAAGTTCAAATGTAAAAAGCAACCTTATTTGCAATACACATGAGAATATCAATGTGTAAAATATTTAAATATTCAATTAACATTATAAACCATGTGTGAATCACAATTTGGTTCAATTGGTTATAGTCATATTTTTATGAGTAAAAATTATTAGTTCTTAATAATATATTAAAAATTATCATATAGACTTTTACCTTTACTAGATGTGCAGAGATCTAGGCAGTTTCAACTGACAGCCTTATTCTTTAAATCTGACTCCCTCTCCATGCTATCATTTTATCCCCTCTCCACATTCAAAGAGCATTCAACTTTTAAATCCAAATTTTTGAGGAGACCAAACAGGGTCACGCATCGCAATAATTTACAATGACAACTGTTGCTGCCCCAAGTTAAAAAAAATTATAATTTGTGAAAATAAAGTGCTCTTTCATTTTTAGGTTCCCCATGATTTAAGATTAAAATTAGAACTCACGATTTGAACAGAACAGATTATTTTTAGAACACCGAAGGTTCATTAAGGATGGTATTACAAAGGATCTATTTTGTGGAGTTACGTCATCATAATCTGACATGATGCACTCATTCATTTTTTCCTCATTAAAAATATGAGCTCAGCTAATGAGAAGGACAGTTGTGGCCACATGTTCACTCTCAATTACTAAAAAAATTTTTGAGTTAAGGACTAAACTGTTAGGTTTGCAAATATCAGTGACATTCCATAGGTTCAATTGCTACAGAGGAGATTGTTTGAATCATTGCTTACACAGCATATTTATAAGTTAAAACAAAAGAATAAAGATAGTTTCATCATTCTAAACACTAACACACATACACACATTATAGAACTCTGTTCCACATTCTGATTTATCACTTCCCCTCAATACCCCAATTGGTCAGGGTTCATTAATTGAATACAAAGCCTGTTGATTCAACACTGTCTTAATATAGAATGAATTAATATACATTAATTATTTTATCTTTGCACAGAAAAAATACAATCATATTAGTTCATTAAACTCAACAAAAAATAAATAATGGAATGTTGTATTAGCCCCATTGAAGAAGTAATATAACTTTGTGTATAATTATTTTATCCTCTTTCACAAATTATTTCAACAACAGGTGGTTCCATTAGGGCTGGACTCATGCATCTATGTACAGCACTTCCCAAAATTTCATCTAACATGAGAAGGACGAGACTGCAAAAATAAAAAGAAACATATGAATTAATGACAAAATTAATATGAAAATAATTCAATAGTAAAAAAATGCACACACACATGCATGTGTGTTTATTTATTCTCCTACTTGTCATTATAGTCAGTCATTATATTTGTTATAAGCTAAGTATGAACATAAAATCAAAATGAGGATTTAGTAAAGTACTCTACTCTCACATTTTTACACTAATCATGTCATACATATTTTACCAATACTACTACCATTTATCATATTACTACTATTTTACCATATACTAGAGCACATAAAATACAAAGTAATAACAGAGATAATTTAAACTTAACAAACTTTTTAAACTGGCACTTATTTAAAAAACATTTCTATTTGCCTGTTTTGAAAAAGGATTGTACAATTTTAATTTGGCTTATGATATACCTATATGTTATAATTTGAAATAATTAGTATGGTTAAAACTGTTTCAATAAAGTCCATACCTAATTAACCTATTCAAACCAAACTACTTAGTTTTAAAAATAACTAAACAATTGAAATACAATAATTTACTTTTCATCAGAAACATATCTCCAGAGGTAAAGCTGAAGATAGTGAGTGTCCACTTGAATCTGCTGGAGTCCAAACTTACTGAAGGTTCTCAGACGGATACATTCCAACAAAGTCTATAAAAAATAAGACACTAGATTGGTCACTGCACTAAATCATTTTATCAAATTCTGTGCTTGTAAAACATAATAATTGTTAATAACATAAAAGAAAACAAGTCAGTTCTTTGTAACTATAGATTTAGAAAGGATTTAATGAGAATCCTGAATATAATTGTCCCTTAATATAAATAGGGAAAAGTGAGGCAGTTTACTTAATATTTTTAATTCAACAAATACAACTAACTGAATTTTATGCAATATATTAAATATATATATAATAATAAATTAAATATTATTTATTATGCAATAATATTTGACTGGTTACCTTGAGGCTAATCTTGATGATGCCTGTGAGTATTGAAACCTTTGAGAAGTCAACAGGAGCAAAAATTTCAATACGCTCGGAAAATAATTTCTGAATGTGATAGGAGGAAGATGACCAATTGTTAGTGGCTGTTGTAGCGGATGCTGCAACTGCCTTGTGGTGGTGTAACTGGGATAGGTGCAACTGTTGTGACCTGGATAAATGTGTCCGTCGACTGGAGTCAGAACAACTGCTTCTTTCTGCTGCTATACCCCCTCCTCTGGTACCTTAACCAAAGAAATCAATCTCACAAGTGAATTGTACATTTGGTTGTGACATTTATTTTTAAAACCTATTTTATTTTATTGTTTCATCTTCAAATGTAGTCTCATAATGTTTGTTTGCGTACATAAATCTTCATAAATGTAGAATATGTATACAATAATATTTGAAAAATATTGCAATGACATAACATCACTTAAGCATATTTAAGTAAGCATTTATAGCATTGCATATTTAATATGCATAAAGTTTTGGAAATTTTAATTTTGAATGTTTATTGTTTTGTTAGAAAGGGATGCCTCAGGTGGTTGAGTCATGTTGAGAGAATTGGCCTTTAGCACACCAAAACGGAATGGAACACAGGAGGAGAGTACAGACCAAGAGTTCGACCACAGCTCAGCTATGAAAGATGACCTCCTAAGCATCCATGCTGTGATGGAGGTCAGTGGCAAAGGATCAATTATTGTACTAAGCTGAAAGCAATACCTTCTTCAAACAATGAGCCCACTTGAGCATCAACACTTGTTATCTCTTCCATGACTCTCTTCATGACAGCTCGCACTGTCCTAGGTTCAAGACTATGCACCCAATCTCTTGTTTCCACTGATTTCCTCAACATCTGAGATAAATTTTCAATCACTAAGTTGCATAATAAACCACTAAGAACAGAGTCAGAAGCACATAACTGGCCATAAGTTGCCAATTGCACTATATAAGCAACGGTGGAAGAAAAAAAGAACAGATTTAGACTGGGAATATTGTAATAACAATACTTTGCAATAGTAATAACAACTGCACAGTTAAATTAGCTTCAGAGGATTTTTATCAAATTCAAACATTGTGCAAATGTAAAACAATAAGTAACCAAGAATTAATTAAGAATAATAAAACAAAACCAATTACCTGGCTGATAGTATTACCCTCCGTCCTAACATAATGGTTAACAAGTTCTTGTGCAGCAGAATGCATTTTATCACAGATATCTTGTTTTTCTTTATTAAATGACTTGCTTTCAGGAATTGTGAACCATTCTTCAACAAGATTTAGCTAAAAATGTTAATAACCATTTGATTAAATTTTAACACTTCCTATGCATTACCACACATAGAGAAAACATAAATCATATATAAAAAAACTAAAAACTACTATTCCTTCGTGATATGGTACTATACTCTATGAAAGTTACACACAGTTACATTTTTCTCAATATATCTTTTGATATTTGGAATTAGTTTAAAGGTAGTGAATTTTTTTAAATTTCAAATTACTAATTATAGTTTTAATAATTATGCTAAACACGTTTACAGTTTCAAATTATAATGACAATTAAATAATAGGTGTTTTGATGTTACAAAATTGTTACTACTCCAACCAATGGAATCAAATCTGTGCATGAGAGAAATGATTTTATGTTTATATAAATGAAATTGTGTATTCTTTACTTGATCTTACGTGATTCACATAATCTTAGAATTCTTCTTCCTTGATCAAAACAGTAGGTGTATTTTCCCTAACAAACTCCAAATCACAGAAAGTTATGACAGGAGTAGGTATACTAATAATGAAAATGATAATTACAATGTAAGTAACATGAGTTGATTGAAACTCTAGGCACATTTTTGCCAAAACAAGTAGAGTTGAGGGTAATGAGGTGGGTGATGTAGCAGCACTGATTCCACTTCCACTTCCACTACCTCCAGTGAAAGAGGCAGCCAGGTCCACGATGCGATTGAAGAAAGATAAAACAAGCCCTTGTCGGACGCATTTAACAGAAAATGTTTCCATGAAATCTTTGTCGCAAGCAAAAGAGAGTTCTGGTTGCACGAACATCTAAAAAAGATAAGAATTCAATAATCTTGGTCAATTCTTTAGCATTGGCCTGAAAATAAGATAATTTTTGTATACACATGAGTAAAATATTTGGTAATATGCTGGATGGAGTTTTAACCTCAGATAGTGCTGTGTATGAAGCATATGATGGTAATTAGTGGCCTTGACAACCAATGGATATGAAGCCTTCTCAGTTTTATTAATATTATTAAAGTGTAAATTAAAGTAAGCCCATCATTCATAATACAAGTAAGATTCCCATAAATAATGATAGTTTTGGTTAAGGAGCAATTAAAGCTACATTTCAGGACTGATTGTGGGCCGGCAAAAATTAAGAGGTTCTGAAACTCTGAATATTTCCTATTTGAACATGTTCCAATAACCACTTGCTACCTTCCAACAATCACATATGGCAAAGAACCAACGTACAGTAAGATCACTAAGGGCGCATTTCATTTTGTCAACAGTGGTGAGAACTAATGAGGCAAGGAGGTCTGCAGTTGAGGACAGTGAATTGAAGTGTTCGGTGGCTTTGTCGTCATCGGTGGTGGAGGCGCCGCTGTTGGCAATCCCTTGGCTCATGCCTCCTCCATTCAATGCCAAGTTCTGCCTCACCGTTCTCACACACTCCTCCAAATGAGCCTCAACAGCCTCCAACTGGATCTTGCACTGTCTCTCACCCGCACTTAGTATCAACTCCACACATTTCCTAAGCAAATTTCAATCTATTTATTTTTTAATGTCAATTTATTTGGTCTCTCCCTTCCGTCATTTTTTTTCATCTTTACTTCATTTATCACTACATCTTTATTTCATTATCTTAATAATTAAAAACAAATATGAAACTAAATTAGAGTAAAGCATACTTTGAGAATTGTGTGTGATTGAAGAGTGAAGCAAAGGCATTGATGCTCGAGTACAATCTATCCAAGGCTCTGACAGTAACACCAACATCCTGAAATGTGGGTTTGATTCCAGACTCCCTTTGCTGCTGGTCCTTGGTTAATCTCTGTTCGACACAAGACAACAATTTTTCCATTTTCTCATCAACGAAACAATTCAGACGATTCACAGCCACATCATCACATTCCCCCCTGTAATTAAATAGAAAATCTATTTAGAATGTATGGCACTTAGTTTACCAATGCTATGAGACAAATACAAGTATATATTTTTCTCTGCATTGATGCAAACAATTCAAGACAAAAACTATTGTCCGATTTCTCGACTGATTACATCTTTTAACTGTAAGCATTTTAAAGGAAAGATTTAAAATGTTGAGAATTTATTAGTTTATATATTAAAAAGAAATCCACTAAGATTAATGAAGATTAAAAATAGCATTTACATAATACAAACTCTTGTAGGTAAGGCTTTCTCCTCCTTATTAAAAATTCTAGTTTCTAGTCTTAGTCTGTATAAGCAACATTCTGCAATGCTTCTGTTTTGGTTTTGGATAGTTTAAGTTTCTATAGTTAAGTGGGGATTAATTTTAAGGTTTATTTTCAAAAAAGCACCTCTATTATACCTCATTTGAATTTGCAATGAGTTGAAAGCTTACTAGGTACTCATCAAGCAAATGTATTGTCCTAATGCAACTCCAAGACTAATTGTGATTTGCATTAAGGACAGGCTTCATATAAACAGAGCTACAAAAATGGTTAGGACCTAATGCTAAAAGTGATATACAGATGAATGGCTGTATAGAGGATGTTAAAGGACTTTTTAATGACTACAATTCAGCTAAACAAATAAGTATCATAATAATACCTATCTTGGGGCAGATTTATAAATAAGTCATTGTAGGATGTCACTACTAGGCAAAGATCGCTTAAGAACCCACTGTTGATAGAATCTACAAATTCTATTGTGTCCTATAACAAAAATAAGGCATAAGAATTTATACACAAATCATCAATTATTTTGGCACATGTTGCAATGTGAAAACTGACATATAAATGAACAACATTTAACACAAAAAATATATACAAGATATATAAGAATATAATATACAAGAAATATAAAATAGCTATGTATTTATAAGTGAGCAATGGTTTCCCAGTTTATTAACTAATAATTAATTGTGTACACTTACTTGAACATTTAATATACAACTAGCTATTAATGAGATTAAATAAAATTATTGCACTGGTATTGATCATTAGGCCTTCCAATTACCTGTATGAGATTGTCATCTTCCAAAGGTGACAGTGCTTCAAGTCTGCTGTCCAGCCTATTTGATGCATGACCAAGCACTTCGATGTAGAGGCTATCGGCGGGTTCACCCAACAACAATAACAATTCAACACTCTGAGTCAATTCTTTGGCACTAGCCTGCAAATAAGGTAATAACTTTGTATACATAGAAGCAAAATATTTGGTAACATGGTCAATGAAATTGTAATACAGTTAACCTCAGATAGTGCTGGTTTAAATCTAGGTTGTGGATAATACCATGGCTTAGTATCAAGCAGAAGATAGTAATCAGAGCCCTTGACACCCAATGGATATGCACCCTTCTCGGTTTTATTAATATTACTAAAATATAAATAAAGCCATACGAATTGTACTTGGAATTGATTAAGTTTCATTTACTATTTCAGAGTTTAGAAAACCATTCAAGTGGTTTATAACAAACTTTAAATTTAAGGATTATAAAATTATTTAATAAAAATCATACTTATTATTGGTTTATTATTTTCCAAGTAAGTAAATAACAAACCAATAAGTAAATAAGGAATATTGGTGCAAAATGTGATTTTTTTATTTAAACCAACAACTGGCAATTCTAAATTATTTTTAAAATAAACTGACCATCAATGAAATGATTCATTATTGACAAAATATCTTTTTGTAAATTTGAAGATATAAAATCTGATAATTTTGTGACTGAATACTTACTTCTTTGCTTTTGAACTGTCCTCTCAGTTGTCCCTTAAGTTCTTCAACAATCTTAATGCAATCACTCTGAATACCATGAAATGATTCCAGATGTGCATAATGATTTAAAACTTGCTGTGTGTGCAAATAATCTTGAACAGCCTGAAATACAATGTATTGAACAATATACTCTTTATTGTTACAAAATAGCACAAAGGAACAAAAACAAACTAATTTTTCTTGACTTAACCTGAGCATAATTTCCTTCCTCCATTAAAGTTTTCAGCTTGTTTGGAAGTTTGAACACAAATTGCAACCTTTTAAGGAGAGAATGAACTCCAGATAATTTTGATATTTGTTGCCTTGTGTCCTGGAAGCAGTATACAGGAAAACACCAAACAAATTATGAAACCCAATTAAAATATATAATGAAATTAGCATTTTATTTAATAAATATTAAAAAGCTTACATGGAGTGTGCTTGATATTTGATCAGAAAAAGATGTAATTGAATTCATGTTTGTAGCCAGTAGATCCATTTCTGTTTCCATTTGCTTGAAATCACTTTTCATCTACAATAATAAAATACTTTATAATAAATAGGAAGATTATTATGTGTTCTGTTATATAACAATTTACTGTACTAGAGGAAGAACAGTCTTAATTTGGAATATTTCACTATAAAACAACAGAGATGTATGTTCAAGACTTAAAATGTTTCGTGTATCATATTTCAAAGAAAGACATGGGCTGGCTACTGAAGTACTGAAATAAATTCAAACCTTTTTTATTGTGTCTGTAGCTGATATAAATTTGTTGTAGTTCTCATAAACCAATGTCTGCATCTCCGAATGTAAGCGTTGAGTGTCTTGAACAATTCTCTGCTCTTGGTCCATAATCTCTTTTAAAGGGTGTTCCTGTTCAATTATACGTGTTAAAAGTATTTAAAAAAACACAATAAATGTGCATTTTATACATGTGTTTAAGATGTTTATCAATCCGTCCTGAAGTATCACTTGGAATTCCACTGTTTGATATTTGTGCAATGTAAACTTAAATGTTACATAATTGTATTTAATAATTCACAAGTACCACGTGCATAATGCACGAAGAAGCAATACTTAAGAAAAAAATATATAATGAAAACAAATTAAGTAAAAAGTACACATTATACCTTGAGCAATTTCTGCAAGTACATATCTGGGTTGAAATGCTGGCCGTCAACATCATAAGGATCGCCAGGATTTATGACTCGTACGTTGTCCTGCATTCTTACTCTACTTGTTTGTCTCCAATACACTGGACTAGAAGATTAATACTTAAAACGGTTCCGAATACTCTTCTCTTGACAATTCACCTACCTATCAACTGATAATCAGAGAGGTTATACCTTGGTTACTAGATAATGGAGTCTCTTTCTTCAGAAAAGAGCCAAATTCAAAAGCCTACAATTTTACTAAGGAATCATGCGAATAATAAATAACTAAACGCCTAATCAATTAAATTGTCTAACCAAAAAAAAGCCAAACGGTTAGATTAATATAAACATTCAATGGTTTCTTAAATGGAGGGGGGCTTAATTAATAAACAGAGTTTTAGTATTCTTCATAATTACCTCAGTGAACAATCCAACGTCAAAATGAGTGTATACCTTTTGGAGTGAACAGGCTTGTAGGAATATGTGTGAGTATTTCACGTAGATATTGAAATATTTCAGTAAGATCAATACATGTATCCGGTATTCAATTCCATTTTCACATCTTGCTCATGATTCATTTTCAAGGCTGTATTACTGCAAATCGCGCCTTAAATGTGGTTTTAACCGAAAATTGTGACTATAAAGTGGATATTAACTGCAAATCGGGCCTAAAAAGTAGTTTTTTATCACAAATCCGTTTTTTAAATTTCAAACATTTTTACCGATTTGTCCCATACTCGGTCAACAATCGTCCTAAAGCGAGTTACACTTACTCCTGAGAGGAAAGGTGAAAAATAGCGGTTTTTAACCAGAAATCGGGCTTCAAAAGTGGTTTTTACTGGATTATTTTAGTATCTGCGGTAGGTTAGTGACTAGAGAGTTAGAGGGCGTTTCAGTATTGCAGTTTTAGCATTTGCTATTCTATGAGAAAACGTTAAAGAAAGTAGTTTCAAGTTAAAAATGGATACCTATACTTATACTTTTGTCAGTGGAGCATTGAGCCCTACGACTTTCAATACTAGATAAATGAATTAACGAGAACCTGAATTGCGACTATGCAAAAATAAGGCTGCATTATCCTAAGAAACTCATCACTTCGTATATGCTGACATACACCATTTAACATAACCATTATGCGAGCTGAATTCGGTCATCTGAATTTTGTTAACAACCTGTATTTTAAACCAATACTCTACAGTATATGTATAATAGCAATATACGGAATATTATACTTTTAAAAAATATATAAACCTATTAACAAGAAACCCTTTTTCTATAAATGACTAAGACTAAGATGAATGAAAACATCTTGTGGTAGCATCTGCTAGTCTCTATTTATTAACAAAATACAAGGGAACAAAAATATATTTGTATGACAAATAAAAGAAACCACTAATTAGGTACAAATATTGTGTTATACACAAATTTTATTACATAGATATAAATATACACTTACGTAAAGGGATTTTTATTTTACTAAAATGAGCAACACTCTAGTGCATACCTGCATCACAATTAACAAAGTTCATAAAAATGAAAATATCCAGAACTACAATCATTTCTGGACTTATAACTTATATTGAAAATAGGATATATTCTGCTCCTCTAACATATTTTAGTTGTTTTATTTGTTGTTTTTGGTGTTACATTTTTGCACCTGGATTAAATTCAAATCAATTTGCCTGGATTCTAATTAACTGATTTGTATTTGTTACTTATACGCTTAAATAATAACCCAATTACAAATCATTAGGAGAAATGCCTCATCAATAAATACTGTGTAAAATTCCTAATCCTAAGTTTTTGACCTGTTCTACACAAATTTACAGTAAATATGTTCACAAGGTTACCTGTGTACATCATTAAAGTATTACATTTATCAAATTAAAGTATTCCATCAATAAAAATACATATAAATTTAGAAAAATTGTATAATTTTTAATACTGTATTGAAAGCAAGAGTTTAAGTACTTTTTTTTAAAAAAATGTAATGACATTTAATAGCAAGACATTTCAAATAGACCTCAGTACAATATTAAAATTAGATATATATTCACATGACCTTAAATGGTTATGATTAAATTTACAAAATCTTAAATGAAAGAACACAAATTAAAATTTCAACCAGCACAGAAAAATTGTTGCATTATCCCGGCCTGTGAAAATGAGTTAATTTGTTAAAATATTATCTAGCTTACTACTACATAATGGGAAGGATAATGTACACATAATGTAATACTATATAATGCAAGGATGAAATAGATTGGAATATTATTTTAGGAGATTTGGAAAAATGGAGAAGGAGGACCAAGACAACAAAAAGAAATACACTATGTACACGAGAATTTTACTTAAAAATATTTTCCATAAATTTTCAATAAAAATGTTTAATTCATAAGGTAATAAAATGAATGCTGTGTTTATTTTTAATTACAGATAACTAACAAAAAATAACACAGCAGTCATGAATAAATCAAAATTGACTATAATTTTAGAATAAACGTTTGTGTTAACTCAATGGACTAGCATTATAAACTAATAACTGAAAACAGTACATCCTCATCAATGTCATTTATCATTACTTTTACACTCAAAAAATAAATTATAATAACCAATCATGGTGGCAATATTAAAATGAAAAATGGCACAGTTTGTAGATTTTGCCATTACTATTATTATCAATAATTGTAATTAAGTTCCTGGAGAGAAATTATAATTCTTTATATATTTTTTTCAAATAATAATGATTGATGAAATATTATTCTTCATACAGGAATATTTTTAAGATTGTAGCAGTGGAAGCAGGTTCATAAAGTACACAAACCATTAAACACCAGCTCATAGTCTTCATGTTGTAGAAATAGGTTTTCTGGTTTTAGATATACCAAGACACGAGAAACATGTGTTTTCAATATTACTGAAATTACCACTAAAATTATGTAAAAAGTTCTAATTTGAAAATTGGAGCCTTCTCAAATAAATTACTTTATTATGATTATCTCTTAAAAGTATTGTCCTTGAAATTTATTTACAATAAAAAAGATATGCAGAAAAAATAAAAGAGAAGTATTTTACTGTAAAAAATATGTTGAAGAAAGAAAAATAAATCATAAAAGAAAACATCAGAGTTAAAATAATTATGAGAGCGTTAGGATACTTCTCTGGATCTAATATATGGTTTCTTCCTAAGTTCGTGGCAGTGTCACATATCTCAGGATTGAAATAAGTAGAAATACAACCAGACTCAAGAAGAACAGAATCTTTCCTTGATGGGGAAGTTGATATTCTGTGTTCTTGTATGGTAATGATAACAATCATATTTTAAAGAAATCTTAAGGATTTCTAATAATTTCAATTAGTGAAAAAATCATAACTAACTAAAAGTTAAAAATCATTACAAATAATTTATGGAAACTAAATAAAAACCAAACCTACAGAACATTATATAAATATAATTTATTTAGAAGTCTGCTCATTCCACACTATATATAAATCATTAAATATTTTTGATCCCCTCAAATGCTTTTTCTGAATTATTAAAATATACTTTTTACTATATAAAATGGGACTATAAATGTAATTAAATTACAGTGACCTGTAAAATAAGTATTAACTACTCTACAGTGATAATATTTGGACACTACAAGAAACTTGGGAAGATGTGACCACAGAAGCTCTGTTCCATTAAAACGTTGCTTAATATCCAGCAATTTCATAATGAACATGGTCTGTAGGTAGGCTCCCAATAATCCAAACATTATGTACTGCCTGAGCCTCCTTTAAGTTGTCTACATTAGAAAACAAGAAACCACAAAGATCCTACACATAAAATGAAAAAAGGGTGAACAACTATAGAGAGCCCACAATTGTAAATGAGAAAAATGTAAGTGATGATTAAAGAAAACTGTTTCTAGGGAAGGTTGAAGTAAAAACATAACAAAAATGATACAAAGAATTTAACCACGCTTAAACTTGAGCACAAGTAAACTTATTGTGAGGAACAGAACTATCCAAATGATTGTTGAAATGAAGCCTAAATAGACGTCAGGTTCAAGTACACTCCAACCCCTCGTAAGCATACTTCTTAATGAAGTTGTTGCCATCGTCAGAGGCAAGCAAGCACTTATGTACCTCAAGACTATTGGCATTCCTTCTACTGGCCATATAACACCTAAAAAATATATTTCAATTATTATCTTGTACATGTTTGAATTTATACACAAACAAATGAGTGTATTGTGAATTAGTACAACAACCAATGATAACCAATAGAGGTTTGTTACAAATATATTTAATTAAGTTATTGGTTTATAAATTATTTCATTCCCTGTTAATTCAAAATGTCCACTAAATTTTATCGTAGCATAAATTTCATTTATAACAAATGAATTATATAGTTAAAATTATATAAGTTTATAAGGTAACTATTGACTTTTCAAACTAAAAAAAAATAATATTAACTGGTTAATATTTGGTTGATATTAACTATACATAGCAGAAACAAGACAATGTGTTTGTTAATGTTTTAATTTATATTGAATGTTAAAACTTGGAGGTGTAGATGTACGTCCAAGAAAATGATGTCCCAAAATAAAATAACTCAAAATTATAAACACTATCTCATTTAATTATGAACTGTAAATTTATCAATACAGGGAAGTAAAGTTACTAACCGCTCAGAAGTAATGTCGGATAAAAACTACCAAGTGCCAGCTGAATAGCATTCCTCTCAAGTTCACATATTGCAGAAATCACAAAACCTAAAATTTCAATAATGAATATCTCAATATAAATCCTCGAATAATGTTGTACATCAAAACAATCAGTAAATATTTTTGTTCACATTATTTCATTTGTCACAAAGACATTTAAATGTAGTTAAAGATATATCCACATTTAAATTAATACAAATTATGAATAATTGATTGAAACTGATATAGGTATTTAAATCAATAATATATATATAAGAATTTATTAATTGGTAATAACTATTTCATAAATTACCGAAGCACATTCCACAAAGTCCCTGGAGTATCGTCAAAAGGATGACAGAGAAAATATCTCCTTTACATTCAACACCAAAGACCAATATCATGAAGAACAGCACAAGAGCTGTTTGGCCACACATTACCACAAACTGAGTAATGACATGTGAAAATAGGATCTCCAATGGTGTAACACCTTAAATGAAAGTTTTTTTATAACTACATTTAAATTAACTTGTACACCCAAAATAACCATTAATCGATTAAATATTATTGAGAACTTATAAATACACTTTTATAAAAAAACCTTTTTTTATTAATAATTTTAAAAATATGGCATTTATTTAGAACTCACCAGCAACCCAACTTCTATCAAGAAGGCCTTCCATCCTTTCTATAATGAGGGCAGAAGATGTAAGTGCCACAGCCAAAAAGAATACAATCCTAAAATGTATACATTGCTTTCATTAATACAATAATATATTAAAAAACAACACTGAAAAATAGATGATAATAATATAATTCTGAACTTACGTTAATATAACACCAGGTGCAACGAAGTCGGTGAAACTTGGATCATTACTACCATAGATAGGTTCTTTGAACTGAAGAGAAATGTAAAATAAGTATAAAGAGAAAATAAATGTGAAATCCCAGATATAAGTATTTTGGGGTACACTAAATTGTTTACCTTCATTACCAATTCAAGTATTATATATTTTTCAAGTGTTATGCATATTCAAGTATTTCAAATGAGAAAAACTCTATTTCAGTTAGTGAAAATGAAGAAAAATAGAATTCTTATTTTCGTTTATATTTAATACCTAATTCCTTCTTATCATGCAGTTTTGCTTATTCATTATTTTTAACCCAAAATTTTTAACCCACCACAAATAATGGGCCTAAAGGGGGTTTTCTCATAAATTGGTCTGCTTATACACTTTTCAATATTAAAGTAATGTTATTTACATATGTTCTCATGTATTTTTTCTTGGGAAAAATACATTTGACTAAAGTTATAGTAAATAGAAAATACACCTTCTTTAATTATCAATTTCCCGAATTACCTGAATTGGAATATCAGCAAGTTTTGGATTATTTCCACAAACTGTAAGCAAGCTCTGTGCAAAATCTCTGTAGGCAACTTGTAGATCTCTGTTCAGCATCAGCCCTATCTGTTGGTCTGCAATGGATAATTATTTACTTTTTATTTAATTAGAAGTTCAGCATAGAAAATAATAGCTTTGTATGTTACACAGAAGCTTTAGTTCATTACTATAAACAAGAGGTATATGGTAGTTAATAAATTTAATTATAATGAATTCTATAATTAGGTTTTTAATATTAAAATAGAAAACCCAATGCACTAAACAATTCAGACTTCCTGAATAATGGTTTCATAACTAATACATTTAGATTACTTGAAATTTGTTTGTTCTCAAAGGTAAATGGAATTACTCCAGATTTATAAGGCAACAGTAGAAATTGACAATGAGAGTAAAATGCAGGCAATTAGTTTAGCTACAGAACATAGATTACATTTTACCTACCAACACTAATTCCATTTTAAAAGTTAAGGACTAAACTAAAATAAAATAATGTCAATGTAGCATTAATTCATATCAAAGCAATTCATTACATAGAAGGAGAGGCATGCAACATGCAAGTCAATGTCTCACAAAAAAATTACTTGAAGAATAATCAATTTTTTCAGGAGAAATTAATAACCATAAAGACTAAAAGCAGTTTGTAAAGCAATGTGCATTATTATGTCATAAATACTTATTCCAATAAATTTTCCTCAGGATATTTTTAAGGGCTTAGAGAATGTGAAACTAACCTGTGCATAAACTAAGCACATAAAAGATCTATTCTAATATAGCAACAAATTTCACAAGAGATTTGTAAAGCAAATTTTAATTTACAATAATAAACATTTACCACTGCATGAAGATATTGCCATAAAATACATGCATGGCCACAATTCACTTTGTTCAAACAATTAAATCACAATTAGGTTTTTCCAAAACAACAAATGCCTTTGAAAAACATGATTATTGCTTCCCTTCAACTGACCCAGAGCTGCAGGATAATGACTGTGTCTATGTGGTCTGCTGAAAATTCCAAATGAAACCCGAACTCCAAGTGGAGTTTTAATTTATGTTTAACTTACTTGACATATCGAGCCATACTCTCATCTCACTTTGGTCAAGGGTCTCATTGTCCGAATCCCTCCCGAGGGCCATCCTTGCAACAAGGGCGTCTGTGAAATTGTCCGTAAAATAGATTGCTCCCCACGCATCACCCATTCTAACAGCTTCTATTGCCCTTTCTGGTGTCTCATAATAGTCCTAAAATGTGTTGCACACGTGTCCACAGACAACCATTTTGTGTCAGATAAAATCAAAAGTGGAATGAATAAGTGGATTCTTACAAATAATTTATTGAAAGTATTTGAAACACTATTGGTGTCAGTTGCTCATAGCAAAAACAGAGAAAGGCAAAAAATTGCACCTATAACTAATATTTGTATTACAACACTTGCAACATTCACACAATGCAATGAACATTCCTTCTTTGCATTCTTTCTTCTAAAAACATAATACACAATAAAAAATAAAGTTACTTTAATTCACAATGCATACACAATGCTTTTATGATCAAGTGATGAATATTGGTCTAAGATTATGTGATATTATTCAAAAGGCACATAAACCAATAAAATATTGACATCCATAAAAAGCAAATACAATTAAACACTAAACGGCTCAGTATTACTTAAATATAACTAACCAAATTATGTTCATAATCTCATGCTCCTCCTCAATTCATGCATACAAAAAATGACTAAATAAATAGACATATCAGAGCTGAACTGAGGATTTCTTAATTTCTTTGTAGTTTCATTTCATGTATTGGTTGCCTATTGACAACCACATCACTACAATAAAATAAAAGTGGTCACAGTATTCATGTTGTATTCTTATAGATTCCATTTCTATATTGTCTTACACTCTTAGGGCATAACATCCAGAAAGGTGGGAACTTTTTCTGACCTGAATGTAATGGCTCAAAGTTACTTTATCAAAACAAAACTATATTAAAGTATAAAAATGTGTTCAAAATGCACAATAAATTAAATAACAACAGCAACAATAAAAGTCCACTAAAATGAGGCAGTGATTTTTAGCAGTGTGAAAGCACCTGGTGATGAAAGCATTTTCCTGAAATAGTGAGAGACATTTTGCAAGGAATGCGGGAGGACAATTCATAGAACTGTAGATAGGGCTTATTTAGGAACCATTTTTGAAGTTTACATTGGCAGATTTATAGCAAACAGTGCAAGCTTTATTCGTAATTAGCATACAAAAATGCTCCAAATGGCCTAAGCACCTTGATATTGAATATTTATAAAATTATCTATTCTCACAAGTATGCCAATGTATTCAATTCAATTTAGAATTATTAAATTGGAAGATCATTAGAACTTTGAAAAATAAAATGACTTGCATTCAACAAGGAATCCAGAACTCATCATGAATTTATAGATTCAGATGAGTAAATTAATATTAAATTCATTACAATAATTATATGTTAATATTATTTATTTATAATAGTTAATAGATTATACTAATTGTACTTGATTAATGTTATTACATTTTATTTCAATATCATTTATAGTCCAAAGTAATATATATATATATATATATATATATATATATATATATATATATATATATATATATAAATCTCTTATTCTTTTAAAAAAGAGAAATGGTTTTTTGTGGTTAAATGAGGTAGAGGGTAAGAGAAGAGGAAGAGGTAAGGAAATCATGGCTGTTAAACTCACTGGACATGTCGAGCCAGACTTTAACTTCAGACAGATCCAAAGTATCATCATCAGCCTCAGTACCCAATATGACCCTGGCAGTGAGCTCCTTAGAGTAATTCCTGTTGAAGAACAGGACTCCCCATGCATCACCCTCTCTCACCGCTTCTATTGCCGAGTTTAGGTCCCTATAGTAGTCCTTCATTTGGACATACACACAATGCTTACACTTAAAACCTGATTGTCAGGACAGGATATTCAACTTTGGGAATATTCTATTAAAGACAACAAAATTATCATTTAATATAGTTTCCCACAAAATCAAAATAATATATTCTTCCCATTGGAAAACAAGTTCTTCCACAGGTTTGCTTCCATCTATTAGGTTTTTATGTTGAATCAACATTTTTTATGTTGAATAGAATTTAACAGCATAGTTGAATTTACATTTGAGGTAAATTATTATTAGGTGGAAATCCATCTACTGATATGTGTACCAAGGTTTATGCATGTATCATTACACTAATGTCACAAACAAATTGTGCTTGTGATTAAGATGATAAGTTTGGTTGGGTTTTACATTAACACTGTTGAAAACAATGTTTTGACAACAAATTAAATTGTAGTGACAGTACCACAGCACCATTCACACAGGCCTACTTAAACAGAGGAGAAACCAGTTTTATATATTTATTTTATGCTATTTTATATACTAATTCTTATTAAAACTATCAGTGGATTACTACATTATACTTGAAAAACAATTAAAATAGTTAGCATGAGTACTTACTTTGACAATAGTGTCATTTCGTAATGCATTTATGTATCGACAAGAGAGACTCTGAAATGTGCAGTTGTAATAGACAGGACATTGTTGAGTTTCAAAATCCATTTCTTGGTTGACAATTGCCAAATGGAGACCAGTTGGATCTCTACCAATGGCAAGGCAAAAAAGGATTACTTGCATCACAGGTAAAGCAAATATGAAGAGCATCACCCTGCAGAATTTCAGGAGAAATGACAAAATTCCCAATAAATTATTTCATATGTATATTTTTTAAATAATAAAAAATATTGAATTTTATGTATATAATTTATATATGATAAAACTAAATACATACCCCACATTTCTCCACATCTTCAGAAAGTTCTTTTGTAGAAGTGCCTTAGTTTTGCCTTTGGTTGTTAAGTTACAGCAGTCATTACAATCATTACAAGGATCATTATGTTTACTCCCTCCCAAAGATGCTGGCATACCATTCTTCTAATGCAACATTATATGAAATTAAACAAAAATTAAATGGAGTTAACATTTAGAAAAAACAATAAAGTTATCT
This sequence comes from Lethocerus indicus, assembly GCA_019843655.1. Lineage (NCBI taxonomy): Eukaryota > Metazoa > Arthropoda > Insecta > Hemiptera > Belostomatidae > Lethocerus > Lethocerus indicus. The sequence goes on from JACDQD010000004.1 coordinate 9,813,431, forward strand.
AGATCAGATTAAGAAATTATTGAACCTTTTAAATAATTCATACTGTGATTAAAATAAGGTACACAAAACATAATTGAAACATTTCAAAATTGCATTTTTCTAAAGTAATTTTGTAGGTATTTATTAAAATATTTTAAAACAACCTCATAATGTCCATTGGTGCTGTCCTGAAAGAGGACTTCCTTACTTTGGTGAAAATTCAGTCCAACAATGCCGCTCTCTTCTGAGATATAAACAGGTTTGTTATTTTTACCCCAATTCAAGGTTGCCTACAAAGAACAATTTAATATTAAAAAAATTAATAAATAACAGTTTTTTATACACATTTTCATTTATATATTTTTTTGTGTAAAATAAACATGCAACAGATATATAAATTAAAATTATAAGAAAGGAATTAATGTCAGTCAACAGAATTTTCACTAATTCTTTATGCTGTGTGTATTTACTGAGCCTTAAACATAAATCAAAGTATTGTAATGTGTCCTAGAAAAGCATATCATAATATAACTTTACTATTCCAGATACATTTTGAAAAAATAATCTTTAATTATACTTTACAATAATAATTTTTAATTCTATTATTTTAATATTGTTATGCAATATATTTTTGTATTTATACCAAAGAGATATTGTTGGATAGGTGGTTATCTTCTGCAGGAGGGCCGTTTTCTTCACCTTGTTTTCTGCTCAACTTTAAGAATACCTCTTCAAGGCTTTGGCAATTGTACATTGAAAGCAGGACCTGTGGTGACTCCTCAGCCAATAACCGACCACTCCTCATCAGTCCAATCTAAATAAGCAAACAGTAATCTCAACCTTTTTGATGAACTAATTAATTTCTAATATTGTTAATATAGCTAACTTTCAAAATATCCCTGCAAAAAATTATGATAACGATTTAATTCTACCAAAGTTGAACATCTAATAGGAAATAGTATACGACCCACTTCATGATTGAAAGCATAATTTTATTTTGAAGTTTTCATCACTTATATTGAATGTGTAAATGACTTGAGAGGTGTACAGTTATACTAAGTAAGACAAATGAAAATTAAGAATGAATGGAAATTTTGTTTTGTGCCTACTTTATAGAGTTTGTGTTGAAATACATAATATTAATGTTGGACATGAGACTACAATAATAGGACATTTTTTCAAAATATTAATTTTAAGAAAGTATTCAAATTCAGCATTATATGAATGAAAAATTCCAAACAAAATAATTTAATTTAAAACATGAAATGGTGAATGAACTTAGGATAACATAAAATTTATATCATAAAATATGTATTTAGAAGAACACAATTTACACAGAAAATGCTGACTATTCAGGATTCATCAACATAAAATAAGGAAATGAAATAAATATTGGTAAGTTCAATTAATATTCACTTATATACTTACAGTGTGTGCTTGTCTAGCTTCTTCAATATAATGGGTTGTTATGATAACAGTTTTATTTCCATCTTTAGTTATTTGCACAAGATGGTTCCATATACTGTAACATCAAAACAAAAAAGACTTATCAAAATGCATAATCTGAAAGCACCGGTATTTTACATCCCTGTTCAATAAATAATTCAATATTTTGTTCATTATTTGGTATGAGATAAATACTTAAAAAATACAACCAAACATTTCTATAAATAGTTTAAATTATCAATGGAATGAGGAGGATAGGATTAAATCAAGTAATTACACCCTTAGCTAAAACCTGTTATTGATAACCTGTTAATAATTCTTTACAGAGATGATAACCTGTTTTCTTTCTCTAATGATATGTTTGCACTTCTCTAAGAATTTATAAATGATAACAGGTACATGCATTTTTACCCTAACAGTTGTTACACCATTATTCTATTGTGAATTATTCTTTAATGCAATTGTAAACCATGTTTCTGTATTATTGTTAATAGTTATTATTCTTCATATATTCAATATGAGTAATACAGCGAGTATAATATTCCTGAATAACGTGATGATTTATGAAAGGAAGGGTTTCAGATGGGTAATAACAAAGAGTGATGACCTTTGTAGGTTATGTTGAACTGCCAATATAGTAAAATTCTTAAGCTGGTGGGTAGAATGGAGGAGAATTCAAGATGAAATAAATTTTACTCATCGGGGAGATCAGATAGAGCTTGGAGAAAATGTAAAGTGAGGAAGGGATAGGGATAATTAAAAGAGAAGTTTTACCAAACTATGGGTATCAGAAGAAAAAACACGAGACGAGTTTTCAATATTGTTTTCTGTTCAATTATTTATAGCATATAATTTACTTATTTAATATGAGTTATACTTCACCTCTGCCTAAGTAGAGGATCCACGCCAACAGTTGGTTCGTCCAATATAAGTAGTTCTGGGTCGTGCATTAGAGCTACGGCAAACGAAACTCTCCTCTGCTGTCCACCACTGTACATTAAGGCAGTTATTAAGAAGATTTAAGTGTCTAGTATGGAAAATAAACTTATTAGCTGAGTTTCATATAGTTCCAAGATTTGTCCTTTTCAGTTTTTTTCGGATTACCTCTTTGGTAGTCTGCGATGTTTGTAATACCATAATAGTTTTTTCGAATTTCCGTCTCCTTTCTGAAGATGGCGAGCATCCGAAACCGGTCTATCAAATGACCAAAGGACGAGAGGAGACAGAATATCGAAAAACCTACATTTTTTCGTTCAAAGCCACCGTGATAGTTGTAACAGTTATTGGTCCGCTACTCTTTGAGATTTCAAAGTATTTATACAATTTTAAGATTATTTTAAAAATAATATCTTATCTATCTGGTCTGGAGGTTTGGAGACCGAAAGCGAGCGGTGATTGGCCATGTCACACAGATTAAACTCAAATTTTTAAAAACTATGCAAGTATTTTCAAAACGAACGTACACCGCTAAAGTTTTGACCGTGTTTAAAGATACAGTTTTATAAAATTTATTTCTAATTATGGAATAAAGCCCTTTTAGTAGAAAGCTCAAAAGTAAATTCCTTTCTTGTTTTCAATATATAAAGTATATTTTAATTCAATTTTTTTCATATCATCCACCTGCTGTTAAAACATTACGAAAGCATATTATGATGTAAGTTTCTGTAACTGAAATTAGCATTTTCTTCAACTTGTATTAAAGACTCTTAAGGATATATCACTTTGGCATTACCTTAGGTTTTTCACTAGCCTGTTCTGGCTGGGCAAATCGAGAAAGTTGAGGAGAAATTGCAGCCTCGCGTATATTTCGGGCGTCTCCATTCCAAATATCCAGCCGAAATACATCATTGTCTCTTTTATCGAAAACTCTCCGTACAGGGCTATTTCCTGAAAATGAGCAAACGCCGATTTAAAATTTGTTGCAATGCGGCATCTCTCAGAAAAAATAATTGGAACGCTACTGAACAGCTGAAACAGTCACAATCCAGTGCAATGACAGTTCTGATAGGATGCTTTACTGATGTAAGCCATGAGAAGGTAACTGTATTACTAACAGAACGTTACTGAGAATTAGGGTCAAAAAAGGAAGATAATCATATCATATAGTTGTAACTGAGACCAGAATAGTCATATGTACAGATTATATTTACACTGGTTAATGATGTTACAGGTTACAGAAAGACAAGTTACAGGTTAAGGAAAATTTGTGTTTTCTAAAGTTGAAGTTTGTATCTTCTAGTTCAAGATGGTGGTTCAGCGCCATTTGCTAGGAGGGTCTAACGGTCTAAATTTATTTAGCGGTTTAATTATTTAATTTTTTCTCAATGTTTGTCTTTTTGTTTCTAAATAGTTTCACTTTTTTGAAGTCCTGTTTTTTAGTCTTATGCTGATATATAAGTGGAAATATTTGTAACTCACTTGTGGCATGTAGCCGACACGTTTTCCCGGGACACCGCTGCCTTTCGTTCCGGGTTTCCCTCCGAGCACGTATATTTCTCCCGTATTCAATTTTCTACGACCAACGATGCAGCTTAGTAGTGTCGTTTTACCGCAGCCGCTAGCACCCAGCAGGCCGTAGCTGAAGCATAAAGTGATTTCTTATTAGTCTGGGAATCGTCTGAAAATCGGAGTCAGGTGGGTTATTTAAAGGTGTATGAAATTAGGGACATTAATTTTGGAGGAGAAATTACAAAGAAATACAAATTGTATTATTTTTTCGTAGTTAATGATATACAAATATACAGACATTTAGTTTATTACAATTCATTGCTTCATAATAATTAGGTAATATTAATTACCCTAATACTATTAAATAGTTGAAACTAATATAATTATTACTTATAAATAAATAACTGTCATTATTTATAAATTAATTGATAAACCGTCAGATCAAAATATCGCCAAATTTGTTATTGTGTCCAATTTTAAAGATAACGATCAATTTAATTCACCGGTACCGTTCATTAATTCAAATAACACGGTAGTACGCAGTAACGTGCCGAAACTCGTATCGTGCCAGAACTTTCTAGATCGTGAGGAAATACCTTAATCATTTAAACAGTTGCAAGTGGAACCAACTCAACTTAGTACATTATTGTTGATATTTTCCCAGACTAACCAAAGAAACGGATATTTGCTGAAACGAAATAGTCGATAATTAGTTAAAATCGTCGTTAATAGTTAACATTTTCGGTTTAAAATTACTGCAGAAATACTACTTATTGAGACGTATAATGCGACCATTTGACAGTGTCTATTGTTTGCCGTTTTAATTGTTTTCGAGACGAATCGGGAAATCACTAAAAGCCCTACATTTTCCCGTTCAAATTGAGTTCCTTCGAGTTCGGAGGTTGCATAAAAAAAAATAGTGTTCTCGATTATGATTTCACAACCGGGAGCTAAAAGCACGTACACCAACAGTGCAAATAAGAGGAAGGATTGGATGAAAAAAAGAAAATAAGGAACGATTAAAAATCCAGGTCAGATTGTTTTAGTCGCTGACGACAGTAGGCCGAGGACGCCGAGTTACAAGAGTACACGCACTTGATCACATCACATGATTCGAGCGAGTCCTTCCCTAATCTTATAGAAATGTATTAATAAACTATACACACTTCGTTTACTACTTATGAGTGTATACGCCTTTCTCAGCAGGCACACACACAGTGTGCTGACACTGAGTGTGCTATACTGTTCCCAAGTGGTCAAAAGTACAAAATGTTGACCTAATGGAGTGTTTACGAAAACGAAAGATTATAAGCTTCATATTAATCACGAAAATATTCTAATTAAAGTAACTAACACATGGCTCTATGCTTCAGTCGGACAAGTCCCCGCTGTTCAAATATTCACTGTTAAGTTAAAGAAGAAGAAGGCGCGACATAAAACATGTTGAAAATAGACGATATTTTCCGACACAAGTTGAACCTAACTAAACGGCCGAGGAAATTATGTTTTACAATGATAGAAACAAAATCGGGAACACCTATCTATTTTTCGATACTGCTAATTTAGGGAGATGTTTTGGCTGGGTGATGCTTTAAAAAGGCCTTTGATAGCACATATACCAAACCAGTTCTAGTAGATCTTACGCAATTCAGTCAAACTTTCAAAGGATTTTATAAATTCAAGGACCCCACAGATGGTCTAAGCTGTCTAATTCTAAGGTCGCCTACCAGAGGGGTAATTTGTAACATACATTACTTTCGATCAAAATATTACCGGGTTACGTATAAGACGTATAAAAGGATTAACGACATCCAACCTTCAGGTATATAGAGAGGCCCCCAAGTTGATCTACTCTTCAGTTGAATCCAGACGATGGGACCTGTAAGAATTATGAAACATCACAAGCAGACGAAACCCGAGAGGATCCCAGACGAAAAGGGCAAAAACTCCCCTGCTAACCGAAATTCTTCCCGCGCGATCCTACCGGAACTGGTATTAGTGATCATTCATGTTCTGGTCGCGGAAACCTTCAAACATTTATTACTAATTAGTCTTGGATTGGGAGAACTACATGTGGATTATTTCTAGGGAGTTTATTTTTGGTGATTCACTCCATAAGTACCTGACACGTATTGTTTATTATAAAGAAAAAGAACGTTTATTTTACAACTTTGCGACTTAATTTTGGCTGTCAAAAATGAATTAGGTCGGAGAACACGAAAATAGACTTGCGGTAGGTGTACAGGGCCGATATGTGACATGAAATTCCAGATTGGGACTTGTCACGCTACAATGATAGCGAAAGCCGAAGCGGTGGCCATATTAAGAGGACTCAGTCCGCTTTTCAAGATCAAACTGTGTTCACAATCGAAACTGCTTTATTAAAGTCGCACCTCACTTAAGGCTTTCTATCACTAATAATTGTATTCGCCCGCCGAAAGACCTCGACTTTTCAGTCAGTCATCCTTGTTCTATAACAAAACCGAAAAGTGTATTTAATATTTCGTAATGGTTTAGCGTAGGTCCTTTCATTCTTTCGATTTGTATTCATTGGGCGCTTCACAACAAACAAACCTTGCGGGTAAGAGGCTATTCGACCTAGAACTAAGGAATTAGCAGGTTTCTGTTTACTGAGATTCTATTCCAAGAAATGAAAATTCAGTTGACAGTACAGTAGAAATAAATAATAATAACACATTAAATAATAAAATATCACACGATTATTTTTATAGATTTTAAAAAAGTTTAATTAAAATGTAACTAATAGGAAGAATAAATTAAGATTGGGAATATTTGGATAAATAATTCATTACTTTTAGTCAATTCATTAAAGACAGATTAATTAATTTCTAAAAGCCTAACATTAGTAAACTATCGAATCTTCAGTGGAATAATAATACAGAATGGACACGGAAATTCATTCCATTCTGTTTGGCTTTTGCCCATGGCCATCAATCATGTCTTCTCAGCGTCTCAAGACCACACATTCTTAGTCACCTAGACAAAGCAAACCCTGACGTGTGTACCGCTGCCTAATTTGTTGCAAGGGATGTGGTTTAGAGTTATACGTACGAGGAGTTAATGTTGGCTGGGGTCGTCGTGGGGTCGCTGGGCCCATAACCAGTCCACCTCTGGTGCCCCAGTTAGGTGGTCCGTGTGGTACAGAAATTGAACTTATCTGACATGCATGTTGAGTTTGACTGGACGATATTATCCTAGTAGGTCCAATGTTTGGTATGCCTCTGTAGCGATATTATTCTAGTACACCCTATAGGCCACTGCAAGTCTACGTAGAGAACGATAATTATAGGCGGAAAAGGGCTAATCTTCGCAAATAGAAGCTTTTCCGTTCCAAATATTCAAAAATGGTCACCAAGGCCAAAACAACCCACCTACGGAAGTGAGGACAAAACGACGAGGCTTCTACTCTGGTGGCTGAGGTTTGGTGTCCCAGCTGACCCCCACCCATCATGCTATGTGTTTTTAAGAACGTGACTACGTTCCAAATGTCCCATAATTCGACTATTCCAACCTCCTCGCCAATTCAAACTGTCCTCGGTCACAATTTTCAAACCTCTCATAGTTTGCAATTAAAATGGTATATTACATAATGTTTCGTTAGCTGTTCTCACTTAAGTGAACGGTAGTTTTTCTGACTTGAAAAATCGACCCTCATCTACCACAGCTAATTTCGATTGATATTCAAATTTCGGAACGTCGTTACTTCATTATAGCGTCACTGTAACCTGGTCGAAGCGGCTGATTTCACCTACTCTGCTATAATGCCATGGAAACCAGTATAAACATGATCTACAGCTATACAGACAATAACTCAACTCAGAACGTCGCTGGGTTGTTTTAGTGAGGGCAATCTGTTGTGTAACCTTAGGCCTTCTCAGGAGTTTATACTCCGATTTTCGGTAAGTAATGGAGACTTAAGTTGGTCTAAGGGATGTTCATTACTCGCAAGCGGCAATTGTTTTGCCTGTTGAAAATATTAAGACGTCCTTGGGTATTAGGACGCACTAAAGATGGCGTCATTGACTGCGCCCATGAAGCTGAGGTCACAGGAGGAGCGCGTGCGCTTGTGTCTCTACCTAAATGCTTCCATTGAAATGCATGCTCAGCTAAGCCGCCAAGTAGTCATCTATCAATCCCCCTTGGAGCTCTTCCAAATTCAACAGGGCTTTATCTACCTTCCGCCCTGCGTACTTCGTTTATTATGGATCTCTGAAGTATGCAGTGTAGATAAAAGCGCACTAAAAGAAATCCAGCAATGTTGAATGAATCAATGACAAATGGTGGTGTGGGGAGCGGAATCCTCCAAATTGTCCACCAACAATTTCATTTATTCTCTTGGAATAATTTTCATTTGGCGAAATTGGAGTAACTCATTTCATTAAATTGTTCTTCAACTTTCGTAAAAATGGGGGATTATATTCTGCGTAAAGCGGACTTTTTTAGACGGAATTTATAAGCCAAGAAAAGCATTGTGAATTAGAGTTTACAGATATAACATCAAACTAAGTTTACTACGCTATAAAATTTCGAACATAATTTATAACATATACCTAAACTGACACAAGTACGTAATTTTTTAAAAGGACTAATAAATGCAGTTAATTTTTTGAACACGTTTTCTTATTCTATTTGCTTTCATCAGAATTCTTAACGTTTATTTCGTTATCGGTGATACAGCGGTCATCAGGACACAACATGGAGGGAATGTCCTTCAAGAGAAAATCTATATCGACCAAGTTGTACATCATATGTACTTTGGAATAAATAAATTTTCGTCTACTAAAATTAATTACTTCATTTTCATACCACTAATAATTGTTTACTGAAATTAAAATTGTATAAACAATAATATATAGGCTGAGGTGACCGTAACGTAAGGGGCCGTTTTTCCACTTACCGTGATAACAGTTCTGTTTCTGACATTCACCTACTGAAAAATCAAAGGTTCAAATTCAAAGATAGGATTATTATTCATATTAATCCAAATTTGTTGTCCAGCATCTAAATTAACGATTTGATTCCGCGAACTGAAATTGGAAAAACCTTTGAAATGAAAAAGCAGAACGGGTTAAGACAGGAAGAGCTGGAGGCCAACGGATTGCACACGACCGCTTGTTGTTGCGTGTTGTCCTTAAGACGTATTGTGGTTCCCCCACAGTATTACCTTATTTAAGTTATTACCTTGAAATTTGTATTATAAATTTCCGCGTTATCCCTTTTTTGAAAGTAAACGTCATTCATTCGAAAGCAAAAGAGGACGAAGAAAATGGTGTGTGTTTTCGCTATATCGAAAACCTTTAATATGAACACAATATACAATACCTTTAATATGTTTTGATATGTATTTCAATACATTTGAAATAATTCAGTCTTAAACGAAATCTCGAATGTTTCATTTACATTACTTGAGTCAACAAGCGCTTTAATGTAAAGTGTACATTACATTACACTGAACCAGCCGAAGCACTCGTTACTTTTTAAATGGGTTTTACCAATTCTTGAGATACAAGTGACCCCAAACTCCGAGTCGGAATAAAGATAAAAGACTGTCGTCGAGGGAATAACCCCAACCCGGGAAATGAATCCAGTCGTTGCAAAACCACAAGATGGAATAAAAGAGTTGAAATATTCTCTGAACAAATGATCCGGCAAGAGTTGAATACCCGGCGGCTGTAAATTGTGCGATTAAGTGTTGCAAAGTTCAAAAGTGCAAAAATTGGTATCTGGATATTTTTTTTTGGAAAAGAACAGTACAGCCGGTCGTCATTATTAATAATGCATGACTGATACACGGCCTATTCAGAGGACGAGAACGCTTTACAAGAGGCGGATGACCTCGGAATTATGATAAAAAATCCTTGGCAAAAAACATTGCACCTACCGGGAAGAACTTGGGACACGACAGAGCAATTGAAAATGTCTGGATCTGCTTCTGTTGTGTTTTTACTATGTCGACTAATTAAACAATACCTTTAATAACGTTTTGACGTTACAAATTGTGTATTTAAATAATTTTCAAATAATGCTGTCTCAAACGTAATCTCGAATGTTTCACTTGCATTACTGGAGTCAACAAGTGCTTTCGCACACGTTTGGCGGTAATATTATATCATGAATACTCAAACAGAACGCTCAACATTTAAAGCGACAATTTCTGCGAAACCGTCTCCGGTTTAACAAGTCAATATAAAATGTCCAAAAGAACGGAATCAGTGGAAACCAAATAATTCACATGAGTATAATTTGTGATTTCACACCTACCAGTTGTTTAGTGTTTAGCTTGGAAAAAAATACTCATAAAATAACCGCCTTATTTTAATAAAAAGGCTGTATATTTCAAAGTTCGTGTATTTGCTTAATTATTCCTCGACTCCACATAGACAGGGAAATTACTCGAGCACTTTTATAACACGTTATGCAAGTATTTCCCATGTATTGTAATTTGTAGGTTAGGATTTTGTTCTTTAGCCGGAGGCGAACATTTCCTATGATTAATATAAGTGTGGGAGAGTGAATGCCTTATACAGAACACCTGTGAGAGCATTAAACATAACATATAATAAAATACAGTAAGGAGAAAGAGCAATTAAAACAAAGTGAGTACATTATATAATGTTATCACAAAATATGAAGCAAGAATCACCGAATTGGCCATTAGTCTCAGATTGTACTGCAATAATAATGAGTCAATAACGGCATCATAGTTAACAAATAATGGATAAATAAGCAGTGTTTCAAGAATTATAAAAGTATCCTAAACCACTAAAAATAATCTTCCAAAGCACGTTACAGTTTTTTTATAAAAATTCATTCGATCTCTTTTGACGCATTAAATTAAAATAACATTCGGGGAAAACAATTTACGACTATATAGCAAATGCCTGCTTATCAATAACCTCTATCGATCATTTTACAAGAAATACTACACTTTTTCATTATTGCATTATTAATTAATTGATAATCGATGGCAATGTCTTCAGTCCCTCAGACATTTCACTTCCTGACGCATTGGAGCACCTTAGTCCGCGCAATTATAGCACGCATTTTTCATAAATGAATGGTCACATTATCACAAATGTTTTCACGGTGTAAATCAACATACAATTGGTCGCGACCGACAATGGCTTCCTCATTAACACATTTATTATTTCCGTTCATATTTTCGAACAGTTTCAAGATGTAATCCTCGAACAGTTTCTAGTTTGTTTATATTAGCTTGTTTTTAATCGACTGCACGGACTATTGCAATTTGATTGTCATGAATGTGGAGTGCATTCGAAGATTGGTTACTGTCGTACGTTGTGAGTTTCTCCGTTGGCCAATGAAACTATATTCTCATTGAAAGAGCGGGCTCCTGAATTTCAGTTTCACTTCTACGCGGGGGGGATGAGGCAACGTTGTCTGGCGATAGCGGTTGCCTCACAGCCGGCGAAAGTCGATCCTCCTCCGGCCCGCTGGGATTTCCCTTTCTCTTTCACTTTACCGGCTTCATTCCGTCTGTCTTTCTCTCTTTACGTCTGTCGGTAAGACCGAGAGTTTATGCTCGACATCGAGAGGAAGTTTACACGAGCAGTGTAAACCCGACAATAGTTTATATTCGGGGATGCCAGCATCTACTTCTTCTAAGCCTAACTTCTTGGAAACTTAGTCCGTCTGAAGAGTTTCAGGAATGGTAAATTCCATAAATCGGAATTGGCCTGGAGAGAAAAAACACAGTCCTGCATATTCTTGAGTGCCATTCCTCTCAAATGGAGTGTTATGTTATTGTGAGATGGAGTTTGGTGGAGTTTTAATGGTCTTTTTGGTGTTACTGTGAAAGAAATAAAAACGCACATAGTCGCTTGGTGTATGTACGAAATATTATTTCTTTCGTTTAAGAAACAAAGCGGAAGCAACAACTTGACCCCGATAATAGGAAGTACATTAAAACCATATAAATAATAGAGACAGGCAGGTGTATACATAAACCAACAGGAAGACACCTATTACTCAGTTACCACAGGTACTCTACTCCACTGAGAACCTGTATTACCACAGTAATAGCAGATTTAGTTTATAAGTACAGTATAGCATAGTATCTATTGATTGTTTTGTGAAAAGAAAACGTCTAATAGCGTACATGGAAAGTATAATTCTATTTTATTTTTGACTAAATCATGTATAGGAACTGACGATGGCGCTATAGCGAAACCGGTCTACCAATGGACCGAACTGTAAGTGGTGGATGACAGCCATATCGTGGATAATTCCACTAACAATTCTGATTAACAATTTATGCGAATAAATCAATTAACGATTAATTTAATACAATTCGGAGAATGAAATAGATAATATTCTATTTTTGCAGAGAATTAGTAACAAGAAGAAATAATTGTATTTATAGACTGTAGTGAGAGTTTATTTTGACAGTGTTCCCTTCCCTTTATAGTGTCCCGACATGAAATGGCCACTTTCTATTCAGTTTTTTCTTCTTTCCAGCGAATTTTTCCCTCACCTATGTCCGATTATTCATTCCTGTTCCCGGAAATCAGCGACCTAGATTTCTTCCAACCATTTTCGGGCATCCGACTAACTACAGAAATATTCGGTTTCAAAGTACGACCCGACATCCAGCCCGAGACTTCGCAATATGATTATCTTACGCAACGTGAGGAAACTTGTAAGGATATTGTGTAACGTTGGACGTCAAATCAGATTAGCGGAAAATAATACCAAAAATAAGTAAAATGACAGTATGCACATGGTGCTATAATAACATTTTTTGTCGAAATGGAACAGAACTTATTGGATTTACAAATTATTTTTAAAAAATTTTGACTTTTGCAATATTTTGAATTCTGCTCAATTTAGTCAGTATAAATAATTTCATGTACGTCTTAATAGCCCTCTTTATTACTGGCTGTAAAAAGCCATATTGTAAGACAACACTAGCATTTTGGGTTCGGCGGCGATTGGATTCAATCCCTATGTTCGGTTCATTGTACACCTTGGAGGATGGATGACGTTGACGACCTCAATTGCCTGCTCGCGTATTAAACCTTATCAGTTAGCTGCATCTCAATATAACCGCACGTGAAGCAGGATGCGGACTTGCTTCGGGGCTGGTGACAGCAGTACAAAACTTCATTCCCATCTCTACCCCATCAGGAATTCAACTTTGCCATTAATACGAAATATAAAGTAAGAACGGTATCTGCCGTCCTGAACAAATACGGGCAATACGGGTTACAGGGAACACGTTGGCAACTAACTAATTGCCGACTCTTTCAATCCGCGGGTCATGAGGTACACCATATATCACCCGAACGAAATTTAGCAAACCCGTTTTGACACTGACGTTCATCTCCATACGCAGCACATAGCATTTTTTGAGCTTGCCATGCATGTTTACCTTTACGAAAATGAAAACATTATGAGCAATTAATTAAACCGCCCATCGACGTTACTAGGGCAATGTCGCGTATCGGTTGGACATTGCGTTAAGCACAGCTTAACTTAGTCTAGGAGTGGTACCCAGTTCCTGTCGGTAGATGCCTCTCACAAATGCCACCTCTTACTTCACATTCCATCTTATCTCTTAATATTTGGGCCAAGATCACATTTAATTGGAAATAATTAGGACTTCCTCATTAGGAATTCGACATGAAATTAAATAAAAGATTTACATGAGGCCATGAAATAAGGAGGAAGTCTGAGAAAGATTTTTCAGTTCTGGTGAGTATTATAGATAAATAAATAAATAAATATATATCAATATATAAATAAATAAATAAATATATATATATATATATATATATATATATATATATATATATATATTGAAGTATTTAAATCGGTTGAGTAGAACCTGACATAATTCTTAGAGGGCGGCCCTGGTTTTGAGATACCGAATACGGTATGAACCGAACCGGAACCGATATGAATCGTTACTTACTAGTAGTTTAATTTAAATAAGGAGGCAGCATGAAAACACTAAACGAAGCAGAGTAATAAACTGAGAACTTTCCCTTCAATCAGAAATATCTATTAAATATATTAATTTTATCGAACAGGAAACATTTCAGGATCCTTGCTGCATTACGAGTATTAGGTATCATTGATTTTGGCCTCCTAGGCTTTGCTACACAGGCCACAGTATGAGGTTTCCAAATATAACAAAAGAAAGTGTAGAAAGGTGAGTGGGCGGTAAGGCGAGGTTGAGTGGGCGAGAGAAAGAGACGAAAGCTATACCCGGTATTTACCCAACTCGGACTAGGCCCCGGAGTTCACGCATTTAACTTTTACTTTATAAGTCTCGGTATCTTCGGCACGGAGCATTGCAGTGCCTGTGTCGCTATTGCATTGGGTATCCCATGAGACTGCCTTTGAAAATACTTACTTCGGGATCACACCGAAGTTATAGAATTTCACCTCTTCTTTTATGATTGTGGAATTGATTGAGGTGAGTTGTACATCTACATTACATTGAAAATACCCTACTAGTTGCGCATAGCAATATTCTCCTCATTGAGGAGACCTAACTGTCGGCAACTGTTAAAGCCCAACTGTTGCAGGAAGCCCAACAGTATGATCGTGATATTTCAGACAGGTCATCAACCCTCATTTGACTCGTGCACAAGGTGTACTTTAGATGGACCAGTGAAAAAACGTAGGTGGTTTGAAAAGGACATTCCACTTTTTCCACTGTTTTTACTATTTCCATTCGATGTATATATCAGATTTTAAATTTAAAAAAAATTCCCCGAAGACTTTTATGTTAACACAACATTAAGTCAGTCATATGATCGATTACAATATTAGCATGTCTATTAGATACTTATCGGTAACTAGAAGATGTTTGATTCTTATCTTTAATTTTTGACTTTCCATTGTAATTCCTAACTAATGTACCACATTTGCTTAAAAAATGTTTAATAATAAATATTGGTGCTTAATACCGTTGCTAGTTCAACGTAATAATAAATAATAATACATTTATGTACTCAAAATCATTAGGAGAATTTCGTATCAATATTGCAATACTAATTCCGGAGACCTGCGGAATATTGAGTCATTATATGAGTCAATATGAGTATTAATTGTCATTCATTGGAAAGAACTAATGTTATTTGGCAATTTGCACGCATCGCAAATCTAAGATAATGCTGATGACTCATTCTGGAAAAATGATTCATCGGGTTTGTAACATTATTTCCTCATTACCAAATACAATACTGATTCCACATTCCATCCATAGTTAAAAACTTCTACCTGTATATATCGGTCTCATTACAATAATCCGTCACTTTATAAATAATTTTTTCTGTTAAAAATTAAAATCTCAGATTCCAGAAATCAGTTCTCATTTGACTCTCATTATTTGGTGCTAAAGTGATCTATTACGTGCTGGAGTGACAGGTACCGAGAAAATACAGAATTGTTTCTATAATAGCAGTAGGTTTAAAAAAGGCAATTAAGGAAATCGTTAGTCATATCGATCTCATAATACACGTATTGAGTAAATTATCACGAAATTCAAGACTAGGAGGGTTTGTGAACAGACGTCCTTGAAAGTATATTAGAGTAGCCAGAAGTAAAAATCAAATAATGAGAAATTAATGTAAAACTAACAAAAGTTAAACAGAAACAGTTTACCATATTTACACAAAACAAACTGAACATAAATATGATTCGCGCGAATAAGATATACGTTGATGCTTGTAAAATGCATACTTTGTTATTTTCTAACAATTATACATAACCTTCTTCCCGAGCACACTTTATGTTGCATAATTTACTCATAATTGGGATATATTTGCAATACTACCAATAATTTACACAATAAAGCATTTAAAAAATTGTCATCGAATAAAAGAATTCAGAGGGAATCCCTGAAGAGTCATGGGATTTCTATTAAGGTACGCTATCGGCGAGTGATTTCATCGCGTTGTTGTTTTCTGTTTCTTCCGTTCAACAGTCATATCCGGAAACATAGCGGCTCCGAAACTAGCTGACCCAAACAGGTTTCCTCTTTCGCGAAGGTCGCTGTATAAACAAGCGCTACAGCAAACAACGCGTTAATTACGCCGACTAGCCCTGCTATAAATATGCAATCAAATTTGACATATTACTTTTTGACCGTTGCATGAAATTTTATATAATTTGAAACGCCCAATTGGCTCGAATTAATTTGTCCGAAATGAAACATATTATTCTAACAACAACTTTTAAGAAACAAAAATTATTTCAGATTCTTAAGTGCAATCGGTAAATTCGTTTGAAGAAAGAATACACTGGACGCTGAATATTTTTAACGTTTACCTTATTATGGCCCAGTTTTAGAATTAACAAGAAATTCACAATAACCTATAATTTAATGTACGTAAAATGCCACTACTTTACGTATACGCGATTGAAATTATCAACCTATAAATTACTGAACAAGCTGTTTCGATGAATAACTATTTCCGTCATTTACAAAGCGCAAAATTATTTTAATGATATGTCGTCATGGAAGCCCGAAAGCATTCTTAAACCATGTACCGGAGCGTGTACAATTTTATAAACAAAAAAGTAAAAGTGAATTTTATTTTAATTAAATGTCCAAGAAATTGAGCCGTCAGGGAACAGGAAAACGTCGGACTGATCAGATTGTGGGAATTTCTTTCCGAGTGACTTCCGCCCATTTTGAGCGACTTTCTATAAAAAAAAAAATGGTCCCGAAGAAACCGATTCTGTAACAAATGGTTGAAACCGTCGGATTTCCCACCGTTGCCTGTTGGTTAGATCTTTTCGTTTTAGCTGTCAATCCTGTTTTGTCTCCCCTTCACGCTCATTGCAGGAAATCGAAGACAAATGCCATAAATGTTTTATATACCGAACGTCATTATGTTGTTTCCATCGTGAAAATTACTTCAGAAATACTACTTAGGCGTATGCTACTTTGATAGTGTCTTATTAGCACTATTGTTATAATTCTTATCCAGACGAATTTTACCGTGGAATCGTAACATATAAGATGAAAACGCATAGAAACGAAACGACGTCACATACTGCTTGGACTATCACATGCGAACAAATTAATAATGTACAACTGTATTTTGAAGCCGAACTGGGCCTACGGAATGGAGTCCTGGGGACCGATCAAAGTGTCCCAAAATACTGAAGAAGCTAGTTTCAATGTTAAGGTAACGGCGTATTCTTTTGATTACTTACATTGTTCCTTTAGCGACTGTCATGTTGAGGTTGTCTAAGACCTGGTTGGGACTTTTCTTGGACCCGTAGTGCTTGAAAGCCCGCCTGACTGAGACGGCCTGTTGCCTCCTCGACCAGACTGTGCTCTGCTGGGGTAGCAGCGGGGGCGGCACCTGGGACTTGCCGCCTTCCAGCATCACCAGCCCGTTGCTCCTCATCCCGTCGACAACGCCCGAACTCGAGGAGATCACGTCCGGCGAGTCGGCCACCATCGCCGGGTTCACAACGCCCCCCTCTCTGCAACAAACACATCATACCGTCCTTAATTAAAATTAATTAAAATAAATGAGCTAAGATTTCCTCGGCCGAGACATGAACTACCGTATTCAATTTACAAGACCCCCGCAGTTGCTAAAACTCCCGGGGAAAAGCTCTTCCACTGGAGCTCGTTCGGGTTGTTCCGAACACAGGAAAAATTCCGAACTAGCGGTGGGTCGATCCCTACTAATCGAGTTTTTTCCAGAGTACCTCAACGGAAGTTATGTAGAAATAAAAATTATGAACGTATTCGGGCGGTGACTTTATAATGTACAACTAAAAATCAAATGTAGTTCTAGTACTGCTGAATGAGGCAAGAATTAATGGACATTCCATATAATTCTTTGGTCGTCCACGAAGGTTTTGAATATCATATTTTATTCGTTCCGTGAAAACAATAGTAATAATAAGAAGAAAAAAACATCGGAGTTCAAAATTATTTTCAACTTCTATAAACGTTCAATGTCAAAGATGGTTCTTGACGGCTTTTCTCATTTGAAGAATCCCAGCAAGACTGAGCAGGCTCCTGAGAATGGTGCAATTCCCTCGGAGGCTTAAATCCCATTACGATTGTACCAGATGAATGTTGGGCAACACGCGACATATACTTTTTTGTTTTTTAAGATTTTATTTCATAAGGCCGTTGTCTTTGCATAACCGCGTTGTTGAGCGTTACCTCATTCAACCTCGCTTAGCCAGGAATTACACAAGTAACAGTCTCATTATCCCGCATTTACATTACCTACTTTAAACTAAGTTCTCCCAATATGTGTTTACATTTCTCCGAGTACAGGTGTGTCTATGAGAATACCTTCAACACTGTAGCATTTATATTCGAAACATTTATAATAAGAATGCCGCTCTTCAAGCATAACTAAACTAATAAATGAACTCATTGAGTATGATAGTTTTGCAGCTCTCTGTCCTGATCATGCACTATTCACACAATTATTATATATTTTATAGGGCTTGTTGCATAGTCTTACAACAAACTTTGTTGCATGCCTAGATCTTATTTGGCTACATAAAAAATATAAATATTAAAAATAAAAAATAAAAATAATGTTAAATAATTTTTTTTACGGCTGCAGGGTCCAATACATTGTTACCCTTTTATTCTAGATCTGTTCTAACCCCATTACATAACTTACGCGTTCATTTATTATTAGCATTATTATGTCCAAGAAAATAGTAATTTTATTTAACGCGTATTAATGAAGCATTCCGTATACACGAAAGGATAAAATCATAAATATTAAAATGACTTATTAATATCGCCTTGACGAATACGTGCAGGACTTTGTTCGAACGACGCCAGTACTGCGATAGTACTTGCTTCCGCGTTCTCCTGTCAATCTTTTAAAAGTCGCCTATAACCAACTCTTGTTCCTGTACTTTATAAAGGCCGACAATCTGAACAGATTAAACAGTGACTAAAGTATGAATTAACGATAATCATGAACGCATACTACTGCAGAAGTGGAGACAAATTATAACAATTTTGTGATACATGATGAAATTACAGTTCATGAATTTAATTCGGTTATGAGTTGGAGAAAGTGTTACTGGAACTTCTGAGAAAATAATAGGAAACAGAAAATTGATGTTGATTCAATTTTTACAACCATCTGGAAGAGGCCACAGGGCACAAATTAGTCCTAAATAAACGCAGTAAGAAGGTTTACTCTTTGAAGTGGTGTGTGTCTATGCGTAGTTTTGTGTGTGTGTGTGTGTTCGCGCGCGCATGTGTCTGTGCACACAAAAGATCGTAATTCAGTAGTGAATTGGCTGGATTGGAGTAATTACTGTACGCGTTGTGGGAAGTGACCCTCGTGTCAAGAGATCGAGGCCTTTCGACCCACTTTCATTCAAACTTAACATTCGCCTCCCATTCAGACCAGTTCTTCCTATGCCCATTATTTTATTTCTATAGAGCTCTCCGATATTTAATGAACAATAGTAAGTACATTGACAGAATACAATTGTAATAACGGCAAAAAGTCCTATAAGTTTTAAGAAAGCATGAAATAAACTGCGCATTCTGATCAGGTATCTTATAAAACAATATTTCATTAACTGATTAATTTATTGATCACTTGTTTAATAATAACAAAAGGTATTGCGAAGATATTTATTGTTCAGACAGATTCCTAATAGTGTTTTGAGACAGCAGCCGCATTCGTTGAAGGTTGCTGACCTCTGCCGGTAGGTCAGCCCAAACACCTCTAAACGCTGTGTTCAACTTACCGACACACTCGCTCATAACCTTTTTCCAATTCAGAAGTTGAGTGATAACATAATTGATGTAGTAAATGGAGTGAATAATAATCTAGCATGGCCAATTATTATTTATTATTATTATACATGTTTGATTTTATTAATACCGCAAGAGAAAACAAAAGTAACCCTCTTCAGAATATTTACTGATTACGATTTGACAGACTGTTAATCCCTAGATCATCGGTGTCCTAAAATATGTACATCTCATCTGTGACACAAGAACCAACTGGTAAGCTTGTTATATATAAAACTTTCGATTTTTACTTACTCTTGGAGAATCTATAAGTTCAGAGCACTCATTTTAATTATTGCCAACTCTTAACCCGGTGGACGCACTTATTGCGGATCCTTTTATCGGAGTTCATACTGTTATAACCGATTTCCAAACAAACGCATTTATTTTACGGTTGGAATATTGCCACCATAATAGCCGATATTTCGGTTTGCGGATTGGCTTCCAATAATAATTATTAGGTTCCAGACCGGCGGTTCGGAACGGCACCGTTGTTCCCGAGGTACGTATGCACCTCGAGTCCACTTATTGTATTGTAATATAATATAGATTGCATAATGACCGGTGGCTTTTTAGGGATTAGCACACCTTCGGCCTACTTTTACCGGGCATGTTAACATTCATATATTTCCTTTCAATAATTCGAAGCGGCGTTTTCAACCGTGACGCCCATTGTCACGCGGTTTTACAGTCCGCCTAATAACATCCCTGCGAGAATAAACGTATACCTGGGTTTAGAATTATTAAAGCAAACCGGTTATTCATGACTGGCAGAACAGTTTTATAATCGATTGTGGATTAGATTCATAACGCCAGAATTATTTTATTCTGCAACAGGAGATATCATTTAGAATAGCGTGAGAATAATAAAAAATGAGCAGAATACAAAAATTGTGTTACACCTGCGTAGCAGGAAATAGTACTATTTTTCCCTTACGTAAATGGGGAGTAGAACTATTTACTCACTATTAACTATTGAGTTTTGAATATTAAAAAATCATCATCGATATCATATCTTATCTAACGGTTTATATTTAATCGTTTCAGGGAAATCCTTAGGGCTCTTGTCCATGAATTGTTAATTCTAACCCTGCACTGTACGTTCCGTTCTTTTTTCGGTAGTATTATTAGTAAATCGGGGCCAATTGCCGCCCGGGTCAAGTCAATCTTTACGAATAATTGCTGCGTGCGGAAAGATCTGCAGACTGAGGGGGGATCTTCTAATGTTTTTAAAGGAGCCAATAAAAATGTACGGCATATTTTCCGCATATAAGTACAGTTGAAATGAATATCTGTATTAAGACGCTTGACCACGTTTTCCTTTAAGCCTTCATCTGTTGTCATATCTATTTTAGTTCCATATCAAATCTGTAGATCTATCACGAACATAATTTTTCTTCCACAGGCGATTCTAAAAATGTGAGCTCTGCCACTGGCCCGTGGATAGAAAGTGAAAACGGAGCCCGCCAGTTGGGAAACGGCCGGGGTATATGAAGAACGACAGATACGGGCGCGGAGAAAGTCCAAAATACGGATCAAGGATGCGTCCACTCTCAAATATATTTTTGCGCAAAAATTGGCGTCAAAACATTGCTAAACGGACATTCATAACCTATAGCTTTCGGAGATTGAAAGGAAAGTTGGGTATACTTCAGCTCCCTACCCGCCTTCAATACTAATTTCCAGATGCCGTTGATCATAGAGCATTCCATTTACCAAACTTATAATATTTCATAGGGCGGCAATGTGTTATATTTTTTAAAGTTTTTACTCATTGTTACATTAAAAACATTTGTTGGAAGCACCGTAGGAATGAGAATAGAAAAAGAAATAATAACAGTAATAATTTAGGTCACTGTAGATTTCGTGTGTTTCTGTCTCCTCTCGCCGGTTTGGTTTTTGCTAGACCGGTTTCGGCTGCTCGCCTTCTTCAGTAGCGGTATTAGTCATTTTGGCACGTTTTTTGGGTATCCTCAGTGCACTGTCACTGTCACTTGTACTGTGGTGGTTGTCTGTTTGTTGTGTGTACATATATGTCTCTTGTTATTGTGTTTTTGGGGGATGTTGTTTGTCTTATTTGGGTTGGGGGGAGCATTTTGTTAACCGGTTTGTCGAAACTAATAGTTGCGACCATTTGTGTGATCAAATATATATTTGACCGATAATCCGACAAAGACTTAAGCCGATTAAGAAAATCCTTCCCAAACCAAATAAGACAAACAACATCCCCCAAAAGCAAACAACATACATGCATAAGTAGTAAGTTCTTCACTAATATACTAATGAACAACTACGGAAGACGGTGAAACCGGCCTTGGATAAGACCAAGCAGTGAGTGAAGACAGAAATGAGTGAGGATGATGAAGTCACCTTGAAGTCTAAATGGTTTTCTGTGCCTATTAAAAAAATAGTCAACGGACTACTTCGTGCATGCCATGAATGATATTTCCCTTTTGGAGTTCACGTTGGCATTGTGGACAAGAATTAATATATAACGAATATATTGTTAGGAGCTTTAATCGTGATGTAAAGCCCAAGATGAAAATTTAATATTTCCATTACTAATTTATATCTATAAAACTGAGCAAATAGGATTAGTTTCATTGTGTCCAGCTAGTGGCCAGGGATACATAGAAAAACAGAAGAATCATGACGGAATTACACAACGTTTTCGCAATAACCCGAAAGAAGAAGTTCACAAGAAAGTAACAGCACGAAATTGCGGCACTAGGGAATGGGATCGTCTGGTTAAAAAAGTGAGTGACGCGAAAAAATGCATTTCTCATTATACTGTTTACCAAGAATGGAAATCTTCATAATTGTCAAGCGAGTTGGCGGCAGTTATACATGTCCTGACGTTCACGGTTTTTTATTGGTTGATTGAAGTTAAGTCATGAAAAGTTCAGGACTAAGTTCAATTTAGACTTCATTTAACTTCTTTTGATTTTTCTGGATGTTTGGGAAACTGAGAGAGGAAGGAACGCAAAAGAATTGTGCGTACAATATGCTCAAGATATATTTATCTAAGTTTAAGTAAATAATAAATAGAAATATACTAAAATCTTCAATAAACCTCCAGATCTATCTAAAGGATATCATGGCTCATAATTTTTTCATGTGCGGTCGTTCAATTGCCCTTATGCCCTGACCGACCAACACAGATGGTAAGGAATTGGACGCATTTGCAGTACACATCACCATGTTAGTTGTGTAAAGTGCATAAATAAAGTATTAAGTAATGAGAGGTGAAGTGTAATTATTCTTATCTGTGTAATCTGACCTGAATAATGAAAATCGTAGCCCTTGGCTCGAACTTTTCTGCCATCCGCGCATTCCTCAGTCAGTATCAATTATTCATACTCGATCAGCAAAGAATCAAAATGTTCTATTCAATTATAATTTTTTTGGTCTATTCTTCGCGTCTATAATTTGTCTATAGAAAAAAGAAGGAAGGGTACTTTCGGGCTTAAATGGTCCCGTATTTCTATCACACTGTTATTACCCCAGACTTGTATCGCGTTTCTTTCCATCTTTTCTGGTGAAAACTGTGCGGTTTAACTTCAACTACGAACAACCACAGAGCTCATAGAGTCTGGCAACGACTGAATACTGTTTCATTGCTGGATAGTGAGCGGAATACTCTTCGCTCTTTCCCGAAGTGCTGTATCAACAGGGGACTGTTTGAGCGCGGCCTTATCTCCAGGACGAAAAAA
This sequence comes from Lethocerus indicus, assembly GCA_019843655.1. Classification (NCBI taxonomy): domain Eukaryota; kingdom Metazoa; phylum Arthropoda; class Insecta; order Hemiptera; family Belostomatidae; genus Lethocerus; species Lethocerus indicus. The sequence continues at coordinate 9,836,822 of JACDQD010000004.1, forward strand.
GAATCTCGAGAAAAAGGCGCGTTAGCGAAATTTGCGGAAATTCCCCCCACCTTAGAAAGCCCCCGGACTATTGACGCCTGCCAAATAATTTCCTCCTCGGACACCTGCCTACGACACGGTTCGTGCCGAGTGCGAGGATTTTCAAGTGACTCGCAGGAATTCCCAGTCGGAATGTGAACAAACATATGTTTAGAATTCATTATACAAGGAAAATACGCGCGTAAAATAAAAATGCGTCGTCCATCACTTCTCTAAGAAAATTGCATTTAGGATTTGTTTTTTTATTTTACCGATCTGCGGGACCGAAAACAAAAATACGGCCACCATAAAACAGATATTTTACTCCCGGCAAGGTATACAGATAAATGCATGTTCTGGAAATCAAGTATGGCCTAAAATGTACAAAATTTACAATGGACAATTCTTTGTATTAAATACGATTGGAAACTAAGAATTGAGCTAAAATCCCAATTCTGCCCATTTCCATCATCAGTAAAACCTCCTCCTTTGAACCAAAAGACCTGAGCTTAATAACGCAGCCTGAAATTATAAAAAATTTTATTGCCTACGGTTTCGCGAAGGGTCTATGAGGATGTATTCGACAGATGTACACAAACAACTTTAGGGTATGGGACGCAGTCAGAAGAACAAACACCCTGACCTTGTCTATAATGGGACCCAGTGAAAGTCAAACCTGTTTAAATAAAAAGAAAACATACGCTAAATAAAAGCATTTATATTCATTCCAATTGTTATATTAGGGATACAAAATACAGTTTCCTACTGCTTGGATAACTAGGGTATGGTCCGGAAACGATTTATAGTTATAAATTATAAAACCAACCGTTCATCTCTGTATTTATAATATAGAATTAAATTCGTTTAGCAAACTAGAAAATTGAGCCTACACGAACTAATGTCAAATGGACCACTCACATCCGAACTCCAAAACCTTCCTTAATGAATAATTTCGGATACTGCTTCAACTAATACAACAACAAGTAAAATACCATGGATAGAGAAGACGAACTACATAAATGGAGTTTGCTAACGCATCTAAAAACGTAAACTTTGTTTACTCAACAACGAATTTTAAAAGTAATGATCTAAAAATTCAATAAAACATTTGAATGTATGGAATAATTAGAGCCGATTAAGTATAAGGGTATACATCCGGTTCGGTTTTGAAATAGCGTAGTCCTTCCGATCATCCGAGGACTTGGAATGAGAGTGATTATTTATTAAACAGACAGCTAAACGCGATGAGAGCCTGTCGCAATATCGGATAAACAGGAAATCTTAAAAAGTGCAAAGTAGGAAAAATGTCCGCGGCCACAGGTCTTTCGACGCACCTACAGCCCAGAATATTTTCTAAGAACTCAAAAAATTAAACTCTACAATTTAAATATTTTTTTAATCGCAAACTGAATTTCTTTAAAATGTTTGTACGCTGTCGAGGTAGATAATAGAATTAAATACATTTGTTATTCGGGATATATCAATAATTCGGGACTCATCAATAGAACGAACCTGGTACAAAATGTTATTCTCATGTTATTATCATATATCTAAGATAAGTTGATTTAAATTATAACACGAATAATATCAGAGACTTTAAAACCAAACGTGTCTAGTTGTGCTAAGCTCGGTACCTATCAGAAAACTAAATGATTTCAGTTTTCGAAATTCAAAAGTTCATTAAAATATGGAAACAAATTTTATTTGACCCGCAATGTACTACTTCTTATTTTAGTGTCTTCTTACCTGATTCCTATTAGAATGTAACGTGAAAACGAAACAAATTTTTACGGTTCTCTCAAATCTGGTCTTGAACCATGGATATTTAGCGCATTTAAAATAGCCGAATTTAATTTAAATGGGCCAAGAAATAATTTTACATGGCAGAAAATGACTTAATTACAGTTAGATGGTTATTATTTGTGCTGACTGAAAAATTCCTGGGGCATTTAATTTTATAATGTTTAAAGTCCACATGATAACTGAATTTTGATTTACTAGTATTTGGTACTTATTCCAACAAAATTATCTCCACGATATCTATTGAGCTCCTGCTATCTAGGCATTTAGTGGTGCCTACGTCGTGAAGAATCACGTCTCACGAGTTACGTACAATCACTTATTTAGGGAAGGAATGTACGAACTATAAACACGGATAGAATATTATCGAATCAAAACCGTTAAGTCAATTACGACCGGGCTCCAGGACGATACAGTAAAATGTTCTTCGGGCGCAACCAAGTAAAAACATTTACGAAGTTGAATTTCTCTGACTTCGGTGAAAGTCAAAAACGGAACTTTCACACTCTAAACCTCAAATAAATAAATCTTTAATGGGCCGGAGTTTATTAAAACCAAAATGAGTACATTTCCTAGATTTCCTAACGAACGAACGAACGAATCATTTAAAGTAAAATTGTTCCAGTACATGGTCCATTAATCCACGGGATTTTTTCCTTCATAGTCGCGACAACCGGAGAATCGTTCGATTTTTGCTGGCTTTCATACGTACAAGCGGTTTTTATTATTTAGCTCGAGTTCATTTTTGTGACTCTATCGAACCGTGTTCACCGCACGCGACGCTTCGTACCGATGAACCTTATCATCACGAATCTTTCGTTATGCATGTGGTCATTAGATCTTTAAGTAGATTACAAAACATTCCTATTTCCAATCCTTAATTCTCAATCGAAAATGAAAAACGGGATACTCCTTCATATTTTAATTCGCTATTAAGCCGTATTTTATTTACATCGCGTAACTATTACGCACGACCAAGAAACAATTGGAATTCATATATCTGCGTCAACCGTAAGGAAGAAAAACGCGGACAGGGGAATTAAAGTAACAACCGGGTCATTAGGAAATGTATAATACGAGATAAATGTAAAAGTGACGTCAGACTATAAATTCATAGAATCTTGACGTGATAGCGTACTGATGATGATTAATGATTGCTATGAATCAAATAAAAGAGGAAAAAATAACAAGCTCATTAACATTAGCATTGACAGTATCGTAGATACAAAATGGGCTTGTCGTTTATTACACTTTTTCTTGAATCCTGAAGTAGAACGTTGAGCGGGCCTTCATTTGAAAACTTCCGGGCCAACGCCATTTTTCCTAGTGAATCTAACCGGGACCTTCATCTGAAGGGAATAGACATGAGTCAGATGAGAGCACTCAGATATCGCGTATGTATTAACTTATAAATTAAATAACCGTTCCATGTAATAATGTTATACTGAAAGCCATTTATTATTCACTAAAGCTCGAAGATTCGCCAATTGGCTTGCTCATGTTCAATCTTAAAACTATTTTACACATTATTTCCGTCACCTAAGTAAACATCCTTGTAGACATAAGGCGATATTTCGCGTACATTCGCACTTGTCTGTTTTTGCAATCTTCAACTAGTTTGCGGAGAGTACGCATATTGTGTAAATTTATTCAAGAAGCGATTTCATAGGGAATATGCGTGTCAAGAATCGGTTTGATTTGTTGTTAAATCTGGAGAACCTATTATTGTAAACCTCCTCAAAGCGAGAATTGTACAATAACTCAACCTTGTAAATGGAAAAGATTTAAATTTGAAATTTGTATTTCGTTGTTTTTGACCGTGATATACCAAAATAACAATAATGACGCAGGTCAATAAGTTGCTGAAACGTTTCCTAATTGAATTCCCCTTTCGATGTTTACGATTATCGCCGTCCAGTCGACAGGTTTATCGAAGTTTATATTTTATAATCCATTTTACTATCCAGAATGTCGCAGACTTATACTATATCGGGAACTACTTACAGTAAAAGCAGTTTTACTTACGCAATAGAATTTTTATGTCCCTAATATTATCACTCAAATAAAATAAGGTAAAGAGTTTATAAAATCGTAGATCCTCCGCATTAATATCCCGAACAACCGTAACACAGCGCACACACGTTGGAACACTTGCGTTTCCAATATATCGGAGTGAAATTAGGCAAGATAATTAGTGGAATAAACTGAAGACAAACACACTACTACTACGATATTTAATCCTTCCTTCCTTGTTTAATTGTTGTTTTTTACATTGTAAAAGTTACACAGGAATAGTTTGAAATATATTTTAACAGTACCTAAATATTTCTGCATAACTGCATTTAAATAACAGCATTTAATTATGGCTTTAAACAGTCTTCAAAGAGAGCCATTTTGATTGACTCACTTGTTGACAAAAACTTTTCCTTCTTTTCCTTGCGATTTTTGCAAATATCTGGCAGGGGCCATATACATGGCTTGAAGTGGTCGCAACTTCCTGTTAACGTCTTGAATATTAAACGCTTTAACGTGTTACAACGTTCCAGGACTAGACATTTCGACGGATCGCGAGGGGAGGGGGAAAAGCGTCACCAATAGAATTAAATTACCGAAGGAATAACGTTTCGAGGCCGTTGAAAGTGTCGAAAGAACGCAACGAAATTGGAACTTTCCGGGGGGCTTGAGGGAGGGGTGGGAGTTGCTCACAAGGACGCTCTTATGTCCCAAATTTGACACAGACGGATTGGCGGATAACGGAATAAATAGATAAGTGAAAACAAGTGGAAAACAAATGGAGACAGAGTGAGATAGATGGGGGCCTTCCCCACCCGGAGGGTCGGTTAGGCGATGGCCGGGGGAAGGGGGTTTAGAGACAGAAGAGAGAGCTATTGAGGACACACTTATGTGTGTGTGTCAGTGTGCCAAGTGTAAGAACAACACTCTATTACGCAACCACCCTCCGGTGGTGCCATACACAACGGCTTGCATATTACATATAAAGAAACGCACCCATCGTACTACTAAGTTATGTAAACTCTACCTACCCAACTTCCTATTCATGTAGCGACAGTTAGGACACTACCAGAATTACTAAAACGTTTAAAATGTCATTAAAAATTGGATGAAATTAATTATTCTATAGTTGAAAGTAAATATCAAAGCGTTACGCCATTGAAAAATGCGCGACATAACACTATTTTAGTTTCAGTATTTACATTTAACAATGCTGCGACATTGACACACTTGTCTGGGAGAACGTTTTTGGAACAGACAGCAAGACATGCAAATCCAATAGAATATTCAAATTTAAAAAACGCCCAATCCCAAAAAATCGATCAAAATAGTATGCCATTGAAAATGGATAGCAGCGACCTGCTTAACGACACATCGCATTTACTTTTTGTCCGCGAATAGGCCAGTGTTTTAAAATTGTGTGCAAACAAATCGCCATTATTACACCTACAACATCGAGTTATTGCATTAACGACGGTCGCCATAATGATATATTTTAGGGTCGTGGCTTTATCAGACAAAAGCAACCAAGTCGTTCACATTGAGTGAACGCCTAAATTCACTACAAATTACATCATCAAAAAACTTCAAATGAAGCGCTTTAAATGAAAATTATTAGTATCTATTTCAGACCGACAGTGACCTTTGCGTTATGTAACCGGCAAACAAGTGTATTTATAAGGCAAACGGAGCTATCGTTCTCTTGGATTTGGGGTCTACAAAAGATCTCTGCGCCCAGAAGACAAAGCCGCTTCGGATAAGTTGCCTGGTTTTTTTATTTTAATAAAAATACTATTAAGGTCCTGAATTCGATAGAAATCTTATTTGTCACAGGCCAAGTTTTCCTTCTCTCAAAAAAACATCAACCCCATCATTCTGGAAGGTGAATGATATGCTTAGAAAACATAAACACTTAAAAAATGCATTTCTTATATCAGGGTACGTGGGCGCAATATATAATTTTTAAAAATCCTCTTCCTTTTCTGGTCTATTTTTATGTTGTCTGTTTCTGTATTCGTCAGATCCGTTTAAAGTTAATAAATTTAACCAGCCAAGAGACTCTATTAACATCTGTCGCAACTGTATTCCATTTTCTGGTTATGAAATTTATTACATCCATTTACATTCAAATAACAGTCGGGGTTAGGCGGTTGGTCGGAACGCCGGCCTGGTGAATTTTTCGAAATGAAATTACTAATACCATTGAAGTTTTTTCAAATTTTATGAACCTCATTTATTGCCCATTGCTACAACAGATTAAGAACCAAAACTTCTAACTATAAAAACAACATCCTCTCAAGGAAGCCAGTGCTAAACTGTTCTACACGAAGTTCCATTATAGGTATTTCGGTGTTTCTTGTTATTGGAATTATTCAAGTAATTCCGTATTGAATTGATATTATATTTTGTTTGCAATCCGTCGTCGGTTTCCCTCTTCTTCGCAGACTGAGAACTTTTGAGTGATTTTGAAACAGTCTAAACGCTCGACTTTAAAGGGAGTCGATAGTACTATAAAGTGAGTACAACGTTTATAAAAGTTTATAGACGAGATGAGTCAGAAGAGTCCATTGTTTCTTCTTAAATCTGGCCAGGCAATTAGGGTTTACCAACAGAGATACCGGGTAAAACCGAACGGTTTTCTTAGAAACGCTTTGTAGAAAGGAACAGAGCCGCTGGAACCGTGACCGAATTTCATAACCGCAATACCGTGTCCTACGCGTATTCAACTGATTGAGGGGATAGGAACCGAGCATCGAATGATTCATAGATAAATTTCACGACTTCTCAGAAGGTAAAATATCCTTCTGTAAATGTCTGTGAGTCAATATCCACAAAGTAAATGCCCGCTACGTTCTCACAATATCCTCGCAAATTCGTAATTTTGAGCACTCAGAATTTCAGGGATTATAAAATTCCATCTCAATATCATGTATAACTTTGAATATCTCAACTATGAGGCATCATAATTAAAACGACTGTATTAAATGAGGTGCTAATAATCCAATATCCTGCTCACATAGTTCGATTGTACCACACATATTGCAGAACCGGAGTTTGTCATCTGGTTTGATTTCTTGTTGGACAAAATAGAAAGAAGAATCTGGAGGGTAGAGTATCCGATCCTAGTGCGCGAACGTCCTCCATAATTCCACAGGTATACGCAATTCCAGAGCCATTGGGTGACCCAAATGGAACAGCTGTTCTACCTGAATACTTTCTGCACCCTACGAATAGACTAGTTAGAACTTATAAAATACCGGATTATTATAAAAAAAAACAGGCAAGAATTTTGTAACACGTACTTCAGTCCCTTGTCTGGTTGGCATCCTTTTAAATTTTACCTCAGTTTACAGCGAAACTGTAAATAATAGATATAATAGAATAACTGTAACTAATACATTTTTTGGTAATTCGATTTCTTTTCACGTCACCGCCAACCCACGGATAAAAGATTAGATTTTCAGTCTGACTCATAGTTTAGGGCGCACGTTGTGAACGACTCAAGTTAGCCTGCATGCCCGTATCAAAAAATACTTCCTACCGTGTTATTGAGCTCCAATCGATACATCGGCCAAACGTCCCAATAACACGCATATAAATTCACGTACAAGAGTACAAATTCATGTGTATGTCACATTCCATAGATATTTGCATGTAGCGACATGGATAGCGAAGACGGACTTTACCTTCACCTGACAAAATCCGCTAATCAACGTATCCCATTACATTACAGTTTATATTATGTTACTATACCTACATAAAGTATGTCCATTAATTATCCTCAGTGGTTACGTTATATTTGGCATTTTAATATACTTTCAATAACGAGAAGATTATATATTAAGTAAATATGGCAAAACATTGGCAAAACTAACAACGTCGCAACAATCACTAAATTAGGTGTTAATGATTTCATCGTACAAAGCGAGTACAAACTTTGTCATATATTTTTTAAATTTTTACTTTTTTAAAACAATAAGGGCCTGATTAAGTTTCGAAGCATTCCATAGGTCCACCTTTCCAAAATTGGCCTTCCTTGCCCAGTGTCGTTTTATTTAAGGTCAAAACATAACGAAGGTTTTCAGGAAATGAAAGCCACAAGAATAAGATAAAAATCTCAATGAGAGAAAAAGTAAGTAATTGAATGTAATTCTCGCATCACGAACAATGGATCCCGCAAAGACGAGTGTTGTATTACAAACAAAAGTCGAGATAAATGGGAATAAATATTGTTACGCGAAAATACTTGTCCTGATGCACTTATCTGTCGCATAACTCAGTTATAGAAAATGGTGATGGGCGCTACTAATAACCGGGAGCCTGGGTCTATAATCAGGAAAGAGGACCGGAAAATAAGATACAAAAACTAATTGATGAGAATGAGAAAGTGACAATAATGCTAAAGGACGAGGGGAGACCAAAGAGGAAGACGATTTAGCAATCCTCGGCAGTTATTTTCGGTTTCGCAACGGCGTCAAACGGTCGAAACAATAAACATATCCCCTGTTGCAAAACTACGCCTTGACTAGTGCCGCCGGTTGCCACTGTTGGCTGGCCACGGCCGTCTAATGCTACATAAAAATTCGCATAACATAATTTCGTTACTTTACAAGACTGGTTTCAAAAGGGCGAATTATACAAACAACAGACGAATTGTAGCGATAAGTAAAAAATGAAACTAAGGAGCAATAAGTACATCGAAATATAAAAATTTAAATTCCTTACTAGAAACTGATCCTATATTAAGGCTACTCCATATAAAATTACATTAATCTTACATTACAATATTTCCTCCAACTCAGATCGATGTGATTTATTACTGATATATAAAATCATCAATGTTATGCTCGAAATAACTGACCATATGTTATCATAAATATCAATTTTACGCCGGCGCGCTTGTAAAATTACACACACAAACAGTATACATTTTAACTAAAAATGTGAGAATATTTATTTTATTTTGAACAACTTAAACTTCCTTTAAAGACGCAAGAAGTATTTTTAAACACCATGCCCTATTCGTAAACTAAACATAACTCTAGAAAACACTAGAAACGAACGTTCTACATCAAAATTCTCCTCAAAATAAATATTTAACAATAAAACGTAATAATTCGAATATTGATTGAAAATACATTACTAGAAGCGATAGAAAACAGTGAGAAAGGAGAAAAATAAATAAGAATCCTGCAGGTGAGGTGACATAGTTTTTGATGGTTGTCTACGGTAAAAAATATTATAAAGGTAAAAGGACACCAATTAATGTGTCGTTAGTCCAACAGCTGCATGTGTATGTAAAAACCCCACAAAGATTATGAAGGTGAACTCCAAGATAAGTGGGTCATAAAACGTAGACTATTACACATTAAATGTTAATTTAAAAGTAACCTCACCGACTTAGGTTTCGTCAGGATATTACATATCTCTCCGGCCATTCTGATTACGAAACAACGGCCGTAACTTCCCTTACAAGCGTTTCAAAGGGATATTTACGTCCCATATAATAATCAGTGCTTCACATAGATAATTCATTATTGTAAAATAGGGAAACTAACAATAAGAAAAGCATTATTTTATGTTTGATTGTTGTTTGATTTTTCGTGTTTGATTGGCGCTGCCCAACAACTCCACCATCCTTTCACAGCCTGTCATAACCAATTTCACCATAAGAATCAGGATAGTTGAGTGTAAGTTAAAGTCTCAGTTCAAACGAGTTTTATCTCACATTAGGAGTAAGCTTATTCTATGAAATAAGTTTTCTATTGAATTACATACGTATAGATTACATATTAGTTGGAGTCTAGCTAATAAAATGTCCTTACTAAATAATCTACTACTAGGAAATCACGTGGACATTTCCTCTTAAGGAGCGCTCGGGATTTTCAGGATCGTGCGGTTAGAAACAAAAGAAGCAGAGCATTAAACAGGAGACGAAAATTGTCACGTAGGATTTTGCAAGACCTATACCTAAGTCATAACTTACACATTTCGAAATAAAACTCGACGTATGCGTTACGTTTTGGAAACGATTTAATCCAGAGTTCTGTAACAGCCGGGGCCAGTGAATCATCGTCGCCGAGTTACAAAATCTTCGCCTCCTCCCCCCCTCCGATTGGCGTACCTGTTTGAGATGCTACACGTGTAGGGGTCGGCTGCCTAAGGACACAACTGGTTTTTCTAATCCACGCACCACTGCCCAGGCCATCATTACTGCCGGCCACCGTCCCAAAACCCCACTCCGTCTAGGAACCATCGTCTTCCCGAAACCTAGCCTCCTCACTCAAATCCTAGCCAGTCATGTCACTTTGAGCGACTTTAAGTTATTGTATTTGAAAATTATATGTTCAGGAAGAACCCTTGCAACGCTAGTTTTTCTTTGTTTGTTCTCTTATGGGTGGAATGTGTGAAAGTTTTGCTGTCAATACTACCTGCCGGCTTGGTCTTTAACCTTAAATTCTGAATTTGATATACCTGTTTTGTGGTCTGCGAGGGGTTGGAATACTGTTGGTTCGTGATGTTTCTGTCTCCTCTCGCTGGTTTGGTCCCTTGCTAGACCGGTCAGTGACTAACAGCGCTACTGAAGATGGCGAGCAGCCGAACCGGTCTAGCAAAAGACCAAACCAGCGAGAGGAGACAGAAACATCACGAACTTACATTAAATTCTGAACTTATTTATTCCTCGTCATCGGCGTATTATTGCCATCGGTTTATCACCCGAGAATATTCGTTGGGAATATTTTCCTCGTTTCCAAATCGCTGTCTGTCCCGCCGCGAGGAGGCTATCGATTTGACTTCCGACGGCGGGAGTAACCTTAATCTACTTGTCCAGAGATAACCTCTTGGAGTCCCGCAGCACGAGATTCCATTCTTCCAATCCTACGCATGCGCCCTGCAGGCTGCGCCTTTGCAGATGAGCATTCAGCGAACTGTGTATCACTAGGAACGACAAGCTCAAGCGCCACTCCGCTGATGGATGGCTTCAACGTCGAGGTGCATTTTGGACTCTTCGAAGAATGTCAAAGCTGCATTGAGATGTTTGTCTTATACTAACAGACGGTATAAATTAAAAATTAATTTATTAATTTTTCAATTTTTCGGGGTTGTACTAGCATTCTATATTAATATTTCGTAGTGTTCTCGCCTTTTCTAAATTTATTACTGCGTTAAAGTAAATTCCCTAACAAATCATAAATATATGATATTGTTTCAAGGCGGACAACAGAGCTGTAATTTTGAGACACGTTAGAACGGCTAACGTTTTAACGTTACAAAATTATGTCTTAAACGTGTCAATGAAAACGTACTCTAATTAAGTGTATCGGGGAAATCCCTCCACCAATCGTGTTATGGTCAATTTTTCATGGACAGGCTAAATTATTAAGGAAATACTTGAATATATAAAGGTCCCGAGTGTTGGCAAACGAGGTCAATCGCGAAGCCTAGAGGTTTGACAGGTAATCGGCGTTATACTCGGATCCCTAACGGTTCAGTCCAATTCGATTATTAATACGGGCTTACCGTTCAAACCATTAACAGCCTCTGTCAGTTTCAAATTGGCATTATTTAGTTTGGCGGTGCCACAAGACATTTCTACAATTAATAAAACTCTTAGACTTGTGCCATTGTTTTCGGCTATGTAGTTATGATAATACTATCATAATATCTTTTAATGTACTTTTTTGAGCATTGTACTCAATAATATATTCCATTCCCCTACCAATTATTTGGATTCTGAGGCGGAAAGTTTTATCTCTTATGAGATACGTATGAACGTTCTCGAAATATTTTTAAATGTAAACGAATTATCAATTAATTACCGTTAAATTGGCTTTTCACAGCGAAGGTTCACAATCAACGAGAAAACATCTTTTTTATACCTTTCTCTCATGCCGGAAACAAAATAACAGCGTTTTAGGATTGGGTGCACGGAAAATTGACACGGAATTGAGATAATTCATAAATAATCATGAAGGTAAAATCTTTTGAGATTACTGTTTGTAGGCAGCCTTATTACTAAACGGTTTAGTGTTTTATATTTAAACTACTTGTTCACAATTTGTTTAAAAACCTCGCGCGAAGTTGCGTATCACAACGCACATGGATCACACTTAAATACAACCGGGTAATTTTATGAAAAGGGAAGATAGGTGCAGAAATTAAATGTCTCCAGGGAAGTCGCAATATAAATCCGAACATTTCAATAATACGAAACAAGTATGCTTACAAGTTGGAGTATTCGTGTTTTCACAAACAAAGTCGAAAATTGAATTCTAAGCGGAATAAAGATAGAGTAAAAATTGGTTTGAACAACAGTACAAACCTTTTGCAATAGGTTTCCGGAATGGAAATCAGTGTTCAACTGTATACCCCCAAGGTATCAACTATATACACGTATAATTGGAACAAGTTTATCAGCTCTTATCAGTATTTTAGAAGCAAGTATTGATATCATTACGTTCGATAAATAATAACGCAATATTGTACTTTTGTTTCCCTGTACGATCATACCTGACGATTTGATAAATTAGAAGATAAGGAAAAACATGACGTATTTCCAAATGGAAATCCCTTAGCTCGCAGAACTTCATAGTGGTGATATAAACGATTCTGTGAATGTCAAACGAAAAATACATACGTAATATAAAAAACGTAGGAGTACAACTGTATGTTAGCGGCCTCAGGATATATATTTCTATGTAATAATATTTCTTTTTCCCATCAGAAGAGTTTTATCCTGCGCTTCACTTTCAGTACTCATCTTTATGTATGTATCTCACTCGGCATGTATTTTCTGTCACCCAAATAGCTATTGGTATGCAATTTAAAATGACTTGAATGAACACTAAATGCGCTTTATAACAGTACTTGGAATTCCTTAGATATTTCAGTGTCCAGCATAGAAAGCCAACACTCATTATCGCAGAATTATCTCTTCTAATAGATTCTTCTTTTGGATTGCATCTGAATAACGGACATCCAATACTAAGTCCAAAACATATATAAAATGACAGACATCAAAAATAGTCACGAAAAAAGACAAAGAATAAACATTTAGAGATACCACTATGCTACCAAAGAAAATTTTGAACAGATTTTTAACTCTAGAAAATTAAAAATCCTCTTATTTGGCGTTTAAATTTATTATAGAATCAATAACGTGAATGACTATTGCTATACATTATATCCGCGTTTTTGCCAAATCATCAGAAAGAATTCCGGAATAGAAATCGATATAGATATACTAAGTTCTCAAGGTAAAAATTAAAATATAGTGCCCATAACTATGAACGATTCTTTTTAATTAAGCTTGACCACTGACAATTGAATCCCTGCATCTGAACAATTCAAATCGTTTATCAAACTTAATACTTGACAGATTTTCCACCAGATGATGGAACATGAAGGTCTACAAAACTAATTGTTGATTTACAGTTTGTTATATTCGAACTTAATTTCGAACGTAGTTTCATATGAAATAACTCGAGGCAGTGACTATTATATAAGGTATTGAAAAATGGTCAGTCAGCAGTATTCATTCTTACTCGTGGTAATTACGAAGGTGCAGTAACCCGATGAAGCAATTATCAGTGGTATTGATTAACACAGTATATCATACCGCGTATATTTCGCAAATGTCAAATGAATTTTATGCAATCTAAAAATTCTTATAACACTATGAGCTACGTAATATAAAGGTTACTTTTAACAGCCATCGATTTTTAGATACAAACCCCCATTTAGCTACTATATCATTTTTATCACGAAATATTCCATATCATACTTATTCTGGTGTCTTAAATGGCGTTCTCGGGAACTAACAGAAATATATTCAAAAAATATCGAACCTCCTCTTGTATCTTAAATCCCGAACCATCGTTGAAAATTTAATAAAGCCAATCAAAAATGGTACAGGCAAAGCGAAAAATAAATCGACGTCCGTTTCATAACGGAAGTACAGCCCTTCCGTCCAACGAAATCGAGCTATTGTAACGAATAATAGGAGCGGCGTACGTGCATATCGCCCACATTCGGATGCAAACTTATGACAACAATAATACCCCAAATTCTGGCATGACCGTATTCTAGAAACGGAACGTTCCACTAATAGCACGTTTCTCGATAGAACGTCAACGTATAAAGAAAACATGTAAGCTTGTTCTACTAGATAATCTACTGGCGGTAAGTCGTACTTACGTCAAAAGCATCGCGTCGTCTTTACGTCTTCCGCCCTGCACAGAAATTCAACACACACACTCCCGCCGAGGGGTCTTTCGTTTCGCGTTTGAAAATTTCGCACTCGCGCTTATCGGTGGCTGCCAATTCGGTTTTACAGAAACGGTAGGATAAAAGACAAGTTGGGCTGCCGGCGGCGACTCAAACCAGCAGCGGGATACTTGCTAGGCCGATAGTGCTGTGAGAGCTCTTGTCCGCAGGTCGGTGGGAAACAGCCCGGGCAACGTTTAGGGCCTGTGGTGCTGCTCGCAAAGCCGAAAGCCTACTGACCGTACCCCAGACCGTCCTCCCTCCCACACCCATACGCCCTCTCCTTCCCTTCTCTCTCTCTTCTCTCTCTCTCTCTCTCCGCCAGACCAAGAGCGCCCCTTTACGACTCGCTTCCCCACTCCCCCAAAGTAAATCCGCGAGGAGGAGGAAGAAGAGGGTGAGGTAGAGACAGTTTTGTTAAAATCGCTCACAAATCACTTTCACCTCCACAGTCCGATAAGTGCACCGGCAGAAATTCCAACATCTGACATTTACCAACGACTGATTTTATTATTTTGAAACATTTTTAGCTGTTTTATTGCCTGAACTGTTCAATAGAAAGAGTGACATTGATGTTGAAGTGGCACTAAATAGAGCAGAATTGAGGAGAACCACACTGGCTTTCCTCCTGTTCTTCTTTTAAATTTATTTTTGTGGTATGTTTAGATGACGTGTGAAATTATGCGGAACAAAATAAAAAAGGAACAATCAGGATATTGTTGAAAATATGTATATGTAAATGGTCTTTCGCTACTTATCTAATATTGGTAACTACATAGTGATCGTTAGCAGAATTCCTAATTGTGAAGCTAATCTACTTATTGATAAGTTGTTGTTTTACAACAAAACACTATCAACAGATGTAACACTATCTATCATAAATCTAATGTTTGACTTAACAAAATTTTATTAATACAAAAAAATTCCTAATGTAAAAATGCTAACATAAAGTTTAGTTATATGGTATTTTAGGTCGCATAGTCCCCTTCTATTAGTACTTCATTCGCTATCGTTGTTTGGCTTGGCATCGTTCTATCTTATCTTTTTAATTGCAATCATGCCAATATTATAAAATGATGCTCTTGTTCATTACATAGGAGTACTCATTGTAATAATAAAATAATATTTTATAGAGAATTGATGAACCTTCAGCACTTATAATCAGTTATAAAAAATCTGTTCCATTTGAACTAAATACGTGAATACCGTAGGATAAATCCCGATTGACCACTAGAAGTTCCATTATTAATTAATTTAATTCATTCCCCAATTCGCTCAATGAAACGTAATTTCACCTTTAAATTCCTTTGTTCACGGTTGACACGGATTTTACCATCACTACTGCATGTGTTATAATTAATCCTTAAGTTTGTTTTGAAATATGCAATTCACGTCTTCGTTCAGCAGGTATTCCCATGACAGCAATTATCCGCATATTTACTTTAAATACCTGTTTTCTGTTTTCTTAAAAGAAAACAGGTATCCCGCGTTCCCTTAGCGTGCCGGCCATTGCACAACAACTTTACCGGCCTATCATCACGTACAAGAACACGGCTCGCCGATATCCGTGCAGGGCCTAAATCAACGGAGGCTTATAAGTTCGGGCTATTGCAATTTAAATCGCCGCAAACGAAAACAATGGGCGGCCTAAGTAAATACATACCACGACTGCGGGACAGCTCCGAAACAGCCTTCGTGTGATAAGCCCATTATCCGGAGACAGAACAATGGTCACAGCAATTAAAAGTCCGAGTTATCAATTATTTAATAATTGTTCATTTAATCTGGTGGCTCTCTCCATTATAGATTGCGAATGACAAGAACTTCGCCAACAATGCCATAACAAATAAGAAATTATTCAGAATTAACCTATCAAGTCTTTCAATACAATCTATTAGGAAATGTGGAATGTTTACGAGTCCAGATTTTGAGAGGTTAGGTTAATTTCTCCTTTTATTAAAAAAAAATTATGAATGTCGGTCTCTTCAATAAATCATTTTCAGACTCTATACGCTTAAAAAATATTTGTATTTAATACTTATATAATTAATATTGAATTAAGAAAACCTAAATAATTATAATGTATAATTGTTCGACATTATTTCTTGTGTGATTGCCAATAATTTACATTGGAATATACGAGGTTCGCTTTAGTGCCAAAAAATTATTGAAGCCTCGAAATTATCTACAGTGAGAGATTTCGTTTCTAAGGTTGAAAATATTAAATATAGAAAGGTTTATCGTGGAAGAGTCTAGTGGTAGCATAATATCAGTTGTGTAATATTTGTAACGTTATGACCAAATTTATTTCGAGGAGTCGAAACGTATGATACACCATTATCTTTTGTTACTCATACAACTTGAGTTCTACATAGAATATCTCGTCTATACTTTTATGACAGTGATCCACAATTTTGTCATGATCGAGCAGAGTAAAAAATAAGTTGAAGATTTGTTCGTTTTATCACTAACTACATCAACACCCGGGAGGGCCCAGAACGAAAGGGTACAATCCCTTCGAATGTTTCCAAACAGGAAAAATCTTGGAATAGCAGGGTCAACCCCTGCCAACTGTGGTTTTTTTCACAGTATTACGGAAGTTATTGATAATTCATGTTCTGCTCGCGGAAACCTTCGCTAATTTGTTCGTTGTTATGTAGATAGGTTGGTTTGAATGTAAAGATTGTAAGCTTCTTAAGTCAAATAATGTTTGAACGTACACGTTCTCGGTAGAGCATATATTGGAAGAGCCCAGATCTTTCTGGTCCTGCTCAGATCGAGACATCTGGGCGTTGGAGCGGCCGAGCCATTGTCGCGCTAACAATGAATAAGCGCCAATTGTTGAGCGGACCTTGTTCTACTAAGTGTGCCATTTAAACCGGCTATTACACCGCCTCCTCCTCCGGGAACATCACGCCACTGAGCACCGGCAGACAGACATCACGCGTCTTATTTAGCAACAGCTCGTATTGTACGTTAAAGTAGGTTTTGGCTTCCTCCGTTGCGAAATGCCGCGACAGAGCTCGGTTCGCAGCTTTCTCCGCGGCGTACGTAAGAAATAGCGAGCATTAAATTCACATTTTCGTCAATAAAGGTCAGTAAAAAGACTGAATTCTGATCGCGTTGCTGGTTCTAAAAACTCAATGTATGCATGATTAAACACCAGACTAAAAAATTTGGCCAGCCTATAAAAAGAATGTATGCAATGGATTAACTACGACAGAAAAGTATTTTTTAAAAATTGAAATTATAAAGCTGTCATGGCATTTTTTTAAATTGAAATACGTCAAATAATAGTCAACTCGCAAATGCAAATTGTATGCACATTACAATTCTAATATTATGCATTTATTATGACGCAGATTAGGTTTATTCTAAACAAGAATATATCTTATGTCTATTCTGCATTTTTAAAATTGCCGGACTGAACGTATAAATGGAATAGTTACGTCCCTTATAATTTTGCAAGTGAAAAGGCGTTTAACTAGAAAAAAGCCATCTTCTTGTCAACTAGCATATAATTTATGCTACAATTATTTTCGGATGGGGCTATCATTCTAACCCCAACCGTCAATGTGTTTTTAATTATAGCGCTAAACAATTAGCGGGGGCAACGCATGCAGGAATGCAGGTATGCTGGTGGAAAAAAATAAAAAACTACATTCATCAGTCTTTGCGCACAGTTAATGTCCTTCGAACCGTTCAAAAGGACCGCTGAAGAAGGTGAATTATTAGCATATTCATGAGGCAAATATTACAACAAAGTCCGGAGAAGGGCGACGCCAGTGAGACGTCAAGGTCGCATAGACAGGGAGAAGAAATTGCTATAATCAAATATTAAAAAACCGGTCTAATTTCATCATTTTGAAACGTGTGCTGCTTAGATCGTATCTATGATCCTGATGACCTACAAGTCAAATATTTCCATCGAATTAAATGGAAATTATGCAGAAAATCGGTACAATGTATTGTCGAAAACATGTAAATGTTCCTTCAGCGCCGATCTAATACTGGTAAACATAGTGATCAGTAGCAGAATTCCTGATTGTGGAGACAATCTACTTTTGGTTTTACAACAAAAAGAAGAAAAACCCGTTGTAATTAAAAATTTGTATCTTAACGGACACTGAAGCTAGTTTCAAATGAGAACGCTCTGTCATCAATTTATTGCTGAGATTCACATATTAGATATATGTGAAAATGACAAGGTTCATCACAAATGATGAAACTTCTGGCATCGAGTGCGCGTCTTGAAAACAAAAATAAGTTGGAAGGTCTACGATAATTGAATGATGAGTTCAAGCG
Source organism: Lethocerus indicus (assembly GCA_019843655.1). Lineage (NCBI taxonomy): Eukaryota > Metazoa > Arthropoda > Insecta > Hemiptera > Belostomatidae > Lethocerus > Lethocerus indicus. The sequence continues at coordinate 9,855,224 of JACDQD010000004.1, forward strand.
GAAAGTTTGGAGAAGACTGTCAAAGACGTTTGCATCGGCTTGGTAGATCACGGCGACTGTATTCAGAAACTTCCAGGCTCATTCCACGCGCTGACAGGATATATTAACGATGGTCAACTTGTTATGAAATATTGCGAGTTTAAGGCGGGAACAAAGAAATGACGCAAACAGAAGAAAACATATGGATTGTACAATTGGATCTAAAATTATAAATTACGAAGTAATGTATTATAATTATTATATATGAATTATATCAATGTTTATATTATTCTTTTGCTACCTTGCGAGAAGCTGAACATTGATTTCAATATCATTTTTTTGCAGCTTCGTCAAGTTTTCCTTAATAATGTGTACGTTTTATATACAATTATTTGTTCATATAGTCGAAGCCAATATATAATTTTGAATTCAATACTGAGTCTTATTAAGCCAGAGTTATGGCCAGTTAATATCCAAATTGTTACAAAAACTCGAGAGTTATGAGGAAGTTAAAAGAAAGAAAAAAAAACAATATTCCAGGAAATCAGTTAACGGAGTGTAGTGATGGGCCCCTGAGAGGTCACTCACATGGACTTCTGGGACGATTTCTATCCTCTGACGTTGGTGGCACAAAAATAAATATCATAAAAGCTAAAAAAAGGCCACGAGTCGATGGTTAGGCTAGCCTGTGTACGTAAACTCCTCCCAGGACCGGTTGTATTGACGTCACGCACAGCCGGTAACCAGCCACATAAAATGTTTCCCGTCCTTCTGCGGTCAATAAAAGTTTATAATACCGGCTTCCTTTAATAAATGTAACGAAGATCGGAGTTTAAAGTCTTGCAAAAATTTATACACAGATGTTAAAGACGCAAATTTTTGTTCTATGTTGTACATATTATTTATCATGTTTACTATATAACGGTATTATTTCTACAGTATTAACTAAGGAATCAGAACGGCATGTGAATTGTATCATAAGAGTACAAGATTTGGTGAACCATAACCAATCAATGGGTGCTTAGTGCCACGGGTTGTCAGGGCCCATTAGTAGGAAGGGACATTAGGAAATGTACTGCTTGATTAACTTTTGACATCAGGAAATGTTTACGTATCGAGCTGTTGCAAATAAGCCCGGATGTGTTGAGGAACTTGAAAAAGCCTCGTGATAAGGTTGATACGTCAGCTTTGACAAGGTTAAAACACTCGAAATATTTGGTCCCACAGTTCTATAATGCACGTCCAAGTAGCATTAAATGTTGTTTTGCATGCTTAGCGTTTTAAGCGCTAATTTTGAATGGATCAAAGCCTCAGCGACAAAGACTTCTATTGAATGCGACGTGTAGAGGGACTTGGTGTTAATATATTGTTTATGACTCAAGGCTGGACGGGTAATTCTTGGGCGAGGGATCCCGGAAAGGGCAAATTTTGCTAAGTGAAATATTTGAACGGTTGAGATCCTTCAACCGCGGACCCAGGGCTGGGGAACGCCCCTGACTATAATTGACAATTTATGCGGCAAATTAATTGTTGGTGATGAATGACTGATGGTCGAAAAACACCGGCGTCCCAAAGCCCATTTGGGAGATTCATAAAGGCGGTGGCAATAAATCACGCGCGTCTCGGACGGGGACGTTGGGGAGGGCTCCGTGTAAACTCATTCAATGCCGCCGATGAACAACAATTAGCCGGACTAATGGACGAAAATGGTATACAATTGCGCAAGCCGATGGACACCTGCAGACGAAATTTACGTAAGCAGTCAGTAAGCAGGATAGCGGTATGCACGATTTCCTTTTAGCGTTTTCAAGGAAAAAACTACAAGTTGATTCATCACTGACAATCGATAAACTAATGGATGTTTCAATAAATCACAGCTTTATATAGTTCAGTTTATAAATAGCGTCCCTATATTGCATCCCGATTCATAATCCTTTTTATAGACTGTTCAAGAATATATTTTTAAATGGTAAGACAACGCAATTACATACTTTCCGAGACATTGGATTGAATGCTTGTCAGTACTTTTTTCCTTGTCTTGAAAGGATACTGCGTTGATAGAAAAAAATTGTGTCCAAATGGACACTAAGGGGGTATATATACAAGGAGGATAGGGTTGAAAATCGCAAGGGATTTAAATAAATACCTAAAAATAGAACAAAAAGTTCTTTAAAAAATTCTAAATGTAATTATAGGAATGAATTGTCAATGCGAATATTAAATAATAATTCAATGAAATTTTGTTTAAACCAAATTATGAATATTCCCATTTATATAGACACCCCTATTAATAGTAGGGTGGTATCAGACACACGAATAGTAGATTCCTCGAGCCTAGAGTGTAATTTTCAGGCGTTTTCGGACCACAATATCTATAGAGAGAAGACCTTATAAATAAAATATTTCCAAACAGGCTTTGGGAGTTCAAGATAATCAATACATCAATATAAGATAATTATGTTTGAGTTTAACAAACTGAACGATCCTCATAGTTGTGAACGAGACCCGAGTGAATAATGTCACGTATCTTTCATTCCAACACCCCAATCCCTACCGTCTTTTACGTAATCCAACCGGATTTCCGGAGCTTGCATACATTCCGGATATCTTAGAGTAACAATGCACTTCTTATGATACGGTTTTATATTAGTAATACCGTCAATAGCTTTAATGAAAATTGTACGTATCTATTGAAATGAACATCAACAAATATGTTGAGGAAATACGCTCAATTGGCTAAGTGCGAAAGAAAAGTTTCCCAATTTGCCATAGGGCCCGAATACAATTAAGCCAGTGCACATGAATGTAGTTTTCAGCTGGAATCAGGATCTTGACGGATTGATAACGACAATGCCACTCCTCAATTGTGAACCACCTGTATAATTGTCTACTGTCCGTCGGAAACTTTCACCCGCAAGTGAAAGTATTTTCAACATAAAACATCTCAACTTGCCCTAAAGAAGGATCGACTGCATTTCCGAGGAGTGGTTCCATGAAGCTGCTCGGACCTAAGCAGCAAGATGAGATCCTTAAATATTAAATGAAAGTGTTGTGTGTTTCATAACTAAACTAATATTTTATAAACCTTCATTTGAAGACTAGTATTTCTAATGTATATATATATATATATATATATATATATATATATATATATATATATATCAATACACGACTACAGCTGAAATGTATAATAGTTTAGAATGTAATGTCATTATCCTTAATGAAGACTTCTATTGGGCCTAATCAGGGTCTGACATTTTCTTCAATATTTTATTGAAAAATCTCTGAAATATGTTTAAAACACAAGCCAACTTCCACAAAACAGATTTGTGGTTACTTAATTTGTAATCTGTGAACACCAATAATAATTGAAAAAAAGCCATAAGAAGAAATCAGAAAATGACTTTACTAACCGCATTATTGCACCAGAACAAAAATCACCGTCTATGATCCGGCCTTGAGTCCAAAAATCAAGGATATAAAGATGGATGAAATGAAACATTTATGAATTTCAGACGAACAACTGATGGGAACTTCCTTAATATTAATTTGCTTTAAATTACTGGAAATATATATGAGCCACACAAAACGCATACACGCGAGATGGGATCTACTACCAAATTCCATCTATTTTACCAAACTCAGCTAAATATCGATAACTATATTTAAAGGATCCGTAATTGCCCATATTTGTTTTCTCGTAACGTTCCTAAATTCGTAATGTCCAATTATATTCTTCCATTTTATCTCTAGTTGAGTAAGAAATGAATTAGATTAGTATCATCAATTTAAATTCAAGCGTTTTATATGTGAAGAATAAGATACAAAAATATCGTTACACCTAAATCAAGGCTTCAGAATAGTTAATGAAGCCAACCAGAATATAGTATCCCCGATCCACACCAATTGGTACACCACAATACACGAGTTCAATACATGGATGCCTGCTTCATCAAGGTGTCTCCTCATAGAGGGAATTAATCTTGCCACGTGCCTAAGACTCCAAAAATATTCGCGATTTTTATTTCACTACTTAAAACTTTGACGACGCTCAATGGGTATATTTTCCTAATGATACATTTTACTATCAATACAGGGAGAAAATCCGAAACTAGTGCCCCGCGAATCCCCAAAAATAAGCCTACAGTCAATAATAACATTACCTTCTAACCAGATAACCCAAGTTGAGCATACCTGTCTTGTAAGAGTGTGCCCGACGTGGACGGTTGGCCCTCTTGCCAGGCCGGTCTGGTCGATGATTCTTTGAGTCGGTTCATCGCTGGCCAAGTGTCGGCCTCCAAATGGTCAGAGAGACAGAGAACGCCGGCAGAGGCGGCACACTTGACACTGGGACGGCCACGCACAAAGCCCTCTTTTACCGGACTCCATGGTCCACCCCTCTCACTCTCTCTCTCTCTCTCTCTCTCTCTCTCTCTCAGCTCCGCCGCTTGCAGGCATGAATTATTGCCGGTACTCAACTACTGTTCACTTCAACACACACACACACACACATTGCCTTACTGAAATAGTAAGTGGCACTTCGCAGTACTCGTGCACACGTCTCCCCAATCCACCCTTCCGGTCTAAATTACTAGGAGGGAAAGGGAAACTTCCATTTTTCTCTGTATGTTCTCTTCCCATGTATGAAATTATACGATTGGTATTAATTAGAGTAAATACGCAGTGGGAGTGGTAATAAATGCACTACCGCATTTTAAGCGAGGAGACAATTTTACAAAAATGTCCTGATGTTCGTATAGTGGTATACCAACGTGGGAATAGTAGTCTAATTCGAGTAATAAATATTAATACTTCAATTTGTATTTTACTAGACTATTTTTTTGTATTTAAACTACCTATAGTTTCAATATTAAGAATTTCAGTTATTCATTCCTGTTCTGTCACTAACTATGATTATAAAATCATAATAGTAGTGCCAATGTTATCCGAATAACCCAATTATTTATGCATAGTAGATAATTAAGATCCGACGAGAGAATAGGAATTAAAAGAATTCGACTCATTTCAACTAATGTTAAGTACTCGACTTCAGTAAATGACTAATCTGAAAACCATAACAAGTACCTTATAGAACCGCTTTTTGAAATGAGAATTATGGTTATGAAAATAAGACTATGACTTCCTAATATTCCTATCAATGCTTATTACCTGCACGAAAACCCTGAGCTCTAGAAAATACTGGTTTACGTCGGGTCCAAGTGATTAAGAAACTGACGATACATCACCCTTAGTCTCGACGATACATCAGATACAGATTAACTACTTGACCTCCATTAGATTCCCCGGCACATATTTATTTACTTTTTATTATCGATGAGAAAAACGTGTTTTCGATGGGAAAGAGATACGTTCGTGCGTCGGATCTGTAACCTGCGGAGTTATGCACTTTAAATTCAGTGACATAAATGGGCCATGACCGGTGTGAAAACACTAGTCGGCACTGATACACCTGCTTTTTTTTCTAATGAAGATAAAAATCAGAAGGTGAACCGCCGCAACGTGATTTATTTGAAGTATGGTTCAGAATTTCGATTTACATTGTCCTTCAATTTCTCGTTCCTTCGGAGAGCCCGTTATCACAAGCAAAATTATTTGTTTCATGATTTGTTTCATGCATTTCTAGAATTCCGACATAAAATAACTGGTTATATACAATTTGAAAAATTCGATGTTTTTATTTTATTCCAGAAGAAATGCCTGGAATCCATTCTAAAAGAAGATCTTCCATGTCTTTGCTGATATTGGAGAGAACCGCATCACTCACCCGGAGTAAATTCTTCCCACATTTATCTTCTTGTTGAAAAGATATGGAGAGTGTTTTATACATTTTTTTAAATGAGATAGACTTTGAAATAATTAATTTGAGGAATAGAAATTCAATCCTAGCTAACGAGGTTGAAGATGTGTCGATGGACCGATATAATTACCTGTATCAACAATAAGCTTCATCAGTATCCATTGTATCTCATCTGATGTTACTTTAGGTTCCTATTGAATATTGTTTGGCCGTGTGTCTTAAACTGAAGACAATGTACCAACCTACAAAACTTAATGAATGAGGTCACTTAGTTCACTTTAATGAGATCTCGCATATGATTCTCGTTAATGCCCGGTAAACCAGGAACTGTCAATTATTTAGCATCTGAAAAGCATTAGAGAAAATGGGCCAGCATTTGTAATTTTCAAGTTACAATAAAAACAACGTTCGGGTTTTGAGTTGTATCAGACACTAAATTTTAAGCTCTGAGTATAGTGTAACCACGATATCCTTGGAGCGAAAAAACGTGAAACATTTCGCGTTTACTTGCCGCTACACCGAGGGAAGCATATACTTCTAAAGTAGGCCATTGTATCATCAAGCTAGACAATTCAAGAAACAGGTCAGCATTCCATTACGCGTGTTTAACAGGATTTGGTGCACTAACATCTACCACGAATTTGGAGCACTGGTAGTTATCACTGAACGATTGTTGCGGACAAATTGAGAAAAGGAAATTTAGTGTATCTCCCTCCTGTCATGAAAATTTCTAAATAGTTTTTCACTCAGCCCATATTCCTTTAAAGGTTTAAACGATTTATTATTGTTCATACAGCCTATCTCATACTCTTGTTAAATTCAGTATCTATTATTAAAATTAAATATAGTATTAGATTGAACTAACTATAATATTTATAGGTGTGTAAAAAATATACAGACTACTTAGTTTTAAAATTTTAAAATCTTATTTTAGAAATTTAAATACTTACTTAACCTTGGTATTAGTAGTATTTGCAGATTAGAAAATATCGTATTATTTTATAAAGGGAAATTAAGTAGTATTCAACTATCTATCTGTCTGTAATTTAAGATGGATAACGTGCGTTTTACCTCCACTAAATATCATATTGTTCCTATTTAAGGAGCTGAGTTTTTGTATCACAATTCATTCGTTCTCCGCTTATGGTGAGCTCACGCAGTTTCCACACCATGTATGGCGTTATAGCATACCCATCAACAAACTTATATGAGACAGTGATTGCAATCGTAATTTAATTCTGGACTACTCCTAGTACAACATTCCAGCGGACCGTTACAACACTGCCGTCCTTAATATCGCTAGGGAACATTTCGAAACTTGGCTCGGGCTAGGGAGCACTTAACGCAGTAAGCAACGCACAATGCCTCCCATTCATGAGACTCTAATTAACCTAGTTGGAATTTATTACTTTAAACTTATTATTTTTCAACCATCGACACCTTGGAATCATCAAATTTTAAACTTGGGTACAATCCCTAACATTTCAGGATAAGTTTGTGGAAGCGAAATTTGGTTTTATATTTATAAGGTATCTTTAACCCCTGACTTTTTAATTATCCGTATCAAACAATATAGAGTTGTAATTTTCGTTAACGTTAGAAGAGGAGAGCTTGCAGATTTTGTTTGCGCAAAGTTTTTCTTGGGAACAAGAAATGGTACGCGCCTTACTTAAAAGACGGATTCAACCCTGCATTATATGCGACCGATATATGTCTATTAATTTCACGACTAGGCCTATGTTCGTGATCATGTCAACTCTCCTATTTGAACATCGTTCTTGTCGTCCAGATGTGCACATATAATATTATTACTCTACCGGTTGTATTTCCCTCTATGTCAACTTCATTACCGCTTCAGTGTATTTACTCTAGGATGATATTAACTCATGTTGCGTATGAACCCCTTTACCTATTTAAGCACCAAGTAAAGCTAATATCGCATTTTTTCCTTATGAAAGTGACTTCAAGACTGATAAAATCTGAAATTAATATAGGTTTTCTTAAAACCAGCCGTGGTCCAGTTAATCAGCAATAAATGTTGATTACATTTATGGGCGTGGTTATAAATCGTATCGGTCTGCTGCGCTTGCCTAGCTACAATAAATATCCGAACTTAAGCGCCCAAATACCCTGACAACGCATTCTAAAAACACGATATAAAATTGCAACAGTTATAAATCAATAGGTTCATTTTCACTTCCACCTATTTCGGATCCGTCGGTGAAATATTCAACACCGGCGACAATAGATATCTGCCTATATCAATGGGGCAGGTATCTCGCCAATAAAGTATTTACATTAAATTACACGTTTGGCGGACTCGCCTGTCCCCCGTCCATGGGGCTACCGGGGCCTAAATATTGAATCCGTGTAAATAACTGTCCGACGGCACCCCTCGGCCTTCCCCAGTCGATACCCGTCCCATGCAATATTTACCACCTCCTCAACCTGGTCACGGTGGTTTTCGGTCTCAGGGCCCTACAAATCATGACGCAATCGGTAGCACCTTCCACGGTTTATTACCTTTTAATTAAATATTATAAAGACAGTATTCGTTCTTATATAAAGACCGGGAAGGACTCGTCTTGTGCTTAAAATCCTTAAAATATGCCGAGTTTAAAATTCTGCGAATAATCAACTTTTCTGCTACCACTTCAGATCGGTTGGTAGGGCCTTAATTTTCAATGAACGTTGACTGTGCAGTGATACAAAAACGGAATCAGACAAAATCTATTCTAAAAATACGAACGCGCGTTTCATTATTAATCTAGCAATTGTCGATCCAGTTATAATTATTGCATGTTAATTAAATAAATTTAGATTAATGTCACGACAACCAATAGAAAATACTGATTCCATACACGGTACACACAAATTGACACGGTGACTAGAAATTCAGTTCGGTCGTCGAGTCACAACTGCTACTTAGTTATTCATACCTAGTGGAAACCAATGTTTGCATGAGTGTGACAATGGGTAAGGTTATTTACACTGACTGTAACAATTCGCAATACACAATGAAGTGAAATCCGTAAAGAAACTTCTTTAGTTTAATGAATAAAGGAACTACTAGTCTCTTAACGGTAATTGGAACTTTATATAAACCGTCTTGCAATAATTTAATTAGCTTTGTCATACTGAAATTCTGAGCTGAAGTGCAGAAATAGTGCTAAAAAGTAAGCATGGATACACTAGGGCCAACAGTCCGATCAATGGGACTATTTAAGCGAGTGTGTCTTGTCATCAGAGAGAGTCAATCTCTAAAATTAAGTAGACATTTATTTAGACTTCACGAATACTCTCGTTGTATGAGACGGAATTTTCAATTCACGGTTAAGAAATAATATTGGGGGAACCGAACATATATGTATAAATTATGTATTTATAAATTATGTGCGCCTTTGTAAACTCAAACAGTCCTATTTAAATTATATTTGAGTATACAGAAATATATACAGCCAAACACATAATTAAAGACCTACCAATTATCTACAAATTCCGGTACAATTCTGTGTAAAGGATTCACCCTACTTGGAGTTTGTGTACTGGCGGTAAGAACAACGGTTCTCCGAGATAACGGTTGTGCGGATTGACTGTCGCACCAAATCGAAACACTGAGTTAATTTTACCGCAAACAGTGAGTGACCTACTCCATCCTTAAACTACATTCCAAAGGCGCCACCGTTTCATCCCGAGGTAGCGCACAAGATACCGGCTGATATCAATGCAATAACAATGCGTATTCGAAGTGATAAGCAATATTAATTTTCGCGAATTCGATCGTCTAATGAATAGTATGAAAACCAGGAGCCAGGTGTTATTTTCATACTTTCTGTTTTCGAAAATAAAAATGAAGGAATAGCAGTCGTGCTTTATCAGCGGAGCAGGGCTAGGTTGAAATAAGCACCACTGCTCTATCTCTTTAGGAACTCATTTATTTTTACTACCGCGCTTAAAAGTTTAATATTAAATGAAAGAGTTTTGGGGCGGGCTTCTTGCCCGAAGGCATATAAACTTGATATTGTCAGGCTTGTTCTTTTTTTGGCCGTTTCATACGGAATCTAGTTGTTGGTTACTCTCTAACCATTCAAAGCAAACCAAAAATCCTAAATAATCTATCTGGTTCTGAGACACGGCCTCACTCTATGAGGAACACGCGACAACCATGAGAAGATACATCGACCTTCACATCAGTTAATGCCCAAGAACACATTCTGGCGCTTCAGTTTCAGTGGCATATTATTTATTGTGTTATTACATCTAATATTATTACATTATTATTTATTATATTTTTTATCGGTCTTCATGTTTTATTCATTTTCGGAAATGTTAACCATATCGTCCGAATGGGATCGTGCCTGTTCTCTGGGCACCATTTTTAACACGTCCCATGCCCGTTCATTCATTTTTGTATGCGAGGTCGATTCCTGACTTGAATTCAAGATTGAATTATAATACTTTAATCGGGACTTAAAAAGTATCTTGGACTCTACGTTATCTTCGGCATTACCCAGCAAACTTAGCTAAATAAATTGTAGCCTCTATTGTCGATTGCGTGACAGTTACACCCTCACTGTTTCCCATCTCGGTTGCGTTTCTGACCAAAGCGAAATGAAATTCTTTTCATACTGAGACACGCTAAGAAATACAAATTACAGAGATTGTAGGATTGAACAATCATTCCGATCCTCAGTCTGGCGAAAACATATCCTTGAACGATGGAAAATCATTTTTCGAAACTGAAAATTTCATTTATAATTTGACATTTAACGCGTATGACATATTTACTTAAATAACACAGCACAATAGCACAAAACATGATTATTTTTTATATCAATGTAGTTTAGAAAGGAAACTATAACTGCATTACTAAAATCGTACATAAAACCTATGGTGTTTCAAGTATGATAAATGATTTAGTTTTTACTAATATTATTTTTGACAATTTCCAATGCGGAAACTCTGCGTGAATATCTCCTACTAAACATGTATATTTCACAACTCAGATAAGTATTTCTGAGTACCTCACAAAAGGTCGTAATGGTTGCTTTGCTTGAAGTAATTGCAACAAATAATTACATCCCCCATTAAACTTGTAACGCGTCACTTTAATAACGATGAGTCTTGTAATTCCAACGTTGATTATGGATAAAAATAACACAAACTTCTTTTTTCTAGATAATACCATCATACCATACCATCATTCTTACGTCTCCACTCGCTGATTTGGTCTTATGCTAGACCAACTACAACTCCTTCCTAGTGTCCAGTCGCGCTAGTAGATTACTGAGGCCCAAGACAGTCTAGCACAAGACCAAATCAGCGAGTAAAATCGGAATATGGCATTAACGGTTGTATTCTAAGTCTTCGTGGTCGACTGCGGCAGGTATCTTAAATTAATAGTATTACTATCTCCTTCTCGTCTGGCCACGTAGAAGAAAAAATAGTTACTCCATTACAAGGAGCAATGTAGCTAAAATTTCTGTGTTTTATGCTGACTACCGTAATTATTTTGAGATTATTATTAAAAATATTTTTTCCGACGAAGATTAGTTCTCAACGGATGCGTAATCTCGATTTCCTCCAAGCTGAAAACTACGACAGTTAACTGTCAAGAACCTGTCGAGACGGTTTAATCAACATCGGGTTGTAGGGCGCCAGCCGTAACGTAACGCCCTCTGAAGTGGAGAACTGAGATTGGGAAAGGAATGCGCTCCCCTACCAGAAGAGTTCGCTAACAGGTAGAACATATCGGAGCTCGCGCGCACGCTCACCGCGCCCATACTTGCCCGCTCTGTTACACAATACACTTTCCCCTTCAAGTCTGGCCTCTTCGGGGCTCCCACCTCGCTCCCTAATTTATTACATTCCACGCTATTTCTTCGCAGTTAACTTTCATATCTTGGCTTATTTTGCCCTCGCTAGGAGCTCACTTGTCTCGTCCCGTCGCTGATCTACGGAGTCTCAGGCTCTGGTCCAGACTAACTATTGGCCGTATTGAACGTATGGCGCAAGATAGATGACAAAAATATAACATGTTCTTATCTAACTTATATTTCACTGCAACTAACAAAACGGTACTCATCCATCAACAATTTGACAGGGATTCTATCCCAGTTTCTCAACTTCATTTCAGGACTTATGCTAGTGTGCAAACAGAATTGAAACTAATGAGATTTATTATTGGCAACAAGATATGAACTGGAACCCGAGGTTCTGATTTCCCTACTAAATTATTGAGGCGTTGAATGCATATTATATGTACAGATGATTATGTACTATCATCAATTTAGAATCACACCTGCCCAGCCTTTTCGGCCGTCTTTATATATGAAAACTAAACATCAATATTCTTCTCAGCATTTGGTTTACCTTAATTGCCAACAAATAAATGGAAAGTAACAATGAGCTTTAAATGGAAAATCTAAAAGAAAAAATCAAGCCCTAACGCAAAAAGAAATCAACCCCCCAAAATCAAAATCAAATTACATCAGCTTGGGACAAATAGTAAAAAACAAACAAACCAGAGTAGGAACCACCAGTAGGAAGGCCAAGTGAGTTTATGTTAGTATTATATCTGATGGAATTTCAGTTCCATGGAAGATCATTTGAGTTGCTTACATGAATTAAATAAAATTCGTCCTTGACAACGTGGCTGCCGCATATACGAACTGCAGTCGCTGAAACAGGTTTGCTATTACCAACATTTTTTTTTGCGGTTTATCGAGCCAGGGCAAGCCGTGCGCATTTGCCTCCTTATTAACAATCTATAGAGCCGCACTGTGTAATGGGATTTCCTTGTAAATTGCAGGACGCGCTCGGAGTAAGAAAATATTCTATGGTATTCCCTGTTTTCCCAACTCAGCATGAGGAGGAAGTTGGACCCGACTGACGATTTTGCGAAGACAATACTTCCTGTATTCCTTGTTTATAGAGAAAGTTCACCCGAGTAATTTCCCCGGTCGTATCCTTTATATTACTTGGCGAGAAATCGAAGGTCGGTCAACGCTTCAACGACGCCTTTAATGAGGCATAACTTTAAAATAACTTCGGATAAAGGTAAAGGTAAATGGCATGCAGTAGACATTTCAGTCGAAAATTTTTAAATAAAACACTAATTTCCAATTAGTTTTGAATTGAATTTGAGAAAGGTTTTCTCAATAGATAAACTAGATAATGATAACACTATTATTAAGAGCCATTCAGCATACACACGAGAAAACGTAAATAGCTCAATCAAGATCTCGATCTTTCATTTAGGATGACAATACGTAATTTCTGTTTACGACCATGATTTCAGTTTACGTTCTTGCTCTTAACGATTGCTCCGGTTTGTAAAATCTAAACGAACTGTAGAACAGATAATCGTATAATATTTAAGTATCTTCATTTATACGGAATTTTATTCCGTACATTGAGAAATGTCCCTCTAATTTCTCTTAAGAATTTCGCTTAACATACCACCGTTCTGTGTGTCGCCGTTAGGGGAATTTTAGAATATAAACTGCGTAATTACTTCCATCCTTAATTAAGTATACATAACATAATGGGTATTAATTTGTTCACCTCACAAGTTCATGAATGTTTAACAAGAAATCAGGTTATAAGATGTTTCTCGGCCTACCTTTCTGTTAACACTTTATATTATTATGGTTCTTCACCAGTTCGCCTATGTCTAGTCGTGTCAGATACTAAATAATTTTTTATCAGGTTGAGGGTCAGTCACGGTTTTCCTCCTTGGTCTCTCAATAGATTGGTTTCTGCTGTCCATTATCAACAGTATATTAATGGAAGAACATAGAAAGTTCTATATAGCGGTCGTGATTTCTACGTAGGATCGCGAATTTCTGGCAGGTTTATCGCGGTTTATTTTCTTTATTATTTGACTTTCCAAATTGAATTCTTCTCAGGATGTAAGCCTGGCTCTCCGATTGTATACTTGAAATTAAACTGTTATAGACTTTCCCAATATTTCATCACTCTTGTGATTTTACACTCTATAACATATTGGCTGCCGATGAAGCATCAGATCAGCATTTTATGTGTGTGCGCGCGGAAGAGAGACCAAAAGAGAGTGAAAGCTGCCCACTGAGGGGGGAGGGAGAGCTAGACAGCCAAACAGGCTCACTTTCGGTTGTGAGACAATTCTCGAGATCAGAGCTACAGCACCAATAGCATAGAAACCTTTCTTGCAGTTACAATTATCACTTACTGTCAAATCTTTAACCGTTGTGTTATTTTATTGGCATTTATTAAACATCCTGCAGCCTTCAAAGTTGCAATCTCTGTCCGGTACATAATCAGCGCATCAACTATTTTAAAAGTAGTGTTAGTTAAATGTTTAATGTTTAATGATTAAATGTTAGTTTAAATGTGTTGTTAAATGTTTATGCGCTAAATATTTCTCCATGCAATACTCATTGAGCTAACACCATTAGGGAAAACCATAGTATGTTTCACAACAGATGGTTTTCATAATCCGAACTGTCGGCCAATTTCAGGAATGGAACGCGGAGTTGTAATTTGGAAGTTTTTTTGTATCTCTCATCCGATTATGCCATCTGCGAAAGCTAAGCCACAGCAAACACGTTTCAACTAAAGCACCTTCAGTGCCCGAGGAGTACGAAAAAACTAAATATGTGCCTTTGCGTCTGTGTGCGAGTACATTTAATAAATCCCTCAACATCGGTAATATGAAGTAATACCATTCTTTTTTTAAATGTCACCGATCATTACCAGTTCTTTTCAAAAAGTAAATGTATGTGTTTACAAAATCATACTCGTTTTTATTTACTTTTTGAAGTGTACCACATAAGAAGTGGTTGGTTACTAACACAACGCTGTTTAGGTATTTAATTCCAAACCACAGGACAGGTGGCGACCCACGTTCAACCATTTGGGTCTATTAAATTCCCATCTCCCAATAAAATATGTTTTCTAAAACGCTCAATCGTAAGTTTCAACAAATTTCGTGATTTATCTGGAATATTTTCAGACTTTGCAAAAACGATTTTGTAGTTGCATTAAACAAAAAATGTCAGAACTCAAGGGTTACATAATATAGTCATATATTAGTGGTGTTCAACCGTTTGATGAAAAAGGGTTGTTTTATTGGAAGTTTATAACAACAGTAATTATGACCACCGCTAGATAAAGCCCAAGTTGCAATTTGGTGCCTATTAAGGTGCAATTTGTGTTCGATGTGAAATTCCCAAACTCATTAATGCAATTACCGATTTAATAAAGAATGGAATTCTTGTTACGTCCCATGTGAAATAATCTGACGGCCGCATCAGGTTTCGTCACTTGAGCGTCAACACTGCGTCACTAATGATTGCGTTAAACGTCAACGCCTGCCTTCCAAAGGGGACCTCTGGAGAATTTTTTATTTCTTTGAACAAGCCATCTTGAATACAATGCCGTTGTCTGTTGAGAAAGACCTCCCCCGTTCACGTATTCAACTGGTTGTCTGGCAATGGTTTAATAAGGAATAGGCCCAATAAATATAAATATGTGAGCGCACTCGACCTTACCGCGTGCTATTCGAACACTACAACCTGACCCTAGGTGGATTTCCGAACTGTTTCAATTTAGATACACCGCGTGATCCATAAAATAATCGAATAACAGTGATTCTCAGGTTCTGGGCGATAAGGAACGAAAACGCCACACAAACCTGTCGAATATTAATTATACTATTGCGGAATATACACCTGAAAGCCCTACCTAAAAGGGATTAGAAATAAGAATAAATTCAGTAGATATCTTATCTTATTCATCTTGTTTTCTACACTTAAAAAGATGTACATCGTCTTTCAATTGACTTTTACGCGTAAATAAACAACATTACACATATGCAAATATTAAAAATAGATGCTACATATTAAAAATGGGTAGGACTTACCAAAAAATCCGACGCGTCCGGACAGGATATTTCATCACCGTTAAGGACATTGCGATATTATGAGAATAAAACAAAAAAAAAATAGAAAACTAACAAAGATTTCAATTCGGATCAATGGCTGTCCACTCTTAGGAATTTTAATGTACGTCTAGAAATAGCGGTTTAAACAGCTGTTTAACACTAATGAATTTCTTTATACACACTAAACATTCTATAAATGTATACTAAACTTTGTATTATTATATCTAATAAATAATGTAAACAGTATCAATCTTGATTTGTTTTTTGTTCATAATACCTGGTGTTTATAACTGAGATAGAAGTACAGTTCTTCACAGTTTTCCATTCGTAGTGTTTGTTTCCACGGTACGAGAAAACAAACATCATGAAATAAATATATATCTCACGATTTCAGTGTGAAAGAAAATTCAATCAAAAATTAAGTATTTTAACAGGTACGCTGGAACATGAAAACTTACCTACAGATTAGCTCAGCATATTAACAAAAATTTCTAAGAAGCATTTACGACAAGACATTTGTCCGAAAAAGGAAATCTTATTATAAACATGGTAATCACTGCGGAAACTAACTGCTGGACCAAAAAACTAACTGCTTTGATGCAGTTAACGCCCTGACTGGATTATATGATAGAAAACGCCACTGCCTAGCCTATAGTGTCATCGTTCCGAATGTTTATTGCAGTACACTGAGAAAGCATGATTCTTTTCAAACATTCTGACATATTCTTTAGTTTCAAATATAAAACATTATATAGTATAGAATATTAAAAAACTATTTAATAGCCTGAATAAAAATTAAAGAATTAGTGTATCTTATCAACTTAAAATGAATTGGGAATAAGGCCAAGTCAGAAATCTCAGGCCCAAGCTATTTTCAGTCGGGAATTGCCAAGTGGAGGGGTCCATTACAGTGCACTATTTAAAATACGAATAAAAAAAATAAAAATAGCTACTTATGAGTTTTCATAAACTTCCTCCAGGTTCCACAGTCATGTGTTTATTCATCAGTACCCTCCAAGCATTGGAATAAATTAAATGCTCAAAAAAAATTGTTGGATAAAATTGGCACGACTAAGAATATAATCGTTGTCCTAACTTTCGTACTAATATATTTGAATAGAATAATAAAACCAGAATTATTTCTTATAACATTTAATATACATCTAATATTAAAACCTGAGTAATGCAATGAATAATGCTTTTAAATAACAACACAAACAACGATTAACTATTTTCAATGTGCAAACGTCAAAATACCAAAATGTGAAGAAAGTGATAAGTATAATGGAAAACACGTATGTGGGGAAAAGTATAGAGTTTTTTCATATGACTCAAATACATGTTGAAATAAAGGCACAGAAGCTGAGATAATGTCAAGAAATGTGAAGAATTCAATAACTAATTGTGTCGTAAATTATTCTGCACAATGAATAAATGACACAATCCAGAAGAAAAACTGGACATAACAAGATAAAAATTTCTCCAGATGCGTCAGTTGTTAAATTTCTCGCGCTTCTTGCGTTGGGGGTCCTCAGTGTCTAAGACGGACTGCGGCTACCAAAATCTGAACAATTAAATTTCAAAATTTCATTACATTTTGGAGTTTAAGGGAAAGATTTTTTGGCGACAGCCCATTCGCAGGTTGCGCAAGAATCCTTGTAGTGCCCTTCGGCACTGTCCAACGTGGAAGAACTGCCCAACTAGGCACTTCGGCCTTATACAGGTCGATGACGGGCGATCGAGGAGCAACATTTACCGTCAAAATAATTTCGTTTCGCCGTCCTTCTGTTAGTGGGAAAAGTTTGATAGGGAGGGGGTCCTTGGAGTGTGAACCGTCGACGTTTGGTGTTCCATTGTGAGGGGAGGCGGCGGCTGCCATACAAATTGGCCAGCGGCCGCATAGCCGAGTGTCTCCTTCGTAACAGTCGATACCCCACTTACAATTCGCCGACTTATTAGGTATACCCTTCCCTCCCCCACTCCGACCTTTTACAATATAGGATTTCCGGCCCCGACTCCGTTAACGCTCCACACTGACGCAAGAGCCTCTCTCTATCTCTCTCTCTCTCTCTCTGTATGCCCGTTTCATGGATTGAGCCTAGACAAACTTGGCCGCCTTCACCTCTAATAGTAGTTATTAAATCCATTTAAGTTCTTTGTAAAAAAAATGAATGATGCGGTAGTCATTCATAAAAATATTCTTCCTTTTTTGTAATATATTTCATTCCCACATGCCGACATACCAATTATCAATAATACTTATTATCCTTCTTGAATTCGTTCTCTTGTTTGTTATTAAGCTGACATGTAGCTCCTCCCCAATCTTCAATTAGTGAAAATGCAGTTAATGACCGATGTTTAGAGTACAGTAACTGGAATGCTTGCCGACCGGTTATTATTGTTTTTCTTGATTAAGAATTGGGCGAATGAATAGTCGTACAATTTCGAGTTAAGGACAGTTCGAGACTGGAGGGCTGATACATACAAATAACACAGAATCCACTACACGTAGAAACCACCTGGCTCTCGACCTGGCTTCAAGGCTCCGTTAAATGATGACGACCTTAAAGAATCCTGCTTGGGACAAGCCGAAACGATTTTTGGGAACGAGACTGCGGCTAGTTCCTGATCCGTCGATAGTCCTTGACTAAAACCAACCGACATTAGCGAATTAAATGTTAAATACAAATTGGATAAGTGTTTAAATCGCACAAATCTAAAACGCGGAAGAGTAAGATAAATGTCCCGGCGATTTTACTCTTATTATATGGCGATTGCTTTTTTGCTACTGGGTTTTTTCTTCATTTATATTCAAGGAGACATGAAACTGTAATTCCACGTAGCTTCGAGGGAGAAAATGAAGGACTAACTACAGCTGCCTTGAAAAAAAATAAAGCGGTTTATTAGAGAAACTATTCCACTACTGTAAAGAAGACAAAAATATTCATATACGATCTTAAAGAAGTTTGAGTAGTTCATCGATATTAACGAGTGCTATTGCACGTTTCAAGATGGAGAGAGTAAGCAAGCATTTCGAGACCAAGATGATTTATAACATCACATTTCCGCGATTTTTTATTATACTAGACGGTATTGGCTTCTCGTCACCTTTAGTAGCATTCCGTCAGCAGATACACCGCAGCAGATATACCGTGAGGTACTTGTACATGCCATTTTCTGGAGGCATCCTGTTACAATGTTGATGATTAATTTACAGACGGAATGCTACTCACCGCAGTAACAGTGCTGGCAGAGTACTCCAACGGCAAACGACATACCTAAGTACCCCATTAATCTACTAATGGAAAGCTACTGACATCATGAGAACTCTCTGTCCGTTCTGTGATTCGCTTAAATCAATTTAATTAAATTAGTGTTTCCATTAAAACTGGTTTAAACGAAATGTAAAAAATAAAGGATAAACTTGACGTTCCATTGTCATTGTGAATATCAACGTACTGAAAGATTCACTTACGTTAGAGAAATTATGTTCAACAGTGAAATTGTCTAATGCCGTTTAGATTCTGTAATAAAAAATACAGTCGTGACATCGCATTATCTAAAATGAGCGTAATTAAATAGATTCTGCAAGTTAAATTGCTATTATGAAGAATCAAATCGCTACGTCATCGGCTATGCGGTCTGGCAGCGATTTAAATACAGAACAGTGTTAGGAATTCTGAATAAGATTTCAGCCAGGCTACTACGTCTTCAGAATTTTCCTCAATTAAAGTGTCGAGTCTGTCTTTCATAAAGAGTGACTAAGTAATATCAGAAACATTTAGAATGTCAAATAGAAATCAAACGCATTTTCCACTATAAAAAAACCGCCTTCATTCTTTTTTTATTTACGAATCCTAGCAGATGGAAGGTCATCTTGTGTTATTTTTTACTCTGCCTCATTCGATCAGCGTCATAAATGATTTACTCTCCATTGCCATTTTGTTTTTTAATTGTATCCAGTACGGTGTAAACGAATACTTCGTCGGGGACAAATAAAATAGGTAGACCTAAAACAAAAATACAGCGAATACTCTTCAGGAATGAATATTTCCGAAACGAATCAGCAGAGCTGAACAATGGGTTTTGTAACCCATTCTCAACAATTCAGGATGGTTAGGATCATTATCCAACGGTAAGAACAATGGGTTCAACCAGTCTGGAAAAAACTTTCAGTTTGTCTGAAGGAGAAAAATGATTGGTCGTACATTTTATTAAAACTAAAAAGGACTTTACTTATTTATCGGGAAAATATAAACGGTTAAAAATATAAACGATTAATGTTTCTGTTTAATTTAAAAATGTTCGTCTTCAAAGCTGAATACACACCTATCATTTTTCCAAGAACTAACGGATACCGATTTTTGTCTAAATCCTCTGCTTTTCTTTCCTTCCTCAGTAATAAATATTGTACTCTCGAGTGACAGCCAGATTAAATGGCACGATCGAAAATAGGGCTATAATTTAAAAGTACGAACAGGAAAGGTAAAAATAGTATTTTTGGCCAAGATTTAAGGTATTTTCCGTAATGGATATATTTTAGATCCGCTTTATTATAGAACATCATTGTGTATGTCCCAAGTGTATATTGGGAAATTAATGCTGCTGTGAACACCCGTGGTGGATCACAGAATGGGTTTTTATTTTTTTGGCCACTAATCAAAAGGCAGGAGTCCGATTTCTAATACACAGTCGATGGCACGTTTGGAAATGGAAGAAGTCGGCAAGAGCCCCCGGTGTTATTTCACCATCGCTCACTCTCACCTGACTGCTTTACGCAATAACTACCTCCAAGACTGCTCTCCAGTTTTTCGTCTTGTTAAAGTTTCAGACAGTGAAAACTGTAACCACTTCCACCATCAGTCAATGCATCGGGTTTATCGGTGACGGATAATATTAATTACCGTTCAATTATCTTATAAAATCAATGAATTACCTGAACATTTTCGGAGAAATCCTACTTGAATCCTACCGTAGATTAAATCCCGTCTAAAAGAAGAGGTAAAGTTGAGTGCCTTCGTTAAAACGGTTGTTCAGAAAGGCGAGCGATAAAAGTGGTACTATAGTTTTTAGCATAGTAATAATTATTTGTTGTTACTAATTCTTTGTAGGACAGAAAGAAGGACACAAGTCAAATCTCTTCCGGTGATGTGGGGGACTGCCAAATATCCAACGATGTGTAATTTTGAAATATCAAACTGAAATATTAATTTCATAATTTTGTTCAAAACAACATGTCTGAGTTGTGTTTTGAAATACACGGTTATTTTTTGCTGCTCCTGCGGTATAGCAAAATACGTATAAGACGTCTGTGATATATGCACACTCTAGCCAAACAACTAAATAGAAGCTAGATATATAATAATTAGGACACTCCTTTCACCGCATTCTCTCCTTTATATATATAATTACTTTCTGGAGTGACCTACTAGCGATCTATTTCAAAATGTCATAGGACCCAAGTCTGAAAAGAAGTAGTGCCATTCTGAGACAATTTCAAATCTATACTCTCATGTTACCGAGAAATGTAATTTCTGTGATACTAAAACGTTGAAATAGAATGTTAAAACGCAACATTGTCACAGAATCAATCTGAAAAACCACCCTTATATCAATTATGTAAACTCCTTTGTTAAATTTATGATGTAACAATTTTGACAGGGAGACCTGTCGTCAGGACTCGAGTTGAATATGTTATATGATATGGATTTAAATTTTTCTTTAAGCTGGACTCTACTAATCCAGTAAACCAGTGTTACTAGAGAATTGTGTATAACAATTATAAAGTCTTAAAAACATCAAAGTTAAAAAACTCAATATTTTGCCATATGTCACCAACCTGATTGAAGTAGTACTCCAGCTGAACATCGGCTTGACAACCATGTCCTTCTTCTTGGACTGGCTCTGATGGTGGCCATTGTATTGTTTCGAATCCATGGCCGCTTCCTCCTTTTAATTTTTTCCTCGAATACCTAGCTTTTTAAGCGAGAGAAATTTCGATACTTTGAAAACCGCGGTACTCAACCGGGACCACAGTTAACACACTCCTGCTGCGCACAACACAAGAGATCACACAGAGAAAGAGTGGGAGCGAGAGTTAGAGAGAGAGAAAAGAGAGAGAGAGAGAGAGTGAGAGAACACAACCGAGGACAACCGACGCGTAAGGCCGACACCGAAAGGCACTGTTTATTGCGGATGTTAGGTATATATGTGTGTGCGAGTCTGTGTTCTGCGGAGCGTTATTCGACGAGTCCAAGCTAGGTCGGTATCCCCTGGTCTCACTGGCGAACTGAGGGAATGCTGGAGTCGGAGCGGGGAACCGTGGTGGGGAGCCTAAGACAAAGTGCGAAAGAGAGTGATGGGGGTGGGGAGAGACAGAGAGAGAGAGAGAGAGAGAGAGAGAGAGAGAGAGAGAGAGAGAGAGAGAGAGAGAGAGAGAGAGAGAGAGAGAGAGAGAGAGAGAGAGAGAGAGAGAGAGAGAGAGAGAGAGAGAGAGAGAGAGTGGCAGAGAGAAGGGGTGAGAGAGACTGACAGATACAGTGAGAGTGAGAGTGAGAGGGAGGGAGCGATACGCGGAGAGAGAGTGATCGGTTAGCTAGGAAGGGTTCACTTCTCGTAGTGAAAGTACCAGATATCTTCCCCTACCACACTCCAGGATCTCGGGCTTTAACTCGTACTTTAAAAGAGAATCGTCAACTATAACGCGTTTCACTGTTATGATAGCGACACTATCCTAGAGAGGAAGACGTTTTTCCTTAAGAACATTATTCCCATCTTGTAGACGTTAATATTTCCAAAATAATGCCCAATCAGATCATATGGAAGGTTAATACTGACAATTAAAGTAAGAATATATTTTAAACGGATATAAAAAATTTCACATTACCATTTGTCTAAATCAATTAAAGTTTAAAATCCGTAATGAGCAATTAAAGTCCACTTACAACCTGTAACATTATATATTTTCCGATATAAATCGGATGTTCTATCCTCGAAAGATTTTCGAAGGAAAAGTCCATTTCTCTCCCTCACATCAAATATCATACAAGAAAAGAAAGTCTCATACCGAGATCTTTAACAGACGTGACAAACTTAAAGATAAATAAGCGAGCAAAGATTCTTTGCTGTGACCCGTTTTCTACAAATTAGCTCTTATTATGAGTTCGATTGTTAATCCTATTTGTCTTCCACGGACGTTCAATTACGTCACCTTAGAATCAAGAAAGCAAAAATTTAAACTGATTTATTTTTATTCAATGTACTAAAATCAAATATGTTCAATATCGTGCCAAATTGACGCCCTTTTCTTCGAGAAAGAAGAATCAAAGCAAAGAAAAGTTATCAATGAGGAAAAATCGCCTATTTTAGTAGTAAGCGCAGCTGTCACTTTAAGGAAAATCTTTTATCCTCGCGAGAGGAGACAGAAACACGCAAAATCCAACCCCTCACAGACCACAAAACAGGTATTTTAAATTAATCAATTACTCATACTAAATATGTACTGAAGGTCAACCTAAAATGACTTCACATTCAGATGTTAATATTATAGTTAGGGTATAGATTCAGTGCAGATAGAAAGGTGTTCTACTGTATCATTTGAAAATGCTGGAACCGACAATAGATATAGCATAGGTAAAAATAGAAATAGAATAGCCAAATTAAAATAGAAAACAGATAGTTTGAGTACAGTATCAGGTGTTCTGTAAAGTACACATAGTAAATTCAACTTAAATACAGCGTCACTTCATTTAAACTAGAAGTAAAAGAAATGTCTGCAAAATTTTAAGAACATTAAAATGAATGTTACTTTGACAACTTGAATAATAATGAGAATGGACAAAATTCGAAGTTATATTGAAGGGTACTAGACATTGTACCGTACTGTCTATTAGTCTCTTCTGAGAGAGAGAGAGAGAGAGCCTCATGGAGGTGGATATTTTTTTCTGGCAATGGAGGATTCTGGATCATTGTTTTGGTGGCTGTTCCTGTGGCTCATCAGCTTCCTCAGTTTCCGCGTTTGCCTCTACCTCCTTGGCGATACTCTCCATTTCCGCCGGCGTTGTTCCCACGTCATCTTCCGATGAAGAAGAAGATGACGACAAGTCCTTCTTCCTGACAAAGTCTGGGTGGATCATGACCTGTTTCTTGGTTTCGGGATTAAACATCGACGACGTCGCTACCTCTTCGGCCTTCATCATCGCTTTATTCAACACTCTGTCCTGTAAATCGAGATCCTTCAGTTTCCGACAGTATTTGGCCCTTTCGGTGGCTATCCTGTGGAGTTTCTCCAGTTCTACTATGACTTCTTCTGTGGGTGTATTCTGCATGAGTTCCTGTGCTAGTTTTTCTCCTCGTACGAAGAGTAACCGCGATTCTAGGTCCATCAACTTCAGCCTGAGGTCGTCCTTTTCCCTCATTGATTCTTGGATCTGTCTGTTGAGGGCTCTTAATTTTTTTTCGAGGGTGTTGATCCTTTCTTCCAGCACTGACAATCTCTTCCTTTCTGCCTCTTCTTCTTCCGCCGTTGCAGCTCCCGCCATCTGTGGTTGGGCGTACATCATGTCGCATCGTGCCGGTTGTTGAGCTTTCTGTAACCGTTGCTGTAGTTGAAGAAACTGTATCATTTGGGTCATCATGCATTGTTTCGACATTTCTTCCAATCGTATGGTTCTTTCTGCTATTTCGGCCATTTTCTTGGCCTGTACTTTTTCGGCCTCTTCCAGTATTCTTTGTAATTCTTCATTATTATACCTCATTCCTTTGTTCAAATGCAATTGTTCATAGATATCTGCTCCTGCCTGTAATTATATTACCAGGGCTTTATTTTTCTTTCAATAAATTGATTTTTAATGCGCATGTAATTATCAGGGATTTTTATACGTTTCTTTGGCGCACATGATTAAGAGATATTTGTATTAGAATTTTACAAAGGGCATCAAGCATAAAGATAACGTAATCGGTCACAAGTCAGACTTATTGGTCGACATCAACACTTGTCAAATCGACGACTTAGTTTTAAATTAAATTTATTAATAGATACGGAGTAAATCCTAGAAGATTGAAAAATGTATATTCTTGGTATAAGTTCGAGAATAAGAGATTAAGACAGCAGAACATATGTTCTTCTGGTTTATCTCCTTAAGTGCGTATTTTATTTAAAACTTCTGTCTCCACATTCTTTACGAAATTCAGTAGAATTACGGTTTATTATAACCACAAAGCCAACACTAAATTACATTGTTACTTTACGCATAATAGCTAGATTAGGATGAACGGTGCCACAGAAACCTCCCGATCGACTCTACGCTTTCATATATCGATATATGTTCTCCAATCGATTTTTCCATTCGATATCCGCAATTTTTTCTATTAGCTGTTTGGTGCTCACATTTTTTCCGCCTTTCTTGTTTCTGTGCTTTTTATGTTCACTGTGCTTTTAATGTTCATTTTTTTTACCTGTGCTTTTTCGTGATCACTTTATTTTTTGTACGCTTTCTTTGATCGCCGCTGTCTCAGATTATTTACGTTAGACCTTTTAATCGCATTTCTCACGTTCGGTTTTTTAAACACAATGGAAACAATTAATTTGGTTTTTCTGGTTCATCTGTGCCATGAGTATGTAATTGAGTTATTATGGATGTTGATTTAATTTGTTGCTTGTATGTACTTCCAAAGTGTGGACAAAATGTAATTTATCCTTCCTGGTCTTACGACTCACAATCTGTGGAGGAATCTGGAAGACGACAACCAGGATTCATAAAATAAGAATAACAATATAGCGGCTCTCTTGCTGTACGCGTGGGGGGTGCGATAAATCGATATACGACGTCACTGATTAATCGTACCGTTATGTGGCAAGTTTAGTTGGAACCTTAGATTATTCTTTCACTATTCATTATTTCCACATTCTTGTAATGTTTATTTTATCGTACAATTTTTTTGCCCCTTCGCACCTATCTGATCCTAAGAAAGAACCCTCCGCCAGTGATAATATTCAAAGCTGTTGGAGTTGTATAGCAAAGAAATATATTTTTTAAACTTCATAAAATTCCACATACCTTTTATTATTTGTTTTAAGGAGCATGTGAAAACTCTGAGTTAATCCATTTAATTTATGATTGAAACAAATGTTGTTCATTTGAGGGTACTATTTGACATTTATGATATGTAATATCATATTTATAAATAAACACTATTACATGAGAAATTTACAATGATTTTTTAAAAACACATCGTTACTTAGTTACATTCAGTTATCGACATATTTAGAAATCTGCATAGAATATGCTGATGGTAAGTACTATTATACTAAGGCACATACAGCTGATTGTTCAGTATTTACTTAATATATAATTACATTTATTATTAAATATAATTAACCTTGAGCAGTAGTCGAACAGACTGTTCATCTTGAGGAACCCTATCCACAGATTCAATAGTGGATTTGGATGACATATCAAGAACTTTGTTACTTACCTGTATAATACAGAACAAAAACAAACATTATTAAAAACATAATAAAGAACTCATATATAAAACTAATTTTTTTCTCAAAATATTTTGCATATATGCAAATATATGCTTTCTAATTCTAAAACAATATTCACAAGAGCAATTTAGAATAAAAAAATCACACATGATTAGTTATTTTACTGGCACTTCATTCAAATTTAATTAACACAAATCATTTAAAAAAGATTAATTTTACCTGTTCTACACTTTTATCAGACACTCAAAGTTTTTGTGTACAGAAACCAATATTCCTAGCAAGTAATAACACAATAGTTTGGTAGTCGAATTTTATATTCACCTGCTGCAACTGTAGACTCTGTTCTGCAGCCACATTTCCTCTTGTATTAGAAGAGTCAATATAGCGGTGCAGACTGTTCTTCACTTGCTATGACCTGTGCTGGTACAGTCATTTGTGGCTGGCTAACTGAAGCTGAGCAGATAAAATTTCTCAAATGAAACATTAAATACCCATAGCATAAAATCTACTGCTCTATTCTTAACAGCTGATATTAATCTTCAACAGGAATTTTTCAATGAGGAAGATAATTTAACTATAACAATTGGGAAATACAATAGACATAGAAATAAATTTGCTAATATATTTACTCTGAACATTAAGTTTTGAATGTTAAGTTTAAAATATTGCAAGCATGATTAAATGCATAAAAATCTCAATAATGCACTGATTTAAAAAGAATATTACTTTTTTATTCATTTTTTTCAAAAAATTTCAATTGGGGATGTGTCAATTTCACATTCCCTTCATTTCTTTTAATCCTGAATCATACAATTCTTTGTTCTCTTCTAGTGACTAGTAAACTTTATCAAGCATCATGTAAACAGTACTACATGAGCTAACAGGAGTTTGGCCAGTAAAGTTTGTTTCTTGTACTAGAAGAAAATAACTAAAACATGCAGTAAACATTTTATTTTTATTATTCTTCGTATTTTATTACGAAGGCTTAAAGTAAGATATTACACATTACTTGACATTAAGAATGTGACTGTTATCTGATAAAATCTAATGAAGTGGAAAATTGTTATTTTACTAGAATTAGAATCAACTAAAATATATAGTACATACAGACTTGTTGTTGTACAATTAATAGTGACCAAAATAATTTAACTGATATTTTTTCTAATTCCAAGACAATAAATTCCTTAATTTGTATATTATATATGTATTTATCCTTATGTGTAATAATTTCACCAGTATGAAAAGGAGACAATAATTATATGTAATACTCTTTTTAATAATAAGACTTGCAAAGTAGTGCATACAGACTAAATCATATCTAAAGTACGATGAATTGAAGTATCTGCTTATAATTGAAATATTGTTGCAAAAAACATTTCAAAAAATAAATGTTATCTTGAAAACAAATGTTATCAAAACTTGTATTCTGCTTATCACAATGAATGACAGGTGAAATCAGAGGATTCTTTATTGTACACGTCTTAATTAGCAGTGAAATTTACAAATTGTAAGCAAGTTGTGAGATGTTTTTTCAATGCAGGTATGGAAATTTATTTGAATAGTTATAAATAAATATATATTCCAATCATGGAAACATGCCTATAACTAACGTAATGTTAATTGCATTAAACCATTTGTATCTTTTCTTCTATTAAGATTCGACATCAAACCTGATGCCGCTATGCGCGGGGATTTAATTATTGAATCAAATTTTAACCTTAATCCTAATTAACAAATAATATTGTACTACCTGAAAAAGACACTTTATATTCCCCTCAAAAGAGCATAATTATTTGTCAAAAATGCTTTTTAAAATAATAAAATGTATGAATCTGCTTTCAAAGAACATTTAACGTTTGAATAACACTACTTGTAAGATTCTAAATAGGCTCGATCACCACGGCATACTGAATAACGTACTATTTCAACCAAATGAACGCGTTATATCTCACAGTACAGAACTATAATTTTATTAACCTATATTACTCATTTCCTTCCTACTTCTAAGTTTTAAAATGCACAATATTTAT
Organism: Lethocerus indicus; assembly: GCA_019843655.1. Taxonomy (NCBI): domain Eukaryota; kingdom Metazoa; phylum Arthropoda; class Insecta; order Hemiptera; family Belostomatidae; genus Lethocerus; species Lethocerus indicus. The sequence continues at coordinate 9,883,465 of JACDQD010000004.1, forward strand.
TATTTAAAAACTTTTTTCTTATAACATATGAAATGAATTAAGTTGTCTAATCTGGTTCATTCCCTCTTATGTTTATAAACAAGTTAATACGTTTCACGCTGAAGAGTCAGTTTTTGAATCTTCGTTACCTTCGATGTAATAAAGGTTAATTTGTGTATACACATAATTCATCGTGATAGATTTTTAAGGTAAACAGCTCCACGTTTATAAACTGTGTTTTTGTAAATCTAAGTTTAATATTCCTAAGAACAAATTGCCCATGAGCGAGCATGTATGGATTTGCAGTTTCCTAACATTGAAACGAAGATTAATATATACAAAAATATGACACAATTTACGATGTATTGTCATTTTTCCTTATTGCATCACATTTTATTCGTGTTAGGAGTGTAGAGGAGTGTATGGAAGTTGTAGAGTTACTAGGCCATTAGAACAGAAGCTACAATTCACCATTACATATGTAGTATATGTATTTTGCACATAATGTATCCAATCTGCATTTCTTCTGTATGAATTGCTGTAGTGATAAAATTAATAAGTTATTAATGCAACATCAGTTTCAGTATTTTGCAGTGGTTTTGTTTTTTCATGGTAACGAAAGTTGTGGTATTATTTGATCTAAAGTGGTACTTTACATGAAATACTTTACTTTGTATTCCTGTGACCGTTGTACAAAAACTCTATATGTATACGTAGGAAGTAAATGAGCTAAAATTAAGGGTAACTGTGTTTTAATTAATAGAAAACTGTGAGATTGATTGACAGTATTTAAATTTCTTTTAATTTTTAGTCTGTTTTACTAACAAAATTTTATTTCTACATACAGATGTTCAGCCAGACAAGCCTTAATACTTCTGGTACTTTTGGATCAGTGACTCCATCGTCTGCCAATCCTATGAAAGATTTTGAAGTTACTTCTCCTCCTGATGATTCCATTTCTTCTTTAGCATTCAGCCCTGCAACTCTTCCACAGAATTTTCTTATTGCTGGATCGTGGGACAATAATGTAAAGATAATTTTTTACCTTTTGTGTTATTATTGTAGAACTTTGTGGCCGTTAATTTAACAAGTGATAAAATTATTATCACGAATGATGAAGCCTGTTTATATTTTCATCTAAAATTGTTATAATGTCTGGGATTTGATAAATGAAAAACTATTTAGTATAGAGTCTGTCTAACTACCAAGTGCTTTCTGATGTAATTGCTTGCATCTGATTAAGTTTATTGCGACATATGTGTTATATGTTAAGTTCAATTCCCAGAAAACTTTAATTGAATAATATGTGTTATCAGGTTTTGAATCAAGCCAAGGTGGTTGAAGGTGTTTCAAACCACTGAAATCACTGGTGGTAAAGGTTTGATTCTTGCTGCCTATGTAAAATGCATATTGTGGTTGTTGAAGTTAAGTTTAAACATAGATTAAGCTTCATGCACATGATATATATAGCTCATTAATATGTCAGAAAAAAAAAATTAAATTAATTTTGGAAATATCTCACAAATGAGTCTGTAACGGGAATTAATTTAAACATATTTCCAAAATATTGAGGCTATAGAATTGAATGTATTAATATATTGTTATCTCTTCAATTGTTTTCTACGGTTTCATAAACATTGGCAAACTGCTTATATTAAGCTCACTCCTTTTACCTTTTAACCCAATGTAGATCATAGTGTTGTGTATATTAAATTTAAATATTTGCATGTTAATTTAATTCACTGATTTAACTGTTTATTCAATTCATTTAAAAGTGTTTTTTCGTTACAGGTAAGGTGTTGGGAAGTTGAACAGTCCGGTAAAACTGTACCAAAGTCTATGCAGACAATGCAAGGTCCTGTATTGGACGTCTGCTGGAGTGATGTATGTTTATTTAAATTGTTGTATCACATAATGCTTATTATTATAAATGAAGCAGTGACCATTACAACAGGTATCCAAGAAATGGTTTTAGAAGGGACTTAACCTTTTTGTATCTTTGGATTACAGAAAAACTGAGCTCACAGTGCTTACAAACACAATTTATACTACTTGGTTAAAACATTGTTCATTTTGAGAAGTTAGACATTATTCTTGCCTGACAGTAATCTTTCAGGCTTAATGAATGTTTTAAGATGATAAATTGTTAAAATAATTTAGTAAAATATTATACTTTAAACACCTGATATTCTTATCAATCAAGAACTGCAATTCATAATTTAAGGCAGTAATTATGATCTGAGTGTTCATTATTTTATACAAAATGAGGCGATCTGATTCTTCAGAGGGTTGGTGCATGTGTTCCACACAATGGCCTTTCTGCTCTTTTTTTCTGGGTTTTCTGGAGTTCACAATGTTTTCAACTTTTGTTTCTAATCACAATTGTTTCAATATTGCAATTGATTGAAAAATATCTAACTGGAATCAAATCCAAGACATAACCCTCTATGTACTGCTGCTTTTACTTTATTAATTCAATTATTGAGTCCACATACATATAACCATATTAGACACATATATAACCATATAACATATTAACACATTGGCATTCTTATTTGAGAATTTCTGAACAGGATGGATCCAAAGTTTTCATGGCTTCATGCGATAAGATGGTGAAATGCTGGGACTTGGCAAGTAACCAGACAGTACAGGTTGCTGCCCATGAGGCCCCTGTCAAAACGTGCCATTGGATCAAAGCTCCAACTTATTCCTGCCTTATGACTGCATCTTGGGATAAAACTCTGAAGGTAGAGAATGTTAATTTACATTAAGTTTATAATTTCATTATATATTCTAATTTAATATTGCATTTCTGTAGTCAGTTCTGAGCTTCAATCATATTTCAGGTTCCTAGAATTAGAAAATGTGCTCGGAGAAAATATAAACCTTCGATATAATATATATATATATATATATATATATATATATATATATATATATATATATATATACATAAATACATGTATTATAAAGCATTTATTAATGCTTGAATAAACAATTAACTTCATAATGTGATTTAACAACAGAAAGAAATTGTTAGACTCATAATTTTGTCTCAATGATTTAATAAAAATGTTTTCTATTTTATTTTGATTATACTTTAAATTATTAAACTGTAAAGTACTTATTTATTTATGGTTTGCTTCTTTAAGTTTTGGGACACAAGGAGTGCACAACCAATGTTGACAATCAATCTTCCAGAGAGATGTTACTGTGCCGATGTAGTAAGTTTCATTTAAGTTGTGTAATGTTATTATTCCTACCTTCTCTATACTAATGGGTGAAACTTTTCCTTTATCTTTTCTGTTATTTTATAAAAATATTGTATGGGAAAAGTGTTAAATAAAACAAACAATTTGACTTTCATTATCCAGTTGCAAAATAATATTAAATTCTAATTGAGCTTTAAAAAAATGTATGTAGAATCTTATTTGTTGATTTAACTATTGACTTTACCGCCGCATATTGTATTCAGTAGTTTAGTAGCCTATGAATCAATTGTATTATTTATATAAATATAATTCATATAAATGACTGTATTTCAAGTATAGTTTCTGTTATCCTGAAATATTACACTAATATATTTTGTTTCTGAAGGATTACCCAATGGCAGTTGTTGGGACTGCTGGGAGAGGATTAATCATTTACCAACTAGAGGGGAGGCCGCAAGAATTCAAGAGAGTTGAATCTCCTTTGAAGTATCAGCATCGTTGTGTGGCAATATTTAGGGATAAGAAGAGACAACCAATTGGTAATTGTTATATTTTATTATGCAAATATATATTCATTTTAATTATTTTATTACTGTAATTCATACAACAAATCTAAACAATAATATATGGTGCCAAATTAAATAGTATGTAAATGTTATTTTTAATACCTTAAATAATTATAAAGTCCAGCTCATTATAGTCCTTCAGACTCATTACACTGTATAAATAAAGCATAAAACAAAAGTATGCAGCATCACTTCTTGAAAAAAATAGCAAACTAGATTTTGGTATTATTTTGGTATCTGCCTATTTATTCAACCATATGTTGGTTAAATTGTTTATAACACATTTTAATTTATTTGTATATTTAGGGATAATCTTTTTAGAATTGTCGGTTTAAATTGTGATTTTTCCCAATGTTCACATTTTCAGAATGTACATGTACATATGAAATAATTGTTTGCAATAGCTATATTTTCACACTTAAACCATCATTAAGTGAAGCATCAATTACAACTTTGTGATCTACTTTAATGTATTATGTATAATTTGCAGGTTTTGCGTTGGGTAGTGTTGAGGGTAGAGTTGCTATACAGTATGTTAACCCTCAAAACCCTAAGGACAACTTCACATTCAAATGTCACAGATCAAATGGAGCACCTGGAGGATTTCAAGATATTTATGCAGTAAGTGTAAATTAAATTTACTATTAGTATGTTATTTTAATATCACAAATATTTATATATGATTAAAAATGCGTGTTATTAATTTATATTAAGAAATGGAATTGTCCTCAGACAATGTATTAACTACTTTTCAAGGAAAATTTGGTTTTTACTTGAAATTCAAGCATTGATCTTCTTCTACCTAAATTGTAAATCATTTAAATGCATAGTAACAGAAAGAAATAGCGAGGTTTTAGGTATGCCTTTTACAATATTATACATTTTATAATTTATAAAGAGAAATTAGAAGACAATTTTGCTATGATTAACCCTAATATTAAATACATGTTAGTATAATGGGTAGGTTTATAGGGCCAGTAAAAATATTATGTAAATACTAAGTAGGCATATGGCCAGTAAAACTTGGACACTCTATTCTTCTCTGCAGTTTTTTTCTGGCATATTGCCATATTTCTTTATTCCTGGTTGTCTTCTTTAGGAAATTCCTTAATTCTATCTTTTAGGTTTCTGTATAAAGATAGGTGTAAATAATTTTTAGCTTAGATTTTCTAATTTACATATCCATAGGGCAGAATGAACTTTGTATTCTTTGTATTTGAACATTTGTTTGTGTTTGAACATTTAAGTGCCTTCCAAGTCACTGCAAATAACTTAGATTCTGGAAATGCTTATAACAGACCTGTGCCTTAGGGTGTTTTACTGTGAATTAGATCAAGACAAAGTTTAGATCATGAATAAAACACATTTACAATTTGGTATTACAAATACTAAGTGTTTATATTTTTCTTTTACAGGTTAACGACATAGCATTCCATCCTGTCCATGGAACATTGGCAACTGTTGGATCTGATGGCACTTTCAGTTTTTGGGACAAAGATGCCAGAACAAAATTGAAACCTTCAGAAGTAATGGAACAAGCCATAACCAAATGCGCTTTTTCTCACAATGGACAGATATTTGCTTATGCTGTTAGCTACGATTGGGCTAAGGTGAGTGATCATAGTCATTTTGTTTTTAAATAATTTTTAAATAAAATAATTTATATTTTATATTGTAATTTGTGAATATTGTTTTTTTTTAGTACTTATTAATATTCATTAATTTAATTTGTGTTTCAGGGTCATGAATTTTACAATCCAATAAAGAAGAACTACATCTTTTTGAGATCATGTTATGAAGAACTTAAACCAAGATCATCCACGTAAATCTCCTCCAGAAGAAGGTACATACTTTGTAGTCATTGTGTGGACTTATTTGAGACTTTAATAAATGTATGATGGGAAAAAGAAAATTTGCTTCATTAATCATTCTTTAATATTCAGTTTAATATACTGAAAGAAATCAGTTCATGTAACTTCAAACTCCTTTCTTCGGTAGTTTTTATTAATAATCTAGTTATTGCTTTATAATATTTGTCTAAAAGATATCAATGCATGTAATAGTTAATAAATAAATCTATATATATATATATATATATATATATATATATATATATATATATATATATAAATAAAAGGTTTCAGTATTTATTATTTCTGTCACTTGTCTGTAAGATGTTCAATGTCATGTCAGATACTACATGCAGACTCGAATAATCGTTTACATTCCTGTATCTCTCTTGCGAACAATGCTTGAAATGCACCCTCTACACAGACAAAATATGTATGAAAAATGAAAGTGATATGTGAATTATTCATTGAACACTGAATCAGAGTAAAATTATCCTTTTATCTATTTATTTTCAGTTTTTCCACTTTTAACTAGATTATTAAATTTAAATTTAACTGTGATTCTTGCAAGAAAAAAGGTGGTGATGTTAGTTTTCCTCTTGTTGTCCAATTTTTGTTAACTAAGGTGTTTTATGAGCAATTAAAAGTTTTATTGTAGCTAATGATTTGAGTGCAATAATTTTTGTTATCCTAATAGCCAACATGAATAATCATGTTATGACAGTAAACAATTATATGATAATATTAAATTATTAGAGCCATAGTGGCTGATAATCATAACACACTCAGACATGGTAAATTGCTGGTTTGATTTTATCTTGTAGTAAAACTGCACGCTTGGATTGTTATGGGAATACATAATTATGTTTTGATGAATTACATGGTTATGATAAACCCAATTATATATGCAGTTGAGGGGAGCACCATTAATATTGAAGAATTAGTTTTAAACACTCAGTTAATCTGGATTGGTAACTTGTTTCAACTAGATGAACATTTTCAGATTGTAAGCCAATTGAGTGAAAAATGTACAGTGGCATAGCTGCCTAGAAATCATTGCAAATTTATTTTAGTCAACTTCTATTCAAATTATTTTGTTAAAAGTAATTATTTGAAATGTTTCCTAGGCTTCTAACATTTCTGTTATTGGTTAATTAATTTTCTTAGTAGAAAGAACAATCAGTATTGAGAGTTACAATTTGGTTATAATAACTTTAACATTTATAAAACTATACATAATAAACATTACATTAGAATTTCAATAATTCAATAAAACAGAACAGGATACTATTGAACTTTTCACTGTTTAATCAATGAATGTAATGTACATACTTAACAGAATAACTAATAGTAGGCAACTACACAAAAGAGAACTGAGAACTTGTTTATGAAAATCGGGGGGAGAATTTGGAGGGGAGTGATATGGTTAGGCTAGAAAAAAAAACTAGGTGAAAAAGGCAAAGACCCTACTCTGAACACAAGAGCACTTGCCCAGACTATAAATAGACATAACGCCTCTTGTTGAGTTACACCAACCTGATATCTATAACTAGGTCTTGTACCACCATTCTATTTTCTTCTCTCCCTCCCATGCTATATTCAAAACTATTAAACAATATAATTATCATTTTATCAAATAGATTAAATAGAGATATAAAATGTGAATCTGTATTCTATAGCAGTTATTTCATATGAATTGGATTCAAGCATGATTTTGATATGCAGTATAGTGTTATGAACATTTTTAAAATGAATATTTAAATATTTAATCTTCACAATTTGATCAATCTACTATATTTATTTTAACTAAAAAAATTGAATTTATCTTAATTTCATAATCTATTAAATTAGATCACTGTCTAAGAGAATAAATTACGATATTATACGATTTTTAATAACTTTAATTTAATATTTAATTTACAAACTACTGGATTCCGACTGGAGGATTAGACACAGGGATCCATGGAAGCTGTATAATCTAGATAAACCCTGAGTGTCAATTAATTTCATATGTTGGGGTGTTAAGACTGATGTTAAACCAGCTGTATTGAACATAAACAAAACTCTATGTACACCACCTAATTATTGAATAAGAGAAAGAATTCTATTAGTCTTTTTTTTGGTTTTCTTCTAACAACCTTCAAGACATTCCAAAATTACAAGAAAAAAGACCATGTCATATAATTAGAAAATATTTAAACAGAATTTAATTAGAACTAGCTGCAATTGAATTATGTTTTAATTTTTTTAATAACAATTTTAAATTATGTGTTGGGAAGAGTATTCAACACATTGAAACGTATTTTACTTTCAATACTATAACTCCTCATGATTAAAGGTTTTATTTGATGTCTATAGACAAAATGCTTATTTCAATTATTATAATATTGTAATAATAAAGATTTTGTAGAAATGGGTATGAAAATAAAACATTCCAGTTTAACTCGCTGGTCAAGTATATATAAACACAAAACAAATTATATTTAATTCAGATATTCCATTTGAAAATTAAGTCCAGTTTAATGAATAATTGAACATCTAATAAAGATTTTTCAATTATTGCTTTATGAATTAAAGTATTTTTATTAAAAGTGTTCATAATTTTAATAACTACAGTAATCAGTTAAAAGGTCCACATGTAGGTATTTAAGACCCAAAGAAACTTTCCATTCCTTGGAAATTACTCATCAACCTTTGGAACTGTTCCAGACACTACAATATTTCATACAATGCTTATTTTTGTAAGTTGGGTAAATTTACCAGACTGATGAAAAAGTCAATTAAATGCATGTTAATCATTTACCTGGATGTGAAGACTCCACATTTGTCTATATATTAATTTTAGCAATATAAAAATTACTTTCATGTGTTAAGGAAAAATTATGGGAATTTTGGCACCTGTCCTAACCAGAAATTCCAAATTTTTTATTTTTTATCACTTAGATGTATCATTTGAGAAAATAAATTCATTCTATCTATTAATGCATGTATCCTGGAAAGTTGTTACTCTGTTTATTCCGTACTTTATTATTATTAATTATTATACAAATTTTTATATGCATAATAAATTAGAATGCTTTCGAGTAAGTGATCAATTAAGACTAAGTGTTCATTCTGATTTTATTTATGGTTGCAAACAACATATTCTTTTCAATTTTCTGTTTCATAACTAAAAAATATTATGATGTATTCAAGAAATAAGAAAATTATGTTAATAGATTATTTTCATCTCCAGAGTATATCAAAAAATGCTTTTGTTATTTATCATATAATAAACTTATTTGTAACCTATATACAACTGATTACAAACAATAATGAAGTGTGCTGATTTCAGGTGGAGTCATTTACATAATAATGTATGTAATGACCTATTGTAATTTTCATGCTGAAGTTCGTTTTAGTTTTAAGGCTAATACAAGAATAGAGATAGAATAAATAACTGAAATATAATACTTTTTATGTGGTTCAGACACTGGCTATTGTAAGCTCTTCTTGTTGAATTGGGTCGGACAATTTGGCAAACATTCTAAAATAGATTGGGAATTGAAAATACAAAATAGAGATCTTCCCCATCTCTATTAAATTAAAATCATAGAATTTCAGTGCATTGAACTATCCAGTCCTTTTTTCCTTCACTCTTACCAATATGAAACAAATGACATCACTTTCAAATTATAGGTTTGTCTTAATAACCAGGAGGCTTATGAAAAAGTTTAAAATTGTACTCATTTCGCTGTCAGAGAGAGAAGCCTCTTCAGTTAAGAAATTAAATGTTACACCTATCCATAAAATTGATATTCAAGACAACCAAAAAAAATTAGTATGACACTATGGTTTTTGTGTCATTAAAATCCAAATCAAAAACACTTGTTCCCCCAGTCATTTGAACAAACACTGGAGATAAGTCTATTAACTTTTACAATCATTTTAATTTATATTTATAAGAAAGTATTTTTATAACTTTGAGTGGATATTTTATATATTCTCAGTTGTTTTGCACCTCTCCAATTTATAAATTATTGTTCCAGTGGGAACATAACACCATATTTGTTACAAACAAATTGAATACACCTGTTAAGTAGTATGCAAGGGTTTGGAATACAACACAATTTTCATTCTACATTCACTGATTTGATCTTATGCTAAACTGGTTTCAGCATCTTGCTATACTTTGCAGCATTGTGCCAGTAGATTAGTCACCTAGCATGACAGTGGGGCGGGCAACTTGTCTGCAGTGTTTCTTTGGTAATTATCACTCTGTTAGTAAATTAGTGGGGCACATATGTCTATACTGTTACAACTATTGCGTAGGTACATCACTAATCTACTGATGGAATCCTACTGAAGATAGAAAACACCATAACTGGTCAAGCATAAGAACAAATCAGTGAGTGGAGAATGAAGATCACGAGAAATCAACATCAAAAATCAAATTATTAATATTACCCTTACCTGATAATAAACATTACTTGCCTACGATAATATTTCTGAACACTACAGTAAGGTGCTAGAAATATAATTATTGTCACTATATTAAATATTTCCAGTCTATAGTAACTTCTTTTTTAGTGACACTGTATCACTTCCTTTACTGGAAGTAACAAGATATTTTTTATATAAAAAAAATACATTTAAATTTAGAGGTAACATTGGAATATTCATGTTTGACATACACTCACTAATATATTTGTAGAATATTATCCTTCTTTGTTGGTCTTTCTTGTGGAAAACATTGTAGGGCTCCAAATTATTGGAATGAAAATTGCTTTGTTCTGTGAACATATTATACCATTCATAATTAGTGTATATTAGGAAGATAAAATATCGTAATATTTAATAAAATAGTAATCAGTTGATAAGTATCAAACAATAAACAAACCTACAGATTATTATTTTAAATTAACATAATTATAGAACTCATAATTTAATTAAATAAAAAATTAATACAAACAAAATTTACCTTTTGCAAATAGGATATTTAATTATCGAATATATTTAATAACCCATCATTTTTCAACATTTTGTTTTATCCATGTTCTAATTTTTTATTAAGAACTCTCCTCTTAATATTTGAACTTAAAAGAATGCTTCCAATCGGAAAGAAGCTTCTGTCTTCAGTGTCAGATAACCCCTTCTTAGATCTCTCTATTAATAATAGGTATCCTTTGAAGGTAAAATAGATTCGAAGCCATCACAAATAGATAGGATCCAGGGACAGGATAAAACAATTGTGTCAAGTTTACATGCGAAAGAAAGGAAGGGGGTAGGGATATGGAAGGAGATTCAGGGGTCGTACACCAGACAAAGTATAGCAAGGAGGAGGCAGGGATATGGAGCTACTATATAAGGGGTTGGGGCGGGTGTGGGGGCTATCTAATAATAGAAGGGACCGGCGTGGGGTGGGGTGTGGTGGGGTGGGGAGCCGACAAAACAGAAAGGCTGAGCCGAGAGGAAATTCTGCCAGTCGGTGGGATCACCAGACCGTCTCAGCACCGCCTTCTTCTCCACAGCAGCAGACATGGTAAGCTAACAGAAGCCATACACACACATTCTGTTTATTGTCCATGCCAGTGCTACAAACAAAGTGCTCTCTTGTAGTCATACATACAACATCCACACGGGACTTCGACACGAGATGGTAAACAGAGTCAATCACATTTAAAAATCTTTTCAGTAAAGATATCCTGGTAAATGAGAACTGGGTTAGATGAAGAAATATTAGTTTGTAACATCGTGAACCAGAATAAGAAACGCACACCTAGACATAGAACTTACATGATTTTGGTTGAAACATTGAACCTGCATGTTTCATCTGAGATTTGTGAAAGTGTTAACAATGGGCAGGTTATAGCAGATGTGAACATTTTTTAAAATGACAGCGTTCATTTTAATATATTCGGAAAGAACTATTAAACACAAAGGACTTTGACATTTTCCGAAACTAAACAGTTTTTTTAAGAAAATATTCACTGCTACAATGATAGTTTCCAAAAACAAGTGGATGTACTTCTAGTTTTTCTTAAATGCCTCATATTCCTGTGAGGAATGTTTTTTGCTGTAAAGCGAAACAATCCCTTTTTTAAACAGAACAGTAGTTTTATTAAAAATCAATAAGGATTCAAAAACAGTTTTACTTTTATTTAAAGGGATAAGCCTTAATTTCCACCCTGCATAAAAAACATACCCCACACATTGTGACAATCAGATATTATTTCCCTATTTCATTTATAAGTCAAATAAATTCAACATTATATTTCAATTTCAAAATCCCATTATAAACAATTGAATTTTTTTCAAAGAGCATAAAAACATACACAAAATTATCAATCTGGTATTAGAATAATTCTGTCATTTGAACATACTATAATAACTCGGACATTTAATGTTTAATTTAGTTATTATTTGTTACGCTTTTTATTTTAAACTTGGTTATCATTCACAGTATAATGCAGCTATTAATTTTCTCAATAGGATTGATTGTCCTAAAGACATGTACTTTCAATTTGTTTTTTATTCTTGAGAAACAAATCTTTAATTGCTATTAATGTTATCCATGCAAAAACAATTTGTTTACAAAATGAACCAAGTACACAGTACACAGTGAATAAGAAACGTGTCTGGTTGGTTCAAATAAACCCGCCACTATCAATGTGGGATCACAGCGCTTCGGGCGGGTTTCATTTGAATCACCTATTTCATTGGCGCAGTTAAAAGTTGGAGCATTCACATTTAGACAATGAACAACGTTGATATTTCACCTGTGAAAATTTCATTCGTTTTATTTTTTTCGAGAACAATTTACGAGAGGAATGAAACTTGGAACATTATATATTAGTTTAATTAATTAATAGAGGGTAATTAATTAGAATAGGTACAGATAAATAGCAACAAAAATAAAATAAAATATACTAAACTTAGCTTATAAGAAATGAAAAAGATGTATCAGTTATTAGAAACGATTTAAAAACTAAATATAGAAAACAGAAATACATACTTCCTACACTATTTTAACGATATACGTTTGTCCTATTTTTAATCTGAGCTAAGAGTACATCTAAAATTAAACAAGGCCAAATTTAAAACCCATTTTGTTTTCACAAGATTGTTCAGTCAATTATTTGGGGAGAATTATTAATGCTATTTTCGTAACCGCGATATATTAGTATAGTTATATTTGATACGAATTTATGTATATCGATTGGTAATCGCACCAGAATTTTCTGTAAATTCCAATCTGTTAAGAATGAGATATCAACATTCTTAAGTCAGCACGTAGTGCGACTAGTTTAATAAAAGGGAACAAGGTAACAAAAATGTGTAAAGCATAGACTGGAAGAGTCGCAAATTCGGGAGGGGGTTTAAAATAGGCGTACCGCCATGAGAATCCTTTGGGTGGAGTCCAAACGCTTTTTGGTCGGTTGCCAACTAAGGCCTACTACCCGCATTTGGTAGCTGGGAAATTTGAGTTCTATCTATAAACTCTGCCCCCACTCTTACGCGATCCCCCTATTACTCGATATGTCGTCAATCACCGTCCTCGATTGACCTCTGTCAATGATAGAACTTACCTGTGACATTTTATCGATGCCAAATAAAATCATCTTCGTTAGTGCACTCCCTCGGACTGTCAGTTCGATCTCTCTCTGCATCGAAGCAGGGTTCCGGAACACTTAACACCAGTTGACCAGTTAATCCCTTAGTTGAAATGAAAGAGAAAGTAAGTTTGCACTTAGGAACAATTAGGAATCGGTCCTCATAGAACCATTAATGAACGGTACCTTAACTAGGGCGAACACTTTACTACACTTCTACATTATATTATATTATAAATTATATCGGGGCTTTTCTATAATTGAAATTTTTTCAATCCGCGAACGCTTATGAACCTTAATCCGAATATTTGCATAAAAGGTGTATCTTTTTCAAATAAACAATCCCGAACTTCCGGGTCTGGTGCTCATACGCGTACTAGTTCTTTTTAATTCAAATTTTCAGCCAACATAGCCGACATTGGATAAATGATAGTTGCGCTTTAATTTATTTCATTCGGTTAGGTAGTTCAAAGGATTTACTAATGCTAATGCTACTAATAATGTAGGGTGACAAGACAGAAAAGGAGAAGAAGAAGAAGAAGAAGGTAAAGGAAGAGGCGGCGCCGGCTGAGGCCCCAGCTCCCGAACCTGAGAAGGCCCCCGAGCCTGCGGCTCCAGCGGCCCCTGCCAAGCGACCATCTTCTAAGGGCAGCAAGAAGGCCAAGAGGAGCGGATCATCTGTCTTCTCCATGTTCTCTGAGTTCCAAGTTGCCGAATTCAAGGAGGTAACACCTATTTGAGAAACATCATTAGCTTCCTTTATTCTCGGGAACGTTAACTACAAAAAACTGAAGTCGAATCACCAATATTTTCATTAAATATCACTCCCTTTTGGACAGAGTAACGTTGCCTATTACGCAACCATTGCGCCACGTAGTCTAGTCGAATAAAAATAGTTGTTTGATCCATTTGATACCAGTTTGAACTGTCGATATTAAGAGAATTACCGGATTATTACGTAAAGTAAACGTTGGGTATATTAAAGGGTTAATATTTACGTTTAAAAACTCCCGATATACTATCACAAATACGGCTATCGTCTCCATTTCGTAGAAAAAAGACGAGACGATTATTCGAGAATCCGCCGTATTTTATCGCTGAGAACGAACGAATATGATAGCTGTTTGATTCGTCATTTAGGGTTTCTCCCTGATGGACAAGGACAAGGATGGCATCTTGGGCAAGGAGGACTTGAGAGCGACCTGGGATCAGGTTGGCAAGTTGGTCACCGACAAGGAGCTTGATGAAATGCTCACCGAAGCCCCTGGCCCAGTCAACTTCACCCAGCTTCTCACCCTGTTCGCCAACCGTATGTCTGGAGGTAAGTGAATTTTCTCTTCTCGCTATTAATAGCGGACAGTTTGTACATTCGACAAAAGACCCGGGGCGAAAGAATCGGGACGGAAAACGGAACGTGCTCAAGCGAGAAAACTAAATTGTTCTGTATAATTTTCGTAAAAACTACACGCACTTCAATGCGCGTTTTCAGAATCGAGCTCTTGGAGTAATCTAAAATCAAACGGGGGGTTCGAAATAGACGCGGGCAGGAGCCACGCCCTAGTTAACAGTCTAAATATACGAAAGGGGGTACAAGAAATGGGCATCGTCCCGGGAACGTGCAGCATCTGAAAATAGTTGCCTCCTATAATCGGTCTTCTAATTAAATGCCTTTGTTCTTTATAAAAATAAATAGGTCTTTCTACTTTCTTTAACGAAAAGAAAAAAGAGATTAAACATAACGGTATTATTTATCTATAGATTTTCTATAATTAGATCATTCTTCTAACATTAATAGAAATAAAAAATACTATGGGTACAAAAAGTGAGTTAATACAATTTCTTAATGTTTCAACTTTGTGTAGGGATATTCTGAAAACTTATAAAATATAAAAGTAAATGCTAACCATTAAACAATCATTAACATAATTCTGAATACAAATGTGTATTGATTGGACTTATATTTAAATTGCGCGAAAGTATAATTTATTTTAAGCAAAATATATTTGATGCTGCTTCGTTTTAAAAAACATAAGTATTTACTTCCAGGATGCACGATTTGGCTTCTGATCGAGCCAACTCTAGTTCGAGATTTACTAAATGATAAATTCTTATCCTTACTTATTCTTAATTCATACTTTTGTCCTATTCATAGTAAACTCCCCGTGGAATGGAATCAGAAAGTCTGTATCGTAAAACAACAAATTAGCAAACAATTATTCATTGCAGGTTCCGATCCCGATGATGTCATCAGGAAGGGTTTCATGGCATTCGACAACAACGGCCTTATCAACAGCGATGAGTAAGTATTTTCTCAATTACCTTGTTAAACATTTTATCCGTTCCAGTGTTTAAAATGATGTTATTAAATAAAGGGGATAAAAACGTCAATTAAAAATTATAATTAGAAAAGTTAGCACAGACATCACTCCACTCGAGATTGTTCGAATACATGAATGTCTCGCTACGATTGTAATGATTAAACAGGGATTACATATTGGCGCGTGTTCAGTAGTTTTTATTTCCGGCGAACGCAAGTTTTTAATATTGAACGTTTTATCGATGGGGAAATAATTACTTCACGACAGATCTAAACTGTCTTATCTGTTCTTAGGCTTAAACACGCTCTGGTGACCTGGGGAGACAAATTCACCAAGAAGGAGGTGACAGACGCGTACGATGCCATAGACCAGGCGATCGACGACAGCGGAATGATTGACACCGAAGCACTCATCCAGATGTTGACCGGTGCCAGCGAAGAGGAATAAACTTAACATCACAGCTTACAACTTCTTCGCGACTCCTCCCTTTAGCGAGCGAGACCAACTGTCGGCCGATCATGGCCCTACCAAACTGAACACCTTAACGCCACTCGCCGACTTGACACAAAAAGAAGCATAAAAAAATGTATTATTTTTCAAGCAAGATTCCAAGAATACCTTTGTAATACCTGTTAGTATAAAAAATAACATCTGTATAATAAACAATAAAGAGAACAACCTCTTTAACAATCTTTTTGTTTCTGTTACTATCCTTTAAAACCAAACAATGTTAAGCAATTAAGTTGTTTCAAGCATAATTTGATGTCTATATTATATTTCAGTAGCAATGTTCCTAATGAAGTATTATTTTTCATTAGTGACTAGTAATTAACCTTTAATTTATATGATTTCTGTTCCTAGCACATTAATATTGAAATATGTACTTCTTAAAGAATTAATCATTCTTTATAATCTATTAATAAAATAGAATATAAAATTTTAATAATATATTTGGGAGGAGAGAATTAGTCATTATTAACTTCAGGCAACACACATGTGGATAGATGTATGGACCCAGCACATTACTATAATCTATACCTAAGTTTAGATGATATGGTTCCCATAGATTTAGGATTGATAAGGACAATTGTGATTTTTTCAATCCTTCTGAATCCATACTAACATTTAATGCTAGCTAATAATCTACATGCAATTAGATAATTAATTACCTCCCCTGAAATGTAATTATTGGCATGATCATTTCTTGCAAGTCTGTTCTGAGACCATGCTGAGCAGTTTGGCAGTTTTTCAATTTTTTTAGCTGTCAAGATGCAAAATTTAGGTTCATAACATTGAGATGTCCAAGTATTTATAGCATTCTTTAAAAAAAGACACTTCAAGTAAGCCAAATAAAATTTACCTGGGACAAATATAATTGTGGATGTAGCTTTGTAACAGGCACCATACCATTTTTATAACTCCTTAAAATCAGTAAGTTTTTATACTGTTATGCATTTTTTAAACAAGTTTTATAAATGTGTTCAGGAGTGTGAATAACAGGATAAAATAAAACTACTGGTCACTTTCACTTAGTTTATATTTCATTAATGCACTTAATAATTATTAATCTCCTAAAATGACATACTGTAATGAATACAACAGTGTATTAATGGTAAAAAACGCATATTATTTATATTAATATCTTTTATCTCATAGAAGAAAAGGTTGTGAATAAAAAAAATCAAAGGAAGAACAAAGTTGGTAGCTTCTTTTTTTAGTAATTTTATAATTTTTTTCTTTTTATTCCTATTTTTATTAACACAGCGATGCCTGAGACAGTCAAACTCTACGATAGAGGTAGAGGTAGCCAAGTTCCTTGGGAGGATTTTCTGAAAGAGCAACTTTTTCATCGTTGTAGATGACCCATTGGTCATCCCTTAGTATGTGACAGACATAGTGGCCCACTGATGATGATGAGCCCATGTGAGATATGAATGCAACCAACTGATATTCTGAAAAACAAAATGTCAAATATGGATGAAAAATAAAATAAAGTAATTCAATTCAATAACTGCCATACATTTCATATCTTTTAACTTTACGATCTCCTAAATAACAGAAAAGCATTTTTTGGAAAAAATGAGCAAACATTTTATTAATTCGTATTAATGTAGCTCTACATTCATAGATACTTTTATGCAGAGTCCACAAATCCATGATTACAAACTAACTCTACTATGGAAGGAAATAAATGCTTTTGAATGATAATAAACTAAACAAACATGAACAAATAAATTTGTCTTTGCCACAATGCCCAGTTTGGCTTAAAATATTTGGTTATACCACTCTATGCTATAAATAATTACATTATATTTCTGATATAATAGAACAGAATAATCTCATGAAGTGTAATAATCATAAACAGAACAAAATGATATTAAATCCAATACTGACTACTAGATGAATTATCGACTTGGTGATCATTATTGGTAGCCATTGCCTGGGTACCAACTGGCTCCTGCTCAACTTCATCTCTGTCCTCCTCGCCAGACCTGCTGAATATCCAATCGGCGGCACGTTCTACATTGTTGTTGGTTGCTTTTAAAGCCCTTATTGCTTGAGGTCTTGTGAAACCCATAGCCATTATCATCTCCACAGCATCTTCTTTTGGCACAAAAGCTGGAAAGAAAAAACCGATTACCGCCACTGCTGAGTTGCAATTTCTAATTCGAGGAGATATAGTCAAGTATAATTTATATACTAAATATATACCCATTTATGACTAACATCAATGCCTGAGCCACTGAGGCCCCCAATTTAATCTAAGACTGGGCATGACCAAGGAAAATTATACACATCTTCTATGCCATTTAGAGTACAAAACTTCTGGATCCCACATTTTATAATTAAGGCTTTATAAAATTAGATACTGTCGAATGTACCTTTGGCCTGCTGTGCAGATTCGGTGCCAGGTGGTACAAAAGGATCGGATAAGTCTGGGTCTGCGATATGCTCCATGAGCCAATTAGTAGCCTGTTCGATGCCCCTCGAATCAGTGAAATAGACTGCTTTCTTTGACGCTTCTAGGGGAAAACCTATCTCAACGAGCTTGTCCAGCATCTGCTGGTCGAGTACAGGTTGAGGTGGCGCCTGCGACAGCTCCGGCAAGGGCTCCTCTCCCGGCTGCAGCCCATTACCCCTCATGCTGCTCAGGTCAAGCTCGTCAGGCATTTCAACAGCGACATCCAACTTTATTGGTACCCAGTCCTCACGTAGCATAAACTTCTTCAGGTGAATCATGAGAAATTCAGGAAAAGTGGCTAACCTTGTGGTTCTAAAATATAAAACATTTCTTCTCAAAATAATTGTATAAGACCTGTATATTTATTCTATAAACAATTATTGAAGAATGGTCATGATGATGTTAGAAACCTGCCACTTATCATTCCCACTGGAACTCCTTATTCATGTCTACAGATTAAATTAATGTAAAGTACATGACATTACTCACTTGCGAGCTGTTGTTTTTGAGTTTATGGCAGATGAATAGAACTGTTCGACTGTTTCTACTTGCGTAAAACATTCCAAACATGAAAGCAACTTTATTCGTGGCCGTACCACTTCACCAGGTTCCCTGTATTAACATATGAATTAGACAATAGATAACAAATACGTATATAAAAAACAAATAATATCAAATTTGTCACATCTGAAATAGTATTTTTTATACAATATAAAAGTGCTACAATTCACTTACTGACTGTAAAAAGAAAAACATTTGCAGTTGAATTAAGAAGGATGTACGAATCCAGTCACATAAGCTACAGTCAACTCTAAGTTATAAAGTTTGTGCTTATATAAATGTAAACTGTTTCATTCTTGGATAAGTTAAAACAAAAAGCTTCCAACATTTTAATAGTTCAAATTTAGTACCCTGTTAAATATTTGTCTTTTCATCTATTACAAGCAGTGTGAATACTATATAAAAAATTCACTTTCTGCCAGACAAAGTATATTTGTTCATAGAAACTTACAATTTCTCAGCAGATGCTTTCTTTGCTTCATAAGCAGCAAGTTCTGGTTTGTTAATGGCAGCAGATAACGGTATGGGAAGTGGGAGACAGTACTCTGTCCTGTAGGTGTATTTGACTTTGCCACTTGAACCACACTGTATCCTATCCTCTACTTTCAACTTAAAACATTCTGATGGATCTATCTGACCCCGACTGCTCCTCTGTAATACCAAACTATATTAGTATTACTCAAAATTATGGAGTATGACTTAGGCTCTATAGCTGGCCATATTCCACAAATGTCCAGTTTGTTTATTTAATGCAATAATACATTTACCTAATCTAAAAATTAAAATAATCACTTTAACAATTTTATTTAGCTAAACTAAATTTCAATAAGACAAATTATTCATTTGAATGTGGTCATTTAGTACATGTGAGCTGGTAATCACATTTTCTAAGTTAATTGTATTGTTGTTTAATTTTTTCACTGTGAAAAAATATTCATTGTACATATGTACCATATAATAATAAGCATAAAGGAAGTGGAAACATTTATGAATCAATTTATTTAATTTTTATTTCTGCGTTTCCTAAAATGTAATTGAAATTTAATTTATAAATAAAAATTACTCAAACCTGAACTGTTGTTATGAAATGGAGGAAGAACTCTTGAGCATCCTGTTGATGTTTTGTGGAAAATACAGGATGTCCTCTCCCAATGAGATTCTTAAACATCTGAGGTGCTATTGGGGGAATAATTTTCTTCTTCTCTGAGCCTTCTGGTGGTGGTCTTGAATATTTGCCAGATAACAGTCCTGTTGCAAGTTTTGCCCTGTATTTAAATACAATTATACATAAAATGTTTCTTAATTATAAAAACAAAATATAAGGTGACAAATGCTTGTTTTTGAAAAATCTATAACCATACATAAATAAAACATATACAAATTAATAGATGATGGCAAGCAGCAGAAACAGGACAAGACGGGTCCAATGATTGGAAAAACTATGGCATTAAAAAACCTTGCACACTACCAAACAAGAATTCAAAAGTAAAAATTTATAACTTAATAAATAAAGTTTGAATTCCCATTGAATCAGGGGATGAATTTATAAATTGATTATATTATAGTCTACAGATAAGTATGATGTAATAAAATCAATATATCTATTTGACTTGCATTAGTAAATTCAAATGTAATGGTTTATTAAGGAATGCTAACTTTATGTTCAAATATATGAAGATAATATAAAACTGTATGTACAGCACAAAGTAAAGCTTGAGTGCATGAGTGCTTTGACTTACATTTGAATATTAACATCTTCAGCTGGATCTTGAGGAGCATTTTCAAATATTTCAGGAGCGCTATTAAAGTATCTGGAAGGAATACAAAAAATAAATCTAAATAATACCTCCAATAAAATACAGCAATATATCCAAATTGAAACAATGAATATATAAAAGAGAATAATGTTTTCTTCTAGGTTTTCCACTAATTCAAAGAGTAACAACAAATTTTATTAAATATAACATTATAATTTATTTACAGAAATTATTTATTTTGAGAATAAATAAAAGAATGTTTTGTGGTACAACAAAACATGTTCCATTAAAGATTTCTTACCTGTTTATAAAATTAGGGATTGAGAAGACAACTTGAATAACTGAATTTAGATAACATGAATTACCCATGTTAGCTAAACCAGTATATCCTGGACCATAAACTGGCTTCAGTTGGGTTCCAGCTTCTTGTAAAGTTGACCACTCCCCAAATCTCTGGTTCAGATCAAGTTCCAACTCTGCCATACTCTTCTCAGTCTGCACAAAAAGTTAAAATTATCACAATGAAATATTTTGTTCGAATTCACAAAATAAACTCATACAAAAATTTATACTTTTAACAAATATAATTCCAATCTAAACTTAAAAAAAGTGAATGATCAATTATGAAAGGTTATTAAATGCTTATGTGTCATTGATTTAAGGACAAATTTTAATTTTATTTAATAAACGAACAAGCAATAATAATTCATTCAATATTTTACTAAGATAATATAATAGTTGTACAGCAACAGCATAACAGCAACATAATATGATTTAACAAATATTAAAGTTGTGTACATATTTCTGTTACATGTAAATGCAGATTTCCTCTTGTAAAGTAGTAACAGAATTTATAAAACAAATTCAATACTACTTTAACTAAGTGAAACGGTTTAATCACTGTAATTATTGTCAAATTAAATATACATTTTTGTAGAATACCTTCTCTAAGTTTTGAATGTTGATGCCAAAATGGGCCAGATGTTGTACAAGATAGGGGTCCTCAACCATATCATCTTCATCATAACTGTAAACATCTCCTTTACCCTCTTTAGTTATTGTTCCAAGCTTAACAGCTAGTGGATATCCTGTAATATCCCTTAGTATAAATTCACTGGTATTATTACACAGTATATATTATTCATATAAACACAAAAGTAAGAGTAATTCATCATAAATACTCATTCATTGACTCAACTTTTTCCCCAATGCACACATACCTAATCATATATCATTAAGCTAACCTGTTTCCTTATAATGTTGCAAGGCATGTTCATTACCACCACTCCCATCATAGAACCTTCTACCACAAAGTATTGAACCATCAGTGAGGTTCAACCAAAGGTTGTTTTCCAACTGACACTT
The DNA here is from genome assembly GCA_019843655.1 of Lethocerus indicus. Taxonomy (NCBI): domain Eukaryota; kingdom Metazoa; phylum Arthropoda; class Insecta; order Hemiptera; family Belostomatidae; genus Lethocerus; species Lethocerus indicus. The sequence continues at coordinate 9,905,627 of JACDQD010000004.1, forward strand.
CTCACATTTCCATCCACTAGGTGGAACTTTGACATTATTGTCTAATTGGACAAGTTTAGCAGCATGCCTAAATGTTACAACCATCAAATCAGTTTCATTTTCCAAAATTATAAACATTAATTGTATTATTTTAAGGGTGGATAATATAAAGAGGGTTTACAAAAAGAAGAAAAGATATAACACATAGTGTGTTTTCTATATAATACATTCAACATTAAAATAATATCAACAATAAAAAACTGGTTTTCTTACTTAGTTGCAACACGTGCTTCACCGTCCCAAGTACCAGTCAATGCCTCGACTTCAGCTTTTTTCAATGCAGAATCTGCATCTAAAATAGCTTGTACCGCAGTGTTTATCTAAAATTATAGGATAACATTGTACGAAACAATTATCTCTTGATATTAATGTAATAGCATGTAGAGAGTTAAACTAACAATGGTGGGTAGAGTGTCGTTGGGCCAAGGTATAGAAGTGAATTCTGGTAACATGACTATTGCCATTGTTTCTACTTTTTCAATAGTTTTACTGTCAGGATCAAAACCACCTTCCATCCCAATTGCCAGTCTTGTAACCTTCCTCTCTGGTCCATCCCCCTGAGTGTCTTCAATCTGAGACAAGAATAGGTTCATTTGTATTATCATGTTGTTTAATAAACCTGCCTCAATAAAAACTTATTAATTATTAAAAGATTTTCATTCAATGTTTTTTAACATATGAAATTTCAATCACAACCTCAATTGTCATTATTCATTACCATCATATCCTTATATCTAACCTCAAAACAATCCCTCTTGATATGAAGGTAGAGAGCACTTCCTGTTTTCCTGTAATGTCTTTCCACATGGTCTCTTCCTAAACCCAAAAATGTCTGAAGACAAACGTACAAGCCTGTTTCACAATCCTAAAACAGGGTAAATATTGAGATTTCAAAATTATTAAGTTTACTTTAAAAAATGGCTAATAATAATAACTACAACATAATTAAATTGTAACAAATGGGAGTACAGTAAAAAAGGGTAAGAATAAAGATTACAAAAATTAAATTAACAATAACACTTTATAATTATGAAAATAATTCCTATGAAAAAGATAAAAATGTATTCACAATGAATTAATTATATCTCCTTAAATTGAATATTAAAAATATATATCCTTACTTACTTATGAACCTGATTTTGTGAATTTTAAATAAGGATAAATATTAAATTACCATTCTTAATTTAAATCAAGAAATGTTTAACATAAAGGAGGCATAATATTATGAAATTAATTATAAGCAGAAATAAATACAAAAATAGTCTCTAAATAATATACATAATTTAAAGCAAGACCTCATATTAGCTTATAAATAGAAAAATGTAAAAAAGGGCATGAATATTTAATGAACTTATGACTAGAGTTTCTTTAATCCAAACAAAGTTTCCATATTCCAGCATGAAAAGAAATTATCCAATTGCAATAAATCAAAAACTTATAACATTTAAATTGTAATAAGTAATCATGGCAAGGAAGTGTTTCTGGGATAGTTTTTGGGTTTGCACTAATAATAGTCAAATGAATCACACTTCATTTATGGAATCACTACATGTACAAGCTAATCAGAGATAGTAGAAGATTGTTGTAAACTAAACCAAAAGTTAACATTATTATAACATAAATTCCTTACTTAAAGGTTTAAAACCTTGAGGTACTTAAGCACTGAGAAACAAAAAGGTTTAAAACCCATAGGATTATTATAGTGCCAGCTAATAGTGTTAAGGTCCAAAATTACCAAGTAAGAGATATAAGTTAAATTCAATAGAAACTGACAATAGATTGCATAATTCAATAATTAATCCCTAAATGTCAATGCTTATTAGAATATGTTTTTACTACAAATCAATTTATCTGTAATGAATGGTAAGGATAACCGTGAAATTACCTCCAATGAATATGCACTTACCGGGGTGTCGAAAGAATAAACGCATTCATCTTTGTATATTTTATCAGAGGGTCCAGGCAACCTTATTTTTGGAAGGTGAGCCTCCAAAGAGGGTATTCCGCTCATTCTTGCTTCTGCCTCTCGGAAAAAAGACAGAAATCCAAATAATCACTATCCTCGACAATTTAATTTACTCGAAAAGGACTAGAAACATTCACAAACGCATACAGAACCTCTTTCACGCTTCATTCCCGGTCCTAGTGCCAACCCATTCACACTGAATGTCTTTGCTAAACTTGAAAATATGCAAATTAATTATAGATTGTCTTACCGAAGTACGGTAAAATTATTTCAGCCAAATTAATAGTACCAATTACTAAAGTGATTCATTTTTAATTGAAGTATTCATTGAAAATAATATTTTCGAGCCTTCTCTTAGCACAACTTATAAACACCAATTTTATTGTTTTATTTTGTGATCTTTAAAATTAGTAATTTATCAGAGTACTCAAATGAAAATCAGCATTACTTTGCACGCCTTACTGTTTTTCTTTGACTATAAGTCATTATAATAATTCGAAATTCATCTTTCTTTTTTGTTATTTATTTCACGTATTTCTCTAGATCTTACAAAATACAATTTTATCGATATTTATATAAATATTCATTTTTTTCAGTGCAAATAATACTAAATTATAAGTGTAATACAGAAATGAAAATAAAACTACAACTGCAAAACTGTGACGGTTGGCTGCCCTTATTAATCGACTCAAAGCCCAGCGTCTTTGGAGGTTATTTCTTTTTGTCGCGTGTTCGCTGATCAGCATCTGGCGCAGCGTAAGTTTTAAGTTCTGTCTTACAGTTTAGTGCATCTGTTACTTTAGCAGTTTTCCGACAGATATCCACAATGACCAATTCAAAGGGATACAGGCGAGGCACGAGGGACCTCTTCTCGAGGAAATTTCGCAAACATGGGGTGATCCCTTTGTCGACCTACATGAAAGTGTACAAAGTCGGTGATATAGTGAATATCAAGGGAAATGGCGCCGTTCAGAAGGGTATGCCCCACAAGAGCTACCACGGTAAGACGGGTCGCGTGTTCAACGTCACTCAGCACGCCCTTGGTGTCATCGTCAATAAGAGAGTGAGGGGAAAAATCCTTGCCAAGAGGATCAACATCCGCGTGGAGCACGTCAACCACTCCAAATGCCGCGAGGATTTCCTCAAGAGGGTAAAAGAGAACGAACGTCTGAGGAAAGAGGCCAAGGAGACAAATACTTTTATTCAGCTGAAGAGGCAGCCCGCACCTCCTAGACCTGCCCACATTGTCAGGGTGAAAGAGGAACCCATCGTGTTGGCTCCAATTCCATATGAATTTATTGCATAAAAATTATACACTTTCTTATATCATTTTGTCATTTGTACCAACACTGTTCCTCAAATGGCAATAAATTGTTTATAAACAATATGTTTTTTTAATCTAAATTACCATTTAATTTCTTTTTAACTGTAAAAAAATTGATTTTTGGGCCACTGAGGTGGTTGGAGTCCACCCTAGCGGAGATGATGGAGGCTAGCTTCACATTTTCCATAGGTGTTAGCCTGTAAGTCTATTAGTAGGGCCTAGTAATAGTAAGTTTCCTCCATATATAGCCTTAGTTGGTGTCTGCACTTACAAAGGCTGGACTTAAAAAGTTTACCCTAAGTTGGGTTCTAACATAGATAAGCAGATATTTAAACACTACAAGCTTAATGCATATAATGTGACATATGCATATACACTCATAAAATAAAAAAATTACTAACAATGATAACAAATAAAATAAGCCATTCTATTAATAATAATATATAAACAGTTTATTAATACCTTTGTGGATGTTTTCAAGCAAATTTCAGGATGGGTCATTCATCATGATCAATTAGTAGCTTTAAGTGAATAAACAAAAAAGGTTTCTGTGGTAAGAATTTGGATTATTACTAACTTCCAATAAGATCACATAGTACTGTGTGTGGGGACAACTCAAGCAGCTGGTGTTGAACTGAGGTCTGTTGTAGAGTGAGTTCCATTATCAGGGTCTGGTCCTGATTAAGAAAATTATAAATGACAATAATATATTAGGCTCTATAACGTAAACAATTCAACAGGAAACAGGTTTGAACAAACTCAGAATAGGACATGATGCACTTTCCACTGCTACTAAATACACCACCACAAAAATGGAATACTATTATAATAAGTATGGAACATATTTTTACAGTGAAAATTATGTAACATAAATAGAAGTTCATTTAAAACTTTGTGCCTGCAAACAATATTAAATAATATAATTATAATTTAATTATAGTGTATATTAAATAATGATACTAAATCCATAAAGGGACTTCAAGTTCTTCACAGAAAATAACAATATATAAAAACAAATCATAAGACTCAAACTGATATGGAACTTTAAGATACTCTATATATAACTTTCCCTCACAATTTTATTTGTGGCTTTAAGCTAATAACAGCAAATCTGTGTGATATTTCACCATATACAATGGTGTGGTAAGTTTCAGGTTAAGGCATGTTCCCTTGCATTCTCATTGAAATGTTTTGTTTTTCGTCACCTTCCAAAGTAAAGGTATGATCATATCTTTTTCTAATTTGTTTTTGAATTACAAACATCTTATAAAATAGTTATCTAGCTGGTTAGTGAAGTAATAATTATGAATAAATCATTGCAATATCAAATATGTACAAATAAAATTTGTATGTTTTTATATTTATTAGCAAGTACAAAAAATAAATGTTTTATAACCTTGTCAAGAATTATTCATATTGCAAGTTATTTCTAATGTATTTAAAAAAACCTTTACTTTAATTTGAATTGCAAGCTTTCTTGAAAAAAATAGCTTTTTGTGCATCAGCCAATAAATAATTTGCACTTATTGTATCTGGAGTATTTATCCTGGAATATTAATGCTTTTCCCTGGGGCAATTGCAGTCAATAGCAGTGACATTAGCTTTGTTGTACTAAATTGGTAGTAGAGGTCATTGGAGTAGTAAATAATAGATTTGTTAATAATAAATAATAATGTCGATATCTTACTTACAAATAATGGTAATAAACCTTCAGCAAATAAGCCTTTCAAGCAAGGGTCATTCTGTAGTTCAAGTGATTGATACAAGATACTGCCACACGTTAAGCCTGTCCGATACTGCTATCTAGCGACAAATGTCCAAACTATCAGATTACGTACGCTCCTGCTTATGTTCCGGGCAATCCGCGTTCTTTGGGAAGACATTTGGTACAACAGTTGGTGAGGCGTTTTGCTTATTCAAGTTTTTTCTATTTTTGGACTTCCAACAAACTCTGATCCAGTCGAAGGTTAATAAGTCTCTTCCCGACTGGAACTCTCGAATCAGAGCACGCTTTGGAAACAGGGCCTATAACAGATTTTGGTAACACAAAAACAATGAAATTATCTCTAATCCAAAGAAGATTATTATCAAGTACCTGTTTTTATTTCTGTGTATGGTCTAGGGATGGACTATATTGTTTTCCACATTCACATTATTTAGCATGGATTTGTTTAGTGTATTTATTGTGGTACTCTGTTTCAATTGTATATTTTATATCTATGTTGTTTGTCAAAAAAACATTGTTACTTATATTTTTTGTCACATTGAAGAAATTAATAATAATCAAATGATTACTGTAATGATTGTTTACAATTATAGTTCTGGACAATAAATTTTAGATCATGAATGTTGAACTTTGTATGAATGTAGGATTAAAAATAAATGGAGAATCAATATTCTTTTGTACAACAGGTCATTCTTTTATTATAAGTATAAAAGTAATAGCATTTTCAATATGTTGTAACATTTGTATTATTATTTCTTCCTTGGCATTCTCTTGGTAGAAATAATATCATCTTGACAGTAGGTTTAATCTACATTATTACATATATTTAAGAAACAAATTTTCTTTTCATTTATATACAAAAGCTGCTTATAAGAACCATTGGTTCAGGCAAAAATATTTAGTTACAATATTCATAAGTACAGTCTTTTAAGTAAACATGTTATTTTACAAAATAAAATATATATATATATATATATATATATATATATATATATATATATAAAAGGTTATAAACAACATATTTACAATTTCTTTTTTATGTAGAAGTAAAATATTTCTGTTGATGTATATTTCATTTTAAGTGTACATATATGTTAAACACCATCCGTTAGTGTACCATAAGATGAATATTTTTCTTTACTGTTAAATGTTACAGTTCATGGTGTTCCTTCTATTAATAGTAGTTATGGTGTATTAACATACTTATATTGATTTTAAGCTTTTCAACTGGAAACTCCATACTTTAGCTAGTAAGAGGGACACAATTAAAAAACAAGGAAGTAATTTTTAAATGATATAGTTTTCGTGATTTAGGTGCCAATAAAGTTCAGTTAGATGACATACATTCCTATGAAATAAAAATTTAACCGGTAAGAGAAATGCCTTTTTCTATAAGAAACATTTCCAATTTATTATTAAGGGATAAAAATCTGTTTATTAATTTTTATGTGTATGGTTAATACACATTGAAATTTGTGTACATGATACTACAAGTTTACATATTTTAAATCTAGTTTGATCCCTCTTCTCAAGACACTTTTAAAGAACTTAAGTAATTTAAAAAATAGTAATAAATACAAAACCAATTTCAGAAAACTTTTATATTCATCCTTTTATACTAAACTATATATTACTACATATATACAACTTATACGCATATTTAATAACCATATATATTTTTATACAAGAACATACTACTACTAATTTAGGTCAAATATGTCAACCATACAAATAACAATTTACACGAAATTTTATACCAGCTCTTCAACTTCTCACCAATTCATCATTATGACTAGCTCTCTACAATGAGATGGAAATATGTATAGGATATTTCTCTGGTATACAGAAGGCATTTGGGTATATGAAAGCCAAGTATGATTAAAAAATATTTCCTTTGTGTTACAACTCATCGACACAAAAAAATGTGCCTTACATTTATAAAATGTATTTATTCATTGCTAGCATATTTATAATGAGTACTCATTACTAATTTTCGACAGGCCAACATTATTCAGAAATAATTATACATCCATCACTTACAAATAAACCCTTGCCTTGTACAAATTTAACAAAATGAACATTTTTGTTTTTCAATTCAACAAATTAATATTTTCACCGTGAGTACAATAAAGTAAAAAATGTCTATGATAAACAATTATAACACATAGCGTACATAATAATAATAATCAGATACTGGACTAAAATGAAAATTACGAAATATTTCAGTCATTAAGCATTGTGGGTTTTCTTAAATGCTGAATATGTAACACACATATGAGCCAAGTAAATTTACATAAAACACTCTCCAAACGACTATTACTTTGGTAATCAATTTTTTTTATTTTGCGGAGCACTCATTACGAAAAACAACTCGTGTACCAGGGGAAAGTATAGTATCACAGTTTTCAACGGTAGGCCGGTAAATGGTGGGATGGGAGTATCCTCTTGTAGTCCAACTTATCGGGTTGTCCGAGGGTAAGTAGGGGTGGGTGGCTGAAGGCGTACTGGTGGTGGTTGTAGAGGAGGTTGCAGCTGGTGGTGTTCTTGGTGTTAGTGGCGGAGAGGAAGGTCGATCGGCAGGCGGCGTCTCCGGCGCCGGCCAGGGCGCAGTTCAGCTTCGCGTAGGCCTCGTTCTTCGTCGGCTCGCCCTCCCGCGTCCGTCTCCCGCCGCACCCCGTGTCGTTCTCGTGGTAAAGAAGCGGCAGCAGTTTCTTCTCCGAACTCGAACCGCACTCAGCCCGGTGGTTCTGGACATCCCCACCGCCGAACCCGCTACCCATGCCTACGTCGGGAAACATGTGGTGGTGGTGTTTCTCCCTGAAAGCAAAATTATAAATAAAATATTATACTCTTTTATTTTCTAAATTGGATTTCAAGATTCGAGCTTATGTACTCCTTCTTGTTTTAATATGGTATAAGAACGATTCTAAAAGTTCGTTAAGGTGGATCTCTCCCTGTACCCGCTCGAAAGAATCGATCATAATTTACACGTTGAATGTTTCTCTCTGTTACCCATCCGTTATCAAACAAAAAATTACTCGCCTAGAGATCCCCTAGGTCGGAATTAAGAGACGCAAAAAACAAATCTGTATCGAGAGAATTATTAATGTGAAATGCTTATATAAACTAATTCCGGCTCCCCGTTCTATAGTGGGATATGAATTCGCAGTAATTCCAAACTTAATTCGCCCACAACACCGGTTTCTCATAAATTCGACAGTTACCTCAGTTTGACGCCCAACGGTGTGTGGTGGAGTGTCTCGTGGCTGAGGATCTTGAGGGCGAGAGCTATGAGGACGAGGAGAATGAGAGCGCCGCAAATTGGGACTGCTATGGTGGCAACTTTGAACCATCTTATGTTTTCGTACCCACCACGCCAATCCCCGTGCACTGAACCCAAATCCACGGAACTGCCCATCACGCCGCCAACAGCTAAAATTAAAATTAATAAGTAAAATTGTTTCGTAAATTAGCTCCAGACTTGGGGCGTCATATGCCGCTCTAAACCTCCTGGAGATATTATCTCGTCAAATGAATAGACGAGTTATTTTAAACCTAAATTTCGTGGGCTTCGTGCGAAGTTTAAACATTTTAACCATCATACCCACTGCTTATGTCGTTACATTAAAGCTATGACCTATACAGTAGAAATCTTGAAATAGTAATGAAAATTGCTAATGAATTTGATCGAACGATCTACAATCGAAGAAGGAGTATGAAATTTTACTTAAACTGTAAATGAATTACAATTACAAAAGTAAAGTAAACGTTAAGTCAGTTTTTCAGGTAATTTCAGTTAGTTTCGGAAAAAATTGTTAGTAGATAAAGTTTACCTGGATTTCTATTATATGATTTTTTTATCCATAAAGGAAGTTCGGTGATTTAATTTAAGATCAAGAATTCATAATTTCTTTTTAAGCCGCTAGAGCCGGCTAATTGCTGCTGATTTCAAGCCAAGGTAAATGTTTAAAGTTTGTACATCGGACCAAATTTTTTGGGGACAACAGAAATTAAATTACGGGAATTGAAATTTAGGTCGAAGTAAGTGAAATCAAATAGGGTGCTTATTTTATAAAATGCGTTTGGTTCGCGTAGAAGATAACATGTAGAAGAGGCATATCTCAAGTCGCTGTTAAAACACGAAACGACAATAATTTTAATCGTCCTTTCGGAGCGAGCGGCCGGGTCCGTCTCCGGTTCTTTTATAATTGATTCCGTCCGAGTGAGTTATAAAACCTGTACGGGCATTCCCGAGCGGCAGGGGGACCGGTCTCCGGGAAAGAAATTAAAAAAAAAATTAAATATCGAAAGAAAACAGAAAAAGAATAAACCGAAAGGAACCGGTCTACATTTCGGGGCCGGGGGAAACGAGACGTCGGCGAAACAATGACGCGAACCAAAAGAAGCGGATGGAGAAGACCTCCCCGCACTTCGGATCAAGGTCCAGACGGAATTGTAAATAAGAGCAAAAAGGGGGGAGGATGAAAAAGAATGGAGAGTATGAGAACGGAGAGAGAGAGAGAGAGGGGGAGGGATGGAGAGAGGCCACAGGTGGTACAGTTTTTTCTCTCTTTGGACTGTCATCGTCCTCCGCCGGTTCGGGTTATGTATATATATATATATATATATATATATATATATATATATATATATATATATATATATACAGTGAGGGGGAGGGGGTGGCAGGTCAGGTCGGGCTCGTTTTATTGTTTTTAATGGCCCATTAAATCAGAATCGGGGCTATCTCACGACCCCCACTTACCATTTATTTACTTATCGGGCATTCAAAGACGGGACCCCCGGGGCGATGGGAAAATATTCAACGGGAGAAACTCTTTCCGATAGGCTTCAAAAACCCTAAACGCTCTTTTCTCGGTCGGGATACCACTACTACAATATTCACCGCGAATTTCACAATGACACAAATAACATACCATCATCTCTGTTAATTCAATTACAGATATAGGGACAGAGAAAGAATCAAGAATCGTCGTCAAAAGGTCTCGATCTCAAATTTTAACCTGACCCGTTTTTTTCTCCGAACCTCTTTATATGTCTCTCAATTTCAAAATGAACTATTTTAAACTCATAAATAGTTACATTTATTTTTTATATATAACATAGATGGACTAGCTCGGTGTTCCCAATCCATTATAATCCTGTATGCCTCTATAGACAGAAGTATTCGTAATTAGGCATGAAAACGGAGCATTTTTTACCTTCCATTTGACAATTAGATTCCTACTTAACAGCGACTGTTTTGACGATATCCGGTATATAGCTTATTTAAAAAATCATGTCTTTATTTCTACTAACAATAGACTTACCCAAAATGGTTTCGTTGTACTTGGTTCTGGTTTCTTGGCTGTCTATGTGGTTGCACATGTCCTGGTGACAGCATAGAAGCAAGGAGGAGGGTGGATTGGTTTCCTTGTGTCTGCCCGAACTATTGCTACCATTGCTACTGGGCAGGTTTCCATCTCCGTTCAAACTGCCGCTCGGCACATTTCTACAGAAGTCGTGCTTCTCCCTTGAAAAGAAGTTTGCAAAATGAAAACCCAAGTCGGGAAAAATTTTCACGCATGTTAAATATTTCTGTACATTGCAGTTATTTGTCTATACCACAAAGTGATTATTCTTACTAGTATAATACTTCGAATTATTTTAGAGATATGGTCCGCAAGCGCCACAGAAATAACTCACGCGGTATTTTAAAAACCGGCCATCCCAGAGATATTACTCTAGACAGAAACCAGATATGGTTCGATAGGTGATTATTACATTTGAGTTTGCGAATACACAAAAACTCCATCAATGCTTTATCAATGCGCATTCCGGGAATATAGTGATTAATTAACTAGTGAATGTTTTAATTTGAATGTTACAAGCGCAGATGACATTCAGCTTTTCATGATACAAAAGATGGCCACTTTACTGGATTGCCTGCTCTTTAACAAAATCGTTTAGAAAGCAGTTCATTTATGAAATGAAACTGTATCAAGCAATTTCACGCAGTCGCACTGTTTTTATATGAATACTACGCCAATTTGTCCGCGTCTTAATATGTATATTCCATGTTTACGGAATAATCTGAACACCGGTATTTACATTTATATTGACTGTACGTTACAAAGTTAAATGCGATGCAATGCAGAAGTAAAAGGCAATCGGGGAAATGAGGGCCGGAAATAAACCTACCCTCGGACTCATCGAAATAGGTCATTACTCAAGTTTGCATATAATTGCTGTAATTTGTGCCTCGTCTCACTGGCTCGGTGTTCCGCTAATTACGCTGTTTTTTTCTAATTGGCGGCGCCACATTCAATTATGGACCCAGTGAGAATTCACACGACAATATAAATGTTTTAATTCCTTAAAAAGCGGCGCGGTGCATTGGTAGGTCGGGCTTTAAGAGTATGCATATGAGTCGGCACTGAACGGCTGATTAATGCATTTGCTTTGACATTGAGCGAAACACATTTTACATGAAAAAAGAATATATTTCAAACAGTGATTCGTGCGTCTGCGACTTAGAAAAAAACGAATTATACGCGAGTAAACGCAAAGTGCTAGGCAATAAGTAAATAAATACGTAAGTTGCAAATGTGCAATCTTTAACACCAATTTGCAATCTTTCTTTACAAAACGGGATTTAAATACTGACTTGGGAAGAAGATCTAGGCAGCCGTGAAGGGCCCTGTCGATGTCCATGTTGGTCTGGAGGTCGGAGAAACAACCTTTCCCCTGGGACTTGCACATGTATCCGCTGGTTATGCACTGCATCAGGTTGCAGAAACAGTGCACCACTTCTGAAAAACACAAGCAAATAAAAATAAAAATACAACACTCTATTGTTCCCTGTATAATATCTAGAATATAGTATCATATCATTTACCGTATTCTACGATTTTTATTTTAAATAGTGTTTGTATGCATAGACTGCCCGGCGACTGGTTCTTCTGCGACTCTTTGATTCTGAACTAAAAATACGTATTTGAACATAAAAATCGTCTCTGTTATACCAATGTCCCGTTTTAATAAATCCACTAACTGGGTATCTATACCCTTAGAGTTGTAGAGTCGTTCGCGGACTTGTTTAATCGTTCTTTGTGGCCGTTAAACTTTTTTTGCAAAACGATTCGAATTGCGGATTCGGTCGTCCGGAATCGAGCCGAGTGTAGAATCTGGCGCCGGCTCAAGCCAGTAGGGCCGGAGTGAGGACAAGAAAACGATTGTGAAGATAATTGCGGTTTTTCTTGGTCTCGCAGGACACGACGCTTCCCTCCCCACGGGTAATTGCCAGTCGCCCTTTTACGAGCCCACCGACACACACACATTAACAACGCAGCCCACCGAAGAAAATAATTGGATTTATTAGTCCTGGAGTTTATTCGTCGGGGCCCAATACAGGGAGAGAGAGAGAGAGAGGAGAGAAAGGCGGCGGTGTCCCATTGTGAAAAACCGGTCTGTGCTTTGGCTCGACCGGAGATAATTAGAAAAAATGCAGGATTGTACTAGCCGGCAATAGACCATTGGAATGCCCGAATAATGGAAGCTATAGATAATTAATTTAATTATTGTCATAATATTTTTATGATAGGTCTGAAAACGTGATCGAGGATAGGGCAAATAATATTTTAAAAAACCTCGGAATGTGTTGTTACATTTTCCATAAGAAAGAGAAATAGCCCTCAGAATTATATAATTTGACATGTAATATTTATGGCAAGGTCATCATTGTCAGTCTTGGTTGTCTCAGCAGAATGACTAAACTGCACCGTAGGCAAGATGCCTCGTAGGTGACTCAATATATTTCTAACGGAATGATTGTGTTAATTGCGAGAAGCTAAAAAACGGATCTCGAAAATCGTACGACGAACGAAATAATTTATTTCTAATATATAAGATAATATATCAAACGTTTGTAATATTTTCCTGAATGATTAAAAACGAAGCAGTTTGTATCCGACCCAAGTCCGATTGGTTGTTAAGGTCCCTTAACCAATGGCTTCTCCCTAATAGCAATCTGAATTGGAAAGGCTTCATCGCCCCGAGAATTTCGAAATCTCCGAGTGCCCTGTTTCTAGGTAATTAACACACTAGATAATTAGAAAAATCAAATTTTTTTGAGATTCGGTCTTCTGAGATACAATTACGTGTCTACCATCTCGGAAATAAGTTAACAAGTAGTTAACACAATACAATTATCAATCCTGGAAGTTCAACCGTTGGTAGATACTCAAGCATTGTATCTAACTTCAGGACTGATACGAGCGGAAGCGGTTTCCTATCTTGTGATAATTTTTCAAAACCCCGAGCCCCCATTCTAACTTCCTTAAACCAGTACGTAGTATTATATTTCGAGAGAGCTAAAAAGCTTGTAGCTGAAACCTACAGAACGGGTGACAGACAAAGAATATTTAATGTCGGAATATTTGGCTATTAAAATTAAGAATAGCGGATAAAACACATAATAATACGATAATTACTGTATGAAAATAAATTTACGGTGTTTGGAGTGAAGGAGAGTAAGGAACATTATTACACTTGCGATTACCCGTTTTCCAAATAGTATAACAGTGTAGCGGTACTAAATTTTTAAGATTAATCGAAAACTTTATCAACGAAAAAATACATCACAAGTATTTTAAAGGAATTCTATTGATAATCACAAGAAACATGTTCTAGTATGGGATCAAACATTCAAGAGGCATTAGTGATAATGATAATGATCGATATAATCTTCTTCTCAAATACCGATGCAACTAGCATGAGGGCAAAAAACAGAGCACGAGGGCTATTTAACACCGGATTATATATGTGGCTTTACGTCGTAAATAGCGAAGCTAAAAATTCACGCTAGTCTTCAGTAGGACAGGGGATAAGACCAGAAAGGAAGCAGGAAGTTTGTTGACGCTTTACTCTGAGAAGGCCATTAACAAACAGTAGGGCCGGTGGGCGACGTGTGTGTCCCCCATAGGAGGACAAATACGTGGGGGGGGGGATATGCTACCTGAGGGGACAATCAGGGAGGGTACCGGACGCTCAATTAGCCGGTAAAAGTAGACACCCGTGTTAACTCCAACTTCTCGGAACTAGGTAACACGACCCCACCTCCACACTCCCCAATTCCTTCGGCAGACACAAAAAAGGCCTGAGAACAAGGATTGCCCCAAGGAGGAAGACGGCCCCGTTTCCAGGTAATAACTCTCTTCTCGGAACCACCCACCTCATCTGGAACGTCCCATCCTTTTGTCCAAAAATTAAATGATCACATTCAAGGGAGTATGGAAATTTCCCCTTTTCACCGACGGACACAACAGTTTTCATCAGACGTTTGTCCCATCCGTCGCCCCGGAGGGATCGTCGCCGTCGATCTATAATCGAGGGGTCTATTGTTCTCTCCAGGATGAAAGTCAATTTACAGCCCTAATTCAGTTGGCGATTTTTAAAAACTGCGCTATTATTGGGGGTCGAATAGATTCAGATGAGGAAGCTGTATAGTTTACGGTGCCATTGAAAAACTGAACTATCCCAGTCGTGAATGGGCGAGAAGATAGAGGTGATATTGGAGAGGATCCAACATTAATTAGGCGGGTGGCCCCCTAGTGAAGACTTGGCCCGGTGGCGCCACTTATGGATACGCGCTCTTTCTAAAAACAAATCACCTCTCACTTCATCTCTATTTGCAGACACCAACATAATATTATTAGCGTCCATATAATATTAAGTTACAACTACTGGCATGGAATCAAGTTGGTCATCAACTGTTGGTCGCATTTATTGTAAACCAGAGAATGAGATACTTAGAAGGTGAGGAAGGTTATTTTCACTATAAATGGTATTTAAGACTGAATAGGCGACGCGGTGATAGCAAATATTATGATATTATGACAATATTTAGAATACAAACTTCATAATTTAATCAAGGTAATTTTGTAGATATAGAATATAGATTTCCTAATTTCGTTGAATTATTTATTAAAGCGTAGAGACTATATATATATATATATATATATATATATATATATATGCATAATATTTCGGTGAAATTGTTTCAATTGTATAGGATTGGTATAAGACATTTGAAGACACGTGTTAGGAAGGTTGTTAGAGGAGGTCTGGTGTTAGAGGACGGGAGTGGTTCGGGAATTGAGTAGCATGTGGGGGGAGGGCGAGCGCATTAGCCCTCTAACGCAACAGACGCGCTCACATCTAGAGGCAAAAAAAAGGTAACAAGGACAACTTGGAAAATGTTCAGGCGCCTACTAGCGAGCCCACTAGGCGCCGCGTAGACCTCTCTCACCACCGTGTATTCTCAGATCCACTCGACCATCGGAATTTTCGAAGAATAAAGTCTCTATCAGCTACTATTTTCGTTACGCCGCTGTAGTGGTTCGGGACTTATTTTTTTTTGGCTTGGGTTTCGCGAGCTGGGGATATTTTACGAGCGTTAGGCTCGATATAACCCTGAGTTTAATATAATTGTACAGAGTGCGAACCAGTGATTTCCAATGGTTCGAAACACAGACGGAAACAGTTCGGAACGTATCTTGTTAAGATTTTATATGTTAATTCGAGCTAACGAGACTGTTGCCGAGTGCCGGCATAAAAGTCACCTCGTTTTGAAACTTTCACTCAAATCATTTGGAGGGAATATAAAATAGCAGAGTTTAAAGCAGGCGCAAACATGCTCTGAGATGTATATTATGCTTAGCTTATAAACGATATCTGGGAACTAATCTCTAGTTACTTAATCAATCGCTTTAGACATACGTAACGTTAATTCTTTGTACTGCTGTTACAAAATAATTTACAAAGTATATTTCTATTTACCTGCTTTTGCGATTGTTAAATGTGGAGATTCTAATTTTTGATTATAGCGCGCGATGTTCGTAGTATAAAGCCAGTCGGATACGTGATGATCTTAATCAAGAAACATCATATACATCTACAGATTTACTAGATCTGTACAGTTTGAGCTCATATTTAAAACTCCCGCTGAAAATGTTAGTTATACAATAATTTATTCGTTGACGAAATAACCAACGTAAAGAAATTGCATCAAAGCGCCGCAAGAAAAACGACCGTTTCATTATTTTCGCGAGTTACACTTCGTTAGGCAGGGCCTCCCGAAAATTAACATTTAGAAAGGTTTTGGAGCCGCCTATGGCTCAATTCGTTCCACATCTAATGGACGGGAGTAGACTAAATTCATGCCGATTGGCAATTCTTAAATTGGAATATTTTTTAGTTCCTGGGTGAGATTTAAGCGGTTGGCGGCCTGCCACTATAGTAACATTACCGGAGTCTCATTGGGAGCCATAAGACCAACTTAACAGTATTTTTTAATCACAACACTAAAAAAGGAACAATTCTTTTGTTTCACTGTAGACGGGCCACTAATTGGCAGATGAGTTACAAATTACGCCCCATATTTCCTCCTCTCTCTCTCTCTCTCTTTCTTATCTTTCTGAGCTTCAAATTCTCTCCTCTCCTTTTTATGGTTTCCTGTCACCTCCAGTCACCCTTCAGTGTCCTTTCTATAATTATCTTTCAATGCTTACAAATGTATGTAGTTAGTACAGAATTCTGCACAGGAAGCGTAGGACACAAAAGTTTCGAGGGATTAGGATTTCCGACAACATTCCAACAGGAAGAAGAAACATTGGAATGACTTCTACAGAGATGCACAAATGAAATGTTGAAGCATTGATCGAGGTAAGTCTCTTTCGTTCATGAATGTTTTCATAGAGTGATACCGCACTAAGAAATTATCTATGAACCCGAAGATGTTAGGGAATTCTGTGGCTTGATTTTTCCTAGTGTATGCAGGGAAAAATTTTTTTTTCATATCGCTGTAATTTCTTGACGTTTATTAATGTCCAACATTACATTAATATCCAAAAGCGATGTTGGGACTTAGCTTTTATTAAAAATTGGAATATTATTTACGACCAGTCCTGCAGTCCTCTGGCCCTTTCGCAGTATGTTGGGAAAGTCCTTTTTTCCTTTTTTCAGATAGCCAATCGAAATCCAAAGTTCACACGAGAATTGCCTCAATTTCAAGCCATTATACGTCTCCTCTGTTCTTACTCCAGTGCCGGTGGGAAGTCGTGTCTCATTAGAACCAATTTGGGCTTAGCTCTCTCCTCAGTCATTCCGACCCCGGTTAGTAGATGACGCGCGAGGGGGGGAAATATAATTTTAGTTTTCCTCGAAAGAAGGGCATTTTTTTCTCCCAGTTTAAAGGGAGTCGAGAGTTGGGGGCATCCCTGCTAAATTAGAAACCCCGAACAACCGCCCTCCCTTATACCTGCTTCTCCCTTGTTTTCGGCCTACCGACCACCTTTCCCAACTGGCGTCTCCTCTCTCAGCCATCTATTTTGCATTTAATTCGGCTGTTCGGAAAGAAACGAAACACATTCGTTTCAATCGCGATTTACACGAAACTCCGATTTCCACTAATCGGGGGCGTTGACTTTACTGGTGAAACAATTTTGTTTCAGCTACAGTAGGTAGCTTAGTTACATTTTTGTGGCTGAGAGATAATCCTATTCTCAAAGTTTTAGATAAGTAGTATACTCATATAAGTGGAGAAACCGAAATTCATTTTGCAGGCGTGTTCTAATTAAAAGAGATAAATAAATAAAATACCGTGATTTCGTGTGTTTCTGTCTGCTCTCGTTGGTTTGGTCTTTTGCTAGCAAAAGTACGGTATTCCAACCCCTCGCAGACCACAAATAAATTAAACGTAACAATTTGAAATTTTTAGACGTTTTCAGAATGATGAAGTCATGAAACACCGAATGCTTCACAGTTACTCGCAAGACCCCAGAAGCAGGAGCCACGAAAGGGATAAAATTGTAGAAAAACTCCTTCAAAATGACGGCAATTTGTACAAATTACCTGGCTCGGGTGTTGCGGGGTGCTGCGGTTCATGCGGTACCTTTCCCATGGGACATAGTCTTTTTTATCGGCCATCATCATCATAGTGGCCGTCCCCGTAGACTACATCATCATCATCGTCGTCGTCGACGTTATTATTGCAGCCGGTCCGCAATTAAGAACAATTGGGGGCTGAGTTTTTAAAGAGTACACGGAGAGGAGAAAAAAAACAAAAGAAAAAAGGAGCCCGGGCGATGGGAGTCCGAATCTCGCCGCTAAGTGATGAAGCCCTCGTCGCCTTTTATTAGTACTTCGGTTTTTTCATTCGTGCAGTCAGTCTCGGCACGAAACGGCATTTTCGCCATCTGCCAAATTAGACAGAACAGTCTCAATTAACTTTCGACAAATTTTTCCCAAGACCTTTTTTCGTTTTTTTACTCGTTAAATAATTATTGAGTTTTAAATTTTGAACAAATCTACGCATGCCCGTAGAATAAATCCGTCGGGCCAATACGATCCCTTCAAACGTTCAAAAGATTTTACTATAGTTGAATTTGCGATGGAAAAGGCAAATCACTAACGGTCGTTCCATCGTATACACTGTGATCTTAGGCATTCCTTAGAGTGAGGAGCTTCCGACGCGGAGCCAGTTATTAGAGAGGGCTCGTAAAAATGATAATTTCCCGAAGAATGGAGGCGGCGGTGCAGGTGCAGGTATTTTCGGTCCGATTCAAAAATGGCCGCCGGGGTAAAACCGTTTTAATTAGTGACACTTGGAACAATGAAAACAATTAATACGGTCCTCTACATATTTATTATATATAAGTATTGTGATCCGCGTAACCAAACCCCCCCCCACACCAGCATACATTATTAATGAGGTCCGAAGGGCGCCCGGGGCTCCTCCGCTGTAAACTGCCGCTATAATTCCCCCCCTTTGAAAATTCAACACGCTCGCATATAATCGCCGATTCAGTTTCAAATATGGAATTATTTCACTCCGCCTCGCGGCCGTTGTTAGCAATTCAAGACAACGAAACGCCCCTGCCGAACATGCCGGTACTCAAAGGCTAATTAGAAAGTACATACGCATCACTCCATTACTCCCGGACCAATATATAATAGTGGCAATAGGTTTACGCTAAATTAAAACTTGAGGATAGTAATTATTGGCGGTCCATATTTTCCGCTTAACTGTGTCTGACCACGTCTACTCTGCTTTCGTTCCTACGCAACAGATACGATGTTTCTGGGAACTGAAAATCGATACTTTGTTTCTATTCCCAATTGAAAGGGACGAGTCCTCTTTATATATCCCGTATTTCGAACAAAAAATATAATATCGTCAGTCATGGGACATTTTGAGTCCACCCGTCGATCCGATCCCATGCTAGACCGGTTTCCGTTTCCGGTCATTCCGACTGTTTTACAGTAACAGTGCAGAAACAGGATGTGCCATCGGCAACCCACACACGTGGGTGCTTCACTCGTTTACTGGCAGAACACGCTATTGACTATGGTGAGAAGCCTAGGCCGTTTTATTGCAGGACTATATAAGTGAGTAGAGATAGAAAGTCGCAAGCTTGACGAGCGGTTCTCGTAATAGTTCTTTTAAAACGAATTATAATTGTGATATATCAAGCTATCATTACTGCGTTTTCTGAATTTCATAGGGAAACTATTTTTTTATTCAATTGTTTTTGCCTTTATTTGTTATGCCCATTGTTGCGTCTGTAGTTTAATGTATGCGCAAATTTGTTTCATCAAGTCACGATTTAAGTACTCAATTAAAGTTCCCTATTGGTTAATGTGTAATTTATTTTCCAAGTTTCTTTTTTCCGCCCACTATATTATTATGTTTGTTCTTTTTTGTATGTTTTGAGTATACCACGTACAAAGTACTGGTATATCTGTACAATGTTTATTTTTAAGTAAGAAATTATTTATTTATACGAGAACTCAAAAAGAATGATTCGTTCCGTAGTTTTTAACTCAAACAAAGAAGCAGTGTCCACCGAAAGGAAGGGCATAATTAGAAAGCGTATCCCGGACACTGAAAAGTGAGATAGGCTGGATAGAGAGCCACTATCTCCGTCTAATTAACAAAGCGAGAACCGGGAGGGAGAGGAGGGGCGGCGCGCGGACGCGCACCACTCTGGCGCTGGCGCCACCTCGCGGACGCGTGCACACGCGCCCACATGACGTACACAGGAAACGCACGTGGAGAATGAAAAAACAGGGAGGCCCCGCCATTATTAATACTATGACACCAGCAGACTGACGCTTCGCCCAGACTTAACTAAGTGTAAGCCCTTTTGATGTAGACAGCGGCGGCGGCGGCGGGACACGCCGCTACGTCGTGGCGTCCATCCCGATCAGTTTCAAATAGGTCAACCTATTCTCCGATAGGCAAAATTATTTTACTATCCCCATTTTGTCGGACTCGGTGCGCGTCCCGTTAAGTTTCATCAAAACACCCGACGACAATTCCGCTTAATTGTGGGACGTCCGGTACCAATTAACCTTCTATCGTGGTTACGATAGTAAAAACCAATCGAGAGGAAAATTCGGTCAGCCACCAGTGAATCAAACAAATATTAATCAATAGTGGACCTCTTATTTCCTCTCAATTAATCCTTATCTTCAACATACTCTTATTATATATAGGTAAGTATTGTGTATGTACCATCGGTGTGAATGAGTTCAGGATCAAAATACAGTAATTTGTATTATTTTAACCAAATTATAACTCCATTAATAACAAAAGCGCTTATGCCTAATACATGAAACGATCGTTCTATTTTATCAACGGCGTGGAGGTATTTTAACTCGTGTCGTCTCTCTCGAGGAAACTGAAGAGGGAGAACTATGCATGGTAAGTTGGACTTAATGAGTCTCTGGGTGGACAGACACAGGTGGAAGACAGTAGGGGACCGACCACCTGGCCCTCGGACAGCTGCCAACAGGCGCCAACTTCAACCACAAACAACCGTCTCGCCCACCGCCATATTCGACCGCTACCAATTAATTGCCGACTGTAGACTAGTCTACCGATGACTCCATGCGAAGGATGGGGCATAAAGTATGGCAGAAAAATTGGAATCAAAACTCGGGCATTAGCGGACGACTTGGACGCATCCAAGGAGACCAAAGGAAATTGTATGGATAGACGTCCACAGTCAAACGGAGTAACATATCCGTTATATTCAAATTGTAAGTGCAATTTTTTTGCTTGGTGATGATACCTTAGGAGCGTTAGGAAGAGATATATAATCATATTTATATATAGATATATAATCTTTGTGAGAGGTGTTGTACGGTTACATTTAGGTGTTTAATTGTTTGGTGAATTGGCAAGAATTAATACCACCAACGTCTGGTGGGCCCACACTAGCTCAGTGGTTTACGATTGCAATCGGATGGCCGGTAAGGGAGCGAGAAGATTAGGTTACGCTCTGACTGGAAGCTCAATACTCTACTCTTCTCCTCGGCCGGCGCCTTTTTCTTGTCTTCTATCGGCCGAGAAGTGAACCCTCCGAGGCGTCTTGTGATGAAGGCGAATTGTACACACAAAAGGAGGCCGGATTTCGATTTCAAGCCGAGTTAATAACACTTGTAGAAGGTGTCGGGGCGTTATTAGCGGCAGGGCTCATTGTTGTCAACCGATATTGTTGCATACAATCTCTCCATTGTCGGGAACACTCATCCGGCGTACCGTAGGGGCCCTAGAGGCGTCACCGTGGCATCGCTGCCACAATACCAGTTGTTTCGTATGGCTCCTCCACCCGTATTACCGATGGCCTTTCTCGCCACACCGATTGTCGTTATACAACACAATGATCATTGGCTAACCCATTTCAGCTGTGCGTAGATTCCGGGCCGATGAGACGTGTATTTTTACATTTGATAGGAAAACAGTTACAAGTATATTGGCACATATATACAAACGCAGATAATTAGTTACTATACATTTCCATGACATAGTAACTAATTTTTATATTTTTAATAGTATATTTTTTATTTAGTCAAATTACTAGATCATTTTTTTAACTACATATACTGATCAATTCGAAGCATCATAACGGGGAGGTACCGATATGAACTAGGGGAGAGGCAATAAAGCAGGGGTTTAAACGAATAGTAAATATAAAACCGAAGGTTATCTTCTACTTTTAGAACTCAGTCAGAGTGCTTTTGTGTGTTTGATAAGGAGACACCAACGGGTGATGAATGGGAGAGGGGAGGGTACATATCGAAAGAGAGACAAAAGGTGAGAAAAAGTGAGGTCGAGACGGGAGGTTAATAGCTTATTTGAAGAGATACCGCAGAGTGAAAAAGGAAGACGGAGTAACGCTGGAAATATTCGGCGAAACGAGATGGAGATAGACCGAGGAAACTTTTAGGAGGGACTAATGGAACTTCGATGTATAAAGAGGGCGAAGAGAGAGACAGAGAAGCTGGACCCAAAGGGACGGGGGGGAGGAGGGCAGAAACATTCCGAAGAAGCGGACTTGACTGGAATTTAAATGGGAGCGATAGGGAGAGGAGGAGAGAAGGGAGAGAGAAGGAGAGTGAAGGAGAATGAGAAGAAAAAGGAGAGGGAATAAGAGGGAGAGCACTCAGGCTTGTTTAGTTGAAATAAAACAAACACACCGGCCAGAAAACCGATGGTGGACCTTGATCATTAGGGACCCCCCTCCCCCCACGTCTACTATCTCTCTCGCTCCTAATGACTCCAGCCATCTCTCCATCTCTTCTCCTCCTTCCCTTCTCCCTCTCAACAGGTTTAATGCACTCTTCTTCCCGACCCGATCTTAACTACAGAGGGCCCGCAGCCGACCAGCGAATGGATCGAATACGGGAACGACTTTGAAAGCTTTCATCCCAGTAGAGCTCCGGAAAACATTTTTCCTCCTATTAGGAGTAAAAATATAGAAGAATTACAAAGACAAAGAAAAACCTAAAAAATCCCGCTTTGAAATTAATTTTCTTCGGGAATATGACGTATTAAATTACCTTTTTTTATTCTATTTAGTTTTTTGTGAGGCGAAGACATTACATATGAAGTAGAAAAGGAAAAAGTCGGCTACAGGTATACGATGCTAAAATGTTTACATTTTCAGGGACTAGAAACTGACGAGGATACTCTGTTCTTTATAGCCAAAAACAAACCTCAATAGTATTTCGATAAACCGACTTAAAGAAAATATTCGGGAAAAGTCAGAGTATTTAGTCGAATGAAAGGAATGTAAATGCGACCTTTCGGATAATTTAGATAGGCGTAAGAATTTAGATGGGTCCCCTCGATTCTCGGCCAGCTCTAGATCTTCGTCAAAGTCAAATATTCCCATTTATCCGTTTACGAGCGTCCCATATATGTTTAAGGGAAGGCTATTCGGCCAAGGCTGAGAGAAGTTCCCTGGCCGCATTCCCAATTGCCCGCAGTCGGGAGACTTTAACGCCCGTGTATGTAGGCGTATAGGTTGGGTGTAACGAGCGGAATAGCTCAACATTTTTCCGCATTTAATTGGCCACGACTGTGCTTTGTTTTACCACGGTGGAATAAAATAATCGAATTAGAAACGATAGAATTTATCGTTTTTAGGTAACCTCATTTGTTTACTCCCGGACAACTGGGGCGGTTAAAGCTTTCTTGAAACAATGAAGGTGTAAATTTTGAACATACTAATTTCAAAATTTTCGATTGAAAAGGTTTTAAGTTTCGCTACCATAAAATACTGGAATATTGTTTTAGTATTATATATTTTTTATCTCAAGAATGAGTGAGGATTATAATGATTTTATATCGATATGGGGTACCGTTATTTGAGATGTGGACGGACGGAAACTTAATGAGAGGAAATAAAAATAATATAACCGGAGTCGCGCCCAGCCCCTTAATGCCGTAATTATGTTATTATAAGAGATAATATCTTTTCGATGCTTTTAATTTTAATTTTTTATTCTGTTCCTATTTTTAGAAAAAAAAACGAACTATTAGTAGATAAACGGGGCTTCGATTAAATTAAAAAACTCCAGCGGATTCTGGTGAAATTAGAGGCTTAATCGCAACTCTATTTACATAGGCTGAAATCGGCATTCCGAAAGGTTACATAATTTAGAACGGTATTGTATTAGTCACTTTGGCACTTGTACTGTGGTGGTTTTCTGTTTGTCCTGTGCAGATATTTGTGTCTTGTTATAGTGTTTTTCTACGTTTTTGTCTTCTTTGGGTTGGGAGGGATTTTGTTAATCGGCTTAAGTCATTGTCGGATTATTGGTCAAATATATATTTGCTAACACAACTGGTCACAACTATTAGGTTCTGACCTCCATACATATATGGAAGGAATATATGGCGAATACTGAAGATGGCAAGCAGTCGAAACCGGTCTAGCAAAAGACCAAACCAGCGAGAGGAGACAGAAACACACGAAATCTACGGTATTCCAACCCATCGCAGACCACAAAACAGGTATTGTAAACTAGTTACAATTAGGTTTTTCCGTCATCTTTTATCTCAAATTCCAATTAAAGGTGAAATATTATTCTTGGCAGAAACACTCCGATGCCTATTGCCATGCAAGGAACTCGTTATCTGTCTGCAATTTTAAAATGTATTGAATTCTCGCTTGGTTCGTATTTCGTGATTGTGCTACCCGCTTCTGGTGTTGAGTATCGTATCAACACGTTCTATATATTCTTCGGTACAGGCCAGCGACAAGGCTCCGGCAACAACCGAAGCGTTTTGGAAAAACAAACTGGTCGACATGGCATATTGGCTGCCCGTGGAGGACCGCAAATAAAGTCAGACCGCAATATCCGCCCGCACGGTCGCAAGGTATAATGAGGCGTTCGTTCATTTGTTCGAGGCAGAACAAATGGGAGGAGTGAGGCGGACTGGGCGAGTAAGAAAAAAATGTTTTCAATCTCCTCTCCCCGTCTCAATTCCAAAGATAATAACACGCCGGTAGGAATTATCGAAAATATGTAATTAGCCGGAGACGATCGATGACGAGGACGAGGAAGGGTTATTATTATTTGAACGGGGCGTACGACAGAGCGGACGGCCGGTTGTTTGTTAAAGATCGGGGGAGCGGAGATCGGGTTATTTTTGAAAAATAGAAGAACGAAAAAGAAGAAGAAAGAAAAAACAAGGGGGAAGATAATAAAAAGAGAATAGATAGCGAGGCGGCGGCAACGGTTATAAATTACAGAGGTCTAGGGAGGAGGAGCCGGGGACTCACGATCTCGGCCCTAAGCTCAACCGACCGGGCCCTCACTACTTCATCTTCAGAATTAATATTAATTATACATACATCTCTCTCTCTCTCTCTCTCTCTCTCTCTCTCTCTCTCTCTCTCTCTCTCGCGTTATTTGTTTTAAGAACCTCTCCCTCTCCTACTAAGGAACCCGCCTCTAATGGGCCTGCCACAATTCACCTCCTGGGTTCAGAGAACACTATTTGTACGGTCTCTTCTAAAGGAATACGTTTGAAAATTGATATTTGTTTAAGTCGTATCGCGTCAAGTTTCTCGATATACTATCTATGCAGGAACAACTTTTTGTTTAGTCACCTAAACAGATCGCGGAATAAATAGAAGGCGCTGAAAAAAAGTATTTTTTTAGGCTCGGTTGCCGCCGATTGTTCTAAAATATTGAACAAACAGATAAAAATAAGAGCGCCTTTTTCTCTGACGGGTTTTAGTGCCAGTTTCACTGCCAGATGCTAAAATAAAACCGAGGCACAAGGGGGAAATATTTGAGCAGCAATACGGGCGGATAAGGACAGGTAAGAGAAGTTATACCTGTGGAGGGTTGTTACACCGCTCCTTTTTCCATCCTGAAACTCTCAGCACTCGCTCCCTCCCTCCCCCTTCTTGCTGCGGCACCATATTATTTACTTTACGAACCTCGGCTCCCTCCTCCCTCCTGTTCTCCTTAATGGGACTGACCTCCGCCTTATAATTTACCTGGCCGGGCCGTCTGCCTTCCCCCTTCCTTAATACACTCCGTTAATACATCCTTTCCTATACACACCGACTTCAATATACGTTACGCCCGGGGCCGGTTAATTTACCGACGGAATAAGAAAAGCGAGGTTTGTTTTTGGTGGTGGTGAGACTCTGAAAGTTTACGATGGTAATACTGATTATTTGTAGATTTAGAGAGATAACAGGGTTGGACGAAGTCCCTTCGTCCTAGGGAACCGTTTCTTGGCCCGGTTATCTCTCTAAATCTACAAATAATATATATATATATATATATATATATATATATATATATATATATATATTACGATTACAGTAACAGTACAGTGCATTGTGCCGGGTCATTGTCATTGTGGATTGTGCGGGTATTTTAAACAGTTATTTTGAATCCGAGACATATCTCTCTATAGCTAATCGGCACGTTGTTAAAATCATTTTTACTGAGGAAAATACATACAGGGAAATCAATTTTCCTGAAACTCCGATTGGGGCCAAAAACAATGTATTCGTACATCGAGCCGTAATATGCAGAGAGGCACGAACGATTTAAAAAAGCCCGTATATTCCTCTTAATTATTTTCGGTGTCCTTGGAGCGCACATTACATCGCTATTCCCTTCCCTTTCGTACCGACACCCCTCTCATTCCGCTCCCCCCCCTGACTTCCTGATCGTGGGGGAGACGATCCACCCTAGCACGGGGGGTCTTTCATTTGATCGGTGTGCGTATGCGTGTGCATGTTACCTGGAGAGAGGGGGCGGCACTACGCTCGGCCGAGCACTGGGGAACTGGGCACTGTCCCCCGGGGCCCAGTTATTGTACGGCCGGCGGAAATCGTTAAACCGGGACAACAGAACTTTGAGGCTTCTTTCGTGCCCGGTTTTTGTGTCCCCGCCCACCCACACCCGACTATTCATAAAGCCGACGTTTATGTGTCAGCCTCTTTTTATTTTATTTCTCTGGTCGACGAGTGAGAAGAAAAAAATTTTAACGGATACTGTTCGACGACGAAATGCTAATAAACGGCCGGAACTATGGCAGTGAAATATAATTGTATACTGCATTTTATGAGAAAGAGTGGAAGAGCAGTTCATTGCCTGCTTCTATCATTTTAAAAGGTTTGGCATGACAGTTCCGGATGGTATCCTTTCGTGTTGTACAACTTTAGCTTTCCGTTGTTTGAGTTTCCAGAGGCCACAGCCGAGTAGACGTCAGAATCGGGACAAATATTTACCAAATTGCTCTTCCTCAGTTTTTCATTCCCAAACTATCGCAAGGCATGGACGTAAAATTATTATTAATTCATATGTATTCTATAATGATTGTTTTCATTACATACATTACGACTTCTAAAATCTGAATTTTTACTTTCTTCCGTTGCAGATCCGATCAAAGTGAAGCCTCAGGAATTTCATCGCGTCTTTGTACTTCAGCGTGAACACGAACAACCCATTCCATTCCCCCTTCGCTTTATATCCCGTCAAAAAAGGTTGATAGTCCGCTCGAATGTCGGTGT
This sequence comes from Lethocerus indicus, assembly GCA_019843655.1. Taxonomy (NCBI): domain Eukaryota; kingdom Metazoa; phylum Arthropoda; class Insecta; order Hemiptera; family Belostomatidae; genus Lethocerus; species Lethocerus indicus. The sequence goes on from JACDQD010000004.1 coordinate 9,933,079, forward strand.
TTATTAATAAATTACGGATATTAAACGACGTACTACAGAAAGGGGGGCGGGCCAGTGTCGCAATGCCAATTAACCGCCCCTGTAATTGGATAGGTTGTAACTTCCCCCCTGACGGCGTCTCGATCCAGTATCTAAACGTCTATAATAGGAGAACAAGCAAATAGAACGGAATGTACAATTTTCTACGATAATGTTCTTTCTTTTGGGACATTTATTATAAATTATTAGTACAATCGCACATACATTCCTGCATAATTCCTACATAATTAATACATAATATTGGGAATGAGAGTAATATTTTGCTGAGCTATTCAGGACACTGACCGATAAATATTCGAACTAAAAAAAAATTTAATTAAACTACGGACAAGGCCACGGTATGTAAATGAAATCCGACCGCGCATAAACATTATCCTCGAGAAAGCCTAGAAAAGACAAACCGTTAACGATTAAGCCGGCTATTCCTAGGCCGATTGTAATTTGGAGATTGAATTTATTACATTAATAAATTAAAATCTCGAATTATCTAAAATCGGACTCGGGGCCGGCTCGGCCTCTTTTGCATAATCTGGTTTTATCTAGTCGGCATTCGGTCTATTATATAAAGCTCAAGTGTCCGGTGGTGGTATTTTTCTTGAACGGAGACAGCTCCCAGCGACCCGCCCCTTTCCCGAGACCGGTCTCCGTTGTACGCACCATTCAACCAGTCGTAAACTTCAATCAGACAACATCGATACAATTAATGACCTCCGGCGAATATGAAGACATAAGTAAAAAGGGCGCGTTTACAACTATCATCGTAGACGGTGTTTCCGAAGAACCTCGTAATGAATATTTAATTTATCCGCGCTAATGAGTCGGCTACGTGGCAATGGACGGGTCGAATCCAGAATAACATTTCAATAATCTATTGTACTATAGGCTTGAAGGTAGAAATGTTTCATTACGATATTTCCAATCAGGAAAGTACGCTTTAACGGGCTCCAAATCGCAATATCTGTCCGGCTCCTTTAACCGTTTTTCCTCCAACACCCCACAAATCATAATCGCCATTTAGAACGCAAATTTCGCCGGTATCCCGAATCTTAATTATAAAATATAAATAGCAAAACACTGATATCTGTTTTAAGTGCTGCCGTAATAGGGTACGGGTTCATCTTTCTGACTCCTACGAGATCCCTTAGCGGGTAATGATATCCCATTCTTCCTCTTATCGACAGACTAACTGCGAAAGGTGCTGTTACCGGCAGCGGAGAAGATGCCAAGAGTTGCTGTGTTAATCATAAAGCATAGATGATATATAAACTTTAGCATGTATTTTCCCATATTTCGCACAACAGGCGACATAGGCAGTCGAACAACGGTGATTGAACCATTGATTTAAACGCTGTGAATTGTGAGGATCGGCATAAGTTTGCTTAACAACCGTTGAAAAATGTCTATATTAAAGTTGTTTGGTTTGGTCGCTATCTTGGTTTGGTTTGAGGTCGATCACGATGATCGGCCGGTCCGCTATCTTGGAATGCGCACGAGGTCGGTCCCTCTCTCTTCCCATCATGAGAAATGGGAGGGGGGGTACCCTCTAATTTTCTCCCGGGTCCGCCAGTTTTGACGTTCCGGCCCTAATTCTCCATCCTCTTCAATTCACTCTTTCTCTCTCTCCCTCCCCGTCCAATTCCGTCCCACTCCTAATTCTCTTCAAACACAATATCCCGACAATTCCTCGTACTAACACCCACCCCCACCTTCACGACCCGTATACCGATTTCCAGATCCTTCCTTTGTCGGTTAACAAAATATCCCCATTGCAACGCTCCTATTTGTTTTTGTATCAGACTACCGAGTCATTAAAATATCTTAGCATTAGTCCGCCACTATCTTATAGTAGGCATTAACACGTTAATTTAATTATTTCATATTGAAATATAATAGCTTCATTAGTTACAAACACATACCGCACCAACAAAAAAAATCATTCGCTGCAATTTAGAATACATCCCTGATTTTCAACTAATAGTGGTTTTTTCGTTTAATTTTAAATTTGTACGAATTTTAACTCTTAACACAAGGAACCACTTCCGTTTATCGGTAGTCAAACCTCGAGATTAGGTTTCGATAAATGGGTCCATACTGGCGAATAGTAAGTATAGAGCGAAGTGTGATGAAATTCTTATATATATATATATATATATATATATATATATATATATATATATATATATATTCCCGAAAGGCGTTCCACGACTGGCGTAACTGAAAAGCGTGGAGACCGGAAAGGCGGCGCCAAGTAAAAGTCAAGTAGGCGAAGCTCTATTTCCTCGAATTCTTTTCGAACCCCACTCCCCATATCTAATTTATGCATCTCTTAAATTTCCCCTTTAATAAATGCCATTAGTCTCCCAGTAGAGACCACTCAAAACTCCGGGCATCTTTTCGGTTCGGCGTATTACAACTTATGCTAATTTTTTTATAGTGAAATTAGAAACTTGGGTCGCGCGAATGACTGCTCCCCACTATATTGGAATTTAATTTAATTTTCAATTAAGAAAATTCCAAAATTTAGAAAGTTTTTCGATCATATCCTTCAGGAAACTGTTTACGAACCCCGTACATTTTTTTTATAAAATTTATTATTTTTCATTCCTTATTTTGGTTTCAGTTTAGTATTATTTCAATTTTTGTTTCTCCTAATTCTTTTCTATATTTTTTATATGTCTTACATTCTGAAAAAATATGTTTAATAGTTTGTCAGAAATAGGTTGTTGTTGGCCAAAAGTAAGTAAGAGTTGTTTGTTCTGTTTTCCAACTGTCTGCGTGCTCTGTATAGGATCTCAAACGGCGGGTTGTTCGGATATCGAATTGTGGGAGAGATTTTAGCGGATTTGGAAGCGAATTCCCGTTACGCTGTGTTGTTATACGGCTCCAGTGGAAGTTCTAAAAGTAGACGCCATGAACTACTTTCCCGGTCGGCTCCAGCCTCGAGTGGAGAGAAGCGGGCGGACCTGTTGAGAATACCACGCTCCTAGTACAAGTGGCAACATTTCTATACTTAATAAAATCAAATATAGAACAATGATCGACAGGAGGGTCGGTGTCGCTGGGTCCGATATAGCTTAGTAGATAATTCGATAGTAGATAAATCGAGAGGCAAAGTTTTAATGAAAATGTGCAATGACATTTCGTCGATTTCCAATTTGAATTGATTACTTATAGTGCTCGCTCTACGGATGATGGTCACATGAAAGGAATATAGCAGTAAGGAGAGTGGAAGCAGTTGGTAAAAAAAGGTAAATATGTTATGATGAAATAAGCAGGGTCGGCGTTGGCATATTTAAATGTAAACCTGTGTCTTGTGGCGCCTCTGTCCGAGACTGTCTGGGTTCCCTCTCACCTCTTTAGTAGGTCTTTAGCGTTTTGATTGGGCGCAAAGTGAAACCACCCACACGCACAAGAGCGCCCCATCTCCCCACCATTAGTTTATAGGAGTTTTCCAAAACGCCACACGTCTATTTATAGACCAGTTTTTAGCGCCTCCAGGTCGCACCGTCCGTATTATATCCCAGGATTCGGGGAGCGTTTCAGTTTCCGGCCGAAACAAATCTCAGGACTAATATTTTATTATCGTTTAAATCCTAACGTGAAAAACAAACGTAAAACATCCTTAATAGCACACAGTATAAAATACATTTTATTTGTTCAGTTATGAAGAAATTTATTTCATGTTCTTTCGAGTCAAGTTGAGACATTCGATTCGTTTCTTCGTTTGAAATATTCCTATATAATTATTGTTATTGTTGTTCTGCATTGTGTATTGAATATTATTAGTTTTAGAATTTCAAAATGTACTTCGAAAAAACACATGATTTGGAAACGCCGCCACATCTAAGGAAAGCAGTTAGAGAAAGGAAATATATAAATGGGATAAACTCTTAATTTTTCCCTTTCCAACGTGATTTGGTTTGCCGTTCATTGCAAACTGCGAAGCCGTCTTTCTTAATAAACGGAAAAACTATTCCCATTGAATTAAAAAAAGAAACAAACGAAAAAACAAATTATGTACCCGTTTCTTAAAAGAGCCGTCGGGGAAGAACCGGTTTAAGAAGAGAGTGAGATTAACATCTCTCCCTCTTGAGAAAAAGCGAGCCCGGAGAGGATGGGCCACCATATCTGATAATCGGGCCCCGCGATATATCAATTTGGTGTCTCTTTCGCAATTTAGTCTCAAATGAGAGAACGTATAAATCATAATCTAAACGATAATAATAAAAAATATCTAAATAAAAATAACGATTCATTTTATCCGGATTTACATAGCTTTTAATTAACAAGCTGAAAATATTACGTTTCATTTAAATGTATGCCCAGCTAGACATTAGAATATTTTAAAGGGCTTTTGTTCGTGTTAGCGTCCTTCATAGAGCCAAGTTGAAAACCCAGTGGTGAGTGCAAATAATTATTGGAATTGCGCTCATGAAAATAAATCGAAACTCATTTCAACATCTAATGATAAAGTAGTAATGTCGCGATGTTGTCCTACCGTACTAATCGTTTCTAAATATGTGCAAAATAGTAAGGAAAATATCCGTGCAATAACGCATTAGTCAACGAAGGCTGAATCTCGAGCGGTTCGCAGACTCGTGTGTGTCAGCTACAAGTCTCGACGTGCATAAAAGCTGATGATAACATTAAGGTATCTTGGTCAACCCAAGAGACACTGGAACCGCACATCGGCCATTACAGTTTATATATGTATTTATATAATCAGGGATTTAAGAGAAACAGATAATGTGTTTACCTTATATAATAAGGTAACAAGAAAATAGTCGTGTAGTATATGTGCATCCTTCAGTCCGGCTCTAAAGGTATGATTCGTTAACAATATGTCAACGTTGGAAAAATATTTACCCCGCATATTATAAAATACCGAGTTTTATGTGAAAGCGTGGATATAACATTTTCTCAAAAAAATATAAATAAAAACAAATATGAGAACTGAATTCGATTAATTTAATTTGCAACATGGGAGGGGTTGGTGGGAAGTAGACTGACTGTAGCTGTTTACGGCAAGTCTCACCTTTGAACTGTTTTATCGTTCGAATATAAATAGACAGAAATTGCATCGATCGAACCGCAGGAGTTTCTTATTCCAGCGGAAATTTAAATATCGCATATAGAATTATAAAGTACAGATAACATTTTGAATCAAATAAACGATAGATACTGTACCCCGACAGGAGGCATCTGCCCGGAGTTTAGCGTTTCGCCGAGGAGAGGAAGTTCGCAATTTTCATCCCTTATATATATATATATATATATATATATATATATATATATATATATATATATATATATAATGTATATCTGCGGGTATAATGCAGGTGTATATTGGTAACACATTGTCTGCCGGATATAATGGTGTAGTTGCTGCGTTAAAGAGGAGTGGCGCCGAAACGGAGGGGGCTGCTGAAGTCTGGCGGGTAGCGGTTAACGGAGTGGAGCGTGTGTGCGCCAGGAGAAAGGGGCCCCCCGGCTGTGCGGGTGTGTGCGGCCGGGGGTGGCGCCACGGCCTCCCCTACCTGAACTGCCCCGTCTGTCTGTCTCCATCCCTCACCGACCACCCTACATCCCCCGACCATCACCGGCTTTCACCCAAAATATGAAACATATCCTCCGATCCGTTTTGTCGTCACCTCGTTAAGCGAAGCCGATCCCATCGAATGTCCCGCGTGCGTTAAAATTACTACCCCCGATGGATTGACTGAAATGACACCCAAGTTTGACCTTTTCCGCAACCGACTATGTCAAAAATCATTAGCCCCGAGGTGACGCCACTGTGAAGATATTTAAAAGGTTATCTGACGTTTAATTGCCTGCGATCGGATGGGCAGAATAATAGCCGTTTGAGCCTTAACAATAATGAATTGCGAGCCTCCTCTGTGAACCACGTTTTAGGTCAAGCGACCTATTTCGAAAACTCGCCTATTTTGAAGCTTGTCAAGGAGGAATAGGCAGGGAGAAAGTACGTGCTCTGCCGGGTGCCGATGTCGTTTCGAATGCAGGGAGCGGCCCCCTTTCTGCCCGTGTAGACAGGCCCGCTAGACGGAGCCCGAATTTCGATGGGAACAACAATGCGCCATCGGCTGCGGCAGCTTCTTGGAATTACTAAAATAGTGGGTGGACCGACACCAGGGGGGAATATTAAAGGCGAGTCCACGAGATAACACCCTCCTCCCCCTCCCGGGCTTAGCTTGGGGAGGGGTCCCACCAGTAATGTCTTTGACACATAGAGATATTTTCAGTATAGAATACGGTATATGCTTAACCAATTGTATTGTCACCACGAATTTCATTGGAGGAAAACGAAATAAGGCTTCGAGTTCGAGTTGTTGATTATTCAGAAGATGATCGCACCTTGAATCGCAGTGTGAATGGGACTGTTGAGAAGCAGAAAACTAGGGGCTAGATGTATAGTTACTATTGAATTACGTTATTGAAGCTGTAAATTAGTAACGATTAAGCAGATGGGCTCATTTGACACGATTTAAGAGTACGGGAGTGTGTCGCAATAAACACATAATGCGAAATAATTCCCTTTAAAAATGGTATATTTCAATCGAAGTAATTTTAAACTAGTACCACTTAGGTAATTTAATTAGCGAATTTAAGAATAACAACTTTGCAAATCATAAGTTAAATATTAACGTTAGCTACTGGTTTATATATGGAGGATGTTCATTACACATGCGAGATTTTGAAAGCGATGAAATCGAATTGGGAATCCGAAACGCTGAGATAACGTTGCCATGTCCACACTGGCTCGGAGTCGGCATACCGGAAGGATGGCTCCAAAGTCTATCGCCTTAATTCTTGAAGAGTATGCATGAAAATTAAGTTTCCATCATACTACAGAAAACTCTTATTGGACGTCCATCATCGGTTCAACTAAATCGGTTATTTAAATACTAGTTACAGCTATTTGACCTAATCCTGTTTTTTCCTATTGAACACTTATTGGCGAATAAAAATAATCTTGCAAATCCAATCCAGTACCTTCATGCATCCCACGTTTACGTCCGCAGTGTTAACATCAAATCGTTAGTGGTTATGAATGATTCAAGATAGTATAAGTAACTCCCATTCAACAAGGTTTCCATTCAAAGCAACGGACGTTTACAGATCCTAGAAAGCGTTTTAGATAATTAAGATTAATTTGTTTTACCCGGCTTGTCTTGTGTGGAAGATCCTGTGATGTTCAAGGAGACGTCGGCAGCAGCAGCCATCAGCCACAGATTCAAGAGTAAACATGCGAACAGCATTTTGTCAGATAAATTCGAACCAATTTTGGAATTCACAAAATAAGCGCTCCCGGAATGGTTCAAAAATAAGACGAGACCGAACACCAAAATGGAACGGTTTCACCGCCTCATTATCCCGCAGTCCTCGTCACTGGTTTAATAAAATATTCTTCATCGACTACGGCCTGAAGAAATAATACGGTAAATAGTAATTTTAAAATACAATAGTGAAAATAATAACTTCGAAACTAACACGCTTCTACTCGGATAGCATCCGACAGACTGACCCAAGCACCTCGTGACTTCTAAGGCCTCACCAATGCTGCCAACCTTAGGACGGGAGTATCCCATTTCTGTTGCCAACATAACATGACGAAATTTCACCGGATTTTTATTGCGTCAATAAAACCGGCGCTTTTATCTTAATCGAGTTTCCATTTAATTAATTCTTAATGGTTTATACGTCTCCAGCATTAACTATATCATTATTTTAAAGATATTCGAAAAACTACTAGGGAGTAATACAAATATTACTATTCATAATAACACGGTATATTTCATTTTCTATTTTTGGGTTTGTTAAAATTACAATGTATTTTAATATATTAGTTTAATACTCCATTCTTGCACCAGTCTTGAACAGACCACAGGTTTCAGCTTCTCCCCAATATCAGTCCGTGTATAAATTAGTGTCATCATATTCATGTCGGCTGCCGATGAACCACCCTATCTGCATTGTTTTATTGAATAAATTAAGATAATCCACTTACAGCCAAAAGTCTGTGCGGCTGTATACCTCCTCCCGCTTCGTTTCTGGCTGTTTGTTGAAAACTGTTTGTGTATGATTCTGGATTAACAATCTTTTTACAACTAACAACACTAATCAGAATATTTAAACTGTTGCCATTTTCTTTCTCAACTCGCTTGTGAATATAGTAACAGTGCAGTGACAATGCTGATAAGATGCTTCATAGCGAAGTCAAATACAGTCTAACGTATGACCAAATCGGCCGATCTAAGGTATACAATTTAAACGCATCAATTTTTATGGAGTAATCTACTGGACGTCGTTTATTGTGCTAGATGAAGAGTAAACAAAGCATAATAGAAACGCGTAAGTACATACAATTTGACGATTAGTTTACCGCTTATTTTTAGTATATTCCATCGGTTTAAATAGGCCGATGGGTCTGAAAGATGTGCGCTGGGCTCTTGATGTTTACTCTATCAAGATGGGGGGTCGCCCATTACCCCCACCCCCGTCCAGGTACTCTCATGCCCACCGAAATAGGACCCCCTCACTTAAGTGATATAGGCGCCACCAAAAAAATACCCGCTCGGCGGGGAAATTTTTGTTGTCTTTTTTCCTTCCTTTCCTTCCTAAGTTTTTTATCCCCCCTAGGTCTGTACCCGCCGGGACTACGCCAGCCCTCACAGATCGGACAGATCGAATGATCATCGATTAATATCGGAATAATAAAAGGAAAGTCCCAGGAAGTGTTAATCGTTGAAATCGAGTCGTACGTATTAATTATCTGAAAGCAATACAATTCGATCGTTAAACCCGCTGATGTTTACAATATGGGAATTAGGTACAGATAATTACATTCTTAAAGGATGAGACAAGTCGACTATATTATTATTATATTATAATATAACTATTATATCAACTATTGTATTATTGTAAGTTAAAAAACACAATTATATACAGCGCTTTTTAAATTAATAAATAAATAACTAGAATACTATAATTATTGAATTATAATAACGTCCTCTCGTCTCCGGTACACTCCAAAGCGTTCACATTCAAAACGAAATAGTTATCTTCGGGAAGCAAAGCCGTCCGGGAACCGCCGGAGCGGAAAGAAATCGAAATTAGGAGTAAAAAGATAAAATCGGGCCGGGAGAAGGGCCTTCAGTCCACAATCTTTTCCCCCAAGCCAAAGGAACCGAGATTATATAGTTGGCTTTAACCAACCGACCTATCAAATTTCCTTTCGGATCACTTGATCCTGACAACCTTTCATTTTAAACGCTATATCCATCGAAACATCTCAACGTTGAAACTAACAGTCCTCGGGCCGACGGTTTTTGCTGGAAAGCGCGCTCGTTTGATGCCGAGGCATTAGTATTATATCCAGCCTCAGTTTTTAAATTAAAAACCATTCCCACATTGATGGACCGCCTGAAGAGGTATAAATCAGTACGGAAATACTGGTTAAAGAAGGTAAAGAAGGTTGCCAGGCAGTATTGAGAGCTAATATTTCACAAATCTCACACAGAAAAAATGTCATACGAAGTCTTGACATCCTTCCTGCTAATCCTTTCTTACACTCCATTTTCAAGTATTTTAAAGAGAAAGAATTTGTTTCACTCATTAAAAGACTTTCCTGTCTCTCGATTATGCCTGAATCTTGGCGGCTTAAAAATGAGTTGAAAGCTAAATCAGAGGACTGATTTACATGCTGCGGGATTACAATTTTTGATAATGTTTCCTGACGGTTGTATAAAAACAATTCGTTATCAAAACGAAACGTTCTGTTACTGTTATTAAAAGTCGACCCTTGCTCTCTATCCACATCCGGCACGAGGAGACCAGCGTTATCACTCTCACATTGGCACCAGGAAATGTCTCGTTTGTGGCAAATCTCGCATCTGATGTTTGTACAGTTTGTGTGACATTGGATAATATTTGTTTAGTATATTATGCTTACGCAAGTTTTAGTATAGATTTAGCAACATGCCTATCATTGGTACTGGTTTGTCTTTTGTGAAAATCTATCACCAGTACCGCTTTGTAGTTATTTTGGCTAGTTTTTCTTTTATGTTATTATCATACTGTACATGGTGTTCTATATTGTACTGTTATCATAATTAACTAATGTATTTTTAATTAATTAACACACCAGTTTTTTCCCACACCAGTGTTTGTCTGTCTGCTTGTTCGTGAAAAAATGGAATATTTTGCGCCCTTCCGGAAAGAAATACTGGATCTTCTTTACATCGAAACATGTGGAATTGAGTAGGGTTTACAAAATTTCAAAATAGGGCTTACCCAATAAAGGAAATATGAAAAATCGAAAATTCATAGAAAAAAATAATATTTTTTCTCCTATTTTTCCTATTAACATTTTAATTATAGTACCTTGTAGCTAATGACGCTTCCCGTTTTGCTGAACGAGAGTTTTTATTTGAAGCGTTATTATTAAAAACTAAACAAAATATGGTTTGACTGGGCACTTCTCCTATCCCGGGGGTGGGTGTAGAGGCGAGTGGGGGCCGACCATGAGGCGCCTCCTCCCTACCAGCCAAACCCCCGTCTACATTGAACCGAATCGACATTTAATCCACAACTCAATCCACAACTTTTCAATTGGGCGTCGAGGAACGACCTTTCCTCACTAAATAAATAACAAACGAATTAAAAAAAATATGTTATCTACTTAAAGCTTTATGATACCCAACTGTAATAATGTTAAGACGTTGCAAAAAAAGTTATTTTGTATAAATGTCCTAGGCAGCTGTGTTGAAAATTTTAGTTAATTGTTTAAAATATTTGAATTAATGACTGTCATTAATAAATAGTAATAGTATAGTAGTGATAGTAAACAAATTTTCGAAATCAACCCGTGTGTAGTTAATTTACTCAGTTATTCGTATTAAATTCGACATTTTTGCTGCGGAAAAAACGAACCTTATAGATGGTTGTTCAAACCAAAGAAAAGGTGCATTTCTTTAGGATTTAATTTGCCATTTACTATGTGGGACAACATAAAAGAAATTTTCCTTAATAGTCGGTAGTTGGAAACGGGGGCGGGGGGACGTTCCGACTCAGCGTCGCCGACTGTTTGTTCCCTATTCATCACAAATTTACCCCCCTCCACTCTCGCCCATTACTACCCCTTGCTCCTTACTTGTTTACCAACTCAGGATAGTTTCGCCCTGGTAAACAATGATCGTCTTCATTACAGCTCGTAAAATGGTAATGGCCTAATAAGCGTCTCAAGGATCGTACCTACATAATCATAACGCAATAATATAAAAATAATATATATATATATATATATATATATATATATATATATATATATATATATATATAAGAGAATAACAGTTTAGCACTACTACTGCAGTGTCACCGCACTGTTACTGACAGAAGTATACAGTAGCGCGCTAATTATACTGATCTGCTAATAACGAAGACTAGCTGAAACCGGTCTAGCATTAGACCAAACAATAGAGAAGAGTGAAGTTTACAGTGGCAAGAACATAAATCCCTTCAAAAAGAAAGAAATTCACGAAGAAGAGTGAATCTGTTCAGGTAGATTCCCGGCAGGTTTGAATATAAACAATTGTTTAGTTTGTCGATAAATGGTGGTGAATCCAGGTTTTGGCGTTCGCAGAGTGTAGGTAGATTTCATAGCTATTACGGGAACAGGAAAATCGGCGGTTGCTTTCTCTACCTAACATTCCTGCTGCCCAACGCGGACCTATTGTCATTGGATGTCTTTCTCGAGACTTCGAAAAACGCCTAACTTCCGGGAATGTTGATGGGCCGTTAAAACGCGCCCAGTATTCAGTCCCAAAAGAGGGGTCTGTGCCAACTGAGGAATGACTCAGGGGAAGAAAAAATGAAACGGACCGCCCGTCCGTAGTAGTATACTTTTATGGGAGCGACCGGCGCCACTACATTGACCATGGCCCATACATACCATAGACGAAAATTATTTTCTTCCCCTCCTTTTTTACCACTTTTCTACACTTCACCCTTCCGAATAACTCGATGAAAGTATTTGAGTTTGAATTCGTTGAACGAAAAACTCAAAAATGGTCTCCTGTTAAATTCGACAGTAAATAGGCGAGCGATATTGATTTTGGAAAATAAACTCTCGCGTCGATTTACGGTTTTTATTAAACAGCATTTGAAGAATGTTTAATTGAATTCTAGTTTTTTGCGATGTCCGATCCTCGGTTTGGGGTCTTTCTGTAGACCGGTTCCCGCTGTTCGGAGACTGCCAAACGGGTTTTCCAAATAAATTCGTCTTTGGCTCATGTCCAAATTATGCTAGCTACTTAATTGGTGGAACTTGTTTCCAATAAAAAGCGTGAAAGAATAAATTCGGGTAAGACGGATTATTGGAGAGTTTAACTGGGGAATATTTCCGGAAAAATGAGAGAGACGCGACTAAGTAGTAGGCTGATTCGTCGAATAGATTTCAGGTAAAAATGTTGTTTTTATCTTAATTGCGAATCTATATGTTTAGGAGGCTTCCTTATAATTGAAATATTGCGGATACCGGTACAGAGCTTCAATTGTACAAAGGGACGTATCTAATTCAGATGAAAATATGTAATAAAAGTATTTTTTTGTTAAATATAACTAACTATAAGGGTCGACGAAGTCTTGACTCTTGTGATCTATTTACAATTGTTAACGATTTTGCGAATAATTATGTACACTCCTGAGAACACAATACTGGGAGTACCTCAAAAATAGATTGTTCTGGGCTTCCATTCGACTTTGTTTAGAAGAGAATCTCAGACGGCAAATGCCAATTGATGTTTGATACAAATAACGTTAGGATGAAGTCATATTATTACGTCTATTCCGATAGCATTGGCCACCGACCGTATCGAGGCGTAAATGGCAATCTTTTGGTCCCAAGAAAATTTCATTCTCTCTCTCAACACTCTTTCTGTTGAAATTGGCTCAATTAAAATAGAATTAAAAACTGGCCTAGGATTTAGAAATTTGGAGAAGGCCGGGGAGTTGGCAACTCTCGGCTCGTAAACATCACGAGGGGTTTTATTTTATTTACCCATCGCATGAACGGATTGTACAATAATGGAACGGTTTTCCAGGGAGTAAATAAAGCCCCTACCGGAGTGGGGTAGGGGCCGCTCGAACGTCGAACCCTTATCTGTCAACAAGCGAGATAGGAAACCGGCGCCATCACTCTCGTATCTTCCGCGCCACCCCATCTGGTTCATAACCAGACATGTTCCACCCCCACACCCACCTTCAACCCAACATTCTCAACAATACTTGGAAATAACATAAAATAATTACATTGTATACCTACTAACTAATCATCAATAAAGCTTTGTCTTGGCCTGGTTTCTCAGAGTACTCTGTAGGTGGGAACGGAGATATGGCGGATGAAGTTTCGTCGAGAGTGCTGTGTAAAAATTCCTCGGATTTCTCTCAATCTCTGCCGATTGAGAGTGGGCTTTTACACGGATTTGTACTTGGCAGGTTCACAGGATCCCCCTCTCCCCTCTGATTTTTCATGATGCACGCATTTCCAAATTAACTTTAAACCCAAAGACGTCATTAGGTAGCCTTGTCATTAAATATGATCGAATCACATAAGTCCCAACTGTGGCACCTGCTCAATAAAATACGGTTCGTCGTTCCAAAGACAAAGGATGGGATTAACTTAGAATTGCAAGGGGCAAATGCCGACAGGTTTATTTCTGCCGCATAACTCTCGAATATCGAACGTTTAATATTCATGATAGAATGCCAAAGAGAGAACGGGGAGTGAGAGGGTAGAGAGAAAGGATAATATAGACAGGTGAGGCGCCACCTCATGAATATTCAGTCTGGCCCCCCCGGGAGACTATTGTTTGTCCACAGTCTGGACTATAGCCTTCCCCCGAGTCGGGTTAATACCCCCATCCATCTCTCTCTCTCTCTCTCTCTCTCTCTCTCTCTCTCTCTCTCTCTCTCTCTCTCTCTCTCTCTCTCTCCCTCACTCTTGCCGGAGGCGACGACTAACATTACCGGCATTGTCCGAACTCGAGGATCCTATACATTCTCCCGAACGGACTGACCCGCGCTGTACGAAGTTTTGCTCTATTTTTATGAATAGTAAATATTTAACGTTTCAGTTTCGGCAATATATCATAAAAATGTAATTATCCTGCGGCAATATTTTGGCATACATCGTGCCCGTAGAATATATTTAGATCGACGCTTTACGTCCGAAAATATCTTGCGCGAGTTAATAGCGACGGATGAAATGTATTCCGCGATTGTTAACAAAGCTTGCAACAGTATTTAATAACGCGCAATAAACGTGCATCGGCGAGTGTTTTAGTCTAGCGACCTCGCGTCTACAGCGCATTAACACACTGAATATAACAATAAATGCTCCTCGTAAGTACTAAGGCATCGACAGTAGACATCTAGGAAGGTGGTAGCCGCACTGGTAACGTTTGGTCTTAAGACGAGCGGCCTTAAGACAGATAAATCTGGTCTGATGAACGGCCACAGGCGATAGGCGATTGAATTGAAAGAAACGAAATCGCACCAGTGTTATTTCCACCTTCCCCGGCCGTGTATTCCTCCGAGCGTACCGATATGTCGTAACGATGTTTGATCTTACTGCCGCTAGATAGCCGGTGATAAGAATAAACCGATTATTTTCGTTTACGGGCAGGTTGGACGGTTTACACATAAACAGGAGCCGGCCCGGCCCAAAGGTCGAATTTAATAGAGCGGCTTCGAACCAGTTCTGGGACCAGTCTGGTCTCGGCCCCTTTCGAAACCGGAACCTCAGTTCGCTACCCATCTCCGAAGGACTATGCCGGCTAAATATTTCACGGGCTAACTATTCACCGCCCTAATATTCTACGGCCTACTAATAGTCTAACTGGTGACTACTCGAATCCCTTCGTTGGGATCTGTCTCCGACTCGAGTACTCTTAACGATGTACTACAGTCTCGCGCATCCGCCACGTCATTTCACCCCCGTGAGTAATCCTCAGTCCAGTTTATGCCGTTCGGGCCAAAAGCTAAAATTTTACTTGATCCTTTGAGAATTTTGTTTTTTCCTTTATCGATATCCACGAAAATCACCGACGAGGTGGATAATCAATGTGGTTAGAAAAAACTAATATTGTTTGTTCTAGGATTCCATTAATTAATTCATTTTAATAACTTTGTATAACCAATTGGAAATGCTTGTTATACGATTAGTATGTCTGTTTAATCCAAATAGAAAAATCTCATTCATAATAACAATTGTGAAGAGAAAATATAACTTTCCTTGTAAATTGTACAGCGTGTATTCACGATTAACTGACCTTTTTCTGTTTCGTTAGGTCTTTTCGCCTATTTTTAATGGCTCCGGAACTAGCCTAAATCCAGAATTGAAGATACTTTACTTACACCTGGCAGGGACGCATTCTTCGGGGCAAACTCCGGCATGATGTGGCAAGAGGACAAGGACACCGCAGGGTATTCGACAATATTATAAACCAAAATGTATTTCTTCTTTATTGACAAAACAATTCTATTGTAATGCTCCCAGAAACAAACCGGATGAAATATTACGAGTTTAAATCGGCAACAGGACCCATTCAATAAATAGTATTCGAAAATGTTAATTCTGGGACGCTTCTAGGCTTCCTCTATATCTCCGAGATAAAATTTACATCCGATATATATATATATATATATATATATATATATATATATACACTACTAAATCAAAATCTATTTTTATTAACTATTTACAACTCTTATGTTCTGAGACGATTCTAGGTTTCAATTGTACAGTATCTGTATATTTTAAGGGAAGAATTCTTAAATGTTGCATGTATACAATGATAAATTTAATTTCTAATTCTTAAAAAGGAAGATCAAATGTTTTAGATGTTTAATTTTAGAATGTTTGGATATGTGAGTCTGATATGGTTCTAGGTTTAAATTGTACAGTTCTTGGATGTTTAAAAATGACATCATTTCTTAAAGCTTCTATAAGTACAATGATGAATTAATTTTTCTCATTGTCAAAAATTATATTCAAGTTTCTTTATATTGAAACTTATTCGAATGTCTTAGTCTGAGACAGTTCTAGGTTTAAATTGTACAGTCCCTCCATATTTTCTTTATAATATATATGTTACTACCAATATATGTGTATAGTTATATATATATATATATATATATATATATATATACATTTTTATATTTTATTAAAGAATACTAAGATATCTTAAGTCGAAGACGGTTCTAGGTTTGAATTGTACAGTTCTTGTGAATTTACAAAATAAAATCACTTTTTAAAGATTGTATAAACATACACCCTGAATAATTCATTTTTGCTATAGTTAAAAATGAAATTAAAATTTTTTCACTACAATTATTTGGTAGTTTATGTCTGAGACGGTTCTATGTTTAAATTGTACATTTGTTACTTTACAGAATATAGTTTAACTTCCAATGTGTATGTATATATATATTATTTTCCATTTATACGTTTGGATTTTATTATTTTAATCTACTTAAAATTTGATTATGTCAAATTTATATGTGAGGAATTGCCTTCTCTTCTGAAATATTGTTTTTTTTTCCTTGAAATGTATTTGTTTGATTATTATTTGACTAAGACTATTTCACCTCCAATCATCTATTAATATTTTAATTATATTGAGGTCAACAGTCTGGAAGGGTAATTTTACTTCATCCTAGGTAATGATAAAATTAATATTTGTTATAATCACATCTACTAAACTCATCTATCTTCACCTCCTAACAAAGTTGTACTGTCAAATATATGATCTCTTAATCACTGTAAACTCTGTATTATAACATATTAATAATTTGTGACCCAGAAATCTAAAAAACCCTAATTGTCTTTCATGTTTTTGTTGCACATTTCTATGAGTTAAAAGAAAT
Organism: Lethocerus indicus; assembly: GCA_019843655.1. Taxonomy (NCBI): domain Eukaryota; kingdom Metazoa; phylum Arthropoda; class Insecta; order Hemiptera; family Belostomatidae; genus Lethocerus; species Lethocerus indicus. Next base: position 9,950,062 of record JACDQD010000004.1, read on the forward strand.
AGGTTTTGTTAGTATTATTTAATATTTCTAGAATTAAAACAAAATATATTTTTATACAAACAGAATAACTTATTTTTGTTAATTATCCTCAACTCACAAAAAATGCATCCTAAACTTCAAACATAGAAATATTTTTGAAATTCGAACAGTTTATGATAATATTATTAAATGCCCTACTTCTGTTGATATGGGACAATTTTTTTTTTATAAACCTGCCATATTAGAAATTTTGGCTCGACACTTTGTAAACAAAGATTAATATATATAAAATTTCTAATTTTTAGTTTCAACAGGCCCTCAAATTCAGATGGTAATCAAGTAGGCAATCTTATTTCTGGACTCAATTCTGCCTAATAAATACTGCATATTGATGCACAGAATTTGTTTATTAAACTAAATAAAGAAAAATAAATCCGCAGCCTGGGATAATCAAGAACTACAGGAGAAATAAAATTACAAAATAATTGTGATTACGTTCAAATATCTTGTATTATATAAAATTTTCATATGCCGATTGTACTTACAGTAATTATTAATAAAACAATAACAAAACTGTTAAAGGTGTATACAAAAACCTATATGTTGAAAATGAGCTTTTGCTACATTCATTTATTTAAAATTTCTCTTTAATCTGAGACTGAAATATTGATCTGCCCTTTAAAGACTAGAAACAACTGGTTATACTGAAACAAAAAACTTATATAGTATAGCCCTCTTTTTTTATTATGGAAAACGAATTTTCCACATTATTTCACAATTGTTGTGTATATATGCATATAAAAAACAACGAAACTTCAGGTTGAGGAGTAAATATGTTCACACACATTTTTTTTCAATTTTCTTTTTTGTCATTAACTATCTATTGTTAAATAGCATAAAAATTATATGATCAACGCAGTTTTCAATTCAAATACACGAACAATAAATTACCTATTTACAGTTATTAGAAAATATAAAAAAAGGGAAACAAAAATGTCAACAATAGTGATGTGCACAGTGTGGAAAACCATTTCACAGAACCTCTTGGTTTGGGTTAAACCTCTTTACTACACCCCCTCCCAAAAAGAACAAATGTTTTGAAAATTGTCTCATTATAACAAAACAATGAATACAAGTTCTCTAACACTACAGCAGATCACTTTGAGACATAAAGAAATAAAATTAAATAACAAAAATATCTTGGAGTAAATACAGGTAAAGAAAACAGTCTAGTTATTTACATTAATGTTTCCTTAAGAATTACGCGTAATTAAATTGAGGAAAATTGAAAACAGGTTAAATTTACCTAAACTTGTTTATCAACATTATACATATTTCTGTTTTGTCCTCCTCAGAAGAATATCATCAAAAATCCTATCATCCAGTTATACACAGATCATACATTAAGGTCATTTTAATTCCAATTATTACAAAATACTAAGTTACATATATTTACAAAACAGTTAATCATATTACAGTCCTGTTACAGAATTAGACTCCATGCTCTTCATTTTTTCACACTTTAAATAAATCCTTTGTTCCCTTCATATATATATATATATATATATATATATATATATATATATATATATATATATACCCTTGTGCAAATCACCATAAATATTGTATCTGTATATATATATATATATATATATATATATATATATATATATATATTACACAAATACATATATTTCATATTAGATTATAAATAAACTTGACTAGAATTCCCTCAGATGCTTTTATTTTCAAATGCACTCCTGCTTATTTCTTTCATCATATTTTGGAATGTAATCATCATTTAACTAAATATCTTTTCTAAATATTTAATCTTTTTTTGGATAATGTGTAATAGACCATTACACATATTAAACAAGAAAAAATAAAGAAAATATATTATATAATTTGTAATTAATAACAATTATTCAACATTTCTTTTAAAACTATTATATATCAAATTAGAAAAAAAAAAATTTGTTCCTCTACAATGGACATGATTAAGAAATTGGGCTTCATGTTAATTCATTATCCACATTATGACATTTAAAGTTCATATGGAAGTGAATATAACCCTAATGAACACTACTGTTACTAGAGTGCTTGTTTATGATTTTATGCAGACTTATTGAAATGTTTAAAGTTATTTAAATGTGTTGACTGCCATAATCCACAGGACAAATTCTTTTTTTTTTTAAATATTTATTTTATAAAGAAAGATTTTCACAGCATATTTCTTGGTCTTTTAACACAATGGACTAATGTCTATTGACTATATTATTTAAGAACCGGCTCAAAAATAAACCAATTTGAATTGTTGCCTTACAATTTCATCTTTCACTTTTAAACCAAATAGCTCATTAAAAGCTGTACAATGTTAGAAGCTGCAGTTCTGAATGGCAATTAAGTTGGTCAATGTTACGTAGCCAAGTTTTATTAGGTGTAAATTCAGACATATGAATATTGAAGAGTTTATAAAATGCTTCCCTTCAATTAAAAATTACATTTATTTTATCATGCCCTTTTCAAAAATGGGCTAATACTTGCCATCTTGAGACAATAAGCTTTAAAACTACTCCTAAATTCAGGGAGGACGGTGTCATTCTTGGCTCACGTATTCAAGATGTAATTTGGAAATCTTGGGGAACATCTGTGACATCAATATTCAAAAATGATATTTTTCTATAACATCCTCATTATATCACACATAATAATTTACAGTCAAAATATATCCACCCAGCTGTCTTTAAAAATGCTTTTAAATCTACTAGTAAATATTCACTACAATGAAACAAAATAATTTTATTTAACTGATCCACTATTCATATTTTTCTCTTTTGGCAGTCAACATGTTAATAACACCTTATTTCTACTATCCAGTCTGACAAATAAACAGAAATGGTAAACAAGAACAATGGTGATTATTATTGTACATCCCATATTTTGAGCTATTTTCATTGCACCATCCTGTATACAATGACATCACAAAACATACACAAATATAACAAGAATGAAAAGTTATTGCCAAAATATCTCAGTGAAGAAAACATATAGAGGAAATAATATCTCAGGCAAGTAAAACATCTCTCAGTCAATATCAGGCTCTAGAAATGAAAACTTTAAGATAAAAAGAAAAAACTAATAGAAAGTGGTTTTCCTCATACAGGAAATCGTTATACACTAATCCGATCATAATTTTACACGCGATAAATATGTCCGTATATACAAAAAAACAACATTCATGTCTTAATTTTTCATTACCACACTGATTCAATCAATCAAAATCTAATTGTGTTTAATAACAGACCTTTCTCAGACAAAACTTATCAGTGAAATATTGTGACCAAATGAATAAACCTTAAATGCTCTTTAATGTACAGAACATTGAAATTCAGAATATTTTGTAATAATCTCTTAATAGTATTTTGCTCACCATTTTGTAAAATATTATGCATAAAAGTGGAAAAAGTAATTTTGTCTCAAATCAAAGGTAGGAAATGTCTATTGCATTAGGAATTAAGGATTACAAAGAAAATGTTCCACTAAAATTAATAATTGAAAAAGAACAAAATCCGAAGCTGTTTTATCTACTTACTGAACTCACTGTGCTGGTGAAAAATGATACAACAAGAATGCAATATATTAGGCACTTTTTAATTAACAAGCACTTAAGGTTTTTCATCTAAGTTGCTCCATAAAATTGAAACAGTATGTTGAATCTCTTATGCCTTCTTACGTCCCTTCCCTATATTCAATAGAGGACTATTTTATTGCAAATACACAACCAGCTCCAGCTGTAACATCAAAGTTATGAAATGCCCTTTGGCCTGTTTTTCACACACATCCCCAAATTTCTGTATGCGACCACTTGATTTAAATCACAAATCGTTGATTTAAATCATTTCACATAGCTTATCTGATAAATACAATGAGGTTGAAAAAAATTATCTTTTATCTTCAGTACTACTAATCAAATCCCTCCATATCCCATAGAATAGAATTTGGGACTTAACAGGAACTTAAGCAACAAAAAATTGCTAATTCAGGTATATAATTAAGAAAATAATTAAAAATAAACTAACAACCCCAGAAATACTGAAAAGAGAATCCAAATGACAGATTAAATTATCTTTAAAATTATGGCCATATAAAAGTATATGTATATATATATATATATATATATATATATATATATATATATATATATATAACATTGCAAAAAGTACAAAATGACAAGTCATCTAGCCCTAAAATCCAACAAGCTGAAAAATCAAACAATTGAGGGGGTTCTAGGGGAGGTGATAAGAATTGTCTTTGTCTAACGATAAGAACTTTAATTGGAATGTTTTTTCCCATCTGCTTTTAAAAGATGTGACCAGAAAATTGATCTTCATGACAGATGATTAATAACAACAACAAAAAGAAAATGAGGAATAATTTTAATAGGCCAAATTACTCAACACATCAAGAATATCAATGGAGTACTTGGGTTTTTATTTTCTTTTGAGCTCATTCCTACTCCTAAGTTGTTCTTTCATAGTGAAAAATTGGATTCAATTAACCAGAATCAACTATGAGTTTTTCAGAAGCCATCCTGGCATTTTTGGAAGACATTCAAAATACTACCAATCTATCTCCTCCGCCCAAAAAAACAGTAACCACAAAGTAAAAATCATGGCAGAAGACCATTCCTTAATCTGGCAGTGTAAAGAAAAGAAATATAGTCATGGGGGAAAATCACCTACATTTCAAATATGTTAAACAGGGAGATTTCAGACCCCCAAATAAACATATGTGATACATATACATTTATGTATATGTATATATACAAATATTTAGTAGTATATAGCTTATAAAAAAACTTTACCCACTAACTTTGGATGAGTTAAGGGAGGGGGGCAGAGTATCAATTTTAAGGCCAGGGGGCATAATGGAATAAGCGAAAGGACTTGATGAAGTTTGTTAAACTGAGTGTTATGTTAAGAGAGGAGCCACTAAAGCTCCACCTCCAGTCCTTTGTAAATATAAACAATTTTTGCTTATTAGGAAGAAAATAATGAGGATGACTCGCCCCCCTCGTTAATATTATATACAACTGTCTGGATGCTGGCTGGACATGGTCTTCCGCGATTTTGACTTCGTTTCAGCTTTTACAGTCTCAATGCTCACTTTACGGGGATTGCCCAGTGTCACTAGAGCAGAGGCTATTGCCAAACCAGCTGTAAACAAAACAGTTAGGTTAAAAAATACAAATAACATTTTAAAGTACAGAGGGAGTAGTTGAACAATTATTACCTGATTGTCCTTGTGGTGTGAACACCTCACCGCCAGTTGGCAATCTGACAAGCAATGATAAAACTGCCGCTCTGTTCCCACTACAAGGTTCCAATGCTATTGGACTTGGACAGTCCTTTACAAACAAAAGAAATTCAAGAAATTAGACCCAAAAATTGCTAAAAAATGAAAAAGTATGTTATTGATACATTATTTAAACATCTGCTTCCTAACATACAAAATTCAATAATTTTTTAATTAAAACAAATTAATTTCCATACAATAAACATATTTCTCAGGTAAAATAATTACTAATAACTTGTTACAATGAAGTTAAACTGAATATTTTAACATTGTATTAAAATGATTTTTAGAAACAATAAACTAAGTAATTTGGAATTCACTTAGTGAAACTGAATGGCATCAGTCGCACTGCCTTTCAATAGATTCATCCTTTTCTCCATAAAATAAAATAAGCACCGGTATGGAATAATCTTCTTTAAGGGAAATATTTTGAATGATCAACATGAATTTATATTTAAGTAAATGTTTATCAATTTTAAAGCAAAATAAAGCCTTTTTATTCTGTGAAATATCGGCAGAAAACTAGTATTCTTCAGGCTTAATGACCATTACAGGACAGAAATGAGCTTATTATACATAAAAGAAACTAAAAAATAAATAAATATTAGTTAATTATCCACCAAAATTTAAATACCTTTTTTTTAGCTACAGGTGTTGATGCATGGTCATCTTTAATCTTTTCTCTTCTTTCAATTTCAACCAAGACTTGAGAAAAGGGCCGACTTGCCATTTGTTCCATTTCTACAAATAGCCTCTGCACAACAAACAAATAAATGAATTCCAAATTTATTATATAATAAAATGAAAACTGATCACCAGTACCTCCATTAAAGTGCTGCTGATTGTACGTATTATTCTGCTTATATATAATTAAATAACTAGCTCTCTCTGAAACTGATCACTATGAGGCCAAGATTTAAAGGCTGATTTCTCAACACGGTTGCAATTTATCCAAAATGGCACACGGATTCATATAGACACTATTCTGCATCTTTTGATATGTGACAACCAGGGTCTATCTATGTGGCATGGCATGGTATATGTACTTAAAACTTTGTTACAGCAATTATTAAATTAAAAACATCAATGAAAACTTTAAAAAACAACAATTAATACTCTTGTAAACCAAAATAATTGGTTTTAGTTAATATTTTTATACAATATAGTACAAAAAAAAATCTTGAAATTAACTTGTATTAGACCAAATAAAAGAAGGCTGTCAGAAAATCACACACAAATACATTTTGAAATTTATTTGTGAGAAAATAATAATACATTTTAAGTAATTTCATTGACAAGTAATAATTCGACAATTAAGATATAATTTCTGTATAGTTAAGTAAATAATTACTTAAAATGTATTACTATTTTCTCAAAAATCAATTCAAAAGGTAGCCAATTTTTGTTCATATCAGTCACACTCATAACTGTACAGTACAGATACACATAAACTGAGATTAAATATCAAATATGAAATGACAGTTCATCAAATATTTAAATTAATAAAATATTTCAAATTAAGACAAGCAAAAAGTAACCTGCCGCCTCCTGTACATGTCATACTTCTGCTTGATTTTCCACAGTACTGCAGCCACCAGAAGAAGTAAAAGAAAACAGCTGATAAAAAGAAACAAAATATAATTAACACACTCTCAATTAACAAGTTAAAACAAAATGAATTGCACTACATAAATGTATCCAAATCTATGGTGACATGTACTAACCACTAATTTTTAGATCTTAAAATTCATAATTTTAATAAAATATTCTAAATGATAGTAATAAAATAATTATACTTACGAGGAAAATGTGATGAAAAACTGCTGTAAATTGAGTTTAGGATATTGTGAGAATGATATCTGAATCCATAGGGGAGGATGGAAGTCATAAACATAAACATAAAATGTTGTTAATGTCACATTTTCCAGTACCCCAAAACTATGCTCATTCTTATTAAATCTTGTTCGGAAGTTGGAGCAATTGTGACCAGTCAATAGTGGCTTTTCAGGTTGATTTACTGAAAAAGTTAAATTAAAACTTGAGGTTATGAGTTAAGCAAGAACTATTTTATTTACATTATCAAAAATAAAGTATATTTCAACATGAAATATCGCTCCACCCAACAATGTCAGTTTATTACTCCATTTGCAGAATCAACTAAGCGATAAACTCATGTGGACATTCTTAGTTTTAATTCTCATAGTTATTATGTGTTCTTGAAACAAATTTATGTTCTATCAAACAGTATTTTTTAAAATGTGTTTTCTATCAAACAATTTTATTGAAACTTGATTTTCTATCAAACTGTTTATTACAGGTTAATCTTCTATCAAATAAAACTAAATCTTAGTTACAGTACCTGTTTTGATTGTGATGTTCATTTTTGCCAAAACTGAACATGTGATGCTAAAATCTGCATCAATGTCTGGTTTGGGTGGACTGTTTTTGAAATTAATTTGAGTATAATGACGATCATCCTTTTTTGAGAGGTTGAAAGTGAACTGATAGTCAATAGTCAAATCATCTGCAAAAAAGAAAATCACTATAAACCAATGAAACAAGATGATGGCTCAAATTATGACTTAATGGTCATTAAAGTATCTATTTAAATCATAAACATCAGATATTAATTAATCACTCAATATATTCATCAATAATTCTAATAAATCTATTTTTTGTACATTTTTTGATCATGAGGAAGAATCAATTTTGTTGTACATAATAATTGAAGAAGAAATATAATTTAAGAGTTAAACACCTCATATGAATGTAGAAAAATTAATATAATAATTACCACAGAATAAATACATTTGGAATATCAAAAAACTGTAGAACCAAATTATTTAAATAGTAAATACATAACAAATTAATGATTCAGAAGATAAAATACCCTCCAAGAATATTAAAATTAAATAATACAGTAAAACTTAAAAATCTAAACTGTGATAACTATTGTTATATTTTTTACACATATAAACTGAAAAATTAATCTTACACTCATACTCATTTTATACAACATTACTCTCAAATTACTCTTTTAACTAACAAAACTAATGTTCATGACATAAGGGCAGAAAAAACTACCAACTTCTGGGTCTCAAGGACCTGAGCCACTAAGGCTCCTAAAATAATCATATAACTCACAGAAACATGACCCATGGTTGGTTGGATCTCCTTGATAGTGATTTTGAGTGTCACAACGTTCACAATGTTCTCCCACTATACCTTTTGTAGTACAATGACACTTCCCCGTATCAGGAACACACAACGTACCATGGTTGTTACACTCACAGGCTGCAATAAATATAAAACAACTGAAGAAAGGAAATAATATAGAAGGATTCATTGTGACATTTCAGAATTATTAACCCGACAAAAAAAATCATCAAAGGTACTTGACCAATAGACATTATTTTTCTACAGAATGTTAGATACTTAATTATAGAAAAGATAAAAAATCCTATTATTTCTAGAAGTAACTTATAATGTAGTAATATTTGTTATTTATCTGAGTCAGAATTATGAAACAGACAAAAAACACTGAAAAACATAAAAACAAAAAAAATTAAGTTTTTATCCACAGTATCAAAATATAGGGCCATGATATATTCTTCAATTTAGACATAACAAATATATGAATTCTGATCTTACCCTCACAAAGTATATGTACATATTGATATATAGAATATGAAAGGAGTCAAAGATGACAAAATATCCTCCTCTTAATTAAAGTAACTACTTACGTGTACAATTGCCTCCATTCACAGGATTTCCATAGTAGCCTGGAATACATGTTTCACAATGATCACCCTGGGTTAAATTTCCACAGGGCTTTATGCACACACTGCTGTTGTTAGCACAAGTACTATGCCCATTGCATTGACAACCTTAACAGTAAAAATAAGTTCACTGTATTTAGTATATAATATGTCTTCACCAGTTATTCAATATGATTGTAATTAACTACCCCCAAATTGTAATTCACAGATACTTATAATACCCTAATAATACATTTTATTAAATTACTACTTTAATTAAGAAGTGACTAATAACAATAATAATCAGATAAACTTTTTTTAACTTATATGTGCAATTAGACAGCTATTGCTCGTTGTACATTTATGATTCAGTTGGTTAGGGTAAGTGACTCCCTGGTATACAGATGGATTTCAACTGCTGACCAGGACGCACACTCTATGTGCTTAAGCCACCAAAGCTCCATATAATAATCAATCTAATTCAACTGTAATTAATTTATTTAAAGTTGCCAAAATGGAAAAAATATCTTACTTGGACAGTGTGTGAAATACCAGTGCTTCTTAGGACATTCTCCAGGAGAGTTGTTGCCCCCAGGCATGCATACACCTTTCCCTAAATCGCAGATAAAAAGTTCTCAAAATAAGTAAATCTTTTAACTTCAATTCATTAGTAACCAATGTAATCTAAGTGTAACTTGATATTGTAACGTTGATTCAAAATGAATCATAGAATAAATATGTGTGTGTGTGTATGTATATATATATATATATATATATATATATATATATATATATATATGATAGAAAACTAATTTATTCCACATGAGCTCTTAGGGAAATACTGCCAATCATGCAGAGTATTGACTATGTAAGATAAAAAAAATAATTAACTAAGTATTTCTTCTGTTTTGTTATGAGATTAATGTGTAGTATACATAACAAATAAGTAAAATTGAAAGTAGTTAGTAGTTTATAAATCATAAGCGAGAAACACAGCATGAATAATAATCACTTGCCTGTACCAGTGCCATCATCACACCATCCACATTCAGGTGAATCTCTGCAAGCTGAACACCATTTGTAGAATATACACTGTGAATCTCCTAAAACATCAAACATATCTGAGTAATAATTTCCCAAAATTATGATGACATCACTAAAAGTTTATCCTGTAAGATAATCCACCCTAATATTTTATTACTTATAACCACCTTAATAACTCACCTTTGTGAGTAATGGGAATAAAACAACAATTTCACAGCACTTCACACAAAAATTCACAGCCTAATGGAGAATCAATGATAAAAATTACCTTAATCTGAATGACTAAAAATTTACCTTGAGTATGTTGGTGTCCAGGTGTAACCCGGCACCTGGACTGTTGAGTACTCCATTCCCTACATTGGCCGTAAGGGAAACTAGCAGTGTAGGCTGTCTTGTCAACACACCGCTCTTCATTATGGCACCAAATACACTCCTGTTGAGTGCAGTTCACACAAGATGTTAGTTCCGAACAACTTTTGCTGCAAGTGTTAACTACCACTTCTTCTATTCGCCTTCCACTTTCCTCCTGCAATTTATGTCACAAACTAAAATATAATATACTATGTTTAAACATAATTACGTAAAAATATACGTTATATTACATAAAACTGTAGTATTGGTGCTATAACTTTGTAGAATTTTTAAGCAAATACTAAAACTCAAAATGATGTTAACAAGAATGTGTAATTTAGAACCAGTATGGGTCTTTTAAAACTAACCATGTAAATATGATGCCGCATTTGAGAACAATATAAACTAATCATAAGTAACTTACTTTATTGAATAGATATATGATAAAATTTAGATAACCCATAGATTGATCCTGTACAACTTAATAAAAAAGTATAATAAATTCTACAAACAATATAAAATTTCATCAAATTCAGTAATCTAAGCAAATGGTTCAAGAGTACACCTACAGCATGCTGAAATCAATAATTATATTGAACTATTGGTTGAATTAATATTTGAAAGCTAAGAAAAAGGGTAAACCTGATGAGCATCAAGAGAGAGATTCGCCTTGCAGTGTTCCTGGTTTGTCCAGTGACATGAGGGTTGGACAGAGCAGGTCTGACAGTTGGGGAAGATAGGACACATTGAACCCTCATCATATACACATTCGGAACCAAGAGTTACAGCCTACAACACAACCATAAAACAGGTTTTTTATATTTGCTAATAATAACATTATTACCACCTCTACCCAAAAAAAGAATTATCTGGCATCCATTGTAAAAAATAAAACATTCATACAATAGCTGACTTAAAAGTTATTCAACATCAAGTCACAATTGCATATAATATAGTTACCCTAATTGTGGTAAATGCCTGCATGTCAGGTATGTGCTGCTTGCAGACAGTTTCATGAGAACACATATTGTTGTGTGGACACCAGCCACACCCGAGGGATGTATGAACACAAGAGATGCAATCAAAAAGCTGTGAACAGGCCACAATATTTGCTGTGACAGAAGACCTCCTCTCTTCAGGACAACGACTATAAAGAAAAGAATAACCTTTATATAAATGATAAGTGGTATGGCATGAATAAATGTTATGCTACAATGCAAGATTTGTAATAAAAATGTAATAAATTTGAATATATTTAATTGTAATATTTGTTTCAATATTATATACGTACATATAGTATTCTTCATCCCTGTCCCATGTCGATGTCAGTATTTCTTTGGCAACAACTGAAACTGGGACACATTTATTCTCATTCCTATCCCACATGCATTTCACTCCAGGTCTTGTGTTGAGACATGATGTCCTAGTTGTCAGGCTTTCACAGGAGCCTCCTGTATATCTGAAAAATTGGTAAACTTCTTAATTGTGCTTTAACACTGAAAATAATACCTATCTGCCTATTCATTACTGTCATACCATTAAAATGCAATAATAAGCAAAAAAAAAGAATTGAAAATGAGGACCAAAATACTAACTTCAGCATGTCATTGAGCATCTGACCATCAAAGCCACCATAAATATAGAGTGACCGATTAAATACAACAGCTGAGTGGCCAAAACGAGCTGTATCAGCTTTAAGAGCTGATGGCATTGAAAGACTGGACCATGAATCACAGAACACATCATAGGCCAAGAAGTCTGCTGAGTAGCATTTGGCACCCCGTGATGCTGCTGTATCATTGTGCGTGTTACCACCAAACACCAGCATCAATCCATTCAAAAATGTTGCAGTATGAAGGAACCGTGCAGAAGGAGCTGCACTTAATAGTGTCCTAATTAAAATAAATAAATAAAAAATTATAAATAACTTGTACACACATATACACGCATTCATACATATTTTGTATTGATATCTACTAACATTGTAATTCAAATACGTCATTCATTACTGGTAGAACTTTCTAATCATAATTTATATTTCCATAAATTATTTACATTTATAGATTCAAAAGTGATTTTACAATTAAAAATATCAGTCAATAATGCTTTTGTGAGTATACTTTCCTGTTTTCTTTTGCACTGTTAAACTTGAACTTTTAGTTAAAAATACCCTAATGAGAGTAATAACTAGTAATATACAGTTTGTGATTAGCAAAAATGTACAAATGGTATCAATCAGTGCATTAAGAATATAGTGAAGTCCCAATATATGTTCTCACCTAAACTTAACCCCTAACAATGGATCAATTGTATATTGATATACCACCCATGTTATTTTTCATGGTATTATATATGGTAATTTGGTGGATAGGATATATTGAATGGAGAACATACATCAATATATGAAAGCCGTTGATAGTGAGGCATATTGGGACCATACATTGGGATTATTCCAAAAATATTAACAAGAGAAATAGATTTAACATGAACTCTAATAGTTTATTACCATATATGTGAGTCTGGGTCATACGCATACAGCCTATTGGACAATAATGGAGTAGCAGGAGCCTCAGGGCTGAAGCCACCATAGACATATATCCTCTGAGTTAGAGGATCCCAAGCACTTGAGTGACCATAACCTGCTTTCACTGGGAAACCAGAAGTTTTAACAATACTCCACTCTCTTGTGCCTAACAAATGCAATATGCAAATTACTAAAATGTCTTCTTAATTTTTATTAATCTCTGGATTGTAAACTGAAGCATTACATAAAATCAATTAATACAATTCATGAATTGAGTGAGCATACATTAATAAATATTATAAAAATATTAGTAATTTAATTAGTACCAAAATGGTATTCTTGTACAGTGTTCAGATATCCATAAACTGGTGAATGGCCAAAAATAACAATCATTCGCTCAACATTTTTCTTGTTTGTCACAAGAGTTGCTGTGTGTCCAGCTGATTTCAAAGGTCCTACAACAAAATAAAACCATTTAAAAAAGTAATTAGAAAAATATAAAGCCCATGAATAATTTGAAAATAACTAACCACACAATGAAGTGACGTTACAAGGTTCAGCCCTGACAGTGATATTTTCCCATGACTTAGCACTTACATCAAAAGCCCATAACTCATTGCAGACTGTCCCTCCTGCTTTAACTCCACCATACATATATATTTTATCCTAAAAGCAGGTATTTAGATTTCATACTCAAATAAGAAAAAACCATCTACACTAATTTAATGAATTCCCAGTATGCAGCATTTTAATTCATGAATCAATATTTCTTAATTGCTCAATAACATAGAAAAGGCTATAGCAATAGAAACATAAATACAAACAAGAAGTTTGTACACTAGGAAAACAAATGTGGAAGTATTTAATGTTCTCAAAGTTAGTGAAACAACGTATGGGTAGATGTTTTAAAATAAATTTACTTACTCCAAATATGACTGCAGAATGACCATACCGAGGGGTAGGAACATTACGACTGTCCATATGATAGCTTTCCCAAACATTTCCTGTAAATAAACTAAAATAAACTAACTGTCTTCTTTGATTTTACAGTCTTATAGTATAGTCTTACAGGTGATAGCTTAAAAACATATCATAAATAAATACATTTTTTCACTAAATTTTAATTATGACTAAAGCCCACAAGAAACCAAGTCTTGACAGGGTTATAAATAGATTATTTTGAATTCAGTTGCCATATTACTTCAGGAACTTCTTTTCCTGTAGTAAATTTTCATAAGAATTGAAACATTTCCATCCTTGATTATTAGTGATATGAAATGATAAAATAATTCCAGACAGTACCTTCTGGTGTAATTAGGAAATATATTACAGTGAATTATAAATTATATTTTTGTTCATAATAATTTAAGTAAGTTAATAATAATTTATTAAAATAATACTTAAACACTTTATCTTTGTGAATGAAAAGTTTGATAAGAAAAAATTATTTTAAACAATACTCCCTATTTTATTTTAAACCAACAATTTTTCCATGTGATTTTATTTAACTGAATTTGAACAAAATGATCTTATCATTAAAAAATTAATTGTTAAATTAATTCATTGATCTAATTAAATTACACAACAAATAAAATAATTTTTCTACTATCCTATGTTGGATACACAGATATGTGGTAAATGTTTTCACAGTAGTAAATATTGTTCAAAATAATAATTTTTTTTTCTCTCTATTTATTTACAGTAATTTAAATAATTATGTAAAATTGTTATTCTTCACCTGTAAAATCATATGTGTACATCATATCTGCTCTGTTATAGGATTCTCCACCAATTATATGGAGTGAATCTCTCCAGACAACTGCAGTATGAGATGCAGAACCCTTTGGTAGTGTTCCCCTTGGTTCTACTACCTCCCAATATCCTCGATCAGCTACTTGTGAACAATCCTCACCTGGCACACCCATATAAACAACAATAATAAATACAGATTATAATAAAAAGAAAATAAAAACACCAAGCAGGTTTGGCTGAATGATACATCTATCAATGTGATCAGTGTTTGATTTCAAATGATGCCAGTTTCGATTCAAAAATAGCATTGTATCATAATTATGCGAAGCAATAGAGGTTCCTAATTTGGAAGCCTAAATAGGTAAAACCTCACTCTCGCTCATCCAAAATATATGTCTATTTCAATCTGTAAAATGCAGAAGTGTCACAACTGTTTGAGATAGAGGGTACTTGTCAATTAGACCCCCTCCCATGAGTAACCTGTTTACCAACACTGTAACCTTCCCATTTGACTGTGATATATCGAATAAACGTAGCCTGGACTGACTTTATGACATATTTCAGGATAGTTGACAAATAACACAGTTTACAGAACAAACATTTATTCATAAACATTATTATTGTATATTATTATTACATTATATTTATTAACTTGAAGTGATTGATATCGGTATATAGATACATTGATTCATTCGATACTAAACGCCATGTTTGGGATAGTTGGTTACCCTCGGGAGGGGGTCAAATTGACAAGTACCAGATAGAATATGCAAAAGGGCCGGTTAATAGAATGCGATAATCACCTCTGTATTTCGGATTACATCGACATCTGTGCTGTTCTCGGTCGCAGACACCATTAGAATATGAACAGTTATTAGGACATACAAGTGTGTTGCAAGCCTCCCCTGTGTACATTGCATCACAAGTACATACTCCGTCTATACACACCCCATGATCTGAACAATTAACATTTGACAGTCTACTTGGACAAGAGTTTAACCTGAAACAAAAAATGAAGTGATGCAACATATGCAGTGCGATAAAAAACAAAACAAAAATATATACACTTATTTAAGGAACAGAAACCTTGTTCCGGTTGTTGATAGATGGTAATCTCCTTAATTATTTTAATATATCAATTTTTTCAAGAAATAATCACTACTGTTCCCAAGTGTATTTATATTAGAACTGTTGTAAAAAGGGACATAAATGAGTACATGTAATACATATGAAATCTCGAGAGGGTTCTGGTGGATATCTATTGCTAAATCAAATTAAAATAAGAAAACTGATAATTCTGAGAATATCAATTATAATAATTTATTATTATGATAAATACATTTTTTGAAGAAACAAAGTCCAACATATGACTGACCTGTAGGATATGTTGAACCCTGACATATTATATGCAACATCACTGTAAAAGTATATTAGAGCATAGCCTGAGTGCGCAACTAATTCTGGAACTCTTCTAATAGCATAATCATCTTTGTACATCAAACCGCTGGAAATTTTAAAATATGTAGTTATTTTGAGTGTTGAAATATCTTATTTAAATAATGCCACACTTATTCAAAGTTTGTTGTTTGAATCTCATCACACAGTATTACTAACAATGATTAACTGACATTTTTATTTACTGGAAATACAACCATAATAAATGAATAGCACAGGATTCTATTGTGGGGGTCTGCCCCCCCTCCATTCCTGCACTTCCTGCTATATGTTTCAAATCTAAAGAAACATAAACCTAACACTCCAAAACTGCAGTATTGAATTAAACCGTAAACTGTTAATTTAATCTACAGAGCAGTGTATTTTGTATATTTTATCACAAATGTAAATTAATAATTGTAACTTAAAATAAATTTTGCACTGTAAATAATCAATTCTACGAATGACAAAGTAATGAAGATGTTAATATATTTCCCAGTTCATTTGTTATATGATTAAAGTTCTCTCTGGACTGTTTATATACCTTTTTGAAATTTATAGGTTGATATGTAAATTGTGTTCAATTAGACGAACCTATAAACAGCCAACAAAGGAGAATGGACAGAATCGCCGTCATATATGTACAGGTGATCCCAGCCACATTCTGTGGCAAATTCTTCAATGTGAAGATGAATGGAAGCATTTGGAACTGCACTTCCATCAATTAGCCAAGAACACTTCACATCTATTGAATAATTTCCTACCCCATCATGAATATAACCACTGACTCCAGACAACCTACAACACAAATGAAACTTACAACATGTAACAAAAGAAACAAATTATATTGAGGATTAAACTAAAATAGTCCCTTAAATATTGATAGCCTTCATAATGCTGCTTATAAATAATAAGAAACAATTATATTATTGAAAGTAACCTAGACCTTAAACTTTTATATCAAACAAAATTGTAAAAATTATGACTCCTGGAAGTAATTATAATACTGCTACAGGAATTGTAAGTACAACACCCTTTTTAACAAATTATTAAAATTGCATTGTTTTAATAAATTAATATTATATGTGAAAAAATGCACTGACCATAAAACAGTACAACCTGTCTTTAGCCTTTTTTAGGTTATCAAAAAGGCAACAAAGTAATTCAAAGAGAAAGGAAATATATTTAAACAGCTTTCATTGACATCAATGAATCACCATAACACATTTGAAGCGCAGAACAAATGAAAATAAAGAAGGTTAAAACATATTGCACTAAATTTAACTAGACATTTCCAAGAAAAAAAATTAAATATCTTTCATTATATTGATAAATTATAAAGGTAGGCTCCAAATAATTACATCCTATCATAATTAATATTAATAATTGTTAAACTATGTTTCCACTGCTTCATATTTTTTATTTAAATACTTTTATATACAAAAGAATCTCAGTTTATAATCTAAGAAAAGAATAAATAACGAAATATAGTAAAGCAAATGTAGGGAAATAAATAGTAAATTAAAAAACTATATTAACTTCAAAATTCTATAATTTTAAAGAAATATTAATCTAAAGGATGTTGACACTACTGAATTTACATTTTTCATAATAAAATTGAACAGAAATTAATATGAAACAAATAACTTCATAAAAATTTTGATAAATTAAGATACTATTGTGTAAGTTTTTATAATTTAATATAAAAAGAAATTTTCAATTTATTATATCGGTGTAATAGTAAATAAGGCACAAGTCAAAGTTTAGTAACCAAAATCAAATCTAAATACCATTGTGTCACATTCACATCCACATCATGATGTCTCTAGTTAAGAAAATCCGTTTTTATTTATTAAGTGTACTGTATAAATCATTTTCAAAACAGATAGCTGAGTTCAATAAATAGGTCTGGCTTGTCTTAACACCCAGGCGATCACATCTAATGAGGAACATTTAATTTTTTAATTTAATACTTATATCCGGTTATAACAAAAATATTTTTATAATAGTCGGGAAATTATGAACTTTAAGATATCTTGAATTATTTAGAAAAGTGTGAATTAATTGCATTATCAGGTGCATAATGAGGAAACCATAATTGCACCTACTATAAATAGTGGGAAAAAAATTGTGTTATCAACTAAAAAATTTGAGCTTAAAGATAAAATGATTCAATCTGCATTTTATTATTATTTTATAAAAAATTCACTACATTAGTTAAATAACTGTGAAGATATATAACAGCACCAAATGAAGTAATTTCTTGAGTCAGAAAAGGTGGTTAATTATGAAAGGCTCTTTAATCTAAGACTATGTGCTATTACATCTGTTATCTTATTTACCCAAGGCTAAAAAAAGCCACAGCATACCTCTAACAATATTGTAATTTTCTTACCACTTGACCTAAAAAACCATTTCTGTAAACCTCACTATGGTTTCCAGGTAAGGGTTGCTATAGGACAATATTATCAAGTTAAAACACAAAAATTCCACTTTTTTCCAAATCAGAACAAGGATCAGACTAAGTCAATGTAAACAAACCAAGCATTATACAATAACAAACTTCTCTCAAAGTTTCAGACATGCTAAACTATAGTAACCCATAAAAACCCTACACCCAACACTCATAACTGAAATATCAACGACGTTACATTGTTTGTACACAAAATGATGAAAATAACATTACATTTCGCAAAGAAAAGGAAGTAGAAGGGGGAATAAAAAAACAACACAACTTGGAACAGAATATCCGAGGGACGGGGCAATTTATTAGGTCACATAGTTAGGGGTCGAATGTCGAGAAGTGGACAAGAAGATCAATGGAAACAAACTAATATGACTATCAACAACGGAAATCGTATACCTACTTGACTTTACCAGTGCACCACTGACAAGAGGGCCCTCTCCAACCATCAAAACAAACACAAGTCCCGTTAACACACTCGCCATTCACACAATGTACATCGCTACACTTCGAACTACACACTAAGTCGAACACAGACGAATAAACGATTACTAAATACAGAAGGAGTCGGTTGAATTCGGCTTTCCGGCGGTATTTTGATTTAAATAAGAATAAAAACATTTGGACGTAGGCTGACATCTCGGATGGTTCATTTCCGCGATAGGACTGACTGACGTCACAAATATCGGAGCTAGCTTGCAGGCTTGCCTCTATTACCACACATAAATTACCCGAATATCTTATAAAAACATAATGGTTGAAATGTCACAATTGTAAAATACTGGCTTATTCTGGTAACATAATATAAACATAATATAATCTGGTATTTTATAATACAAACACAAACATTAAAAATGACTATACTATGATCCCTGCAACATAACCTATGAAACTTACCATTTGACGAATTCGAACGTATGCCAAATTTCAGCTATGCACTTTAATTTAAATCGATTAAAAAATGAAACTAGTGCAGTACGTATTTAAGTTTCACATTTCTAAAGACCATTAAGAGTCTAATGATTAACATTAATAAAAGTAATAAAATAACAATACAATATTACAGAGAGAAATGAGTGCAAAAACTGTTTGAGAAACAATTTTATATTTGAATATATCTTAAATAAAATACGTCAGTACCCTTCCTTGTCAAGCGTGCTGCCTCTCTTCTTGTGCGTTGTTCTTCCCGGTCCTAGGTTCCAGTATCAGTTAAAATTGGACAGAGGACTAGTTTAAAACGTAAACTGAGAAAAGTTACTCAGAGAGAATAGTATTAATTATCAAGTGTGGGTCAGACAGAGCTGAACTTTATTTGCGTCCGCCCACTTTAGCTTGCATTAAATTACTATACAAAATTTCTTAAGGAATTATACGTTTATTGTAGTTTTCTCTATCTTCTGTTATTGATATTCACATCTCCTGTGGTAAATGATCGTGCAGACAGGATGTCCCACAAGCACGTAATGTAACCTGACTGATTCACCACTCTGATCACCATACTGAAGATGGCGAACAGCCGAAACCGGTCTAACAAAAGACCAAAAGCTTTTTCTTTAGGGGATAGAAGATCAAAAAACTACGGTATTCCAAACCCTCGCCGACCTTATTCCAAATTAGAAATAAGTACCAAACGAAAATGGAACAGAACAACTACATATTTATTAACAAATGAAAATTCAACAAAGCAACTATAAATTTATTGACGATAATCATAATGATAGAAGTTGTATAGGTGAATAATTATAAACTACAAATTGCTGTTAGATTTGAAGGAATCATGTATACTGTGAAATTAATTAAACCTTTTGATTTTGTTTTATTCCTTTAATTTAAAATTAAACAAATTTAATGTAACTGAGATGCATTTTCCATTGAAATAAAATCTATACTATATTATAATAAACCACCGTGCGTCTGCCCATGTGTGCCGGTCTGTGACGTCACACACTTCATGGCCGTCTGGATTTTTCGATTTATTTCATGGCGCGTTCATGTCATGCAATACACTTCAGTAAGCTTCGGAATATTTCGGAATTTCGCTTCAAATTTGTATGCGACAAGATGTTGCAATAACGTAAATCGATTTTTAATTTTTGTTTTGTGTTGATTTTATGATTTTGTACAATGAAAGTTATTAATAAAAACTGAAAACAATAGTAAAATGTAGTGACATATGTACATATTTATGAACACAGTAAATTATTTAGTACGTGATAAGTTGTTAATATTTTCAATATATTTAAATTTAAGTTTTTTCATTTAAAATTAAAATGTGTAGTTCTGTAGTTTTTGAAAATCTCCATGTTTTACGAACAAACAAAGCAATATAATAAACGAAAAAATAATTTCCTAAAGTGATGCTATATTCGCCCCGGTAATACTATTAAATAACAGCACCCCTTTTGACTGATAATCCGAAAAAGACCAATCAACATCCCTCCTAAACCAAAGAAGACAAACGACATTCCGAAAAACACAATAACAAGACACACATACACACGACAAAGAGACAAGCACTACAGTACAAGTGCACTGCCAGTGACACTGCAGTGAACAAAAATATACAATGTGCTAAAGTGACTAACACCGCTACTGAAGATGGCGAGTAGCCGAAACCGGTTTCGCAAAAGATCAAACCAGCGAGAGGAGACAGAAACACACGAAATCTACGCTATTCCAACCCCTCGCAGACCACACAACAGGTATTCTAAACTAATCTACTTAAGTTTTATACTGGAAATTATTTATTATACTGAAACTAATCAACAGATCATAATTTTATTTCTTCCACATAACATAACTACAAATGACAGATAATGATTTGTTATTGAAATATTATTATTATTTACATACAAACTGCTATATAAATTCCTAGTTAAATGCATTATTGCCACATTATATTATGGAATAGTATAAGTGGGTTTTATTTATTAATTTGAGATTAACAATAAATTACAGAATTCAAATAATTATTTAAATAAAGTATTCAACATAATATATATTCAAGATTGCACGAATGGTATTATTTTACATCATTATAAATATATTGCAAGCAATACCTTGTAGTCTATATTTAAAATTAATATTTAATAAATAGAGTGTCATATTTTTTATATGACAAAGTTGAGCAAATTCTTCTCCAATACAAAGTTACTCGCCCCATAGACAAATTATTTTTCTACAAAATGTTAGATACTATATACATAATTATAGAACAGATATAAAATTTGATTATTTCTAGAAGTAGCTTATAATATAGTAATATTTGTTAGTGTACCTGAGTCTATACTAAAAACTAAATAAATCTATTTGGGACTAGTTATTGGTCAATTCTTCTGTGTTTATATTAAACCTTTATAGTTATATAATTCCTACTATTGATATACCTGTGTTTTAAAAAATCATCAATAATTTGCAACGTTAAAACACGAATTTTTTAATGAACCAAATGATTCATATAAGGTGAAGTTATTCTAAGCCTTGATACATATTTGAAAATTATTTTTGTCTGTAAAAAATGTGTGAATAATCATTGTATGTCTGATCAATTAACAAAAAGACCAATAAGAGATTTACTGTCTACACTTTTACATATAATAGTTTATATGTGGAAACAAGTATTTTTTTACATTTTTCCTGATATTTAATTTATATATAGATGAGTATTTGATTTGTATAGAGATAGTCAAGGTGTTTTAAATTGGCACTAACAGGAAAATTGAAACTAAATTAATGTTGTGTATTTAACTTATATTAGTAGTAGTTTGTGTTAAGGGACTTTCAGTAATTGTTGTCCCTGAATCTGTAGTAGCGGTTGTAGTAGTAGTTGTAGTTGTAGTTGTAGTTGTAGTTGTTGTTGTTGTTGTAGTTGATGGCTGAAAATATGGCTTTATTGCTTGTCTAAATTCTAGTCGATATCGAGCAACATTGCGATTTGAGTCCTGAAACACCAAAAGATAGACACTTTACATAAGTAACTGTCTAATACAAATTATTAGCAAATAAAATTGCTCAGTTTAGTTTTATGCTTTTACATTTATTATTTATAAATATAAATTTATTTATTATATATTTACATATTTGTATTATTTATACATATTTTAGTTTATTAGTTAATTAGTTTTTCATTTGGTGTTTTTTATTTATTTAAAACAATGAACATTCCAGACAAGGTTTATCGAAATCATTTCTCCATTTCCAACTCATACACTAATCTTTACTGAACAATATTGAAATTATGAAGCATAAAAATCATGTGTCAATAAATATATTTAATTGGTATTCACTGTATTATTATAATTTATATATTTTTTTATAGTAGGTTCATGCTAAATGTGAACCTATTAGATACTTTAGATGCTTACTTTGCTTAATGGTGATTACATTATCTTGTTGAATGAATGAATGATGCATCTAAAATATGCTAAAATTAACAACACTGTTTATTTAATGAATATTACATCAGTTCAATTGTTTTATTAGTAGTTTCAAATAATGTGACTATTTAACATGTCATTACATAAACAATAATTTACTTAACAGCTTCTGTTTAACACTCTTTGTTTTTTAAGCTAGGATATTATTATTAACTGTGTATATAATGAACATTTGTACAAGTTTGAACAAAGAAATAGAGAAGTACTTCAGGGGAAGTACTGTGTTAATACACAAAATGTAAGCAGTAAAGAAAATTAGACAGATTACACTTTCAGCATTTCATTTCAGAAAATAAATAAAATATAAACTTTGT
Organism: Lethocerus indicus; assembly: GCA_019843655.1. Lineage (NCBI taxonomy): Eukaryota > Metazoa > Arthropoda > Insecta > Hemiptera > Belostomatidae > Lethocerus > Lethocerus indicus. Next base: position 9,973,473 of record JACDQD010000004.1, read on the forward strand.
CATAATAAGACTAATAAAAAATAGTTATTTAAAAAAAAATAGATATTTATATCCTCAGTACTGGGGTTTGATCATTGATTTAACTTTATACATAAGGCTTTTTCTTTTAACGATTCCATCAAGGCGTGAGCTGCAAGGAAGTTTATCACTAAGTGTTACATCAAGTGCAGTAGGTGATGCAAGTGGTGTAACAGGAGCAGACATTGTGAAATGAGTATCGGAAGTATTGCCTATGAAAGGTGTCATAGGAACTAATGGAGAATTTAAAGCTGATATATCAGTTAGAGTCGAATTCAAATCTAAGTTATCCGGCCTCGATGATGATTCATGATTTGTCGTTATTTCCTCGGATTTAGTTTTTAGAAATCTTTCTATTTTCTGAACACAAGCCTCTTGGTAATCGTGGATCCACATGACCCCATTGAAATTGCATATGGCTCTCATGTCATCGGGAAGTTCCTCAGGTTTGGGCCATGTGAAATTATCAGTGATCGGTACAATATTGCACTTGGATTCTAAAGCTGCCACGACTTCTCTGTGAATCCAGTCTTTACATTCGTTATCAGTTTTACACCGTTCCAGCGATTCCGGTGTAAGGACGAGGAGAAAATTTTTTGCCTCTTTTATACTTTGAATGAGGTTATTATCGAATTGTCCAGCCTCTAACCTCTCTACGTCGAGAAACACAGAAAAACCCTTTAACTGTAGATGAACTTTAAGAAGACTTGCCAGTTGTGATCCGTTTGATCTCCTGTAACTTACAAATACATCTAACGGTCGGTTAGCCAAACTTTCGATGGATCCATTATGTTTATAGTCAAGTGATCTAATCGTTTCAAGTATTTTCTTCCGATGAATTCCATTAGCTATTCCGCACTCGTTAGCCAGCTGTTCCTCGGTTAAGGAGGAGAGAAAACATTTCCTAACACCGGCTTGGAGCATTTGATAGGTGTATACAGAAAATTCCGGTTTAATTTTGCGTAAAAATCCGTTTAGATTTCCCGTATCCCGGTTGCTGTAGTCCGCCCTCTTCTTCAGTCGTTGTAGCTCTCTCATGAACCGCCTCAGCAGTATGCCGTTTTTTATTCCTATATCAGTGCGAAGATTCGCTTCTGTCATCTGTAGCAGGAGATCTCCGTCAACGCGGCTTATAGAAAATTCATGGATGTAATTTTGAAATCCTATCTGCGTTATCCATTTACACACGTCTTCACAGCTCCAGAGAGGAACTTGTTGGCTTAGTTTTTGGGGCACCTGTTCCCCCATTAGTCGTAACGATTGAGCCGCAAACTTGGACGCTATCGCATTCGGACAACCAGCCACCTGCTTCAGAATATCGATGGCTTCGATTTCTTTAAACACATCAGTGTCTTTCTCCTTTTTCCTCAAAGTCGCTTCGACGCAGAAATGAAACGCTGCGATATTTTTCGCTTCTTCCCTGACCGAAGTCAAGACGGGAAGTAACTTCTTCAGCCACTGTTTATCAGACGGAATCCCCACCGACTTTGCAAACTCCATCGGGTCCCGGGAGGTTACGAAACGATTGATCATTTCCAACGCTTCGGACTGTTTTACTGCGGCTTCGATTTCGGAATTGTTCCCGAGTACGGCTATCGCTATGAGAGCGTAATATTTCATTAAATTGTCGTCTTGAAATGCCAAATGATATAACCAAAACGGCACTTTTCTTTTGACCATGGCTTCTTGATTCTCTTTGCCGCCGTACAGAGAAAGGTTGGCAAGGGCGCCCGCGCAGTGTCTCAACGTTTCGACGTCTTTGTTTTTGCACTCGTTTATCAAAGCGTCTAAACCTCCTAGCTCCACCATTTCACTACAAGCGATTTCGTTGGTTCGAAAAAGGTTTTCCAAAAGGCCTGTTCCTACCCTCGAGTGATCCGTGTCGGGATCCTTAGCGTAGTGACACGCGACTGAGACGACACCGTCGAGTCCGAGATTGACAATGTGCTCTCTGTTTTCCTGGGTCATGCATTGTTCAAGAACTTTCGCACTCCAGAAACCCAATTTGTGGTCTGTAGAGCACTTTTCAACAAGTATATCCAATGCGCCTCCGGTTCTGAGGCTGTTGCAGAGGTTGTAGGCGATGACCCGGCCGTGTTTGGGCACAGACCACGCCTTCTTCAACATTTCATGGGTCCGTTCCAGCAGTTGTGAGGCCTCGTCTCTGTCTTCGTTGTATTTAACACGCTTAAACATCATTTCAAACCTTTCCGTGTATTTTCCTTTGACTTTTTCCACATCTTGAATGCTCGAATCGACGTTCAGTGATCCGAGGTCATCGAATATCTGCTTAAAAAAGTGCTCATCGTGGATTCTCATTTCTTCCCTTCCGTCTAACACTTCCGTCTTCGTTGACGTAGTCCAGCTGCTCGCTTCGGTCGATGAACTGGAACTGAACCGGTACCTAGCCCGGGAACTTACGCTGAAGCAGCTCGCTCTATCCTGAATGTCGTTGAGCCTCGGCGATGGCTGTGTAGTCACAGGTTTCTGTTCCATCGGAATTTTCGAACGCGACTCGAAGTCTAAAACGGTGATACGTATCGAACGGAGCGAGAAAGAGGTACAGAGGGGACTGATTAGTTCTCGGTAGCGGCGCAGAGTAATATGGGACCCGATAAAAGCCTCTCGAGATAACGAAACTTACTATCCGTCATACGATCGGGTCCCTTTACCGTTCTCGAGGATTGTTAGTGTTACTCCCCGGTAGGAGCACCTCACCATAATACGGCTATATCGCTGTCTTCATTAAACATTCCCACTACTTTATTAGCACAATCCCTCATTTTAACACCATATCCCATCCGTCATAATATTTAAGCTACTTAAGATTAAAATTCTTCCTTAATATCAAATTAAAGTCCTTTGGGTAAGGAAGGAGTGAAAAAGTCTAGTAGGAATTCAGAAACTCGGCCAAGAATATGGGCAAAGATAAAAAACGGGAATGTATCATTGCAAACATTCTAAATGTAATTCACAATAAGTAAAATATATATCGGATAAATTGATAAAATGATGTCCTGAATCTAATGGAAAATATAAATAGCAGACCCTGATTGCGTTCCTCCATTCTGTGTTGAATAGCCTAACGAGGCTCCTGTAATTCCTGCCGAGAATGTTGCCTAGTTCTTGTATTGTAAGCCTATTGGTGCCGGAGCTGGTCGTACTGTTCCTTCCCATCTCTCCCCCAGGTCGCTTTCCTCCCCTACCACCCACCTACGCATAACTCCTGGTTAATGTATGCAAATAATAATAAAGCAGCGAGTGTTGTTCCAAAATATAAATACCTCAGGATCATTCTTATTATTTCAAATTTTCACCATCGTAAATTAAGCGCTTCATTTTATTTTTAATTATAGACTGAAATATGTTCGTGATATTACTCTCTTGAAAATAAAATGATTACTTCTCTAGACTGAGCGCTTCCTGACGGGAATTGTTCATTGATGATCTGCGTTATGTTTCGTACGGCAATATTTGTGTCGCTTATAGTCTGAAACAGAAATGAAATCTATTCAAAATGTTATCGAATACATAACTGATGGACCGTAAAATAATAAAAGCTTATGGTTAAACAAACTTAATATAGGGATGAAGATCAGTATACAGTGAAATAGGCTCAATGTATGTATACTGAAGATATATTTAGAATGTTTTCTTTTTATCCTGTTCAGAACTCATTTTGTCTTTTAAAATAACATACAGTACGGACCGGCAAATGATATGCATTGTGGGGAAATTGGTTTAAAGGAAACATTTCTTAATGTATAATATCATAGGGTACAAAATAACTTACTATTGATACTTATAAAGCTTAATTTAGTTATTACCTCAGCAAAAAGCTGTGATAATAGCGAAAAGAACCCTTGTTGGTGCTTCTTCTGCCGTTTCGTCCTCACTGGCTTTTTACTAACCTGAAATGAATGAGTTGTTCATTGAATTACGATTGCAAGTACAGTTGCTCGGCTTCGAGCGCTTGTAAAGAGCCTAAGATAGTAGATAAGTCATAAACAAATGAAACATTAAATAAAATGTCAAAATAGAATTCCTGATGTCAACATTTAAACGGTCGGATATGATTCAACTTATGGGCACAAAATATTCGAAGAGCTCACCTGTGGCCCACCTGCTTGGATGGTTACATCGGCCAGCAACACAGTACACGTGATCAGAAGAGCCAAACGCATCTGAAAACCGAATAAATAGCCGCTTTAAATAAAGAATTCTGAACTTCATTATACTGTGAAATTGAAAAAAATTAACAATTAAATTATCATTGACGCGTGTGTGAAGAGTGGCCCAAGCGGTCTAAAAAAAGCTGAAATAAAAACCAGTTAAGAATACTATCTGTAACTGGTAAATATAAAGTTAGACAGCCGAGAGTCATACAAAAATCCTACCATAGCCCAAGAAATAAGTGAAAGTTTCTCGATCTTTGAAATTCACTCCTCGACCTCTCTGAGGTACCAATTTTTGTCTTTATGTTTCATTCATTTCACCATTTAGAATTTACCTATTTCAGAATGAAAATATTCAAAATTTTAAGGGTGAGGCAAAGACGGTTGTTATAATGAGGTTATCGACTGCGGACTATGTTAATACTTTTATAAAATGTGTACAATGTCGAGAAGAAAGTACGATTTAACGGTGAGAAACGTAATAGTGTGACGATGCCAGAGTATATTAATAAGAGTGACGAAAGAAGTTTTTTTTATAAGAAATAATTCTTTAGATAATACTGAGAATGGTTTCGCGAGGTTTGATTGCTTGCGGGTAAATATTATGCTACCTTTATCGGCACTCAAGTTATATTGAGGGGCTACTCCAATTTGGGATCGGCGCGTAACCGGCTGCGAATGAAACGCCGACATTTTCAATTTTGTCGTCGGGCTTTTACAGAGATAACATTATCGGGAAGGGCGTGGATAAGTGCGACTGAGGGGTGGCGGCGGCGTAAGACCCCTCGTACGGGTTTTGAATCGATGACGTCCCCTTATTTGATCTAGCCCAGATAATATTTACCTGTTGCTCGTTATCCGGCCTCCTAGTCCATTTGATTTTTAATTAAGGCCGCTGTTTAGTTTACAGGTGGAATCCAGTTAATATTAAATGTGTTTATCGATTGCAAGAAATAAAGACAAAAATGTTAACAATTGATATTTTCGGGTATAAAGTGACTGGGTAATTTTCTTTAACTGCCCTTTAGGTATTGAACCCGGAGAGCTACCCATGTTTTCAGAACTCCATAATTTTCTGTAAATTACTTTAATTTAGAAGTTGAAGAATACACTGATTGATAACGAGATGTAATAGTAATTCATAAATAAAAGAAACTTCCTGAGTTCAAGCTTATCAGCTTATATGTTACAAAACAATGGTAGTAATCATTCCGCGTTTAAATAACTCCGGGTTGCTTCCTTGGACTTAGTCAAACTTCGAATAGCATCTTTGGCCAGTTTTGGGGACTCTGCCACCTTTTGTCCAATATCAATTCTGCTTTCACCAAAAGTATCTGCCCCCAGGCCTACCTCATTATACTGCCCCCAACTAGGATTACTCTGGGTAAGGTGTTAGTCTAATTTGTTGTGTAATAAAGCATTTCGAATTAAATATATTGTGTATGTGTAAAGAAAACGGACTATTAGACGCTTAACGAAAGAGAATTTACAAAAGAAGGCGCTTATAAATTTAATCCGAATTTATTTTTCTCTTTATTTTTGGTCGCTATTTCTCACGACCAAATCGATATTTATCGATGTACGCCAAAGTAACTGGTCATTTGACATATAAACCAACACACACAGACACACACACACACACACACACACACACATATATATATATATATATATATATATATATATATATATATATATAAATAGAAATGAGCACATTATCTTAATGCCACTACGAATTAAGCAAACATAATTTATGATTAGAAGGCGGTGAGTGTCCGCCTCTAGTGGCCAAGCCCATATCGAATTTCATCTCGACTTTCCTTTTCACTATTTGAACATTTTAAAATGGTTTTCAAAATGTAAAAGTTCTCGTATTATATAATTTGAGAGGCAGTATTGAGAACATACACAAATGCCACCCACAGAAAGGTATAAGAATTTGTTTAAGGTTGAGTGTTCATGTTGTCGCGATTGTGATTTTGTTGACTTGAAAATGTCTTGATCCATCTTTATTTTCTCTTATTCCTCTTGATTTATCTGCTTATTTAAAACAGAATCTTAATCTAGTTTTATGGTATAACCATTTGCATTCGAGAATAGACCGCCCTGACGGTACTTGAACTAGTACAGAAATGATAGGCCTTTTTTCATGTAATTCTGCGCACTGTTTCCCGGATTGTAGCTTGTTCACGGAACCTGGAGCATGTTCAGTGTACGAGGTAAGCTCTCGTTTCGGTCCGTATCCTTCCCGTACACCGTTTCCTTAATTGTTAATTTACGTAATTGGTCAAGTGCGCGGCGCATCGGACGTTATCGTTCTAATGGAACGCCACCAAACACTAAATTGTCTAATTTTATGAGTATGCATCAGCATTATGTTACAACAGCTATCTCTAAGCAGTCGTTGTTAGGTGTGACAGCACTGTAACACTTCTCGAATGTTGCCTACTGTTCACATTTCAGTTCAGATATGTTACTACGGCTTATTCCCTACAAAATTTCCCAGCGATTCCTTACTTCTCGTGAGCATACCAAGTGATTGTAGAATTAATATAAATTTATGTATATTTTGTTAGATGGCCGGTTTATAACGTTTTTAAAAGGTATATATTATACGAAGAAATTGATTTTGGGCTCTGTTTGAAGGACAGGTACGATAAATTATTTTCTAATGGATTAAATATTACATATATAAATATTTTTTAAGATAATTTTTTAAAATGATTTTTACTTATCATCTATGAGAGTTACATATTTTTAATGGTATTTTTTAGTTCCTAATTTCGAATTGCACGAATGTTTGTGGCGATAAAAAGGGAAGGACGAATGAACTAGAAGCTTAACCGAGTCTGGAAATCGGTCAAAGAATACCGAGTCGAGTATAAACGGATTTCTCCTGAATTCTATGTTGAATTTCTACGGAGAAAATTAGACAATAAAAAATTACGGGACTGAAAATACCCGCTAGGCACATAATTTTTGTTTCCACATAGGTTTGATCGCAAATTGGGTGGGACAAGGCCGCTGGGGACGTGCAGATCCTTCTCGAGTCCCAAGCCCAACAGAACTTTCTATGCCGGTCTTATGTAACTCCCTTATGGAGAAAAGTAGACAACTCGAACCCGTCCTTAAAACGAGCCGTGAATTAAATTACACCTAAACGATCCACGTACGTGGTTGGTGAACGGATGACTGATATTCCTTAATTTTTCTGAACGCAATTGAAATTCGCATTCCCATATTTTGGGGAAGGGTCCCGTGATACTAGGTATTCTTACTTTACTATAAATAATCATCTAAAGCTGGAGGCTTTGAAATTTTCTTTTCAATTAAAAATTGTATATAGCATTGCCCTCGGAGTGCTATTCTCGATTGAGATTGCGAAACTGTCTAATTAAAAACTTGAAAACAACTGAAAATTTATTGAAATAAGTATCTCTGATACTAAAATATTAATATATCTGACCAACCAATATCGATTCGGTCAACTGTAAATTTTAATTTGTCAGTACTCAATTTCTGGAAATTCGTCTATTTCTTCCCAAGCATCTCCTCTTAATGAGGAAGACGCAGTAGAGTCAGAAGGAAGGCCAACAAGACTACATTTTCCCATCTCAGATTAATTGTCGAGATATAACTTGAAATTCCTAGAAAACAGAAGGGAGAAAAGCTGATCCGAAACAACGGATCTAGTTATCGAGAAGTATTAATATAACGCATTTATATAGCATATATTTCCTTAGTCGATTTCCCCTTTCGATATTACTAAGTTACTCAATATTCAGTACTCAGGAGTGTTGCGCATCCTTCCTATTTCGTCTAATCTAAGTCCAATCAAATGTTACGGACAATTTAATTCATGAGATTATATGCAAATAATCGTTAAACCTATATTGATTAATGCAATATCCGTGGAACATTCATGGAATACGCGCTTCTTTCTTCCATTTCATAACGATACTGATGAATAAAAAACAATAATAAATGTTAATTGACAAAAGAAAGGGCAAACATGTTTATTATAGAGTCGGGCAACGAGGCTTCTTCTTACCGGCGTCTTCGGCCAAAGATGTCGTGCGTGTATATTGCATCAGAACCTAATTACTGTCTTATTTTTTTACAGCGACACGAAGAATCGCTTCCTCGAAGTTAATTACCGCTGAGGGATAGATCCAGTCTGCACTTAGGTGCGCTATAGGATAATTTTTTAGTTAGTTTTATAGTTTTTATAGCATAAGAAGCCTTTATAAGTTTTTGCTATCAACATTTCATGGCACAGTTGTTTCTGGTCTTAAATAGTTCTCGGGATACCAGAAATAAATTGAAGAATGTCAATATTGGGGTTCCCCTATACCGAGAGTATTTTAAACGGGATGGTACCCGTATGGTATTATAGCAATCATAAGGTGGTGTATGAATACACCTCTAAACCACTGTTCACGACTTTCCGGTACATTTTTCAAATTTTCGAGTTTTCATCTTTTCTTCAAACACGACTTATATTGCGAAAAACAATTTTCGCGGTAATTTGACTTTTGTTGAAGTGTTGATAGGTACATAGTTCTAGCTAGATAGAAAGGATCTGCCAACAAGCGTAAAAAGAAAATTTAACCGTTCTTAAGGAAGGAATATGGGAAGTATTGTAGGAATTGGAAGATATTAGAAATGGGGAAACAATTGGGTCAAAGAGTTTTGATGATTCTAACATACGTCAGATATCTGTGAGGCTCCATACTGTTGCGATGTTTGTTGTTAATCGGACAAACCCGATATGAAAATCCCAAAATCTCAATTGACTTTCCGATAATAGGCTGCATTCTCCTCCAACGCTTTAGCACAGTGGATTATAGTCCTATCACCGGGTGAACGGTACACAACCAGACCGACACACAGGAATAACTCGTGATATATTCCGATTACAAATCGAATTATAAAAACAATTTCATAATTTCCGAACTACTACTGCTATAGTCCCAAATAATGGTTCAACCCTCCAAAAAGTCGAGATTCAATAGATCCCATGGCATACTGGTGTTATAGAATGGGGAAACAGTCGGTACCGTAGCCAAGCAGTACGCATTAGACATTGCATATGGCAGTTCCGAGAGGGTAATATATAAAAGCGGGTGTAATCAATTTGATTCACCGTCTAGTACAGCCACAAATTCTCATTTCAGCAAGTAATAGTACAAATTTTGACATTCAACTAGGATGCCACTGACAAACTTGAAGAAAACAGCAGACGACGCATTTTGCATTCTACTAAATGCTGCTCATTCATAGCAGTAATGCAAATGTCATGGATAAAAACACGAAATTAAATATATTTTTGTGAGATTCTCAAGATTTTAACTCATTAAAATAATGTGCCTGGTAAAATAGCAAGACTCTAATACCACCCCCCGCCAATATTGCTTGCATCAGACACTGAAAGATACAGGTCCGGGTTCATTTTAAATCGTGACGGAATAGGTTTAAGCCGTGGAACATTACTTTTACTTGAATCAGTCGCATGGGACCGGAAAGCCGGCTTCAAGACGGGGGAAAAAGGTAGAAATGTTTGGAAAGTGACGTTGACTCTTGTGACTGTGACCGCACGTGACGCTATTCCTAGTTGACGGAGTGGATGTGTGTGTGCGTGTGTGGTGAGTGAGTGGGGGGAGCTAGCTCACACGTCTTATGGAGTTTCCCAATTATATAAGAAGTGCCCGGTGACACTCCTGTTGAAACCGGAGTCTGGCACCAGTTACGCTCACGTGTAACAGTCTCACATATCCCAAATATATGGGCTAGTCGGAGCCCCATCAGAACTCACAAAGTAAATAAGGAGTTATTTTAGACACTTAACAACAGGGTTGACAAATGCGCATTCTACTAAAAACAGACTCAATAAAATTCATCAAAACTGTAGCTTTCTGAATCTCTGTTTGAGTAGACAGGAGATCGATAAACTACTATATTCCAAACCGACGCTATACATTTAAAGTCCAGTGGACGGTTTAAAAGTTATGGCCGCATTTCTTTATTTCTGGTGCTCTGAAATTCCAATTTTCTTTTTGTATAAGATCCCAAATCGAACCATGAGATTTAACCAAAAGTTCCGCAGGCCATCGCCGTGGCGAAATCCATCGCCTGTCCGAATTGCCAGACAACAGACATTTTGCAACATCTAATTACGTAATGCGATAATTACAGTCAATTTCGCAGTGAGATCTTTACTCATCTACAAAAATGTTGTTGACCAATCCTTTCTCCTGTCTGCGTGCTTTTTACAATAAAAGTATCAAGTGTTATAACATTTTCCTTCTGGATTCATGACGAAAGGAATCATAAAAATAGTTAAAAAATGCTACAGAGACTACGCACCATCATTTTTCTTTTTCTTTATATTTATTTTATTATTTTAGTAATGAACTTTTCCTATTATTAAATCTAGTCTGTTCATATTGTAAGTTAGCCATACTTCAAATATTAATGTATATGACCATAGAAAGGACTGTGATCCTTCTGTTATATATGTATGAACATATATCATGTTTTGCGCCGCGACTCTATCCACAGTAATGTAGGATGTTTATCAGTGGCAACTTCAGAATTAATTACGTAAACGACTTAGACCAACTGATTAATTGATTGGAGCCCACCGTCTTTATTAAAGTAATTAGATCGTGTGTGTGTGTGTGTGTGTGTGTGTGTGTGTGTGTGTGTGTGTGTGTGTGTGTGTATATATATATATATATATATATATATATATATATATATATATATATATATATATATATATATATATATAGCAAAGTAAGGATATTAATGAATTATAAATCGTTCATGCTGCAGTTGGGAGGCCAGTACGTTAATTGCAGCGAGTTTATAAATTCTACTGCCGGCGTTCGGAGGAAATCGAAAGTGCTTTGTTTCCTCATTACGTGAACGGAGCGTGGTCTCTCTCTCTCTCTCTCTCTCTCTCTCTCTCTCTCTCTCTCTCTCTCTCTCTCTCTCTCTCTCGCTGTCGCCGTTCGTATCGACGCAGCTAACTCATATTTATTCTGAGACCCTTGTAATCCCATTAGTCACTATTGGCGTTAGTTCAGATGTTAAGTTTGAAGATACAGTCGTCAGGTATTATATAAAAACTTTTTGAATTTTAATAAATTCAATATAAATTGAAAAACTTCTAGAATGGCACTAAGACGAGAGAATTGTGGAGCGCCGGCATGCAGGGTATTTTGGTTCCTCAGAACAAGTACACGATGACCTACAATACCTCCGGCAAGTACTAAGTCGTCAACTGAGGGTTAGAAAATGGTATTGTCCAGAAGGTGGTTCAGCGCTCAATACCCTTCTTCAGATGTGTGGTCTTGAGTTGTGTCAATTAACGAGCGACCATTGGGGAAAGCGATGGCGATACGACAAACAGAATGGAGTAATAAATAAAAAACATTCATGATAACCGGACTTAACCGGTAACATTTTCCTTTTTTTTTGTATTTTTGACTTCCGCGCATAAATGATTCGACTGGGGCCGCCTATTTAGCTTCGGTCAGTTTTTAACCTGCCTCTCGACAACCGTTCAGTGAAACTAAACTAGTCCCGTCTTTAGTAGGCCTGTGCGAAGCATTAACAGTGACAATTCATATTATAAACAAACCATAAATGGGATGCTGTGCTATAGGAAACCGAATAAATTGTTTCCACGAACTTATAACCAGCGCGAGTTGACATTTGTATTTGAGATTAATTAAGTGCCCTGCAAGAGAATTGAACTCCAGTTCCAATGCTTATGCCTGCATAACTCTCTATTCATGACCGTAATTTTCGCTCAATTACTCCTTACTCATAACCTACTCTCATTATATAGGGGCAATTCGCCAGTAGTATTGAGTGCGTCGGCCTTATAACCGTGCTTAAATGGGAAGCAATTGTTCAGAAACCCACTACGTAACTGAAATAAAGAAATAGAAAATATACTGTAGTATTATTTTTGTACGGTAGAAATTGTTACAAATAACGGAAAGTCGTGGAGCGCTAATACCAGAAAAAAACGATTATTTGTCGTCGTTAAGACAGCATAAAAAGATTATTAATATCACCGGTGTTGCCAATAGAGGACTCTAAGTAGGACAGACGCTCACGCAATCTGAAAGTGATTCCTCGCATGGCTGCGAAGTGTTTGGATAATGTTCTTTCGGTATTAATGTAATAACTGGGACGGGATAATTAAGAATATTGTACAGGTATCGGAAATTCATCCTTTGGCCAGTCCTCTCACCGTGGAGTTAACCGCTTATCAATTTGCAGTATGTTACTTGACGGGTGGACATTGTCCAACTTAAGCGAGCCTTGACACACAAGATTTTTACCATCCGATTGAAACGTGAACATTTTTGGAGCCCCACTCAAGTAGTCTCCTTCATTTTATGGATATACCATTCGATCATATTCCGCGTTATTGAGGTTTTGGGATTTTACTGATTCCGTCATAAACAATCCAGCGAGCCACTTAAATTGGCTTATCCGATTTTATTCTCTTGTAATACCGATGAAATGACAGAATATCGACGAGTTGGCGCAAAAAATGGACAAGATATTTTAATAGATCACGCTTGTCCATTTAACGTAGATGAATCACATTGCAAATGTGTACACACAAACACATGCTTGAGTACACACTCGTGCTATAACAGTGCTTCTAAATAAAAATAAAAATGTCATAGTTTAAATTGCTTGTGAACGCTCGTTGGATATTATTGTTATTGTGTAGCATTTGATAATTGACGATTTAATTGCGTAAAAATATATTTTCTTATTTAATGTAATTTTGTACAATTATACAATTGTACAAATAGAACAGTCGTTCAACACCGCTGTGACGGAATTCGAGATTGAGTAAAATTATACATTTTTAGAAACATAGACCCGTTATAGTCTGTCCATACTGTACATAATCAGGGACTGTGTTTTTCCCTTAACAAGTTAAACTGTAGCAATAAAGTGGCACTGAGAGACGGGAAGTTTCTCCCTTTCGGAAGGGGGACTCGTCAGATGTTCAATGATGGATAATGATCGCTTATGTCGCCCGGGCAATGGCTGCGATAATGCCGTTTCCGTTGTTTTCACCGCACTCCTCGAATGTGGAGAAAGTAAATGGCCCCAACTTTGAAGATTGGATTAACACCTTTTCCTTTGCATAAAACCGGCTTTCCGTAGTAAAATTACGCCCATCTGCCACCGCTACAGGTGGTCCCCCATTGAAAAACCAATATCCCATCAAAACTCTTAATAAATTAAAATTCCTTAATAAAGAAATATTAGAATAATCGTTATTATTACAACCGTCTAATTATTAGAACGCTTAGAAAACGTTTCTAAAATTCAAGCAGTCTGTACACTACACACTGCATACGCGAGCAAATAAGCCCCAGTTTCTGTAATGCGTTAATGTAGCATGTTCATTGAGTTTTGACTTTTTTATTCTAACTGATAGGGAAGAGATTTCTCACTCTCGCTCTCTAATGTACGCTCGCATATATTAAGCTTAATTAGCAGTTAGCAGAATATCACGGCGACTTATATAATATTTCACTTGAGTCTGCGCACGAAATTCCATCTCTACCAATCATAACCTTTGCCATAGATTATTTGTCAAAATTAAAGTGTCGAATAACAAAGAAGTACTGGGCGGCGGCCAGCCAAAACCGGTATAGGAAAAGGTAGATCGAAAAAAGTACCAAAAATTTGTTCTAATCGACGTAAATTGCATTCCACTCTATTTTCCCAAAAAGAAGGATCGAAATAATATGTATTACGATGACTAGGGACATAGATGGTTGCATGAAATTGCTTTTTCTGGTATCATGCGTGCAGTTTTATGTATTTTTTAAGCTTTAAACTACCAAATAAATTAAATCATTTGAAAATGTCTTGTCAATTTGTGACAGAAATAAAACTATATTTTGTTTGTAATCGTAGTTAATGGTTGGTATCACTGGCTAATTGTTATGCAATAAGTCTTAAGGTTTGAGTTGTATGATTATACATTTTATATAGGTTACGAGCATAAATCCCACAATTTCTTCCCTGTCATTTTATTCAAAGTGTATACAACTTCAGAAAGGTACTTGGGCTTGTGTGACTCGGAGAGAACAATTGGGAATGATAGCTAGTAGAAACGACGAGAGAGCTCCTTATTCACAATGCCCTCTTGTCATTACTCTAACTGATATAATTTTCCATCAGACCCTCTTATCTAGAATGTCGGACAATAATAATGTACCGGAGGTTGGGAGACTTGAGTTCCTGCTATTATACGCATTTTCACAGAATGAAAGTCGATTCCGAGCGTTTGTAAAAGTAAACTCACGACTCTTCCGGCAGAGGTGAGTTTGCACCCTGTTTCATCAATTTCATCCCCCCATGCCACTAGTGCCGAATTTTTAACTACATATATTAGGCTACTATAAACATATTGCTTTATCACTAATCTCATTAAAAAGCAATTACATATTTATGAATTACCTACAAATGTATATACACTTTTTGAAATATCTTTTCAAAGTGCCGTTTCGTGTAAAATATTGATAAAGTTTGTCTTACTGGGGTAATAAAAAAATTTATATATTCTATAAATAATGTATTTTACTTCAGTAAATTCTCTTTCCCATCTATCTATATGTCATTACTAGAGCCCGATTATTCGGTACCGTCTCGACCAATAATCGTGACCTGGTCCCGAGACGGGAATGCGTAATGAAACATTCATGATGAAACACTTTCACGAGGAAATGTCCCCCGTAGGCCGTGAACTACCGGGGCCGCTTTCGCCTCCTGAATTCTATCATAACATAGATTAGTTTTGAAATTACAATTCACTCTAGCTCGAAAACGAATACCCAAATATATGGGGGTCGGTGAACTCGATTCACTTCACCTTTGTGCCGCCTAAACATGTAGCATGACGCTTATCGCTAGACCCGCCGATACTCCGCAATACTGCTTCCGTCCCATATGACCGTTGTAATATCCGCCATTAAATGTAATTTAGGAACGATAAACAAACAATGGGACAAGAAGAGAACAACTGCAATCAAAAGTATCCGACATTTGTAATTCTTTCATCCTTCGCAAGGACGCTTTGTTCATTGCCTGAAATATTTCCACATTTTTTTAAAATTATTTTTCAGAAAACAGGGATAGTTTCGCGATGTTTGATTGCACAACGGTCAATAATTCGTTGAAATCTTGGTGCAGTTGTCGTGATTAAGAGAACTGAACAAAAATGGTTACTGTACCTTTTACTAATTTACCTTGATCTCAAATGCCTTCAATGATTGCCAGCCAATTTACGCAATAAGCTTACCTGCGTTGAAATGTACCAAGTAAAAGGTTGATAAACAGTCAATAATTTTTCAAAGCAAAAAAATTATTGGTGTGATAATTATAACGCAACTTTTAGGAATTCTTGTATTATTTTTTTGGTATTGGTATCAATTATCGTTAAATGTCGAGAATGGTAAAACAGCAGATAAAAAAGGAAAGGGTGGTGTATTTAATTGTTTTGTTCCTTTATTGGTGGATGAAATAATAATTATTTATTATAGTAAATCATTATTAATTTTGTTACCTATATTTATGGCAATTGATTATTCTGTGCTTGCTTTTTACGTTATGAATTATTTGAAATGAAAACAGACTGTGCCCGGCTGGGAAACAGGAACCAAATACATGTTCTATTCCGGAGTAAGTTTACGAACATCTAATACTGTTGAAAGAGGAACTGGTTGTTTGAACTGTCCGTTAGCGATCCTCTGCTCAATGTCAGAGTGAATTGGGTAAACCGGTGAAACGAAACGGTCTTATTTCAACAGGTATGAAAACATGACCCGGTAGCGGACTTTGTTGCGTAACTTGTTAAATATACTTCAAGGCCGCTCATATGTGGGCCATGGCAAGTATCGTTTTGAAGTAGTTTTGGTTAATTTACTAAATAGCTTTTTAAATAGCAGTTAAATTAAGGAAATTATGTATATACACCAGGCAATTTTAATGATACAGATGGAGGATATATTGTACGCTAAATCGATAGATAGAATACACTCTAATAGTGAAGTACATAAGTCTTAAGTAGCGCGCATATCGACGTTATCAAAATTGCGCGTTATAAATAAAGTGTAAAAAAAGTTCTAAGTAGGCCCTAAATGTGGTGTATATTGTGGTACGCTACCAGTAAGTGAAGTATCGGTGATGTAAGAACCATTTTGCGAAACCTCAATCATGTCGTTGTCTCTTTTTCATAATTCTACTCTCCACTAGCTCCTTGTACTCAATACACGCACTAACTGTTTTACTATCGCCTCTAGAAAGGTTAAAATACTTTTTATCCCACTCAATTGCACAACATATAAACGTTTTTTTCGAAGCTCTGAAAGCATTAATTGAACACTGCAAAAAATTATTTCAGCCCGTAACAAACTATATTTACATGTTTAAGACTGATATCTGTTAAGAATCCTGGGTTTACTTGGATCAAAAATAATAAATTGGGGAGTTTTATCTACATGAATTAATTAAATTCAGAATATTCTCCTAGCCTCTTTCTACTTCTGTGTTTCAATCCCATGTTACTAGTTATATATATATATATATATATATATATATATATATATATATATATATATATATAAATAATCGATTTGTCATCGAAAGTATACTAGATAATTAATAAATGGGGTTAAGAGTGAATGCGGTTTTACATATTAATATACACCCGAAAATGCATTTCAATCAGGACCAGGCGGCGTATGAAGAGATGATCGCAAGAGTGAATCATGATATTACTGGACTAGACTATAGTGCAGACAAATTTAAAGCACTTACTATTACTGCTATATTAATGGCAATGAAACGCCTAATTGCATCTCGGCGGTGCCGCAAAACCGGTCTACTGACAGATCGAAGATAAACAGGTCTTTAACAAGTGGTGGTGTATCAAATGGTCGCTATCCCGCCCCTCTGTACTTGCACCGAAAATCAAGTTGTAAACCTACACACCGTCTTAGAATGAAAAGGTGATTATTGATTTTGTTATTCTCAGTTATGCGTCTTTAAGAGTCGGCGTAGTCTTACTGAACTAGTGGCCAACAGTAGTGGGGAAAAATCTGGGTCAAAATATTAAAGATCGTTACTTTGTAGCGATTGATACTTACTTGGGCCTGTTTTATTCCTATGTAGTCTATGAATAAGTATAGTTTCAGAATTTTAGTCCATCGCTTATATGTTTCAAGCGGTATTTAAATTTAAATGTTCATACTAAAGCTGCATTTAAATGAAATTTGAATTGCCTGTGCATTTTTTTAGATTCATATAGTTGCCGTAACAATTTAATTGTTTAATTAATTGATTTAAATTGTTTTGGTATTGGTAAATATTGTCATGACTACCGTAGTAGTTCCATAACAATGTCCAGTAATCAGTCCAGTGATATGAATACCTATTATAAATGCTGCTAATGAATGCAGCATAATTAATGTGCTGTAATGAATCTAAGATACCTGTTTAGGAACCTGCCAATGTTTGGAATAGCATCATCCATGCAATCTCCAGTCTCCCACCCGTTGATTTGGTTCTATGCCAGAACAATTTCGTTTTATACCCATCGTCAGCAGCACTATAATTTTCTAACCAAATGCTACTGACGATGGTTGGGGTCAAAACCGATCCAAAATAGGACTAAATCAGTGTCTGGGAGACGAGATCGGTAGGTGCAGATATATATTAGTCTCGTGGGAATTTGAGCAACGAATTATATCTCACCATTGTAGATATTTTCAACTTGTTACCATGGCAGAATTTTGTTTCTAGTAGGCCGATTCACTGTCGCCATAACAACGATAAGCGGGTAAACCAACTGTTCTATGGAAATATAGCTTTCTTGGTTTCATACAAAATGGTAGTACAGCTAGTGATAGTAGTTGCCGTTAGTTTCATTAATACTCTTTCACTAATGCCTAAATTACAGCGTCAGTAACACCGAAGTAATACTATAAAGAGCTATTGAGTAAAACCGAAAGCATACTAAATTATATAGGATTTGCCGTTCTACTCGGTACCTTATTCGTTTTCGGAAGATCTTGTCGTGGTAGAGGAATCACGGTTGGATGACATGGCTGTCAGTGTGGGACACTAAAAGACAACACACTGGGTAAACAGAACAGAAAACAGTTAAGTGTGAAGAAGTAAGCTTCAAGGTGGAGGGGCGGACCACGACTGAGCGGCTCAGCCATAGCCGCCTCTACCTCCGCTCTAGCCCCCACCATCCCTTGCACTCCTCCTCCCACGGACTTATAACCTTTTCAGACTAGTACACCGCAACCTTTTAAACAAATAAATTGCATTAAATTAATGTAACAATAATTTATTTACATTATATTGCTTTTGCATTCGGAATCCACACAGATGAGTCCCGCGGCATTACATGATCCAAATCAACCACGGCTTCTATCCTAACTGGTAAATACCGCAAATGTTAATTTTCGAAGTTTTTTTTTAAAGGGCGCCAATACCTTTCGGAACAATTATTTGTCTTTATTACTTTAAAATAACACTGCCAACTTCTAAAACGTATGTAAAAGGACACGGATTTTTGTGCTATACGGTTGGAATCATTTTAGATTTTAGGGACGGTTTTAAATTAAGATTGTTGATTGAAGAAGACACGGAAACATTTTTCAACGCAAGAACCGGGATAAAAAGTGGTTTCTCAGCCCAAAAGACGAATTAAAAAGAGGTTTTCCAACGCGAAAACCGAGATAAATATTGGTTTTGAAAGGCAAAAAATGGCTGAAAAGTGGATTTAAACGCACAAACCGTGCTGACAAGTCATTTTTAAAAACATTACCAATTTCCATTTATAATGCCACTACTGATACCACTACTTCTAATAAATAATAGGATTTGTTTCTATGGGAAATGTGATAATATTGAAATGATATCAAATATTTAAGTGCTACCTGTTTCTTTACCTGTTCTGCAGAGTTGCACGAAACTGAAGTGCAGGAAATGGAGATTACTAGTCTGTAAGAAACTCACACCGAATTACTTAAGAGAATATTTACTGAGTATTAAGTGAATGAGGTAATCGAGGGATAATTAAATGACGTTTTTAGCAATCATATATAGATAAAGGTCTGAAACCGGACAAATGTTCTAATACCGTTGACGTTCAGTATGCGTGACCTGGGAACCACGCCAATCTCTGAGCATCACCAATAGCATTCCGTCAGTAATTATGGGTTTGGTTTAAGTCCATTCTTGAGTTTTACAGTCGCCAATGGAGAGCGGACTTTTAAAACTGAGAACATACTGTGGCCAGGCCAGCAGCTATTCCGTGTAGCACGTGTGGTCGAGTGGTATTTCTAAAGTTAAACCCCTTATTACGGACAGAGGCATTATTATGTTATTAAACTAGTTCAATGACTATGCAGTTAATAGATATTTAGTAGCTTAATGTATTAAGTCCACGAGGTTAGAAGTTATCTATTCCCCTAATACACGAGTGACATAAGTTCATGTTGTAACAATATTTCGTAATGAGAGGAAGCAAAAAAGATGTAGAGCGCGAATGCTGTTGGACAGCAATTTATACGTGTCGTTTATCGCATTTTAATACCAAATAAATTGGTATTTTAAATTGAACAGTCGTACGTTAATTGCAGGCATTTGGATCTGTGTCAAGGGCTTACAGCGCTTATTTGATAGCAGCAATTGAAATTTCCTTTCTATGATAGTTTCTCAACACTTATATGGGCCAGGTGGATAAATTTTCCCCAGATTTGGCGCGTTGGCGTTTTCATGCCGCTCGGTTCGTGGGTATCTAGAATTGATATAAATCCTAAATGTTTAATATTAACACTTCAATTTCCCAAAACTAATATTAAAGGTCATCTTATATAATGATTTAAACGCGGGCCGGATGTTCAAAATAAAAATGACTCAGTCACTAACCTGAATGGAATTAAAATGTCGCGGAGAAGTGAAATTTTCCCCTTTTACAATAGAGTAAAGAGGCCCCGCCGACCATACTACATATTCAATAGTGCGATTCACTCTTCCTTGCATAAATGAAAGTGACTCAAAGTTTTGTCAATTCAAATCATGCCGTCCATCCTAATACTCCCGTCGCGGACACGAAATTCGGTTGGGATTTTCGCTTGCAAAATGTTTAAAGCTTTACATTATGCAATGTTTATAGCTGTACAGTACGTCAGTACAGGGGACACCTGTCGTCGCTTGATGACGCTGCGTGTATCATCAACCTTTAGACTTTCGAGCTGAACCCGTTATCACACTAGGAAGATAACAACGGAGATAATTACGAATATAATCAGTTACCAAAAAAAAATGTTGTATGTTTATTTATCTATTAATTAAGACAAAGTAACGTCTTCAATGTTCATAACATTTATTTAGGGAAATGCACTTCGCAACGTATAGACTAGCGAATGGAGATAGAAGATCGCAAGAATAGATTATATTCCAAACATTTTATATTCAAAAATTTTCCCCACCGTTTTCTGTATATATAATCTGAGACGTGTGTGAATCATAAATTATTTCATAAGGGTACAAGTGAAAGAAACGCTTAGAAGTTGATAAATTGAAATGGTAAAGTGAAATCAAATTGACCTCCATTATTAGACGTACGATATTTACATGGATTTGCAACATAAAAATGTCGTTATGCAACCTGCACTATGAAATCTTTTACCTTTGATTAATGCCACGTCCGACAGTTATTCATCGTCGACGATTTCTACTAGTGGAGACCGACCTAATGAGGTGACGTAACAGAGATACGTATATGTGTTCAACGAAATTCATTTCACACTTCCATGAACTTTGTCTAAATTATTTTCTGCCCAAGAAATGTAAAAAGGACGTATTCATCTTTCCAGCATTTACAAATACGGTTTCCTTCGTCAATAACGGTTTAGAGACTAGCATTTTACGACTCTTTCCTTCATCCTGGCGTTTGGTTTGTACGATAGAGAAACGGTGGTTTACTTTCCAGATATTTTTTCTGAAAATTACAGCCGCCAATTTATCTTCCGCAGGTTTTCGAATCTAATCACAGGCCGTCACTTTTGGCCTGGATCGCGCGACAAACGAGTCTATAAGTGGCTTATGGCTCTTTCAACACCGTTCACTCTTTCATTTTTCTTTTTCGTCCACGCTTTTCACGTACATTCTGACACCTTGTTTGACGTCAAAAAAGAAAACCCAAACCTAGAAAAAGTTGAAACCAAATAATAAGCTCTAGAGGTGGGGTCTTGGAAGTATTTGCTTCAACGTGAAATGAAGTAGGCAATTAAGAAACGTATAGTGCAGGCAAAAAACATTTCATTGAACGATGCATTATTTTTCACGTTTACATTCCTGTTTCGATTCTGGTTTTGTAAAACTATTTTGTTATTCCTCGGGATTTTAAGAATTAGAATATAAAATTTGATTAGACCGCAAAACATAGCATGCTTGAAAATCGTATTTAAATTATTTTACAATGACAATTAAACAGTTTAGTCTGCCTCGTTACTCTGATTAATTGTAAATAAACACAAATATAATGAACAATCCTAATGTGCTTTAATTACTACTCGCTAATTGCTTAATTTTAAATAAATAAGAGTATGTTGTTTGCTGATGGACAAATAAGTGTAGAGCAAGGTCGATGCGATGTGATGTACCGATAAAGCGACTTATCACCTCAAAAATAATCGATAAAAGGGATATTATTTTTCATTTTGTTGTTCAAATAAACGACTATCCGTTAATTTGGATTGAATGAGAGGCCAAATGATCGGCCGAACTGTGATTTTAATTATCGGTACGGCCACGTATATGCTGAACTACGAAGTTGGAGTACGCGTACATTTTTTAACGTGCATTACGGAAATTAAATTGTCGTACCACCCATGTAACTACTACCATGTAACAACCCATTTAATATTAACGTACAACATACGGGATTTGATTTAACAAGCGAACTAACTAGAGTAAATACGTACTTCATTTAGCAGCAGCGAATAAGACAAACTATTATTAAAATATGATTACGAACACTCAGCTCGAAGGATTCACAAAGCCCTTAATAACTTGGGCACTTTTCCTTTATCTACTATCCAGTTATATTTTCCTCATTTTTCTATGAATATTTTCTCTGATCGCGAATAATACCATGATTTTTCAATACCTGTTGCGGAATTGACTTTGTTAGATGTTACAACTGCAAGTGTAAATATGAACAAACGTAAGAGGAAGTATAAAAGTAAAAATTACAAAAAATATAAACAAGGATGACGTACTACATAAAATTACGTAGTGGGGTAAAGGTCAATAAACACTTCACGAATGCAAACATAACTAGCTGGCAGATAAGGAAAAAGTGCTTCTCCCTGAACTGGTCAAAATTCCTTCGAACGCGGACTGTAAATTATTAGAACGTTAATTTCCAGCTGTATCAATAACTACAGAACAAAAATTCGAATTTCTCTTGCTGCGAATAAGGGAAAGGAGCACCAAAAAGTGAGCATTTAAGATTGGAGGAAGTGTTGAAGAGAGAAGGAGAGAGAGAGAGATGGGAGGGACTGAAAGTGAAACCAGAGCCCGTCCTTGATTGAGGCCGGACAGAGTGCCCTCGTCTACT
This sequence comes from Lethocerus indicus, assembly GCA_019843655.1. Lineage (NCBI taxonomy): Eukaryota > Metazoa > Arthropoda > Insecta > Hemiptera > Belostomatidae > Lethocerus > Lethocerus indicus. Next base: position 9,996,363 of record JACDQD010000004.1, read on the forward strand.
CGGCAACCCTGTTACAGTTTTTTTACCACTCATGTACTAGTTTAAACATGCCCAGAGAGGGGGGGGGGTGAATGCGGTTAAAAGGTAAATGATCATATTGGCCCCTCAAGTATTATTATCGCTGTATTGCTCTGCGGTAGAGGAACTTACCTTGGCCCACGTGGCCCATCGAGTGCCAATATTTTCCTCAATTCTGTTCACCTCTACAGTAGGTGGCATAGTGAAAGCTGATCGGATGAGGTTCATGCGCCACAACGTAGGTTTAAATTGTACATAAAAATGCCAATCGTGCGTCATTGCTTCAATACTTTGGTCCTCAAAATGCCAAGAAGCATAAATCCATAAACCTAATAACAACAAATGAAAATATATGCGAATCAGTCGAGAACCACATATGATACAGACAGAAATCGGCAGTGTAGGATGCCTAATCTGCGATAGGCATGTGTAAGGGCCTAATTGGATGCGGGCCGCTTTAAGTAGGAATCATTTAAATGGTCGGTTGTAAGACGCTCAAGTCGGAAAACGTTGTACTTAGAGTGCTCCAGTTGTATTACAATGTCCAAATGACCAAATACTCTACACAGGGATGAGTAGCTCTGCTATAAGGCTCTGAGGCGGAATTACTAAAACCAGTTTTAGTAATAAAACCAAAGGGGGAAACGTCAGTCCCAAGAGGCCGGCAAGCGGGGACCAATTGCATAATTTATTTCTGGAAAGAGACTCCTGACACAATGTTACGATATGCACGCGTCCGCTTCGATAGTTGGCCAACTTCAAAGAAAATATCCCGCTTTCGACCCGGATGAGCCATAATTTAGTGGAACTTGGGATGTAACCGTTACCTAACGGATGTCCGCTTTTGTCATCTCCACTCTAATCCTTAACTACACTTTTACTATTAACTTCATGATATGATTCATGATATTTATTTAATGCACACTCATGTTGTCACCGCCATGCACCTAGTAACAACAGTGCTATCAAACAGCTATGAAACAAAAAGCGAATTTTAAGCGCTTAAAAGATCCTTCGATTGACTTGTAACACCTCTATTATTGTTCAGTATTGTTTTTGTTTTTTTTAATGGGAGCCGACCGTGCCAAGCTGTAGCAAAACAGTTTGGCGGAATTGGCCGCGTTGAACCCGTTCTAGATACCGTTGGATCGGGGACTGGATGACATAATCGGTTAAAGAGGCGGTTAAACTGGCCCTAGGTGAAAGTGGCGAGAAATATGGGCCGTCAGTTGAGTGTGGTCTTGCGGAGGCCCCGCCGTCCCACCTGAGGGTATGGTGGGCGTACCTTTATACCGGCGAATGACGATTTACCACCGGCCCGACCTGTGATCACGACAATACCCTTTTCAACTCCTTGGTGATGCATCCCGGAATTTTAGATTTGTGTTAAAACCGATTTTCAAAATGCCTACCTTACATTCAATAAATCTAATTTTCCCTTTCAGTTCTTTATCTCGTAGGCATTATTAAATGAATTTAATATCTTTTAATCTATCCTTTATTATTAAACTTCTTGCGCTATATAGTTGTGCGATCGATACGCCCAGTGAGGCATAAATAATATGTCGTTTTCCGGGTTGATTTCATAACGTCGCAGGCATTATTTAATAAATATGATACAATTGAAACATAAATAGTTGAAATTTAATTTTATATGTATTTACAGGTATACATCTCTTTCTATTAAGTATTAAGTATTAGTATGGCCAGATTATGCGATATTTTTAATGCCAAAATTAAACAAGAACGGTAGGAGTCCCCCTCGTTTCAGTGGCCTGAAACTGTACCCGTTTCGGATCTTCGCCATCGTCGATGCTAAATAATATGATCTACGGCTCACATGTGTAAGTACCGGCCGATGAAATGTACAGAATCATCTTGGAGTTTTACGCTGTAGAAAGGTATTGTAGTTTGCGAGTTGAATAATGCATTCTGACGCGGAACAATTAATGCACTTCTCCAGAGTTCCGACTGTTTCCGGGAAATTATGTACAAATTTGAATATAAACGTGGGCAAAAAATTCACACGTGTTTTCGAACAATGAATCTGTTCAATAATTTCCTCCTTTCCATTATTGAAAGGCCCGCGATTTCTTGAGACGGATATATTTTAATTATTCCAGTGGTACTGTTAGGGGTGGGGGGGGGGAGAACGTTCGATAGCTTTGAATGAAGGTTTAATTGAGATGGAAACTTTGAGCCCTCCGTGGCGGCGGATTGAAGTTCATTGTCCGAACGATTGTTACGTAACACGCAAGAAGGACCAATTACCAGGACCACTTTCTTCCGTCGGTCCAATTTGAATTACGGCTCCAAAATTACAATGCGGAACAGACATTGTAGTTTCATAATTTTTATTGAACCTCGATACCGAGTTCAAGTACCACAAAACAAAATAGGCTAGTGGGGGAAAAGAATAATGGTAATGGAAATAGGTTGTCCTCAATTATATTGAGTATAAAAATATAAAGTTATTTCATTGTCGGTACAAATCAACACACTGAACAGTATGTTTCACGAGATTCTTACGAGCTTAAACATTTCCAAATCCAATTTTATGTAGTATCAACATTGAGCAAAATAAACAGAGCGAAATAATTGTGCCCGGGTGCAACATCCATAAAATTTGAGCTCATCTCTGAGATTTAACCGTTTAAACAACTGGTTACGCCTCACAACCTCCTCTCCGCTACTCCAAAGGATGTTGACCCATAATTGGGTAAAAAGTAATGTTTGTTCACGCTCCCCATGTGGGTTATCTCAGAGCGGACGCAGTTTCGAAAATGGCGGTCGCTCCGAATTTTTATATTCTGCATCAGCAATATCGTTCATGGTATATCTCGATTAATATTTCAGTATTGCGCTAGTTCTTACAAAACCTTCTTTGTTAATCGTCGCTCAGAATGCACCGCGTTGGTGAATTCAGAATATTTGGCATATCAATATAGAAATACATAGAATACTTTGATATAGATATGAATATAATTTTTCACAAAGAAAATTTCGTTTGTATTGGTTGATAACATTCAATAGAGCGCCAAATTATATATTCTGCAAACGGGTACGAATTTATTACAGTGTTAATGCAGACAGTAGTTTTTGTTAATTTCCTTTCGCCAATATGAAGTTGAAGCCTCACGTTATTTTACGCAGATCAGTCGCACAGAGTACAACGGAGTTTTGGTTCAACGGAGTTTTCACTATGTTGCAATTCAGTTTTGACATTTTATTAATTTTTCCAATAATATTAATTGGGTGATATGCGCAGACACTCGTGATTCCGAAGAAGCTGTCCCTCAAAATGATTGTGTAAAAGTCGATTGATTAGGTTTTTTAATTCTTATTCCTATGTTATCACCACTAACATATCGGATCCCAAGATTATATACACCGTATGTATATATATATATATATATATATATATATATATATATATATATATATTTGCTTTTGTATATGTGCCCTCTGAATCTACCTAATATATAAAATTAGTTTCTATCCTATGTTTTCTTAATATAAATTCAAATTATTTACTTGATATAATGAAAAAAATTTGAAAAGTCTTCAAATGAATTTCGTGTGATTCCGAATATCGTATAAGGTCGAAAATAATTCACGGGAGTTGAATCTCACAAACGGATTTTAGGTGAAGTGATTTTGCGGCCTCCCTTCAAAAGAAATATCTTGCGCAACGTTTCCATTGATTATTCATTCGATTGAAATTCATGGTTTAACCGTTGGATTGAGAAATAAAAACAGCGCTGCGCGTTCTTTCTACTCGAGGGAGGCTCGGAAAGAAACCGATTCCAGTTCCTGTCCGTGGACTCGTCGATACAGTTACTGAAAGTTTTCGTTCACGGGCAAGTTGCCACGATTCTCTTCTAGGACAGTTTCACGAAAATATTCACGCGAACCAAGGTCCAATTTCGCACTGCGGTATAATAATTCAATAATTGGTTAAAGGATGGCATTTAAAGGGCAATAGAAAGTCTCGATCTGAGTTCCACATGTCAAGTTGAATTGCAAATGGTCGCTGATGAGCCGCACTTGGAACGCAGCTGAAATTTCACTTCCTTATTAGAACACCAATGGACCTCGGCCAACAGCTGATAATTCTTTATGACATTATAATTCAGTATTCGAATAAATTCGTGAAGGCGTTTTTTCTCAAATAAATAAATCGGTATAACAGTCGTGTATACCAATCAAGTTCCTAGACCCCTCCAAAGGATTATTAACAGTCTTTGCCCACGTAGTAGTGTCTGTGTTCGAAACCTTATGACGTTCGTAAACTCAGTATATTGGAGTACATATTCGATATTTTCGACTATGGGAGTATACGTTGAATTTATGATGTGTTCGGGAATTGGATAGATTCTATATTTAGGTAATTGCTGTGTCGGTGCTGTATCAATTTCAGTGCAGTCAGTGAGATGATTCAATTTGAATTATTTATTTAGTTCGTATTATTTTCGCAATAATTTAATCAAACCTAAAACTGGGGCAGTCCTTCGCTTCTCGTATTTCTCTCTCTCTTTGCGATCATTGCGATCCCATTCAATTTTATCTAATCTTTCAACAATACCGCTGATGTACATGATTTTAATAATGGGCATTTGTATGTGTAATATGGTTAATCAGAGTTATATTGTCTTAATTTTAATAAGAAAATAACTTTTTAAAAATTTTTTAAAAAATATGATTAAGTTTTTGCTTTAAAGTAAATATAAAAATATGTTTGTTTATGTTTAATGTAAAAGTTATTAATTACTGAAAGCAATTATTTAAAGTGTAATTATTTTAACGCAATATTATGTTAAGATTTATCGAATTGATTATGGAATTAGAATGTCTATTGTTTAAATTTTCAATATATAATTAACAACGTTTTGCGATCGATGTAATTTTTAACCTTTTCATTTTGGGTTTAGTTTTTTTTTAGGTTGGTTATTTTTATTGACCCTAAAAGTCAATAAGTTTCTATCTCTATCTAGTAGTAACGGTCTCAACAGATACTTGTTCGTTTATCATCCTATCAGCAATGTTTCCAAATATTCTCTAGTAGATCATATTTATTCACATACTTAACACCATAGCGCTAGTTTTTTAAAGTATATTTCTAAACATCCCACCACAACTTCAGCCAGTAACCACTGCATGTCTCATTTAGGTCAGATTCGGAGGACTAAGTACGTTTTTTGGCCCACAGCCAAGATTTAGTGGGGTTTAACACGTCCGGACATTACGTCGGTCATGCTTTTTTAATCTTTGTCTCTCTCTCTCTCTCCCTCTGTAATGGCTGGCTTGCTGTTTTTGACCGGAATATTCCCGGAATTATTGGTAAAATGTACAAGGAAATAAGGGAACAAGGATAATGAGGGCTACTGGTTATGCGAGCAAATGCTGATGATGGCTGGGGGAGGGGTGTCAACCGCAGTCTCTGGAACTGCTGGGTTCTTTCTTGTTCGCTTTTTTCCGCCCATAAGGCCCAGTCTTCCTTCTCCGAACTCTGTCCCTTTTGGAGGTTCCACCATCGTTGGAATTTTCTGTTCGAGTTGGAAACTCGACCTTAGGCTCTTAATTATTTTGGGAAGACTTTCTCTCGGAGCCGTTGCGTCATAACCTGTTCCATCGAAAAATTAGCGTTCCTGCTGCATCTTAATTTGATTACAATTCATATTTTCAATTATTTGTTCAATAAAATTACGATAGAAGACAATACCTTGTATATACTTGCTTTAAAAAAGCAGTATTAAAAGAAACGGGTATTTAGAAAATAAATACCAAAAACTACTCACTAGCATTGATTTAGGTCATATAAAAACTATCCTCTTCTTCTTTGTCATATATATACACAAAGACACACAAACATATGTGGGTGGAGGGTCTGGCATATCAGTGAAATTAAATAAATACATCAATGATATATCTACATGTTAATGAAGAATCACAAACAAAATTGTTTACGAACCAGTCTGAATGAGAAAACCAAAAACTACACATGAAGGTTACTTAAAGTTTCATTAAATTATATTCGGCTACCGGCCAACAAACCGCAATGGCGGTGGCGAAACGCCAAAACCAGGCTGGTACCGGGTCGAACTGGGTGTGTAAAATTTTCGGTCCCACGCGAATTAGGGTTTTTGCTTAATTGCGCAATCGAATTCTGGGGAAAAACGAGAGTTGTAACAAGGATCCGATGTTTGTAAAGGTGTAGCACTAGCTCAAACACATTTTGCAATTAGTGTTTCCCGAGACAGTGAAAACAACCGTGATGATTTTGATGTATATCTCTTTTACTACAAAAGAGCTGCTCTAAAAGTGCTCTCTATAGCTACAAATTAAATTTGATTCTTTCTGTTTTGTGTATACGAGAATTTGTTGTTTTTCTTTCCGAGTTCAGACATGCTTATACTTGTATTTTCGTCTTCGACAATATAATAAACAGTAAATCAAGTGAGAAATAATAATAAGAAGAAGAAGGATTTTTTAATGGCACAGCGGGCATTTCATAAAAAAAGCCGGTCGAACGGAAGTAATAACATTGTTGTTGCTGAGTCACTACTTTTAAGTGCTTTTTATAGTAAATGGGAAATATTGGCGTTGATAATCCCCGTCCGGTGTATGAGAGTAGGACGAGTGGCATCGATGAACTCATCGTGTATATCCCCCTTGTATTGTTGTAAGTTTGTAGGTTATCATAACCTCGTCGTTTCTTTTTTCCTCGTAGCCCTTATATTATTTTACAATCGAAGGCAAATATTTCGATAGCGCTCATTTATTTCCGACCACACGCAAAAGTAAGTGACGATCCTGCGCATTCCGAAATTTCGACCGACGCTCTATCTGAGCTACAATTACGATTTACCAGAACACTTTACACTTCACAATAAACTTTATTTATGTAATTAAATACAGTATTTTATATCAAATACATAGTAGTTGCACCTATTCCTATTAATGGGCATTTGTTTGTTTCTCCTAAAATGCAATATATGGACAAAATTGGACTTTTGCAAGTAACAGAACATAATACTTTATACAGCTGAATCACTGACAGATGTATATATAGCAGATACATATATATACATATAGCAGATACATTGTCTTTTTTGTTGAACATGACAAAGCACTGTCGTATTTCATAAATGCGTTTCTGGAAGTTCTAATATATCTTCCGGCCTCTCGTCTTTTTTCTTGCTACATCTTGCTTTCATTGGTATTTGGCCTGTGGAAGCCAACCGATTGGGGTGGTTCTGCAGTTTGCCTCTGTCTATCTGAGCTAAAATTTACTTTCAAATTTGAATTTGGACATCAAACAACAGAGAAAACCACATAGAACACTAAATGTACATTTATAGTACATATAGACTGTATTATACACTAATTGAAATAAAATATACAGTGAATTTTAAAAAATTGAGTTGAGCTAGAATTCGGGCATACCCACGATTTAAATCTGGGCGAATTCGTTCTGTCTCCGATATTTGAAGTTGAATAACGTAGATCCTAATCCCTATTTTAAATAAATGTTCTTAAATTTTTACAATAAAAAATGTAACTTCCTAATGTGACGGAAAAATTATTGACATCAGTGTGAGTCAAATTTATTTAAGTGTCTAAAATTACTGAATCCAATGAGTGACATTCGCTCGGTAATAAGTGTCATCGTCAAAATGAGCCGGTGTCCCAGTTAATTCAGCAATTGAGATTTCAATCTATGAAAATAAGACGTGACCTCATAAAAATCAAAGTTTTCCTCACATTGTGGTATAAAATGCCCCTAATGGCTTTATCTGAATATCGAAAAGATATTGGGTATTGTATACATCATTTCTAAATTTGCTGTTGACGTTACAGGTTGCCCTCAAAATTCGCAAATAGCGGCGATAAAACGACATCTTAATGAGTTCGAATGAAGATAAATTATGATAAATTTGACGAGCGTTGCAGGTATTCATATTCTGCCATTGTCTGGTATTTAAGTGCATCCCTTTACTGTTTGATCTTTTCAGTATTGATTGCAGACGCCCGTTTTGTCGGTGTTCTGCGCGACTCAAAAGTTGTTTAAGAACGCATAAATAACTGGCGATATAAAAGATAAGTATTCATCTAGAGCCCACTTTAATTTGTTTCGCTTATTCTTGTGCCTGGCTCGGCACTCGAGATAAAGATGGTAAAGATGTATTAATCTGGGGTTATTGCCTTGTCACGTGCAATAGCTATGGACAGATTCTCGGATTTCTAAATTCTTTCTTTGATTTTTCAATCATCCTTGAGGCCACCGTTGCGCTGTATTGATCATCATTTTATTACTGGGTACATTAACCCCTGAATTGAATAAAGAAAACATGACCCGATCAATACTAACCGCAGTTCGTTATAAACCAATTCCAAATTGCGTGGAAGAAGAGTCGAGTGATTTTCAATAATTTACTTAGGTTTTAAACATATTGACCTTTTTATTGATATAAGAACTGATATGGTGACGCCGATTTAGTTTTAGCAGAATTTTCCCGAGAAAGGTTTAAGAAATTCTTTCCAGTTTCATATTAATGTAAATAACACGTACAGCTATTTAATTACTCAGAGTAGTTTGTCGATATTTTTGATATCATATCTAAGAAAGGACTCTTACAGGTGAGTACCGACGTTCCCACCCCCTCCACTTTCAATCGAACCGAATCAAATTTCAATAGGCAAAACACAGACAGAATTAGTCCCGGTCTTAAAGCGAAAAATTAGTCTCGCCACTGGACACCCCGTAAATGCGTTACAGCCGAGAGCCGTGATGAATGGGCTGGAAAAATAGTCGGCTTTTAAATCTTAAACGACATTAAAAATAAATCATTTTTGGGTAGAAACAATAGCCCAACATAGAACATAGGGCTTTCGTAAGTGTTTAGTTATAAATAAACTGGAATAATTTTTAATTCCACTATCAATTCCTGAATTAATTACTAGTACTAGAACAATTTGGCCTCCTTACCAGATTTTCTATTCATTATTTTCTATTTACTTTTTACCCTCTATTTACATACTATTTTTTTTCTATTTACATTCTATTTTCTTCTAAAATATTTCAAACCATTACTTGTTTAAAGTGTGATAGTTGACAATAAAATACTTGACAAGAAAATATATAAAATTAATATATATTTTCTTTGCATATAACTCACTTTTAATTGAATATAACTTGCAATATTACCAATCCAAATAAATGTTTAGGGGAGAACTATTTCTTAATTTACTTCTATTAGAAAGTGACATATATTTGAAAATAGTTTATTTTGTTATAATGTCATTGCAGACTTCTAATAACTGACTAAAAAATTACATTAAAAGTAATAAGAAAAACATAAATAAAAATATATCCTTAAGTATTATTTACATTTTATAATTTTTACAGTCCCTTACATCACCCTTATAGTAAGAGTGTACAGATATTAAACATCATTAAATGTACTAATAACAATAAATGACAAACCAATAAATTAATGCAAATTTTAAGTTATTACTTATGTTTTAACTAATAGATAACTTAATTATAACATTGTAATAAATTACATCACACCAGTAATACATTTTATTATGTCTTTTGTGATGTATAAATATATTATTATATGTTTTTGATTGAAGCTGAGATTTTGCTTTGAAGTATATGTTTACTGTAAAATATTAATTCAGAGACCAATCCATACCCCACAGAAAATCCGTAATGTAGTATTTTGTTGTTTTTCGTTAGTTTTTCTTTAAATTTTCATCAATTTCTCAACACTAACTGTCAAGAAAGTAACAGTTCCTGACAGTCTTTAAAATACATAATAAGTAATATTCCACAGAAATTATTTTCTAGAAAATGATTTTTGTGATAAATATAATCATAATAGAAAATTTATTATTTCCTTAATTAATTCAATAGATACTGTCACATAATACAGACATGTTCTAAACTTATTATAGCTTACAGGTGATTCAATTATTGCAGTACTATTTAATGTCTAGTAACCATCCTTACACAAACATATAACTTATTGATGGAGTTTTTTGGAGGACATATTTTTTCTCAGCTTAGCTATAAATTACAAGGTTGAATAGTTTTAAAATCAGCCCAAAATGTGTATGCAATTTTACTACACGCACAGTAAAATATTATTTTTTTTTAATTCTCATAGTGATTCATTTATTCAACTGACTTTATCTATTGCCAGCATTATGTGAATGTGAAAAGTTATGTGGGTACAGAACAGTTAAAGACTTTAGTGATTAATAATATATGTCATGTTAACAAATGAAAAGTTAAATATAACATCAGTATTGTTATTTGTCATAATTGTATCTGGTTAATTCTTAACACAGAAAAATATAATTATGAATATAAACAGAGCTTTTTTTACATAATTATTTACATATCATTAGCTTCAAATGGAAGCCTTGTAATTCATGAAATTTAATTTACTGGCAAAACAGAAAATACAATTGTGGAATATTTACTGATTTGTCAAGGCTGCATAACTGTTCCTAAGTGGTGAATATACACTGTTAACATAATCAGGAGGGGATGTTCTCCTCCTAGTTGGATATTGTATTTCCTCTGGCTCAGATGCTGGAAAATCCTCTGGAGTTTCCCTCTTGACAGTCACTCCAATACCAAGAGATGACCCAAGGATTGGTTTCAGTGATTCAATAAGTCTGGCTAACCTCTCAGCTGTACTCTGCACTCATAAAAGTAATTTTATTAATCAATTGTTCACTAAAAAGCTGCTCTCCTTTTATAAATATATATATTAGTATTTATACACCATGTTTATGAAAATAAACTTTGGACAAGACCCTTTTCAGGGTTAGTACCCCTGAGATATGTACTGTTAATTCCTTAGTACTTGTGATGGATATTTAGTATTTGTGTTGATGTGTCATATTTAAAGCATCTTTGGTTTTTACCAAAGAATTCATACAGAATTTGAAATAAAAATTTGACACGTTAATTTTCTTCTATATTTTTTAATTAGGTGTATTTAATTATATGTACTGATCAATATTATTTACCTGTATAACTTCACCAACAATTGGAGCCGCTTTGGTAACAACATTGAACCCATTAGTTATGACTGCATTTGGAACATCTAATGCAACCCTCTCAGGATTAATTACTGGCAGGTCCTAGAATGTAATACATAAAAATTAGTAGTTATTATATCATTATTATGTATCATATCATTATAACAATAATTATCTGTAGTCTTAGTTTCATAATCAGTCTACACGCAAATACAGAATTTCAAGTACATTATACGAATAATAATTTATATTAGTTTGCAGCATGCCTGCTAATTCCAGGAGCAGGATAGACAGGAAACTTTCAGCTCCCTTCTGGTGTGAATGCCAGGGTCATTGGCTTTTAAATGTGTTTGTTTCTGGCTCAAATTGAACAAATTCAATAATATTCCTTTCTCAGCTTCATTAGGGTCCTTTTACAGTCCTACTCATAAAATGGGAGGTGGAGACTCGGATCTAACCGGACCTAACCGATATAACCGTTTATAAACGACTATAACCGTTTATAAACGACTATAACCGAATATAGCTGAATAACCAAGAATCTTTTTCTTAGGATTTAATCGTTGATTATCTACCTTAGGTTCTAGCCCAACACTCTATTCTTAGGTTTTAACCCAACACTCCTTTGGTAGATTTTACCAAAAGACTAAATACGACGATATGGAAGGATCATATTAAAAACTGTTCTTAGCCTTTTCTCTTTTCGCGTAATGTGATTCAATTTGTTCTCTTCCTTGTTTTTTATTATTTAATTTTAATATTCTTAATTAGAATAAATAATCCATTTATTCTAAAATAACGCTTAAAAGTTGAACCATCCTCATCACTTCTTAATTATGCTGGGAGTATAATTTGATACCTTCATCGTTTCCTTTTCATTGAAATTCATTAACTAAATATTTATTTATTCCATAAAATCCCATTATCCATTACATGTTAATTCATTTTACTTTCTTAACCTAGAGTACCTTAAACAAATTTGTATCGCGATGGAAACAAATTAACGTTCATTCTAACCCCTCCTCCCTGAGTATTCATGCTGCACATGTAACGTACATACTGTTAATAGGGATGAGGAGAATAGGTGGTAAAGAAGTAGAAATGGGAGAGATGTATCGTTAGAAAAATATACCAGTAATTGTTTTCATTGTGCTTTATTTAAAAATATGGACTGTGATATTACCGTTTCAGGAATCAAACGAATCATAAAGTGATTGTTGCACATGCAGTAATAAAATGACTGAAATAGTTTATTTGTGATCTTTGTATGTTTTCTTGCCGTAACAATACTTTTGCTATCCAAACAGAAATCAATCCCCACCGATCCTTATTTCAAAATCATTATACTTAATATTGCTCGGCAGATGTCTAAGAGAGATTGATATCCTTGATAAGATACAACTAGTGATGTAGTAGCACCTTCCTGTTCCCGTAAACTTTAATCAGTGGAAATGTTTACATTGCCATGTTTACATTATTTTATTCTCAATAATTAGAAAGGTATTTAGAAAAACAATTTATTGAATTAAAAAGAAAAAGCAGTTAAATTGAGTTAATTAAATTATCAAAAACAAGATTGCCGTTACGCAATATTTGTTTTTCTTTTTTCAACCGTGAGCCCTCACTTTCTCTACTATGAGAAGTGGTCCCGAATTTCTCGAATTGAAATTCGCTAACATTAAGCAATCGTTATGTATTATATGGGAAAAGAATGAAACGAATGTTCTGATGTTGGTAATAAATTATCTGAATATAAATTATGACGCAAATTCGATTCACCCTCTTTCATTCTTCGCTAGTAATAACAGTTGTGTAAAACACAAACATTTGGCTCATTTCGCGCTAATATTATTTTATTATTCTAATATACTTAACTTGATTTTTGATACATTCTTTCTATTCTGTCGTTCTATTTAATGGTTGGTCAACCCTAGTTATAATATCCGCCGATTCTACCTGATATTGACTTGAACCTTACGGTTTCCTTCATCGCTTTTCGGTCATAAGCTAGACCGGTTTTGGCTTCTCGCCATTGTCAGTACCTTTCCCTTCCGAAGTGTTTAAGAGGAGTGACAACATTCCTAACCCTCGCGGACACTCAACTGAAGAATACCTTAGTATAATATTGAATACCTTAATAAATAATGTTTTATTTTACTATTCGAACGAGGCGGACGACCGTTACTGATTGAACTATTATTATGCAAGCCTCCCTTATAATAATTGAGTAACATATTTCAAATTGATATTCGGTAGTTGTTATTAGCAATTAATGGCAAGTTAAAGTGCAGGATGTTCGCTCCACGTCCTTCGGCTAATGGTCTGAACATTCCAGGCGGCAATCATTCCATACCATCGATCGTAGAGAAGCTGAATCTATAATTGTAATCTGGCTGAAACTAATTTGTCATCGTTCACCTATCCTGCCGTTAGAAAAAGGGACTCTAATATATCTATTTGTGCAGTGCATAAACAAGTACATTATTCTTTATCGAATCGAGCGGTTAACTGTTGTTGCGAGAATATTTATTCGTCTTCATGCACCCAGGTATGGACGGACAATTCGAAGGAATGGTATGTGTAGAGAAAAAATTAAACAATTTATTGAACAATTTAATATTTACATGCAGGTGCGCACACAAAATAAAAATTACAAAAAGTATACATATAAAAGAAAAACACATAACATTGGTTACATGCACATTAACAGATTGAGCCTGTTTTACTGTCCGTTAAAACACGGGCTTATTTACGAGTTCCTGCCATCGGCTAGGGTAGATCTCTTCCCTAACAGCGTGGCAAAATATATGTACTCGCGAAATCGATATTTTCTTGAGGGATATTGCTAAAAATTGTTTCAGGGGTTCTTGAATAATGAAAAAAGTACCTCCGATAAATCCGAAATACCGCTTTAAATGAAACATATATTCAACTATAATTTAGCTTACTACATACGAACTATTATTTAGTTTTTATGTAACATTTATGATAATCTACAAAATTAATTTTACCTTCATCAAAATTGTTAATTATTCAATAAAATCGGGCTGATTATTTATAGTCACAGGTGATTCCGTATTATCCGTAGTGTTAGTTATTATCCTTTTGAAAAACCTAATTATGAGAAATATAATTATCCTTGAGAAATTATAATTGTATTAATATATACCCAAATATCTGAATTTCATAAAATTGGTTGGATGACGCTCAGTGTCTCTTTTAAGAGAACTCATAAATTCATGTAACTTCCGTAATTCCTGATTCTTTGGTGACTATTCCCCATTGATTGAGATATCTTTTTGTTTCAAATAAAAATATTATATCGTACTGAGTATAATTCCGCTTAATTGCCCATTTTAAATTGATTGATTTCAGATGAAAATCTGAGAGAAACCGATTTCTTTTTGCAGGTATTAAACCAACATGCACTGATAAACAAAAATGTTTGTAGAACAAAAAACGTGGATCGACCTCTGAAAACGCACTTCATTAAAATGAGCTAAGCTTGAAGTTGTCCTTTTTTCGAAGAATCGAAACTAAATCTGTAATGAATAACCTGATAAAAACCTGACAACTCGCCTTACTTACCATTTTCCGCAGCGAGTCGGCTCATCTTAACCTTACTTGAAAAGGAAAACATTTGAATCGAACTGCTACTACATTACTGGATTGGCGTTATAATAAAATGTATATCTAAAAATTAAAATCGAACAAAATCATACAAACCCTCAATACTTGAACTGCCAAAATAATTAAACGTCATTTTATTCTTGACGTGTTATATGTTTTTTAGTTAATAGCGTTGTAGGAAATGAGAATGTGGTTGAGATTATTTTAAATATAACCTAAACAACATTAAACTTTATTCAACGCTGTCCAGCACCCATTATGGGCCAATTAACGTTTGGTTTCGTAACATTGTTAATTTTAAAAGCATAATCATATACAATGAATATGAGTCATGGTTTGTTTATCGTGGAATAAATTTACAGATCAAAGCTCTCCCGTAGGCGAAACGTCATTCTGACGGAATCGAAACTGCTAGTTTGTTTATCGAAATCAAATTGATAAATTTCCGTTAAGCTCCGCAGGCAGTTTGGGGAAATTTAAATTTTATATTTCTCTGAGTAGGGGATTAGGGGATGGCACTTTTTGGCCTGCGTTTTAAGGGACAGTAAGGAGGCTAGGGTTTGCCCGACCGTCGCCGATGACGTAGCTTGTATAATACCTCGGCATAGGGTCCTCGCATTCCAGCCAATCCCCCGCACTCACCGCCTGTAAGGCTGCGAACAGACAAAACAATTTTTTCTCTCTTTTCGTTGCTCACAATGCAGCACCAGACACGGGACGACCCTGTTAACGAGTGCAGGATCACAGAGCTCAGACCCACCGCCTTGATGACCTGTCCACCTTCGACAAACTGAGTGGCGAAAGGTGTCTAATTATCTAATCCACGAATGTTTCTTAACTACGATAAGACGCGTTGAAAAATATTTGTCGTTCATCCACAGGATCATTTATTTTTCGTAAATAATTTTTCACCAAATAAAACCTTGTGTTAGATGCCGTGGCACTGTTTAAATTAGAATGGCTGCACTTAAATTCAGAAATACCATCTGCTATCATCAACACCATTTCTGAATTTGTAATTAAAATCAATTTTCAATATAAATACTGCAGTCAAATGAAATAAATACCCATTTTCGATAATCCGTAAAATATTGACTTTTAAGAACCCAAACTCACATTTGGAATTATCTGAGAAATTAAATAAATTAAGAAACTAATACACATTAAGCAGGAATACGCAGGACCACAGGTCCTCTAATGAAGTTAATAGAAAGGGATATTTCTATAGTAACAAACAGCGAATGTATTAGAAAGTACTCTAATGGAAGTACAAATATATAAACTATATAAATAATGTAGTAAATATTTAATATAATAAATCGGAGGTCATTTATGTCTCGCAGATTTCTCATACTACACGGGTTATTTCAGAACATTATTTCGCCGTTGATTGTGTAGAGGGAGGTGTTATTACTTCTGTTCCATTAATAAACTCAGTATCCTTAACCATTCAAATCCGACTATTATAATTTGAGGGGGGAATTAATAATGTGTAACTAGAATAACAGTAATAATGATCGGATAAATCCCTGGTACCTGGTGGGTCATTCTATCAGTTGGTTGAAATCAGTGCCCGGTTGTTCGATGGTTGATGGAAGGAAAAAAGTTAATAAGAAGGTTCTCGAATGACCATGAAATGGAATGAAACTTGATCAGTAATGTCGGACTAATTTGGTCGATAAGTGATGGGAGGATAATATAATTGACGTACCCCTTGTTGGTCGGCGGATGGATCAGTGGTGTCGGATGGGGTGGCCTCTTCCTGTCCTTCTGGGGCGGCCCCTCCGCTGCCAGAACTGCTGGAGCTGCTGGTGCCCGCGCTCAGAGAGCTCACGCTCAGCAGGCTGGGCCCACCGCCCTGACCGCTTAGCAGCCGCGTCTTGAAGTCGATCACTTGGTTGATTTTCTTCACAAACCGACCAATAGTTACATATTAGATAATGATGTTAGATGTTTAATGATATTTAATTAAAACAAACGCGAAATTACGGTTTTATCTATACATTCTAGTGTTCTGAAATAAAAAGAATGATTCACTACGGTAATAACTATCAGCTCAGGAATGGTGAAGACGTTGCTAAGAAGTAAACGATTCTCTCTTAATAGCCGGTATTTATTTCAAACATGTTCAACTAGCGTTCTATGTTATAAATAATACATAAGTCTTTGTCAGAAAGGGTTATTATCGTTCAATTGCGTTGGACGGCCACCCGCAATGGTCTCTTTTGTGTTCCCGAGTGAGCCAAAACCATTAGCATTCGAAAGGCGTACAGCGTACAGCGAATATTTCTTCGAAAATAGTCAATGACTCAATGCAAGTTTCAAAACGGAAATTGGGTCTCGTCGTTACCTATTCAGAATTACGACATAGTCAGGTTGCTCAAAGATTCATCTACTTCTTTTTAGAATACAGTTGACATAAATACATGTGTATTTATTGCGAAGTTGCTTCAAAAATGTTAAACGTGTTTCCAGTATTCCAAATATTGTTTTTCTTCACCCCGGGCGACGTACTATAATTCTTCGTACAGGGAAGGATTTATAGCCGACAATTTGAAACCGAATATGCCTCGATAGCAAGAAGGAACAGAGAAAGTAGCAGAGCCCGACTTAAGTAGATTATGTAGGCGGCTGAATACTTAAGAAGGCGTCAGCATCCACAATATCATTCGAGAGTAAATCGGGCCGGGGATACGTGGCGGGGCACTTCCGCCTTTTTCCCCCCCAGTCTCATGTTACACAATCTGCGAGATAAGATCCATTTTGAGCGGCGGTCTTGCCTATTTGGCTCACCCTAATGGTCCGCTTTTAATAAAGGGGATGGAGGTGGAGAGCACTCTCTCCTGTGGGAGGCAATATTGATTCGTTCGTTTTAGTTGAAATAAAATTCTGTCCACAACCGGGATTCTAGCCCGGAGGTTCAATTAGAATTTACACTAATCAATCGGGAGGATCTTCATGAATTTCAGAAAACTCAAAATAGTTCGGCTAAAAATTCCGGGTTCGAATCCCATAATTAGGTTAATAGCGGACCCAACGAGTCAGAAACATAAATCGGGTGATGGAATTACAATTTCGTTCTACGAATTGATGCGTCGAAGTACCAGGAAACCCGTTGGATACTTGTAATGAGGACGAAGCATTAATTGCGCAACGGGGAGCTTTTCAGAGGGAAAAGAGCTTACGGCGATCAACCTCTCGGGATTGAAATGTATTCATTAGCGGTGCGTGCCAAACGGTCATCGGTCGGGTAAAAGGGTGTGATCGTTCGGTGGGTAGGAAGTGGACTGGTTGGGCCAGGATACGTGCCGCGCCACTCGTATATCCTCTTTAAAGCAAGAGCAGTCTCACAAATTAATCGGCAATCGACACGAGGAGAAAGCGAACGCGAGTGAGGGTGACCCGGGCTTCTCCAACCCAATCACTATCGCACGCCTATCCCTTTCCGACAAATGAGACCCCAGACACGAAAATATAAGTCACAGTGGAAAATAGTTCTGTCCCGTCGGACGCACAGCTACTTTTCATGTGGGCCGTCATTCTTATAAATGAATAAATGACGTTGTAATTGAACGCGCGTCTGTTTTCACAATGGACATTTACGGATATCAATAATTTTTCCTTTCAACCGAAGGTAACACGCTAAATCATTGGATTGAATTGCCTTGCTTCCTTGTAGCATGTTTCAGCGCGGAAGATTTACTTCTGAACGAATATGGGTACGAACAATTTTTGTTGTTCCCAGGGATAACCGATAAGCGTAAGACCACTGTGAAACTAATCGAATGAGAAAGAAATCACTCCAGACATTTCATATATTTTAGATTTGGTTTAATTGTCCATAGTTCTACGCCCACACGAGGTAATACAGAATTATTGAGACAGGATCAACAACAGCGACTCGTTGTAAAAAAACCAACGACGAGTGAAAGTACAACCGAGAGTATCAGCTTTTACCTCGAAAGACTTCGAGGGGCTTAAAAGATTCTTGGGAGTAATGAGTTTTCGCCGAGGAATGGTCGATAAACACTTTCTAGATCTGCGCATACACATTTCTGTCTCTTTCTCTCTCTTTCCCTCTCCCTCCATACATCCTTCCTCTCTGTCGGCCTCTCCATCGCTATCTCTTTCACTCTTGATGAGGTGAGACAACTTTCACCGGCAAGGTCCGTTACGTAATTTTGAGACCTCACTCTTCAGAGCTCACTCCCCCACCTATGTACGCTCTCCGCGCCAGCACAGCGCATTAGTCAGCCCAGGATATTAACTGACCTTTTATACGCCAGAAAGTTTCACTCAAATAACATATAAATCAGAGTTATGAGCGAACAAAGGTGAAAACCTAAGGACACGGAATGAATACGAAATTCTGCTTTACATATATGCTATTCTGGTATAATTATGTAAATATATTGTTTATTCTATAATATGTATCATCAACTAAACACTCCAGTAAGGACAACTATGATAACTTACTTAATCACGGGTATAAAGTAGGACATACCATATAATAATATTTACATTCATTTTGGTCAGATCGTGATAAATATCTAAAAGGTGCTTTGTACACACAACTTATTTCCGAGAGTCAGAGGGAAATTTTAAGATGGGCTAGTACTTTTTATACTAATAAAAAACCGCAACACTACACGTTGTTAACTATGTGCACGTATTTTGCTTTTGTAATTAAAATGAATGGGCAGTAACTCAAAAGGTACAATAGGCGAGCGGTTCTAGTTGGACTGAAATGGCATTGTAGTAACGCCGTAGCTAATTTAAAACGGGTCGACTGGAATGTCATTGTGCTCCAGTTCGAACTTCACTGATCACACGCTCTCACTTTCTTTCCTGCTTTGCATTAATGTCACAATTGAGATTCAAGTGAAACTGGAATTGTAAGGGAAGTACACACACACACACACACACACACACGCCCATTATTCCCATTATTAGTTAAATTCCCAAGATAGTTCAGACAGCTACCATTTACATATTTACCCACCCATTATGAACAATAGCTGGCCTTATCAACATGAAATATTTTATTTTATATATTACAGACGTGCCGAACGTGTCTACGATAGTACTTTTTACGATAGTCATTTTTATATATTAAACATTAATTGGTAATAATGTCACCGGCGAAGTATACCAATCCGAAAAACGAATAAAGGTATGATAAAATATAAGGTACTATGGGACAGATATTCGGGTCAATCAATATAAATTAAATTCGTGTTTAATCATTTTACAGTTCAAAAACCTTTTAGTACATTTTAATTATTAGCGACAATATGTTAACGACATATTTAAAGTGCCAACTTGCGAGTCGACATAGTTTGGCGTTAGTTCGAATGCGTAATAGGTGTCGGTGGCATCCTTGCAGAATAAAGCCGCCTCTCGTTTGCAAATATAAAGTCTTGAAAGTTGTTCTCAGGTCTTAGGACATCTACCCGAGGCTGAAAGGTAACGCGGTCAACAGGTGTTGTGGGTCGTGAACAACCCCATTCACGCGGTTAAGCCGGGGACATTTGACTGAGGTTAAACTTTATTGCTTAGTAGGGTTGCAGCCAACTCTACTTTCAAGTCAAACTCAATGGCCTTTGCTTAGGCTTTAAATTTTATTTAAAGAAAATAGTAAACAACTTTGTAAGTAGGGTTTGGGCCATTGGCTGCACAACATTTGGGCGCACACTGCTAATCTAACATTCTTTTAATTTGTACTCTGTTATAGAATTAGCTGTAATACTAGTAAGTTTCTATTTAAATTTCTTATCACTATGTGATAACCAGCTACGGATACTACGTCCATTAGACTGGATCAAATCCAGTCTCTATTTAATTTGGTCTAAACCATCCTCACCCCCAACAAGTATCGAACTTCCACTGTTAGTGGTCTCTCAACGATCTCGCTTCTAGCCACCAAAGCGCCTCGGCCCTATTTTAAATTGATGTTTATAAAGAGTAAGGATAAAGAAAATTGGGGATATCAGGGGTGTTGGGGCTTATCAGGGTTGTACTCACTCCGAAGACGAGGCTGAGGAGCAATTTAGCGATGCCTATTGTGACGGCGGCCTTTGCCAGTTTGAGCCCGACGGATGCTGCCGCCTTTAGGCCGACCTTGCCCACGGCCTTAGCTCCCGCTATCCCGGCCGACTTCAGGCTCCCACCGACGGCCCCTCCTATCGTCTTCAGCTTCAGGAACCTCTTGACCCTCGCGTTCTCGTCGCCCTCCTCGTCATAGACGTTCCGCCGCCCGAATACCTCCTCCTCCAACAGCGCCGCCTGTAACACACCGGCTTGTACTTACCTCCTCACGGGTTCCTTAAACATCGTTTTTTA
Source organism: Lethocerus indicus (assembly GCA_019843655.1). NCBI lineage: Eukaryota > Metazoa > Arthropoda > Insecta > Hemiptera > Belostomatidae > Lethocerus > Lethocerus indicus. The sequence goes on from JACDQD010000004.1 coordinate 10,017,414, forward strand.
CTGTCCGCCTCGTATATATCCTTCGGATTCGTAGTATGCATTCATGTGTATATTTTTTTTCAAAATAGTCTCGAATGAGACATTTTTCTTTGAATACGTTGTTTCTTTTTCGTATTTCAATTGTCTTACATTAATAATTATATTATAGGTTAGATACATTATCTGGATTACGAATTAAATGTGCATGCGTGAATATATAAAGTAGTAATATATCTTTTTGGCCTACGAACGCCATTTGTCTTGGGCGCCGCTAGTCTCCGGAAGAGAAACATTTTCTGTTGGGTACAGTCCAGCAACGGTTTCGCAATAGTGGATTTCATAAATCAAATTTATGCGCCTAGAATATTTCGGAATTCATTTATGCAGCTGGACTTAATGACGAATGTTCGGAATAATGTGACGTCTTTTGTTTTCTCTCTCCTGCGGCTTATTTAGTACAAGCCTTTTTCAAATTCTCGCCATACTCGTTTAGAGTGAAATTTGTGGTGGCTTGACGATAAAATGTTATATAAATTTCTAAATAGTATTTTTCTTTAATATAGATAATATAATAATAGGGGTTATTTAACGAAAAATAATATCGGGTAATAGGGGCATAAAATTCTATTATACATCACCAATATTTCTGTTTTCCACTTTGATCCAGTACCATTTAAAACTAAATGAGATAAATATTTAAAAATATTGGATATCGTTACCACAGACACAACCACTCTCCCACGCCCCTCCAACATGCAAACAGGCACACAAAATATTGTTTGAATTAATTGGCAAAAATATGGTTTACCTCTGCCAAAGCGGCGTCCTCTTCATCTTGACCGAGGGCCGCCATAACATCCCTTCGCACGACGGGAGTTGTTACCGCAGTGTGAAAAACAAGGATTGAGAGAAGGGCTACCCCCCTCACTTGTATCGCGTACACCCTCATCCCCTGAAAATAATATTCATTGATTAAAATCAACGTTTCTCAACAGTTTAAATCATCATTCATGAGATAATGAATACAGATGGGGAATTTCCCTCTGTATTTCTCTTTCCCTAATACCTCCCGAGTAACACATCGTGAACAAATGTAGACACCCAGAAAATATATGCCGATTTTCTTCACAATATTTAAAACTGGGTATTAAAATACCTTTAACTTTCTCCGCCATCAAGAGTTATCGTTTCAAGCAAAAGCAAGCGACACCATACAAGATTGGTGCATAAGATGCACTCACGTAACTTATTTTCCAGGTTACGGACTTAACGTAATCGGAATTGTACGCAGGCTTCCGATGGGTCGTACATTGGCGTGTTTCACTTTCTTTATTTCTTGTTGTTTCTTTTTGTTTTATTCTGTATGCAAATTCTTAGAGATTTCATATGGGCACGGTCACTATCCCTTTTCTTCAGTCGATTCATGCGAACACTCGGAGTTCGCTTGGTGGTAGGAGGAGGAGCGAAATCACGTGCTGCTTTTGCAGCATTACTGTTTGCAGTTTCTCAAACTATTACTTTTTGCTTTTCCAGAAATTTGTCAGTACTACTTTCCTCTGCTCCACATAATATTATTGCCCCCGTGACAACCTTGACTCCTTTCTAACGCTACGAACGCCGATCATGGAAAGGGTGAAGCCCGGGGAAGGTACCGGTGAAAGGAGAAGGAAAAGAATTCTTTTTTTTACCCTGCGGAGAAAAATACGATGAACCTAGAAAATGACTTTCTCCTCCCCTGGTTTCATATTGCACCGTGGGATTTCCAAGAGCTGTCTACTGATTGTCGGACTGGGTTGTCTAATGTCGGAACCCAAGTTGCAACAATGCCCACATGTTCAGCCTCCAAGTTGCTTGAATGTTGCAATATCCACCTGGGCCCAATTGAGATTCGGCGCAGGTATTGTCAGGACTCAGGGCAAAACCATATCCGTAATTTAATTTTAACAACGCGACATCGCTAAAGCTAATTGCGATTTAGAAAGTAACAGCAATCCTCAGAAAAGTCCGAAGTAATCACCAGCAGGAAGAGTTTTCGGTCTAAGGTTTAATTATCTTTAAATTGTTTACTGCTGGTTTTGAGGATACCTCGAGCATCTGAGGAGTGTCACTTTCATCTCGTTCCATGAAACGGGTTTGCGGTCGGCGATAACTTGGTCATTCCTTTCTCCCAAACTTGCCACACTCAGTATGATTTACCGTTGGAAAATATAATAATAATGTTGGATACAAAATTTAAATTCCCTCGATTGTGAAGGTAAATCACGATCATTATTGACATTTAAATCCGCCACGCGGTACACATTTATATCGGTGGACATTATTTAATTTGTTTTTTAAAGCGACTCAGGTCCTTTCAAGGCTGCCGAAAAGTTTTCGAAAATATTTGGGGAACGATGTTGAAATTAGCGGCGATGGCCGCTAGCCAGAACGCCGGCGAAATTCGGTGGAATTGGTAGTTTTTCAAGTCCGGTTAGAGCGGTCTAATTAAAGTTTAAAACATTATGAAACCAACAATGCCCACATGTCCAGCCTCCAAATGTTTGGTTCGAGCAACAGACGACTGAAAGAAATCCGTGGCGCGGGCATGGCACGAACACTATGGACATGTTTTTAATCATCATATGGCATAAACCTTAAAGCGCTAAATAGGGTTAATAATATTACCAATCGTGGATTTAATCTCTAATCTGTCTTCTACGGTCTGAGACCAAATCACTTCGGGTATTCACCATTGTCCGAAAATTGCAGTGTACCATAAAACTGCCACATACCGAAAATACTTCAGTAGATAAATTAGTGAAACAAAGTTTGAAATTGCACAACATTAATTTGAAGATCCATTGTATTATCTTAAAATGTTTGAACATGCGATATCCAAACTGACAATGTCCACACCCTGTATATTGTCAAACACTCGAAGTAATAGCCACTTGTTGAAAGTGCCGGTGCAACGAATGTTTTCCGATAAACAAATGAACGTTGGCCTATGGGGTTTCGCAAGAACACGAGAATCCCGAACCCGGGCGTGATTGAGAATGAAAGGGGGCCAATAGCGTCTACTCGTGTTTGCTTTTTCTTAGCGTGGATCCGACAAAACGGTCGGCTGTTGGCTCAACCCATTTGCGGCCGCCACTGGTGTTAACACAGTTACAACAGCTCTCCGATTTCTCTCTCGTCCGTGAACAATTAAGCTTCGCGGCAAATTACTCTACGCCTACTCCTTGTAGGTGGCCTTCCTAATTACACGCCAAGAGGAAAACATGTTGTGGACGGCCATAATGCTTTACCACCGTGTTTCTCAATTGTTACTATTTGAGAATTTCTATGGACTATATTAACGGGCCAAATTTCCCTGTGTATGCATATTGTCTCATGATGCATATAACATCTTTGTTATTCTAACTGAGCGTACATTTCAAATTACTCGATAACATCTAAGTCCATAAGAAAACGGCCAACTAAAATGAGTATCTAAAGCCGCAAATAAGGCTGTTATTTTTTGCCTGCATCCAAAGAAAACGTTGCTCAAACCGATGACACTTAGTCACATTACTTTCTCTCCGATTTAATATTCAAACATTGCCCATGTCGGTTAATTTATTGCGGGCTTTGAAGCTGTATAAATTACAATTGATGCGTTAGCTCTTACAATTCTAATTCAGAATGTTTTCTATTGTGGTAAGATGTATCAGAACAATTTTTTAGTTCCGAAATAAATCGTTTCCCTTTATTTATCGGGGCCCGCGTTCTAGGAAAGCTCGAGTACCGTGCGAATGTTTGGACTATCCGAATAAATTTATGGTTTTATCAGTTCTTATCAGTGTGTTACTCCTCAAAATGAAAAAACGATACCGCGTAAACGTTGAAAAAGGAATGTCATCAAACTGGCATTAGTGAGGCACTGACCGTACTAATAATAAAATTTATCTCAGTCATCTGGAAGCGCTTTCTTTATGGGACAAGGCCGAATGATCGGTAACGAGACCGCAAGTAAATAAGGTGCGACCATTCCGAAACTGTTTAACTGGGTCAGGTCGGCTATAGTTGTGGCATGCGGAAACCGCCCCACCTGAGCGATATGAACCGGTCCCCAACCTACTTAAACCGACGGTCCAGATCTTAAATGTTAGGCCAGAGGTTCCGCGCTCGTTTTTGAGACCCGTTTGCTTGTGCACTTTCGCCTTACGTAAAGCCCGTTTTCTGTTTCGATAGAACCCGGCAGAAGGCCGCAAATACTAACAACCGGAAATGATCACACCGGTATTTTTATCTCCAACCCGAACTGCCATGTCCCATTCCCCTGGGAGCTGCTTGTACTCGACTTAAATTAAAAAGTAATTTAAGCCAAACTTGTGTGAGCTGTAGTTTTCGAATTCCGTAACCCATTAATTGAGTTCCGGGAGTTCTTCTGTCTGAGGACATTAAGCGTACCGCCGTCGATTAAGTCTCCCACCAGAACAACCCCAAAACTACTTCTATGCTATATAAGGACAAAAATATCACTGGAGTCATATGCTTACTCGTATACTGGGATTTCATGAAAGCTACCCCCAAAAGCTTCAATCCTTGGAATCAGGAACTATATAGAATCAGGATGTTATAGTAAGTGCATTACACCCCATTAACCACACGATGTGACTTCGATTTAAATGTCAAACCGAGATCATTGTCACTAGGGTAGTTGAGCCTACTGAAATGTTTATATTGCGAGTTTATTCAACCGATTAGCACTATTTTCAGGCGTGCTGTGATTTCAGTAACACACAAATATTTATACGTAGTAGTGGAAGAATGCCATTTAAAAGTAGAATGGCATGAAAAGCGTCCGGCGCGCTTTTGGAGGGTCCGGGAGCGATGATGTTACGTCAGGGGTATTCGTCAGAAGAAAGTGAGAGGAAGTCCATCTGCCCGCCTGAACGGCTCCGTGGCAACGCACAAATTAGATACAGCTGCTGCTATTTCCCAAACCATTCAACGGTCTTAAGAACCCACTTCTTACCTTACTAAGGAGTATATAATCAACGGCGTTCTCTAAGAATTCAAGACGAACTAAATGCGTCCAATCACATAAATCCACAGAACTGATGCTACGTAACTTTCTTCGACTTTAGTTCCGGTTCACAACCGGTCCAGTTAGATTGTTCGTTTGCAATCCCGCGTCCGAAATTCATCTCTAAAACCTACAAGTACCCCTTTCATGAGTTTAATTAAAATATTACAACCTACTATTGAACTAAGATAATACAACTGTAAGGTTGATAGCACAATAAATAAAAAAGATAAAATGGTATTTAATTAATACAACCAACTTTTTTTAGCACCAACTAAACTTTTGATTAAGTTAAAGGAGTATCGTTTCAGAATGCTTCCTATATTTCCCGACTACGGTAATATGTTACTTTGAATTCAGGAAACACCGTATGGACTGTATATACCTCCCATTGAATAGTCCCAATGAAGCTATTGAATCAATAATTTCATAAAATAATAAACCCCACCCAACCGTTGTTACTTTTTCACATACGCAGTATTCGGTTCTGAGCACTATCTGTTGGTGTAAGACGTACTATGTCCATGACTCGTCGACTGACCTTGTCTTTGACTTTCTCGCAAGTAATATAATACGGTGAAAGTTTCGCCTGTAGATAAAAAGTTACCGGCGGGAGAAATTCGACAATTTTTTCTCGCCTCCGGCGCCGATGCAACCGTCCTTGTACCTCCTCGGGTATTATCAAAGCCTAAACGCAATTTGCACTTTGGAACTATACCAAATAGTGATTGTTATTTTCCTACCCTCTCTACGCGCTCCTTTCCGTCCAAATGTTTTTATTACATCCCGGAATACCGTAAAGCTTTCCCGTGGGAGCCGCGATTGCGGTTACCCGCCGAGGTTAGTATTTCCCATTGGTCCCTGTGTTCCCTAACCACGAGTTACTTTGTAGTGGAAGAATTTCTTTAGAAAACCTTCAACAGCGAGGGTCATATCCTGACCTCTATTACCGAAAGTATTATAATATTAACCCAAGATTTCCCAGTTTCAATCAATTAGTTTATTACTATTGATGATATAAGAAAGAAACCGTCGACGTGTCTACGTTTAACATTTGACTGTCTTTTTATATCAACATTACTGCAAAGGAAAATTCTTTCTATTATTCAGTGAGAAAGAGACGATAAATTTTCATAAAATGTAAAGAGAAATAATTGTACTTGAATTTGATATGCTCTCTTTTCAGCTATTTTGTGTTGTTTGTCCAACGATACTATATAATGAGGAGCTATTGCAACAATAATAATTGATACCGTTAGGAGAAATACTTGATGACAATTGGTAAAATTGATAAAATAACAGATAATGATATTAATTGTAAGTGATTACACCTATTACACCAATAACAACAATTACGCTGAATTATTTAGAGCTGCTAGTTGTTAATACATACATTAAAACGCTAAAGCAGACAATGAAGGAAGGGACAAATGAAATTAGAGGCATAATCTGTTTTGACTTACTGATTATTATTATTACGGAGTCGGTGATTCGCCTTTAATACCGGGTAACTAGAAAGCAATGAAGCGCCTTTTCTCGACGCGGGTGAAAGGAATGTAACGGAACCAGAAAATGTGAGAGTTTCCGGCATCGCATTGCGGAAGGAGGGAGGACCTTTTGAAACGTACAGCTGAACTCGGACAGCCGGACGGTTTTCGCTGACAATGGCCGAACACTGGTAAAATTATACCATTCCCATTTTAGTCGCACACCACCAGAAAAATTCTCCTCAACATCCGAGTTTCATCGGAATTCCTTCTTCGAACTGTGCAGAATCAATTGCAATCTCGTGAATCAATGTAAATAATGGGCGTATCATTCTTTCTCCGACAATTCTGCTTTATAAACTATATTTCTATAATTCGATACCCCGAAATTGTTATTCTAGTTGGGCAGGTGAAAGGCTTCAGACGTCCCCCTGTCGTCGGGCACACTGATGATAAGACCACCAGAAAGAGTTGTCTCTCGATACTATCTCCATCTCTTTCCCGGTTAGTTTTTAACTCCCGGCATCTATCCGTCTTTTTCTATCAGCCGATTCCCCTTTCTCTACCCCTGACGCTCCCTTCAAGCGGATTCTATCTACAATACTAATTTCCAAGTCGCACGCCTACCATTCTCTAATCTAAAAAAATTAGTGGAGGCTGTACATTCATTCCTTGTTACCGCGCGGTCATGCGTTCCTTTCGATTATTCGGGTTGGTCCATCATTGGACAGGAAGGACCCAGAAGTACAATCGGTAATCGACACGAGGAACATCTTTTCTATAACAGAAGAGCGAAGAAGCGATACAATGAGTAAGTACGATCGCAAAAATCTGTTGATTGCAAGCAGTTTCCAATAGCTGAGGCCGTGTGACCGGGTAAAGCCTCTCTCCTCACTACCTTTAATGGAAATCTTCCAGCCAGTATTCCAGACAAAACGAGTGAGTTGCCGGGAATGCCTTCCCCAGGTTAATTGAACGCTTATCGAGCACGGAAAAATAGGTCTGAAATTATATTTCAAATGGCATTCCAATTCTATTCGTTTTAATAAATAAATTTCTATTAGAAAAAATTAAGTTATAAACATGTTTAATTGTAGAAAAGTTCTAAAGCGAGATTACGCCGGGAATTATTATTGTATTGGTTTCATAGAATGAATTAATATCTTTTAAAATAAAAAGTGTTGACTTCACTTTTAGAATAAAAAGTGATGCACACGCTCTGTGCATCAGTGATTTGAATACTTTGGTCATCTACAAAGTGTTAAAATTAAGTTTGTATTTTCCCTTAATTGACCGAATCGGTCAGTTTAAATTTTAAGACATGAAATTATCGGTAAGCTATAATTTAACTACGCGAGCTCAATTACGCCTTTCATCTGGTCTAGTTTTTCTCGACAAGTTCTTACGCAATCGCAGTTGATTAGGGACCGAATTTAAAAGCATCGGTTCCTGCATAAAAACCACACTAGACTCTTGGAGGAAGTTATTACGACGGACGAAAGCGCGCGCTCGCCCAGTGGAGCTTCCGTGTGACTTCATTTTGTGAAATTTAAACGAACTGCCCCCAGCCCACATTCTACGACGTTATGTAAATCCACGTTCGCCTTATTCAATTTCGGAGAAAGGTGAAATGCACTCAAAAAACACAGTTGAGGACCACAAATTAAGGATTTCTTAGTGAACATTGTTTATGTAATAACGCAATGAAATAATGTTTTAAGTCTGGTGCAGAAATTCTGCCGATCGATGGTAACATATTCGGATTCGAGTATACCGCAAATTAAAATAGCGCGAAATAGCTTCCGAAATTCGCCATTTTATGGTAGCGCGAGGAACTAAAACAAGAAGTGTATTTATCAAAGAGAGAGAGAGAGAGAGAGAGAGAGAGAGAAGTAAAGTCTACATATAAATTATGGATATAAATGCTTTCGTCATAGAGCACTTGGAATCGTTTAAATCGAGAGTAAATATGTGGATGCCCATATTTCTTTACGCCCCAACTTAATGAATTCTCGTCCGCATGGACCCTGAATCTAAACTACTGCAATTGTTATCGAAAATCAAATACAAATACCAAATGAATATTAATTTCACCAAGGAAAATAATTAACTAACGGAATAATTTCAGGACTGACTTAAGACCATGTTTTTATATTATAAAAATTTTAATGTATCCGAAACTGGCGATCATAATGAAGCAGCAATCTGCAAGAAGCGAGACGGTCGATGAAGCTGCTCATTTCGTGATTGAAAATCACATATATACCTAAGCTTAGAGTGTTTCCTGAATAATCAACAAAGTATAAGTTTCCACAGTGATCCATGAGTACGCTAAAAAAATGTATACATTTAACAATTGTAATCACTTTAAAATGATAATAATTACTTACAAAGTACAGACTGTATCCTGAAAATATAACTATTACATAATTAAAATTCTAGTTATTGTTCGAATCTATTTAATAATGTTTCGACAACAAAGCTTAAAATAAAACAACAATACAATTAAAAATAGGACAGAAAGCGCCCGGAATATTATTATAAATCAAGGAGGCATTACTCCAAAATATGCCCGCTAATCTTTAATGAATGATACCACCTTGACTGACCTATAACAGGAATCGGACACAAGAGAAGAGCGAGAGACGAGATGGTGGGTGTCCGGAGGCTGGCACAGTACTGATGCGGGGCGGCCAGTTAGGCAAGTCCCGCGACACAGCCAAGCCCGCCCCACCTGGCCTACCCTGGGCCCCTTCCTCGCCCGCCCTCTCTCAAAAGAAGAAAGTGAAAACGCATCTCCTCCAAGAATGCCGTCCCCGATGACCCCGATCAGTTAGCGGGTGGAGACCGATTTATGCACTACGGATTTCCGCTCAACCTATCTACCGGTTAAGACGTTTCATCGTAAAATCGTTAACGTCCCACCAAGAGGGAATCACTCCCCAATAAACTCCTCAGAGTTTAATGCGTACAATTTGTATATCTTATTTTCTATTCCCCGCCCAAAAATGCAAGGGGCAGCAGCAAAAACCCTTCATTTAACCAATACACTTAAAAAGGAATTAATGTTAAATAAAACCGTAGACATAAGTGAACCCGAAGAAGGTCTTATGTGAACGTCATAAGTTTTCTTGTGAATACCTGATGCAATTTCTGGTATTGTAGCCTGTAGGGGTGTCTGATCGTCCCAAACCGTATGTTCCTAAATCAACTTATATTCAACTCAGAAGCTTGACTGCTTAGGTGGTGATAAAGTAAGGTGAAGAAATAAATGCGTTGAGAACTAATTAATGAATTAATCATAAAATGCCAATTCAGGTAGCCACACTGTTATGCTTGATAATCGTCCTTTCGTGTAAAAGTTTTTTATGGTAATAAGGAGAGTGACAGGATAACAAAGAATTATTACATTTATTTGCTAATTAGATCTTGAGTAGCGATCTTAGAAACAATATCCCCGGCACGCTCGTATACTTTCTCGGTTTTAGTACCACACAGTTGTATAATAAACTGTTTCATATCACTTTAATGACTACCATGAAAGCTAGTACAATTGGTGGACGTCACGATCATTCGCCAAGTCATCTAGAAACAGTTTCATCTAATACCCTTCGTAACAATAATTTAATTCTTCGCTACCTATGCAGAGAGCGCAAAATGCATGTAGAAAATAAACATTTCATCCAGTAGGGTGGTGACGCAAGGTCAGAGGCCTATAACAACGGGAAGGGGGTGCTTTCCCCACCCCTACCAGTGGCATAGCAACTAGATAGAGGAAGTAGACATGTAGGCATGCGATACAACTGAACCGGACCAAATATCCAAGTGTCAGGTATCACAACAGTGTCGCTTGACAAAGTATCGGGGGGGATGCCTTCTACCAGCCAGTACCGCGACAGGGATGACGTGATTAAGCTTATGAGACACTTATAGAGGATTCAGAGAGTAAAGCCTTCATGTACCGCAGAAAAAAAGGTATAGGGTACTCGATTTTTTTGTTGTCGTTCCAGGATACGGCCATTTGCAGGCCAATATCTGCAGAAAAGACCAAAGACTAAAATTAAGCCCCGCACAATCTCTCGTTTTGTTTTTGCAGCACTGATCTGCTTTCCACTCTGGAGAGGGATTGTCGGGATAGAATAGCTCTTGCGCAATGCCCCCTAAATTAAACGCTAATGCGAATTGCCAACTCGCACCTGTTCCTTCCTCGAAACGAGAAAGGTGGGAGGAGGGCGGCTCCATGAAAAAGGGAACATTTCTCTCCTTTACGACCGATAAAAATTTCCGAGACCGGATCGAGTTACTTTCACTTCAGCTGGGAGAATGAATTGTGACAAAAACGAAACGTATGACACTCAATTATAATGTTTACTCTGTTCCTCCATACAAATCGTCAAATAAGAGATTAGTCGTATCCGAAGATCAGTTTTACTCAACGTTATATCGAGAAATTAAGTAGTTATTTAATGAATGAATATTCATTAAATATTTTCGGTATCGGACCCCCTCATTGCTATGACGCAATAAAGCGACGAATCACACAAACACTTTTTATCGATTAGTGAATATGTTTCTACAATAGACTACTACTAGAATGAAGCACCAGTCCCTTTCATTCAAAAAGCTCAGTTCTCATAAATAGTATTCCTGTTAGAGGATTCCGTAAACATTCCGTAACCGGTTTGTACAATTTTCTACAGAACCAAACATGTCTTTCTCGAAAACATTTACTCTATTGAAGTAATAAACACAAACTCGATAGACCTGTAGAATGGAAATGGTTTAATTAAGAAGCTTGTTTGAAACAGTAGGTCTTGAGAATGAATTAAGAACAGCAGTGAATATTGGTGAACTCAAGCATCGGACAAGTCAATATTATGTTGTACAAGACCATATCGTCGAAAAAGATTTGTTATATAAAACTGTATACTATTACTTTGATTCGTAGTCTTACCGGAGGCACTTCCGGAGTAATTTTTGAATTTAGTATTTCACATATGATTCGTTAGTAATCAAAATAGTCGGGAAGAAAGTCTACTTATGTTGGTTATTTTTTTTAAAGCACCGAATTATCGTCGTTATTTATAATGAGAAAAATGGTCAGTAAGCCACAAGGTGAGCAGACGAAGTGAAAGACGATAAAGAAAAGGCGCCGTGTAGAAAGTTTCGAGGGGCGACGTCTGAATGAAATTCGAATATGTACAAAACGGGCGGAAGTGTTACTTAAATGGGAATGAAAAGTGAATGAAAAAGGCGAGGAGTCACGGAGTAGCGCTGTGGGAAAGGGGCCTCTGACAAAAGGGGCCAATTAGGCAAACCGTGCCAATGTCATTGTCGGCCGGCGCTCACAATAACCGGCCCCAATCATCTACGCCAGAATTTACCAGCACTATTTGCGAACCTTCGTACAATGAAATTGGGAATAATTCGTCCAATTAAAACAGGCGGAAATTGCTCGGTGCGGGCACGACGAATATTCCAGTCAAAGGGCTGTAGCCAGTCCAGTAGTGAGGCTAATATAACAGGCGGGCAAAACAAGTTTGCACAAATTACGGTAAAGAAATAAAACGTTGAATTTAGCCTTTGCATAAATGCTGCACTGTTGCATATCTAGTGATTATAAGCGCTTTTTATCTAGTGATATTATGTAATTATATGCATATAAGCGATTATATAAGCTGCGTTAGGTAGACGCCTTTTTTTAAACCCGAATAGGATTAGGTAAATGCGACTTATCTAAGAATTCAGCGGGTATTTTTTGAGTCAGTAAACTATTAATAGAGATTCCCTTCCGCTTCCTGTCGGGACTACTGGGGCAAGTGGAGCCGCCCTGTCTTGTGGGCATGTGTATGTGTCCTGTTGACATTTCTGAAAGAAAGGGGAACGCAGACGGAAACCGGTCTGGGAAAAGGCGGCCCTCTGCTTTGACCAAAGTAAAAGTTGACCCGGTAGGAAAAAGAAGTTAGTGCATCGGCCACTCACGCGCCCCGTGGCATTCTATCTCATTCCATTCCAGCCCTCTGCAGGTGCAACGCCTACCGCTTACTTATTAATTGCATATATTTGATGTCATTATCGTAAAGAATGCCATCTGAGGACTTGAATAACAAAATATCAAATTACGACGCCCATTTACAAATCTATGGAACCTATGTAATCATCTGGCTTCTCCATAAGTACAATAAGACGTAGTATTCCGGGGAAATACACTATTTAAATTAAAGAGGTTCAAATAAAATAGTTTAGCACGAATATATAGATAAGAGCAAATATATATTTTATATATCTTATCGCTCCCAATGGTCAACACAGTATACGGAAATTGCCAAACATTTCAACTTCATTACATAACTAGAACGTTTTGTTCATTGGACCTTGTTTCGAACATGCACAGATATCAAACATTTCTCAATATTTCCGCTCGCGTTTCGATAGTCTAATTACGGAGTGTGACAACAATATTAGAAGTATATTGAGCAATGGAACGTCAGAATGAAAAATTGAATTGATACATAGTTTCAGGCAACATAAAATGAATATGATTGTGCGAAGGTAAATTTCATTTTTTTTTTGGTTAGCATATCATGATCGTTTAATGTATTTATAATAATCTATATGTCTGCTAAACCTTATGTGATCGAAAAGGCAATTAGGCGCATGGAATCTGAGACGATAAAATTTGAATTTTATCGGACAACACCAGAGTGGTGGAAAATATCGACAACCGAAATCCGAAAATACATCACTGTATTTGCAATTATTTGTAAGTAGCGAAGGCTAATTTTTAATTAGTGCGTGTTAATTTATCTAATAAAAACATCCAAAAAAACACTGATTTAAGACAAAAATACTGATAGGAGTCAAGAACAAGAAGGAAGCACTTACCACGATAACATGGGGGACTTAAACATCGCTTACAAAAATAGTATATTAAGCCACTTTCATTCCCAGATACGCACAAAAAAGGAAACGTTACAGGAAGTTTACGCAACAAAGTCAAAGTCAAGTCCGACGGAAGTTATCGAGGATGACTTTCTTTGACCAAGGTTATGGCAATATTAAGTTGTTTTGGAAACGTTCTGTTTCCTTCTAAACTTAGCCTAAATTACGTCACGGCGTCCAGATGTTACATTGTTGTTATGGGAAAGTTAATCTGCAATTTACAAAAAGAGAAAGTCAGGGCGGGCAATTAAATAAATTTCAATCCGCCGAGTCATACCCAAAAAACGTCGGAATAACACTTATTGGTTTTATTCAAGCAGTATTGGTAAAAAAAATTGGCTTCGTATAATTTTATTTGTTCACATTAAGCGAAACTATCAAGTATAAAAGGTCGACTTTCGCTCTCACACAGTCTAAGCTCTTATATGCAAGTTGGTTCAAGGTTGCATTATTCTGTTGTAGTCTAATTTAGAGATAGATGGACAGTGGGAAAAACTCGATGGAAGACAATTAATAATAATTAATGAATACAAGTATAAATTACATTATTCGTGCAGTACTATCCTGTCGTACCATAGAATCTTCAGCAACCAATATTTTGAGTTGGCAAATAAGTCAATGCGTATTTCATCGATAGATCTCTTATCTATATTCTTAAGCATGTTTACATCGTGGAACTGATAAAGTGTTCTGATATGTTATTAGTTGGTACTCTATGAAACATTCAGTAGCAAACCGATGTGTTTTACGTTAGGTTTTCAGATGTCAATTTGACGCATCATACAAAGAGAATTTCAAAATTACGACACTTTTGAAAAAATAAATTTCCATAATCGATACCAATTGCCATAGTACAACACGAGAGATAGCAGGGAAGCTAAAGGTATCCCATAGATGCATTGAAAACCATTTGAAACATCTTTGGTACCAAAAAGTGTTCGATATATGGATACCTCATCTCGCGGGTGCAAACATCTGCAATTACTTAGTTGCCAGCCCAATATGTCTAGTTACAAAGAGTTTGATATGTGTGATCTCATGTGGTATTACATTTATCTGTAATTTGAAATAGCTGAATTCCATTGCATTGTCACGTTTTCTTTTCTAAAAACCAAATCAAATGGTTGAATTGACTATTGGCTAACTCCCAGAATTAAAGGACTTCTCCAGTAACTGTTTAATGGGAATTAGGTATTCGTCAATTAGAAATTGCTTAATTGATCATCTCTAAACAGGTTCTTACAATGAAATCGTTAATTAGAGAAGAACAACACCGTTTTAAGCTGTCACAGTAGTGTCCAATCCGGTAATCATGCACAAACTTGCAGTGAGGCAATAGCAGGCACTTTACAAAAGCCGGTGTCCAAACATAATTGGATATATCATTAAGTTAGTACACTAAAGAGAGATTCCTTTAGGCACACAGAGTAATCTATTTATGAAAAAGATTGCTTAAATTCTCCTTGAGCAGTAAATTAGAAAAGAAAGGAATTATATATTTATCAACTTGACTTTGCCTCAATTAGATTTATCTACACACCATACAAGTGTGAACTAATTATATGAGCATATGTGATAATTTAATTAGGTATATCCACCAAACCTCTAAACTCATAATGAATTGATAGAGTAGATTAAAAAAAGAAATATTAGAATGAATTATAATGCTAGAGATTATATCTTAAATATCCTATGGGATTAATGCAATGGTAGAATAGGGTATAATCTAAAGAACAAGAAAATGTGCCCCCACTAAATCTCCCTGTCATACAAATATTGCCACCGTTCAAAAATAAACAGAAATCGACCTTCATGTTTAAGAATATCTGACAGTTATTTAATATCAAACACATGAAAGTGTTCATGGTTAAATAATTTCGTTTAGTTTTCAAACGTTCATTTGGAAATGATTTTAGACACGTGATTTGTGCCGAAGTGATTTCGAACAAGGCGCGCCATCTGTCAGTTTTAGGAGGAACTGAAAGCGCTAATCAAATTGGGTTACCGGGATTTACTTTCATTTCCTGGCACCTAGCCCCGTTACCGCAACCTATCGTCAACGAGTATTTGATACTGATTTGTTCTGTCAAACTTAAAATTGAGGGCCTTAGCATTCGATTGCAGAAATTGTTTTGCACGAAGTACAACTTTTTTCATACAGAAAACCGATATATCGATAAAAATCGATAAATGTAAATTATACTAAATGCATTACTATCACGCATGTGTTTGTATGCTAAAGATATACATACATAAATCAATTTTGTGTCGCTGTAAATTAACACGTAACATTCTATAATATTAACCACGGTGAGTGTATTGTGACTAATAGACAAGAGGAAAACAAAAATATATAAGTATATAAATATAGAAAGGTCATCTATTATGTATTGTACATATATATATATATATATATATATATATATATATATATATATATATATATTCGTTTCCCTTCCTTTAGTTGCGTCTTAAGTTAGGCTAACTTGTTGGTAGCAAACGAATAATGAGGTAAGACTCCTTTCACTAGTACGGTACGTCACACCTCTAGCAAAAAAAATTTTAAATTTTAAATTCATTACTCCGTAAAAGGTCGTTGGTGTTCACTTAACCACTCCAGCATTTAATGAGCACCACTAATGGATGTTTCTTGTACGAGTACTATAATATAACGAAAACATCGTTAAGGGTAACAAGAATTACCACCAGCCAGAGAAGTTTAACACCTTCGCAATAATAATTTCAATATTTGGGGAAAAACAATCGATGAAAGGAATGTTTTGATTGGTGTATAGTTGATAATCGTAAGGGAAACTCGTTCTTAACGCTTGAAGAGAAACGGACTTATCATTCTGTCAATGCGGATTACCGAGCACGCACTTACCGTTGCACAATTGCGCATGATTGGCTAGCGCTTGCATATCGAACGAAATTAATTTCTCGTTAGGGAAAGCAAAAATTATGTTTCGACTGGGATCATTTGTCAGTCCCTTTGAAGGAGTGTCATCGGCACGATTAAGTAATTGTACTTAAACGCCGTTGAATCAGCGACTTCAATGCACAGAACAGGCATTCTATTTTTTTTAATATCCCCAGGGGGTTTATGGCATTGTCGACCTGATTTCATAATTCCTGAAGGACATATCGTTCTCCAGCTATATCAGTCGTAAATAACAACTCCAGGTATAGCCAGCCGGCACATTTATTGACTCCCATAAACAGAACCTATCGGCACTATAATTTTTTCTTCACCTAATTTCGGCTTTATAAGCCACAAATAAAATTAAAACGTCTTTAAGCGAAATATTGGTAATTGGTAATATGGTATTTCCGGTTGTTGGAAAAGTTGATTTACGACCCAAGGATTGGTTTACTCATTTTATTGTGCTATAAATTTGGATTAATTATTATATCATTGTCATAATATGGTAGAATATTTTTACCTTCCATTCATTATAGAATGAACATGTCATTAAACATATAACATGTTGTTGAAACATGTTAAAATGTGATATTAGCAAAAAAAACTATTTTATAACTGTAGAGACAAAGTATAAAACAGAATCCAACTTCGCCAACCACATTATACACTCCGGACAGGAGACAATGAACATCAACAAATTATTACACCCAGGCACGAAAGGCAAAGAGATATATATAATAGTGAACATGGAGATATTTAAACACAAACAAAACCAGATTATAAGTGAAAAAATAAATTCCCAAAGCGACGCCATATTTGCCCCGATAATCCTATTAAAGGATCTCACTCCCCCAACCATCACCACCACCCCCTTTTTGACAGACAATCCGACATAGACTTAAGTCATTAACAAAAATCCCAAAAACACAATGAAGACAGAACCACACGCCCCAAAACACAATAACGAGACACGTATATATACACACGTCAAACAGACAACCACCACAGTACAAGTGACAGTGACAGTGCAGTGAGGATGCCCGAACAACATCCAAAGTGCCAAAAGTGACTAACTCCGCTACTGAAGATGGCGAGCAGCCGAAACCGGTCTAGCAAAAGACCAAACGAGCGAGAGGAGACAGAAACACACATCTACGGTATTTCATAACTGTTAAGCTGAAATTTCAAACTAAAAGAATTTCATGAACGCTTGCGCCAACGTGTATCAATCATGCCTAAATTAACAGTAAATTAATTAACAGTAAATATTGTGGAGGACATTGGTCGTCCTTGGTCTAACGATGATTATCAATCGATCAAGAAATTTATTGCGCCCATATCATTACGCCCATTACAACATTACCACCCGAAGTCACTGATCTTTTATTACATGGAAGTTTGGGTCTACTCAACATTCACTTTTGATAATAATCTACGCTGTATTTCCTTTTTTAGATTGGGCAATATTCTGAACATTAATAAAGATTCTATGAACCATAATTCCTTCCTATTTGAACATTTTTCATACTATTCTACGATAACAACTAAAGGTAATCTAAGCATTTTGCGAACTATTTTGAACTATAATAAACAATTTATGAAAATAGTAAAGTTATGATTACCAGTTACCACTCGCGTGTTTGGTCTTTTGATAGACCGGTTTCAGCTCATCTTCAGGAGAGAATTGTATTTATTTCACAATGAAAACTGCGTTGAAACAACTTCTTTAATAGAAAATAAATGGATACTAATGCTCCGATAGTATAAATATTCTCAATGTACTCATTGTGTATACAATATATTAATGTATACTCCGAAATAAATATGCTATACTAGTTTCTTCACCATTACTTTAAGTATCCTTCAGAGTTTTGAACACTTCAGATACCTAAGGAAAAATTCAGTATGAATTCGATTTGATTAAACGATTTTTTTCTAAACATTTTTCAAACCAGAAAATTGCTTACTTTCTATTTCCCATGATTCATAATCTCAATGATACAAATCGGACTCGATAATCCGGTAAGGAGAATGGTAATAAGGGCATCTTCGGGTTATTTTTCGTCTACGCCGCTTTCCGCTCAGAGAAAGTTAATTGGTCAGATTTACTTGATGCTAATTAAAACGGTTTGGGCTACGGATTTTTTTTTCGACCGAAAGGTAAAGGAGGCCGAGGCGTCATTGCGCACAGCTTTCGCTGAATCAACAATGTTAAAGGGCGAACAGATATTCTGTGTAATGGTGGAAAGGGGAAAAAATAAGGCGGCATTAGTTTCACTTTCTTCACACCGCGAGCCCACGCTCTCGGACGACTCGTCTCCCAGTCGTGGGCCCTCCGCGAAAGCACAGCTTTCACCATTTCGCGAAATAATAATTCCAAATCAAAATAGTTACAATTTACAATAAGTGTTATAATTGAGCCAAAAACGAACTAAGCTCAATTTACTCAACCTTTCTTTTACGGCGATTAAAAATTAATTACATTATCTAAATCGTAACGAATTGAAATTATATCAATAACTGTATAAATTCCCACAACCGAGGGAAACAATGCAGTTTGTGCTTGATTTGTATTATGAGGGGGGTTCTATTATCTATAGACGTTATCTCGTATTGTTTAAAACACTAGAGGCAGAAATAATGCCTCTTAATGTAATTTTCATCCAATTTAATCCCAATCTCGAGAGATAATGGTTCTACGCTAATTAGTTAACGTAGTTATTCAGGTTATCGGAGGGTAAACTGTGGGATTACAATCCCACAATTATAACAAATCCCTGTACTGCCCATGCAATGCTTGCCACTATATTCTGAACTAGTAGTCTGCCAAACTATTTTAAATTCACATTGGGCATTGATGCCAGTGTCGAAACTCTCCCTCAAAAAAGAAATCGAAAGCTGTAAAATGTATTACATTAATTATATGGCTTCAAGGTCAGTGAAGGAGCGGAATGAGCTCGAATAAAAAATTCTTCTATAGAAAAACTGTCGATCTTAACAGCCAATGTTCTTCAAGAAATGTCAAAGGTGATAACCAACCAGTACAAGTAAATGAATCATGCATTTTCCGATTAATGAGAGCTTTCTACTTTCATACTCTTCATTATTCGGTATAGTTAGAAAACACAACTAACAACAAAACCTGCTCGCAACCTGTGCTCTGGACCCATACGACATATACAAAAACTTAGAGGCTTCCCGTACGTCATAATTTCTTTAAAACTGGATATTGTAATCAAATCTTTAATTTCTGTTAAATAAATAGATGAAAATAACGGCCGCGTGTTTGATTGCAAGTTTAATAATAGAATATATTTTTTTTAATTATATTATTGTTATTATTATTTTTTTAAATTATTTTATTGCCACAACTGTAAAAATACAATTAGCGACATTGATGTTCAAGTAGCACTAGTATTGGAGAATAACGGAGGTGAAACCGAATAGCTTTCCCCCTTTTTTGCATTTTAATTGAATTTGAATTTGAAATCGCTAGGCCACTTTTCACGCGTCTCTCAGGAACGTTTGAGATGGCGGGAATAAGTAGGGTTTGGATCATAGGATTAGGATGATACGTTAATTTCGAGTATGGAATTTGTTGTATGGCTAGGTTACGGTCAAAGGGAAGATCTGTATGTAGGGAGAGGTTCGAGACATACTAGGGTGCGTTAGATATTTTTCTTAGTATTTTCGATTCTTGACAATTTCGCCAATGAGATTTGAAACCGGGATCTTAAGGTCGGGCGCCCCGATGCTTCGGTATTGAAAATAGTATTTCTTTCACTTTGCGCATACAGCGCAATTGGTACCGTTGGCCACGGTTGTGCGCTTACTTAAATTCGAAGATTCAAAAGTAAAAAAATTCAAAGTACTCACCGAAGGGTGTCCGGCTGTGGTTTATAGCGGCGAGGGTAGATGAGAGGCACTAAACTAACCACACTGAGTTGACAAGAACACATCAACACCGACCGACCGCGTGACTGACTGGAAGGCTCGTTTCTGCCTTAGACTGAGGGACCGGGCGGCGACTCCCCACAGAATCTCCTGCTGGAAACCAGATCAAGGATAAGGCAGAGCACAGTACTCACAACACTCACCTTCCCAAACTGACCTGTCGCTCACCAATAACCTAGTCTGTAGTCTTTCACTTGAAAGTGTTTGTGTATTTATAGCAATACATTGTGTTAATATAAATTATTAATTTGTTCCTATTTGTGATCTGTTGTCGAGGATTCTAAGTAGCAATTTGTAGCGTCATTCTGTACGTTTGAACCTCGTACGCGAATTCTACGTGAGTTTTCCTTCCATGTGACCCAAGTACACACTAAGTCTCTCTCTAATCGTGAAATACGGCAGCCCACCTGTCCTTAGGTTCAACCGACTATATTAAGAAATCCTGTCCCCATCTGGCCAAAAATAAATTTCGGCTCTCGATTCCATGAATAGTATCATTAATTTCGCTTATTGGATTTCACTTTGATGTGGAATCACAGCCACTGAATCGACAGTTAACTTTCCCTATTTAAAAAAATATCGCTCTTAATTGACCATATACATTTGGAAAGTTGTACTTTGTGCCAACACGCTATACATGTAAATAGACTAACAATAGACAAAAGTCTGGAAATTACTTAAACATATGTGTTATCTGCTCCTCCGTCAAGTTTACTCTCGAGAGCGTTTCCGTTTCATCCGGATGGTCTACTGTTGTTTTTTAATTGCATCACCTCCACTTTATTCTTTATAGAACACACTCTTTACAGAGGGATGTTGAAATATTCAGTTTATCTCCAGTACAGTAATTGGTAAAAACGGTCCAATGCGGTTTATTTGTCCTAAATATATAGTCGGTAAACAGAAGTAAGTAGAAATAATTATGCTTTAAAAAAGTCCTATAGCCATTAAGAAGACTATTTGTTGTGCCTTCTAATAAAAGAAAAACCATTACTGATTGTTTGCACCTATTCTACTCAGGATTAGTCCTATTAGTTCACTTTCCTTCCAATAATAAGGTATATTACTTTAGTTCTACTAAAGTTATTCTCAATTAGGCTAACGCAATTATGCAGTAGTAAATGCGAGTTCCCTTTAAATCCCTCTTAGGCAAGCTAAAGCACGTCCCAATATAAAAGAGACTAATAAATCTTACGAATGATTCCTAACATGTGACCTAGATCAATATGACAGGCATAATCACCTTATTTATAAAACGTTTAAAGCGGTTAAGGTGTCCGACATTTAACTTTTCATTATATACGATGAAGAACATACTCAACAGACGATAGGCAGGAAATAGACTGCGGTCAGCCCACTTACAGCCTATTTACAGTTAAATAAATAGCAGGCTCGGAACAGATAGAAACGATTATACGATCACTTAAGATGCCGTAGCAAGAAGTCGAAACCCACAATCTATAAAGTTGATATCGTGACCAGCTGTACAAAAATTAAGCCGAAATTCGCATTAAAAAATTGCGCATACCGTAGAACAAAAACTGGCGGTCCTCAGACCGCGCTTTCCCAAAGAACCTGCTCACTTATTATTGTCCTGTGAAATTATTATTCAAGAACTGCATAAAACCAACGATAACCATGTCGCATTTATTCGACTACCATGGCTACCCAAAAATTAGACCTGTGACAGAATGATATTCCGTCCGATGGTCCATTGATAGTTTCAAGAGTAGCAAATCTAACAGAACATATCAAGAACGATTATTTCTTTTTTTCATCCTCGGTTTATGACCTACTTGGACACTCGTAATTGCGTTGCGAGGATTGGGTAAGGGATAGGTTTTTTAAACGCAGCTACACTTTCCAGCGACCTTGATTTTTTTTTCTATTTCTATTACATGTGAGGGAGAGTTTTTATTCCATTAAATTATGAAGTTTTGTATACTTTTGTTCCAATCCTGATTTACATATTATGTTTTAATGATATCCGATTAATCCATTGTAACCGTTTATATTCATATCTGATTGGAAAGCCACGAATTGAGTGCATTCATTCAATTGAAATTCTCTTAAAATCATGGTAACAATTATATTAGTCGTAATTTATTGAATTGAAACGTAAGATGCTCGTCCATTGGTATTGACCACATTGTTTTGTCGAAGCGTTGAAACTATAATAGAAATGTTACGAAATAAGTTGCCTCCACTTACGAAACCTTAACGGGCGGTTCATTTATGGAAGTACAGAAACCTATTTTCGCATTCTATTTAGCCCTTGTATGAAAGTATAATGTACAATTAAAATTCAGGAATAAGAGCTTAGCGCCAACAGACTGCGCTTAGCACAGTCTCCATTCGCATAAATATTCTAAAACTAGGTTCTTATTTGTTTCAACTTTGAACCACTATTTTCACCACCTGAGACTTGAATTTTGGAATAATTAGTAGTATGAATATTAATTTTCAGATCGAGTAAATATGCGACTATTGCATATTATCCTCAACCCTCTCGTCGAGAGCCGATCCGCTTCGGTTACACCCTATCTACAGTAGAAGTTTAAGTGAAATAATGCTAATCATGTGAACCAAGCATCACACAGTGACAGTGCTTGGACAGTGTTAATCTGACAAAACTAGGAAGAGGCATGTTCAACATATCAGACGAGCGATAATTTTCAAATCAGTAATGACATCACTATTGCTATTTTCTGTAGTGGCCATCAATGAAATGAACAGTGACGTTTCAGCTTAAGACTAATTGAAGGATTGGGGGGAACGAAAAAGCAAAAGGTTTATGACATTCCAAGCTAATACATTAAAACAATAATGACTATCGTGCACAATTTTGTAATATTTGAGATGGTGTAGGTAAAAATTATTTATATCAAATAATCGCTTATTAACACCGGTTGTCAAGAAACGATCGAGCTCACGGTCTAGCGAATAGATGATCCATGTAATTTATACAATACCGGTAGGTCACGTTATCGTAAGTGTTGATAATTTTGAAGAATACAAATTTTACATCTTTGACCTCCGATTAAATACAATTGTTACAAATTATAAGAATTCCTACCGCCATAAAAAAATATTATTACCATTAATGGTTTGTCAAATAATTAATAAGGCGGAAAAAGAGGTAAGAAGTCGAGAATGTAGGGTTCTCTTAAGGTTTCACCGCACGTATCACCGGCAATACCAATATTTTCCAAGCCTTGTGTTGGTTCATGAATCCCGTGTTTTATACTTTAAAGGGTGATTTCGTAGTCGGTAAAAATGAACGTTAAACAGCCTGAAAATAATAAAAAAACTGAAATGAAAAGTGGGCACTCACCTGACGATATAGAGGCGGCGCGAGAGCGACTGACCGCCGGTGAAATCAGTGGCCGGGACACCGCCTCCCCTTTCAACGCACTCTCTCTTTCCCTCTTTTTCCACCCGTCCTTCCTCTCACTCCATCTCTCTCTCTCTATGATCACTTTCTTCTGCCGTGCCGAAACAAGGCGCTTCTTCCCTTCAACCGCCGACTATGAGGCGTCAGACGCCGCTTATATAATGACCCCCACGAGGATCTAAATACGTAAGTTTGTTCCGCTTGACCCACAAACGTGAAATATTATATTACAGGTAATGCGTTTCATTGTAATAATGCCAGCGACGAGACAAATAAAATTGTTCCGATTTATAGGAAAGGTCCTAGGTTCGTTTCAAACCGCTGACGTGAATTTTCATTTATGGGTGCCCATAACGAGATATTATTCACACATGGGTCGTACAATTAATAAATTGTCTTCAAACTATCCTTAGGTTACGAGTAATAAATGACATCTAATATATTAAGTTTGCGGCGTGCCTGTCTGTCCGTGGTCTCCTTGGTTACCACTGTATGTCAACATTATACCGAATTAAATCGGCCCGGGGTGGAACGGCACGGTTATATTGGGTCATATCAAGTCGCAGAGAATCCTATTGAGTTACATTGAGTCACTTCTGGCTTGTTTTCTAGACAGAGAAGATCTCTGGGACAGTGGCGTTTAAGTCGCCGAGGGGGGGGGGGATAGTGGATGGGTAACGGAGGAAAGAGAGGATTGGGATCAGCGGAAAGACGAAAATGAAATTTGTGAAATCGAGATTTTATAACTTGGTCGATTTGGTAAGATCTATCAAAGGAGTCTTGGGTTAGACCATAAGATGGTGCAGTTCGGTTAAAACCTATGAATAGAGTGTTGGGTTAGAACCTAAAGTAGATAATCTATGTTTAAAACCTAAGAAAAAGAATCTTGGGAATTCAGAGGAGAATATTTAGTTATATTGCTTATAAATCATGCAACAATTATATACACAGGTAATGATTAAATGATTGTGTACAAGAGAAATAATTTGATTGCATAATTAGAACAATGTGTACATATTTATATATACAAGTATAGAATTAAAAGGATATTCTTGATAAGACATATTTGTGTATATAAAGATTTAAAATTGATTGAATAATATTGCAAAAATAATTATATATAATATTACATATATATTAATCGAGCAGATATATGTATACAGTATACAGTGTAAAGAACAAGGATCAATAAATGATAAGGCAATAATTATTCATATAAGATATATTTTTTTCTCTTAATGTTTAGAGCGCAATTATGCAGTCCTGATATGTGCTGTACCTTTAATATATTGTTATGTGATCCTACTGTAAGTAAGATAGTAATAATTGGGATCCTAGTCAGTAAATCTATGCTTATTCACATTTAATTATGCTTAAACTAGCCTAACCTATAATGCATACATTTTATATGACTACTAATCCAGTTGTTGAGTCCCAATTCACACAAAGGTTGAATAATGCATTAGAATAGGAGTTTATTGGCATCAAACAGGATATATCAAATAATTTCCAATATGTTTAAAATTAGTGGTATGCAGGAAAATTTCAACTTATTTGATATAGCAGGACACCAGTTGAAGAAAGGCCATTAATGAAAACAAAAGAAAGTTTTTATTCAAAAATATGATCCATTGCTGAAAAACAATACATTTCTTCAATATTATTACTCTA
Organism: Lethocerus indicus; assembly: GCA_019843655.1. Taxonomy (NCBI): domain Eukaryota; kingdom Metazoa; phylum Arthropoda; class Insecta; order Hemiptera; family Belostomatidae; genus Lethocerus; species Lethocerus indicus. The sequence continues at coordinate 10,042,814 of JACDQD010000004.1, forward strand.
TCATTTACCCTTTAAATGTGGTATTAAGAGGGTGGTCACCTAAAATCCTCATGGTTGCAGAAGAATTGTTCCAGTTTAGGATCTTTAATTGTCCATGTTCCCATATTTTCTTTAAATTGTTTCACTTTTTCCTGATAATTAATTGCCTTATCTTTCATTTGCCTATATGAAATACTTAGGTCAAATTTTGAAAGAGAAAGAAAAACACTGAAAAGTTCTCTTTTACATACACTAAGCATATTTTTCTTTGTTATTTTTTTTGTACAACCTTGTTTCAGACCCTCCACAGCAACCTCATATTGCCTGTTGAAAATAATAAATTATAGCATTATTGGCATCAAATAATGTTACATTTACATATTTCTATAACTCTATAATGTGAAAAATTTTAATTATGAAACCAATTTCATTACTGAAGAATAACTCAAATATAAATCTGGAATATACAATTTATCACAGAAGAAAAGCCCCACTCCCTCAATATCTCAGTAAAAAATTTATCTATTATAAGAAAAATTTTTCGTTACATAATACATATTGAAGCTATGAAATTGTTTCTGTTTTTTTTAAATACATAGCACAATTATGCTGCTACAGGATTTTTTTAAATGTTTAGAATTATTGTACTGAGATAAGATTCACAGACTTCAATGCAAACTGACCTAATAATTATTATTTCAATTACCTGACAAAATATGTGCAGCGAAGTGAGCAGGATAGGGATACAATAAAATGCAGAATCAAAATTAGTAATGATAAAATAAAAATTTAGTCATAAACTGCATACATAAGCATCTAATATTTGTAAAACAAATGTATGCAATTTGAAATAAAATAGTAAAATACATTTTGTATTTGTAATTTCAATTTTTTTTGTGTGTGCATGTAACTGGGCTATATGTATGCTGCATAAAACAATTTTGTATTTTTTCGTAGGCCCTGATTGCTTTCAAGATGGTGATAACTACGTTCAGTTGTGCTTTTTATTAAATATGATTAAACTGAGTCACCTGTGAACCTTTTCTTTTTATTCTAAAGCTCAGTGACTATTGCATACAAAAATATTTCAAATATCCTTTAATCATCCATAAATTTCACTTTATAAATTTATGAATAGTAACTCAAACAAATAAACAGTAACAAATAAAATGTCAATATTAAATTAAAAGAGTCATAATAACCTTTTTCCAATAATATTTTTATACCAAATGATGCTTGTAGGAGCTGGTTTGGATGACTGAGAAGCCAAATATCTCGAATGGCAGAAGACAAGCTTTGAGTGGTAGATTTGTGGACATAAATTTGAAGTTTCTTGAAGTGAAGATCTTTGCACTAGTGCCCTATGTAATGCCTCTTCATTGAACTGTCCACCACCTCCCACTGTTATTGAACTAAGAAATATTTGTTGACCATTGACTATGAGCATTGACAACAGAGCACCCTGCAATGCCATTATTTATAGATTTGAATATAAATACACTCATTGTAATTATGGCCACAACTTACAAAAAGGACAAAAAATTTTCAAACATTTGATAAGGTTGAAAATTAAAGAAACTAAGCAGGGCATAGGCAACATGTTATCATACAATATGATTGAAAATCAGATCGTATGGGTAATATACAAAACATAAAATCCATCATGCTATAAATTACATAAGACAATATCAAGTAACTGGTAGGGGAATGTATCTATATATTCTTACCTAGAATTTATTCTAGTTAGAATTTATTCTTAGTAGAATTTATTCATACCTGCAGCCCAGTATATAACCAGCGAGCTATTTTATCACTACATGCTACTGATACTGTTGGATCACCTCTACCAGGCTTTGTCCTCACTGGACCAACAATATGGTAATGAATCCCATCAGATTTGTCATCTTGCCTCACATTAGTTGGTAGACATTTAGCCCCTGTCCTGTGGATATCTATAATATCGCCAATTTCATTTACATCACAATCAGTTATCTCTTTCATTGTCTTAATTTCAAATGCTCCATCACAAACATCCACTTTAATTTTCTTCACTTTTCCTCCATTTTCTTCATTACTATTGAGTTTCCTCTTGGCCCCTAACATTGGCATTATTGAGGCATCCCCACAAGGTACATGACTAGTGAATAAGTGGAATTTAATTTTTTCCCTCAAAATGCACTTGTGGTTATTATCAATTCCAGAAAAAATGTCGGAAGATCCAGTTTTGTATGTTTTCTCAACTTCACCATACAAGTATCGTAAGAATGCTCGACGGGCCAATACCTAAAATTAAGACAAACATAAGCACTTCTTCTAAATTTACACAACCCACTTTTTTGATATCATACATTGTCTTACATTCTCTCTTATTTATCAGTTAAGATCAGATATTCTCAATTGGGGATATAATTGCAATAATTTTATTTGATTACTGTTATATGTTGACAACTGCTGCTACAATAATTTAACTGCAGACATCGATAACCATCTGACTGATCAGAAAACAATCAAATGATTGTTGAAATATTAAAATATAATGTTCAAGGAGCATAAAAAGAAAATCTATTCAATTGAATCATTTTGTTTATTCATTATGCAAATATAAAAAATTACAAGTGTCAACAAGAGATCTTGTTAATGTATTTACATTTAATGCATTTTATATGTATATAAAAATGAGATATAGTCTTCAAAAAAATGAATGAGTTACCTCTGCATGTGAATCATTTATAACATTACCGTCTGATGACATGGATTGTCTTCCTATGCACTTAGTACCAGTAGCTAGGCTCACCACTTCTAATTCAACAATATTACCATTCATTTTCTCAATCAGAATTGCTGACATGAGTGTCCACTCACATCCTTCCCTAGGTTTTGCACCAATTTTGCCTAAACTGTCGTATTTTTTGTAACAACTGTTAGCCACTGAATCACCAAATTCAAAATCCGTTTCCATCATAATTGTATTACACAATGAATAATGTGCAGAATATAAAATTATAACTACAGCGTTTAAGCAGTGATAAGCATCATTCAATAATAATTTCCAACTAGGCTACTGTTTCTGGATTCCAAGCGTACTTCTGCCTGTAATTGATGTTGTTCAGCTCTTCCATGTCACTTTTATCTAAAATAAAGTCAACCTGAGAGTTAATTTCAATTCTCTCAGGAGTTACTGACTTTGGTATGACACCTGTAATGAAAATATATATAAAAGATTATACTGTGAGAAACATGGTACTAAAGGCTGAGATAAAATAATATAGTCATAATAAACAACAAAATTATTTCAAAATAATATTAAATCTAAAGCATTTACTTTATTATTAATCAAGGTATTACATATTAATAGTAAGAAATGACAAATATTGTTCAAGAATATATAATAAAACAATGAGTCATTACATCTTAATACAACAGATTAATTTAAAATTATTCAACACTTAAATACTTCTCACCTATGCTTAACAGGGAAACCATAATTGTGCCTTAGCCTTATATAAATATTGAGAAAAAAAATATTTCTCACCATATCCTCTCTGCAATGCCCATCGTATGAGTACTTGTGCAGGCTGCAAATTAAGCTTCGTGGCAATTTTAACTACAGTGGGATCCTGCAACACATTTTTAACTCGGTTGCCACCAAGAGAAGAGTAAGCCTGCAGCAGAGTCCCAGCTTCAGCACACACTTTATACAGTTCTTCTGGGTGATCAAAGTGAGGATGAAATTCTACCTACAAAATAGGGATAAACAGATAAAATATAGTATAAAGTATTAACAAAATAGTGTACTTATTTGTACAATATTAAATTTTTACCGTTATTCTGAAATTTTATTAAACAAATTCAAAAGGGGTACTCCACAAGGATGGTGCTGTGTAAATTGGATCAAATTTTTGAAACTGTTATGAAAGCTACCTGATTGACTGCCGGTGATACACTTGACTTTGCAATTACTTCTCTCATGTGACGAGCAGTGTAATTAGAGACACCAATTGATTTCAAACTACCTTCTTTGAAGTATTCTATCAGTCCATCCCAAGATTCCTGGCGCAATTTGGCATTTTCACTGCTCTCAACAGGCAGACCAGATGTGCCAGGCCAGTGTATGAGATAAAGGTCAATGTAATCTGTTCCTAAATTATTCAGAGACCTTCTTACCGCCTCTCTAACTCTCGATGCACCTTGGTCTCGGGGAGCTGCGCAATTAGTATTTCTGGTTTAATTAAATTACATAATGAAAGGTAATCAAGATAGAATAAGTAAATATCAGTATCATACCATTCAAAACATGAATAAAGTCAATAGTAAATTTTCATTTTAATTCTGCAGAATCATATTGAATCTTAAATACAATGAAACTTTTAATTGTTCAAAAACAAACCTAATTTTGAAGTAATGAATATATCTTCTCTATTTAAATTATACTTAGGTAAAAAATGTTTAAAGGCACGCCCTATGTCTTCTTCATTTCCGTAAGCAGCAGCTGTATCTGGAAAATGCAATAAACCAGTTGTTTTAACAAAATATTTAAAAAGATCACTAAATTACCTTAGGCTTTTGTGTGCATAATCTTACTACTGTTAAATAAGAACTATTGTTTAAGTTGCTACATGTACTATAAATACTCACCAAATGACCGATAACCCGATTTAAGAGCAGCATCAATCACACTAAATATTAAATCCCGACCATGAATTGTATATGTTCCAACTGCAAATTATGAATAAATAGGATAATATTAATTTAATTTTTTAGGTCGTACACATTTTAATAAAAATATAAAGTTGTAGGCAGTAAAATATCTTACATCCTATAACAGGCATTACAATTCCACAATTCAATAGCAAATTAGTATCCACCATTCTGTGAGCAGAATTTAAAGCTCTGATAGTTCCTTTATAAGTATTCATTATAACAAAAGTAGATAAGATTCAATGAATGAAGTAATATGAAATTGTTTCACTCGCGGAGTGAAAGTCGAAATATTCGACCTACCTTGACCCGTAAGGACAACTGATATCTCTACACCAAACCTTTAATAACAATAGATCATACAAGGGGTGACACACATATCAGAAACAATTTCATGCTTATTTAATAAAAATTAGTTTAATATTTAATTAAAATCTTAATTTAATATATATCTTCAAAGCACAAGAAATAGTCGTGCTGAAACATGTGCCTAAACAAGTTACAAACAATTCAAATACACCGGACTCTTAGAATATATAGAACTGCAATTGTTGCACACGGTATATACTACTCCTCATTTAAATTAAATTAAATATTAGGTAATGGTTTAACAAATCAAATAAAATTAGCATGATATTTCATATGTGTATATATATATATATATATATATATATATATATATATATATATATATATATATTCACACATTCTAAGTGAATTTATTATTACCCTTTTTATTGTCATTTCAAATAAAACCTCATTTTTAGGTAAAAATATATTTATATCATCTAAATAATAAGCTGTCACAGATAAGGAGTTTATACTTGTCAATGCAGGAGGTTGCATGAGTTTCGTGTTAAGGTTTAGATTACGGTTCAAACGTTACACTATGTTTGGAACATTTAAAGAGAAATTTCGTAGTGTTCAGGATGGAATCACAGCCAGGTAAAACCAAATCAACGTTATTTATAATATTGTTAAGAATTAATTTGTCAAAATTGAATTTTCGTTCTGACGTCCACCTTCTGTTCACTTTGGATTTCCTTTTTCGCGATTCATTATTTATTTTACTGATTTTATTATGGATTTAAGAGAGGAATGCACAAACCGAACAAAATATATTTCAAATTCAAAATATATTTGTTAACAAATAGAAGTAACAGTTATAGTAACAATCAGTGTATTTTCCAGCTGTTGTTTTGTTCGTAAACACAGACTTGTGTTTAAATTAATTACATAGCAGGTGGAGAAACAGGTATATGTATGAAACAAGAAGGTTACTGGTTGTGCTCCTTCAGTTTCAGGGGACTAACAGTGGGTGAACCTGTTCAGAGCAGGAAGCATTCTGGAGCCAATCTCAATGCTGGTGCGAAACTTTTAGAAAAATATCAGAACTACTGGCAGGAAATGCATTCACTCACAGAAATTAACGCAAGCACAGCTCAGGTTGCTTGATTTTGTTGTTTGATTTTATCAATACTTTTCTTCCTCTTTTTATTACTGTATGTCTTATTAAACTTATGGAAATATTTTGTTTTAAATTTGTAGAAAATTGATGCAGAAATATATATGATGCTTACGGCCATTGAAAATAAGCATAAATCAATTTGTATACTCAACCAAAAATTAGATTGTCTTCCAAGGTTAATTAGAGAAGCTGAGATAATTGTTAACAACATAGGTAAGTAAAGTAATAAAACTTATTTAAGAATAGTGTTTGGATGAATGTTTGCTTTGTAAATGTCTCCTGATTCTTCCCTCCTAATTAGTTTTTCAGAGGTTCAAGTTAATAAAACACATTAATTGAAGTAAAGGTATTCAGATAGGTATATTTTCAAAACTACACCCATACCAATAGAATAATGATTTGTATTGTAAATTTATTTTTTTTTTATTGATTTTAATAAATAATATAAGACATAATTATTTGATATTTAATAAGCTCACTGCTAATTTCAAATTATTCAGAAAAAGCTTTTTGTACTATGAAATTGGGTTTGTAGGTTCAATGAGGACTACAATAGAAGAAATAGAAGACTCACTTATGTATTTAGAAGATATGGTTGACAGCAGGAAGCCTCCAACAATTAAGGGCATTAATGTTAAGGAAGATTTTTCTGGGAACACACATTTCCACAGAGGTTGTATTATTTTATATCTGGTCAATAAATTATCTCTGCTTATTATACTGTAAATGAATTGCATACTGTTATAATTTGGATTATTTTATTATGGTAACACAACATTATAGTACAATTATTAGTACTAAGTGCCTTAGTGATTTCATCATTATTTCCATTTAAAAATATCTAGCAACCACATTAAATCTACTGATTCAAAAACTCTGCTGAATGATAAAATGCTGGATTCTTGTGGAGAAGTTTGTGTCATATGTTGAATATCTTGTGTTTGACATTTTATTTAGCTTTTCTTTTTTTTGTGATGATATTACTTCATAAATGAAAATGTGGCCTGAAAATAAGTGTGAAATATGAAAGTCATTGATTCATAAAATGAAGTATGCATGTTGGTTCAAAACATCAATGTGTAAATTATGTTTCTTATTGGTGTAGATGTAACGCCTGGTGATGATGTTGGTGCTCTTTTGGATAGTAGCATGGAAGCAAAAAGATCAGAAACAAGTTCCACAACACATATCTCAATTTAGTTTCAATTTCCTGAAGATATATATTTTTTATAATTGTATATTTTATTATTGATAAATAATATATTAATTATTAAAATATACTTACAGTTTTTATGTAGAACATTCACATTTTCTGCCCTTATTATTATTATTATTTAATTATAATTACTTAACTGTAATCAATCACCCTGAATTATTCATTCCCTTTATATATTACTATTACATTATTTATAGCGCACCCAAGTATATTTTACTAATAATGTGTACAATTCATTCTGAACATATAATAGCAGCAGTGGATATGCATAGTTCTGTAAGTAATGAACTCACTTTCTATGTATACTTTGTTATAATTCTGTTTATTAATGCTTAATATATACAAATAAATAAATTAAATTTACAAATGTATATATATACTCTTAGTTTTCATAAGTATTGTGCTAAAATATAAATTATATTAGATTATAATTGCAGCATAATTTATTAATCAAAATTTATGTTGATATTTAAATTATATGAATCATAAACAAAAATATGAAATGTGTGGATTGGAAAATGATACTTCAGAATATTATTGTGCTCATCTTGAATACTGTCTTTTTATTCTGCTAGACATCATCCATTGTATATAGCTCTAATTGACAATGTAGTATACAACAAAATTGACAAGTATACAACTTAATTGACATGATGGAAGGAACTGTTTAATCAGGCATGGTAACAGATTTTGATATTCAGAGAAGTTCCAAGAAAAGGGAAATTCCAAAAGGGGATTGGAATGAGATGATTTAGGCATGATTTGTTTTTGAAGTAGCTTAGCTAACATCTTGTAAGAGAACTCAATTTTTGGTATGATAAATATGAATTAATTTCAGTTCATCTTGATTCTGTTTACATTGAAAAGGTTAGCTGTCACTCATTGGCCATCCACTACTGGGTTTTAGCATAATTTGAATAATTAGTTTGTTCTCTTTTGAGTAAATCTATTTATATGGACCTAAATCCAGGATACGGAATTTGACTTTTGTTTAAGGATAGATCCAGAACTACAAATTGGACAGCGTGAAATTAATTTCAATTTATCCATTTGAAAAAATGGCTAATTTGAAATTAATTTCAAATATTAAATTTAATATTTAATGTGTTTTACATTTAATAAATGTCTGAATAATAAACTATTTCAGCAAGACATTTGAGTTGAATAACATTTGGATCTAATAAGCCACTCTAAGGTGAACTAATTTCCGAAGGGGGATAGGAGGCTATGACGGAGGCCACTCCAACAGGGAGATACCGGTATAGAGATAAGCACGCTCTCCTACTTAACCTCGTTCTGTGGGCGTTAGCCGCCGGTTCATTTTCGCATTTTCAACTTATAGTATCGCCCTAATTATGCTGCACAGCTATTCCAGTTATTTTGGTAGACCAGTAGTATGACGTCAGCTTGTGAAATTGGAAAAACCGACTCGGTACCCTGTCTGTTTTTATTGTTTGGTTCTCCTATATTCAAAGTATTCGACGGACCTAGAAATCGTCGACATAGTCATTCGACGCGTTTATTTTGGGCCAAAGCTGTTATTTATTTCCTAGGATTTATGAAGCACAGAAGTCATGGAACCGTCAAAGGTGTTACGCATGATAAAACTATATTGCGTTAAAATAAACAACTTTTACAGACTTAAAACGGATTTAAGTTCTTTGTACTGTCATTTTCATTAATTAAAATTTTCATTAACTGAAAATGTAGTTGCATTTACTTATATCTCAAGAATTAGAAAATGATCACCTAAATGTTACCTGTTATACATTTTTTAACTATACCCTCCTGCAATTAAAACAGTGTTTGGAAAGATAATAGCTTTCAGCATTTAATAAAAAAAATCTCTAAATCACAGCTGTCACGCAACACCAACTCAGACATGAAAAACTATCGTTTCCTCCTTATCTGAATAGATTTAACAATTTATACTTTGTTTCTTTCAAAGTGAACCTAAAATGTAATAAATAAGAACATTCAGTAATGCCACGAACACTGGCATGCAAATTTATACCGATGCTAGATAACCACCCGATATATTATGAATTATTAAAGGAACATAATTTATAAAACAGTTTCGAAAATTCAAGCAGGGCAGAATCCTCTAAAGAATTCCGGTTGTGGTCAGATCTGATATTGATTGCCGACTTAGCTTTATTTTTGAACAGGTTTAACGCCACCCTATCTCTGATATAAAAGACAAAGCAACTGGCATTTTGCCATAGGGTGGTTAAAAGTTTACGTCTGTTCAGGTAAATTTCGTTCATTAAACTATTTAAATAATAATTTATAGTGCTATGAGGGAACTTCATATATTCATATATTTCGTCGAAACACGAATAAAGAAATGAGTGTTCACTTAATTTTCAGTAATTATGTATTTGTCATGCGATATTTTTGTGTAGTAAAGGTATACAAGCTAAGGTGATACAGCGTTCAAACACAATTTAAGAAAGTGATTAAATATTTTGTCTGCCTTAAAAGAAGAAAGACAAATGGAAGACACTGAAACTCAACATTTCAGTAGTTGCAGGAAAATCAGCCAGGCTTGAATGCTTAGGGGGGCGGCCTACATAAATCACGATCGAGTGGATAGAAACTTCACAAAGGTTCCATTCAACCCATTCCCCATCCCTTGCCTTCTATTATGTCCTATAATAGACACGCTAGAGATTGGAGAGAGAAATAATTCTAATCAAAGCTGCCAATTCACAGAGTTTATTTTGTTTTAAAGGTGATACCTTTTAACTGAACATCTGATTCATATATTATTCATCCATCAATAAAAGTATATAAGTAATATTTAATGTCATAACACCGTAATTTGACTGTATACCGAATGAAGTAACATCAATGATAATAACATTTTGTATATAAATATTGTAAATGTCAAAGCAATAAAACGAAATTCTACCCGCGTGAGTTAAATTGATTTGCCTAGCTTTTAGAATATAGAATTCGTCGATAATTTAATCAGTTTCCCGTGTTACACACGTCACTCACAATTACAATCACAGCCAGTCAAAGAACCTCTCGGAAAGAAATTTGATCGGAAATAACTTTCGATTGGATTGAATTCTTTGACAGACTATCTCCCCTTGGCGTAACTGAATTTAATATGGTGGGTTAATTTTATTTGTCTCAATCATATATAATGTTTTATTTTTATTTCGTTAATGAAATTTTTCTTTTCGCGTTTTTTCCGGTCGCGAGACATTCGCTCAATCGATCAATAAAGGTATTTATTACAGTAAAGCTCCAATAGACTGGATCCTATGGCCCTGTGCATGATCTAGTACCTTATATAGTGGCATGTCACGATCAATCTTACACGCTCTCTTAGCGTTTGGTAAAATAGGTATTTTTTCTTCTTGTTTCTCAGAATGGACAACACTTTCCAATAATATTTTCATATCTAAAATAATTAATATAATCTTGCACTAAGTAGAAATTTCCAGATATAATTCTGGGTTATGGATACTGTTTTATGCATAACGTATGTAGCTTTTTTTTATTCGAGAAAAAATTTTTTTATATCAACTGTATCAACATTTTTATGCGTTAAATAGAAATAAAATATTTTGTGTTATTCTAACACACAATAACATCCTTAAAATATATGCTACCCGCGCTATTACCAGTATAATTTTATGCCTATGAGCATGAAATAAATCAGTTTTACCAGATTCTGTTCGGATACCATCTTTATTGTTGACAGTTATTTCAATATTCGAGACAACTCCATCGCTGGTATAAATATTTAATACACGGTCGGATATGCATTTCTATATAAAATAAAATGAACCTTCTGGATCTAAGCGAAATCGGATCCCTGACTTTTCATACATAAAAATAGTACGGGGACGGTGTTTTTTTTAAGCGAGTTTTCCTCAGCGAAACTCGCTTTTGGAAAGCCTGCATTTGTCCCGGAGATGTCAGGTCTCTGGCGGAGATTTTTCCTCTCGGGCAAAAACTGAATTTTGCCTGACCAAAGCTGAATTTAATTCGACCCCAATAACGAGGAATACATTAAACTGTGTTAGCCCAAGCGCAAAACGGCAATTGCAAAATCGAGCTATATAAATACTAAGAAAAAAGAAGCCCCCAACGATAACTTAGATTGTTATATATTCGATATAATTATAAATTATATATCAATATAAAAATTTCCATCTTCTGTATTCTGTAACAGCGCCATAATGGTAGTCCAGGACGCTCAACACTCCATAATTCAACAATGGTTTCGCATTGTTGAACTTGGACAGTACTGCGGAGGGGACTTCTTCGAGGTCGCGGAGGCGTTCAATCGTTGCTTTGGTGCGACGACAATCCAAGTCCTTACACAGTACAAACTACATAATTCGCGACATTCCTGTTTTATTTCGAAGTAATAGGTGCAGTATGTCTGTAATTCACAGTGGGGCACAAATAACGGAAGGTCGTCTTTGACATATCCCCCTTGTATTTTTCTATCGAGTAGGAAGAAGGAAGAAGGCTGAGAGATGAGGATGGAGATAAATGACACATATAACTGTCAACTGTATTTCCATCCTACATCCTTTCGGATTTACGGTTCGGATCTAAGGGTTTGCACTACCATCTTAATGAGAGTACGATGGTGCTAAGGGTATTCCATACAAATATATAGAGTCAATTAATGGACTATCGGGGGCGTTAGCTTTCAACTTCCCAAAATATTATTTTAATTCCTACGGCCACATTCTGCATTCGACAAATGATATTAGACCGTTTCGTCGGAAATCGTTTTAAAACATAATTGAAATAAGGGGAGAAGGCGCTGTAAAAGGTGAAATGTCAATTTGCCAATTAGAAGGTAAATAGGGTGTTTACGGTCGGGGAATTCGCGAGAGGGTCCGGGAAGTCGGAAGAAGAGAAGACATCAACAAGTGTTTGGCGAATCAATACGAGGGGTCGAGGGGGCGGAGCGTGGAGCGCTGGCGCGGGACTTTAGGGGGCCGCCGAGAGAAAGGGACCCGGCCCAGTCCTCCCTCGCTAGTCGACCTCCCGCCTCCCGCCATCCGCCATCCGCCATCCGCCACAACGAGCCGCCGTACGCCACAGCGGCCCGTCATGTGAGCTCCCCGACCCGCAGCCACCCCCGCAGGTCAGTCGCTATCCTCCCCGATCACGCTCGTACCCGCCTGCCCGGGTCTCCTTCCCGGGCCCCGCTCCCCTAGCCCGATCGATCGCCACCACCGAGGATCTCCCCGATCCCCCCTAAGGTGGGCTCACGGCCAGACTTACCGTGGACCCGTTTTTCCGATCGTTATATCGATTCCAGACCCCGATATGGGCCACAATATGCTAGCCGACCCCGAACCCCCCCCCCGCCCTCCAACACCACAGCTGTGTTTAGAATACACGTTCACCGGTACCAAACACTCTTCGTCACCTTTTTTCTCAATTAAATGTTAACATCCCCAGCTAATTAAAAAAAAAATCAGTATAACTTTTGCCCCTTTAGTCTTAATATCTGAATATGGGATCAGGAGGATGCCGACAATATTATCCGTCACAGGTAGGGTTACCTTATATTTAATCCGTGTTTACTACTCTAAACAATAGTCCAGGATTAATGCTGGACCGACTGAGGGGACCCCGACTCCTCAATCATCGATCATTCCTATTGCATGACCTATCGCATTTCCCCGTTTCGGCACCCATTTTGAGAACTTAATTTTGCTTCGAACGAAAAACATTTATGTTACTTGTTCTGTCGATTACCTGTTATGCTGTTTTGCCTTAGTATAGGTTCTATACATTACTCATGGCTTCCATTAAGCCGGGGATATTCTTTATTTTATAAGTAAGAATTGTATGGACTTTCCTTACATTTTTGTATTAATCCGAGATACGAGGTACAATTTCTGTTATGTTAAATATATATTTTAATCTAATGTTATTTTTATATAATATAATAAATGTTATTAATCTATCGATTTAAATTATTCTTAAATAAAATTTATTTATAATTAATTTCTTATCCGTGTAGCCTGATTGTGATAAAAAATCGGACTGCCGCCAGTTGTATGCAACAAGTCATCCGAGTAAAACTCGCCTTCGTTACGCAATTCATGAAAGAATTATTCGGGACTCGTCCAAAAATAATAAACCCTTCTTCGCGACGTTAATGTAAAGGCATTCACAATGAAACGGCAACAGTGTAAATATGTAACACCTGCGTGTATACGTGTATACATACACATCAACTATGAAAAATCAATAATTATCTCTTTACATAATGTGAATTCAGTGTGGTAAGGCTGAATAATAGCGCTAATGAAATAATATTATAATGTTTGCTCAGAATAATGTCTAGAAATAATCTAGTTCTCGATCAAAATGATTTAATTTCCATCTTCCTAAACTGAAAAACATTCGATATTAAAAGTTGTTAGTTTTTATCTAGCCTAAGTTTTTCTATTTCATTGGACTTATGCTGATTGGAGGGGGTGTATGCTCGTTATGTGTCGTCGATGAGAGAACTAAAGACCGGTGCCGAAGGGTATTAAACGCGAGTGGGGTAACTCACCACCTGTTAGAGGCGGCCGCCCTCCCGCCCTCGCTTTAAGGCTCCCGGCACTTAGTTGATTACAAAACATGTTTTTTCCCTTTTCCCCGGCGTCTCCAAAAGACCGAGTAATTGTATTTGCGCCATCGTTGGATAGATACAATTTGGTCGGCGATAGCATAGGCACCTGAGTGGTAAACCTTTTGGGGCCTGGGGCACACAGCGCCACCGAGAAAGGGAATATTGAACCATTTATTTGTTCGACGTGGGCGAGCTACCGACGTGGGCGTCTCTCCCTCTTTCTCTTTCCTCTCTCTCTCTCTCTATATATATATGTACCTACCTCTCTTTCCTGCCTCCCACACTTTAAACACTCCGTTTTCGGTTATTTACGTATAATCAACTAAACCATTAAACTTGCACACGTTTATAAAGCGTAATATTTGTCCGGGGCTGTTTTGTCTATTTTAGCTTTGATCGGTTTGAACTTAATTAACATCGTTGTTGCGAAGTGCTCGTTGAATCGTTAATAAACCATTTGTCGGTCGATTTGTTTTTGATCTGTTGAACATGAGACTAGTCCTGAACCATCTTATACGAAATGCGTACGTAATCTACCGATTTCCTATGAACAATAGAAAGAAATATACGGCGCTCGGCAATAAAGCAAACTGAATATTATAATTGATTTCGTATAACTAAGAATTAATGTAGAATGCACAATTCTATGTGTTCACATTTTCCCAAATTAATGAAAATATTTGATACGCGTTAGAAAATATATTATCGGTATGTACATATCTAGTTAAAGTTAATGACATTTTAACAAGATGTACTTCAGCACTCTTGCGATCTTCTGTCTCAATCTCTCTTCGGTCAATGCTAGCCGGTATCGGCTTCTCACTATAGTAGTAATAGCATTCCATCAATAAATACTACGCATGCCAGCTGGCGAAGCAGCATCTTCCATTGTTAGGCAAAACGTGGTATTTTTAACTGAAAAACTATTGGAATATATTGTGGGCATATTGAAGCCAAGCAAAAACATGTAACGCGTGTACACAACCTGTACAATTTTCCGACTCGCCCAAACGTAATATTGCTGGTGCGCCTAGCTTCGGAGAAGAATCTTTTCCTTCATTTTTTTTTCAGTTTTTCTGAAACAATGTATAGTGTTGAGAAAGGAGAATGGGAAGCGGGTTGCTGTAGGTTAGTTGGGACTCGAGTGGGGTGGCTCACGCCGCACTTGTCTCCAAGATGGCACTCAACTTTAAAGTGGTGGGCCCTCCCTCCCGCCGACTCCCTTTTCCCCCCGGCCCACGCTCACTTCCCACTGCATACCCCTTCAGACGGGTTTTTATTTACCTCGAACAAATACTGATCGCGCACGCCGATTGCGATTGTAGGTCACGGGAATAGTCTCGTTCAGGTTTAGGCGATTATAAAAGGGCGGGATTTTTTCCTCAATCCCATCCATAAATTTCCAGATACCGTAAAGCGATAGACAATTTTGGAGGCAAATAAACTAAGGCAGATGCTCCTATCATTTTCCGTCCATTTCTCCCCAAAGTATTATTCTTGGACCCCCGCTTTACACACGACCGGCCAACTGTTATCTTTTATATTTTATTTTGGTTTATACGGAAGCAGTCCCATATAACAGCGCGAGAATACTGTTTTTTCAACCGCAACAGTAATGGATTTTCATCTCCGTGCTTTAATATATATACGGAGGACGGTAGAGAGCGTGGACACACCTCATTTTACCAGATTCGAACAAATGCAGAATCGCTCGGAAAGGACGGCCAAATAAAATAAATGCACGGTTAGCTTAATACACTTAATTTTCTATCTGGCTCAACTGCGGTAAATATCCTCGGAGTATGACTGCGTATTATGTGCAGCTGGGATATTGTTTGATGCAGATTTGATTGCTTCGTCAGTTCAAGATGTGCCGGGGCGTATAAAGCTATCATGTATTGTACTAGACGGCGGATCCAGAACCTGTCAGTGGCACTTCGCGGGAGTTAGGACGTGCATGCTACGCAGCTAATGGGAAGCACTACTAAATACGTGCAAATAAACCACCACTAATCGAATGAATTACAGTCATTTTTTAATTATGATTTAACGTCAACGTCAATTATAGTTGTATTTCACCACTCAAATATAAATGCTACATCTGTTTTTTTTTAAATTTACATTCACTTTATATTAAATGTAATCGATCGTATCGATAGTTTAATCATAGGACATAATATGTTCTTGTGTAGCGTACTTAACCCATTTACGATAGTTGTGCAATGTGATGAGGCCGTAATTATTACGAACTACTAAATAATAATCATTTCCACATACACCTATTTTATCTGGTTGATTAATGGGCTAAATTAATCGTAGAAAACGTTTTCATTTTTAAAAATAATAGATATTTCTTAAACTGTTCTATAGAATTAGTATACTGAGAATAAGCGTATTTTTTAACGATTGTTCAAATATAGACGATATTTCTGAAAATCACGTTGGTAAATCTATTTTCAAAACATATGTTGGTTCCAACTTCTAGGGACTCGGGTTGAGGTGGAGTGGCAGCTCCGCTCGGAGCCCGGGTCGATGTACGCCACGAAACCACTAATGTTTTGAAACACTAACTCTTCTTAGAAATTAATTTGTTCGGAAATTAATTAATTCATATTCATAGTATACTGTATAATACCAATTGTTGTCAACAGTGTTGGCAACAGGTTAATCTAATTCATAATATTAGTTGTCATGCTAAATTATCGGGGAATAATTCCATGATATTCAATCGCGAACACATACATGCAATACGTTTTACTTTCCTTCAATGCTACATACTTAAATTCCGTATTAAGAAAAATATGCTGCGATACTCACCGGAGTGAGTATTGCAGTGAGTACTTAAAATATGAGTATTGTAAGGGTACTATTTGTTACCAACACTGTTGGCAACCGGTTAATCCAGTAATATTAACTGTTTATCTCCATACTATTTTAATTGATTATCATATTTGCGGAAATGCATAAAGTTATTCTATTTGTTTTTTAAATAATTTATTGTAGCAAGGAAATACAGCCAATCTCGTCCGTTAGCATGGACTCGAACCGTATATTTTAAGCAACATAAATATATTGCTTAAACTGTGTAAGTAATAACAAAACTAAAAGACAATGTAAACATTGATTGTCTTCGTATAAAAAATAAGTGGAGGATTAATGGGTTTGTTGTGGTTCATATTATCATAGTAAAAGAAAATTTACAGGTCGGCCAGAATATAAATTAAAAATTACAAAGCAATTTACATCGGGGAATTAATGGGTTGAATTAACCACAAAACAGAAGAGAGATACCAACCGGCTGAAATAAATTTTACACCGCGCAAGGAGTTTCACGTGGGAGTGTCGTAATTCTAAGGGAGAAGCCTTCCATAAAACGCCTGACTTGAAACTTTTATGTTCTTATGAAAAAAAGAAGAGCAAACCTAAAATAAATATCCGAGTAGCTTACTTTAGATACTTTCATTATGTGGCTCAACGATTATGATATATCTATGTGTAAATAAATATTTTTTGTATTGGAGATTTGACAGCTAACTGTACTTTTGCGTACGCAAATGTCCTTCCTGCTTTTTGTTGTCTGTACCAAAGAACAGAACTCAAGTCTCGGCCGAGATAAGAAATTAAGTTAATGCAACTAATTTGTACTTTGTAATTACCGCTGCAGAACGTAATTAATTCGACTAGTACAACAACGTTATTCAGTTTATTTCTAAACACAACAGTCCGATAATTTGTAGACAGTTCTTTATTAAATTTTCCCGGGTTCATTTTAATAAACATAGTGATGTCGCCGCTAGAGCATTCCTTACAGTGAATGATGAAAATTGAGTTTTATATACTGAAATTCATTCACGTACGATGGGTTGGGTGGGATGTACAATTCATATGAGATTTAATACCGCGATGAGTTCTATTGTCTTCGTGATTCAATTCCCATTGTTCGCATATCCGTCCGATATGTACCCTGACCCAGTTTGCTCTTCGTTTCCTCTCCTCGCCAGAAAAAGAGTCCACATTCCGAGATAATATTGCCTCCTTCCATGCCAACACAAATACATATTCTATTTTATTTTCATCATTATATTGTTTAACCTTATTTTTTATTCCGAAATTAGTCTAATATTAAAAGAAGGCTCCAATTATTTCTGTATTTTGATATGTTTTTAAAATTAAACTATTTCTAGAAGGACACGCGAGCGAGCGAATTATCCAAGAGTAATGGTCAAGTTTATAATTAAACAAATGTAAATTTTTGCTAGGTGTTGTGTCACCTGTTGAACTTGCCGCGGACCAGATAATAAAATGTTATCGCATAGATTAGAATATGAATTCTTGTTTTAAGCCCGTAATCCGTTTATCTCCGATAGGGGACCCGGTGCCTGTTTTCACCCAATAAAACTCTCTGAGAAGTAAAGGGATAACTAACTGTTGAATATGGAGCCGGGGGTTGGTGGGTCCGCTCTGACCGTCAGACCACCTCAACCGTACCTGACTAATTCTCTCTATGATAAAGTATATGGATGAGTCTTTACTCAACAATAATACTGATTACATTGTCAAAAATATGTTTTTTAAATTTCGGTTTATTTTTTAAATTAAAATATATCTATATATTCCGATGATATTCCTTTTGTTCAGTATTTTCAATAATGTTGCAAAGAGTTTTACTTTCTCTCCTATCCTGCCAATAGGCCTTGTACCTTACCTCTAATTTGCTATTTATTATTGTTGATCAATGATAAAATACGTACGGACGTAACTTGTGGTGTAAAGAGAGTTTTTGGAAACGGAGTGGTCTCGGTTATTACTACTCGAAGTGTGCTAATTGTTGAAATCGGATCCTGGCGATGGAACTAGTCCGGTGATGGAACCAGCTTGGTCCGAAACGTCGCAAGCAGACCACACCCAAGAGGGTTCACTCGGTCAGTGTTCTTGTTCAATACGCGAAGAATTTTGTTCAGACAGACAGGGGCTGTTAACACGTAACACCTGCTGCTCACAGAAATATATGCGATCTTACCGAAAGTTAGATTGTATACGGTTAGCCAAGATTGACTCTGTATTCTACTTTATGGGCTTCGTGTGCTCTTTAACTATGTCCGCTATTTTTCTTCCATCCGCCCGATGAAATAATGCCATTACACGTTCCGCATGTTATTTTGTACACAGCTACCGGAAGATGGCGAGCGGCCGAAACCAGCGACAGGATTCAGAAGAAAACCGACGGTATTCCAAACCCTGGCAAACCACTAACCAGGTATTCCAAACTAGTTACCATCTAACTTGCGGTAAGATCGCGTAGCGCTGGTTTAAATGATTTCTATCCCCCGTGTCTTAATCTCGAGGTTGGTAAACATATTGCATCGCTGGTTTTAATTAAAGCTGAACAAAGTAGCAACAATCGGCTGTTAATGTCCGCTTGCAAAAAATGTAACTGTATTCGAGCATTCTGTTACTAGGTAGATCGTGGTATATTCTTATATACTGTGGAGACCGCCGAAAGTGGTGATGATGAAGTGCGGGCCTAAGGCTGAATTAGCGGGCTCTAAGCGTCACAGGGCCGGCTGCGCCTGGCTCCTCTTGGCGGCCTTCCTGGCCGTTCCCCGAATATCCCAAGCACACGTGTTTCCTGGCCAAACATCACTTGTCGGTAAGTAACTATGCGCATTACTTAACCCTTTCGCTGCGCAACATATGCGCTGTTTTGAGATTATGTGCTAGCAGTGCGCACATATTTTAGTAGTTGCGTTTTTACTCGTGTTGAGCAGTTTGATGATTTTGCCATCTTATAAAAATTGCCTAATAAATTATATTTATTATTAATATAAATAAATAATATTAAAAATAACAAACTCGCGGTACAACTTTATAAAACTAATATAAATATTTCAATTTAATACGTTTCAGCATGTCCTATTCAGAATACTAAGAACAACTGAGTGTACGCGAAACCATATAATAATTATAATAAACCATAATAATAGCAACCAGCGTAAAAAGTCGTGTGGAGCAGTAAACGTAAATAATACGCAACGAAAATAGCCGTAATGAGGAGAAAACTAATTTAAAACAAGGCGCGAAAATAATCGTTCGGAGCTTATGGGTCACAGTTTTTTTTAATAATATATAAGTGTAGAGCAGGGAAAGGGTTAAACAATTTACACAGAGTAAACAAATAATCCGGACTCTTATCCCAAGTGGGTGCTCTTATTACCATACCTGCTATTTTCTGAATCATCTCTGGTGTAATCAAATTTTAAAATTGTTTATGACAAGTTTCTTTATTCTATATATTTCTCGTTCTTCTGTCTCCTCTCGCTGGTTTGGTCTTTTGCTAGACCGGCCATTTATAGTAGCAGTGTGTATAATGTCTATTTGATCTGTATGGCTATAGAAATCTTTTTGAATCTTATATAATTTGACGTCTTACCTTTTCTCCACATTTCCATCCTTTAGTTCAGGAATATAACTTATATAATAAAATTGTATGTATAATAAGGGAGTGAAATATTATAGTATGTATTGGAATTAAGAGAGCTTTACTTAAATCCTTGAAAAAATCCCAAGTAGAAACTAGGCTTCCGGAAATAGTGTTTTTCTTTTAAATCGAGCAAGGTACTCTAAAAATATTTGCACTCCGTTTATAAAGAGGCCAGTAAATTTCAATTCATTCGATGAAATTATGCTCTAACCGAACTACAAACTCAAGGTTAAACTGAGTTATAATTGAGTTGCTGTTGCCGCCGTTACATGAGAAGGAGCGAGAGAGAGAAGCCGAGTTACAAAATTGGATTTCGTTCAACTAGAATCTCCCTAATAGAGTTCTAAAATGACATTCGAGGCGAAAATTCTAGGAACAACAGGGTAATTGGTAGACTAATGTTTCACGAGCAACAACAGTTTAATGGATGCATATTTCGTGGAGGTGAGAAAAGGTCCGTCGCTGCCAATATGGATAGTCACTGAAACTAAATGCATGGGAAATTAACCGTTATTGTGTTAATAATGTAATTAACAGACACCTCGCAGGTATTTTCGGAGTAGCTGAACACCCTATTAACACCTTAGCGATATAACAATAGAACAAAACATCCATGCTAGAAACTTCAGCTATATATCCAGGAGCCCTCCATTTAACAATTTAACCAGGGAGGTTAAATAGCAGGAGGTTAAATTTAATGTAACACTATAGTGTTATTGAATCCTGGATTTCGTATACAATTTTTCCACCTCTCCTTTATGAAGCCTCCTCGCTGTCGTCAGTAATAAAGTTTGCATTTCAATTAATTAATTCATTCCTTAAGAATGAATATAGATTTACAAATAAAATATTGTAAATACGACTTATTTGCGATACTAACGATGGCGGGGAAGTCGATACCGGTAATGCCCCATAAGCTAGACCCCTTTTTTGTTAAATTTCAAAACAAAAGCTTGTATAATCCACAACAACTGTAGAATGCCATGGGGAACACCGACGGAAGTTGTAGGTCATTAATTTGCAAATTTATTTAGTTAAGACAGAATTCAGTACACATTTACTGTCAAGTATAGGGACGGCAGACCATAGAAAAACTACCTTGATCCATTAATTAAGAGATTAGAGAAAATAATGGTATCCGTTCGAAAATGAAATGCTAGACAGGTTTCGGGTATCTCGTTAGCATTCGGCGTGTTAATTAGTGAGGCATTGTTACACTAACAATGTAAACGAGATGCGTCATCAGCACCCGACACGGGTTGGTGCCTTAACTAGTTAACTAACTGGCGGAATAGTATCGATTGAACCGAAAATTTTGACTAGCATAAAGATTAGCGAGTGTCGGCAAAATGTCACTGGAGTGATAACATCTATTCAGTTTCACCTGAAACTATCACTCTCAAACAAATTATTAATTTACAACTGCGAACTGAAACCTATTTGGGCCTACTGAATCGAACTGTGGGGATCCACCAGGCCGTCAACTCTTATAGACTCCAATCCTTCGAAAAATTACCAATGCCCCACCATATGTCTCTAACAGAATAATCCACAATGACCTAAAAGTCCCATTCGATCGAGAATTAGCAGCTTCCCGGTATAAATCCTTCCATTCCAAATTATCCCTTCATTCCAATCCCTTAATTCGACAACTATCCTCGCTTCACCATCTCCAAAATCCCGTGCGTCGCCTAAAGCGGAGATGGCCACGCGATTTCCTTACGACCTGAGTAAGGGCAGGAGCGGGAGTACCATCATTGGGTGGCTTCTCCTTCAAGAGTTCACTGAGTGAGGGTAAAGTCAGAGCACTGTCACTAGATACAATCTAAGAAAATTGTACTTGTGACTTTACCAATAAATGGGAAAAAAAAAGTTTCACCTAATTTCTACCAATATTTTTCCACCAATTATTGTACCTTCATTGTTTACCAGAGTCGGCAAATTCTGACCAACTCGAAGTTCTTGGTCCGGATATAAGTCCAGTGATGGAGGAGAAATTTGAATTCGGTGACATTTCACGGAAGGGTAAAATAGAATGTCGTGCGCGGCAAGGAAGAATTCTGCCCGGCCAACACGCGCATTTCATTATTTTCAGCAATTTGATTACCAGTTTATTGGAAATAAACTTTTCGGGTTTATACTCGGCAGTCTTACTGGGAAAGAGTAGAACGAATTTCACTTTCCGCGTTGTTGAACTCCATTATCCTTTACTCCTCTCTGAGTTAATATTGAATTTTCATCCAGGCGGGGAGTCATTTCCACGTCAATTCGAATTTCCTGGACTTCAAAACGTGATGAATGCATATATTTCATTGTAACTTGTAGCATGCGTGAGGACTACTCCGCATTTAATCTATTTAGTGTTGACTATATGCCTGAAGTTGCATGCAGTAATACTTGCCTCTGCTAAATGATTAAATCGGGAATCATTTTTTTAATAATATTAATTCACGGAAATGTCTCATCCGTTCGTGAGTATTCCTGAAGATCGAAAAATGACAATCCCATGGGGAGGAAAAATCAGTTTATCCGAAGACAACTTTTATTCAACCTTATAAAGCCTCCCGAGCCCATTTTACTATCGAACGAAAAATAAATTTGAAAATGTAAGATTTTTCCAGACAATATTTTTTTTGTTTAAAGAATGAAATATAGTGCGAGTGTTGCGCGAGTTGTTCTATCTCAACGATGCCCAACAATTTCATAAGGGACAGATGAAAATAGAAACCCCATATTTTAATCCTTGATCTTAATGTATTTTTCTTCTTTTTTCGAGGCGTTGCTAATAATAGCCGGTATTTAACGCGGGCCTCTGCTCGTTTGTTTGAAGCTTCGACTAAAGAAAGAACCTTTGCCTCCGCAATTTGCGCCAGGCCGCTGCACTTGCTTCTTTCTTTTTCCTGGTAAATAATCCTGAATCTTATCTAAGCTTAACAACCTGCTCCATTTTCTCTGCCTCTATTAAGGCCGAGGCTTTTACGAGTGAAAGTTCTTTGCGACTATAAAATAGAACAATATTAAGGAAAAATATAACCGGTTACGCGCTGACAATTTTTTCCCGACAGTAATATTCCCCCATATTCTGGGGTTAAATTGCGAGATAAGCATAAAATGACAGAGGAACAAGACATAAAAGTCAGCTTGGTGTATCGAGGATTATTAAAAGACCGCGAGCAAAGTCGTTAACGACCGACATAAATGAAAGCCCAATGTTGAATTAAGTACAAAGAAAGGTATATAAAATTATCACTAATTTCCAGTGAGATCGCGACTATGAAGTCGCATATTAAAAAACCTAATTCGGAATCATCACCGAATGCAATCACTAGGAGAGTGATTGGAATATAATGACAGGAAATCATTATATTACGGCCATATCGGTATTGACTTACGCCGTTTTGCCTAGTACACTTCATACAATACACCTACAATAAAATAATCTAGCACATCTGGTTATTGGTTTTGTTGGACCGGTGAATTATGGTGAATGGAAAACAGACGAAGCTATACTAAACAAGCGTGATAAGATATAATTGTATAGTAACGTTATCGCTCGTTACACGAGTTTAACAGAGAGATAAATATGACTCGAGGGAGGCCTTTAAGGTGGAGTATACCTAGACGCATTTTCTTAATACTGTACTAGCTTCGGCCGAACAGTATAACACATTTTCAAAACCGTTTATCGTTAAGGGGTCGCAATATCTCCTATCTATTTTAATGTAGTAGTATTTTTTTATCCATATTTCTAAAAATAAAATGCGTAATGAAAAATTTATGAAAATATTCCGAATATAAATGTATTGTTACACTTATAACTGAACTGTGGTCGTAATTTGATTGTAGTTTCCCATTCTGAATGTCCTAAATATCTGTACGGTTTTAATTTTAACTGACACAATTTTACTTGGGGCTGCACCAATCGCGTGTGTACGACAGTTGGGTGGTTTCGTCCTTGGGTTCGTCCTTGGGTGGTCGCTATGGCAACCCAATCTCAACTTAGGCGAATTATTCCAAAGACCCGTCAATTGAAGGTGATTCATGCCAGCGAAATAATGTTTAAAATTAAAAACTGAGGGGAAACGAAATTATTAACGTAAATCACACAACTGAATTTATAATTGCGTCAATGTAGACACATTTGTATGTTACGTACCGTTAAATACGTATCCAAGAGATACCTGAAATCTCATCCAAGGGTAATATTTTGGATTATAATTATATTCTATCCCGTGCTAGGTTTTCTTAATATGTACCCAGAGGAATTATTTATCTCTCTGAAAGTTTAAAATTTATTTGTCAGAATTTGATCTGTATTTAACTCTAGCCCCGAATAATACAAATTTGTCAAGATCTTATTAATTTACAACCTATTCGAAACTTATCGCTGCAATTTTGTAAGTAGTAAACTAGCTTTATTAAATTATTAAGCGTTGTTGAAAATAATAAGTCCTTACTAATTAATAATAAACATTAACGAATTAGATGAATAATTTTGAAGTCTGTAGGGCGATGCCTAGGCTTTTCAAAGAGTAACTGTTATCGATCCGGTACAAGGCTCAAATCCGATTAAGTCTACGATTAATCGAGTGAGAGAACATAATTTAGGCAATTCCATTAGACAGGGGTTAACCCAATTCAGGTTACATGGTAGAATTGGGGATGGTCAAGAGCTCAGGCACTCTAATAATAATATTAATATAAATTTCCGACGTCACAAATTAAAAGACATAGATAAAATCAAATTGCCAATAGTATTGCCCAGGAGAAATTTTTAGGGCCCTCAAACAATAGCACCAGGTTTGAATATGAACTTAAACCATATGGAAACAAAACGCACATTGAAATTACAGTCATAATTACATTAAAACGTAATGTATTACTTTCAGATACCACAATAGACTGTATTATATATTTTTATTTTTACTATTTAATAAAGAGAACATTCAGTACGAACTCAGTGCCTTCTACCGCGTTCTATGGCCACGCCTTTCCAGGACTCATACTATAATTAAATATTATTTTATACAAAGGACATATCTTTGGGATACACGGCATAGTGAGAACTTGTAAGCCGTTTGAATATATATACATATATATTCAATATATTGAATATGTATATATATATATATATATATATATATATATATATATATATATATATGTAATAGTCCCGTCAGTAGCATACCGCGCACGTATGCAACTCCTTTGCATGAATTATAATATATCTAAGCATAAATAGGGTAGGTCGAATTATTCTCATTTTGTTATCATCCGTCTCGATTGGACGAATTACACTATAAATGATTGATATAATTATAATTGATGTTATCTGCGTTGGATAAGCCCGGTCCATAGTGAGGGTAAGAAGGGTTGTGGAGGTAGTGGTTTGTCTCTTGCCGGCCTCCGCGGTCAGGCCGGGGGCCGGGGAGTAGTGAATGAAACTGGCCCGAGTGGGACTACTGAGGATGACGTCAGAGGCGGGGGGATGCTGCGCCATATTTCAGCTGGTGGCGCCCGCCCGCCCTCTCCCACCTGGCAATCGATTCTGCCGCTGCCCACGCCGAAGCGAAAATTCAGCCCTCGCCCACAGCCCCAGCCCCAGCCCCAGTCCCGCAAAACCTCAATTACCGCCAACGCCAATACATTTTTAATAATTTTTTTTTTTTTTTTAGATTCGGATTTCCACTCGTTTCTCCGGAATAATACATTAACCGGCTAGGATCAAACAGGAAAATGCGGCATTTCTTATTGTTCGAATACACATTTGAGTACAGATTTCTATGTATTTCATCACTTTTGCGACTTTCTCTTTTGAGTCTCCGCTCACCGAGTTGAACCTAAGCTAGAGCCTGTTTCGGCTGTTCGGACGGGATTATTACCACAAACATTAACATCGCCTGCATCCATTCGAGTTTATATTTCTACAATTTAAACTCCGCCGATGGGTTATTGTCCTCGCAAAGAGAGCCAAGGGATATACGTCGAATTGAATTAAATTTTCAATTATTTTATCGAAGTTTGGAAGGGCGAGTATTACGTTGGAAACCATTGTCAACGCGGCAATTGTACGGTTCTTTCATTCGTTGGTTGTTATTTTTTCCTTAAGTGTTCCACCTTACCAAGGGTATTTACCGCAATAAAAAACAAGTAATAAAAAAACACTGTACTAAATTGCCTTTCCGCGTAATTGTATTTTCAAGTGTGACAGTCGCGTGTGACTTGCCGCATCTTGATATGAAAGGAATGACTGTTCACCAGCTCCCATTCACCATAATTCTTCACGATGAAAACTGTCGCATAATGACATTTATTAACATATATTTACTAAGAACTGAATATCGGCACGAATATTCGTCAGGTGATAAATGACAATATCGTCATTATACATTATAATAATATATGTTCGTTAGGAAATGCAATAGATTTACTAATTATGATTAACCTTCTGTAGTATTCTTAGCATGGGTTTGAACGCAAATACTTTCATAAGAATTTGTACAAATGAAAAACTACATTTTGTCGGTAGGAAGTATTCTAATCATTATTTTATTTGTGCATCATAATTAATTAGTTTTACTAACTTTAATCCCTCTTTCTTTTTCTTTTTTTCTTAGGGTGTATTTTCAGCGAGGAGCTATGCAGGCCTGGAATAGATTGGTGCTACGACGGTAAGTAAATATCTCCATTGTATGGCAAGGATTAACTCACACAAAAGAGCGGTACCTTTCTCGATTTATTTTTCTTGTCATTGTTTTACTTAATAAAGTGTCAACGTGAAATGAAAAAATGAATTAACACTGTCAAAAAGCTCTGGAAAACGATTATAAATTCTCAAGCTTTGAAAAATAAAAAAGTTGTAGTTATCAGATTTTTTAATACGTCTTTTTAAATTCACTTATTCTAGTATAAAACAATATCATTTTTTTTATTTGAATGTCTGTTTTATTCTATCTCAAGTTATAATTAATATTCTGCATTATTATAATTATCATTTCATCATTATTTTATTGATATTAGATACCCTGCTGGCTTGATGTTTCGATCGTGTTTTACTTTCAACAGGTCGCTGCTTAGAAAAGTCAAACCACTTTACAGGCAACTTAGACCTAAACTTCAAGTACGCAATCGAAAGTGCTTAAGAAAATGTATAATAGCCGAAGATTTGGAGCTTTAGAAATTGGGTTTGCTTAATGTAAAATTTTTATGAGGCCGTCTAAATAAAATTTAAATATTTGTGATAAAAATTTGGACGGTACAGGATTATTTTGCTTATTATATAACAATTTTGTTAAGCGAGGAATGTGAAAGCACTGAAAACGTTACCAACTCACCCCGTCATTCTAAGGTACACCAACCGGCCGAAATTAGAGGAATATTAATTTCAGATGGTTCAAAATATTTTTATTTATTGCGATAGGTAATATTTATAAAGCACAATCGTACATTAGGGAATTATGTGAGGTTATGTATACTACTGGACGCCTAAATTTAAAATTTTACATATATATTACAATTTACCTATTTCCGATTGTCTTTTAAATAAGTAGTTAAAAGTGGAAAGGTATGAACGATACAAAAATATTAATTTTTTTCACTGCAGACGGTGCATTCGGCCGTTGCATTGAGTCCGATGGAGAACCGACAGCCGAAGATATGTTCAGGTTTGTAATTTAAGATACTTTTTTCGATGAATAGTTGGACTTCACTCTTCATTCTAAATCAAAATAATCAATAATACCACCTTAAACTTATCAGTAATAAAAATACTAACAATTATGTCGCTAGTTTGCTATTGATAACATTTGACAGTAGCTACCTCTCTAGACTACAAACCATATATTACGCCATCATTGTTGTTGGACGGACAATAAAAAGACTTATTTATTCGACAATCTCGACAAACACAGACATAGACTATCACTAGATATATATATTGATACTAGTATAGTATATGCTTTTCGATATGCGAAGATATGAGTTAGATAGAGAAGATCTAGAAGCACTGGAAAAGGAAATTGAGCGGCTGATGCTGGAAGGGTACAGATGGTCCCACAGGCGAACCCAGTGCACACTCCAAACCCTGCTTTACTCTATCAGAACAGGGTAAGTGATACTATTAGTATCATTCCCACGAAATTCCCGTTGCTAATTTTTAATATTAATTTGTTTTCAAGTCTCATGTCAAGATTTTTGATACTGGCTTCGCTTTTCTCTGATCTTGATTCTTTGTGTAATTGCCACATACATTCGGTTTTGGCCAAATGTTAGGGCAGGAGAAGGCACTAACGCAATTCATTTATTTTCAACGGTACGATGTTCAATACCTCATAAAATTATCCACATAATAATGTAAATGATTTTATTTTCATTACTCTTTGAAATTGAAGCCGGATTTTCATCTAAATATAGAGGATTTTTTGTATCGAAACTCCGTGCTAAATGAAAAAAATAGTGAACTCAGATAAAGAGCACGTTAATATTTATAAGCATTGTAAAATAGATACTTGTTTCATATTAGTCTCCTGGCATTGCATAGTCACCTTTTCTGGCATTGCCACCTGACAAGAGAAGCTTCAATCTGCCAAACAGTATCTCGTCGCAAATCTGAAGGTGATGACAAACCTTTGATGTGGTCATCAATACGTTATGAGATCCTGAATTCAACCTAACCACGCGCATAACTTTGTGTGGGTTACAAAACCATTATGCCATCTGAGATTTTCATTGAGGTACTTCCGAGTTTTGGACCTATCCTAAATTGGATATCCATATATCATCGAGGAAATCGCTTTTTTTTGAAGGAGGAAAATGAGGGGCAGAAAGTTTCTTTCCCCGTCGCTGGTTCTTCTGAGGCTTTTCAATCAATACCGAGTCCTCTTTGTGGAATGACTTGAAAGAAGGACTCCCACATTCGAAGATAATAGGAGGCTTCTCTTGCGCATTGTTTATAAAAGAGCCTGAAAAGAGTGCTTGTCTCTGCAGTCCCCTGGTTCTAGGAGATATATAAGGATTAATGACGCTTATGTTCGTGTCTCAATGTTCACCCATAGAATAATCAAAATTGTTCAAATCACATAACCGAACTTTATTTCATATAAACCGTTATGTTTTTATATTCTAGGAACGACTTTAACAGACTGTTGTGCGACATTATGAAGCACAAGGAATTGGAAAACGAGCCCAGAACTTTCGGAACAAACCACGAGGTACGTACCCGATTAAAGCGTTGCATTTCTTCCTACATTACAACAATAATTTCTCCATGTCTATATTAATTTGTCACCTCACTCGGGCAAACTCCAGTCAGTATTTTTCCTGCATCCTATCTCTACACTTGGGAAATATGAATGCCATTCACTTTTTCACGATGATAGGTGTCATTACATAGCGCAAAGAACATGTACGCGAAAATAAATAAATAGAGAATAAATAATTTGTCAATATTATTAGATGGACTTGGAAGATTCTAAAGACATAGCCTACATAAGGTACACTCCCAGTATTGGCGACCCCCATGCTGAATTCGCTGACGAAGTCTACATCCCGCCCGACAGGCAGCCACTAATGCTCGATCAGATCGATCAAGAACCTCCAAGTAAGAACCTGAATTTAATAATTTCCAGAAATCGTTGTCTAATTTTCATCGTTCGTTCAGTTATCCGAAAGAACATTAGTGTTACGCAGTTTACACAATCAAGCTTTAATAAGGCAATCTTCATCAAACATACTACAAGTGTTAAACAGTACAACACAAATTGAGGGGGATGGGAATGTTAATAAAACCGAAATTTATCGTTCTGCAGAATTTCTCTTTGGTTAGTAGCAGTATGCATTTAATTATTACCGTATAATTAAATGTCAGAATGAATGTCTAAATATCTACGAAGGATGGGGAAAGGGAAACTGGATTAAAATAATTGTTACTCAAAACGATGGAAATAGCCGGCAATCTAGAAGCTGGTGTGCCATTAATTATAATATGAAATACGGAATTTTAAATATCATAATCCTTGGCGCTGTAACATGCAAACGCTCTACACGTGTTCCTATCGATTTCGCAGTGTTCATTACGAAGTTAACCGAGTGAACTGACTGGAGTCTGGAAAATGGTAAATGGGAGCTGGATCAAAGTGGAAAACCCAGTTATTGCTCGGCCGCTCGGTCGTCTCTATTCTGAACCGGATATGGGCATTTAAACCAGGAAACACATGGAAGTGAACATGGAAGATTGAAAATTGGCCGGGCGCTCCTCTATTGTAAATTGCATTACAATATTTGCCCTCCCTCTAAACTCGTTCGATTGAATTATGTCGATGGGCTTCTCGAAAATCCCATTTCATTCCCAAGATGAAATCAAAAGGGTTTCCTTACCTGGAACAAGATATTACTAGTGGTGAAATATCTTGAGCATTAAACTTTTAAATTCTCCGATTCTTCAGTGCAACGAATAAATTATAATAAATATAATTTTAAATCGCAGTTTCATTAGACAACATGCGACGATATTCTGAACAATTCCCTACAAATACCTTCAGGAGAAGAAAGAGCACAAAAATGACGATACGAATATTTACATTCCCTCATATATTTAGGCAAAATATACTGAACATGGAAGTATTTCATCCCGCGGAACATATTTCGAATGATTTAAAGATATTATACCAAATGAAATTAAAGTAAAATGGAAATCGAGTAATGAAAAATTCGTACTGGCAAGTCTGATTAATGTCCGTTGTCTCACATTTTCTTACTTAGGTATTTAATTACACACTTTCATTTTCTTAATTATTTGCGCACTTACAGTTGAGCAAATAGAGAGTGAGATGTAAACAACATTTATAAATAACTGCTCTCTCAGGTGGTAGTAAGTTACGAGGCGAGAGGCAACAGGCTGTTGAGTTGAGCCACTCTAAAAAGGCAAAACAAGCGTCTGAATTCAGTGTACGATTTTACGCCCGGCACCGCTCTTAAAAAAAGTACTTCGACAGTGATTATGCAAATTAAACGACCCAAGATATTTTCCTCCTTTCAGATTGTTTGTTTTTCCAGCTCCATTTATGACTGTCCCTTTCTGAACACGCGCTTGCCAAAATAACTGGGTTACGCCTTGAAACGATAAAAAAAAGTCCTCATTAAGGCCAACTTTTACATTGGGTTTGATGGCACACACTCGCTAACGCACACAGCTCTTGAGCGGGAGGAAAGATAATTTCAACCACAATTCAAACAGCAATCCTTATGCGTAATTAACATCGTATGATTTATTTATTGTTCTAGTTTATTTACTCTAGTGAAGGTATTTCAGACGTTAATATAGTATCTACTATAACATGTTAGTAAGTTATAATATATTGTAGTTGAATTTTCCTCTGGGGCCCGGAATGTGTACGTTTAAACAACTTTAAAGTCCCGGTGGAATGAATGGACAAGTCCTAACAGTGAGAACAGATGCCAATGTTATTTATTACAATTAAACTATTAAACGCGTGAGAAAAAAACACATAGAATAAGATAATTCAATTTAATCAAACACAGTTGTCAAACAAGTTTAACACAATTCGGTACGGCTGCATTATTACCGGTTGGGTCAATTTTTTAACCGGTGCCACTCTTGTACAACCAGTGGCCGTGTTCTCCGACGATGAACGGCCCGAGGTGGAAATGGTGCCGGACGAAGAGGAGTACGCTGTTGTAAGGAGGAGGTCCCCCAGGATGGAGCAGATGGAGATGCCGCCGAGGGCAAGGCACTTCACCTCGAGATACAACACGCCCAACAACTTCAGACCTCAGCACGTCACCGAAAACGATCACATCCCATTATTCCCAGGTATTCTACATATTGCGGACATTAAAAAACTAATCTTATTTTAACACCGCAGGCAACTACTTTCAGTTCAGACAGGATAAACTAATGATTCATCAATCAATTATTAATTCTTATTCTTCTTGGACTATTTTTCAGCTGAATCAGTGCTCTATTTAGCATTTTTCTGACATATAACGAAATAATTCGAAGCTTACCGAATTGCCATGTTTATATTGTTTGAAAGAAACAGAAATCAAGTTGGTCATAAAAGTGACGCTATTATAACATAGATAGTACTTATGGAAAAAATAGTAAAATTCATTGGAAAAGACTTTAACTTAAATATATTATTATACTAATAGTATAATTTAATATTATCGAAATTCCATTATATAAACTATAAGTCGAAAGTGAGAGAATCATTTGGTTTTTTATCCTGAATGATTTTAGAATTTAAACTTACATACCCAAAATTTATACACAATAAATTGTAAAATAAATATATAGGGGGTACAGTACGTTTGTTTTACGAATCATTATCGTTTCTAGTTCACTCATTTTAGTTTTCATTTGTCTAAATTGACAAACACTTGAAATATTTAAATAGGTGCGAATTATCCCGAAGAAGAAACGTATATATCTGGACCTAGTAAGAACGATGATGAGTACTTGGCTAGCAATGATTATGAGCAGAATGAGAGGGGAGACGGGTCTGAGGCAGAAAATAGCGAATCGGACGGTAAGTCTTTTCGAATAATAATATTAAATATTATTATTTATACAGATACTGCTCATCATATTAAATAAGCCCCAGTTTCTAATGGCACCAGTAAAATAATCATATAATCCGGCTGCGAGAACCAATAATTTATTTTTCTAAATCTGTTATATTAGTTATTTCTGTAAGATATCCAACTTAGACAATAAAAGCGCTTTAAAATATTGCAATATTAGTGATATTCTATGGGAGATAGTAAGAACTATATTGTATTGTGTTCAATGTTGGAGAATGTATAAACATATAAAGATGTGCAGCAATGCTAAGAAAGTTCTTCAACTGTAATTATTTTGATTTTAAAATTTATATAAGAGTATATAGACTAAAATACAATAAAATTGCTTAAATTACATTTTTATTGGTAACGTTTAGATTATACTAAAGATTCCCTAAAGTTTGACTAAGAATTCTGAATAGAAAAAGCTCATTTTAAAGCATAAAGTTCTATCGATATGAACGGAATTTATACTCTTCGAGTGGATAGAATACGATGTATTGATGAAAAAGCGTTCGATTCGAGAAAGGGTGAGTTAAAACTTTTCCAGTGGGGGTTATCCCTGGAAAATGGCAATTCCTTTTCGGCTCAATGCAATCAGTTCGAGAGTTGTCAACTTTTGGGCCAATTCCCAATAACTCGAAGATATTAAAGTTGAAAGATGAAAGTATCCCCAACCTAGATTTCTTTTTTCACTTATCAAAAATATGAAAATCTCATTCAGCTTCAGAAATAGTATGTACATTGGACTATTATTTTATTAAAATTAAACGTCAAATTCTTGTTATGGAAAATGTAAAAAAGATAAATAATGACTTCTAATCTGTGTAATGTAACTTATGACGTAGGAAGCATATTATTTGACAAAAATTAAGCCTTGATTTTCATATAAAAAAAAATTAAATTTATTTATGAATTTTAAGATCGGTACGAGGAGAATATGTTGAAAAAATTAGACGAAGAAGAAGAGAAACAATTGCTGTACGAATTGGCTTCGAGCATGTTGAAAAACTCAGAGGAGGAGAAGAAAGGCAAGTCGGGCGACAAAGGATACACAGAAGGTGGCCTGGTGTCGATCAGGGGACAGAACAAAGGTATTTAAATTTATATCTTAATTAATGTATTTTTTTGCAGTATTAATTGAATTAATAATAATTAATAGTATCCCTCTAATAGTAGCACAAAAAATATAATTTGCCAACATTAGATCTATAGATTAGACAGACCACATTGGTAAAAGCATATGACATAATGTTAGTCTTGTGAGGCAGACATTAGAGATGAGGCAAACATTGGTGTGTTTGTTTGTTTAAATATGTAATTAATGTTCCTCACTACGAGGTCCTGCTATACGAGAAACATTCTGATGCAGCTTAGAATATAGTTATTGCTACACAATGCAGTTGTTGAATCCATGTAATATATTCTGTATAACCACAGGGTTTACTGTGTAGGGTAAATATACTGGATTTAACCACAAGCATTGTTATTAATATTTTTTCCAAATCAAATCATATTTTTCCTGTTCATTGATGTTAGCGAATGAAGGTCTGGACGGTGG
Source organism: Lethocerus indicus (assembly GCA_019843655.1). Lineage (NCBI taxonomy): Eukaryota > Metazoa > Arthropoda > Insecta > Hemiptera > Belostomatidae > Lethocerus > Lethocerus indicus. The sequence goes on from JACDQD010000004.1 coordinate 10,077,412, forward strand.
ATACCGAGGACTTTTCGACGAGTTCGACTGGGGATTCAAGCGAAGGGAAAGGCTTGATGTAAAGAAGCCAGGGCCACAGTTCAATACCAATAATTACGCATTTCAGGTCAATATTTTCGAAAACAATATGAACACATATTTCCATTTGTGTTATAATATGTATATAGTTGTTTTTCTGTTTTGAAGGAAACGTCAACCGATCAGATGCCCACTTCTAAAAACGAAATGCAGCTGAAGAACAAAGGTAATTATACTGAGAATATTTGAAGAGAAAATTAAACCGTTTTTTTTAACAATTGCTTCAGTTCACACTGTCTGTTCATGCAGTTTACATTAACTGTAAATTTATGAACTAATTTTTGTCCGAAATTTTCTATCCCAATTTATTTCTATAAAGAAACTAATAATTTCCTATTCTCATGCCTCGTTTCAATTGTTTTGCAGGGGGTCAGAAGGAGGTGGCCGATGTGACAACCAAAAACACAGCCGCTGTAAGTTTTTTAAGTACTGAAATGGGCATAAATAGAAATTGTTTTGTGCGATAATTTTTGTTCTTTTGTCTGAATAAAGTTATTTCTTCCGCACAAGAAGATGGTAGACAACTTGGACGGACCTGAAGAACAGTACGATATTGTTGATACGACCTTTGCCTACATTGAATTTAAAGATAGGTAATTATAATGAAATTACAAATATGTGGTTAAATTCTAACGTTTTCTCTGCCTATATAGTTTCAAATTTTACCAACCAATCATGTTTGTTGGTTTTGCGATAATTGAACATTTATAGAGTTATTAATTGATTTTAGCATTCGCACTTGGAAAGAAGGTGCTCATATCATCAATACTGTTGCAAAACTTCTTCACGTTCCGAAATCTTTGTTTACTCATGAAAGGTAAGAGAGAAATTAAATAAGTAATTTTTTAAAATATCAGATTTGTTTCTAGGTGATTTTTGGGTTAAAGATTAAGACAATCGAACTCTCCTAATTGCAACATTTTATTGTAGGGTTGACCGAAACGAAGTCACATTCAAAGTTGAGGAACCCAACACATTGGGCTTGAATGCATCCGAAGTTTCTCGAAGAATAGGTAAGTATTATATTGATCATTTTATACGCGGTGTTTAACACATAGCTCCTAAATGTCAGAATATTTACAGAGCAATACGCATATCGATACAATTTTTGAAATTAGTTCAACATTTATTAGTGATTCAACGAAACAGTCGTTTCAGTATCACAAAAATTACTGATTTTGAAATTTAATTTCAGAATTATTGCCACGTGCCCGAGATTATTCCTTCTGTAATTCAACCCTGAATGCATATTTCTTTAATTGTTGCAGGAGAAATAAAAGATGAACTGAGGCGTGAAATTGGAGTAATAGTAACATCGGCCGGCATCGGCGATAAGGTATAAGTTCAATTGCGTTCGTTGGTTGTGAAAAAAAAATAAAATTACTTAAAGAAATAACAGACAATGATTACGAAAAATGAATACAGAGTGCTAGTTTTATAACATTTCGAGGAGAGGGGGTGTGAGATTACGACGTTTAAAATGGCGCACGACAGCTTCCTGCGGCATTTATTGGTAAAAAATCATTATTTGATACACCAAATCTCTTCGTATGTCTAGCACGGTTTCAGAACCCTAAAAGAAACTGTTAGCAACGGGAGATTACAAGATTAGACACATAAACAAAACGCGGTTGCCTTCGAATTAAATTAAACTAAGAGAACAGTTTTCAGACCTGTATTATAAAGGGCCCCGTATATTCTCAGTGTTTCATTCATCAAATTGCAGCAGTGGAAAAAACCGATAAGTTCGACCATATTTGAAGGGTTCGTTAAAAAAATCCTTTTTTGTAATCAATAAAGTATAATTGATTGTCATACAGAGGTCGATTGACGAACCGCACTCTGTACTTCAAACCTGTCTCTCGAGGGCCCTCACGAGCGAAAGGATTGTTTTCTGTTTTTAAATTATACATAGGAACGTAGACAATATGTCGTTCGACACATGAATGTCTTTCTACATTTATATACGCGAATATTAGGTCTAAATATACTTGTTTAGTGCAAAATGCCGGTAATGGGGAAAGTTATTTTCTGTCTAAATTGAGGGTAAATTGTGAACGTAAGGGGGTCCTTGAGATGGCGGTTGACAGTAGGCAATAGAATAGAATACTGGATGGCCGGCTGTATGTGAGTGTGTGTTTTTCTGGTTGGTCAGACAAAACTGCCTTCGATGGTGCGCGTGGGTGTGGGTGCCGAAAGCGAGATGTACGTTGTAGTGGTGATCGTGTGCGGTGTTCTGGGCGCTCTGGCCCTGTCGGCGGCGCTCCTCTTCCTCGCCAGGAGGCACTCGGCCGGCAAACTCCACGGCCTCCACTCAGCGCCGGACACAGAGCCCAGCAAACACTACCAGGTAATACGCCACTGACTTTAAACAACAACCTCCTCCTCCTCCTCCTCCGCATCCCAACCGGCCTTTAAACCAACAGCTAAAGGGGGGCCTCCTTTCTCATCCTTCGCTTCGTGATTTTATGCCTCCTCCCTCGCGTAAGGTCTTCACTACTTCGGTAGACTTCCAACCGAACCCGGCCTAACATCTACCGACCCCGGTTCCTCCGGATTGTACGGATCCTCGTTTAAACCCTTAGTTAAGAGAGCCCTCTATCTCCTAGATACTTCATGATGTTCCTCTTACTCGTACGCTCTGCCAGTGCTCGACCTCTGTTCGTCCCACCCGCGTTTGAACCCAGTCCCGAAAAAGGTCACTTAATTCCTCGACCAATCCCTGATACTGGACTTCCCAATTTTAGTACTTGTCAGTACTTAAACGTCGAGGCTACCGCCGCGGACGTTGGCACCGAACTGTCACTCGAAATAAAATATAAACTACCGGACCGTATTTACCTGACAGGTTTTAATTATGGATGCAAATCATCGCGCGTTTCTGATGATAGGATGTTTCGTAGGATGCCCGCAGGCGTAAATACTTTGATAAATTACGGTTTGCTACAGAAATAGCTCATTTTATAAACTTTCAATCCACACTGTGAAGGACGTTTTACCTGAGGGCTTGTCATTTTGTACTGAATCTCGAAATCGCCACTGCGTACATGTACTAATTTAGACCGAGTTCTACTGACCGACGGCGAGAAGCCGAAACCGATCTAGGATAGGACCGAATGACTGAGAGAAGGCTGAAAATCGAATAACGTTACTTCTATTATGCTACGATGTTTTATATATATATATATACTTATATATACATAATTGTCGTATTATATATTAATAGACTTCATTAATATTAGTCTTCTATGCTTTACCGCTGCCATGGCCTACATCGGTTTCGGTACCCGGCCATAGCCAGTAGCACTCCTGCTAAACCATACAGACTGAAAACCGCTCTAGAAATCCAGAAAATTTGGTAAATGACAGGCCCTTGGCGAAGCTCCAGTACTTTCCCGGTGTGTAATGAATGATGTTTGCCCGAGAGTTCGGCCCCTCTAAGCGGGCATTTCGACTAGTAAAATAGTTCTATCTTGAACCGCATCAAAATATAACCGAGTTTATAAATTTAAAAATACAATTTCTCTGTGTAAAGTACAACAATACCTATCGTAAACCTTTTTTTAAAATATATAATCAACTCTGACCTCAATTACCCAATTTCATAAACCTGTTAATCCGGTGTGTTTCTGTCTGTGACTGAATGTTTCTTCAATCGAATTAGTCTCCTGCTCTGAGGTTAATCAAAGCGGGACGTTTGTCAATTGGAGGCCACCCTCTTTTCTAACAATTCATAACCTACGGAAATGCATAAAGTATTGTGAATACGAACAAATATAATTATGTATAGTTCAAAATTATGGAATAATTAAAAGTATAGCGATGTTTGTAAAATTAAAATGTCGGCCTCGATTTGACCGACAGTCTCAACATTGAAGCAATACGTTAATACTGCTTCTAATTCAATGTTTCTAAATCGCTTCGTATATTTTTCTTACAAAATAAATATCCAACGACTGAATAGATTGTAGAACAACCTCTTGATTTACAAACATTACCATTATTTCATTACAAACATTTCAATATGAGTCGAATTAATTGTAACTAAATGTCGTTTTCTATTTTAAATATTACATACACGATGTAATAATATTGCACGCGACATAATATAAAGGAACATGACTAGGACATTTGAAAGGAAACGAATTTAGTACACAGAAATATTATAACACATATAACACTGGCACATAGTTCGATTGTCTATGCTCTATAGCCACTTTAGTGATTTTATTTTTTAAATAATATAACCGAATCTCAATTTTTAATGGAATATAAACATTTTATTAAGTGAAATGTAAAACAAGAGGTTGTTGCATACTGTCAAAAGGATAATATTTTCTCAGAAAATAATTGTTCGACAAGAATAAATATATCGGCTTTTAATGAATCTATATATTTGGTATTACAATTGTATTGTTCTTTTGCGTGTTATTGTAAATTTGAATGAAAATTCATTTTATGAATCTTGTAAATTTTTTCCTAAATTATTACAAAATTGAAAAATATATCGATGTTTGAAGTTGCATTATATGAAATATATGATTATACGATCAAAACTACTTAATGTGTTATGTACATAGCCCGATCCTTTTCCTACTGTAGCCTCTGTGTGTCCTCGTAAATGAATCCTTGTGGTACAAATTTGAACTGTGCATGATACAAATAAATTGATGTTTGCCTGTACAAGGACGGCTTGTGAGGACGTACCGCTCCTGCTTGGTGTTCGATGTTAGCTATAAACTATATAGATGATCGTTAAATATTGTGCATGGTGATTGACACTACTACCGATCTGAAATACTAGAAATGTGTCTGCCTCTGAATAACAAAAAAAATACTGATACATCGAGATAGATTTATCTCGGCAGCCAGGACAAGAAAAAAAATTAAAAACTTCTATTTGAGCTATTTAAACCTTTTTTTGACTGGAATAAAAATCCCAACTCAGAATGGATAAATATTCGTCTGTTCCTTTGGAGATTACTATTCCAGATGTATGTGTGCCTTTATGTCTGAAAAACATCAGGACGCCAACCAGATCTCGGCTTTGAATCCCGGTAGTGGATCGAAAGAAATTCATTAATTGTCGTGTAGTTAATGGTTTGTTAAAAGGTAGAAGGATGACGCAAAATGGACACGTGAATTTCACAACATTTTAACTTAATTAAACAACGCTATTTTCATTATCGAAGGATGAACCGCTGTACGAAAATACAGTCATATTTTACATCTCTCAGTATAAATAGGAAGCGAATGGAAGAAATATACATAGTTTAGTTCGTTACCAGCCAAGAATGAGTTTGAATTTTACTCAAATCAAAATAGTGCTTTTAATAAATTGCAGGATGGTTCCGTGATTATATATAGAAGTAAAAGTACTTATAAAAGTTAATTTATAAACTTGATGAAACATATAATTGACATCGGTCAAAAACAATATTTTGGCGGTTATGGCCCAAAAATTCTATAAATTTCTAAATTTATTTCGGATTTCCGAAAAGTAGACTCTGTTGCAAGTATTAAAGATGTTTGGATTTTATTTGTTCAGTACCTTGTAGGGTATGAAAGGGTAGAATAACGCTTGGTAAATGTAGTGCTAAAAATGTTTTTTTGGCGTAGCGTACAAACATAAATGAACTATCTGGTCAGGGATTCGCCTCGTTTTTGTCGAAATGGATAGTCGGGTGAGCGTTGGGTCGGCGACCCCTTGTACTGCCCATTAGTGAATATTGACGACGGCCGATAGCGAACCTCGCCATTAGTCCAGCCCTGAACACCGCCTCTCGGCCCCCTCTCGCTAGTAGCTAATTTATAGCACATTCTTATTTACTGTCACTTTTAATGAACAACGCCGCCCCAGTTGGAATTAACAGATGAAAGACAACGTCCTCTGGAGTCCGTTAACCAAATTGTTGTAGTTAATAATAGGGCTGACTCGGGTTTCTAACCTTGGAACAATTTAGGGCGATTCGAACGGCGCTGATACTGACCCGCACTACTAGGCAATGGTGCGTGATTGCCTACACTTCGCGCCCGACCCAATTAACGCACTCATGCCGTGGAAACGAGATTTTAGACAAAATATTATTTATTCAATAATTTTTTGCGTAACATACTTGAAACGGTACTTTATTATCGGTGTTTCACCATTTTTTATGTTAATCGGAAAGAACATATATATCTATCGGTATCTTGTTATAAAAGTTGAAATATATAACTTGAAGGAAGTTTCAACATTTCGGTATTTCCGAGTTTATGATTTTAATTCATTCGCACATACTATTTTACAGTAAACGTTGAGCAATATGTATCAGTATGTAACAAGCGAATAACCTATTTTGTATGAACACAATGGAATACTACATAACGAAAGCCTTCTTCTTTGCCGCTATTCCGTCATTTTTCCTGCGTTTGGAACCACTTGAGCAAGCTCCGTCGGAAGGGTTTTGCCCTTCCGTTCTGGGGTCCTCTCGGGCGTTGTCCACTCCCGACGTTTCGGACACTTACCGGTTCCCCTAATCATCGGGGTCCTGATGAAAAATCCCGGAATAGCGGGGGGGCCCAATTAATTAGTTGGAACGAATTAGTATCGCGATTTCGCGATTAGTATCGGGCAGTCATAACGGTCAATTGTCTGCTCTCAACTCAACTCAATCATCTACTGTCCGTTCTACTGATTGTAGGACTTGTGCCGAGCGAGAATGTCAAGTAAGAGCCAGCCGGAGACAACAGGGGGAAACAACAACACGGGAACGGTCTCGGCCGCCGCCCAGAGGATCGCCAGCCTCTCTAGAGAAAGCGACAACAGCCCCTCCTCCAGATCAAGCACTTCTTCATGGTCGGTAGACAACCTATATTATAGACCGCCGATAGTCTCCGGAGTATGATCCGCGAAAAGTCAATCTTGTTTCTATTACATAACCGTTTTATTGCCACAACTGTAAAATACACTAAGTGTTCGCCTAGCTCTATTAACGAGTAGATAAAAATGGATGAGGCACCCGCCGGCGGTTTCCCCCTTTTTTAATGTTTTTCTATTTACCCGGTATATTTAAATCAAGCGGCCACTTCCTTTTCGGCCGTCTGTAAGGAACATTTGGGATGACGGGAGATAGTAGAGTTTTGGCCACAGGATTGGGATGATTCGGGAGTGAAATTTGTTGTATTTTTGTATGGCTAGGTGGCGGACAAACGGGACGGTAAGGTCTGCATGTAGAGTGAGGTTGCGGACATAGTGGGGTGCGTTGGTTATTTTGCTTATATTTTGGGCTGTAGGGTTTGAGTTTTGTTAACATTTGTTGGTTTGTTGGTTCACTACTCGACTGACCATGGCGAACCGGTCTGGTCTACGATCAGATCGGCGAGTAGAGACCGAACACGGCAGGAGTGATATTTCGGTCATATAATTATAATTATTTTTATGTTAATGAAATTAGTCGTCAAAACAGCTCTTTCCCGAGCAATAAATAACTATAAGATTTACGGATTGATGAGTAACAGTGTAGACGAATGGTGGTTAAGGTTTTTTTATTGATTCACCTTTCTATTAGTGACCCTGAAAGACGTTTTCAGTTTCATTGTCACCTCCCTGCCGAGGTCTAAGATCGGTATTACCATTGTTTAGTTTTGGAACATATTTCTCGGACATTTGATGCCGTCTCCCGGTGCATCATATAGGATCGATAAGCTCCTATAAAAATTACATCTCGACTGAATATACCTGGAAACAAAATTTTAAATTGTGTTCAAAAGTTCAAGAACATCAGAATTGACTAATTACTTTCGTTTAAGTTCGAGTTTAAATTCATCACCGTTCAGCTTTCAGTACAGTTCCCTATCATTGTCTGGTGAGGTTCGGCGAACTGCAAACGGATATAGCAAAGTAAGTTATTGTAAGTAACAAATATTGACGGCAATGAGAAAGTAAGTACACCTGTGTAATGTAACTAGAAAATATTTAAATAAAACTCGATGGGTTATAACTTGAAAAATAACGGCATCATAAGGCGTTCTAATTAATCCGATAATTAATTAATTCGCATTTAAGTTTCACTACAGTAAAATGATTTAAGTGATTTAAGGTTTCTAAGAGCGCGCAAGCAGTAAGATATTTAGCTAAAAGATATTAACGGATGTTTTATAAGATTTTGAATAATTATTTTTTGTTTATAACCCGCAGGAGTGAAGAACCGGCCCTCACTAACATGGACGCTTCCACCGGTCAAATGGTGTTGGTAAGTTTGAGTTAAATGTATGCCCGATCTCGAAGTTTCGGTCAGAATAAATTTCGGATTCTACATATTCTCCTATTTTCATATATCAGTATTGCTACTGTAATAAATTCTTTTGTTTTAAGTCTTATATGGACGAACATTTAAAGAACAAAGAGAGATTGGAAACAGAGTGGACTGCACTTTGCGCGTACGAAGCCGATCCTTGCGCTACCACTATTGCCCAAAGGGTAACCCTTTCAACATTTTTTATAACAATAAAACATTATTATCGATTTCTACGTTACCAGATAAATCCCATACGGTGCACTTTTGGGAACCTGCCTTCTATTCCCGCGGAATATAACTGTCGATATAATAATAAATGCGGTGATTTTACAGCCGGAGAATGAGAAGAAGAACCGCTACCCGAACGCATTGCCCTACGATCACGCCAGAGTTGTATTAAACGAACTGTCCAACCTCACAGGCTCAGACTACATAAACGCATCAACCATTGTGAGTAGATATAAGCCGATCTCATATGGACAGAATGGAGTTCTGGAATTTTGGAATGTCAAATATAAATGACATGTGCCTTGTATTCTAGAACACCCTAAAGAAGCAAAATTAAAAGTATATAATACCTTAATTCGTCCGTATATTTGAAAACTTCAAAATATAGATGAGGACCACGAGAGGTAGAAATGTTCGATATTCGCAGCATAACGGACGAATAAGTTTAAGATACCCGAGAGACATTTTTAGGTCCTCGAAGGTTCAGGAATAGCCTCACTCTTACGAACTTCTGTCCCCACTCGCTGGTCGGGTTGTACGTTAGGTTTCGCCCCGAAAATCGTAAAAATAATTTAAAAGACAGGTAATACTGTATATAATTGTAATTACCTGATATAATATTGTAACGGTATTGTGTTAATGTTTTTAGACTGACCACGACCCCCGGAACCCTGCGTACATCGTGACTCAGGGCCCGCTTCCACACACGGCGGCTGACCTCTGGCAGATGGTCTGGGAACAGGGCTGCGTCGTCATCGTTATGCTCACTAGGCTCATTGAAAACGACACCCAGATGTGCCACAGGTACTGGCCCGGGGAAGGATCCGAGCTATATCACATTTTTGAGGTATTACTTGGTTTTTATTTTGAATAATTTTATTGAACTCTGACAGTAATTAGTACTTCTTGTAGTTGATTCGGTCGCTTGGTTGCTAGTTCGTTCTTGTTTATTTATTGTACAATCTAACCCTTATGGTAATAGGTATTAACCTAACTTCCGACAGGTTCACTTGGTCAGCGAGCATATTTGGTGTGACGATTATTTGGTGAGGAGCTTCTATCTGAAGAACTTGAAGACCGGTGAGACGAGGACAGTCACGCAGTTCCACTTCCTATCCTGGCCCGACGGCGGAGTACCTGTATCCATCAAACCGCTTCTGGAATTTAGGAGGTTTTTTCTTTTTAAAATTTAAGATTAGAGTCGAAATCAAAATGTATAACGATATTAAATTTTACTATTCCGTAAATTTAAGGATTGTTTCGGTTAAGAATTTTGTTCTGTTTATAAAAAGAGTCACAGTCTAGCGTGTACACTGCTGCCAATTTTAATCTCGTTTTAATTTTAAATTAAATTTAATTTGCAATTCGGTCCGTCACTGGAGAATCCAAGTCCGAGTGCGACAGGTTTACGCCGTATCAGTTTAACCACCGACGGACCGAATAAATTCTTTCAATGGCAAATTGGAATTGATTTAAGAATAAAATAAACGGGGCAGCATGAGATGACTATACATTTTTGGGAACTGAGTATTCCTTGAAGAAAATTGATTTTCTCTTGTTTTAGGAAAGTAAACAAGTCATTCCGAGGACGTTCGTGCCCTATTGTTGTTCACTGCAGGTATAGAATTGGCCTTACTATCGAATTCGCTTTACTGGCTTTACTGGTTTTTATGTTGATATTTAGATTGGACTGAACAAAACGCAGGTCGTTACATATTCCGTTTGTGAATTGCAGCGACGGTGTCGGGCGGAGCGGAACCTACTGCCTTCTGGATATGGTGTTGAATAGAATTTCTAAGGGAGCCAAGGAGATAGACATAGCGGCAACTCTGGAACATGTCAGGGATCAGAGGGCTCACAGCGTCGCCACAAAACAACAATTCCAGACTGTCTTGGCAGCGGTACATGAAGAAGTTCAGGCCATACTCAGGCTTTTACCTCAACATCAACAACAACAACAACAGCAGCCGCAACAGCAACAACAGCAGTAGACCCGACCGACCAGGCTCTTATTCACTAGATCTATAATCGATATGCGTCTCGACTATATTTAAAAATTATGTCTTTGTCTTATTAACTGTCTCACGGCGGACGCGCCGCCCCGTCGGGCGTTCACCGAGTTCGAAACCTTTCTATTGTAGATGTAATACTCCACGCACTATGGTAGGGAAGAGAAAATAAGCGGTGAGAGAACATGCGATGAAATATTTATCACGATTATGTACCCGAACCCCGTTTGTTTATGCAAGTCGTTACCCCGGTCAAATGACCCCGGTCAAGAGGTCCGACCTGACACGTTGACAATCCGAATTTTTCTGCGAGCCGATTCGGAATAGGAATTTAAATGATGGAAAAAGATCGAGGAAAAAGCATATTCGAAATGAATAAAATTAATTCCAATTTATTTCGACCCATCCTTCGATACCGGAACTTTCTCCCAACCGGACCGGAATGGAAATTATATGTTAACGAGCGGAAATTCTCAAGTCCTCGATATGCACAGTTTGACAGAGCGATGTAAAAATTATAGGTTCACGATCCTGTTCAGCTGTTTACTCTGATTGACGATAGATTACTATATAACCCAATATTTAAAATTAGTAGGTAGCTATATAGTTAAGTTATTTTCCCATGTACATTTAAACATCGAGGGTATTAATATCCCCCAATATCGACTAGAGCTAAACCCGAAGGACCTAAAACATTTCATTCCAGCACTTTTCAAAAATTATTTATATAGATAATTTCTTACTTTGACAGCTAAATGAAGTAGAAAACTGCGGTCTTCGCTCATTTCGTTTGGACATTGTCTCTAAATGTTGTTTTCTCGCATTATCTACTATAAAACAGGGTGATTATTTTATTAGTAAATCGTGTTAAGCTTAACATTTTGCTTTAATTTAGCGAATTCATCTAGTTGTTTGTGGGAAGACGAGTTTACCCATATATGACGAGTAAACAGAGCAGTTCGGTCAGTAGCGTCCACTAGTCCTCGAAAGCGTCTTTACAGACGCCAATCATTTGAATGCAGATTATGAATTTTAAACTGTGAGGTCTGTCTTGTTGGTTCCTTTTCTGCATTGGGACGAAAGTAGGCACTGCCGGGCAATTTTATTTCTATTTAATTGGTCCAAAGACCGCCAGACAACGTATCCGGATATTAAGCGGTGCCCGTAGAACGAAATTCCTTCCCCAGTTGTAGTTTACTAAAGGAAAGAACACCGAATGTAGAGAACGACTAGCGTTGAATTAACGACGGATAGACGACACATCAGGAACTGCCGTCCAGATTTAACGATTTAGTTTTTAACACGTTATTTAAATACCAAGTAGAATCTGCACCAATAGAGTACGTTCAATTCTAGAAACCCTATCGGACGATTCCGTCCATCTCCGAGTACCTAGAAGTTATTTAGCGGATACCCGCTTTTTCCCGATGTAACCAATTCCTAGACAGGTTTCAGCTGTCCTCATTTTGTCTATCTTTTACTTTTTACCATTCCATTCGACTGGAAGGCAGCTCTAACCCATCCGGGAGGATTGGATCCCAGGTGTTTGTCTAATAATACGTTCCGGCACGGATACGAACTTCAATTAAATGCGTCATATTACCTGCAGTAGGAACAAGATTAGGACGGGTAAAATCGGACATGAATTGGAGTAGATGTAGAATCCGGAGACGCGGTCTGGCCGCCAGTCGCCATCTTTTTATATTTATAATAATTGAGCTCCAGCTATTCTTAGTGCTGCGCTCAGTACTGCGCTAGTAGAGCGCGGTCCTCCGCCAGTCGAAAATCAAAATGAAGTGGGCACAATTGAAACACTCTCTGATAGGATCTCCTACGGGACCGAGGGAATTCTCTACACCGGTTTCTTGTTCATTTCCTCAACAAGCCCTCCGTTCGGAGACTCGATAATACATTGAATTATAACTATTTACATAACTTGGCGGAAAAAAGCCAAGTCATTTTGAACGCGGAAGTGATGCGGTTAGTAATTATTGTTTGGCCGCGTCGAGTCGACTGGTAAGAGTTTAGCTTATTCCTTCAAAGAGTGTATTAATTTACCAATAATTATATAGGGTGTATAACTAGACTAAAAATGTAGGATTATATTACTATCTAGACATTATAGTTTGGCTGTTGTGTAGGACTCCGTCGAATGAAAGTTGGTTGTTTCTTGCACTTCCATATGGCCCAAAAATATATCAGTCGATGCCTACTGGCATTAAATATATTTACGTAATGTTCCAAAAAATTGTAGTCTTTCCGACAAACAATAACAGTTAAAATATTCGGTAATATTTTAATTATAATGAATTTTGTCTTATGATATTTATGCTCATTCTGGAACGTTCAGTGCCTAATTAAGAATATCGTTGGAAACTGTTATAGTCATGAAAGTGTTATGCGAATTTTTCCATTCCGGGTTGGTTTAGCTTTCTTTATTGAGGCCTATTATCGCTTATTTAGGTTGAACTTTTCATTCATTCCAATATAACAAATTCGAGGGAGGAGTCGGAAGAGGAGTCGGGTCCTATGTTGATATCTCCTTCTGGGAAGAAATACCGCACTGTTAGAATTACATAAATTAGTTATGGCGATGTATGGCAAATATTCTGGTTTATCATAATCTTAATAATATAACATCACTTTTAAATAGTGTAATATAGTGTTTACGTTCCTCGGTAATTAGCTTATTCGTATTTATGTAACTTAGTTACTTTTCTCTAAAATTGTTGTCGAATATATGTATTTATAACTGTTATCAATTCGAGGTATATAATTATAAAATGCACATATAAATAACTGTTTCTTTTTTAATCGTATTTTAAGTTCGATGATATGTTTTTATCCTTAAGTCACTAGGCAACTTGATTTCCTCTACCTCAGTAATAACAAAAACTATGAAAATGTTGTCAATTATGTGTAATCAAGTTCATAACGTGAGACAGATAGCGTGAAGTGGTGCTTGTAATATGTACAGATCCAATATTGTCGCGGACACTACTGCAAAAACAATATATTAAGTCTACACTCTTTGACAATTTAAAATAAACAGGGAACAAATTTACATTCGATGTGTTATTCCTGAAAGGAAGTATACGTTTCGAAGAGGTACCGGATAGTAATTTTTATAGCTAAAAAACAGAGACCGAGCTCTTCTTTGTAGCCAGAAAGATTTATGGCGGCCCAAATATATTAGGCTATTAGGTCTCGCACTCTATTGGATCTTGAAAATTATTTTCAATCGATCAAGCGAACCGAAGGTATCCTGAATTCTACCTAAATCAATTTTTTTCTATAGATTCTCTGGAATTGCAATATCAATTAATGATCAAGTTATGGGAAGCCGTGGCAAGGTTCCTGTTTTGAGTAAACGAGTATTTACTGAATAGCCATTATAAAAATAACGCAGTTGTGTCTTGGAGGTACTTGAAAAGTAAACGAATTGGCATTCAAAGTGGCGGGTTCGCCATTAAACGCCTCCGCCTCTGGCTACAGCGCTGAACACAGTTTCCAAAGTTTCTTTACATTTCTTGGTTATCCTTTTATCTCCTTTCGTACTTCAGAAATTAGAACGGGCGTCGGAAATGATCGCGTTTCGACCCGAGCTGGTCAAGTCGAATCTGAGATGTAGGAACATGATATAGGAACAACTGGCAACAGTGAAGACGAGCGACATCTGGTGAATGAGGGATACTTAAACTCAATAACAAAAATACACAGATATAATCTCGCATATATAAATACAAACACATACACACACACACACACACTAACAATGCACACGAAGACATTTTACAAGAAGAAGAAAAGGAGAAACGGAAGACTGAGAAACCCTTTATCAGAGTCTACTGTACCTGAGTTTTACAGGCATTCTCAGAACAAAAATCTGGCTCACAAATGTTATATTTTTAACTTTGGGAAGAAAAAATATTTAAAAAACATTTATATATAGATGAATAAATAAATATATATATATACGAAAAGAAAAGAGCTCTCGATCCAATTTAAATGTTGGGGTCTGTGCCAAACAGAGTAAGGAAAATGTTTTCGCCCTGGAGTAAAGTTATCTATTATTATCGTTATGATTATTGATTGTTAATTGTTAGTAGAATTAATTGTTAAGTGTTGTGCACTAGAATCGAAATTTGTACTTGTGTTCATATATCAGTTTTTCGTGCCCGTGCACATCAACAAGAATTCATGCACATAGGTTAAAACGTGGCACACTTTAATTTGAATTCTAATAGTAAAGCTTATAATTGTTTCGGGACCCCATAATAGGGTGTATCTGTAGACCGAGCGTAAGAAAATGAAGTATTACTCCGGGTGTTATTATAACTTTTAGCGTACTTATTATTCCCGATATCAATGCATTACTAAGAAACTATTTTTGTGTAAAGTTAAATGTTGTGTCACACAAATGCATGCATTTATCACAATTATATCCAAAATTGGAATATATATATATGTGTATGTATATGTATACGTATAAATTATATATATATATTTATTAGAAAAATAAAAGCAAATATATTATATCTATACGATTGTATTTTATGGAAAGAGATTTAATATTGCATTTGAATCAATAATTATGGCATATGAAGCTATATAATAAACGATACGATAGAAACTGTGTCCCTGTCTTCTTTCTTATATATATTCCTTGAGAAAAATTGTTTTTTCTCATAACGCTTACTATTTTCTGTTTTCTCTCGTTGATGTGATCCTATTTCATAACTGTTTGCGTCAGTACTACCTACAGTCACTACTATTTATGTATAAACTACGATGATTTAGTACGATTAATTTAGTTCCTGTGAAGGACTAGCATGCCCGACCGGAGTGAAGCCGATAGTGATGCCTCAGGGGAGGGCATTTGGCGACAGTCTGATATTCGAATATATGTGAAAAATTATCGGCGGTAAAAAAGTAACTTTCCGCAGCGCATAAATTATGAGATAACACCGTTGCCTTATCGTCCCGACGACATACGCGAATGTACTTATTCTAAGAGGCGATGTCTGGCGCTGCTTGTCGAAACATGGATTCACGGTGCGAAGAACTATTGAGAAAAATAGGCGAGGAACAAGGTTTGGGGAGGGACTGCGCTATAGAATGGAGGAAGGTAGATTTAGCCCGGGGCACGAATTTTCATGGGCGCATCTTCAGAGTCAGTCTAACGAGCGAGCACAAACTGTTCACCCTCATCGTTAAGTGTTCCGCGGGGAACGAATTAATTAGAGAATTGCAGAGGCAAAAGGACATGTTTAGAAACGAAGTGCACTTCTACGAGAACATAGCCCCTACCCTCGGAACACAACTGAACCTCCCAAAATATTACGGGAGCTGTCTAAGCGATGGGGAGGAATTTATTGTACTGCAGGAAATGGCCGGCTACGAACTGAAGGATATAAGGGAAGGTCTTGACGTGGAGCATTGTAAGGCCGCGCTGAGAGAAGTCTCCCGGCTGCACAGTGCTTCGCTAGAGCTGAAAGCCAGACACCGGAGTCTATTCGCCGATCTCTCAATTAATCTTAAAGAGCCCATGTTCACTGGTGAGAAGGGAGGAAAGGGCAAGGAGATTTTTGAGAAAGTAGTGCTCGATACCATTAGAGAAGCCGAAAAATGTACTAGGAATCAGATCGACCCCGTATACACACACCGCCTCCTCGGCATGATATCGACTGCATTCCGAGATCTAGAAGAGAGTGTACAGTCTTGCAGAGTTGTAGAATGGGCGGTTTTCACCCACGGTGATATCTGGAACAACAATATACTTTTTAAATACGACAGGATGGTAAACAGTTCCATTGTTACACTAAATCATCGCATTTCTATAAGAGTAACTAAAATAATTTAAGAGCGCGTCTTATTTTTTTCAACTTAATTTCTTGTTATTGACTATTTAAAAATAGTATATTTCTTAATATAAAGATTCAGATGATTTGGAACTGTTTTCGTTGATCTAATGCCAAAGACTTTCTAGAGATTCGTTTTCATAGGATAAAATATAATTTTAATAAAATTAAAATTCTAACTTAAGAATTATATTTTCGTTAAGGCTGACCCATAATTAAAAGTAAATCACTATGTCTGCAGGGCAATGTGGAGAAGGCTTGTTTACTGGATTGGCAAATGTGTCGTGTAGGTTGCCCCATGCAAGATTTCTGGCAGCTATTGACGTGTTCGATGGTTAGTCACAAAGATTGGCCTTCTCTTGCAAACTACTATGTATCCCTGGTGCCGGAACTTCCGCAGTACGTAATTCAAGACAAGCTATCTGCACTGTACGGGCTATATATGGCCATGATTATATTGCCATTCGCATGTATTTCTAATCCACCCATAATAGAAGACTTCAATTCGATTATTGAAAACAAATCATCCAGTCGGGGACTGAGCATTGCAGAGAGGGAGCCACGTCTCAAAAAGCGATTAATATCAATAATAGAAGGCATATTTGAAAAATCGCCCCTAACATTAAGTATCAAATGAACTGTACAAATGCATAACAACATTAAATAAAAGCAACAAACATTGAATGTGTTCTTATGTTACTTCCTTCTGAATACATTGACAAGATCGGGATAGTATCCTTATTTATCTTAACCCGCTAAATCGGCTCTTTTTCTTCTTCCCTGGTTGCCGTCAGGCTCATATCCACAATCGTCGGTGTTCTCACGAAAATGGCGTGGATTTAACAAAAACTCGCTCTAGTAAAATGACTAATGGACCTAACTTCCAGGATACTGACACTACAACTTACTGGGCACGTTATTTGCTGCCTCAATTGTAACAACTAAGTTGCCTTTTATACCTTAGTTGTGTAATCATCTGAAGGCTGATTTTGACACCTGGATATTATAGCGAAACCGCTATATCTCAATATTGATGATTCGATAAAATGTTAACAAAACAGCTACTTGCAAAGTCAGTTAACTTTCTTGGTTGAATTTAATACTGTAAATACAGGGTTAAAGGAATAAGAGAATGAAATGATTATTAAAGCTGTTTTTATTATACAATATTACTATATTTACTGAATATTTACAGAGTGAAAGATATGCAAGAAAGTCAAATATTTCAAACAGGACCAGTAAGGGAAGTTAGTATAATTTCTTATACTTGTTTGTATGCAACTGTACTGCCCTCATGCATTGCTAGTGTTTTACATGACAACTAAATGCTGCAATTATATATTTAATGAAGCAAGATCAACTGATTTTGAATACAGAACAGAATTTCGACCTAAAAACATTTCAAGTAGCTATTATCAAATTGTAACAAACAAAGAACAAAATAAATTGTATTGCCAATAAATTTCTTTACACATATATTGCTTAATGAAGTACTGGCAAGCTATTTAAATATATTTGGAAACAATACAAATTGTACATATTTTGATTATTACATGTAAAAAAATAAATAACATTAACACCCCAATTTTAATACTATAACATAAAATTTGAGTCCAAATGCCATTTATAAAATCTAGATCCTTTAGAAAAGGCTATAAGAATAGAATCTAAAAATGTCTAAACAAATTAAAGTAATTTTAAGTCATCCATAGTCATTCAGTGTTCAATTGTAAAAACAATAAAAATCAGAAATTATAATGGCGCTTAAGATGGACATAATAATTTAAAAAGTTCATTGGGGTTTACTTATGACCCAGATATATTTTAGCTACTAAGTCTTTTGCAAAAATTCAATATATTAAAATGATTCTAATGATAATACACAATTAAACACCAATGGTTGATTTTTGTATTTGTACTTCTAAATCTGTTTGTTGGCCTGTGTCCTATTTTAATTTGATCCGTTTGAAGTGGTAACATGATACAAATAAGTCAACTAACAGAAATAAATGATTGCATCAACCAGCATGGTGAAATGAGTCCCTATGATATAAAGTATATATACAAATTTTTAATGGTATGTCAAATAAGAAAAAATGCTGTTGTTCACACATAATCCCAACATTTCTGTAAATTAATGCAAACAATTGCACATTTATAACATAGGAACAAATCTTAAAGATTAATGATTTTCCTTTATACAATTATAGTCACTCACAAAACCACACAAAACATGAGAGAATAAAAAAAAAGCTCAGCAGATATTTTAACATAGTCATGTGAAAATAAACATTGGGATTCCTGTTTTTATAATGCATTTAAAATGTTCATTTGGAATTTTTTAAGCTCACACACTAATTGTTTTCACAAATACTGAAGCAAATTCAAAATAATAGCAATAATTATATTATTTGTGATGTATATTTTAAATCAACATATTACAAAAAGATACCTCGTTGATATGATTTCAAACTACCTTTCATATGTTTTTAATATTACATCACTACCTATTAACTATAAACTAAATAAGTAGAATAATTCAAATGGAACTCTCAATAAAAATATTTTTCAGTTTGTTAAAAATAAGATCACAAAATTTACTTAATTTTAATCACTTTATTTTTTCAGTGATGAAACTTCATTGTGGACTTATTCTACTCATTAATTAATTTTTCACCTAAAAGAAATATGTTTACAAATAATAAAAACAAATGTTCCTGTGTGTGTATATAAAACTTTCTAATGTTACATTGAATTCTTGCTAAGTCGAATAATACAATGGGACACTAAAAAAATAGGAGGATGAGGGATAATATTCACTATTATTCACATGACAAAAAAATGAAGTAACACTGAGATCATCTGTGGGATACCAGATTTAATGAATATTTCATGATTAGAGCAAAAATGTATAAGGCGATAGTGACTTATTAAAAAAATGCAATCTAATAATAAATATATTTTTTAACAAAATAAGAAATTTACTTAATAAATATCAACAAACCAGGAATACTTATGCAAATTTATAATTAAAAACTGGGAGGCATGTCTATTTTGTCTCCTGTATTAAAAATATTACTTGGACTAAATAATGGTTTAATGAATCGTGAATGGGTCATGTATTCTGAAGAAGAAAATATTCTACATTTCAACTATTTAAAACAAAAGAAAATGTTTCATTACAGGTTAGCATTTAATAAGTCACGAGCTCCCTCTAATAATAGCACAAAATTAAGAAGAGAACACATTTTTTCCAGTTCTGTAATTGTTTATTTGTTTTTTATAGTTCAAGGGGATCTTAAGTTCTGTAACTACCTTCATATCATTAAAAAAAATAAAGATATTAAGTTTTCAATAGTTAAGACAGCCAAAACAGACTGCTTCTAGGATATATTTGTCACCAAACAGTAAGAACATATGTACAACTGTAACAGCTTTTGATAGTTCAAATAGAAAACTCAATCACGTGGACAGGGGCAACAACCAGATGAGAAATCATGCTATATAGGTACCCAGTCGATTCCTTAATATTATAATTATCTAAAAAATATACAATATCGCTATGTAATATAATTATGATGCTGTTTAGATCATCCATAATTTACATATAATACAATTTACACCTTTTTATGAATTACCAATATATAACATTACAAACATAACATTTTTTTTTAATTCAGCGCCTACTTAATATTTATATTAGGCCTTGTGTTACCATTCAACAACACTAATACTGGTCATCTAAAAAATGTTCTAAATACTGATTTTATATACATACACACACACACACACACATACACATACATATATATATATATATATATATATATATATATATATATATATATATATATATGTATATATATACATACACACACACATATCAGTTTATATGCAGAAATAAATAGTGCTCAAAAGTGCATACTTGATTTCATAACAAAAACATACACAGAACCATCATAACCATAGCTAAACTTCATAGCCAACTAGTTTGACTCAGTATAGTTTATGTAAAATATGTGTTCACTCTTAAAACTGAAACAAAGTTGCACACATCAGCACCAAATTAATTATAAATCTTAATAATAAATATATATTTATATTTATACTATCATTACTTTGTTAAATCACAGAAACGTTTTGACCCTTACCTTAGCACATAAGAAAAAACAGTTGTCTATAAAACATCAACAGTATGGCTAAGTTTCCCTAATATTACCTATGTATAGTAATCTTTCGTGTATAAACTTCAAACTACATTTTCCTATTTCAGTCATTGGTCAGCATGTGCCATTTTGCTTGAATAAATTAAAAAAACATCCTAATAAAGTATTGAGCTATTTTGACCTTTTGTGGGTATAACACAGATGGCCTAAAAAATTAATAAATAAAAATATTTATAGTTTTACACTGTGATTACTTCCTATTAAAATAAAGTTCATACAATCCTGGAGATCAACTCCAGCAATTTTTTTCTACCGCACTGCATAATTCACTACACAATCTTTTGGACTAGCATATCTGAAATTGTCATAAATAATCAATTGGGACATAATACATTAAAACTAAGATAAAAAATATCGTTAGGCATAATATCAGGTTGTATTGCTATTTATATTTTTTATGTTTTTTTATGAAAGAGAAAATATTTATTCAAAATGTGGCACTTGTTAAAATGAAAAATACAACAATCCTTGCGTGCAGCAGATTGATCTGTTGCCAGAACGTCAATTTATGAATCCCATATGCTCTGCCCCGTGGTCAATATCACAACAAAAATTGAAAGAATAAGAAAGAGAGATGAGGAAAAAACAGTAGCATAATGGGAACAGGAACCTAGAACAATGGCCACAGGTCTTATGTTATTACACCAAGGTCATGAAGAGCTTAATAACTCAGTCTAGTACTTGGTGATGAAAACAAATCAAGTATTTACGACTTGTAGTCTAGAAGAGCAGATAGAATAACTTAATCAATACTTAATCGTAGTAGTAGTAATAATAGTTAAAGAGAGGTAACTAGTGGTCACTGCTTATTGTTTTTGGCGAGGTTGTGTGATGCCCAATTCAGCGATGTTTTCCATGAACTTTGAAGGGCTTCATCAAATTTTGCCTTGAAATGTGTCAAAGCATCCTCCTCAGACAGTTCAAGAACCTATCAAAGTAGTATTATGATTACTGTATTTGTACATTTTTAGGTATATGCAAGTTACCTATGAATGCTAATGAATGCTCTACACAACTTAGTTTTTCTACCACAACCTTGCACCCTTTTTCCAGGCACTAAAAATCTTCAAAACTATCCAATGAGTTTATATCAATTAAAGCCAATATATTAGTGCTTCAATAAGTATAATATTTTCCAAATAAAACAATAATGTCACATTCAGATTGTAACTAAATTTACAGTTAATAATTTCATGTAGGCACAATATTCCTATCATAAAACTAAATTTTCAACACCAAAGTGGAAAATTTGTAAAACTAGTTGAATGCCACCACAATTTAAATTGACACAGTAAGCCCTGTCATATCCAAGATGAAAATTAAGGAGAAATAAGGTGGTAATAACATTCTCAAAGATGTTTTATCAATACTTGAGTTTGATATTAAACCTACAGCTCATGACAACACAATGACAAAGTTCTTTAAGAATTGGTGTGGACAGAATGAATTTATTGCTAGGTATTTTAAATATTTAGCAGTACATACTAAAGTCTCCCTGAGATAATTAAGATCGGCTTCTGAACTAAGTTCTGGAAGTCCTGTTGAAATCATCATAGCGAACAATGAAAGTATTAACCCTCCATGCCTCCTTAGAATCAAGAAAGCCTGAAATTATAAAATTAAGTGTTTCAATATTTTTGTTTGAGTCATTAAATTATTTAAAATTAAATAAATCATTACTGTCCTAAATTACCTGTTCACAGCGTTTTTGGAATATTTGGAACTCAAGGCCTGATTCTTTCTTAGTCTGTCCTTTGTTGATGACATGCACAAAATCATGAGTCAAAACAAATGGTACACGCTCCCTTCGAAACCCAAATTTTTCTTTAAAGTGTCCCAGTATGTGTCCAAAATCGATGTGAAATAACTGTAAACCAATTCGAATCTATATACACTAATTAACATAAACTTCAAAAATTGGTTTAAAATAGAAATATCCAAATTACAATAAATTAAAACAACATTCTCATTCACAATTCCAAGTTTCTATACCTGATTTTCATTTCCACAGACTGTTTAAGATTTTAAGTTATAAAAAAGCAAAATGAATCTTCGGACATGTTTATTATTCTTTAAAACTATTCAACAAGCTACTGACTGTTGACTATAGATTTTGCAGATCCAAGTTAATGAATATGAAGCCTCATCAAAAAAATTATTATATTCTTTAATTATATGAAGAAATTAATTATATTATTTATCTGAATGTCAAAATAAATAATACACCAATATCTCCATGATATGTTACATGTAACTAAAACTCAATAACTCTACATTAATGGTTCAAAGTTCTGAAGACATTTAGATAATGGTGTTACCTAATATTTAAATACATACACACAATTTCTGACATGTAAATATCACACGCATATACAAATACCTGACCAGTCCTCTTGACCATGATATTGTCTGAATGTCTATCAGCTATTCCGAGAACATAAGTTGCCACACAGTAACCAGCACAAGAAGAAGTAAATTCTTCTATAGCTTTATTCAAACTTCCCTCTGTTGTGTTATGATCTTTCAACCAAGCTATTGTAAATACAAGCATTATAAGATATGCAAGGATAAAACATGTATATTAGGATATAGATATTATCAGCTCATACAAATAACACGAGAAAATTATATAATAATTATACAAGTCATATGCATAGGGAAACTTTGTTATTATTATATTACCTAGAAGAGAGCCCTTGCGGAATGCTGAGGTAGCTGAGAACATGCCTTTTTCTTTTTGTATATTTGCTATTGTCTCAGCATTTAAAACAACTTCAATTAAACCAACTCTGTTATCTGTTGAAATGCATCCATAAGGGTTCATCCTGGGATAAAAGGAAGAAAATTAAATGTATTTCTCACTTTGGATTATAAATTTTAATTGGTGCTTTATTATAAAATTATGATTTATAGAATAATTTAAGTTAAACTTCACAAATTACATACATAAATTACATTCAAAATATTGGCTACATTAGATGGTTTTTCTTCTTAGATGGCTTTTCAATACTATATTTCATATTTTAATAAAAAAGCCATGCAAATCAAATTACCTCAAATCAAGTCCCTCATTTTTCCAAAGTTGGTCCATAATCTTTATCATCTGTAATGTCAGCATGTCTTGCCTCAGATCATCACCATTTTTGAAAATCAAATACACATCATCACCATAAAGATCATCATTTTCCAACACAATCCATAAAGGACGCATTTTACTATCCATCACCCGACATTTTTCTAACCTAATGCAGTGAAGAAACATTCAATAAGTATATTTATTTATAATGCTTAAAGTAAATAACAGTAATATTGCAGTCCAAACATAAATTGATAACTTCCACAAATAAATTTAACAATAAAAATAGCAAAATGTTAAGGTTTTTTATTATCGTGACATTTAAATTTAAGGTATATAAAAGTTTGTATAGATTATTGTATTATACAACAAATAACTAAGATACAAACATACAAAAAATCTATCAATTTTAGCTTAGAGATCAATGAAGACTTGGAAAATTTTGATTTTTTTTAAGGATATCAGCTGTTATATCAACTAGCCTTAGAAATCACCGAGTGCAGTTGTAATGCTACACAGCTTAAATAACGCACTTTTAATCATATGAACAAATTTTGCAGGACTTACAGCTAAAACACAACTATTTTTGTATTGAAAAATAAAATCTTCTCTACTTTACAAGAACTGAAGACTACACCCTTAAAACCCAACAAATGAAAAAGTTAGTTAACTGAACAGTTTTAGGTTGATACTTGTTTCCTTAATAGTTTACAATTCTACAAAGTGTAGAGCATGATTTAACTCAATATTTCAATGTTGAGTTAAACCAAACCTAAATAAATAATACTAAACTGGCATTATCTAAATAGGATACGAAAATTCTATTCCTAATTGAGATTATAAGGATGTAAATATAAATATGCAAACAAAGATATAATATTAAAATAAAATATTTTGAGATCTCAAAAACTATACAGATCAAATAATCATGAAATTAAGAAATAATATCTGGCATTTTATATCTGATAATATAAGGATAGCCTAACAGCACTTAAATGAAAATAAATACTTCAAACTTCAACTAATGTAAAATTCAAGTATTTATATAACAATAATTCTAATTATACATATGTAAATGGTAATACAATTACCTGACTGTCTTACACCTGTAGCTTGGATCAAGAGGGTTAAGAAGACCTGAAACAGCTTCAAGAATATGCTGTTCACCTAGTGTCTCCTGGAGACATTGTCTGGCCTTGTCTTTATCCCTCCTTTGCCTCACAAGATCAGATGTGGTCCTTAGTTTAGTCATAAATGCGACCTGTCTCCCAAGAGCCTTCATGTGCTCTTGTGATCCTCGACAGTACCCTTCAAGCATCAGACCAAATCTCACCCATACTGAAGCAACATGCATTTCCGACCTGAAAAATAATAAATTCTTATATACATTTTGCAACTTCATTACATTGTGCAATTCAATAATTTCATACGTATAATTTAACATAATGACAAAAATGTACATTACTCCAAATTCTTGTCTGTATATAAATTGCTTTTTTCAACAGCTGTGTTCCTTACAGCTAATTTAAATAAAAATAAGAACTAATAAATAAGTACACTATTTGCTGATGAATTTTTATGAGATACTATAATTGTAACCATGAACAATTTACATTGGCATATCACTGTAAGACTTATTAATTTACTTTTACAGCATTTCTGTCTCTACATGCCCATTTGGTCCTCACTAAACAGGTTTCAGCTTTTCACCAAATAATTTGAAAATAATATTATGTAGTACAGTATGGACTGTAACACTGCACTGATATGTTACTATTTTACTGATAGAAAGCTACTGAAAATAACTAAAATATAAATCTGTTGTAGCTTAGAACCAAAGAGGAATGATCATAAGGGTGAATAACAAACTTCAATATCACACGTGATTATTTTAATAGTTTGATACAGGGGATGAAAAATATTTATTTTTACTAATTTCATAAAACTTTTAATACCTTTTTACAATATATTATTAAAACTGGCTTATGCTCTAATATACACCCATTTTACAGGCTTACCGAAGATGCCAAAAAAGGAAATGCCCAATTTTCTGATTGTTCAATGCTCTCCTTAATAAAAATTCAACGAGATCACAATGTAAGTAGGATTCATGTTTAAGGGCTTGTACTAACTGAAGCAGGAACAATGATAAGCTATCATCTCTACAAAATTAGAACAAGTAATTAGTTTTTACTGATTAAAATAGTTGTAAATTAGAATGATAATATAACAAAAAAAAATATTCTTCTAATATGTACTTACGATACTTTTGACAGACATTTGACAGCAAAGCTCCTAACAGCTTGATCTGCATAAGCATAGTCAAGAAGTTCTAAAGCTATTTCTGGTGGTAACAATGGCCATTTTGACAGTAAGGCCATAGCTTCACTTACCTGATACATTAAATTCATTTAACAAAAACATCAAAAGTTCAAACTAACAATATAGTTATAATAAATAAGCAAAAATGATCACAATAAAATATAGAATACAGGGGTATAATTTAATGAAGCAAAAACCTCAATGTAACTTGAATATATCAACAGTAAGTTCTCAATATACACAATGAACATTATAGACATATGTCCAAACAAAAAACAAGTTTATCAGAGCTTAAGCGATTAATCTCATCACAGAAATTTTTTTTCTAGTCTACATTACTATTTTGTACACATCTTTTGATTTATATAAAGAAAATCTTAAAAGTAATGATATCTCTGATGGAGATATATTTTTATTGATATGGCAAAGTGTTGTGTGAGTTTTGCCATATACCATCCATTACATTATTGTTCCATAAGTTCTACCAATTACAAAAAATAAATCAAACAGGAAATATTTAAGTAATCAACCTAAACCCAAAATACCTCAAGACATTGCACTTGGGACAGTCTATTGAAATAGTAATAGAATCCGTGCTTCAAATTGTAGGTACTGAAGCCTTTGTCCACCAACAAATATTTTGGGGGCTCCAATATTTAGAAGTAGTTTGGGCAATAATTTTGTATGCTTGAGGAAAAGTGAATAATCTAAATATAACTCATTAATTACATTTAAAGGATGAGTAGCCAATATAACAAGACAATTTTAATTTGGTAATAATTCTCAATATAAAAATTGTTTAAAATACTTCACCTCATTGTGATCATTCCATTCAACACAATCAAGTAATTTTGGAAGCAAAGCTGGACCCTGCCTTAACAATTCATAACGCTGTGACCACAAAGCCTTACGCTCTTGTTCATGTAAATCATGCATAGGATCCCTTCCAACTAAAGTTCTGCAAATATAAACATATTTTAAAAGATTAGAATATTTTAGTGTATAACAAAAGAAATCTCAGCAACTGTTAATAGTATTAATATAAATCTAGGTGTAATATGTTATAGCATACTTTATATTTTCTATAACAGCTCTTGAAGGAACTGGCCTAGGAGCTCCAGCATCATTTTCTTTACTGTGCTCCAAAACTTTTTCCATTGATGGATATATTACAGTATGTTCTGCATGATACCTTAATAAAATACAACTTTAATTAACATATACAAAAATGAAGATGAAATGAAGGTTAATAATTACTTTATTTTGTCACAAATATTATATTAGTTAGTGTTGCACTAACATAACCCAAAAGTATAATAAAACATCCACAGCAGATAAAATTACAAACACTCAACTTGAAACTTATTCAATAACATATCACTGTTAAAATGAATATAGCTTCAATTTTTGCAATTCTAAACTCAATTTACTGAGTAAAATTTAAATAACTTTTAATGAAAACCAATAATGTAATCTAGAAGCTTTGATTAAAAATGATGACAAATATATATATATATATATATATATATATATATATATATATATATATATACTTTTATTGTATGTGTTTCAACATTGTTTAGAGTGAATAAACTAAATGAGTTTTGCAATAAATGTCATTAGCCATTTGTCATTTATTTCATCAGTTATTGTCGAACTGTGTATCTATTGGTAGGATAAAATATAGCAGTAATACATGAAGATTATTTTAATGAATTGAATTCTTCTTGTAGGCCAAAAGGTACTCTATAATTGTAACTAACTTGTGAAATTTAATTGTGAGGGCTGCAGAATGGTCAACATTTGGATTTGAAACAACTGTCCCCAATGCATGCAAAATGTCATCATTTTGTGTATCTTCAGCATAAGTCCACATATACAAAGTCATTGCCCCTGTTTTTAACTGGTTCTTGAAATCATAAACTGTTGTATTAACCCATCCCATGGGATTTATGTACAATTCCTGTAAGCAGTCATAATTTATTAACAATTTTATATAACATACTACAAAAATGTTTATTATTTTTAGTTATAAAGTTATAACCTTTTTTATTACTGCTTTTGATTATTGTTCACGTGTCTAAATATTAAGATATATGTCCTGAATGTGCTTAATAGGAATGATTAAATAGCCACCAAATTAATAAAAAATAAAAAAAAATTCACAACATACTTCAACTTATATTTGAATTTAACATCAACTATTTAACTCAAAATATCATCAATATCTCTAGGTGTACTAGATACAATAATTAATTGTGGATATCAGTAGACTAGGTTATTATTTATCAACTTATTGCTTTCCTATTTAACTTATTTATTTCTCAATTAACTGCAGTCTAATTAACCTGTTTTGAATCCTTCATTTTTTTGGAGCGAACACCTCTTGCTGATTTTGATATTTCATATACAACAAAACACAATCTTGCCATTCGTGGTATATTACACACTTTAATATCAAACTGCAAATCTTCATCCCACTGTGCTTCTCCTTCTTTACTTACTTGCCTTTCAATTGTTTTCTGTGGTTCACAAAGTACTTTGCCACCATGAAACAGACCAGCCTGAACACACACCTGAAAAATATAATTTCATACTGTTAATAATAATATAATTGTTAATTATTTGTACCAATAAATAAAGGACATGATCTAAACCTAGTTGTAATCTATCTCTTAACTACCACAGCCTAAAAATCCATGGTACAGACTTTTTGTCTGCAGTCAGAATCAAACCTGTACCATTAGAAGGCTGAATCTGTATATGTTACTATCACAAAAATAAATACATATGTGTATGTACGCCATACAATGTATCTGGGTGCATTTTTGTGTATATATACATATATGTGTGTGTTCAATTAATTTGAAATAATGGGTTGTTTAAATCCTAAATAATTAAATATTTAGCAAAAGATCTATAGACAATAATAATATATAAATAGACAATACATAAAAGATGAAATTCTGCATTCTGAAAGTTTGAATGTAATAATGGTTATCACTCTTGCATTTTTGCCTCCCTTGATCTCTTTGGTCTTAAGCCAGACCGGTTTTGGCTTCTCACCAGCAGTATCCCTTAAATAATATAATGAAGAGCTTAAAACTCGTTACAGCCGATATACACAGGTACCTCATTAGATTGCTGACACAATTCAATTAACTAGCAAAAACCTCAACTGGTCTAGTTTACCCCAAACCCCTAAACAAATAGTTTAAATTAATACAAAATACTAATAGTATACCAATGTGTGGATATCAGAGAAACTAGTTATAATTAGACATTGCCCAAATTTAGCTAAGAAACAATAGCACCAAAGGAAAGAAAAATATTTTCATCAAGTATATCACGGGTACAAACATAGAGAGTATTACTTGACTATACATGGTAATGGGAAGAACATTTTGTATTCAATAGAAAATATGAAAAAACCTTTTACTTAAAGTTTTGTTATAATAAAGGGTTAATTTCAGTAAGGCTCTAACATTTTAGTTTTGCAACTTGGAATTAAAACTAATCACTCTTACTTTATTCCTTTGTCATAGTGTTAAATAAACTTCAATACCAACTAGGGTTTCCACATGATTTGGTCTTGAAATAAAACAATTTTATAAAGGACAAGAAAAGTTACTATATGTTCATGGAATATTACATTTTGAAAATATTCCCTACAGGGAAATCATATTTAAATATAAAATCACACTTACTTCAACAGTTCTAGTGGCATCACAATTAAGTCTACAGATAGCTGATACTTGAACAGCAAACAGATCATGAATGTTCCATGAGCTGACCATTTTGCCTTTCTTTCTGAGAGTGAGAGTTGAAAATGAAGTTCCTCGAGTTGTTCTTTTCATATCATCTCCACTATCTGGACTATCATAAACATTTTCAGTGTCCACTAAAAAAATGCATTTCAGAATCATAAAATCAGCAAATAATTATTAATAAAATATACAGATTGTGCATTGAAAATATATTCACACTTTAAGATATGATTTTAATATATACTTACATGGAATTGAATGTATACTAACAACAATCAATGTTGGATGTATATCATTTGAAA
Organism: Lethocerus indicus; assembly: GCA_019843655.1. NCBI lineage: Eukaryota > Metazoa > Arthropoda > Insecta > Hemiptera > Belostomatidae > Lethocerus > Lethocerus indicus. The sequence continues at coordinate 10,107,560 of JACDQD010000004.1, forward strand.
GGGAATCTTGAATATACATAAACTGAACAAGAGGATAGTCTCCTACAAGATACTCCTCTTGACTTCTTACTTTTAGCACAAAGTCTGAAACTCGTTCACCTTTAGTTTGATGAGTCATTGCTTTCTTGTTTAATACTATTTCCATTAGTTGCAGAGGCGTAGTACTGTGTGCAACACTAAATTTAAATGTCGACTGAAATGTTAAAACAAAACTAATAACAAGAGTGAATATTATCAATGCAAGAATACACATAATGTAAATTAGTTCTACCAAGAAAAAGCTTTGGCACAAATTAAGTAATGAAATATAAAAGATAAATATTAAGATCAAAGATATTAAAAAGTTTTAATTGTAGACCTTATTAATCAATATTTTGGGTTGCATACACTCAACTATATTTATATTGTCCTGTAAATTGGTATAAAGATTAAACATATTCCAATTCTGAGATGGGAACCAAAACCAAAAATACCCTAACAATAAAGCATGTATTAATTTTCCACGCTAAAGTGATGCATTTTAAAATCAAATAATGTTAGTAATAAAAAACCATAATGTTATTTGGTAGTACCAACTAACAGATTAACAAAGTAAACAAGTAAAAAAATGAAATATTAAAGATGGAGACAGTGTACAATATTACTTGAACTCATTTGATACTCTCAATACAAACATGGAAACAATACATTGGACATTGTACAAAATTTTACAATATTCAATTCAGTAATAAAACAATACAACATAACATACATCTAAATTTTGAAATTTTATAAAAAGGTAAAGATTTCCATCTTTCAGGCGAGATGATACAGTAGGTGGTATATTTGTAGTTGGAGCAATCCTTGGCGGAAACTGGCAGTATAACCTTTCAATCCAAGCTTTAGTCTGCCTTGCTCTTGAAACTTCATCGGCTAAGTTTTTCATCTTCCACCGGAAATAGTTAACCTCTGGATTTTTGAGTGCATCAAACTCATGCAAACCTAAAAATAAATAGCATATACTAAACTATTCTTAAGTATTAATAATTAAATATTATATTATTAATTATTATCATTACATATTACTCAGAAAAAAAACTCAAATATAGATCAATAACGAAGTAGTCATATTACCAATATGAGATAACCAAATCCATCACAATAATCTTTAAATTAATAAGTCATTAATAAATTATATTGATATTATCAATGGAACATTATGTATATCATAAAGGTTTTTAATTGGCCATGAAATGTTAATCCTAAACTCGAGAAGCAGGAAAACCAACAATTATAACAGTGTAGGGGGGAATTCCTAAATAAAATATGTCAAGATGATTTATTTCATTATTTGATTAATGTAAATATAAACCAAAACAACAGGAAAACACACATGACTGGACAAACAAGTGGATGCATTAATCACAACTGATAACAATTAAAACTTCCACTATGATTCATCACAAGAGGAAAAAACAAATTACTAAATAAATAATAAATTGTTATTACAGAAATAATAATTATTTTGAAGGAAGTGTAGCAGAAAAATAACATAATTATCTGGATACTACTAGTTACATAAATGAAATCCAATTAAGATAAACAAATATTTTCAGAAAAAAAATGGAGAAGAATTACACTGAATGAAGTCAATACTCTTTAAACATAAATTGATTAATTGTTAAAATAACTCTGGATTCTCAACCCCTCTAAACACACTCGAAATAAACTTTTGTAAACAAAAACAAGAAGTAAAACTAATACCCTTAATAACAATACATTCTATTTTGTTGGTGATCGCACAACCAATCACTATTTTTGAATTTTAAAAAAGTTTAAATTGTTCTGAAAACAAATAATAGTACAACATATTTAACTTTTTAAATTTTAAATTATATATTACAATATGAAACTACAAGAGTAATTTTTAATGATTATTTATAGCCAAGTGCATACATGTACGAAAATATGTGAATGGGAACATATTGCCATAAATTATTAATGGTTGGCATCTACTCAAAATACTGTTTGACAATTCTGTATGTACATGTTATTGTCTGTCCTTCTATACGACGATCTATATTTCATTTTTAATTTTGCTAGTCTTGTAAGATGTATTTCTTTGTATTTATTGTGCTGTCAGAGTTCTTAAAAATCATGAATTACCTTTTCCAATAAGATGGCTGATATGTGCATTTAGAATTTTTTCTGCTTTGTCACCTTTCCGTTCAATTAATTTAAGTACTGCAACAAATGGCCTGACATCACAAAGTCTCCTTGTTTCATCAAGGAGTTCTTCTGTTTCTGCCATGCTGTTGATACATGAGAATACATATGAGGAGGAATCATGCAAAGTTCCATGTAATGGGAACTTGCTTGCCTCCTCCCAAAGGTCCTGAAATAATAAAAATGAATACAAATAATACAATAACTATTACCAATCTATATATTTCTCTGTGTGTATAATATTTCATTGTCTCATATGTTAGGTTATTAAATCCAATATATAACAGAAATGAATACAACGGAAATAAATTCGTTACAAAAATATAACATAATAATTGTTGTACCTCTTTAATTTCTTGAAGTGTGGCATTTTTGTTGACCTCAATTGGTATAAAAACACCATTTGGCATAAGACAACTTAGCTCAACCAATTGTTCAGAAGAATGAAGAGTCCAATAATCGTGAGCATAAGTACTGGGGATATGCACCATTATTTCATCTCATTTCAAACTCTAAAACCAATATAATGGAATATAAGTACCAAATCACTCCCAATAAAGAAAATTGACAAATAATTATCCATAAATGAAAAATATTTTTAAACTTTGTTAGTTAAAACTGAAGGAGATAAGAGGCAACAACTTATCAATTCACACAATTTAAAGCAATCCTTTAAAAAAACACTGACCATTAGTGAATTCGTTTTAAAATAATTACACTGTGTGAGATTCAAAATTATTAATAGAATTGAACCCAGGGGGTAGAACAACTTTAAGAATCCAACTGTCACCTTATTTACACTCAGTTATTATAAGAAGTTCAATTACGACCAATTCATTAGGCAACAAGAAAGTTACAACTTGTTTTGATATTATTAACATCGGAAATTGCACTTAACTGATGTCAACAAATGAAGTAGGACTGCACCTAACCTACTGTGGTACGTTTATAAAGATTATAACGACAACTGATTCATACATAACTCATTAAGAACTATTGCACTAACAAAAAACAGCACTATATTAATGAGGATACAAATACTTAGACTTAACCAATGACTCATTCAAGAAGTTTGAAATACAAACAGTAAGCCTTTTAAAAATACTGTCAAAACACAAAAGCTAAGATATTGGTATGACGCCAACTCACTTCATTCGAAAACAGATTGTTACTTCATTAATTCCAAACTTCACTTTCGTAATCAAAATCAAAACATCTTACCTATTAAACAAAACCTTTAATATTCGTTACAAACATAAAGAGAATGACAAGTGGGAAGCCATTTTCCTTTTAAAGTTTACGTTGTATTCAAGTTATATGTTCACTTAAAAAAGTGGTTTAATCCATGATTAAACGCATTATTGGTTGCAACTTCTCAAAATATTGTCTTAATCATACAACAAACTTCGATATTAAAAAATTATATACCTTCTTCGGTAACAAGAAAATGGAAATTAAGATTCAAACCAGACCCCGCTCTGACGTCATTTCCGTGGAGTAAGGTACATCGAAAACGTGTTTACGGTGTTTTGGTCAGTATTGTGGTCAGCTTTCGTGTCGTTTTATGTCCTATAAAGATTGGTTTGTGTAAAATAAAGTGTGTGTAATTTTTACTATAGTTGCTTTGCTTCATTTACGTACTTTATTTAATTTGACGAGTTTTCATTTTTCTTTAATTAAATGGAGCCTACTCGGTTCGTTCATTCCGTTAAGGTTCCTCGCTTTTATAAATCTGCTGCTTCAGTAATTCGCAGAGTTAAAGAAGAAGGGCGCAGTCCGAAAAATTTAATTTTTAATTCAGGACGTTCATTTGTAAGTGATTACTGGTTTTCACGAGCTTGTGAAAGTTTTATAATTGTCAGTTAAATATTAGCTGTAAGGGGTCATGTATTTAGAATTTGTTTCCCTTTTTATTGATTAAGATTTGTTATTATTTTATTGGAGCAATCAAAAGTTTATTTAGCCAACAAGTCAGTATATACATTTGTACTTTGTATTTGTACATTCAGTACAACAGTAGAAACTTAATTTCATTTCAGTGTATTGGTCCTAAATATGGGTAATTTAAAACAAGTATTAAACAGAGTTTCAAAAATTTGCCTTTTGTAAATCCTTAAACCTGCATGTGGTTGTAACAGTAACCACATATAATAATTTGCATATATAGTTATATATAGGCATATATAGTTGTTTTTTGATATTTTTGAGACATACATATAAAAAATTCTATTACTTGACCCACTGTTGCTACATTATTATTCTAGTACTTTTTTGATGTTGTTTATTTGTAAAACATTCATTTATACGTACAATTTCAGAATTTTAAACGACTTTATGGGTTAATTTTGAAAGCTTTGACAAATTATGAAACATTGGATATTTTATTAAACAAGTCTCAATTATTAAAAAAAGAAGAACGGCTTGATCCTTGGCTTGCACGCATTCTCATTTCGGAAATATTATGGGGGAAAAAAAGGTTACCAGGGAATAGTAAACCAATCACAACTATTTGTAATTACCATGAGAAATTCCTGAAGATTCTCAAAGATGTTCCTGAACCAGAAAATGAAGGTAAATCATTTTTTTTTTTATTTCCTTGTTTCAGACGGGAGTGGAGTGAGGTTTATAACTGAAGTGAAAATTCATTGTTGGTTTATAACAATGTCATCACCAATCAGTGTACTTGGAACACTCCTTCTTTTCAGTATTGCTATGTTTTCACTCCCGTTTATTGTGTTCTACAGTGTCCGAAAGTTACTTCTAGATTATAATATCACCGGTTTTACAAACACAGTTTGGTCAGTTGTGATGGCAGTAATTACTGTCCAAATAATAATTGTGTTGTATGTAATAAAAGCATGTAAAGAGAAAGATACTGTAGAAAACATAGGAGAAAAGTCTGTCGATGCAGTTAATAAGAGAGACTAATTTTATAGTAAATGTATGTTATATAATCGTAATTTTAGCATGATTGTTCATTGAAATGTAGCATTTAACATTCCATCAAATTTATTTAGTTGAAATATTAGACAAATATGAAAATATATTTATGTAAACAAAAATGAGAATTTTTTCTTAACCCATGTCCTCAGTCATTTAAAATAAATGATAATATTAATTTAAAATAATATAATGTGATCTTACCAGTTGTTTAAAAAAAAGTTTGTATATTGTTACATTCACTGCTCTCAACATTTAATTTATAAAATCTGCAGCAATCCAGAAAAGAATATTTGTTCGAGTCAATACTTTGAAGATAACAGTAAAAGAAGTTATAAATGAATTCACAAATGAAGGATGGAATTTGCTTCCTACTCCAGAAAAGTATGATGATTTCATGAATGAAATTATGGAGTTGGAGGCAGGGTCATTTATGCAGGACTGGCATATTTCTGAAATCCTTGTCTTCCCACCAAAGTCTATGATACATGACCATGTTCTTCATACTTCTGGGTCAATTGTTATCCATGATAAGGTATATTACACATATTTTTTATACGAAGGATATTGTTCTTATTATCTAAATGTTGTTGTAAGTTTATTTCTGAAAAAATGATTTGTTGTGTAGGCTAGTTGTTTAGTAGTACCTGCATTGGCTCCTCCTCCTGGTAGTGTTGTTCTTGATATGTGTGCTGCTCCAGGCATGAAAACGGCTCACTGTGCTGCAATGATGAAAAATAAGGGGTATCCTATATTTTCTATAATTGATAACTTTATGCATTTAGTATATTTCCTTATAAAGAAATGTATTAATTTTTGTTATTTTTCCTCTTATTACAAGTTTATATTTATTTACAGAAAAATCTATGCAGTAGAAAAGAACAAAGCCCGATATAAAGTGCTAGAGGAAACGGTTAAGAAACTGAATTGCTCTTGTGTAGAAACTTTTCATGAAGATGCACTGAAACTTGATGTAAAAAAATTTGAAGATGTGGAATATATTATAATTGATGCACCATGTTCAGGATCAGGTATTATATTTTTAGTATAATTTCTGATATTAGATTAACATCCAATTATAATATTATAACTAAACATTGTAACATTATTATAACTAAACATTATTGTAGGTATGGTGGGTCGTTATGATTATGGTGTTAAAACAACAGATAAGAAACGTCTGGAACGTCTTCGTGGCCTTCAATGCCTATTGTTGAAAAGTGCGATGAAAAATTTTCCATCAGTAAAGAGAATAATTTATTCAACTTGTTCTTCCCATGAAGAGGAAAATGAAGGTGTCATAGAAGATGTTTTAGCCTCTGTAGCAAGTGAAGAATTTGAGCTTGTAAAGTGTAGTGCCTTGGAAAAAAGAAATATACATTTTGGAAATGATAATTACAACTTTTCAAACAAATGTTACCGTTTGGATCTAAAGGCACATCAAACAAATGACTTTTTTATTGCAATGTTTAAAAGAAAGGAGGATAATGATGCTGAAAAGGAAAATGGGATATGTGACAGTAGAGAAATTAAAAATAGAAAAAGGACTAAGGAAATGAGAACTAAGAAAAAATTAAATCAATTGAATAAAGATGCAGAATCGACATTGGATTCTGCTGAAAATGAGGATGACAATACTTCAGCAATGAAGAGTATGGTTGAAAAGAAAAAGAAGAAAAAACACTCTTCATTTAATGAAGGTTCAGAACTAGAAATGAAGGATGTTGAAGATTCATCAATAATAACTGATAAAAATAGTCACAATGCTGATAAAGTGAAGAAAAAAAAACTGAAGGCTAACAAAATGAAACTTTAAGGCTTCTTGCTATTATTGAAGGAAAGTAAAATGTTAATAGCCGGTTATTAACTATACAATAAAAACTTATTGTATGATTTTTCAAGGTGAAGTCTGAAGCTATATGATGTTTTAAGAGATTATTGAGATTGTTTGGCATAAATTCTAATTGATAATTGAATTTGAATTGATTTATTATGAATTATTGATTTTTCAAAACCATCAAAAATATATTTTTTAAACTATGGATCTTATTTTTGAAATAAAGACATAGTTCGCTACTTGCTGCTGATATTACTTCTGATTTTTTTTTCAAGACAACTTCTGTTTATAGGTTAAAACTGAATTGTAAGAAAATAACCCCTAAATTAACGTCATATCAGTTTAATTCCACTTCAGTACTTTTGTATACCATAACAACATGTTTTTTGTGATAAAACTGTATAGATAATTGGTATTTCAAGTTATTTGTATTATTCTAGATCAAGAGCACACAATGCACCTTCTTAAATTAATGCTAAAATCTAACCATTAATTTCTTTTAAAATGAACTTTGATAGTATGTTATCCAGAAAATTTATGGATGAAAAGAAGAATTTACAGTAAGAATTATATTTTTGTTTACTTATTTTTCAAATCATAAATTAGTAGTCTACTAAATTGACTAGGATGCAAATATTTATAATGGTACAATAAGATTAGTAGAACTAGAAAATTAGTTTTTTATTGATAATGCACAATATACTATGAAGGAAAATTAAAGGTATTGATAATCAAGTTGGTTTTTTATACAATTTTTGGTTCAAAATTTTATAGTACATAAATTTGACTCTCCAAAATATTATTCTTGATCTGATAGTAGTAAATACATTTCTCTTCAATAGTAATTAAATTATATCCAGTATTGCTACTAGAGTTGTATAACTAATACTAATAGAACTATTACTTTTAAAACAATTTTGTGTCAATTTCAAAGTAGTACATTTTAATTAATTTTTATTCAAATTATTTGAATAATTCAGTTTAGAATTTCAAAACATTCTTAAATTCTATACAACAAAGAATAAAATCAGTGTGCATATGGCCAATTAAATAAAATTATGCTCCTATTCCTATTTCCTATACCTAATATGATTAAAAACATTAAGGGCCTAATGTATTTCATATAGGGCTTAGGAGGGAAATTATTTTATGAAGGCTGGTTTTTAGAACCATATCAAGATATTCTGTTTCAAGTAATGGCCTCCCCGTTATGTGACATATTGTAGAATATATAATAACCGCCCGTTTCGACTTCTCGCCGTGGACAGTAGAATTCTCAGTAACTTGCTCAAGTGCAGACCGTGGTTGGTTATCTTTACAGCTACAAATATATTTCAGAAAATATTTTTAGAGATATCGCGAATCCCCGCCGATCTCTTAAATTAGGATTCTTCTGTTCCGGATTTATTAGCAACGTTTTAAATATAAATAAGTGGGAGAATGTTTAAAAACATCGTTTTTATCCAAAACGGTTTGGAACTACTCTTGTATTAACCATTTTATTGTACGTATGAAAATCGAACAGTCACCGAGGTGACTGGTGCGTGTAGTGTACTTCGAATACACGTGTACGGCGTTAAGTTTGTTTTTCATCTTGAGTCCAGCGACTTTGCCTGGGAAGTAGAACACGCTAGGGTGCGTTTAAACGTGACGCCACCGTCCCTCCACCACCACAGGTCGCTTATCCATGGGCCACCCCACCAACTGAACCTTCTGACTTTTTTCTTTATTTTTTAGCAATCTTAATATATGCATCTATCGGCCCATTTCCGGCCGTTTTAAAAGGCCCTTAGTAATTTGGCTTTTGGATAGACTCCTCACACACAGGGTCAAAACAAATTGCACAGAAATATAAAAGTAGTTTCGAGTAGAACTGCAGTTGACCGACGTTTTTTTTTGGGAGGTTGGAAGCTGAAATTTTCGAATCTGTTCCGAGTGAATAACGCCCAAAGGTTTACGGAGAAAATAATGTATTCAAATTACATATATTGACCTAATAAAATATTACCGTATCGTGAAAGGATCTCTCCAATTTGAAAATCTGTCATCAATTCATTTATGCCCACAGCGCAGATATAATTAAACATCATTCTACACCCGGCGTTTCATTTGCAAGAGGGAGTCTATAAATAAACTTATTAAATTTAATTTATTTTGCGCGTAAATAATAATTATTTTCAAAATTAAATTCTATTTAGTACTTTATATATATATATATATATATATATATATATATATATATATATATATATATATATATATATATACACACACATCTACGGGGTTACGTGCTTCATGATTTGCTGTAGGGTGAATTAAAATTACAAAACAGTGGTAGAGTCCCACCTATCGCTGAATACAAAGAAGAATTAGAGTCTACCTTACACGAAAAACTCCATGGGGTGTATCTGTATTTTATTAAAGATAACATTTATATTATTAATCATATTTCACATTGTGACCTAAATTGTTGGCTGCACTGCTAATTGTTGAATCGCATGCCATCAATTCGAGGGTACAAAGAATTTTAAGTTCCTTTGTAATATTTGGGAATTTTGATAGGGCGTGATAGACAATGAGAGATTGTATCACCGAACAGGGCCAGGTTAGGCGGTAATAAATGATTTAAACCCGATGTCGCGAATACATTTTTAGATTTCAAAGTGATTTATAGCTATAGAGGGTTCGGTGAAGGGAGTCAAGGATAAACTTCGCGTCACATACAGATTAGAGTCATAAATTCTGTTTATTTAGTAATTTCAATTTGATACTCTTATTCCCAGTTACGTGTTTGTTTCTTTAACTGTTATGTTTGGTAGGAACATAATATTATTCTTCGCAATCGGTTTTAAGTAAACAATTATATGATAATACGTTAAAAGTGAATTATAACTGGCAATAAATTTAAATATTAAGAATCATCTGTACTACATGAAATCCTTATGAAGTTGATTAGGTGAATATGTTATATATTTTAATGAAATCATATTTTTAATAATATTTGTATGTATCGAAATATAATTAAATTGTAGTAATTTCTTTACTAAACGGAAACGGAAGTATTAATTCTTGTGTAATATTTGAAATATATTACAAATGAATATTTAAAGTACTGAAAACCGTTTTACCTGATTTGGACTTCTGTAAACCTTAATACAGTTTGTTTTTTAATATGTTTGAATTAAAACAGTTGCGAAATAATTTTTTAGTACTAATTATAATACGAATTGGTAACAAATCAAAAATAATTATTTAAGCTTGTGAAAATAATAAGAATAATTAAGCAACTTTTTTGTCTGCGTTTTTCTAGCGAAAGTATGCCAGTGGCCGCTTAATTAGGCTTTTACAAATTTACACTGAAGTCCAGATCACTTTCGCTGAAAAAAAAAAATAAAATTTTGTAGGCTCAGTTATAGGTATCTGTTATAGGAAGATTGAAGAATATCTGGTTAAAGTCGTTTGTTAAAGGTAAATTATTAAACAACCTTACCAATGTGGATGCTAGATTTTTTTAAACCTGTATTTCTAGTAATATAAGCGGTAGATTGGTTTATAATTATTTTTTTCGGTTTGGTATATGTTAACTGCCTATGAACAGAAGGTACAGCCACAAGACGCAGGCTGTATTTCTGGGGTTGAGAAATATTCTATAGAGGAAAGGGTTGGGGGTGGGGTTGGTTGGTTTCTGGGTGGGTGAAGTGGGAGGGTGGGTGGAGCCTCCCACCCCCAGGAGATTGTTACGCGGTTTTGAAAACCCGTTCTGACTCTCACTCTCTGAGCCGACGCCGACAGAGCGTCACTATTTTCACTTTTGACTCAGCTGGCTTCGGACTCGTTCATTCACTCGTCTAGACAACATTACAACGGCCAGATAAACTGACAACGATGAGGTACCGGCATTTCATTATTTATTTGTCTTTTTCTAAACATTTTCCTTCACTTTCCGAAACTTATAAAATGTATTAAGTATTCCGCTCGAAAAACTGACAAAGGCAATGTATACCGTCAGTAGTACTTAATACTGGTTAATACGGTATTCATCGATGATTTACATTTTGAGTAAATTGTTGGTTTATACCTTATGATTTCGATGAAACTTATTGGAAACACTCGGTGACATTCCTAGTTGCGTATGGGCAGCAATAAAATAAATATTCGTATAGAATCTTACAAACTTCTGCCAACACATTATTTTCTTCCAAGTATTCTGACGGAATACATGTTTCTTATTATTCTAGACACAATTCCATGGAGAAAAATGCTTATTGATGTTTCCACGAATGAAACTTTTCAATGAACATTATGGTTTTGATCATATTAGATTGTAGACTGAGGAGTGTGTCCCACCTTTACGACTTGAACGCCTTCATTAGTCCGAACGAAAATCGCAGGAGTTTCTTCCTCATAGCGATGAAAAGTTACTTGGACTCATCAATCGATCTGTCCCGAAATCTAATCAGACCTTGACCCCATATTATTGATGGCAAATTTAAATTAGGTATCGAACAGTGGCGAGGTTATGATATGATGTCAGATCTTTGATTAATTCGCCGAAAATGTTTGGGATCCTTTTCTTCGGTCCTCTTAATTCCAAAGTAGATTTTCGGCATTTTGGTTTTCCTCTAAAGTAGACTGCAATGATTTTATATAATAATTGGATATGACGATTCGGAGATTATTCGAGGGCATAATTTCTTTTAACCTTTGGAAGTAAAAATCAAGAACTTTTGCTTAATTAGCCTTAACAAAAATGGAAACTGCTACGCGAAAAGATTTATTTTTTACATGGCGTGCAGTCAATAGGCTTATATTTATTTGTAAGAGGTTTAAGATTTGAAAATTCATTTTAAAAACTTAGTAGAGCCTTGGTTATTTTAATATTATGTTGAATTTACATTGACCCTTTTCTACCGACTAATTATTTTAATTGCCGATTTATCTAAACCTTGGTGAATCCCAATTTTATTCAGAAAATGTATTCTTCGTTATATAGTATTTATTTAGTTCATTTATCATACTCTAACGCGGATTTATATAATAAAGGATTGTTATAAATGCGAATACTGTGTCCCTAGTAAATGCGGAACTAAAAGATAGTTCCTTGAACTTAAGAGTAAGTCTAGACTTTCGCGTGGATACTATCATGATTGGATTATTAGTGGTGTAAATAATCGTGATTTAAATAAAATACGACGAAAAAATCGCCGAGAGAAATCGAATGTTATAACGCCATATTTAGCCACGGGAGTTGTTCTTATAGCCTCAATTACATCACTCCCCCTTAAATGTTTTGAGCAAAATGAATACCTACTTTTTTCTCATTTAGCCGTTCATTCATTGTGAAATGACTTATACTAGAAATTTATCAGTAGGAATAAAAAGGCGTAATATAGGACCATAGAATGCTGACCCATCTCATATCATTTGTGATACGGTTCTTCTCCCAAGTAACTTTTTACCATATTTGGTTCCATTTAATTAAGTCCAGTAAAATTCATTTGGTAAATATACTTTGACTTTCAAACCGCAAGAATTGAAAACTTGAATACATTTCAATATTTTAGGTTTATAAGTTTAAGTATAAATAGTTTATTCACAAGTGTACTTCAATAAAATATTTACGATTTAAGTAATAAGTAAACTTGTTCCTTAAAAAACTCATAGCATACCCTTTTCTAAAAGAACAAGACAAACGTGTTATATTTTTTCTATTACTTCTTACTACTAACTGAGGAAATCAGCGTCAATTTCCACATTGATTGTTTCCTCGATATTGTCATCACGCCAATAAGGAAAAGCTCCGCAAATACAGTCCCTTTCCTGTAACTACTGCTATGAAATCAAAGTATTAAAACAAATAAAATGGAATAAAAAACTCGCGTTACAAGTGAGATGTCACGTAACCCGACACCATTGGGCAATTACCGCTATAATTTCTCAGCATGACTTATTACAATGGTCCCTTACTGAATATACTCGCGGAAAATTTAGTTGTAGCATCTGTTTCTTGAAATATATTACCACACTAACTTGTTTATTATAGCGATATTTCTTCAAACTGAAAAATACTCCGTACGGTCAGGTGTAAATTGAGCGGTTGTATTAAATTATACATTGAATATTTATTTGGTTTTTGTAATAAGTTCCATCATAATAAAAATCTGTTGAATGGTACTTGTTCAAAAAAAGAAACAAATACCGGAGGCAATTGCATACTATCCATTAAGTTCAAAATTTCATAATTCTAAAAGAAAAGAACAATACCAAATACGAATAAAAAGTTTCCATGATTATTAAACTGATAAGAAAAAATGAATAGACGTTAATATGTTAAAAATATTATAATGAATTCCTTTCGATTCGAGAGTGACGGTCGGCATAAGGGACTTCTATTTTTCAACCTTCAAATAGTCCCACCAGGTCTTAACCATATTATAGTACAGAAGCCCATAAAGATCGTTCACTGGAGAAGTCCCAGTGGCTGAATGCCTCAATCTAATTCCTCAACGTTCAATGGTTATTTTAGGAAACAATCTGAAACCTTGAGATGGAGTAAAATCGTAATAAAATAATAGGGGACATCGTAGGGATAAAGAACAGATAAGACCAAACAGAAAAATCTATATCCTACTGTCACCAGAAAAAAATGCCTTACATTCCTGATTAACGGCAACTAGTTTGAACCTGAACTCAGAAATTCAATTGTATCAAGATATAAAGCTTTTATTGGTCTGCTTTTGCTTTCGGGCATTTTCAAGCCCCTTCTGTGCCAATCATCGGATTCATATTTCATAATCATCCTTGTGGAAAGGCGGTCGATTTCAATCGGTGGAGTAAATATCGGTGCAACTCTTTCTCGACTCCAATTTAAACGACCTGCCCGATTCTAGGTCAGAGCTAACCTCAATCCGTTTGACATTGCGACAAGAGAACGATAATAAACCAAAGGTATTACGCGATTTCAAATTATTAAATACAATAGCCTCCACTGGGCGACGTTGCACCAAAAAAGAAAATTCAATAGATAAACTTAATTGAATTAACTATCATATAATCGAAAAATAAAATATTTTATTTATCGATTTTATATACTTTATACAGTGTGAGTCTCAAATAGATGAAAACAGTTCATTGTATTTCCATTGCTAGCTGCCAGCGACGTTGTCTCTTATCAAAGAGTGCATCTTACTATTTAATAAGATCATCAAATATAAAACTTGTTTTTGAGTTATTATGTCTGTCGAAAAACACTAGGTGGTAAATTTGCAGATGGTCGATCCGAAGGATAAAATAATCGTAGTTGTTTTTACAACACCTATAAACACCTATAACGTTGAAAGGAAATGTTGTTATAGACACAGAATTTTCTGTACCATCAAATAAAAGTAATAAAATATTTCTTTATAAAATAAAATATTTTTTTTTAGTTGTGCTTAGAAACAAATATTCTTTTTTACTTAGAGCATACATCAGGGGACTATGTCCAACTGCTTTTCTCTTTGCTTATTGAAATGTTTGGAGAGAATCGCTGAATTCGTTTCCCAGGCCCAGCGATCTTGACATTTAACATCAGTTTTTCAACAAACTCGCAGCGGTATAGATACTTTTATATATTGGTCCAAGAGTTCTTTGGATTGAGTTTTCTTGCTGCCGCTGTTTGATACATTGTACGGTGACTCTGTTCGTGCGAGCAAAATAGTTTTCCGGCCGGGGAAATAGTCCGACCATTCCTCTTGGGGACAAAACCGGTGGAGTCCATTTGTTTCTCGGGAAACATCCAAGAGCGTTTACCCCTCGTTATCCTCTTTCCGGCTTTGCGGCTCTCTCAGGTGGCCGGCGAGTCTTATGACCTAAATGCGGTAATTTTTTTTCAGTCCCTCCGTAGAAATTACCATTTGTAGAAGGGGTCGGGATTTACGAGTTCCGGTCACGCGTCGGAGTTCTCTTTTTTCGTAAGGAAATTTCCAGTATTTTTTATTTTCCCGCGTTTTTGATTTTGCCAGATATAAAGATATTCTTCGTCACCGACTAAAGGAAGCCGTCTGGAGTTACAATACCAAATTATAGTAAGCCCGATACGATAAATCTGTCTTATATTATTACTTACAATTATACACGTAATCAAACTAAACGCTGTTAAATATTTTATATGTTCTTCGTTGTTTATTTTTTTAAATACCAAACTATCTTTGTTATAAAACGCTGTTACAGCAAGTAGTAGCACTTAAAGTGAAAACCTGAATTAATTATCCAAAATTTCGCCGACAAGCTGAACCGTGTCGGAACGAATATTTTAAGAAACATATTTGCATCCATACAAGGTGACTTCATAGGTGATATAAGGTGAGATTACAGGTTGGTACGGATGTGTATATTGCTCGGATTCAACAATAGATCAATCGGGATCTGCCTTAGTGGGAAAAAATGCAATAGGCGGTGCAAACCTTCGCCAGGATGACGCCTCAGTCAACGTTTCAATTGTTGTATATTGCAAACTATACGCGGTTACAATTTTCTGGAAAATACTTAGAACGTTATCGCAAATAGCCGTCGTCATTTTATTATTTTGCCCTTAAATGGGCTATTTTTGCCAAATTGTGACCCGGCTTAATCTAAGTTATGGCCCAATTAACAATTGCATTACATCGAGTTAATGTTATGATAGAGGAGAAAGAGCTTAATTACCGTTCTGCCCTCTTTTTTTTTTATTATTAAACTATATTTGACACAAGGTTTTGCTGTAGCTTTATACCTGCGAGGTTAATTGTTCGCCATGGTGGGGGGAGGGTTGGGCCGTTAATGATGAAAATATGACGTGACCCGTAGGCTCTTCTGGTTGTTGCTAGACCCGATGGGCTCGTTAAATTATTATTATATTGACGAATGCATAATTAATAAGGGTATTAACTGGGGTCTTAATTGGCGGTGGATGACTGGCGCCTGCGACCTTACCACTAGGCTCAATTGACCCCAGTCGGGCTCTGGGAAAACTGCTGCCCTAGTCATACTTGTTCGATCACTACTGAGATTTTATTCCCACCCTTATTTGGACCTGAACTGGACTAGACTTGGACTAGATGAGGAGGCTTTACCTCCTCCCCACCGCCAGTAATATCTCGATGGCTTCTTAAGCGGTTGACCCGACCTGTCACTACACACTGTTATTTCTACTATGACTACTGCTGAGCATTTTTCACATGGGTTTCACAAATTATCAGATTATAAATGTCTGGTCATGAACATTATATTGAATCATGAAGTAAGTATATAATAGTTAATATAATATATTTCTAGTTATAATACAGATAATATCAGTTCGTAGTATTAACGCTTTATTTCATTCTGGTTCATTGTTGTCAACAAGAAATAAAAACTCCATCGTCCGAGAAATTTCGACATTGCTGTCAGGACGTGGCCCCCCTGTTTGACTCTAATAATAATCTCGGTTTGAAAAGTGTTTAAATTTATAATGAAAATAAGCCTGCGATTGCTAAGTCTCAGCGGTATAAGAGGTAGAACAGTTTATATGCCGTCTCTCCACCGTGAATGAGCCTTCATTTGAATAAAATCGAATTTTCATTTTGACAGCCACCATTTGCCGAATATTAATAATGTTCAAAGAAAATCTCGGTATTTACAATACTACCTGACTGTTAAATATTTCCCAGAATGTCATTTACAGTTTTCTTATGCTGTCTGGGCTTAGTTAACTCGGTTTTCCATTGAAATAATTTTGTTTTAATTTTAAAACCAAGTTGATTCCAGATGGGAAAGTATAAAAGAATGAGCGTTATTACATTTTGATTAAATCCACTATCATGTTTGCCTCCGAAATAGGAGTGATCACTGTTAAAAAAAATGTTTAAATATTTATTTTATCCACCGAAAAATACCCCTTTCACTTTACCTGCTTAGAAATGGGTTTGGGAAAAATAGAAAACGGAGGTCTAAAAACATTAAAACAAAATATTAGAGTTAAAGAAAAATTTGTTGTTGCACTCGTGCGATTTCCCAATTTCACTCAGCTCTTTCGTTAGTAATTGCCTGTGGTGCCGATTCACCAACCGTAATGCGCAAGAACCACAATATATTACTATATATTGGATTACTCCTGATGGCGCTGAACCAACCAACTGGACAAGAACGCGAGTCCCTCGCGGCTTATTCCTCTTCAAACATCCAGGACCGCTGGAAAGCAATCTTCCTACCTAAAGTGTGCCTTAATTTATTGTGTATAGAATTTAAAATGTAGGAAAATTTAAAACGTAGCGAGCCCAAAATGGCTTCGGAAATTAGCACCGGGTACTTCGTGATAGGTTGATAATAATAAGCGGTGAGGCGTTAGGTGATTCAGTTTAGGCCACGGCCCTGACATACAATCGGCTTTAATATTCATGACCATAAATCCATAAGCTGGATGCCCCAGTGTCCTCATTAAAATCAAGGTCCTCTCCCGGCCCTCTCAACAACTCTCCGCCCCATTACAAATCTATCCGAAAATTATGAACGGTTTTTCATTTTCAATTCCGAAATGATCCTATCGGTTGTTATTTGTCGCGCTATCGTTCAAACACTGACGGTTGAGGAAAGGAGGAAAGGGTCGTTATATTAGCTCCAGATTGGAACACTAATTTTTAAAATGTATTTTTATTATGTCGTCAAATCGAGGCTAATTCCATAATTAAAGGTGAAATGCTGACAACACTATGTAAATATACTTGTGTTTCAATTATGTTATTTTTAGTTCTAGATAACTTTTAAGAAGTACAGACACTTAGTTCACATTCGGCACATTAACTCGAAAATAATTGCATTAATTTCTAATCAGTGGGTTATACCTACTATGAATGTGACTACTACATACACAAGTTGCTTTTTTCATGCAGAGAATATATATTAGCCCTCATATATCGTACATACGACTGCAGATCAATGTTTCGAGTACATTAAGATACTACGCGCAACGCTTACAAGTGTCGCGGGTTAGTATTAAACGCGCCGTATTCCATTTATTTGTATTCTATTTATCTCAATTGTGCTGGCGATACAATAGAATCAAGCCAGAATGAAGAGTTCTACACGATGTACCAGAGGACAACAAGTTATTTCCACAATATCTATTCCCTTGGATATAGAAATTCATTTCTACATGGGACAGCTGTAATATAAATACACTTCGAGTTTTGATATGTTATGTCCGGTTCATAGGGATTTTACAATAGAATAACATTGTTAATCTGATTAAACGTTGAATTGCATACTTCGAACAGTTGACAAATCTGTTTCAAACATTTTTTTAAATATCATTATTAAAAAATATAAAAAATAAT
This sequence comes from Lethocerus indicus, assembly GCA_019843655.1. Lineage (NCBI taxonomy): Eukaryota > Metazoa > Arthropoda > Insecta > Hemiptera > Belostomatidae > Lethocerus > Lethocerus indicus. The sequence continues at coordinate 10,125,872 of JACDQD010000004.1, forward strand.
TTAAAAATAAAATGATTATGGTAGATTGTGAAACACTGTATTGTAATAATTCCATTACGTTCAAATTAGCCTTAATACAATACAGATATTAAGGCTATTGTAATAGCCTTACAATATTGCAAATTTTATTATGTCTTGACGCGAAGTAGTTTGAGCATTTATTCGACGTCAACCCGACGACCGTCTGGATTTGAAAGCGTAAAATTCAATTTGTAAATGCACTCGACGTATTAATTAGCCAAGAGTCGGATTTCTGCGGTGCCACATTAATCAGGGAAGGTGGAAAGAACGCTTATTAAAGGGACGTGTGACGGTCCCATCTGATATTGTGAACAACTTTCCACCCCGTCGAGAGCTACCTCCTATTTGACTTTCTAAACGAAAAGAAGCAACACGTAAACCGAGACGGCCGACCCCATTTAGAATTGTTACACCTTTTGTAATAAGTTCGTGCGCACAGTTTTATATTCCCGTCTTAAGAGATATAGAAAAACAATATAATTGGCCTTCTTAAGTAGATTTAATGGTTTATTTGTTTTTTAATAACAAATGACAAAAACGAGTATTGTACAATATTTTTTATTTACCGATATACATTTCAGTAAAGGATCCCGAAATACCGGAATATTTCAAAATTTAGAATTGCTCCCTGAAACTTGCCCTTTGCTAGAGTATCTATTATTCCACTCAATTACTATAGACCAAATTAATTTTGGTACAACTACGTGGAATTACACAAATTTAAACATTTCTAAAATATACTGAATTCTCGTGTATAGCAGTAAGTTCCATTTAAAAGGAGTTCATAAATTTTTTATTTAAGAAGAATTTACAAAACGACCCGACCATTATTTATTTAGAGGTATGCTAAGTTCGAAAAAAAGGCGAACCAACTGAACGACTCCTGATAAAAGTGAAAAAGGAAAATTAATGATGATCCGTAAATGTCAGTTGAAAGAAATTATGCCAGTTCACTTGTTGGAACAGATTTTTTTATTTTAGGTTTAAATTAATAAAATACTTGCGTGAAAAATATCGCGATATGAGAAAAAGCAATATGCAAAGTATTTCCCCCGGCCCTTTGCCCTATACAAATTTACTGGGACATGAAGTTCTATAAGTGGGTCATACGGCCGGTTTCAACCGTCCCGGTAAATTTTGGATTTGCATATTTGAAAGTTGTTTTAATGTTTAGCCTATTTTTGATGACTCTATAATTTGAAACAATAATAGTTCCTGTAATCAGTATTCTGTGTGTTGCTTATCACATGGCAATTCAGAAGGCGTTTACATCAGCTAATTTAATTTCGTAGTTTTAGTTGGCGGCGAACTCCAGTACACTCCTTAGAATATTGAGTAAGATATTAATGGGCCAGTAAAAGGTGTTATACATAACAGTTTTAGAAATATATTCGTTATTCTATTTGTTAGTTTTAGCATCATTCTTATTTTAAGTTATGATTTCTTCCCGTTATGAGTTTTTGAGAAATAATATCAACGAAAGAATAGTATATATTATTGATTTAAAATAAATAGTTAATTAATTATCTGGTACCCTTAAATACAAATTTGAAGTGGTTTGCAACGGAGGCTTAAATTAAATTATAAGTATTGAAATTCCCGGTAGTTCATACACCATAAATTCTAGTTGTTTCCTTTTTTCGATCTTTAATATAAATAAAATACTATCCTTCCGTGCTTTTCTAAAAATTCGCAACCGGTATTTTCTGCAACTTTTTCATGATTTGAAAAATTAAAGAAACAACAAGGTGGAAAGTACCATCTCGTGCCCGGTGTGAATAAGCGGTGGGTCGAAGAGAAAGAAGGAAGGGGACACAAGAACACGAATCACCGCACTCGAGTCTGTTTTTTTTCTACGGCAAAGTCTTAATCACTAAATTTTAAAACGATAAGGCAGATTGTTGCGTCCAGATCACGCGACTAGAATCCAACTCCGAATCTTTGATAAACAGAAGTTGAATAAGACACGCAGCAACATATGAATCCAATCAACGCTCCGATCGATGCTGCAGCACTTGTGGCACCTTAATTTCTTTGATGCAGTTTTACCTAACGCTCACGTAAACCGCTATTTTAAAGCCAATATTCCGATTAACGCCTGCAAAAATACGGTGATCTATACGAATTAGTTTCGATACTTTTGTGGATAAATAGCACGCACAACTAAATCGTCGCCGGTAGGAAAAACCGTTCAGGATCAAACTAATGCAAACTTTTCCTTTTTGCCAAAAGTGTCAAACGAATTCTACAGTATAATTATTAGTCTGAAATATACATTTCAATTCGTCGATTCAACTTGTATTACTTCTCTAGTACATACATCGTCGGTATCTTCAGATTCGAAGTTATGTGCATATCTCGTAGGAAATTCACGTATGATGTATCCGTCCAAATAATACAGATTATTTCGTGTATTATACTATAGGTAAATTCGACAGTTCATATATGAAATCTATATTTCACGTAATGAAATATCATTCTTTTAAGACACAAAGTATTTACGACCTCCGTTAACGGGTAATAGTATCCCACTCGACCCGAATAATTTACCCTTATTCCAACACGGTCAAAGAAACCTGGCTTAGTAATAATGCATTCCGCCGGACACTAATTTCTTCGGTAGCGGCTCATTTAAAAATCGAACCCCATTTCTGTTCGGTCTTTATTAAATCGGCGCAAACAAGCGCTGGACGCGGTTCTAATGTTAAGGCGCCTGAAACAATGTCCAGAAAAATATTCATAAATGGCCCGGTTTCGTGTTAGCCCATAATGAACCGGCCCTGGTTGGTACACACACGCGCGGAAGGTGGCAGCTTGCGAAATTCGGGCGTTTCAATATTTTTTTCATTGTACGCCGTCACAAATTCCTCGCCCCCCCCACCAAAAAAAAGCTCGGCCCTAATTATGCAAGGGGGTGTTGCACGAGAGTAGGCGAATTCCAGGAACACATTCGCACCGTCGAGCTATTCATGAACGACATTCGTATCAAAGAATATTCTGGAATATGAATCAGAAGGGCCTCGGTTCGGTGTGCCGTGGCTGAGGATGAAGCTGCGGTTGTTTTCGTGGCTGTTGCGGCTGTTGTGTAGACTGGTAGCGGAGATCACGCTCAGCACCAGGTTTGTGAGGTCGTCGACATGTGTGCCCATAATTATGAAAGTGGTCTAAATCAATTCAAACTTTAAATACAACATTTTCATATGAAATTCACACAAAATTTCATATTCATAGTAAACTTCCATTAATCAAGACTAATAAAATTCTAAATTAAAATGTTGCATAATATAAAAATATTTGTTAATTTATTCGAAAGCAATTCATTAAATATCTCGAAACCAGAAATATATGACTTAGACCACTCTCATAATTATGTGCACATATAGTCATATGTCTTCTAAAGCTCAGTGCGACCATAGCTTTGGCATTTAATACATTGTACTTTGTGTTAAGCAGTTTTTCGCAATTTAGAATATCTTTGCGTTATCCCTGTCTGATTCCAATAAAAATTTAAACCCACGAAATAGCCCCTCGCCGGTCTCTGGTTCTGTCCATCCTCATTTGAACTCCCATCAGTAAAGTAGATAGGTACACAGTTACCGACACTACACGCCACATTAATTGTTTGAATACGGCGATAACCCGAAACTGGTCTAGCATATAAGTAACTTGTCGTCTGGAGTTCCAAACTCTCGTTTCCGACCCCCGGTATAAATTGAGATGCGGTAATGCAATTATTCCCACTGTAATATGATCATAAAATGGCCGGTCTCAAAATAGATGACGTTGAAGATTAGGGGAGAGTAACGATGGAACGTGGGTGAGGGAAAACGTTTATTTGATGTCCTAATAACTGAACCCGTTTACAGTTCTTGCTTCTTTGATGCGAACGAGCTTCAATAACTAGACGAGAATTTGTGTAAATGAAGCTGCAAATGACATCCTCCAAAATACAGGTTCTCACTTATACGCCAAAAAGAAAGAAAAAAAACGAATTTCCGGTGTCGAAACCCGAGGGGGCGATAATACGCGTGTTGGGGCATATATTAACCCTTAAATGATAAATAAAGATTTATGCATATTAATGGAGGGCTGGCGTGACGAAGCCGCCCACGCTGAAAAGTATTGATCTCTTCTTACTCCTAGGCGTCGGCCCAAAAATAAATAAATAAATTCCCATCATAATTTTATTTGACGTCACCAGCCCACACCCGTCGCGTTTTTCAAAGATTTTTCGTACCTTCCCAACGCCTTGCAACCGGAAAGAAATGAAACATAAAATAGCACAACACTTTATTGGTAGCCGACGTGCCAAAGTTGGCCACCGTACTATTAACCTAATGCTATCATGTTACAATAAATGTTCGTGTCATTAAAATTGAAAAACCCGATTATTTTTAACCCGGTACTATCGTAACATGAGAACAGCGTAATTAATTTCATTCGGTAGGAAACCATAATTGGCACCTACAATACGATCCTGCAGCCGGAAGGGGACGAAAAACAACCTCGTTTTTCTCGGATTTCCCTCGACTTTTATACCGGCTATATTGCTATAAGACTGAGGGAAATAGGGGGCGGCAGTGAAATCTCAGATAGTTAACACGAATTATGCAAATACCGATCCATTATGTCTACCGCTATTTTGAGACCGCATTTTTCACAGCCGTAAATTATATCTGGCGATGTATAACTCAATTTTTCTTTTCCTACTCCTCAATTCTTTTGTGCGTCCCGTAATAGATGTATCGTCCGTTCTGCCAGTTTATTTGAAAAATGGCTTTTCACTCTATTACCACAACTGTATGGAACAATAAGCGACATTGATGTTATTGAAACATAATAACTGAACAAAGGAGATAAACCCATTGGCTTCTCCCTTTTTTATATTTTTTCTAGATTATATTTTATTTATGTGGTATCACGATAGTCACGAACAACTTCCTTTTTAGGTGTCTAGATGTCGAGAATAAGTGCTTTTTAAGATTTTTTTCCGTTGCATAAAAGAAATGTGAAATAATAGAAGGGAAAATGTACTCATTCGTCAGTTACCATCTGATTTGTGGCTCTATAGAGTCTGCAACACGTGGATACCAAAATTAATAATAAATACCACAATTAAAAAATTACGCTTGAGAAAACAATTATTGTTTTCTCATGGATTGATAAATTTACATATTTAATGAATAGGACGGACTAATGCGATGCAATATGGCGGCTGTTTGGAAATTGCGTTCGCAGAATTAATTTACGCGACATTCAAACGAGCGAAGCGTGTAAAGAAGGCGTGCAATTAATCTGACCGCTTATACACCTCCCACACTATACTATCCAACAGTACAACCAACCCTAACCCACTTGCTCAGATAAACCCAATTTATAGTTCTACGTTACTATTTTAGAAAATGAATGCAGCATAACAAAGTAAGGACATATCGCGAAAATACAGTTGATTCTCTCGAGGGGAAGGCGAACTGAATTATTTTAAAGGTTTTAAAGGCTTTGTGAGCTGTCCATTTCCAAGCCCGTCCGGTAATTCTGCCGTACGAGTATGTGCAGAATTGATTTGCACTAGGCATAAATAAGGGGAGCGTGTTAGTCCGCCGCAATTAATTTAGCCGGTTATACCCCGCGTGTATTACCCGGATTACGACCAACCGCCGCCGCCGCCATGTTGTCCAAGAAAACCCCGATTTATATTTCTCCATTTACTTTCTTTCAAAATAAACCGGTATGCCATTTTTTATGGGGGCCCTTTTTTAATTGTGTTTTCCTCCGAATATGCTTCACGTATCCGTAACACTTTTGTGGGCAATTGAACCAGTTGTTACCGCCACAGGAGTTAACTGTCGTTGCGGCAGTTTGAACTTGTAAAATATAGTCTCTTAAGGATAATAACCTACTGCAGGTATACCTGCTTTTATAAATGAACCCATCTTCACAGGTTTCTAGCTGATTATAGCAAGAAAATATTTATGGAATTTGTTAACTTGATCAGTGTTATTTACAATTTATATTTATATTTTTTTCCTGTGTATACGAAAAAACGTATACGACATTTTATTAAACATATCACACAAAATCCTGTAAATAATAGTGAATATGTTGGCATAATGTCATAATCGTTTGAATAAGTTTTTTTATATGAATGACCACAAGTTCGCGCAATTATTTCTCTAGCTTCCATTGAGTATTCCTCATTTTTAATTTGTCAAAATATATTTGACGCCAGTAATAATTCGATTGGGGATACAATATTCTTGAATAGTATTCAAGTTTGTTATAAGATTAAAGCTAATAATTAAATTAGGTATTGGATTTTTACCTACCAAGAATGGAAACTACAATATTGAGGTAGTATTTAACAAAAAAAATTAATACTGACAAATTCTCGTTCTCATGTAATATTCATAAATTCATGTTTGTTGGAAAGTTGGAAATCATCATGAAAACCTTTCTTTAGAAGACTTTAATAGGGTTCAGTATTAATTCATTTTCGTACAAATATAATAAAATATAGAAATTATAATATAATAGTGCCGCAGGATTTAAAAATGTCCTACTAACCCAATAATAATGCGGTAAAAATTTCAGATTTTCAGTACAAACCGGGAAACCCCAATACCGTAGCAATGCATATACAAATGAAGTTATCATTTATTTTGAGGCTTCAAATGAAGCTAGGATCACAGGATTTCAAAATAACCATACAGATGTAGTGAATCGGTGATATTTAATATTCAGGAATAGTTTCCATAGTATGTATTTTAAATAGAAGTACCGTTACTGGTAACCTTGACAACAAAAATAAATATTTCTTCATACCCAGGCCACAGCTTAGGTAGCGTACATTTTGGGGCACTTGTCAATTCATCGATCAAAGCAATTTATTGTTAGTTTATGCATTATAAATTAAAACCAACACAAGCGTGCTAGTACCAGCTCAGGAGTAATGTCCAGTGTTGGAAGGCGCTAGGGTTATACTAACCCTCACGACGGTTCATCATTGCGGGTCTAGTATTAGCGCCGTGTAACATCCTCCGGTGTAAATAAAATTAGGATATATTACTTACCTAACGAAAATATAAATAAAATATTCCTATTCCATCCATCCTATTTCACTATAATCATGTATTTAAATGGCCATGCGCCAGACCCTGGAATAAATTTCTCCGATACCGTTGTCAATGAAAAGTTATTCAAGAATGATTTTCGTGACCAAACTTTATGATACTCTGTGATATTTTTAATAAATGTTTAATAGAAGTTTTTAATAAAAATGCTTTACACATACACACACATACACGATTTATGCCTGATTACTTCTTTTAACCGCAACAATATTACAGTTACGTCCATTTGGACGAAGCTTTAATCTGGGTGTATAGAAAACATTCAATGAGAACCTATTTTTAGGATTTAATATGACAAGGTAAGTCCACGTGTCAAAGCAATTCTAACACTTGCGGACACCACCACGTCTCAAATGCATTAAATTAACTTGTGTTCGCTTAGAACAATCGGCCATGTAATGGACATTAATATGATGAGTTTATTAATTTATTTAGTTTCTTTTCCTTTTTGTACAAGTCTGTTCATTGTTATAGTAACCGTCCGCACGTGTACTACTATCTTTCATCCGCTTAAGCAGGGTTCCTGTTCATGTGTGGTCTCAGTAAAAGATCTCAGCCATCCGCCTTTCTCACTCTATAGATCATTTTCAAGTCCCGGCTACGAGTGTGTCCCAGTTCTAAACATCTTGGAGTGAAACGTTGCGCTTGTTTTTAATTAATCCAATTAAAATTACAATCCTCAATTTGTAACTGATTTAAATTTTACATTTAATTGTTCCCACAGTGAATTTTCCAAAAGAGGGTTGATGACGACATAGTTGCCGGGTGGTGGGGGCGGTCTTGCGTGCCGCCTCCGTCCCTCCCACTCGCTCTCTCTCCTTCTTTCTCTCCCCCTCTCTCTCTCACTCCCTCTCTTCTCTTCCGTCCCTCGCCTCCAGCGCCCCTCCCACAGGTTTCAGACGCTACTTGCAAATGAGCAGTTGCCCAGACCGCTGTACTCTTCTTACTTCGCCTTTTCCACCGTCCATCTCTCTCTCTCTCTCTCTCTCTCTCTCTCTCTCTCTCTCTATTCCTCTCTCTCTCTTCTCTCTCTCTCTCTCTCACTCTCCCTTGCCCCCGGCCACCTTTCCTAAATATATTCAAAGTGTGTTCTACGGACCCCCTCGTTTGTGACTAGTTGTGTGTTTTAAGCCTCCCGTTAACGGTACACGCCACGACCTGAGGATTTTGAGGACACTGCTGTCAGTTTGATTTTGTCGCTATTCAGATTGTCCTCCTGAACTTCAGGTGAGTTACCGAGGTACATTTATTATCACGAGCCCAACCTCGTTCAATGCACTGGGACTTTAGCTGACGGTTACGAAAAAACCCACTACGTAAAAACGGTTTCGACTCACAGGTTTCACTTTTCCTATTATGTCCAATAATTCAAAAATGACGTTGAAAACCACATTGATTATGTAAGGATAAAGATAATTAATGCTATTTAATTTGTACGAATAACCGGACTTCCTTTCATAACCAATTGGACAGTGAATTATTTACTCTTTAATCCCTTTAAACGTGCTATTAAATGAAAACGATCATGCAATCCATTTTCATACATAGAATGTCATTCCCACATAAATGAAACCGACGAATATTTATATATTTTTTTTACAATTATTATTTTGTTCGTATATTTTAATATATGCGTTACAATTAATTTCCATAATAAATAACGCACCGATTTTAAAAAATATGTGATATTTAGAACATATTGTAATCTATCCCTCAGAACGTTTTAGAATATTGCTCATTATTTCGTAATGGCGATGGATATATTATTAAATAAAAGAAAATGCATTCGTTCTTTTGTTTCTCATTTTAAGAACACGACGTGTTACTAAAACTGTGACGACTTTGCCCTAAATAAATATCAGTTTTATGTCCCAGTGTAATTATTCCGCGTAAATAATATTAAATACAACATAAGCGTAATGTTCAGTGTTGGATTATTGAGGCTATTTGCAGGTCCTTTGTATCGCTTCGTTCTTTCAACGTTCAAAGGTGCATGAAAATCGATTTAATCTCGAATACATTATTGACTCGGTCTAGAATTTAGCTTTCAAAATTATAGTGAAAATGTGTAAAATAGATAGCAAGTAGTCACAAAAAATAAAAAAAATGAACATCATAACCTATCAATGAGTGATTTCCGGAATGTGCATTTCTATTCTTTGTGAAGCAAAATTGAATTCTTAAGCGAAGGACGTCAAGAATATAGTCCTGATATGACACACACACACACACACGCAGTGGAATACATTTTTATGGTTAGCCTTATAACGCACAATTAGCACAATAATTTAACAACTTATTTAAAATAGATCTGGTCTATAGCAGTTTATCTGGCATATAGCATTGGTTCGGCTAGGGGACTGACAAAAACTTACCGTTTTCTTATGTAAACACATTAAGCATCTGTTGATTCCTTTTTAAATAGTTTATTTTTTTAGTCCCTTAATTTCCTTATAGGAGAACATTAGTGTGCCCGTGGACTCTGTTAGTAACTATATTTTATTCATTAATACAATTTTAACTAGATTTCAATTTAAGAAACTATTTAACGCAATGGTAAGTCTAGGTAACCACTGGTAATATATTCGACTTTAACTTCTGAAAGGGATATTTTACTGGCATGAAATATATTGATACATCGCTTTTATATTTCGTGCTGGTTTGAACATCTGCAAACAAGCAATAAAGCAATGTTTACAGCTATTAAACACTGTACTTTTATCACGAATAATTTGCCATAAATTTCAACTCTCCGCATTGGTCGGGAGAAATTTTGATTCAGATGAGTTCACTTTTACCTACAGCTAATAAGCATTTTGAGGCGAATTCGTCTTGTTAATTCGCAAAATATTGTGAATTACAACATCCTCGGGAGTTCACGTCATTTCTCCTCTCATACGATATACTGACAGTGATTAATTAGACCGGCGTCTGTCATCCGTAATAGACTTTAAAATTTGGACAAAAGCCAGAGAGACAGAGGAAACAGGGACGGTCAGAATGAGTTGGAATTGATGGGAAAATTCGTCGGTTGGGGTTGTGCCGAGAGTTTTATAAGGAAATTGGCCCAAGGGGGAGCGGCCGGGGTCGATGCACTCTGACCACTGATTAGGATCGCGGACAAAACGCGTGACCGGGTTTTTAGGTCGAAACTTTGTTGTGTTCCGCAAACACCAAGAATTTTTAAAAATCCGCTAATTTCTTTAAAAGTAACCTTAAATTTTGTCACCCAAGCCCGACAATGTTTGAGCGGTTTGATGAAATAGTAACGCTGGGAAGATGAAAGTACAGATTTTTTTGAGGGACCGAGCACAGCTTTGACATTCGGTTTGGTAGTGGAATGATATTTTGCATATATAAATTATTGTAATGCCCTTCCCAGATCGGGAGGTTGTGGATGTAAATTCTTTCCTAATATTGTATTGGATTTTAAAATGTAGCAAGGACACAAACGGTGCCATTTACTCCATTTATACTATCATATCAAACATATGAGACTTATACGTGTGCAGCCGACAGTCTGAAGCCACAGTTTCTGAGAATTAGTACAATACCAACACTTTGTCGAACCACAAAACTTCAGGTAGAACTACCGTACTCAATTTCCACCGAAGGTATATGATTTTCTTGGGAAACTTGAACATTTCATACAAATTTTGTAGGCTATAAAATGTGTAACTGAAAATCCACAGTTTCCATATCTTAGGCCTTTAATTGGCCGTGGAATATAGAAAACTCCTCCGCCGAGACAGATTATAAAATGGCCGTGTATACTTTTATGTGAGTATTCGGTGCACAACTGGTTTTATGCAAATAATGGCCTGAGGGATAGACGCGAGAAAATATGTCTGGAAAGTGCGTGCAATGTCCACGTTCCAGTTCTTCCTTCTTTTCTCCTTCTTTTCTCCTTCTTTTCTCCTTCTTTTCTCCTTCTTTTCTCCTTCTTTTCTCCTTCTTTTCTCCTTCTTTTCTCCTTCTTTTCTCCTTCTTTTCTCGTTCTTTTCTCCTTCTTTTCTCTTTCTTTACATACAGTTCATTCGGATAATATATCCAAAACGAATTTCAATATTTTGCATTTTACACAGTAACTGTACTTGAAACATTGCAAAAAAGTACATTCGGGAGCAAAGCAGTTTTTTTTCATTTGAAATAATACTGACTTTTAAAAAAGACTTCAAAAATGGCGATTAAAATAAATTACTCTGACGAATACTAAAGCGCAAGACGGTTTTGATTTATGGTCCGACCTTTAAAAACGCTTACAGTAAATGGAACGTAGAAGGAACGCTGTAAATTTGAGGAAATAAAGTGGACTCCGCGATTCACATTAATAAATTCATAATTTTTAAGTTATCACAGTTATTTTTAATAATCACAGATAAGTTAAACATGATAAAGGAGTATATTAAAATACAGGAGATAATGGAAATACAAGTCCGTCTGAAATAATTAACGGCTTAAAGAGCCCAAACGAACTATGAATTCAAATATTTATGTCCGTACTGTATTACCACGGCTGTACGACAACGCCTAAAAGAAATATACAAAAATTAGCACCTGTATCAGAGAACTAGGCAAATATTTTCAACCCCCTTTTAAATAATGGAACGGACTGTGCAAATTGCAGTATACAACTTGTGGCCTTTGCCGTTCCGGTTGAATGGCAATGAAAAAGCCAACCCTAGTCTATTTATTCTGCTCGCCTCCTCTTCTACCGTTTCTTCACTTGCCAGGTAGCAAATTTAGCTCCCACGTAAAATATATCCTAGCGTAAACTCCTTGGTTTTCGAGCTCCTGAATTCTTCTGTTATCCTCTCTCCATTGCATGGCGGTACGAAAACGTAAAATCTGTTAGATCTGTTTATAACAGAAAGCCAAGAAATACGTCGTCCTACGGTTTAAAGTAAAATAAAAAATCAAGAAAATATACATAAAATTGATTGGTAAATGAATTGACATCACCGACCTAGTATTATAAGTGAAATTGACTTGATATGTATCGTACTTAATCGGGCACAATTTCAACCTTAAAAAACGTTTTATTATAACAGTTGCATCGACATCTACCGAGAGGAAATATTGAAAATATATAAAACTAATATTTTCATTGTAACACAAAGTGATATCACCACTGGAGTGTGCGCGTACACTGTTAATGTTGTGTCAACATGCCAATTATTGTCGATCGAATTAAAACGGGAGGGTTTGAAAAATAGTTCCTCGTAAATCTTTTGAATCATAGGACTGAATACGATTAACGGTAGGTGATTTATGGCAGTTCTGCACACATTGATTAGACAGCTGGTTTGATGCAATTGAAATTTACCGGACATAACCTGATGCATATGTATTAGGTTTACAAGCACACAGAAGCACACACACACACATATTGCATTGGGAGTACATGCGATTACCTACAAATCTTTGGAACGTGTTCATGAACAATTTTCATTCAATTGTGAACAGAAGCAGGTATAAGTTATTTACCTCGGACATTTCTAAAACCGAAATTTCAAAATTAATCTCGCAATCGATTTTGGCGCGTAAAAAAGTAAAAAATATAATATTTGTTTAACATTTTATTCAATATATTGGACTTCACGCTTTGTTGTTTCACGTAAGTTTATTGCCACCAAAGCATTTATTATCACAATTACTACTAAATAAAACGTGACAATTAATGACGGATAAATAAAAGCGTAGTTAAAAGAAAATACGATTCGTAATGAAGAGTTATATTATATTTCCTAATGGTTCATAGATTATTACACTTATATAATGAATCCTTTTGTGCGTATCTCTTGTACTACATGCTGTACAACATCCATTTCGGAAAGGTATTGTTCAATCTATTGGGCGTATTAAACACCTAAAGGATTATTGCGACTACATAAAATTATTTCCCGTAATTGCATCACTCATGCAAGCGTATGCATCGAGGGCGCAAAGGTTTTAATTTGCGATGCGATCAATGGCTCCACTTGTGGGAACGAATTAAGCGCGTAAATGCCCAACGCTAATTGGTTGAAAATGGTCGCCCTGTAATCACGGACTGACTCTATTCACCCTAATGCTGAGGCGCGCATGCAAGCCTAAATTTTTAATTTTAATAAAGAAAGTAGATTATCGCGTAATATGTTTCTAAAAGTGGCCTAATAAACTCTACCTAACAGCTTAACGATGATTTCGCTTACTTTAAGTTTTATAAACTGTAATATATTCTGCGTTCAAAGTATATCTGTAAAATAGTGGAAATTACTTTCTAAAGTAATATTTTTACTGTACATTATCCATACATTGTATTTTAATCATACCTTAAACTTATAATACGCATAAGAGCCCATTCTATCAATAAGTGTTCACTCATTCTACTTTAATATGGGTTCGATCAGTACTTATTGCACTATTATCGACAACGTTCATACTCTGCTGGACGTATATTTCTAAACAAAACAGTGTTAAATCCTGATTCTGCGTATAAATTAAAATGTAGTTGTTTATATATTATTATTATATATTGTAACATATAGCACAGTTGTCTTCTGTTCAATTTATGTGTTATAACCATGTTCTTCAGTGGTCGATTATTCATTTTGTGAGAATAATGTTAAATAAAATCAAAGATAAATTTAGTAGTTATCGGTATAAGGCTACACGGCCAAAACACGACAGCCCTTTTGAATCGTCCCCGTTTTAGGATCCTCGAAATACAATGTAACAGCTTCCAAACCTGGCTGGCCCCAAAAATTACAATTCCATATTTAGAATTACTCTCTTTTAAAATTACAGACCGAAGAGCCCTTAATGCCCCGGGTTCGTGTCGGGGTTGGCTCGTTTTAAATGTTGTCGAATTTTAAATTTGCCCTCGCCCCTAAGACAACTTTCTTCCTCGGACAGTTTTTTTTTTGTTTTTTACTTTCACCGACATTTTTGGGGTCGGACGCCGGTCCAAGCGTCGGAAACACGATCGTGACTTCCGGTGTTTAAATGAAATCGAAAAATACGGGTTATATTTTCTTCTTTTTTTTTATGCAGCGATTTTCTTCGGTCGGGAGCAAAAAAGCCCCCGCCCGCACCCCCTCAATCCGCGAAGACGGGATAAATTTCTCTGTTTCACGACATCCCACCGGCCGCACGGTAAGTGGTAATGTAATCAAATTATTTCCCGATAAAGCGGCGACGTTGTGGTGGGGGGGATAGGGATATTTAGTTTTTTTCCCGTGTTGGTAATTGCCCACAGTTGGTAATTGCCCGACGGGATCGTAAAAGGTTCGTATTGTGATTTTAATTTTGTCGAGAAATCCGACGCTTTGATTTTAAGACCAAAAACCTGTCCGAATTTGGATGTCAAATGTAAAAACGTTGATATTTTAAAGAAATGAAAATTTCCTGTGAGCCTCAGATAAATATGTTGTTTGAACAAATGTTTCGATGCTTCAAAGAAAAAGGAATTCGTTCGGGGTTCACTGCGAGGTTTGGATTATCATCACATTGGCAGTCTTCTGTGTCCATTTTCCTAATTGGGCCTTAAGTTAGAAGAATAGCTGTCAGTAGCAGCCCGTCAAGTTAAAAGTTGGAAATTATAATTATTCAGAAACATAACTGCTGGGGATGGGGGAAAGAGGATCTAGGAAAGAGGGATGTAGGAACCTCCAATGCTTCAGGCTGTTGAAATGAATGGTAATCTTGAGAAAGAATATTAAAAAAAGATCAAATATTATAACAGTTTAATTTGTCGAATATATTCGACATATATTCGAATATATGTCGAATATATATTTATATTTGGCCAGTGCATAATTGATAAATTAAATGTAAATGGGACTGGAATCATCGTAAAATATTACACAATACTTTCGATTGGACAGTTCAAAATGTTGATCAATTGGAAATATGTGCAAATTATTAATTTATATCTATGTTTAATCTATTTAAATTTAATAATTCCAACTTCAACCTCTTTAATGTCCCTTACCTTTATAACACGGCATTCGTACAGCAGGATTTGTTTCAATCTTGTGTAAATCACCAGTGTCGACTTGCATTGAAAAAACATGCTATTTGTCCTGGGTGATTACCGAAGTTGACAAGCAACCCCTTTCTATTGCTATTCCCCATACAACTGCGATCCCATTTTGTTCGGGCTGAACGAAAAGAAACTCCGGTCCCGGGAATCGGCTGGGGCATTGCGCCACAATCGATTCGATTTTTTTGTCGAAACTATACGTCTCTTTTTACCACGAATGTCTGAAATATATCTCTGGCTGTAGGGAGAGTCTAATACCTATGCATGCCGTTCTGTCTGAATGAATCATTCTCTCAGTACTGTGGAGGCATCATTACCACGATTAATTTATGTAATTTAGAGATATTTAAAAGTACGTTAACAACGCTGACTGGACATTCCACGGAGAAAATACCTTGCTATATTATAGAATGCTAGTGACGATGGTAAGAAATTGGTCTAGCGTAAGATCAAATAGACAATTGGGTAAAAACATCGGAAGAAAACAATAGTCGATTTTAAATATGTAACCTCGATCTAGCCGGTCTTCACATCCACATTACAAATTGTGGGGTAATACATTTTTACGCATCAAGGGATTTTTTAAACTGTAAAACAACAAAAGAAGTAAGAAAAATATTCTCTCTCAGTTTATTACTGGTATAAACTGTGACGTAAGGCAAAAATGTTATTCTCGCATGCTGTTATGGTTATTTCTTTTTTTTTTTTAAAAAGTGATACCCACTGTTTTCTAAACGGTCATAACTACCTCGGAAAGCGGACGACTGGAACGACAGAACACTGGAGGTGTTTCCGCGATATGACTGAAATCAGCGGTTGTAAATCAGAAGACAATTACGAGCCAGGGTCGTGTTGGAAGCTAAAAAATGGGAAAAATGTCGTTCGGGTCGAAGCACGAGGTTGTGTCTCGTAAGATCGTAAAATAAATCAACAAAAATCGTAAGAAAGAATTTCCTTTTATAAGTTTTTTGTTTGTAATACTGTAGCTTCGATTTTACAATTTTAAACCGGAATTTATATATTCTTCTTCCAAATTGAACCGTTCTTAATTAGAGGAATCCAAATAATCGATAATATTTTAAACGGAATATGGTGTTTCAACGGAACATAAATAGCGCTAGAATCATCATTACGTACCAGCCAATTTGTCTACATAAAGAGGAATTTCTTATTGTTCTTTTTCTGAAATGTACGGGACTGTGCTGTTTATATTTTAACTGGTTTATAAAAAGGATAGGGATATCTCACTAATTTACTTACGAAAGAGTACTAAAAAATTATGAAAAGCTGGTCTAGCTACAGAATATGGCCGGAAATACATTCATTCGAAATCTCGCCAAACGAACCTCGCGAAAGTACGAACTCTCACCTTTCCTCCGGAACAGCTTTCCGTTTTCCCGACTACCGCCCTCTAATAAGTCCAATTTCGTCCCCGAATAATTTCCTTCCGGGCTTCCTCAACATTCGGCCCTTATCTCCCGTTAAAATCTCCCGGGTGCGGGTAGGGGCGGTCTCCTCGGCCGGAGAGTGGCCGTGGTCCGCGCTTGAAATTAAGCCGGCCGATAAAGCGAACCGCTCGTTTAAAGGCCGGTAAACGCTTAAACGTTTTCGGCGGGCCGAAATTGACGGCGGTCGGTCTACCGAATTTCGGATACGTCCCAGTTTCGGTCTTGAAGCATCACGGAATAAAGCGATTAGCTCCGCGTCTCGGGGTTGAGATTGATCGCGGTTGGAAACCGACGCGCCCCCATCTCCGGCACACAAATCTCCGTCGCCCTCACCGGCACGATATTTAACAATTATAACCACACACAGACACACACACACACACACACACACACGGAAATTAGGTCCGGCGAAACAGGGCCTCGCGATAAATACGATCCGCACACCCGTTTCTGTACGGTGTCCCATGTTCAACAGGTACCACTACCATTTTCGCCCATTAGATTAAACGGTCATGATGGCGCTAAAATTAATGTTCGATGACTAGTCACTGGTGCGTGAATAATGAAATTATACTATTGTCATTCAAAAATTATGTGAACGGTTATTGATCTACCCGTATCACTGTGTTTTGCTTACAGTCACTGAAAACAAGGGTAAAACGCGCGTAAAACGGTTTGGTCGCTGAATAAAAACACAAAAACGTGCTTCGGAGCACGACCGTCAAGTATCCACATCCATTGAGAAATGATTTATATTTTCAGAGAATTCATCATGAAAAGCGTAAAGAAACGACACGACAAATTAGATAACGATGGATGATAACAAAACCATAGAAATTATTATTCTGCGTATCGATACGACTAATTAATTTTATTATAAGTTTAATTACATATCAGCACTAAATCTCACTAAATCAGCATTTTTGTTTATCTTTTGACAGAACGCTACTGAAGATGGTGAGATTCAGTAAATGTATAGCGTAATACGAAATCGGACAGTGGGAACGAACTTTTTCATCGATCGCAAGAATTTTTATATTCTCAATACTTAGTTGTATACTAAAAATAATAAGTTTTCATACAAAAATATTTACTACGATACGTAACTACTGGAATTTAAATTGTCATACTGTCGCTACGTATACGCTAGAGAAATTGAAGTAACCACGTTTATTTGCATTTATTTTTGTTAACCATTTAGGAATGCAATTGAAAAATGTTTTTTTCTTGCGAAAACGGTTGCGTATGCTATTGACCAATATTTGGTAAATGTACATAAATGCCAGTTGAGGGTCGAAATAGTTGCTACTTTCACCTTTGCCTAATTCCACTTATAAATTATTTGCCAAAAATAAATAAGAGGTCAGAATGAAGGTAAGAGTGGCTCATTCATCCGGGTAACTAGTTAAGATTGGTCTGTTGAGTTTTGAGGTCAGGATCAGTGACGACAACACTGTTTACAACAGGTAATTGGATTTCTTTGTCCCAGATTACTTCTCGTCGTCGACATTCAATATTGACGTAATGGGATATCGACATTTTCAGTCCCTTAGCCATAACGGCGGCCAAAAGGTGGGCGTTGCGACATGCACGAATGGTGCATTAGGCTTCGATCTGACCGGCGCACTCCCAACCTGAAATTAATAATATTCCATGCATCACAACCCGATCGATTGAAATATGAATTCAATTATATCCATTTGGATAATTCAGATGACGATATTTTCAATTTTCTCGTAGAATTATCAGTAAGGGACATGAAGAATGGTTTTTGGTTTGGTTTGAATGGATGATATTCAAACCAACCCAATAATTTGACACTCAAATCAAATAATCACTCTGTTCGATTCAATAATTTGATGTTGATAGGATGATATTCGTTTTGTATGTTTGGGAAGTTTGAAATTTTTCACAAGTAGTTATATACACTAAATCACCGTAATTATCACGGTTCGTAAGTTTTGTCCCTAGTGCCAGTTGTGCCACGAATCGACTCAAATTGAAATTTCAAATCAGAATTGGTAACTGCGAAATGGTTGTGGCCCGCCACGCTCTCGTGGGATAGCCGCCAGTCAGCCAGAAGGCAATTTAGTTTTAAGATATTCAGACGGCGACAGGGCAAGAGGAAATTCGAAACTAATTTTTGGAAACGAGAACCCCGCAACACGATATCTACTTTATGCAAAGGGCCGTTTGGGGGTTGGTTGAATCGTGCCAAGGTCCTCCCCCCCTTGAGAATCTGAATATCTAATCCGACGTTGTCTCCTATTATTAGTTTTGAAAGGACCCGTCGGGGCCCGATCGGTGAATAAACAACCGTACCGCGTCGGCCACCTTAAGGTCGCATTTCGCCGACAGGAAAAACGGTAGAACGATTTCTTCTTTGAAACTGCCCAACACTTTGACACGAAAGGAATATTTGCGACGAACGATTAATTCACCCCTTCCGGGGGCCGTTGGAGTGGAGAGAGGCATTTCTTTGAAGATTTTCAGATACCGAAAACTCATTTGATAGTTTTCTGGTGAACGAGATTCAATTTTACCCATAAACATTGAAGGCCGTGTTAGAAATAATCCGATAGCGTAGATTTCATGTTTCTGTCTTCCCTCGCTGGTTTGATCTTTTCCTAGACCGCTACTCGCCATCATCAGTAGCGTTAGTCATTTTGGCACTTGGATATTTTTTGGGCATCCTCACTGCACTGTCACTTGTACTGTGGTGTTTGTCTGTTTGTCGTGTGTATATATATATGTGTCTTGTTATTGTGTTTTTCGGGATGTTGTTTGTCTTCCTTGGGTTGAGAGGGATTTTGTTGGGTGGTGAGATATTTTTCTAGTTTGTTCTTTGTTTTATATGATATTTTTAAATCTATTTTTCGGAAAATGTTGGAGAGTTTGTAAGTGTCGTGGCCAGTGTATGTGAATGTGGTCCATTTTTTAGAGGATTCGTCAGGGTTTGTGAGGTTCGTCGTGGGTTTCTTGTTCTTTTTGATCAGTTTGGTTATTGTACTGGTGGGATATCCGTTATTCCTTGCTATTTGGAGGATTGTTCTGGATTCCTTATCGTATTTTTCTTTGGAGATGGGGTATTTGTGTAATTGGTCTTTGAGGAAAAAATGGAGGATACTTTGACTTAAATATGAAGTGAAGACAATCCGATAAGGTATCTTTGCCTGTTCCCTTTCAGAAAATATGAACGAACGATATTAATATTAAAAAATTTACACCATTATTTTTTCAAAATCTCTTCCTGGAAAATGGATACCGGAGGTGATTTAGGTCACGTAATAATACAATTAAGAATAATTTTACTGGAGAGATTGTTCAGATTATGATATCAGGGTCGATTTGAACGACTGTTCAAGACCGGTAATATTTCATACAACCACGCACCACCTCCTGTTTAGTCGTTGATTTTTGGAATTTATAATGGCAAATAATTAACATTACCCTGATTCCCGTCGCAAATCACATCGAATTTACATTTTACAGATACAAAACAGATTTCGATTCTCAAGCATAAATCTCGGAACCAGTTTGAAAAATTCTCTCAATACTGATCCGAGTAAATGTTACACTATCTCATAAATCCAACACAATCTTCTGAATCTTCGTGACCGAAAGTATATTTATTTTTATAAATATCAGTATATCATCAGCTTGATATCACGGCAGCAGTCAAGTTGTAGAATAACAAATTAAAAAAGGTCAAAATTCAGAAATCGATCGCTGTGTACTGTGTCTAATTACTGTCGTCTCAATATAACACTTAATATTACTTTTTAGAATGTTAAATTTACTGGGCAATAGAAGAAATTAAATTTCAAACTACAGGAAGCGTATAATTTACATAAAGGTAATGGTTTCAAGTCCAGCTTTTCCAACTTGGGCCAGTACATGGGAGGTCGACGAACTTTATAATTAGGTGCCGATTATTAATGTCCAGACTTCTATTTGGGGCCGCTTTTGTTTTTTGTGCCCCCCCCCCGAAACAAGGTCAGTAAATCCCCGCCTGTTCTCAAACAGAGCTCGCATTTCCGGACCCGATAAATATTTCCGACTCGGAAATAAATATTTGCCGCCGGCAGACCTATACAATTCCAGAATTATTCAACCCGGAAGGATCTACATTTTTACCGAGCCCTGTTAATTTATTTATGCAGTACCACAAGTTGGAATACTCTAAAAAATGTTACAATTCGGAGGTTTTCATTTTTTTTACCAATTCCAAAATTTGATTAAGTCATCCTGTCCGCTATAATAATCATGTATAGTCATCATATTTATTGATACTGAATTTTCAAAAATACTCCTAATATCTCGTTCTGGACACAAAATGTTCTTTAGTGAATGGGTTTCTCTATAAAATTATATGAATACCAATTAGTTCTAACGGGGAATCATAAATTAAGAATGTTAGTATTTGTTCTTATTTTAATAAAATGAATTTTAGTGTTATTATTAATAATTTTTTAACTTGTATGTGAAGGTCTGCGAGAGCACAGGACGGCATTGGTGACTCGATCAAATATTTTGAAGTAAAAAAGAAATAAAACATGCTCAATAAAAACAGGCTTCGAGGTTACGTGTACACGGCTTCTAACTTCAGATTAGATAACATATTCCACGTACTATTTTCATGCTGGATTTATGTCGTCCGCGAACACGTTTTAAACTTATAGCGTCAGTCATGCAAACGGAGTTTGTAACAGTATCAGATTTAAATGTGACAGAATTAAACGTTACTTGTGTGCCTTGCGAAAGGCGCAGTATGTAGATTAAACGATCTCCACAACTAACACAACAACTGGCACAGTTTTCACTGACCCACTATTTTTTTTTGTATGTTTTTCTCGTGAAATATATGTCACCTTTTTTTTATCTAGTCTTGAGTTTGACTAAGAATTAAAGTTAATAATAACACACTTATTAGTCTAGGTACTGCATAATAATAAAACGGAGAGATCGTGGAGTAGCCAAAATATATTTATTGTATGTAGTCGTAGGCCTCTGACGCACTCAGCATGTTTTTCTAAATTTTAATGTCACCTATAAAGCTGGCTTAAAAGGATGTTTTCTGACTCACGCCTGATTAACATATTCAATGAGTCAATAAGATGGGAACCGCTTGTTTTGTCACCCGTAAAAAGTGAAACCGGGAGAAACAAGTTGGTTCTAATCGGGAGAATGAGCAAGTGGGACAATTATGGCCATATCGGCTGTTTGATACTTTGGCGGCTCCTTAAAACTTATCTCGTAACTTAGATCTATGTAGGTCGCCGCCCTGTAAATCATTTATCGAGCGGTTTGACCCAAACAGTGGTTGGGCGTGCGTGGAGCTGGGCGCGTGTGCGGGTGGGTGCGTACCGGTGCGTGTCTGGCTCACTTCTTGGCCGGAGCCGCACGACAACTGACCCGACAACTTACCAGCACTTTGAGAAAAAAAACGTCCACTTAAAATCGACCCACTCGAAAATTGGGTGAACTGACCGGCGGCTCTGAATTATTGTAGGGCGACGGTTCTCGACAGGCCGTAGGACATTTTACGAATCCAAAAAAATAAAACATCGATACGCCGATTCTAGAATACTGATGTTTCTCTAAACAAATTCGTTAAGTACTAGTTTTCCTACTAGGAATAAATGATAGTAGTAAACCATAGTGTTTATGTTGTGTAAATAGTTGTGAGAAAAGAAAATGACCAGTACATGAAGGCTGTTTAGCATGTAACCAAATAAGTGAGCGGAGAAAGACGATCAACTGTGCATTTTAATTAATTTAATTGGTTTGTCTGCGCTAGCAGGAGAAAGGATAAATCTTTATTCCTCGTGTTAATAGTTGATATTAACCGAAGCTAATATAAATATATAGGGAAGTAGCGATATATTGGGATATTCCAATAAATACGTCTGCGATTGATTTCGTTTTCTGGTGGTAAAATGGAGAACGCCCACTCCCCCCCTTCACCAAACAGATAGAATGGCGACAGCGGTTAGAGCGGGAGGACACTCGACGTGTCGCCTTGACGATTGCCCAATAAACAACTCGTTTCCGGAGCGTTCTGCGCACATCACCCGTTAAAATCTCACAGCCCATTTCCGACATACCATTGAGTCATCATTCATTCTAGCAATCGCGGTACGGCGCTTAATATTACTTTCTTTACGCCATTGTCAATAACTATGCTTATTAATTTAAACTTAGGCCGGAATTATAACATAGTCAGTACAATCAGTAGTATCTAATAACGTTTGGTGAACTATTCATGCAACGATTGTATAATTAAAATTTCCAACATTAACTGTTTCTAATGACATATCTGGTTCTACGAGGACCGGTTTCGGCTTCAAGCTATCGTTAGAAGTATTCTGTCAGTAATATAAGGTAATTTCCTATGTGAATTGCCGTTGAAACATCTTGTTTGTGAGCATCTTGTCTCCTGTACTAATTAAATTTTTTAGGGAAAACTAGAGCGACAGGCAGTGGAGAAAAAAGATACAAAAATAATGTATTACAGATACTCCTGGACCACCACGCTTGTGTCCAGTGATTAATTATTGTCAGAATTTCACTACGATATAAATTCATTACGAAAGCTGTACAAGGAATTTAATCAAGATAATTGAGATATGGAGAGATGACATGAACATACTTATTTGAAATGTTAAATCTATTGCACAACCGCAAACACTCGTTCACTAAACTTACACCCGATCGAAAGGTCGATAAAATCGGCGAAATGTCTGTGATTCATCGACCGCAGTTGTATTATTTATTGTAGCCGAGAAAACGCGATGCCGTGCCGACGGCGGATTAGATGCGAAGAAATCCGGAATATTTTCCCAAGAGCAATTAAGTCTCCAAAGGCCTAGGAGTTCGGGCTTGTGCCACCGGGTCGCAGCACCGACCGGTCTCAGCAACTCGATTTCAAGAAACTTAAATTTCCATTTCTCCTCAGAAAATCCTCTCTATGTATTAGCACCGGAATAAGTACTCGTAGAGCAATGACTAGTGAACACGAGACGAGAATTTCCTAACGTGCTCCAGAGAATTATCACGCAATCGAAACTATGTATTGGACATAGAAGGTAACCATTCTGATACCAATTTACTAAGGCAATCGATATGAATATATTGTCTTTCCGCCCTTCGCTGTGGGTGAAGTCCCCAACAATATTGTGACATCCTAGGTAAACACTCTTGTTTTCCAATACTGTCAATGTATCTGTGTAGCGACGAAATAGGCATATCCCGCCGACATTTTTGCCTATAATTGCTACATTTTCGTTCCCTGATCTGTAATTTGTTTTGTTGTTCTTGAGAACAACCTTCACGAAGGTGCGCGTAATAATTACACAGCATACTGAAAATGTTAATTTTGTAATAATTTCTAGTGGTGAAATCGTTTGAAATTGCTTCGTTATGTGCACTTCGACGTCAGACAAGAGTTCAATTGGGGTCTTCATATCAGTGAAATGAACGACTGTTTATTTAATATTTTAATCTTTTCTAAAATCGTTCCAGATTTCACAACCCTTTGGTATCTGCAATCTGAAATATCGATCACGATTTATCATTTAACGTCAAAATGTATTCCTTTTTCAATTTGGCCATCAAAATGCCCGATACTACTTATAGTAGGAATTTCGGTCATAGGATGGGAAGAAATTCGTGTTATCAGTTATTAACGTGACGGTCCTCTGGCACTTATCCCCTATTCTATTCCTTGTATTGTTAGATAATATCCCACGTTTCATAATGTTCCGATATTTCAAATACTTCGAATACATTCGTGGCTTTATTAGACAGAGAAGGTAAAAGATAAATAATAAATATTCACGAAGTTGTACCTATACAAAAAATCTTTATCATTTTTCATAGAAAACGGTGGTCCAATCGTGGAGCGTATATTTATTCGCTCCTATGTTTACTTTTAATATACGTCCTAAAGAATAGGAACTCGCGTGAATTGAAAATAGCGATCTTGATATGAAATTTCATATTTCTTGGACAGTTTTGCGAATTCAAAGTTAAATTATGAGCTGTTTCCCCATCATCTAAATATACGACCATACGTTTGCTTCTCACTCCGCGTGACTCAACTGTGTAAATGAAGTGTTTCTTCGAAATACAACCACAGAAGGGTAATTAAAAAAATAGCTTGCACGAACCACTTGAAGGAATTGAACTGAGAAAAGTTTTTACAATGAATAAAGAAAAATGACTCTCATGTCTCAGACTAACTTCTAAAATTCCACTACTACATTATTACAAAGTTACTAGTAACATTACTCATAAATAGTCCTATTATTTACTCTCTTAAACGGTATCAACGCTTTTCTTCGTTAAATAAAATTATCCCATGTTTTACTCGCTGAGCGAGCACCCTGGAAACAATGGAAATACTACCCCTATAGGTTTACTGAGATAGTTCTTCTTCTATCGCCTTCTTCATTGTATATATAGATTTATATTAAGATATTAAAATGGTTCGTGCCAATGTTTTTACTGATTTTACGTTCTTTAGCCTTTGGAGCTATAAACTATGCCTGTTTATTTGTATGTCTACATTCAAAACTATCTTGCAATTACCACCCGAGGGTTCTGGCCCAGAGAAGGATCTAGCCAGAAAGCGCAACAGCACTGTGCCCTTTCTTGCGTGAATTTGTGGTCTTCGGAGGCATAGAAACCTTGACGACGTTAGCCATCGTACGTACCACGATTCGTATGTTGCATTGGTTAAATAACTAATTACTATGGAAAATTCCTTAATATTTTTGATTGTGGGATTTGAAGTTTGTTACGTACGTCCCGATTGGTTTAAGTATAGTGTTTTACAGTAATAATTGACTGGGAATAATAAGTAAGAGGCGGATTTTTGCAGGAGGCGAGAGGAGAGTGGGTGAGCTGTATTGTGTGATGCTAGCGACACCGGTGGTGGGCAGTGAAGCCGGAGCGACAGGAGGGGCCTCGAGGTCCAACTCGAGACTGGGCGAGACGGCGGAAGGCGGGGGCGGCAGCGGGGGCGGTAGTGTGAGCGGGAGCGGAGCTGTCGGCGAAGGCGGCGACGGGGAAGGAGGCGGAGGCGTGGCCAACAGCCAGGAGGCGGCACCCCAACAGGACACTCCCACGGCGGACCAACCAGCGCAGCCTGGTAGCGAGATGAAGAATAACAAGTCAGAGTCCGATGACGAGCCCGACGATGAAGAGGTAACCACCACCGTCAAACTGTCCTCTTTCAGCCCCAATTATCACAAAGTTGTTACCGCCAATACGGGTTTCCACCTTATAGTGCGTTGATTAACGGCAAAACAGTGGTTGGCGTTCGGAAACCGGATTCTACGAGCACCTCGTGAAATCGACCTCGTTCTGTTGATCAACCTTATCACGTGCCATCTATGCGTTGTAAACTCTTGTGTTCTCGCTCTTACTTTTTTAACCGGAATAGTTCTTTCGAATCGTATAAATAAAAACCGAAATCCAGCAGCTAGTGTTGCTCATCTTCGAACCGAACTTCACCGATGATCTTTAGGTAATGAATAAAATATCGTTCTTATATTTTATGGATGCCAAGGTTATTTTTAATGAAAAATTGAAATATTTGCATTACCCTATCAAATATGAATCGTTTGTTTATATTATGCATCTATGAACAAATGATTTTTCGAATTATTCTACATAGCTTATATTAGGGGTACCCAAAAGTAATCAACATTTTGACTTATTGAATTATTAATTTACTATATATATTCACCAATATTATCAACAACTCTCTGCCACTTTTCCGGCAAATTTTCGATTCCCCTCTTGAAGAACTCCTCAAAACCAAAATACATCTTATCAAATTGTTGATTACTTTTGAGTACACCTTATATAATACAAAGCTGTCAAATTTATTTTGCATGTTTGACCTGAATATCACCCTGATATTATGTTATCGGGTGTGCGTAGAACGGATGACAGTTGCACTGCATTGGATGACAGTATATTCTGGGTTAATTATCCTAATCGTATTACTTAAGTCAGTGCCACAACAATTCAGTAATAACGACATTTCACACATACCATTAATAAACATATCACACTGCCACAATACTAAATCATTGTATATGATCTATTATTATCCAAACCTCTAAAGTCAAAATGGAAACATTAACACATTCATAGTAATAAATGAAGTTTTCATATGAAATTTTCCAATTCCTTATATTTATTCAACATAAAAATACTTATTTTTGTTGGTTTTATCTTCATTCCTAACGAAATGGTGTAGAAAACGATGCTGTTGTTTGCACCACAAGCCTATCAGCCTTCGGTCGACAACGGCTCAAGGTCGAATATTAACTCAAGACCATTAATTTCGTCCTTGCCTTAAATTCTCATTGTTTTTCTAAGTAAATTAATGCTCCCTCCCATTCTACGGGGGTCTGCAATGTTTTTTTGTTATCCCATGTTTACCCCAATTTAGGGTCGATCGATTTACAGGCGAATAACGTGATTCTCATACATAGATTTCTTTTCGCTTGGAACATTACCAAATAGTCAAACAATGTATCAATTCATGCGCGGACTATATATTAACTAGAAAGACAAATTATTTTCTGGAATCATTATTGTTTCATGCGGACAGGAGGCTGACTTTCAACTCTGGAAATTGGAACCGTCTACTAATAAATTTCAAATTTTTGTCTGTTATTTATATTCAATCTTGCTCAAACTCTGGTTCAACGAACTAGGCAAATGTATGCACATACAACTGGAATACTGGAGCGTGCCGTGCATGCGGACATCAGGCATCGTTATCTTTTTCCAGAATGTTGTTTCAGTCCCTCGCCCGTAGCCTAATGGCCCTAGTTTTTATTATCATATCTCACGAGAAACTGTGCGTCCAGGGAAGAGAAATTTATTCTGTTATTCGCGGAAGAAACGCCACCATGCGAGATGAACCCCTTTCTTCCATGTAACGCCCACATCCGCTGGCGTGGATCATGCCACCCTCCCCCCACCCCGATGTTTTACATAGCGTCCTTTAATTACTGTGTACACGGAACAGAAACAGTCCTTTTTTTCATGTTTCGGCCAATTTCTATTCATTGTCACCCCTTGCGTACACGCACATTCACTGCGCCTGGAAAACAACCGATGCTAATCCCGCAATACTTCACGCTAGGTTTTTGGAATTAATGTGTCGGGAAGGTATTTTCTCCAGAACTACTGATTTTGCTTTTGTACCGACCTTTAATTAGAATGAAACAAGTATCTATTGTATATATTTAAATTATATATTTTGCTTAAGTATGTTTGTACGTCTGTCACAAATGTTTGCTCGGACGCCTCGTTGGGCCAAATAAAATCCTGTGGACATATGAAATTCTGTCTGATGTTTGAACTGCCAATGGCAGCGGCGGACACTATATTCGTGGACTGCGGTTTTCAATATTAGAAAGATGTATACACACAGAATTAGTTGTCGTTTGAGGGGAGCGACGACAACTTAGTTTATTATATCGGACTAGGTTTATAGGACACATTTTCTCAATTCCCAACTGGAGCCTGAAATACTTCAACAAAGAAAATACTTTCGTAATGACCGAACGATAACGAAGAGTACTAAACCCGGAAAAATGAAATTTCACGAAACGGCAACGATTTTAATTGACTTGAGCTTTTGTCAAGATTCGCGTGATTTTTCAGGCAGCTCTTGCCTTTCGACCGAAGCGTTGCCCCGGCCGGCATCGAATAGGGTCGGACGTTACTTTCGGTGCGATAATATTCAAAGCCGATAAGGCGGGAAGTGGAGTAAAAATAGCGGGCCGTACCCAATCCCGGCCGGTCAAAGTTCCCCTTAGAAGGGGAGCTGTCCGAGTTTCGGACTGACCTAGTTCGGGACGGAGGCGGCTCCACCCCCACGCCACCACCTGTTGGGCCATCCAGCCCTTCTTAACCTATTCAGTAACACTATTCACTAGTCACACCCAACGAACTTACCCAAATCTGCCCACTCCACAGACCATTTATCAAGCCCACGGCGTTCAATTTTACTGGTCATTACCCCAATTTGATACTGGCGTTCCAAAATTATCAGTTTGAGATAATCGTCTAGGTATTAGTAATGGAAAACGTGTAATTTTAAGTATGTTTTCCCGTAGTTTTAAAGAGGTTTTGAGATAGGCATAAATTTAATTATTTTTCTCTTTTGCATTGAGGCGACCTGGGCTAAAAGTAATAGATCGGTAAAGAATTTCTACTCTTTGGAACCCAAAAAGACTATTACAATTACAAATAAGTCCATTGAATGAATCTATCAATTCAATGCGTAGTTTAATCAATGTCTGAAATCAATAAAAATCACATATTAGAAATTACCTTAATAAAATAAAACCTCTTTAAATAGAAGAAATCACAAAAAAAAATGTCAACATGTGTGACAAATCTTAGGATTTGTTGTCATTAGAGTATGCGTATTATGTGGCCACAATATTCCAAGACCAAAATCACCGTTGAGCAATGACGCTGGGAATAGCCCATGAGTCAGCTATCTTGACAACTCCATCGCCAGGAAGGAGGTCTACCAGACCCGTATACTACTGAGTTATTCCTTAGAAATAAATGTTACAAATAATTTTGTAATTGTTAAGGTTTAATTGTTGCATCACGATGTCACTGTCCGACGAACAACCTATTTTTTGTATTACTGCTGTATGAATCAATCATTTGGCTCCTCCTTCTAAACCATGATTCCATCCGCTCCTTCAAGAGATAAACTGTTTTTTTTTGTTAAATGTTTAAGATTTTATTTCGTTACAGCTCTTCCTGGAAAAAATTTAAATTATAATGGTCTCGGATCGTATCCGAGAGATATTTTGAGTTATTAGATATACTTCAAATAGCAATCGTGGCGGGTGTACCTTGAAAGAAAATTAGCATTCTTTACAAAGGTATTGTACATACACACATAACATTCCTCGAAACACTGTCAAGAATAGCTCGGGTTGCGGATAAAACGAATATATTTTGCAAGTTAATTCATAAAATTGTTTAAAATGGCCTGCAATTTGCCCTGTAGAGAAGTGAGGTCGCGTCCTTGAGGACCCCGCCTAGCGTGTACCGAGGTGGTCAGTCACTCAAATAACGCGCACGTGCGCACGTACATACACGTACACACACGCACGAACACACGCACACACATATGCAACAACTAAGTTAAAAAGTTAACACTTGCCGCGGCCACAGGCGCACTCTTACACGCCATCGTACAACCCCAAAGCGTGCTCTGTATACTGGGGTTTAAAAATTCCCCCGTTAGCCTAAAAAAATATGTTATAATCGAATATAGATCTGAGAAGAATGGAAACAACTGCACTGCGTATAATACTATGGAAGTAAGTACAAGTGGCAAACACCAACCTCCTTACAACCTTCTGTCACAAACGAATGGTATACCAACGCTTCCTTCGAATAATTGTAACATAAGTAAAAATTAGCAAGTAATGTTCATGTTTTGAAATATTTCATCCGAGTCAGTGACCTGAAGAAATTTAGGGGGAAGGAGGTTCACTGAGGAAACGTTTATAAATAGTATGACCTAGGTTTTTATATCTAAATCGATACTGTATGAATTGTTTAAGATATAATATTCTCGTATTTTACGCATTTAGCGGTTCCTATTCTCTAAAATATAAGAACGGCCGAGGTATTAATAATATGGTCGGTTTCAGGGCGAGGTAGTTGGGAGACCGCCGGTAGTAGGAGTGAACGGAGGAGGAGTAGTTGTAGGGGCAGGTGGAGGCGGAGGAGGTGTTGGCGAGGGGGCCAGACCTGGAGGATACTGGGGCAGCAGGCCGGCCAGCCCGGGCGACAGCGAAACATCATCGGCTATCATTATGCCCACTAGACCCAAGTCGAGGGCCGTCATTCACAACCAACAACAGGAGCCCAAGTACAACAACCTCAACTACTGGAGAGCAAGGAAGGTCAGTCTTCCATACCGTCCATACGTCTTCCTTAAGGTCAGTCCCACCGACTTCCGCACGCTCTCTTTATTTTAAGCTATTTTACGACTTACCGGACCTATCCACTCATTTATACTCATTTCCCAGTACGTTTTTCAATTATGGACATGACTGTAGAATGGACCGACATGCAGAATACGATGGCTCCCTGTCCGTCTCAATAAAGAATATTGGTTGACGAACGATACAAAACTATATTGAGAAAAAAACGGCTAAATAGGAAACCTATTTCCCACTTTAGTTTATTATTCAAACTTAAATATTTGTTAGTTAAACGTTAAATACGTTTGACTACTTTGAAACTAACATTCATGGCGTACGGCCGGGATTCGAACTTCTTCAATATTTGATTTGCAAATAAATCGGCGTTTTTGAAAATCCATCAACGGAATATTCACTTTACCCGACACCGTTCTGCATCTTTTAATATAAATTAGGCTCTGGGTGTTTCTTTCCGGAGAGGTGCAACATGGTCGATTTCGTCTCGAACAGGCAGACATTCAGGCTGCCTGGAGTCCTACTTGGTCCTGTGCATTTTTTCTGTAATGATGTCCTCTATTCATTACTATTTATTGAGTTAGTAACTCTGTATATGTGATTCAAATCCCACGAGTACTACTTGACGTCATACAGTTGAATACTATCCGCAACATCTTCTCGGAAATTTGAACGCACTAAACGGTTACCGGAGTGGAAAATTCGTTGATTCAAACAGTAAACATCTATCTGTTTGGTTGGGCACAATGTTAAACTTAGATGGTCCAGGAGGCTGGTTATATAGGGAGTTTGGGTGGGAGTAGTTACGGCCTTGAGGGAAGGTGCGTGCAGCGGGGTTAAGTTAAAAAGCGTTGTTATAAAGTGGGTCGGCAAGTGGGGTCCCCCACCAGTCCGACCCGCCTGCCGGCCTCCTCCTCAAGGCTCTATGCTAATGGCGTACCAACCCCGAGAGCCATTGATTTTAGGAAGCGACCCCGTTACTCTCTATCGGGACGACACCATCTCCCACCCTCCCGTAATGGCAGCTACCGCCCGGACTTATTTATTGTTGTTATTGCTTTGAATCCGAAACAGTAGGAAGTATGTCGGTCGCATAGCTAATTATCTGAAGAGGTATTGGTTTATCTGGCCCACCCTTAAAAAGCCTCTTTTCAGTTTCGATACGATGTTGATGACCTGGGGTTAATTATTATTGAAAATTATTATATTAAATCATCGTCCTGCATAATGCACAAACCAACAGTGGTGTCATTGTGAACATCATATTTTAAAGGAAATTCGTTCAAATCCTCTGATTCTGTTTTTGTTAGTATTGCAAGAATGATTTATGAAATTATTTCATACCGCGGGGCCTATATATAATATCCGGCACTTCTCCGAACTTGGTTTTCAGGAAGCGCCTGCTGCATACTGGGAATGAAATAACTGATGCGTCATTGCACATAATCTTACAATATTAGTGCAACCATGTCGGAGAAACAAAATTTACTATAGAATGTGGTTAAAAATTTAAATCACACTGAAACAGCAAAATTTAAAATTTAATGATCTGCTCATATGACCATTGTACTGTGAATATCCATGATTGATATCTTCATTAATAAGCGTATGTGCCAGAGCAAGCTTTGTTATTTACTTTCATTTTCTTAATAATGTTGAATAACTGTGTTTATCATACTCAGTAGATTCATAAATTAATTTTTGATTTGAACTAAGGCACTATATAATGTTATTCCAGTGTGGGTTCACAATAACATTCTGTAATATAACTATGCTGAAAAAATATTTAAAAAAATAGAGTATAAATAAAATATATCATGCTTAAATTGAATAAAAATGTAAATAATATGTTATCATTTTTTCAAAAATAAGCTATTTAAATTCCAATATCTAAAAACATTTAATTAGGTTACTCAATGAAACACTAGGTAAATAAGCTGTTATATATAATAATGTTAAACAATATAGAATTTAACTTCTTAAAATGCCATAGATGAACAGAAAAATATTTGAAGAAAAGCTAACAGCTTTTCCAATAAAAAACTATAAATGTTCTATAATATGAATATGACAAAAATTGTAATAAGATAAATTACATTTCTTTTCTACTTGTAATAAGATATAAATACACTATATATTAATACATAATATAACAGTATTGTTTTGTTTTTATTCAAAGTAATAATGAAAAATAATAATAGTTCATAAAATCAAATATATTCCAATTTAATTTTTTTCTTATAACAGTTTCAACAATTTCTTATAAATACAAATAAGTACACAATGCCTCTACTAGAAATAATCTAATATCTTGTGTCTGAAAATTGATTAATTTAAAATAACAGTAATCATCATGCACTTACTTTATATCCATAAATTATATTATATTATTACAAAAATATGAATTTTCAATATATTTCCTTGTATATAAAAAAAAATAATAATAATAATACACACAACGAATTCCTACGGCATTATAACCCGATGAGTCAAAACTTATATCAAATAACATATTACTATAATAATCTCTAACAATAATTAAGTTTTTTTAATCCATAACAATGCTCTAAATGCTGATTATTGATATTAATTTGCAAACAATAATAATTTTTATAATTAAAACATTGAAGTATATAGATTTTAAATTAATAAAAAATCTTCCAACATATAATTTTTCCAGAACTCTATAAATTGTATTACATGTTTAATGTTTGAATTGTATTTTTATATTTCAAACTTTAACCCTTTTTAGTTTTCTTTAATCGCAATGAACATCATGGAATTATATATTAGTTCTTATTATTTACTATCATTATGTTGGAACAATTTGGAGCATAATAGCCTTACATTGAGACATTAAATGTTTAAGCTTAAAAAATAATGCTATATTAATTTGAAATTTAATTATTTATATTTTGTGTTACCTGTATTGTTATTCCATAATAACTACTTTAGTGATTGACATATTGAATAAACTAAATCCATTATTAAAATATGAGTTTTGCAATAAAACCATTATTTATATATTACTGTATATATATATATATATATATATATATATATATATATATATATATATATATATATACATACATACTATTGTGTCTACTGCTCATGATAATTTATATTACAATTTATTTGATCATTTATATTGTATTTTATTTGATTTCAGCAAAACACAAAATAAGGAATTGGAATTAATTTATGAATCATATTAGGTAAATTTACTTTCCAGCCCAAATTTATTCAAATGATAACATATTCAAATCATACCTACCAGTTCTTTTCAGTTTCTATAAAAAGTTGTTGATATAATAAATTAATATCAGATAAATAACATACAATTAATAATTTAATTAATTTTTAAAAATAAATAAAAATTATTTTTTTAAATTAA
The DNA here is from genome assembly GCA_019843655.1 of Lethocerus indicus. NCBI lineage: Eukaryota > Metazoa > Arthropoda > Insecta > Hemiptera > Belostomatidae > Lethocerus > Lethocerus indicus. Next base: position 10,159,903 of record JACDQD010000004.1, read on the forward strand.
AAATTAGAACGAATTTATTAAGTAAAATATTTGTAAGTATTTAAAAATATTAAATTTTTATTTATTAAATTCTCATTATTCATTAAATAATTCATTAAATACTTAACAAGTAAATAATATTTTGTTGCATTGCATGTTTGAATGTTCATGTATTAATTATAAAAAGCCATGTACTAATACAATTTGAACTAATATAACATTTATTCACTTATTATATCATATATTATATTAAAATTTTAAATTAATTTAAATAATTTCAATTTATAAATTATTTAATTTTACGGAATTAAAAATCCATAGATCGATATTTTTATTAGTACTGTCATAGTTTCTAAAGCATTATTTACAGCCGTTAAAAGCAATTACCCCCACCGATGAAAGGTATATTGGCGAGGATTAATCACCCCAATTCCTTTAACAGCCTCCCTATTTAAGCGGTCAGGCACGCAATAAAATGATATCCTAAATCTAAACAGAACGCGGGAACGCCTCTTAAAACATTGGGCCAAGGTCGGTCCAATTCATTTCACCGACCCTGGCCACAACCGGCAAAATTTCACGGCTTCGTCACAGTTTCATATTTAACTCTATTTTTTCTGCATTCTCTTTCTTTTCTAATTCTTTCTTCCACTCGAATTAACGATCGTCTTTCCGGCGCGGTCTGGCGGCGATACGCGGCAGCAATTGCATCAATCAGGCGTGACCTTAAGGGCTCTCGGGCGGAGGTGGGGCGGACCCACCGGCCATGCCGTTTAGTTCTCCCGTTTTAACGCTACACTGCCGTTTGAACCTTCCACATTATCCAATACTTAGAAAAGAACCTTTCGTGGTCCACCCAGTGGCCGGCCAGGATGACCGCCGGCATGGACTACACGCCCGAACACACCCCCGCCGGATACGTGTGCCACGCCAGCAACATCACATACATTGTACGTACGCCGACATACGATTTCGGATTCTGAGCCCAACTGATTGACAGAAACATGCGATCTTCTTTCTCCTCTCGCCAATCGGAGCTATCTCGCCAGACCGTTTCGACTCCTCCCAATTGGGATTCGATCAATGACGTTTGACAGTGCGTTGACATTACAGACACGTGGAGGTGTGTCAATGATTTGCCTACTGACGGCAGCTAGATACCGAATCCGGCCCACCGTAGCACCAATTCGGCGAGTGGAGGACAGGAAGATTCCCCAATTGAGGGGTCCAGGAATACAAGAGAATTTAACGATGAATGAGTTCATAAAGTGTCACTGCTAATTCGCATACCAATTTTTCGGTTTACGATGCTTACTTTGTCCTCTCGCTCGTTTTGTCCGCGGCACGACCGGTTTCATTTTCCTCGTATGACATAGTAGTACAGGACATTATTATCCTGTCGGTTTCCAAAGGGGCACCCTCTGCTGTGTGGGCAATTTTACTACACTATTTTACTGTATCGGAATAACTTTCAATATGTCCAACATAAATGACGTTTAGCTGGACAGATATTGACATCTCTTATATTATTAGAATAGGCGGTTTTGAGTTTCGATTCCCCATTGAATTGAGTAAAATGTATAAACAAATCACGCTCTCATTAATCGTGGTAAAACTGTCGAGTATACATTTGAATACTCGACTGGAGCCTACCATTTTTTAAACCTTCCCGCGATTCTTAGGCGCTATATTCAAATTCCTCTAGCTACTTTACACGCGTGAACGCTAACGATTTAATGTACCGTAACTATACAGTTGGTTGAAGGTAGGTTATACCTTTTTTCTTTCGATAGAATCGCTGTGAACAGTAATTTGAAGGGTTAAAGCGCGATACCCTCAAGGTTATAGCAGCGCCTTATGACCCCTTTATGAAACCTTCCTGATTCCAGATTATAGTTGATTACGTGTTATCTTTCAATTGAAATGTAATATATTAACGGGCTTTCTCAACGACTTACCAATTTAATATTGCTATGTACGTTTACGTGCATCTAATAACCTCATTAAAATAAATTGTTGACTTCCCTCGAATTTACAATTACCTCTTCAATTTCAATTGCCTCTTGGCATTTATTAGGACTTGACTTGATGGAAAATTATAATATTAATAATAATAGAATTAAGAATAGTTTACTACGTAAACATAATTATTTCTCATAATATATATTTTTTTTGGAACATCAAAACTTGTCCGTCCTTCCAAACATTAATAGTTAACTCTAGTAATAATAATCAACCTAGTATTTTTCATTGCGCGAAAGCTCGACTGTTATGCAGTTTGAGTTTCTTTAATACTACAGTAGTTTAGTGAGTACTGACAGTACCAGTCCAGTCCAAGGACACACAAATTAAAAGTTACGAAGAGTGACAACGGGACATTACAGGCAACCAAGAAATATCACGCACAAAATTAAACTTCTGACAATATTCCTAATCCTAGCCCTTTTTTAAGTGTATTAAATACGTATTAACATCACGAATATCTTCCAATTATTTAGAAATGTAGAAAATATCATGCCTTACTCTTTCGAAGTAATATATACAGTTGTCTTTACGGGGTTTCCTCGTATTTTTTTAAAATTAACAGTTTTCTGATAACTTCATATTCAATACAAAATTGTTCGAAAAGTAATAAAATATAATAAATGGTTGAACCGAAAAAGAAAGAGGACATTATCGCAAGCCAGGAGCCTGACTTGATACTTGGGTCCTTGATTTATATCCTTAAGAGCTAACAACGAAGGTAATTTAATTTCACTGTATCACACGTGAATCAGGTTTATTCTATTTTATTACTTTACAAAGTTTTTTTAACTGTTTTATTACAATACAATTACAGCTACAGTAGCAGTAATATTCCTCCCTTTTTTTAAATTTGTTTTATTTTACTTTTCTTGCATGTTTAGATCACGTGGCCACATTGTTTTCAGGCGTCTGTAAGAATTGTATCGAATTATAAAGTTATACACCGATAAAACAAAATTCCCCAATATGCCATTGGATCGAAGACTGGCGACGGGTTTGGATGAATGTAAGACGGACGGTGTTTTGACGGCTGGACTGTTCCAGGTGACGTTCTACAGGAACGGGGACCCCTACTTCCCGGGTCTTGAGTTCAGGTTCAGGCCGGGACGGGACGTCGGTAGCCTGGAGGCGCTCCTGGACAAGCTCTCCGTCAGGATGGACCTTCCCAGAGGCGCCCGCTACATCTTCTCAATGGACGGCGAAAGGAAACTCGCCCTCGAGGAGCTGGAAGACGGTGCCGCCTACGTCGTCTCGTCCTACAAGACGTTCAAGGTAACCGGTAACCGTTCGGTCCGCATTTGAATTATTTTTTTACCTATTTCATTTCCATAACTTAACTAGTAAAGATACTAGTTTTTTAACTTTTTTTATTGCACAATCAATCTCGTACAGTGTACGATTGTACATTTTATGGGTACAAGTGATCTTATGTATTGTTCTGATATGATTCACATGCTGAAGAAATCACCCACTGATGACACTTCCTGGCTCGTTATCTAGACAGAGAAGATCCCTGGGCCAGTGTTGTTTAAGCCGCCGAGGAGGGGGGGGGAAGATACTAGTAACAGTTTTTTTTTTAGTCCATTCTCTTTCTTGGGTAGCATTAGTGAACTTTTTGCTCTTAACACTACCTGGCGACTGGTTTCTTAAGCGAACTATCTTGGGCTCTTTCGACGTGAGCTCATTCTTGACGTTGGTTTCTCAAAGCGTTTCTGAGCAAACCCTGCCCCAACATTACTACTTACTAATAACGAATAACGGAGGAGAAACCCGCTGGTTTTACCCCTTTATTTTAAATTTTACTTATCTTCTCAGTATATTCAAATTGCACGGCCACTTCCATTTCATGTGAGGAAGGTTTGGGGAGTCTGAAGTATGGTTTGGACCATAAGACTAGGACGTTGACTTGGAATCCACATGCAACACTCAAACGTAGGGAAACCATAGGGAAACGTAGGGCATCCTCACTGCACTGTCACTGTCACTTGTACTGTGGTGGTTGTCTGTTTGTCATGTGTATGTGTGATCAGCAGGGAAACTTTTATCATCGTAAATACACAATACAGAAAACCTAATAGTTGTGTGATCAAATATATATTTGACCGATAATCCGACAAATACTTAAGCCGATTAACAAAATCCCTCCCAACACAAATAAGACAAACAGCACAATAACAAGACATATATATATACACACAACAAATAGACAACCACCACAGTACAAGTGACAGTGCTGTGAGGATGCCCAAAGACATCTAAAGTGCCAAAGTGACTAAAACCGCTACTGAAGATGGCGAGAAGCGGAAACCGGTCAAGCAAAAGACCAAACCAGCGGGAGGAGACAGAAAAACACGAAATCTACGGTGTTCCAACCCCTCTCAGACCACAAAATAGGTATTCTGAGAGGACGTAACATACTCCTACTTAAACTCTCTTAAAGTTATAACAATTACTTACGAAAAAATGACAATATACTGGGCGTATGAAGTACATCCGTGTTATAAAATCGCGCTAAATATAGTGCGTGAATGGAATTGAACGAATTGTTAAGAATTGTATTAATACTTTATACTTTATAATAAATCAAATGAAATACATTCTACTTTACAAGAATACACGTTATGCAGGGTTTGGTGAAGCAATCTGATACCAGTAACAAGCAAGTACACGATAAAAAGGGGGTACTCCATTGAGTTGGACAATAATTATTTTAGTTACATAAAAATAACCACTGTGAATAATCAAATCCTTTTCCTTTGTAAAAATTAATTAACTAGATATACTTCACGAGTAATCTCCTTGAATAATGAAAACATTTCTGATAAGTTTAGGTTTTACTACTCAGCGAGGTTGAAAGTAAAATGAATCTATTGTTGAACGTTTCTGGCGTTAATTGAATTCCTTTACTCCTCAGAAACCTTGAATACTTTTTTGATATTATGTAATAAAAAATACCTCTAAATTTATCAGAAAAATAAATTTTGTTTATTAGAGATTGACTTCTTACCAAACGTGCTCAACGACGGACAGTGAACTAAAACTCGTTTATCGTCATTTAGTAATCTGTTAGGGCTAAACTCCTTAATTCCTTAAACTGAAAATCTGAAACACACTTACATATTATTCATGCTATCGTCACAACTTGCTGACTTGGTCTTGTTTTGTAGTAGCATTTCAATGAAAACGATATGGCAAGGATACTGTTGTTGTATTCAACAATCCGTACATTATGCATGTTTTCACAATCCTATACGATCTTATACGATATCACGAACATTTTAACTTATTTCTTCAAATTAGATTGTTTCTATTTCGTTTTTATTTATTTCAGAGCTGTGCATAGGATTAGGTTTATCCGATATGTACGTATATATATATATATATATATATATATATATATATATATATATATATATAATTACATAGTAACTTATTCGCTACAGAGATTTAAGAATAAACTGTAGGATTTTTCGTAATTTTCCCTCTGGCGTTATTTGTTTTAATTTTAAAAATATTTGTTTATAAACATTTAACGAGATTAATGAATATAAGATATCTTATAAAAATATTTTAATTTCTATCTGGAGTAACTTCTTTCCAGTCGCCATAAACATACTACTTTCATACCATTATCTTTAAATATAATATATTTAAGCACACCTTTTCTCTACTTATTTTTGTCTGTGTCAGTCATAACTATCGAATGTTTTTTTAATATCATGCGAGATAACTAAATGAAATGAAAAAACTGATCGGGAAATTGACAGTAAGGACGCTCACAACGCTAGGACAGTATTGACAAAACTCGTCCCTGATTGGTTGACAGGCGGGAGGAAATGGCGCTTGTTAAGCCGCATTCGGCCAATCATCTGTCCTCCCACAGCCAGTCTCCTGGCAAACTTTATGATCCTCAAATGTCACTGCATAATGCTAATGCACGTAATTTTATTGCGTCAAATTGTTTTCAAAATCCGGGTCTTTGCATCAACGAAGAAGAATAAAATTAGAAGATAGAAGAAAATATTCATAGTTTCTTTTAAACTCCTCGCTTAGGATGGAAACGAAATTTATGCTTAATCTTAATCTTGCATTCTATGCTATATTATATACTATATTTTAACACTACGTTGCTGTTTTAGCAAGTATAGTAGCTGTTTATTACGTTAGTATTATTTACCACCTGAAAAAAAATTATTCGGTGCCTCGATTATTTTGTCAGAAGAACAGGCTACAGGAGTAACCTCTGTGAAGTAGTTTTTACTTCAAATTGTTTCTTGTTGTTTTAATCAAGAAAATATGATTACCTCGACCTCATATATGTAGTTGTCTTTTTTTTGGTTTGACCGTCCAGGAGAATTATATTTGAGCTCGTAAATCATTCCTATCTCAGGAAACACTTTCAACGTATGCATCCTTTCCAGGTTGTCACAGGACAAATTACAGCTCCCGATTGTATCTAAGTCTCGTCCCCCTCGGTAGGGAATGGGGTGGGGCAAATTGCAATCGCATTTGCCACAATTCCAGCGTGTAAATATTCAGCACACTTGAGATATGTAAGTGCGTGATCGAATATAGCGCCACCGGCTCAGAAAATAACTCGGGAGTCTCGCGAGATCCTATTTCATGCCGGCTCATTTAAATACGGCCGCTTCTTTTTTATTCCGCTCTGTGTCGCATTTTCCCCTTCCATTTTCGAATTGTTCTCATATTGTTCCGGGTCAGACAGAAACAGCTCCCAACATAGATTGTACGCACAAACGCCACGGACAATATTTAGCCGTATTCTATAGCACATAAAAGTCGAAATACACGCTTATTTCGGTATTTCGGTGCTTTCTGTATAGTTGAACGTGTCCGAACCAAATTTGGCAAGAATTTTCTTCAACGGCCTAGAAAAAAGTGGTGCTGCCATATGGGTGTTCCAAGCACCCCTAAAGCACACCCCTGAAAAGCCCGCGCAACGCCAGACACTGTTTTAAAATAAAATAATTTTAATAGTAATTTTATTATAACTATTTGTTCTACAATATACATACACTTATCCCTAATCCGGCCTTTTTATGTGCCGGTAGCAAAAATCTCTTCATCTTGAAGTTTGGGCCAGTTTTGGACTTTTTCCACTGCTTTGTTGCATTGAAGCTTCACCCTAAGTGCATTATAAAGCTCCATGCTCCATAGGGTCGGCTGTACGGTATGCGTCGGTTGCCTGAATGCTGACTTCATTAGGCCATGTCTTTTTTTCATTATCCCAGGCGTTACTTATATTTGAATTACTCTTATATCAATCAACATATCAATTGCGAAGTCAAGCCTTGGTTTTTCACGAAAGCTTCAATTTCAGGGACCCTCTTACGAAGAATAAAGTTGAGGTAGATAAACTGAAAACATGTTTGTAGAAACAAATTTTCAGTTACGAAAACACTTCCAAAGAACGTGTTTCCTTGACAAATGGGCGAGATTTATTGGTCCGGCCTAATTTATTTTCTGCTTTTCTTTCCCCAAAGTACCGATAAAGAGTCTCTCACGTCAGGGTACAATAAACGTCACGATTCATAATAATAATAATGCTGAATATTATAAAGTCCCGCTGTTCGTGTTCCAAAATGAGAGACCCTAAACTTTTGGATTTTAAACTATATGATTGAGTGGAATTTGTTAAATAATTTATGTATTCACCCCTCACCCGTCTGGAATTGTATTTTTTCCTACTTACATGGCACCCATAATTAGTAAAACAAAATGTAATATTGTTAATATAAATATTACATTATTGTGTATATTATACATGAGCTGGGATAAAACAAAAATTATTCTTCTTTTTTTCAATCTACAATAAGTTTAATGTTCATTTAATTCGCGGATGTAATGTGTGTCCATATCTGTGTTCATTCGTGAGGGGTAATTTATGATAGAAATACGTGTGAAAATAAAACGGAACGTTTCGAAAAATAAAGTTTATATTGTACACATAGTATTAACACTGGAGTCAGCGAGAATCATATCGAATGAAAATGAATAAAAAAAGAGAAATATATCCGAATTCATTACATATTCGCCTCTATTTTGGTTATAGTAAATAAATATTAAGTTTTGTTTCCCCTTGCAGACGAAATAGTTACTAGTTAGTTAATTAGTTACTTGCATGATACGTAGAGACTGTGGGAAATATTTGTGGACTATCCTATCGTTGGTGTTCGTTTTATTTTGGCCTAATTAAAACAGTTTATTGTCACGTAACTCTACTGCCCCAATCTGTGTGCGGACAGCTTTTTGGCAGTTTTACTGAGAAATATCACAAACCCTATTCTTGTGTTCTAACAGTTCACAAACCCACTTTGTCACGCCCGACCGCCGAAATATTTAGTCACGAAAACCCGTTTTAATGACGACGGGACACAAAAAAATGAATATTGCTACAATTAAAACAGCCCTCTTTTCCATATCAAAAGGTAAATAATGCCACTTCAGAATTATCCAGTTCTTTGAAATGGGAAGAAAACTTTCTTTTAAAATACTGCTGAAATAAAAGGTCTTTTTAATGAGTTCTCCCTGCTTTTTATGAGATTTTTATCGTTGGCTTCCACTGTTCATCTGCATGTATATCTAGTCACTTCCTATGAAACCGTTGTGTATATCATTCATCATTGTTGAAATAGCATTATGAAACTCAACGCAACAAAAACGTTTATTCGTTCAATATTTACGTAAGGCAATATTCTTGAGTTTTTTTTATGCTTTCGCGTTTAATATGATGAATGTGATTGACTGACTGTCAAAATACGTTTTTTAATGATAGTGTTGCAACTTGATAATATAAAATAAAATTTACTCTTACCACAAAATTATAAATGATTTAGTATTGGTTTTTACCGCAACAATTCAACCATTCTGGTGTGGTTTTTGATTTCGTTCACAATATCTTATTCCAAAAATCTCGTCTTCACCAATCTATTAAATGACCTACGAAATTATACCTGCATTTTGAATGCATTTTGAGCGTGTCTATTGAAAGGTATCTACTGGGAATTTACATTTCTTAAAATCCCAAGATTGGAAAAGGTCACAAACTGTACATAAACGTACTATACATTGGGATGACTAATGTCCACGAAAATAACTTCGACGAATATGAATAAATATTTTTGATGACGTAAACATTTTTCTCGCTAATACATCTTATTTCATAGGAGTCGAACTCACCCCCCATCATTAAGTGGCCATTGTTTTTTTTTCTTGAACTTACAAAGGCTAAGAATAAACCTAATGTAATTTGCCAAAAGTAAAGGCCGAATGGCCCTCATGATAAATTCATTGCCTTCGTGCTAATTGCGATTAGATTTCCTATTTAATTCCTATTCACGCCACAGCAACGGGACCTTTTTTCTGAACATCGCGGTAAGTTCAAAACTGAAACTAAACAGTTGGTGAAAAATTCTATTTCTATCATCCAACCACGTTTAATCCATTTAGCGGTATCTTTGTCACAAAACCTGCTATAATATTGGTAAAATAAATAATATTGATTTTAAATGCCTGAAACATTGTTCATATTAATATCCTGGAATTAATTATCGGTTCAATTATCCGACCTTAGATATCGTTTTTGTCAGGGTCTTAATTTTAGAGGTCTGGGGTAAAATATACCAAATTTCAAATGTGTCTGTGGAACAGCGGGGTTTATCTGCTGATCTGTAGTTAAAAGTGATCAATTTATTGAAAGTTTGAGTAATCAGTGATTTATGAAAATATCGAGTCCATCCATTTCCCCTCAGCCGGTTGTGGCAGGGCTTTTGGAGCGTGGACGGGGCTGGTTCATTCCAGTCTTGCGATGGATATCTGAATCCTAATTTGAAAATCAATCTGTCCTAATTACAAATACCAAGGTCAAGACCCCGAATATTTCAATGTCCTCACTCCTCCTCACTTCTTTTAGGATGTCTATGAATATTCTCCGACTCAATACCATTTCTGTGACCGCAGTGACGTTCGGTTGAATCCTCCGAAAAGTTATCGCACGAAAACATCAGTTGACGTACCATTAGGAGGGGGGACGTCAAGAGTGATTAGGGGTTACGATTGTAAGACTGTGAATGATCCTTTTAACGGGACTCGAATAGGTCTGTTTATCTGATGTTTCTTTCATTAATATTTTATTGTCTGGTTTCGATTGAAAAATCATTGACTAATTGAACTTTCATGTTACTAGAAAGCGACTTTTTCAGATTTCAGCTTGCGTTGAATTCATGCCGGGGTTTGGCGGATGTCACCTGCTATAATTAAAACTATTCCTCCGATTTTTATGAGAGTAACAATTCTTTGGCATTGTCACTTAGCAGGCCATGCAGAGTTCGATTCCAGCTCCAGGGCTCTGTTATGACCCACGTTACATTCGTCCCAAATGATGAAATTACATTCACGCAACAGTTTAACTGTGCTCGGACCTGTTATAAAAAATATAAAAATAATTCTTAAAAAATATTTAAATCAATTACCGTAGATTTCATGTCTTTCTGTTTCCTCTCGCTGTTTTGGCCCCTGAGGGTGGCTCATGACGGTACTGTGGTTGTTGTGTATTTGTCGTGTGTATAAATATGTATATATATATATATATATATATATATATATATATATATATATATGTCTTGTTTATTTATTAAAATTTATTGAAAAAAGTTTATTTTTAGTAATGTAGTTAATCGCTGCAAGTGCACCCAACGAAAAACTAGCGCCCCCTGAGGGTGGTGCGGCAATGTACGTAACTAAAGTTCGTTGGGTGCACGAGCACCACGACGCTAGCGCCCTCCTGAGGGTGGCGCGGAGATGCACTCGACTAAAGTTCGTTGGGTGAACGTGCACCGCGACACTAGCGCCCCACTAAGGGTTGCGCGGAGATGCACTCGACTAAAGTTCGTTGGGTGAACGTGCACCGCGACGCTAGCGCCCCACTAAGGGATGCGCGGAGATGCACTCGACTAAAGTTCGTTGGGTGAACGTGCACCGCGACGCCAGCGCCCCACTTAGGGTGGCGTGGGGATGCGCTCGACTAAAGTTCGTTGGGTGCACGTGCACCGATTAACTAACGCCCCCCTGAGTGTGGTGCAATAAAATCAATTACTTTCAATACCTTAAAAAACAGTTGGAGACAGCTTACAATAACCTAAACAAGAATTACGAATCGGGTGGTGACCTTCGTGCAAGAATACCTGACTTTGCTGCCGTCATGTTGTCGTGCGATGGTTCATTTAAAATAGTTCTGTATTGAATCGTTGAGTAAGCTCTAGCCCAACTAGTCAATAATAGGAGGGGGTCTAAAAATATTCTGCTATTCCTTTGCCACAAGCAAAGTGCATTAATAGAAATATATATATGTTATTCAAAACTATTTAACCCCAAAAATCCAGTTGGGAGAACGAGTCTAGAAAGGTACATCAGGTAGTACTAAAAGTAAAACTTTCTCTCACTCCAATCATGAATTCGTCGAGTCAAATTCAGAGTAATAGAACTTAAAATTAATACATATTTCATTCGCAGGCCCCTGAGCCTAATCATTAGTGTTTACCTTATTGGATTATTATCAGAATGAGGTTGGTGATTCCACGAGAAGTGGGACTGATCTAGTCGCGCCAGTGAAAAAATTCAAAAGTCGTTTTAAAATTTTTTCTAAAAGCTTTCGTGCTTCAAAATGGCAATTCATGCGCTCATCCCAGGGGGTGGCGTTTTATACATTGGCTTAAAATTGTTTATTCGGAAGACGCTTAATAGTCGCAGACAGGTATTTATGTCATTACGTTGTAAGACAGTGGCCACACCCTGCTGTCGGATTCATCTTTACCAATTAAAGGCCAAACCTGGTAATAACTGAATCAGCTGGGCCATTTCGAGCTGTATCCTGCGTTCATTTCAAATTCTTCTAATTGTGAGTGGCAGTCGTTCGAAAGTTACGAGGGCGAGTCGATCAAAGCTCGAGCCTCGATTTGCAAATGAAAAGATAACTTGATTGACGTAATGAAGAGGAAATTGACTTAGGAAATGGCATTCTGGGAGGATTTGTGCTACCACATTTAAATCAATGTCCCGAGTTTAATGCGCAAGAATGCCGTAGCTTGAAAAACCCTGGAAAATAATAACCACTACTTATATTAAATCGAGGGGCAAAACGTAATAATAAGGAAACAAAATAGTAATTCAAATTCGGATTTTGACCCGGCTCGTAAAAATATACTTTAATACTTAATCATTGAAGTACTGATTTCACTTATATACCATGGTAATGACCTTAGCTTATTACCATATCCCTCAGTTTATTTTAGAATATACTGGATGTTTTCTTTCCCAGCGGCCCAGGTTTTAATGCGTGACAATGAAAACTGAGTGAAATCGCTATATTCATAATAATATTACGATTATATTATTAGTGTTCATTGCTTCGATGCTAATGACTGATATATTCAACGAAGGATCACGTTTTTTAGTCGCTCGATAGACCCTATCGTGTATTACCGTGATTAGGTAGCTGTTGGTTTCGTAACCTTGGATCATCTTTTATCATACAGCGGAGGTGGTACAGAATTGGTGGGTGGCGATTGGATAAAAAGTGTTTTGTCCCTATTGGTTAAGTGTATTTGATAGAAATGGGGAGGGGACTGTGTTGTCACGCGAAGCCGTCACTTGAAAAAAAAAACCTCCACAGCCGTCCCCTAATGACCGCTTCCTTATTCCAATTCTCCTCTTCCCTTTCTCTACCTCAAGGTCGGTCGACAACCTTCGACGTCACGGTTTATAACTGTAGCCGCAAGAAAACACTTTTTCTGTTTCTCCTTTCATGTTCTATTCGCTTCGGTTATATATAAAACGCTGGCTCATACCACAATACACATTTTATATTAAGGTTTAAATTAGGAAACGTCCTATATATCCAGTAGAGACGATATCAACCATTCGGAAGACCTATCCTAAAGCAGGCTATCCCTGACCCCCAACGATGAGGCGTTCGCGTTGTCTACTGAATGTGGGAGAAACCTGGTCGAAGGAAAAGCGTAGTCCACTTGTCTTCAGACTGTGGATAAAGTTATTACTACAATAGATATAATCAACAAAACAACAAAAAAGTTTAATTTACACTAGAGAATACAAGTCATTTTGACTCGGTACAGAAAATAAGGCCGATGCTTATTTATAATGAATTCCATTCACTGCGATATCTCCCGAAATTCATTTTTCATTATCCCTTTCAAAAAATAACTCGGAATTGTATGTTTCTACCTCTTTTTTAATAACCCTTATTCTTCATTAATTTTTCCTTAAGTTACATTGTTACAATTACTAGTTCAAGTATCATACAAATTGTACGAACAGATTCTATTCAACCGAGACCTATTTTCTGGACGTATTTGGCCTCGAGAAGTATTAATGACACCGAACTTTTTGACAGGAAACAAATCAAAATTTGTCCTAATCAGTTTATAAATTATCAGCATATTATGGACTACATTACGGGATATCTAACATCTGAAGGTAGGACAAACGACCTTCGGCCCCCTGCCGGTCGAAAACTCCGCTGTAGATGAAAAAAGTTTTCTCGACTTTCGAGATACGGTGAACGCTACAAGTGATCGGGCCGATAGCAATTATTGTACGCTCGGCCTTCTCTGTGATTTGGGCCACCCGAAAAACACGGCTGAGATTTAAAGCCCTCAATCTCACATCGCTTTGTTACTCTTCTTTTAAAGCACTATCGATGAAACGTGTTTTACATGACCCGCAATGAAAATCCCGTAGAAAGCAAATGTAGTTATTTAAAATTCTCTAGACCACCAAGTCAGGTTAAACGATCAAAAGGAAATTTACTACGCAATAAGAAGAAGTCTTAATGCTGAAAATTCTTCTTACAAATTAAAGTCAACGCTGTCTACCTTCACGGAAGGGGATGAAACAAATGGTCTATTTAAGATGCTTATGGGTAAACACATAAGCAATGCATCAGCGCTAATGTATGTTACGTTAATATTGCAGCAACAAATTCCCGATTATACATACAGTCAGTATTGTCATTTTTATGCTATGCGGGCGAAAAATCCTCAGAATGTAGAATGTTCCGATCTATTAACGAATAAATTTAACCCATGAAGTAATCAACTTGAACCCATAAAGTAATCAACGTACCATTTAAATAAATAGATATTATTTAAATACATTCCAGCTGACACCACAGCCTCACACTTATGTTCTTTACCAAAACCCAGTACTTTTTGGGCTCCAGCTCGTACAAACTGAATTACACACAAACGTGTAACACTGAATGCTCGGGGGCAGAAAATGGCAGATCCACTAAGAAATAATGTGTGGTCATGTGACACTCATGTGAGAGTACTTTTCGACAGCCCAACATAATTGAATCAATTCGCTACAATTGGTAACATGGAATGGAACGCTCTCCCCTTTGGTGGTGTTCCAGTCAGTCACTGGACTAAAACGCCCGTTCGGGTTTTCTTCGTTCTCGTGAGGTGTCCCGGGAATGCATCTCTTGCTTATGCGGGCCTTCGCAGGTTTTATCTTTCCACAAACTATTAAAATTAAACGGTCATTAACACGATCACGTTACGTAAGCCGGCTAGCGTCACGCGAACCTCATTTTTCCATTTTATCGTAGCAACCAAATCGCCCTTAGAGAGGCCGCCGGCGGAACTTATTACTACAATTAAGCGCGTTGTTACCCGGGGTTAACTTGGGCCGATAATAGTATCACATACAAATAAGGGGATATTTCGTTGGGATTTTGACTTTGTGGGGAGGGGGGTGTCCTATTTTAAAGCGACCCTCGCCGATCTTATCGAGATCCTCCGACTAGATTAAATGCACTGCCCAGTTTGGTCCGATTGTGTTCAACTTGTGTTTAACAAACGAGCGACTATGAAGTAGTGCCAGACAGGCATTAGGCTACTAGCCGGACATTTATAACAGGACTAATAATACAATATTATTCATCTAAAGGTCGATCTAGATATTGTCGCATTATGGCCAAGAAACTCTCATCCAGATATATCGAAAGCACATTTTAATATGCTTTTCATATGACTGTAACTGTATTTAATTCGTAGATTGTAAAAAAATCATTGGTGCGATCTTCGTTGATTTTGTTTTTATGACTGGTCTTCTATTTATAAGACAGAAGATCGCAAAAATTATGAAATTCTAAACATTTGAATGATAATGTATCTTTTTATAAGTTTTTTAACGGTAGCGTATATTATAGATATTATAAGCGTATATTTTTATATCTTCTACGGTTATCGTGTTGGCCGATAATATTTTCAATTTTCTTAACTCGGAAGAAATACAATATTTGTTGGATTATAACCAGACATCCGATTTTTACACGGACGCCAAATGGCGCCGATGACACTATCCTAACCAATTTCCGCTGAAATAATAAAATAGAGTTTAATACATTCACAACAGCCAAATAAGTAGCCCAACGCTCGTTCCCGTGGGTATGAACAACGTATATTGGACGGCGAAGGTATAGTGCATCGGGCTAGCAGTAATAAATATGTCGTTACGCTGTAATTTACAAGCACTTCCGTAAAAGAGGGCCGCGATCAAAGAACTCTCGAAGGACATAGTACGTAATAACGGGCGGGATCGTGTAATTGGATATTAGCGGGCTGATAAGTGGGCCCACTTTTTGTTTTTCGGATGTCGGCTCCATCTTCAGCATGAAAGGGGGCGTTTGCATGGTTGTCGGTCGTTAACGAAAACCAAAAAGAAAGTCCAGTAACATATTCGCCCCATGTTTTTTATTCGCTTTCCTCGCTGAAAGGTGACCTCGTTCCGCTCTAGAAAATGGGACGGCCGGAACCGGCGGCGACGCTTTTTAAAGAAATAATTAAAACGATACCGCGGATTTCATTTCAGCGAGCAGTTTGTCAAGGGGCGGCAGAGGCGGGGAGGCGGCCGACCCGTACCCTATCTCTAATATCCCGGCCAGAAATAAACCGGTTAAAGGGCGTTAATTGCCACACAGCGGTTTCAACGACTATAAAAATAAACGGAATTCCCCTTTCGCCATCGATTTTAATTACGAGCGTACCACCTTTTCCGAAAATGTCGTCTCCTTTGTCTTCGGCAACTTCGGGTAACAGTATCATTTTCTTTCCCATTGCTAAAATTATAATATCCAAATGTACGGTAGTATTGACATACAATGTATGGAATAACTAGGCCATCTTTCGCGGTATCGCGTAAGGCCTATCGGGGTGATTAATGGGCCCTGATGTACTATATTTTATGTAATATATTAACGAGTATATTATATTAACATGTAATATATTAACGTGTCCTGAGGGGTGTTGTTGGTTGCCTATATACATTCCTGTGTATATTTTCTATATCTAGGGTGCAGGTAATGCGACCTGTTTGCAAATGTGAAGATCCAGAATGCGAACGACCCCAATAAATGGAATTTGGAGCAAGACTAATTGCAATAATTGCCTGTCATCTATATTTGTTAAGGAGGGTGGATGGCGCGTGCAACGGAGAGAATAGATAGATCCGGGACATTACAAGTTCCGTTTACATGTCGGCGAAGGATGAATCAATTTACAGAAACAACCCCAATTCTTGACCGAGGTTAACCTCGATGCATTTTTAAAAGATTTCAGCTCTTGTGCCGCAGCAACATTTATACCGAAGGGACTGAACCGCTACACATCCGTTTCTAATTCTTCTTTATTACTTTCCCCTGAGGAAAGTTATTTATCCCTTTTTTTTAACTTCACCAGAACTGCCCTACATTGCAAACACCCGTTCGCCCATTCAATTTATTGGACACACATCGCTTAACTGTTACTAATCGCATTTACATATCTTACTTACATCGGTTTTCCAAAACGGGATTTATTCCTGTTTAATTATTCCGGCTATACATTATCCGTACATTGTATCGGGTGCACACGTCTGCTTTAGTAAATAAAATCATTCTTTCTGCGAATGTAATTTATCAGGACACGAGGTAAATGCTATTTTGCATTGTTAATGAATACAACTATGAAATCGTTCTACGGGTATATCAGGCTTCACACGTCAGAGATTTATCACGGGGTCTTAATCGTTTAATAAGACGTCTTAATACTGCGTCCGCCAAAATGAATTTTCGATTTCATCCCCGACGTAGCTTTTGAATAATAATAATTCCAACGATTTCTTGAGTGTAACCAATGAACACCCAAAACTATCGACCCGTCCACGTGCGTAATAGCCAACTCCATGAGAGTTTTAGCGGTCTAACTGTACGATTGGGAGTATGAAAGATAATGTGTGTGTGTGTGTGTGTGTGTGTGTGAATGTTCCATGTGAAGTGGAAAAAATAAACTCTAGTAGAATTTCAACTATCCTACAAGTTTTAAAAACATTGGAAATTGCACCGTGGTCATCACGCACGCGTTTTTTGTCGATTTATTATGTGTTGGACTGATGGATTGTTGCTCGCTTGCACGCAGCAACAATTTAGTGTTACACGACCGTACCTGAGGTTACGGGAAAGTTTTGCCGCGAACGGACAATTCGCAGGAAGGTCTCTTTCCCAGCGAAGCACTATCCCTGGACAAGTGAATAAGAGCTCCTCTCGCTTCCCTCTGCGAGATTTCTCCAAGAAGAACGCCTCCACCTGGTGGGACAGGGACAGGCTGCTTTGCTCGGAAACGAGGAAAAGTCTCCGTAACGAAGACTCGCGGGTAGGATACCAATGATGAAAATTTCACTGTGAAATTTCTAACCTTCCCCGTAAACGCTTTGGTCCTGCCGCAAAACGGCTAAATATTCATAATGTTACCCACTTTGGAAGTGAAACAAATCGAAACGACCGAATCGTGACGAAGGTGAATGTATCAGTCACACGATTCGAACCGCGTACTTTACCCCAAACATCCTTCCAGGGGGGCGGAAACATCACGCGACCCCCTGCAGGGAAAACCGTCACTCCATTTCAATCTATAGGCGAGGCTTTCTCCGTTAAACGACCGCGGTCTCTCTTTTCCGAGTTTTCTTAAGGGGACACGCGTGGCCTGGGTTTCGTGACCCCCCTCTCGCCCCTTTCGACCGTCCACAACCGCAAAGAATTCATTAAGATTCGAAGTGAAATAAAAGCAGCGGCGGTGGAGGTCGATACTCGGGGCGCGGACTCAGTAGGTTTATGACCGTTGTTGTTATTCGCAAAGCTGTTATCCCGAATACGCGCTGTTTTAAGCCAGAGGTTGACGAGTCAGTACTGAGAGCAGAACTCTCGCAAACGCCGAATAGAATGGAGAATCAAATAACAAAAAAATTAATACGCGCTGTTCTAATCCCGGGAGTGGAGTAGAAGATGGGCTTGGGACGAGAAAGGCGACGGGGAAAATTGAGAGGAGGGTCGTTAATTTGGGGTTACAGTTAACTAGGCTGGCATTACCATACGGGGTCATGCGTCCCCATTCTACATTACACAGCGGACCCTCGAGGCCAAAATCGGCCATATAACAACCTCACTCGCCCCAAAAATAACTCTCGACCATCGCCCGCTAATAAATCCTATAAACATTTCCTTAGCCGACATTGGAAAATGACATAATGAGTCAGAGATCGAAATGAAAACTTCATCAAACCATTTATTAGTAGTTATGTTTCTTGTATAATAATCATGGGACCATCCATGATGACGGTCAATAGAGGGTTCATCTTTCTGATCCCGCATCCTTGGTTCCGCGCTACATTGGTTGTCATTTCCCAAACGTCGGTAGTACATTTCTTTTTGTAAAATTAACAGTTATTGAGAGTAACGGTGTGGTGATAGCGTTGGCAGGCGTCAAGATGTTTCTTAATGACGTTCACTTATAATTTTATATTGCCTGTGATATAGGCCCGGCAGAGTTTAGTAGCATTTTCCGGTGACAAGTGGAATTGTAAATATCAATTTACAATCTACTTGGGTACAAATTTTCAATTTCACATCACCTGTTCTAGTTATCGTTTTCCTGCTATTTCTTCTGCTTAGTTGTTTCTCACAACGGTAATTCCTGTATAAGTCTATGTATTCGATATGAATACAATATGGGGGAGTAGAATCGATGATTCTAAGCCTGAAGAGAGGCCACTACTCCGGAACCGGCGAGTTTCTTGCCCCCGAATATCTTAAACTCGCTGGAATATTTTATTAGCCGTTGGCTACTAATCTTCTTGCTTTCATCTCGCAACCATAAATTTTCTGAATTCGCCTTAATCAGATTCGGCCGAGACTCTGTATTGTAACACATACAAAATATTTACCGAATATAAATTGAACAAATTGTTAAATTGCCTCCTTTCGTAATTATAACAGCCGTTATTATTAATGAGAATTTCAACGCTGCATGCACCTTTCTTCAGAGGGAGGACAAACAAGTCAGAAATAAATTTAGTTTGAGTGCCTGGTGATACTAAACCCGACAAACAGAGTATTGTCGGTTTGCCGCATAATAGCGCCGTATCGCTGGTACGGCCTAACAATAGGCGACGGAATACATTTTTGCATTCTCTGAACTGATGTTAATATTGCGATTAATTAATACATTTTTAATAAATGCACACTGTGCGTCTTTCATTTCAAGTTGTATCGGTCATCGGAAAACCTAATGGAATGTTACAGAAAACTGTTACTCCATTTGGGACAGACTACTTAATTATGGAAAATGTAGGTTTGTCCTCGCTTTCCTTGAACAGGAATCTTTCAATTATTAAGAAAACATTACCTGGCCGTTATTGATAACGAATTTTCCACGATATATTTTCCACACTATTATCAGTTCCAATTGCGTCACTATATAGTCTACTATTCGACGTCGCCTCTAATAGAATGCCGTCGGCAAAGTCATGTGCCGTCTTTCGCAACATGATTCAACCAAGAACCGGTTACCGGCATGAAAGGAAACCATGAACCAAATACCCGATACCGGGTCAGATTAAAGAGCCGGCATGGCACTCTTTTTTCACGGCGTATTGCTGCATATTCTGTTTGAATAAACGGAATTAAATTAAACCACGGAGCCGCCAACCGCCCGAGGAATGTAGTCCAAAATTAGCCCAGCTAATTGTATGCATTCGAAACACATTGGGAATCAATTGGAACTCAACCGGTCCGCCAGTCTATTCCGTCTCTTTTAATTAAATGCAACGAATAAATAAATATATATCCACCGACAATGTCACGACATTATTACGATTTTTAATGACAAACCCATGATATTAATACAATAACTGATTTCTTCCGGATCCTCACTGGTGTATATCCTGGTGAAAAAATAAGGCTTTTAGAAAATTTTTCCAGGGCGTGGGCCATTTAAAAAAATTTAACTCCACGCAACCGTTTAAGTCAGTTCGACCGAAATCCGTGGAAATGCGGTCAAGTTTATAAAACTCTAAACTGATAAAAGCCACGATACGGCGGACCTGAATAGCATTAACAAATGGAAAATACGAAATAATATTATTATGTTCGATATTTTGTTATAAAAGGGAAACTATCCCAAATGTAGGACGCGGGGCGCATAACTAAGTTATCTTGGTTCACCATCTATCATCTGATATATCTAAGAAATTCACTGTTGTAAACCTTTTCGCTCGTTCAGTTTCCATTTTTTGCCTTTTTAGTCCATAAATCCAAATATTCCAAGTATTATTTCTATGGAATTTCAAGAACCCCATCATTCGGAGATTAAAACTGTTTTCTCTACATTTACAGTTGGTAGTTGACGCGTACTATAATCACTATACCTTTAGTGTACTTAAAAATTATCGAAATTAAATATGTTGAACATCAATTAACAAATATTTCTTCTAGCAAAAACAATATGAATAATAATATGATATAACATAATGAATTATAAAATAATTTAATATTTTTCTACCTACGCATTATGTTATTATATATAATGTATATTATAATATATGATGATATACATATGACATATACAACATATGAGGTCGGTTATGTTATTTTTTGGTCTCATTTTTATAACGAAAACATATATGTATGTATTGTGCGTTAGGACACAAAACTTTGTGCGGTTTTTGGAGGGGGTTGAGACGGAGTCTGTAGGTAAAAATGAGGTAAAAATGTCAGTAGTGCCGACCTTAAATATTTCGGGAGGGTGGTTTTTGCCGACGGTGGTCCTATTTAGAGCAGCGGCAACCTTGGTAAACTGTCGCCCAGCCCCCCTCATCCCGTATTTTGCCCGTTCATCGATCGGTGGATTATTTTATTTATTAATTTTTTTCTTCTTCCTCCACCGCCGCCTTCTCTTCCCACCGCAGCCGGCACTGGTCTCGGTTAGTCAGGCGGGGTGGAGGTAGCGGGGGGGGGGAGACTACATATTCATGGTTGCTGCGGCTGAGGTGGTGGTGGTGTTGTTGTTGAACAATGAAGGAGGCCGTGAATATTAATGGGGGACGGTGGATGGCACGCCAAGGTCACCCCCGCCACCCTCCACCGGCGTGGCTGGCCTTCAATCCTGGCCCTCGCTCTTTCTTAAACTTAATACGACCCGGAGGTTCGGTACTTCTCCACAGTTGCACAGTCCATCGCCGGCTCGCATCGGTCCAGTGTCTTCCTACGTAGTTTGTTCTGGGTTACCCGACAATGGACGCCGCTTTCGTTCCCATATCCCTGCCGGTCTTCGACGATTTCGTAAGTTGAACAGATCATATATAATAGAGCGTCGCGTTATTTTTCCTTAACAAAAGTTCGGTCCTCGATGGTTATTATAGACGCCGTGTATAATTTGGACATTGCTTTTTATACTCGTACGCTGAGTATCGGATGTGTGAGATTCGATCGACTCGATCTCATCTTTCATTTTCATTTGCTCGTTTAACATTTTCTCCGATTCGTGTTGTTTTTTGACGTTAAACTCTAACAAAATTCGTCGGCTAATATTGTACAAAGGCCGGGGTAGTTAGCGCTACCTCCACCAAATACGGGCATAAATGCGTTGAAACTCTGTTTGCGGGATAGCCCTGTCACGGTCGGTTACGAGATGGCTGGCAACATATGCAATCTCCGTTAACTCAAATCTTACTTTCGTAGAGCTGTGCGGTGGATTACGAACCGATGGACACGGCTTTTGTTCCCATCTCCCTGCCAGTCTTCGACCAGTTCGTAAGTCCATACCAAATATTAGTCGTAGTTTCTCGGGTAGTAGCCTCTTAGTCGAACCCGGTTTAGCTAGTTGCAATAGCAAGTTATCATTCTCTCAGTATATTTGCACCGATAGTGCACGCCAATAGAAACAATGTTTGGATAACATCTTCTCGACTTTTATCAGAAATTTCTGTGCGAATTCCAGTTATTCGGTCTAGAGTACTAGTTTTCATACGACTACGACAAATTTATAAATATTTCACGATTTAGGCACGAATTAGTTTCCTACGTCAATCTGGCATGAAGAATAACGGCGCTCTGTGATACGGCGCACGACAAATCGAGTATTGCAGGCTTTGCCGCATCCTAGCGCCGTATTACAGCTATGAAGTAATAGTTTTTACGTCATTACGTGGGTTAATTACGTGAGCTTATGTACTGTAAGTGAACGCGATTTAGTTTTCAATAGTTCGGAACGATATAATGAAATACACACCATTATTATATAATATTTGGACCGTTTGTTACAGTGGAAAATCATTAGTACATGGTATGCACACATAATTCCTCATAGGTCTGCCTCTCTATACTATATATATTTGAAAGATTTGTAAGAAAGGCTTTGGAAGATGTGTAATTGTTGACGAAACCGTGAGAGAATTATAAGTAATATACAACTTGATGAGTGGTGGAAATTTCCTTAAGGGGTACAACAAATTAGTTAGGGGGGGATCACATTTGTTGACGCTTCTTCTGATATACGCTGACGCAGATTTAGTAGATATATGAATATCTAAATCTGTGAAAACCATATGATGAATTTTATAATTATAACGTTTTCAAATAATAAATTCTTAAAGATATAAATTTTACGTATTTTTCATTAAGACTTTGTTACTATTAAATGTAGTTGACTGGTACTTATTAACTAGTTATGAAAAAGCCAGAATTATTCGTCGCTACAAAAAATACTGATATTATAAAATAAAGGATTATTTTGTTATAACGATGAGTGTTTACTTAAATCGCTTTTAAAGCCGTAAGAATGGCCAGATTCATATATAAACAGAATCAAAGATCTTAATTATCTTAGGCGTTTAACATAGCACGTTAAAAATTGCAAGATAATAATGCTTATTGTTGAATTGGAAGAAAAATATGTCAATTGTGTCGATTAAAAATTAATACAGCTCGTCTTTAAACAATAAGAATTCAGGAACGAATCGGATTCACTCGGCGTTTCACCATCAACGTGAACTGATTTCTCACCGAGTAGGAAGGGCTATTTCCGTGCTAAATAAATGAACCGTGCAGAGGGAAATGGAAGGGCAGCCCATCGGGGTTGGGGTTGTATGTTCTGGGCCGGCGCGGCATTGAACTCAATTTCAAATAGTGAGCAATTCATTAGATATTCCGTACTAAATTCTGTGCGCTAAATCCTTCAAGAAACCGTGCTACTAGAGATAGCCGCAAACAGAAATCTCGACAAAGTTTATCAGATCTTAGCTATTTTGTCTTTATCCAACAGCTGGGAATTTCGTATGTACTGATTTTGTAGTACTAACTTATGTCAATCGTTGTTTAATAAGTTGATTTGGCAATTATTAGAGCAATATTCTTTATGTAATTATAAAAAGAAATATTTTTATTACTTTTTGTGTACGTTTGTATACTCATTAAACTAATTTAAAATACCTATTAGGAGTGGCATAATTCTAGGAATTTTCAGTTCGACTATCTACTCCTAGTTTTCAATTTTAATGCTTCAAAACCACATCTAAAGCACTACAAAAATCATTAGGGAGAATAAAAAATAAGAGTCTATTATTAAGACATTCAAATTATAAACTGAGTAAGCAGAATGCAACACTCGAGTGGATCATTTTATCAAATCGTAGGCATTTGAAGTAAATGTTGTTTAAACTTAGAATAATAATATTTAGTTTAAAGTTAAATATCAATTGTGAAATAATAAGAAATAGGAATTAAAAATGTTTTAAGTATAATTAGTGAACATAATAATTAATATAAAAAATAAAAATATCTAATAATATCCAGGTGCATAAATTCCACATTACACCAAAATGACTTAAGTACACAATTGTTAATTGGTCATTAACCCGAAGTATTAAAGGGGTAATAGAGGTAACGATGAAAACAGATAGATTGTTGTGGGTTATAAAAAAAACCATTTAAAATCCGTTTACTGGGACATCTAACTTTTTTTGTAATAGTCCATGACACGGTGAAATATTTCTTCTGAAAGAGTTCTTCGGGTAGCGTTTTGCGAGGTGGTAGCACTAGAACTCGAACGACCAGTGGATTCCAGCGTCCAAACGCAAGAACGATAAAAGGAAAATGTTCACGACAACCCCAATAATCAACAAACAATTAACCGAGTACGCAATAATTCAGGATGATTTACTGGAAGCGTGAAACATCTTAACAACAGTCCATAACTATTACTCATGTACAAATTATTAATTTACAACCGTATTTTAAAACATAACTGGGTCTACGGAATTGAGTTTTGGGGATCCACGTCGTCTAACTACACCTAACCTACAAAATTAAATCATTCCAATTGGAAAGTCTCATGAATTAACGGCTTCCCGACACAAATCCTTCCATTCAAAACTATCCCATCAATCCAATCCTTTGATTCGATAGCTCTCCTCACAATCTTTACGACGAAACGGCCATGTGATTCCGTTACTATCTTACCTACATATTACCGTCGTAATATTAATTAATAATGATTATTTTAATGAAATTATTTGTCTAATCGAAGAAAAATAGAATAATTATTAGCGACGACCTGACTAAAACTAAAAACTGTAACGTATTTTATATTATTCCAAACTTACAGCCCGTATAGGTTTCGAATCCGACGACGACAAATATGCAGGGTTTTTTAAAAATCGGCTCGATTCATCGATTCGCCGAGATAATGCGAAAAACAATCGGTGGGCCGAATATTTGTGCCCGATATAATATGGGCTCGTAATCGATGCCTCGTTCTAAGGCGGTTATTTTATTTGTAAATTTCTGTTTTAATACGGCCCTTTACGAGGGAGTACACGTCCAATTTAAATTGCAAATCCGCCAATAAAGAGTCTCGCGTGTGGCCGGGGGCTGACTCCTATTGCCTCCCGTTCGACAAAATTGGCCGCGCCTCCCCTCCTCTAATAAGAGGGAGGCATTTTTTTAACCGTATTCACAAAACGTCCACAACTTCTCGCTTGATTCTTGTTGTTCTGGCTTGTCAATAATTGGAAATCGATCAGAACTGGTCAGGCGTTTAATAAAAATATAAAATGAAAACAGTAAGTTGCATTACTACAGTTATATACTTCCGGTCACCCTTAATGTTATCGTATGAACCGATTCTGGCGGATATGAAGAATCAAATATGTCAAATTCGAAGAATCAAATAAGAACGTCGCACGTTCCGCATGTTATTTTGTACACTCCACTCTGGTTATGTTTGTTTTGTTGATGGGTGATATTTTTCTAGTTTATTCTTTGTTTTATTTGACATTTCAAAATGTAGTTTTCGGAAAATCTTAAAGATTTTGTTTTTTAAAAAATTTTCAGCGTCGCGGTGCTCGCGCACTTAACGAACTTTAGTTGAGTGCATCCCCGCGCCACTCTCAGGGGGGCGCTAGCATCGCGGTGCTCGTGCACCCAACGAACTTTAGTTAAAAACGAAATTTCATAACAAACAATTTCATAATTCATGTACAAGCAACATAATAAACGAAAAAATAAATTGATGCTATATTCGCCCCGCTAATATTACTAAATAACCTCACCCCTTTGATAATCCGATAATCCGACAGACTTTCCAAAATTCCAATTAACAAAATCCCTCCCAACCCAAGGAAGACAAACAACATCCCGAAAAACACAATAACAACACACATATATAATATATAAACATGACAAACAGACAAACACCACATTTGAGCACCTGTCATTTGACAGTGACACGCCCAAAAAACAGGAGGATGCCCAAAAACCATCCAAAGTACCAAAGTGACTAACACCGCCACTGAAGATGGCGAGCAGCCGAAACCGGTCTAGGAAAAGACCAAACCAGCGAGAGGAGACAGAAACACACGAAATCTACTGTAATAATTGTTGTGGTAGACAATGACTACCACCCTCCCTGATTTGAATTGTGCTAAATGAATTGCTTAAGAATAGTTTTTGCAAAAATTGCTCGAGGTATTTGAGACGCATACAATTCCGTGTTTTGCTGCGCTTAAATGAGCGGCGTCTTACACAACAAGAAACGGATTGTAGTCACGATAAAAATACATCTCAATTTTTATCCCTCAGTTAGTCAGGAGAAAGGCAAATATCCAAAAAAAAATCAAGAGCCTCGGTTTGTCGTGAGAGGCCAAAAGAAAAATAAATAAAAACGATACCCTGGAAATAATAAGGAGCCAATCACTTCCCGGCTCCCCATTCTACCAACATCAACTATACCAGTTTTCGCTTTTCCCGTTCTTGTTATTTAACATTTTACTTTGCCAGTTATATGATATATACCCAATGTCATATGCACAACCATCCTTACGGATTAGAGCAGTACAATTCATGTACAATTGACGATAATGTTATATTTATTATTGGTAACGGTCTAATGACGAAAAGTACGGCCAGAGGCAGCTCAGCAGAAAGATGTTTATGTTTGTTTTTATTTTTGTTTAAAACTCGTTTATTTGTCAAATACGACTATATTGTATTAGTGTACTATTTGTGATGTCGTTATTAGAAAGATCATTCTTATAAGAATATAATGCTTAAGAGTTTCCCGAAAATTAACCTCATTCCCATCGCTGTAAGCCATGTCCTCAGAATGGAAGCTGTGAAAATGTTTTACCCTGGCCATAAATTGATTAATGAGGAACTTGGCACCCAATTTGCGATATGTTATTCCATACTTGATGCTCCCCGGTATGTTTCTAATCACACTTGCGGGTGTACGCGATATAAATTGAATTGGGTGTTTTGTTGCAGAACGCCAGCTACGGTAAAAAAAACGGAGTGTGGTACGCCCAGGGTGGAGCCGGCGGCGGCGGCGGGTGGAACAAGTCAAACAGCGGTAGCAGGAAACACTCGTTGGTTGAGGCCGAACTACCGCCCCCGGGAGGCGGTAGGACATCTCCGAAACCAAATTCGGGACGAGTCATCAGGATTATCAACAATTTGGACCACACTATACAGGTGCTCGTAGTCTCATATCGCGTCATTAATACGGAACCAGTTAAAGCGCCGAAATGTCGGAAGCAGACCACCACCCAGAGTAGACATTTCCACAACTTAACTGTCCCAGATGGGGACAGATAGGGTTCGATACCTGCTGTCCGAGGTTCTCTACACACTATTACGCGGTCTTACCAAAAGTTAGACTCTGTCTTTGTTTATCTTTATTTAATACAAGCGATGTAATAATATATTTACCCATATCCCGATCAGGTAGGCATAGAACACGCTTTAAACCTGCATTATAATTTTACTCGAGCCAGTCATATTTATATCGATAAACTAATTGTTTACGCGAAAAATTTTCCCTTTATCATTCGATAGGCATTACTTAAATAAGATTTATTCGTGTATGGGTAATTAATTGCCGAGGAACGGTTTACACTTTCGGTTATTTATTTAACTTTTCGGTTTCTTCCTGTTTCAGTGTCGGGTTCTACTAAATCTAAGAACGACCCAACCTTTCGAAGAGGTAGTCGAGGACCTCGGCCAAGTTTTGAAAATGAATGGGGCGAAAAGAATGTTTACGGTATCCGGTCAAGAGGTAGGTTAAAAATAAGAATAAGCTGTTTCCTCGGTATAGTGTGAGTATGTACATTTACGTACATAGGAACTAACAAACATAATACAAGCATAAAGCAATTATGTTGTTAAATATTAAAGGAACATACGCATTTGTTATAGAAATATACTATCATCTAGGAAATAAATTTTCAAAGTTACCTTCTAAGTGCTGTGTGAAAATAAATTAACACCATTGAAAGTATATTAATAGGCCAAATGATGTAACAAAGAATCACCATATTATTGAAACATCATTGTTTCCGGGAAAATATTAAAAAATTCTCTTTCCAAGCGGAAATGAGAATGGATTCGGTGTGAGAAAACTAACGCTGGAAATTCTGGAGCGCTGTTCCTCTCGATGTTCCTTCTACCCTTCTCTCACTTTACGAATACTTCTTAGCGAGCGGAAAGAGGAAAATTCATTCTTCCTCCTTCCGCTCCCTCTTCTTTTTATACTCCTCTCCGATAGGAATATACGCAGAGGACATCAACTCTAATTCTATTTCGATCGGGATGTGTCCGGTAGGTGAGGAGCTTCTCGCAACTGCGGAACGAGTTCGCGGACGTGGACACGTTCTACCTGGGAGGTGTGATGGGATCGCCGGTGAGGAGGAGCAGGTCCAGGGGCGCCATAGCGGTGAGTGAGCCGCTGGTTAACGGGGGAGGCGCTTTGGTACGCCGCCGAGCCAGGAGCAAGAGCAGACCTCGCAACCTCTACGTCGAACCGGACATCATCAGGGGTCCTCCCACAGGCGAGTCTACCCTTCTATAGACCTGCCTTTCCCCCTATTTTCACGGCTTATCGTTATCCACTACCGAGAATATAACATCTGCCTTCCTATGACAAGGATCTAAAACTCATAATAATTGCAATCAGTGTAATTGCCACAAGGTCTCTCAAAGTTTCAATCTGAATTACCATTTTGATTATGGCTCAATTGTTTTTCTCTATAAAATCTATCTTCTATCTAAAGTATTTAGATGATAATTTTTTACGCCAGACAAAAATAGACTTATATGAAAACAAGTAATTTATTTTGTTATTGTATTGTACTCTGATAATGTATGAAAAAAATTATTACCATTTTTACTTACTGAAAAAACTGTGCTTTTTATAGATTACACGTTGCTGGAGGTTTTGAAGGAAGAACCCATTAGGGTGACAATAAGAGGGATGAGAAAAACTTTTTATCCTCCTCTTCACCACCCTCCGCAAGATAATTCACCTCCCGAAAAGAGACTAGTACTAGACTGGGTGTATCCTTTGAAACAATTCTGTCATAATATTTATGTTACAAAATATATAACTATGTTAAAACATTTCACATCTTCTGTGTTCTGTTTTACATTTCGGGTGAGTAACTAAGCTATTATTTGTTTCGATGTTTTTATTTATACTATACACTTTACTTATACAGCGAAAAAACGAGGTTCTTGAATTTTTATTTTAAATACGCTCACTGTTTTTCCTTGACTGCTCACAAAGATTTGGATACAGAGGAATAGATTCTAAGAGAAATTTGTGGGTTCTCCCAACAGGAGAGTTACTATATTTTGTCGCTGCAGTAGCAGTTTTATACGATAGAGATGAAGAATCTCAAAGGCATTATACTGGTCATACTGAAGATATTCAATGGTACAATAATAGTTATTGTATTATATTATTTTTAATGTTTCATCTTTAAAATTTCATCTTATTTAGATAAGACACCTTGAATGTCAGCTTGTCCTGACAATTCAAATCAGTAAAAACTGACTGTTTTGTACTGTAATATCTGTACAGCATGGAGCTTCATCCATCACGAGAGATGGTAGCATCAGGCCAAAGAGCAGGAAGGAATAGAAAAACTCAAGCTCATATTCGAATCTGGAGCACTGAAACACTGCTTACACTTTATGTATTTGGAATGGGAGAGTTTGAAGTTGGTGTCTCAGCTGTTGCATTTTCACAACTTGTAAGTACTAATAGATTTTATCGAAGAAGCCTTTATATAATGATAAAGTTACATAAAAGACCCAAAAAAGATAAAGATGAAATCCTTTAATATTAGAGTGAGTAGAATTATCATTTTCAGAAAATGATTCTGGCTATATATACAGTATGTATACTAAGAAGTAATTATGACCCTGTATTTCGTACAAATTTCAAATTTACAATTTTAATCACTTTGTTATGGCGTTCTATCTTCGGTGGTATTATTGTACAATAAGTACAATTGTACTAGCTGGTACTAGCTTTTGAACTGTCATGTTCCACATACATACTCACAAAGAAGCAAATGCATTTATACAAACTACTACAAGCATGACTATCATAATAGAGAGTATTCAATGGTAAAATTCTGCTATACTAATTACTGTGCTCGGAGGGTCCCCTGAGAAAGCAGATGTATTATTTAAAAAAAAGTACTGTCCAAATTGTTTACACCACTGGTTTCACACTTATTTGAAATATTTGTATTTTCAGAATGGAGGGAGTTATGTATTAGCCGTAGATGGAGGAAGAGAGCGAATATTATCTGTATGGCAGTGGCAGTGGGGTCATTTACTGGGCAAAGTAGCTGTTAGTATACGTTTGTGTTATAATTAATTTAGAATAAAAATATACCAGTCATCTATAGATATTTTTGGTTCCAATAATTTTATTACAACAAAACATTGAATAGTTTGATTAACTGCAATGTATTATTCTCAAAGAATCAAAATATTATTGTATGATACTGAGTCTCTTAATTCGAAAATATAACTGTTGGTCTCATATAATTATTCAACTAATTCTGTACCATCAGTTCATCTATGAATTATTCAGTTTCATTATACATTCAGAAGCTGATACTAATTCCAGACAAGTGACTTATAATAATATTTTATCCTCTTTATTATAATGGGGTAAGAAGGATTACACATTCTAATTGTCCCATCTCACCTGTGAAAAGTAGAGAAAGTAAAGTTAATATGTTACATATGAAACTTGTTTCACATAATATTTTCATTTATTTAATCATTTTATTATAGACAATGCAAGAGGAATTAACAGGAGCAGCATTTCATCCATTAGATGACAATCTTCTTATTACTCATGGAAAGGGACATCTTACATTTTGGACAAGGAGAAAAGATGGATACTTTGAAAGAACAGATATTATTAAACCTGTAAGTCTATTCAAATATTTGTTCTTTTTGGAAAAAGATAAACAAAATAAATAAATAGATGTAATATTGTTGAAACCTAATCTGTTTTCAGCCATCAAGAACACACATAACTTGTCTCCAGTTTGAACAAGATGGTGATGTAGTTACAGCAGATGGAGATGGATTTGTAACAATCTACTCTGTTGACAGTGAGGGTGCCTACTTTGTTAGAATGGAATTTGAGGTGCAATGAATTTATTTTATAATCATAAAATAATCATTGTTTTTACATTCAAGTTAATCTACTTTATTTTTGTGATATTATTTGAATTTACTTTTATTATGTTCTATTGTTATTTGTTTTATTATTTTCATTATTTTATATTGTTTTATTTAATATTGTTTTATTTCTTATTTTTCTTTTATTGCAATATTTTCAGAAGTTTTATATTGATAGATTGTTGGCTACTTGATGTTCTTCTTTCGATAATAGTTTTGTCTTACAACTTATGCAATGTGGCTGGTAAGTTAAATTCCCATGTTTAGAAAGATTTTTTTCTACAATATATGTTTTTTCAGTTCAGATATAATTTACTACATTAAATTACGATTGTAAATATGAAAATTAAATTGTTAAACATTAAGTAATTTGATAAGAGTACATCTCTTTTCTTGTGTATATTGGTAATTTAATTAATAAGCAATTAATAATAAGTGAGATAGTATCCAATCATTCAATTGTGTTTCTTTACGTAACGAATTAGATCTCTACATTTCTTCCTTTGGCCTTATCATTCACATTCAATATATACATATTATGGTACTTAAACTATCATAACATTAACCCAACTATCTCCCTTAGGGGTAAGTTACTCAAATGACTAACCAAAGGATGTTATATGGATATATCTAATTACTATATCTTGTTGCTTATTAAAAATTAACTAACTGTGAATATTTGTAATTTCCCTTAGGCCCATAATAAGGGAATAAGTTCACTTGTAATGCTTTCTGAAGGCACATTACTGTCAGGGGGAGAAAAGGATCGCAAGATTGTTGCATGGGATTCAATACAAAACTATAAGAAAATTACGGAAACAAAGGTATTTTATATAATTTTTGCTGTCATTAAATAATAAAATGAAATATCCATTAATTCTTGTGTATTATTAAGTTTAATAATTTCATTATTGTTATCATAATTTTAAGGACTATCAATTACATAATTTAGGTACATAACATGAAACCATAATTGTGCCAAAAATAAAAACTGAAAGAAAAAATTAATTACATGATTCTAAATTTGATCAAGTACTATAAACATTTATTAAGACTGAATATAGACATTACAAAAATAAGTTTTTTAATAGTAAAAGAACAATATAAAAAATGTTTTCTTCAAGTTACCTGAAGCAGCTGGTGGAGTCAGAAGTATTTACCCCCAACGGCCAGGAAGAAATGATGGAAACATTTATGTTGGAACAACTAAGAACAATATAATGGAAGGCTCTGTTCAACGAAGATTTAATCAGGTAAGAATTTTATCACTTTGGTTATTCCCCTTTATCAATAATTACAACATATTTTATTAAATATTTTTATCCATGAAATAATAAATAATAACGAGCAATATACCAAAGCTACCCATGAAAATTGCACATTTCATTTTATACACATTGACTTTTATATTAAAAATGAAACATTTACATTGAATTTTCAGGACTATTCATGTTAGACTGTGGAAGCATTAATTACAAATCTAGAGTCAAATTGCTGTCTAGATTTACATTGTTATGATTCTTAAAATATTTAATGTAACAGAAATTTTTCATGTTTATTCATTAAATCGTCTTTCTAAATGTGTTTCTAAAATGTGTTTGTCTGCAAGGTATGCAGCTATCATTTCATGTTGGATAGTCAAGTAGTTTTCTTACTATATGCAACAGGTTGTGTTTGGACATGGGAGGCAATTATGGGGTCTAGCAGTTCATCCAGATGATGAACTCTTTGCCACTGCAGGTCACGACAAGAATATTGCACTTTGGAAGAAGCACAAACTAATGTGGACAACACAGGTATCAAAATATTTAAAATTAGCATATTAGTTTTATGTTCACTGCTATTGGTAGTAGAATGCAAGAGCATTTCAGGATAAACTTTAGTCTATGGCACTTCTTAGAGGGAAGAAATTTCTCAATTTTCCAATGATAATATTAGACATAATATTAAACATTGCAGTTTACTTCAGTTAGAATAACTTGGTAGTTCTATACCCTAGACTTTTATGTTCACCTATATCTTTCTTTATCATCTTCATGACACAACTTTAACTTAAAACTGATCTTTTGAATTAATTACTAGTTTACTAATAATTCGTGTCACGTGGATATAGTTTATCTATTGTGATGATTTTAAAACAGGTTTGTTAACTTCATAATTGTCTACGCACATTAATTTCAGTTTCTTGAAATTTATTTTTTCTAAATTTATGTTTATAATGAAAATTGCTGTCATCACTGAAAAATCTTGCATATATGCTACCAAGTTGCATATTCTAGTTAGTGATAGCTTGATATCAATCTGTTCATTCAATTAGAGTTATCCCAGAACCATTTTATTTTTAAATGAATGTCATGAAAAGTTATTGATGTATTACAGGTAACGCATGAATGTATTTCATTGAGTTTCCACCCATTTGGTGTAGCACTAGCTGCTGGCTCTACAGAGGGTCACCTTGTTGTACTAAATGCTGAAACAGGTGCAATGATCACAACTGTTAGAGTCTGTGGATCACCTCTCACATGTCTCGGTTATAACCCAGGTACATCAACTGAATAGGCATCTACATTTAATATTCAAAAATGTTAAATTTTAGTTGCAGTACAATTAATAATTATTTAATATACAATCATTTTGAATTATTTCCAGCTGGTGACATGCTTGCCATAGCATCACAAAATGGTAGTGTTTATCTCTTCCGGGTAAGCAGGGATGGCTACAGTTATAAGAAACTTAATAAAATCCGTGGTGGACAACCATTGATTCAAATGGATTGGAGTTCAGATGCCAATTATATACAAACAGTAACAGCAGACTACGATCTCACTTACTGTAATTCTATGCTTCATTAAAATTATAAATCTATAAATATTTTAAGATTATTTTATTCAAGCTAATACCAATTTTTTGTATACAAATCTATTACTGATGTATGTAGAAACTAATATCATTTTCACATTAAGCATATTTTTAAGTGCATAACGGCATACAAGCATATAATTGCACTATATAAGCACTGAGAAAAAATAACATATTTTTATTTTTTGAAAACACTGAATAATTATTATTAATTAATACGTATATATGAGTGCTACAGATATATGACATTATTAATTATACACTTTTTTACTTTATTTATTTATATTGTGAAAATTATTGTGTAAATTTGTGCTCATATTTAATGGTCTTCTTTTTCAGGGGATGTAAAAACACTAACTGCTGAGAAGAGCCCAATTGCAATGAAAGATGTGAAGTGGTACACCCACAATTGTACTGTAGGATTCATGATTGCTGGTAGGTAATTTTGTTGCAATTTGACATATATATATATATATATATATATATATATATATATATATATATATATAAACACAGAAACAAACTATTCCTTTGTTAAATTACAAAGAGAACACGGCATTTGAATAAAATATTCTCTTATAAATATATGAATGTAATTGAATATAATAATAGAATAGTATAATTCTACATTTTAATGATATATTGTAATTTTAAGGTATTTGGAATAATCGTTACTATCCAATGACATCATTAATTTCCACCGTCAGCAGATCTGCTGCTCATGACCTCTTAGTAGCAGGAGACACTGAAGGATACTTAAGACTGTTCAGGTAAGAAGTACAAATGTTTTTATTGATAAATGCGTTTATAATTAATATAAAATTAAATAGAGTAATATTTTTTACATTTTAATTCTGCCTTTTGTAAACTATACAAATTATTTTATAGATATCCTTGCCTGAGCCAGAAAGCTGAATATAATGAAGAGAAAGTTTATAGTTTACAAATAGCTGCAGCAAGGTTCCTTTTCAATGATAGAAATGTTGTATCTGTTGGGGGTACTGATGCTTCTCTAATGCTATGGGACCTTGTAGACGATTGATTGGTATTAAAATGGTCCATTGACTTTGAAGAGGAATGTATTTAATGTCACACAAAATAAGAAATGTACAGTTTTGTAAATCTACAGTGGAAGTTGGATTGAGCGGGACTCAAAAATACGGCCACTGGAACTGACAAGAGTTTTAAGAACTTGGATTCATACACAGCAAAAACCCTTAGCTGCAATAACAAAACTAATCTTTGAGTGCAAAAAAGTAACAATTATTTTATCAGTGACAATACAATAGATCTTTACATTGAGATGAAACAAAATTTCTGTTAATGTTACAAGAATTCAATAAGACCTCATTTTTGATATGTGATGCTAACTCTATACATGTAATACACATTTCATTTCTTCTTTATTCTCTTAGGGTGAAGGAATGTAAATTTTTATTGCTTTGAAGTTAGTCAAATAAAAAATAATGGATTTTAATAAATAAACCATACATTTTAATTTAAGGATTAATTGGGATTAAATTATTTTATTCTATCTATAATCACTCTACATTAGTTTAAACTTTCCTTCAATTATAAATTTCAACAAATTAAACGAGGAGCTGGTAAACTCCTGTATTCATATTAGAACTCTGATATAATGATTAACTACCTCTCTTATGATTCAATAAATGTTGTAAGACTTTCACTATTTTCAATTCTTCTGATAATAGATATAAGTACTGATAAAACTATAAAATGTATACATTTATACATTTGAATATATAAAAAATGTCAATCACATGTTTCTTTAACATAAATTTCAGATATACAAACATGTAACTGCAGATATAGTAATGACTCTATTATGTAATTCAATTTTCCTTTACAACATTCCCACTTTTTCCTTTTCTATGAAAGAATTGAAAGACTATTACATGTATTTTGAGAAAATGGAAAGCTTAGAATTAATTTGCTTGTTAAAATACAAATAATGATTTACTAAACTCTTCATTGTCATGCATTGTTCTTTAAAAATGTGGGGCCTTAAAGTCTGAAACACTTACATATTTAATACATATCAACAGCATAACTGCCAATTAACATATAAAAATTATAATTTTTATATAAATTTAGATTAGTCTATAAGTAGAACAAAAACTTCCAAAACTCATGATTTGAATGGTTATTCCAATGTTGTTGATTTTCAAAAGTTTTATGTCAGATGTAAGAATGTAGACATGAAATCTTATTCTTTATATTTAAACAAATCGTTTAATATTAAGTAATAGATAAACAATGCAGTACTTTAAGCATACTTATTATGATACCATTTAATGAAAATATTTTTCAATTCAATTTTAATATTATAATAGAAATATATTAAAATATTTTCATAATAGTTTTAATGTTGTAATGTTACATTTAACGGTATTTTCTAATATATTTTCGTGTAGCCCACATATTTTTCTGATAAAGGATTTGCAGGGTGAATAATTTTAGTTCCAAATACAAGTAAAATCATAAATACAAAATCCTTCTTAATGTAAAGTTTGGTTCTCATTAAATAGTTAATTGTAAGTCAAATTTCATTGTGAAAAATTTGTCTATTGACATTGTTAATTTTTATTAACTTCTCCATATTGAAAATTTAGAATTATTTGCCCATTTCAATTATACCCAAACACGAATAATTTTGTACATGATACTTTTGTTTAGTGTAATGAAACATTTTAACCAATTCTTGCAAGCAAACATAGAGAAAATAGATTGTAGTTATTTTTATTATTAATATTATTTATAGTGTTATATTGCTTCCATACATTTTTTGTAAATTTGCTGTTGATGATACATATTTCCAACAGTAGTCCTATGTGGCCTGCAAGGATAGATGTTTGATATGTGGATTGTTAATGTTTATTTAACACAATTTGCATATTAAAGATATCCTCCATTTATAAAAATTAAAGATATATTTTTAACTCAATAAATTGATAAAATGTGTAATTAACTGTTAACTGTAAAAATTAGCAAGAAAGTTTGTTATTTTAAAAATCACTTTTAATATTAGAAGTACATTTTTTCAAACCAAGAATTTGAAAACTAGATTTTTGTAGTGGAAACTGGACATATATATTCACCCTCATTATTAAAAAAAATCATTTACACACATTACCTAGATGTAATTGATAAAATAATAAATACCTTAATGTGCATATGTGAAGAAAGGAAAAACAAATATGCACAAAATAACCTAGATGGTAATACTCATTTCACCAAAACACAATATTAATATATAAAATTAATGTAATGACAGTATAGCAGATCAGTAATTGTTATAAATTGTGATATATAACAATCATGTCGAGTTCCTGTATCCTCTGCAGGTGGGTTACTTATAGATGTTACAGAAATCTTGGAAATTGTACATTAGTGCTCAAGACTTTATAATTTTACATATATGTGACACAAGTGTACACTAATAAAACACTATATAAAATAAATGTTATTCATATCATGAAATTCTATTAGCACTTCTCCAATGTAACCATCCATCTCAATACAGATATTTAAGTTTAATAATCTTATTAAAACTCGAATCAATAATTCTAATTAATCAGGAATCAAACCAGAACAAAGCAAAACAGGAAGAAGAAAGCAGGGAGGTCATATCATCTATATCCTTCCGCTAAAGAAGGAAAGATGCTATGACCTCATAAAAAAACTAGTAAAAGCATCTGTGAGCAACAAGATGGAAGATCTGTGGCTCATGCTGGCAAAAGTAATGAACCCTATAATTTTGTGAAAAATTGCCTAGCAGGCCCTCTAGGCAAGAGAACAATTCTTACCCTGGCTCTGAAGAAGTCCAAACCCATTCCATGTATTAGAAAAAGTAGGTAAATTTGCAACAGCAATACCATTTGTATATTTACTGAAATCAAACTTTACTAACTTCTGAAGCAATGAAATACCACTTCTGTATAACTTTCCTTAAAAGTGATCTCTTGTTTATTTACATGACCAATAGGTCATGACCACAACAATATTGGCTGATTCTACTCTTTCAACTGGGTTGTCAGTCTTAACTGCAAAAGTTTCAACATATAATCACCCTTATATGTAGTACCAGTGCTCTAAAACCAGTATAGCCCCAGAGCTTGAGTACTAATAAAAGTTTCATAGTTGCAATAAAACACTTTGAAATTCCAAAGGTACTGGCAGATACAGTTTACCAGGTATTACCCTATTCAACTTCGTTTATAAAGGGTTATATGAAAACATTTGATCATTTAAATGATTCATTTATTTTAAGAGTAACAATTATAAAATATATTTATCACAATTATAATCATGGTATTCAACAAAATAGAAAGCACTGTAAATTTGATTATTAAACAAAGCATGTAATCCTGCTGCACTAATTTAAAAATGATCACTTTTAAGGGATAAATACAGCAACTATGAATATGAAAATTATCGTTACTGTTTAAAATTTTTAGTAGTTTTATTTTTAAGATTATGAACAGGATTACTTAACAAGATTATCTTATGCGAGAAATCTGAACTTGGTTAGAAGCCTTAATTGTGAGAAAGAAAGGGGATTCTTGATTTGGCATAAAAGTAGAAGGCACAATGTTGTAGGACCCCTCAGGAACATCGTCCAATTCCAATACAACAAAACCGGATCTGAAAACATTTAGAAGATTAAGGGACATTTGATCATGGTTTAAAATAAAATTTAAACAAAGCATGATGGATATTTGTAAATTCTCATGTTTCCAAACATATATTCAATTATCCAATGGCAATGAAATTAATCACAAAAATGTATTCGTTTCTTGTAATATAATTTACCTATATGGTCCAGTAGACCTTGACATAAAGCTAGAAACCTCAGCAGGGGAAATTTCAAAGCCTATCTGAAATTGCTTAGGAGCTTTAAGGTCAATAACTATACTGGATTTAGAATGGAGTGTAAGATTGTAACAAGGGTTGTTTGGATATGTCATAGGATGGTTCTTGCACCCACCAGCAGTGATTCCTTTCCACTCACCATCAGTTATCTAAAACATAAAAGAAAACCAAATTGTTGATTGATTTAAGGGACTAAATCTGTAATCCTGATCCTTTTAAAATGCCTCATAATGAATAGTTCTGGGAATTACAGAATTGAATTACAATTACTCATTACCTTTTTGATGTGGGTATATGGATTTCCAATTTTTTCCAATGTAAAAGGACAGGTGGCATAAGCTCTCAAAGTGTAATATATTGTATGCATTTTTTCATATTGTGATATCACCAAAGTAAAGTTTTTTTCAACTGATTCTTTTAGCATGATCTTTGTCAAGTAGTGTGGACTATTGATCCTAATTCCGTCTAAATATGGAGGAGGGTCATCTGCAAATACAATATTTCAGCAGTAACAATAGAACTATATGAATAAGAAAGTAGCTTGTATTTTATCAATTTGTTTTGAGCAGGAGAATAGAAAATGAGCCAAGTGAAAGCTACGTTCTGAATTATCGAAGGAAACAAATATACATATAATATAATGTTACTTTATGTTATTATTAATTTCGATTGATATATTTTTTGTCTCAGTCGCTTATATAGTGCAATTAAACTGCTATGGCCGGATTATGCTTATGCTTTTGTACAGTGCTTATGATCCGGCTCACTAAGGTAAATGACCACCACTAACAGAGAGTGTAGTGGTCTAATTCCATGACTTATATCCAATATTCATGGCATACAGGCATATTCAAAATGTTGACCAGTGGGTCTCAAGAAACAGGCACTTTGCTTGAACTATGAAGGTCAACAATTGGGGACCTTATTATTCTTAAAATAATGTTTTAGTTATTTATAAATAAAAAATTACATGGATAGTAAACTCTTTTTCCATTGTTCTTATATACCAGAACAGTAATATATTCAGTATTCTGTTTAAAGTCCTCAATTTCAGTTATATGTCTTGTCAACAATATCCAAACTGAACCAGAACCTGAACTTTGACATGATAGTCGAAACTGAGGATTGTCACCAATGTTGTATGAATCTTTAACAGGTCCAAGACCAGCTGACCAAGATCTAAAAAGCGTGATAAAAAAATATTTAATATTTACGCATACATGAATAAGTATTGTTATATAATTGTTTTCCAGTATTTATATTATTTAGGTGCAATTGTTAGGTAATTAAGACATTAAAGTAATTTGATAATGCTTTTTAAGAAACAGCTCTGTTCTTATAATTTGATATGAATAACTTAATTAAACAGGCATTCATTGCAAATGCAATTGAGAAAATAAAAAAATATTTGATAAAAGATAATATACACATTAAATATTAACTTCAAAGACACATTTAACTCATGTAACACTTACTGATGAATACAATATGTGAAATTAAAGAGTTCAGGATTCCAATTCAAGTAAAAAACATCAAAGAAATTTAAAATAGAGTTGTAATCAATCCAAAAAACACCATTGTCAAACATGGCTGCATTGGAAGGATCATACTTTAATGCCTTGCAGAGATCCTGTGTCCAATGTTTTAGGTCAAGTTCTGAATAGTTCCCCCGCCATCTGACATGTGACCAAGGATTTTTAAGTTGTAACAGCTTTATACCCTGAAAATGTTAGTAGGAAATATATATATATGTATATGTTTATATACACGTACTCATACATACATACATGTAAACATAACATTTCCAAACCATATTCAATTGTCCAAAATCAAAAGCTACACACATAAAAATGTACACAAGAAATATCCATACCATATTTTACATATAATAAATTAAAAGTAAAGAGAAACATACATTGACTTTTCTCACATCAAGCACAGCATATGCATGTGTGGGCACAAGCCCAGCCCTCTCTGCTTCAAGATCAGACATCTCACCAGTAGCAACAGTGATTAATACCTCACCACGATGAAGTCTAGTTAAAAGAGTTTCAAATATAGAATCACTATTGAAATCTGCATCTTCAACTCTGATAGCCACACGCTCAGGAATCCAACCAGTTAATGCATGTAGATCTATATTCTAAAATACAATTTATTTAATTATAAAAATATTACCTTATACATTAATAAAAAATAAGTTTTTAAGAGAATGGAAACAGTTTAATATAAAATTCAAAACTTTTAAAGAGTTCATTAAAATTCAGCCCATTAAAATTTACTAGTGAATTTAATAACAAAAATAATAAGAAAAAATAAATAACAATTATATAACTGTCAATTATAAATAATGAATCCACTTACGCTGTTAGAACCAGGAAAATCATAGCCACCCATAACCTTCATGTAAGCCTTTTCAAGGAATGAAATCCACATTTCATTTTTGTTAGTCGAAAAAGAGCACAGCAGTTCACCATGTTTGCCCATTGGAAGAGTATCATCAATTATAACCTTTCTTGGAACACCATTCAGGTGTAATTTAACCATATATTTCCCTGAAACCAAAAACCTTATTTTACATTATTATAACATTAATAACCTTGTTACGACATTTTAAAATGTTTGCATGATGTTATTTGTAGATAAATTATCTACAAACAATAATAGTTATAGGTTATTTTTCAATGGATTGAGAAAAACAAAATTGTGAATATAACAGCAATTATTTAACTTTACTGAAATCAATCATACCAAACGGGTTGAATACAGGTTCTCTATTACGGTTCTGTGGATAAATTATGGATGTTATAAGCCGCCGACCAAATTTTTTTTCATATTGTGCACTTACAGCTAATGAAGCAACAAAGGAGCAATCAGAAACAATCTGAAATTATAACCAGCATTTAATGTTCATATTAGTCCAATCTACTAAATAAAGGCATAATTCTTAACATAATTTAGAGAAGCTAGATGTACCGTTTGTTTGATACTAAAAT
This sequence comes from Lethocerus indicus, assembly GCA_019843655.1. NCBI lineage: Eukaryota > Metazoa > Arthropoda > Insecta > Hemiptera > Belostomatidae > Lethocerus > Lethocerus indicus. The sequence continues at coordinate 10,202,050 of JACDQD010000004.1, forward strand.
AGTCAACGTGACTGCCATAAATCACTTTTGGTTCTGAACAAAATTCTTCTGGCCTTGCCCATTTTGCAAAATGACGAATTTGCTTTGGAGACAGTTGGAGAGGTCCATCTTTGTCTGTAAATGGCATTGCATACTGGAACCTAAAAAATAATAAATTAATGGGGTCTACAATGCATAAAATGCTACAACTAGTGTAATAATACAATGTAAAGCTTGGATCATTACACACAAAAAAATTGGATTATCGCTATATTTTTCAAAAACTAACCTTTCATTTAAGTCAATGCTCATAAAAGGGACAAATTCATGGGTATTGATTCTCGATGTTGCCAGCAAAACTATTTTCTCTTCTTGGCTGTATGTTGTGGCACCACTTACTTTCAAGTGAGCACTACTACCCCTATGCAATGGTGGCTTTTGACTACTGGCTAAAACATAACATTAAATACATAATTGCGGATATTTGTGCAGTGTTTAGCTTCAATGAAAGGCATTAAAAATATAAGAAACAAAACTAGAAATAATATAAATGTTTTTGATAATTCTTAGTGTAAAGTATAGTAAAAGGAGCTATTAAGCTGTTATGGACTAAGCTATTTGGATGGTTATGGTAAAAGACCACACCGAGACACAGCTGCAGTCCAATGCAGCTTCCCCCCCTTATTACCCTTATTTATGCTAACTTACAAACCACCATCCATGGCATATGGGCACATTTGAACTGCTGATCTCTCAAGGCATACGCTCTATGCCATCAAGGCTCTGAATAGAATTTTTTAATATATGCAGTTTCTTTTAGTAAAATAATTCATCCCATTTTACTTTCACAAAAAGTAGGAGAAAGGCACTGTATTCAATTAATAATTACTAATTTATAGCAAGAGTAATGGAATCACAATTATTTGCTGTTTGGTATCTATTTTTTTTATGTTCATAAATACCTTATTTCTTATCTATGAGAACAAATATACAAGCTAATTTACAATTTAATTTATCCATGACAAATGAGTATTAGTCATCAAAATAAATAAGAATTAACTAACAAAAAGTTAAAATATGATTTCTTTTCAAATGCTGATTATACATTATTGCAAACAATTATTACCTTGCTTAGAGGTAGAAGCTCTTGATGGAATTGCTGACTCAGTGGACGAAGTCACAGACTCCAATATTGGAGGTGATGATTTGATTCCTTTCAACTTTTCTGCTCTTTCTAGTGCATTCAATATTATTTTGGCTAATTTAGAATGGAATTCCTCACCTTCAGTTTCGGTTTTCTGACAAAATATAAGAAATTAAAATGCTAGAAATATGTGTGTTGAATATGAAAAATTTTAAATAAAATAAACAATAAATTTTATTTGTAATATGGAAAGAACAACAATTCAATCTTACAGCTTTTAAAGTCATTTCTACTGCTTCTGTATACAACTTGATTGCAATATCTTTCTGACCTGCTTCATCAGCATCCAAAGCCTGCAGATACAAAAACTTACAACGGTTTAATCTCGACTGGTCAGGATCCTGCATTTCTGGTTTTGATGATTCTTAAACATCAACAGGTAGATATATTAAATCCTTTTATAAAATGTGTATTTTAAATATTTTTTATTGTAAAAAAATAAAAATGGATATATACTCCATCCAGGTTTATATATTTAAAAATAATTACTTCACACATATTAAGAAATATATATGTATATTAATTAAACATTATTACTGTTCATGAGTTTTGATTGCTAGTTTGTAATTTGAAACAAATAGGCCTTACATTCTAACTGTAACAGAACTAAAAAAATACATTAGCCATTTCTTACTGGGAACTTGTATAAAATCAGCCCTTTCTTTGTACTCTCGGGCTTTCTCAGTCAACTTTTCTACATCATGAACTGATGAAATTTTAGCTGCATGTTCCAATACTCGTGCTGCCTCTCTATAGTAATATGCAGCAGCTTCAATACAACCTGTTTGATCAAATTCAATAGCACGTCTGGCCAGTGTTGAAGCTTCCTCAACGTACTCCATGATTCAAATTTTGCTTACTATCAACAAGTAATATCATTGATATTTTGTTCAATTTGTTTTCATATAAATTATAAATGCAATCTGAAACTTTTTAACATTATGTTATCTTAATCTAACTTAACTAAAGGACAGAAAAAGTACTAGGGATAGATTTTTTTCTATAATACACCAGGAGTATGTCTAAGGCAGGAGTTGAACCCAGGTAGGTAAGATGCCAGCAGCCTCAGATATAATTCACACTCATTCAGACACACTTCATATTTTTTTAATCTTCACACCTACAGAAAAAAAATCTTTCATCCTTTCATAACTTCTCATGATAACTTCATTATTTACACATGAGTAACTAAAGTGCACACATCAAAATGACTGGCTTTTTTCTTAGAGTTTAAGAAGCAGGATGCAACAGATTGAGAGCATTAAGCTCACAAATGACTTCAATTTCGACAGTTAAATGTCGGCAGTATTTAAACCTTAAATCAAATGTTTTAATTAATATACCAATTATAATATTTAGTGCTTGAAACATAAAACTTATGTATTTCGATATAAGCAAAGTAAAATATTTTCTAAAATGTTACTTAAGAAACAAAATTATTGCTAAATTAAAAATTATAATAAGCAAAGTGAAAATGTGAAATATTTTAGTTTATTTTTTTTAAGGTATGTAACTGCACTTATGAGCACTTAGGTGTATTATTGTTATTGTAATAAGGAAAAAATGAGATTGGAAATAAGAATTAGCAACTATTTGTAATGCACTTTGTAGTATTAATAAAATATTTGAAAACATAAGGTCAAGGAGCTACTATATCGGATATAGAAAAGTTACATAAGTTAACTATATTTTAAAAATAATATTGTATAAATTGAAATAATGAGATGAATGAACTACAGCATATTTTACCCAATAGCCTCCTAGACTATGATAAGGAGATTTTTAATGTTTCTATACAATAAAATTAAAAAACAATATTATACAAAAAAAATCACTGTTTCGAATTAAGCAGAAACAGTAGGTATTTCATAGAAAGTAAAAAAAGTGCATTCCATGGCAATGGTTGCTAGAACTGAGAATTATGTACTGGCCTAAAAAAAGATAAGAAATGTTTTACTTTAAAAACATAACTAACCTGAACCCACTCCATGAAAAGAAAAATAAAGCCCAGCAGTAAATAATCTAATCCATAAATTTACACACACAAAAATTCAATGATGTGAGCCATTATTCACAAGAAGAATTCCATCTAGAAATACTACACTTTATTTGGGTAGATATCACATCACACTAGTGGGGCTTAGGTGTATGTCCATCTACATAGAAATTTCTTGTCGCTTTTGGTAAGGTAAGTTCGATTCCGTCCAGTTCTTTTGTCAAAATAATTTGACAGCCTAGCCTAGAGTTTTCACGCAAGAATGGAGCCAGATCCAACAAGTCTTCTTCCTTCTCTTCGGGTGTTGGTAATTTCGTACAGTAGTTTTGATGAACATAGACGTGACAAGTTGTGCAGGCTAAGGAAGCCTCGCAAGCTCCTTCCATGCTAACGCCATACCTATGAGCCAGATAGAGTACGTTGTCTCCAATTTTGCCGCGGACCTCTTTTTTGTTGCCGTCCTTATCGATAAAAACCACATTGACAACTTCCTCTTCAGACTTCGGGTCCTCCCATTCGTATTCACCGTGGCGTAACACTCCGGTTGTCCACAACCTTTTACATAATTCTTGACTGATCCGGTATCCTTTTTTGATCGAGTCCGTGTGGTTAAATCGGTACCGAAACAGGTTACGGAACAAAACCATTACATGAAAGGGAGCGGCATCCAAACACCAAGTTCGATGAGGCGAAATAACCTTCACGCTAACATCCTTCCATAACAGCTGTTTAAACAGTGCTAGCAGTGGTGCCGTTCGGTAAATTTCCCTACTAACAATATTTTAAAATCTGAACAGTATAGATCTGGTTTTCATTTGAGCATTAAGTAATAATATCCCGCAATAACATATCAATTTAAATTTTCATAAAATGTCGTAAAAATGTTAAAAATAAAGTGAGAAATTAAATAGAACAATATCATCATACTATTTTATCTCACAATTCCAGCTTTGCTTAAACGTTTTAAAGTTCTAGTTCCACTTGGGAAGATTCATTTAATTGGATGTATATTTAATTAATTGCCATTATAAGCAGCCGAAACTGGTTTCAGCACAGGATAAAGCACTCTTTGTAGTTTCAGATATTTGAAAATATGGGAAAATAATGTTTATGAACAGGTTACACAATATCATTTATTGTACTTGTGTCTTTGATTGAACTAATGGAACTATGACTCCATGGCAGAGGCTTGTTTTTCCTAGCTACCATCTGCCAGTGGTTAGTTCCTCTGAGAGCTCCCTGGTCCCAGAGGGTCTCTTAGAGATGCATTTTCACTCTATATCGCAACTGTTATATTAAGACTTCAAAATTGTTTTCAATTTATTCGTTCTAATGTCTGTAATGACATAATCTACTGATTTAAGAATCCACTTTGTTGTACCAATGATCTCTTGGTTGAATTCTGTACTCCATAAAAAAAATCCAACAGAAATCATAGCCTGAAATATATAATTTATTCTTACACTGGTCACATTTTGCTAACTGCAGTTAACAATGTATAATCCAGTTACAGCACAATTGACCTTTTCACATATATAAGTTACAGTAGTAGAACTCAATCTAGCAATTTTAAGGGAACCTCTCTTCTAAACCTACTTCCAACATTTAGAATCCAAATTGTATAATTTAAATAGAAGAAAGGACACAACATTGTGGACAAATAAATAAAAACAATATATACCTTAAAACTAATATATATTCACATATTTACTGTAGAAATAAGGCAATGGGATTAATTCCCTAAGAGAGTACAAAATTATATCCACTTCTATTAAACAGAACTTTTTTCAAACAGCAGAAAATCCTAACAATAATTTAAAATGAGTACAATATTTGGAATATGGTACAATAAAACATCCATAAAAAATGATCAGTTAAAATGAACATCAAAAAATGTTACACAACAGAAGAGGATTATAAGCTATGATTGGAAAATCAAAGTCTGACGTCATTGTACAATATTTCACAAACACATCATGGATGAAAGTTTGCACCAAAAATTTCACAAGGAGCTAAAATCTGCCACAAAGAGGCTCCTATGACTTAAACTTTTTAAACTTGACATTGTCAACTGATGTATTTCCATAATGGAATGTGAAATTTTAAAACATGAAATGATTTGTGCAACAATCAATCCACTGGGAAATCACTCTGTGCCCCCTGTCTGTTCCTGGTAGACATCAATCATATCATCATTACCCATCTCCAACTGAAACAAATTATTTGCATATGCACAAATTAAAATGGAGATTCATACCAAAATTTTCTTTCAGTTGGATTGTCTGACAGAAAAGAAATTATTTGTATACCTCCACTACTGAAATGACTTAACTATGGTAATGCATAACATAATAATAATAACCATAACATAATTAATACCACTTTACATTGATCTAAAGAATTTAAAAATAATTATACAAAACATTCCTCAGTTTTCAGGAGATTTTAAGAAAATTAAGTAAATGAACTACTGAACAAATTGGTTTTGAATTATTTGTACTAACTACAGAAAATTAATTTTTGTTCCTCTTTTTATCAGTTTAATAAAAATTTATTGCTGACAGTAGAAAAATAACTAACATATGTTGGGGAGAAGTAAAAAAAAACAATAATGAAGAAATAGCTAAGTTAAAAAAATGTTGACTAATATCTTCTATTTTTCAGTATTTATATAGTGCAATTTGGCTCTCGCTGTAATGCGCTTAAACAAATATCTTTATTGCACAATCCTATGAAACAATTTACACTTTTCAAGAAATATAAAAATGTATATATTTTAAAATTGTATAAATGTCCTGAATCATAAGATTCGATTTCAACAAAAAGTTACCTGTTTTGGAGTTTCATCATCATTTATCCTCCGACCATCAAAAAGGAACCTTAATGAGGTAACTGGCACACCCTAAAATTCAAACAATTGTTATAAATTGTTATATTGTTGTTAATTGGGATATCAAAAGTGCCATCATTGGGTGGTTTCTTTTATTCACGACATTCATGTGAAGAAATATACACAGCATTTGTACTTATAATATTCAGTTGATTGTACAAAAATAAAATGTTAAAAAAAATAAATAAATTGGGATACTTTATGATAGCATTTTTGTGTATATATATATATATATATATATATATATATATATATATATATATATATATATACACACAGACGTACACACACACATTAAAAAAACATAGAAATAATAGTAACAAAATTATTTTACCACTCGATCACTGTAAGATTTCTTCAATTTCCCCATTTGTGTTGTCATTTTTACTCTAAAATGTATTTCATTTGAGTCCTGCAAAAAAGATTACACTAGTGAGGCATCACAATTATAGCAATATATCCTGTTTAATAAATTAAAACAACTGGCATAAAATATAACAAAGAAAACAGCACTGTGAAATTTAAGAAATATGAAAAAGTTATCACAAAATAGTACTCATAGACTCATAAGTACTGCAGCCGTTAATTTTCAATTTGTTAATTTTTTATCACCCTCTGATCTTCAATAACCCCAATGTAACAATGGAAATAAATATAATTAGAAAAAGTAAGGTTTGGCATAAGGGGATGTCAAAATTAAGAAACACTCAGACAAGAGGTGAATCCTCAATTTAAAAGAAAACTAAATTTCAGATTCCTAAACCAAATATGTATTAAACGCATAATAAAAATGAAAAAATCGTGTTGTTTATCAATTAGCCTAATGATGCTTTATACTGCCTTAAATTAAAAATTAAATGCAGCATACATTTTTAAATTATTTTCCATTTATTAAATTTAGTATTCTTCAGCACAATAACACTTACAACACAGTAATAGAGATACAGTTAAATATTTGGTAGCGTTTACTGGAATTGTATGAGTAGAACAACTCATGATCAATTCAAATTTGTGATTCCATCCATCTCCAAACCCGGGAAATTCAGCACGTTAATGCTGTGCTGTTCAAACCACTATACTATGCTGGACCCAAAACGCTAGTGATATCTGATTTATCAATAACTACTAACATATTGAAAGAAGGAGAGCAGCCTACACTGGTCAAACAAAACCAAATGAGCAAGGAGACAATAGATATACACACAAATACTCACAGAAATACTGATGAAAACATTCCTTTGAGTCTTCAATGTATTAAAATAAAAAATTACAATGGCTTCTATTTTAAAAGAACAGTATGAAGTCTTGAAAGCAAAAATCGTCACAACATTATATCGATAATCTATATATATATATATATATATATATATATTATTAAACAAATACAGTTGTTTGGTCAATTGTAAAAAATACTTTCACTTTTTTATCCATGTCTCATTTACAGCAAAATGAACATATTAAAATTTTTAAAATAATATATAAACTCTAAGCAAGATAAATAACTACTTGTTTTGCTCCTTTATTAGATTATTCAAATTAGATCTAACATATTTAACTAATAGAGCAAAGTACCCTTGGAAATCACGGCACCAATATAAAGTAGGAAAGGGACAAATAAACATTAACTTAGAAATTTGGCTGGTCACTTTATGCAACTATTTAATTAAATTTAAACCATAGAAATAAATTAAAAATGAAATTGAAATATTATTAATTCCACAGATATAAAATTGTAATTTTACAAAGGTTCAAAAAATGTAACTTACATTGCCGACCACTTTTAACTTGATGTACTCCGAATTATTCTCACCTGGGCCGGAATCCGGCTTTTGTTCCTGCAAAACAGTATTAAAAAGTCACAAAGTATGACAATTGACTGGCGTCGATATTTTGTTGTAATGAATTCAAACGTTTGAAAATGCAAATCGTACCTGATTGTTATCGCTCATTTTTGACACTGACTCGATTAAAGACGCAAGTTTCTACGGAAAATTTTCTATAAGAGCGAGTAAGAGACGAAGAGCGGTAGTTCAAAACTGAACCGAAAACAAATTACGGAAGGTTTCCCATTAACGTTTCAAACGAATCGGGTTCTTACATTCTATTGGACCTCGGGCTAAATAGTGACCAATGGAAGGAAATGCCGCCGACACGGGACAATTTTCGAAAACCTTCGCCTGACGTCACGCCTTCCAAACTACCGAAAAACTCCCGTCCAGACTGCTACTCCCGATTTACACAGCTATTTACTTCGGCACACGCTCCCAGATTTTTCGCAAAACTTATTTTTCTACCGGGACTTTTATGCGCCTCAACTCTTATAAGACGCGAATTACATTTCCTTTGATATTGGTGGAGTTAAAATTTGGGAGTTCGCTACTCGGGTGTGGAGTGGGAGTTCCACTACCTCCGCAACTATCATACGCCTCTATATGATTTTAGTTTTTAACGGTAGTCGTTTTTATCCGAAAAATTAGCGGTGGCGAATAGTGATTATTTTAAAATTACAGGCGTTAATCTGCGGCGCGAAATGATAGTCCCGTGATGCTCTCTAAAAAACGGCGAGGAAATTTCGGTGCGTCACCGACGGGACGCAATTGACTTTTGGAAAGCCGCTACATTTTGGTTACCGTTGACGTTGAAGGTTTCTTTGTTTTGTTCGTTGCCCTTGTTAAATACTAGTGCGGGCAGAAAGATATTATGAACGGGATTGGAGTTGACCGCGGTGTCTTCAAGACGAAAATCGAATTCGAAACTGAGTTTAGTGAACTTGTAGGTGTGCATTCCTAACCTCTCCCGTAACGTTCTCGAAATGACTATACTGGAATTTACAGGATGCGCGTGCATGGCCTACGGGCCGACACTGGCCCTTTTTACTTTTACTATAATGCGAGACCCCATCAGGATAATAATAATGATCGCCAGTGCGTTCTTCTGGCTGCTGTCCCTTCTGTTATCCTCGATAGTGTGGTTCTGCATCCCTTCCGAAAGTGCCCTTTTCCTAGGTGTCATTTTTTCTGTGATCCTCCAAGAAATATTTCGGTATCTCCTATACATTGTGCTGCGCAAAGTGGAAACGGGACTGAAGAAAGTGTACATCCCCAATACCAATACTGAAATAATTAACAATAAACATATTTTAGCGTATGTCGCGGGACTTGGTTTTGGAGTGATGAGTGGAGCATTCTCTTTAGCTAATGTTTTGGCTGAAGTGATAGGACCTGGGACTATGAGACTCGAAGATGGTTCAGAGTTCTTCTGCCTTGTATCGGCTATACTTACACTTATATTTACTCTATTGCACACACTTTGGAGTGTCGTTTTCTTTTCTGCTGTCGAAAACAAGAACTATCTGTTATTGAGTTGGGTCATCGGTAGCCATTTGGTGGTTTCTTGTTTGACTTTACTGAATCAACAGTCACTATACTTTGCCACATTATTGCCTGCAAGTTTAGCTCTAATTATCACCATGTACCTAGCGTTCAGAGTATGTGGTGGCAACTATCACAGTGGTTTTTGCAGTTGTAGACATCCAAATATTGTGCCTAATCTGAATTAAATGTTCAACTAATAAGCTGTCCTTGTTAATTAATACAAACTATTAACATTTAGGAATGTCCTGGTAATGCTCTAGGTTTAATTATATGCGCCTTTTAGCCTAATTTATTTAGGCTCCCTGGAATAAGAACAAAAGAAAGACAACTGGGCCTATTATCAATTTGTTAAAGCTTGAATTGTAGACTATTTAAAATGGATTGCTAGAATAATTTTGGAATTTGGTATTAGCCGCAATGTCACATTCTGTGATTGGTGTTTATCTAGAGGCTTAGAGTACTTTTTAATATTAATGAAACAGGAAAAAGTTAATTTAAGGGGCAACTATAAAAACATGTATGGCCTTGTTTATGTTATATTTATTCTTTATTTATGGACATTAATACTAATATGCGTGTATGAATGCTTTAACAGATTTTGGTAAAATAATAATAATCTCAGAGAATAATGATGTGTGGCTCTATTCTGGCACATTCATAATTCATTATTTTATTATTGATTTATATACGATCTACTCATTTCATATAAAAATTTAGTATTGGTTCAAACATAGCATGTCAATTATTCTGCTATACCACCATTTCCAAGTACATACATGATTTTTATAGTAAAATTGTTTTCATTATATACAGTTTATGGCTTGTGCTTATTGTGTGAGCATTGTATACTTTTTCCAAAAACATAATCAGTTTACATTTATTTATTGTATATTTCTGTTTATTACAGTATAATAATTATTATTATTATGTAAATGTTTGCAGATTGCACATCAATTATTCCATTTTATAGATTGTAGAAACAAGAAGAATGCTGTTGAAGTATAAAAAAAATGACTATGTTTGATGCTTTTCTTGATTCAATACATGTTCCCACAATGAACATTCCACTTAAAGAGCATTCCTGTTAAGGTATAATTTAAATACTTGGGTTGTGAATCATTGTTAAAATATAATGTCACAAATGACTGTTTTGTGATAGCCCACCAGATTAAATTTTGATTAAATGGTATATTATTCATGCTAGGCAGCTAACTTAAATAATATAAAACAAAGTTAAGTTGACATGGTTTAAATCATTAAATAATATAAAGTATCTTTGTCTGTTTATATGTTATATTTCCAATTTAAAAAATGCAGCAGTTGTTACCATATCATTGTGGTGGATTGTAGTATTTAAACTTTGTGTTGTGTGGTATAGAAGGTTTAAAGAATTGGTTCTAAATTGCTCAATTTTTTTAGAAACATCTTCTGTGCTTTGTATTAAAAATAAGTACATACATGATTGAGAACTTTGAGCGTATTTAGAAGACCATATTAAACTAATATGACATAATTTCTGTAGCCCATAAGAATATGAATACCCATTGGCATTGTTTGAAATCATGTTTCTCCACATTACCTCTTATGTCAATGATCTCAGGTATATTTTAATGTCTGTTGATGTTTTTGAAATATTGTGTACCAAATTGTTATGGTGCATAAATATAAATCACCTGATGGATTTTGAAACATCAGGGCAAATATTCATGTATTTAATATACATAGCTAATGAAAATACACCCAATACACTGGAGTTTATTATTATTAAAATTAACTTTAATTGAAACATTAATGCCTAGTTTGATGGACAAAATTAATTTTATTTATTTATTTATTTATATGTAAAACTAGAAGAAACCTTTTCAGACATTTTTCATTTAATTTTGTGTACATTATTTTTATTATGTTATGACCTTTGATAAATTAAATAGTAATACAATGTTAAATAATTAAGCCAAAGTTAAGTTTCAGCCAACATGTCAAATTTAGTTACATTATTTATTTGTAATTAACCTGATTAAACTGCATATTTGTGAAATATATTATATTTAGTACATTTCTTTAAATGATTTCCATATGAATTTAAATAATACATTTACAAACTAAATACTTCATTTGTACCACACCTATTTAAATGGTATTCATGAAATATCTATTTTGATGTATATGATATAATAATACCATTATAAATATATTTTATAAAAATATTAGCAATGGTTCTCTCTGTGTAACCAAATTTTGTATTGCCAGTCTTTCCAGAGCAATATAATTTTTAATATGTTTTATATTTGCCTGCATTGTGTTTATTAACCTATCCATTATATCCTATATATTGTGAAGTATGTTGCTAAAGAATATAATTAATTTTAAATGAATTTGCATATTTAATAATATAACATATGAACAATTGAAAGTTTTGAGATGGAAAATATTTCTCTTAAAGTACCACGTGGTAGTAACCATGCCACATATTTTTTTATCATATTCCAGCCAGCCAGTTTGCCTGTAAAGTTGAATAATCAAAATATATTTTTTCCCTTGTCCAATGATGAATTAATAAATCAATATTTCTTAACAATCCTGAATATGCATTTCACTAAAGAAGTTTTGACATATCAACTTTGCAAATATGAAATAATAAATAAAAGCAACTGTCTCTTGACATCCAGAGGACAGCGATTTGATTGGCTGTATGCCTTGGACATTAGGATTTACAAGTTACAAATTTGGGCATTAACTTACCCTATCCTTAGGAATCATGCTTATGGAATCGGGAGCATCAAAGCAGGCTACAACAGCTTACATGAACAATATAAGAAACAGTGAAATATTTTAAACAGATGCACAATAACATAAACTTCTTCGGGGAATTATTCCAACTAGTTTTTCACAATGACTAAATTATTTCTTATTTGATGGCCCCATAATCTACTTGAACAAATAAAAAAATATTTTAATTAGCAGAAACATCTATCAATGGGAAACACCTAGCCTACTTGAATCTTGAGTATTAGAATACTCTATCTTATAAATTCTCTATCTTGAGTATGATAGAATTCTGTCTAGCCAACTCATCATGATCATTGCATTTACTTGAAATGTAGACCTGAACTACATCAACAGCAATACAAACCAAACTGGATACATACCTCATGGTTGGAGGCATTTTTATTCTTTAAATATTACATTTTTACACAGAAATAAATAGTCAATTTTTCAATATTTAAAAAATGTTATCCAAGGGGGGCCAATAGCAACACATTAAAATATTATTCAAAGACAAATGAAATAAATTATTCAATATTAACTTGATGAGAAGGGTTTTAAAAGAAATATACATGTATTATAATACTTATTATATTAATATAATTCGTACACATGACATAGTCAACAACCTTCTTTTAGCCTCTATTTACAAAAACTTATTATGCGTCACTGAAGAAATGGTAATATACATACACACAAATATATATATATATATATATATATATATATATATATATATATATATATGTGCGTGTGTATATAAAAGAAAAATAATCAACTCATTTATACCCGAAAACAACAATATTTCAGTATTTTGGGTATAATGAAAGCAACAGTCACAAAAATATTCCATGTACATTCAGTAGACTATTAGCAAGTATGGAGGTGTATGTGACAATCCATAATTAATTATGTATCCACTGGGAATCTAGTGTGCTCAATAATAAAAAAATGCAGCATGTCTTTTGCTTTAATAGTAGTACTTACGATCAGTTAGAAAATCAAATTCATGTATATATTCATATATAATGTTTATAATTGGTGTTATTCAGTGTTATTTCATTGGCAGATATGCTAGTTTACACTGGCTATCCCACCAATACTACAAGCCTAACTACAAATATAACTAATAATTACATTAAATCCCCATTACTGGACATGTCCAATGACAAATATTTAAAAATTAAGACTGATAAATTTTGTCCTATATGTAATAAAAGTCTCCTTTGGTGGAATACAGTTCCAAGCAATACTCATTATATAACATCAGGCACATTTTCTTAAACAATGGCTAAAATGTTACTTTCTTATTTAGGAAAACAAATTACTAGCTCCTTATTACAATCTGTAATATCACCAGTATCCCAAATTTTAATCTAATAAAACATCAAATTTTCAGAAAGAATAACTTTCATTTAACTAAGATCACTTAGTACTTTAAACTGTAAAGATCTGGAATATTTTTTCTTTTTTTAGAAAATATATTTTTATTCTGGATATTTAATTTAAGAAATATATATTATTTAAAGAAATAAGGGCAATCAATAAGACATTCAATAAGCTCTATAAACATTTGATTAAGTTAATAAGAAGAATAATAGGGTTTTTAATATTATTTAATTAGAATAATTTAAAATTTATGAGTTTCTCATTGTACTTACAAGCAATTGTTATTCAAATGTATGTCTGTTAAATAAGGTAGGATAGAAGTGTATTGAAGGTATAAATGACTGCTAAATTAATTTTGTGGTAAATAATGTATCACAGTTAATAAATTAGTGTAAATATATTCTGAATAAGGATCAAAATAAAAATAATTGTTTTGTACAGGCATAAAGAAAAAGTAAAAGAGAAGCCCAAAAATTATAACTTGAGCAAGGATTACAAACTTCTTATTTACCATTGAGGTGTGGATTATTAGATCATTAAATTATTAATTTATTGTTGTGCTAGAAAGTGAACCTAAATAAGAGATGGTCTAATTTAATGATATTTACAACAAAATAAATGTTACAAATAAAAATAAAAAATTATAAAAGTATAGTGAATTCATTAAAGGAGTGAGGAACTTGATGAATGTGTAAAATGTTGCTTTAGGATACAAATGATAAATTGAATGTTACTTTTAAGCAGTTGCACAAGTTTATCATATTATATGTCATAAAGTTATACTGAACTGTATATACTTAACATGAGTTTTACTCTCATGAACACATTACATATCATAGTTTTGCAATCACACAACCATCAGTTTAAATAATATTTGTTAAAAATAAACACAAAAAGCTACACAACACATAAACAGTCCATATCTAAAGCATTACTGATAAGACAAAATTTTGCTTACGTGATAGAAAACGGGTGAACATCTAAAGGGCAACAAAGGACAATTTAATTTACCATGAGAAAGACAACCTGTACCGTTATAAAATGAATTACTTCATAATTATCACATTATCAAAAATAAAATACGATTATTTATTTTTTCTTACTAATTTTAAGAAAAAACCAATGACCATTTTATGCGCATACTCCTAATAAATTAAAAACTAGTAATTAAATAACTAATAAATTATGTGTTTAAGGTAAATTAGAATGGATTAATTTGTATACTACACTTGAAGTGTAAATTGTAATGAATAGTTTCCCATTATATTTTCTTTTATATGGTGGAGAGTTACATATCTAGATGTAATTTAATACAGTTGTGATTGAGATTACAACAGTTTATCCAGTACAATACATGATGTAAAATCCTTTTCAGAATAAAATGAAATAACATGTAAATAATAACAATGTACATTTCACAATTTATTTGTTCAAACTAATGGCTATGGATTTCAATCAGTATTCTTAAATTTTATCACTCACAATATACAAAGGGGCCATACCGAAGGCCAACTTTAGAGACTGGTATGGGGAGAGAGAAGTGATGTTCGGCTAAAGAGCATCACGATGCCACACCCATTTCTTATTTGTGTGATCAAACCTGTGAGCAAGCCATTGTTGTTGAAGAAGTTGATATCTCCCTGGACTCAGGTACAATGGTTTGCCTCGTCTTTGTAAAACATTACAAAATATCAATCAATTATCCCCAAAAACTTATCTTCATAACAGAATAATAATAATCATAATGATCATAAAGTGAGCATGCATATTACAATAAATGAACTCATAATACTGATTATGAAGTACTTGAGGTACTTCTGAAGATCTAGTCACGTATTCACTGAGGAACTAACAAATTTGAAGTTATTACTTACTTCAGTTCCCTATCTTCCTCGCCAAAACTGTCCAGGTATACAGACCCCCACAAACATGCCCTCTTACCCCTTATGACTATTACATAAGATGAAGTAACAACAAGGTACATAGCTGTACCAGCACCACAGTCTATTGAGTGCTGAAATAGTCAAATAACAAAATAAGATATAAAATATTACAATATAAATAATAGTTTATAACATACCTATAGAAGATAAATAATATCCTTATAAATGAACTAAGATTTTGTATTGTATTTGCCATGTATCTATTATACTTGTAAATCTATGTTAATATATGGACAACAGTATAAGGTAATTATAACTCATATAAGGTAATCATATGTGCATCACCCACACACACACACACACAGCACAGCTGAGGAATAAACATCAGAAAAATATAATAAGGCAGTCTAAATAGCAACACAATAAAAAATATACACAGATCAACATACCTGTACAGCTTCACATATGTTATGTTTTTTACAACAATTTTCTTTGAGACAAACAAGAGCGCCACAAAGGAGACAAATGCTTGTCTCCCTTGGGACACTGTGGCACTGACTGCACTGTCGCCTGTGGTAATACTGAAAAAATATGGTTCATATTTGCAGGTAGGATAATATAAATACTTAATCATTATGTAAAACTATTTGATGATACATTTATTTCATCAAATACACAAAATTTAATTTACTAATTAATCAGTAGTTTAAGTACAATGTCCTTTTATAGAATTATATTTTTAATTTTTTTAAATATATTTTTAATAATTTTTAATTCAACAATTAACATCAGACAAAATGAATTAACTGACAATAATCTCTGAAATGTGGGTCATTTAGCTCTCTGGGAAATGAAAGAGAGGGTACTTATAACTCACCTGGAATATTCTGTCATAAAGTAGAGGGAGACTAAGAAGAGCTGGTTGATGCCAGCTAATATGCTGTTCAGAAAGAAGAGCCCTAGCAGCAACCTGACTTCTGTTAATGAATTCCCCAAGTTGCCTTGTCCAATCAGCTACGTGAGTGTTTGATGGCCATGAAAGTGCAACGGCCGCATTGAACCTGTTTTGAAACATACATATCCAATGAGCTCAATTTAGGCCAATTCAAATTATAAAGATTTAAACCCCAATTCAGGCAACATCAATAGTTTTGGAGGCAGAAGATTGCAAAATTCCCATACGGACAAAAGTTAATTATAGTAACAACTATTTATTTTACCTGTCCCATGACATGCCATCTGTGACTAGTTCAAGAAAATAAACAAGACGGACAAATTCTGAAGATGGGCTATCTATTTCAGGTAGAGGTTGATCATAGAGGTGGTGCCTCAGTAGAGCAGCAATACGCAAGAACGGTAAACATAATTCTTGTATCTGAAAGGAGAAAACAACACGTAAAAAATCAGGTTGCTGCTGATGAGGTAAACAAAGAAAAATGAATGAGGTAATGTTCAGGATCATGTTTATAACATGATGTTTGTTAACTACATGTTTGCTAACCTGTGAAAAGTTACTTACTATGAAAGTTATGTATTTTAACAATTACAGAACAATTGAATCATTCTAATTAAGTCAAATAATTCTTTCTAGTATTTTATTATACCAGTACAGTATACCTTAATTTTGAAAATTTAGTAGTAGTTGACTTATATAAGTAAAACAAATATAAAGTATGTAAATATAATTACCATTCATAAAAATAAATAAGGATACATTTTTTAAATTACCTGTTTCTCCAAAAGTTGCTTATCTGTCATATCAGGATTTTGTGAAAGAGAAGGTGTACTAGAGACATCTTCATCCTCAAGGTAAAGCTGGGTAGGATCTAGAGCTAAGATTGTTTGAGTCATGGCTTCTTCCAGAGTACACACTCTGGAAAGTTGTACACTGCCAGAAGCCGTCTGTAATCTTCTCCAATAACCCCGTTCTCCTTCGCTCATTCTACAGCTCGCTTGAACCACAACTTGGAAGTATAGCAAGTTGTACAAAAGTTTGATGACACAAGTAAAGTATGCTGTAAAAATTAAGAACCATTAATGAAACATTCTTTTTTAGTAAAACTACAAACTTGCATTAATCAAAGGGCAAGCAACAACATTAAAACTAAACATGTGTGACTAGTTCAAGAAAATGGTTAATACAAACATGCATTAATCAAAAGGAGAGTAACAACATTAAAACTA
The DNA here is from genome assembly GCA_019843655.1 of Lethocerus indicus. Taxonomy (NCBI): domain Eukaryota; kingdom Metazoa; phylum Arthropoda; class Insecta; order Hemiptera; family Belostomatidae; genus Lethocerus; species Lethocerus indicus. Next base: position 10,219,715 of record JACDQD010000004.1, read on the forward strand.
AACAGTAAATCAATTAAAGATCTGAAAAAAAACATAGTTGTAGCTTGAAAAAAATTAAAATAAGTTGTTTTCTATTAGGGATCAGATAACTAGTTTCAGGCATTTGGTACATGTGGCTTACTTTGATCAAGATGTAATGGAAGCAAAAGGATAAATTGTGTGAGCAATGCTGTTGGATCTCTGAGGAGTAGTGGAACCTGGTTCTGCACTGGTACTAATGCAGGATGCAATGCAACATCGGGTTCCAAACAAGCCAATTGTTGCCATGTCTCCCATGCTGGCCAGTGAGCTAACAGTCTAGCATGAACAGCTAATACATGTAGCAATGGCACTAAAATAACAGAAAAATATAATTATGTTTAAATAAAACTATATTCAAAAACAATATTTTTATCGGATAAAGAAAATTAATGTTACAGTGGAATAGAGAACAAAAAAATATTCAAATTATACAACAATTTAGTTTTTATTTCTTCAAAACAAAGTAAATGTCTCAATTCAGTTAATGCAAAGAAATCAAAATTAAATTCTTTCATAATAAAAAATAAAAATCATTAAAGTAACAAAAAAAGAGACAAATAAAGACTATTTTTCAAATATTAAATACTTCAGGACAAGTGTTTCATCTATCTGAAGGGGTTGTCAATCTTAATAAGAAACTGTATATTCATTATATACAACTACAGCTATACTCACTTATGCATGATCTTTTAGGAATAAGAGGGTTTGGCTCAAGTTGAGATGAAGTACACAGAGTGCCACCCCGTTGGACTAGCTCTATTTCAAGATTGGTGCGTGCTATAGAACTCACAAAGAGGAAGAGGGTCTGTGGCATTCGGGTTCCAGACTTCTGTTTAAACTTCACATAAGTTGAATTTGTCAGATCTTCCATTGACTTGCTCATTGCATCCATTAAGCTTGATACCCCCTGCAGCCAGAGATTGGACTGTTGCAGTATAATAAATATAATCAGTAATTTTTGATCTACTTATGTGATAATATTCTAAATTTGGTTACCTCTCTAAGAAAGTTATCCTATCTCCGGATTATATGTCCAAATTTATATACATTTTTGTATTGTTTTATTGGAAGTTATTAGGTAAATCTATCGTTAATGCATCAGGAAAATTAAATTTAATATCTGAATGCAACCATTGGAAAATAGTGACATAAATTAAATGATATATTCCTCATTTATCATCAATAAATGATGAGATTTTACCCAGAACAGTATTCACTTCGTTGCAAGTAATGTGAATACATTAAAAAGTGTAATATATTAATTGTAATAATGAAGGATGATATATGCAAATCAAAATACTAAACATGTTCCTGAGAAATAAAGTACCATATTGTTGAAATGCAATAACTATTTTCCAGTTTAAAATTAATTAAATAATTGTGACAATCACAACAAATAATTTATTTAATGAATAAATTACATTTTTCTTAATTAGTTTTATTTAGAAATGATCTGGTTTCCATTTTTTGTACTCATATTAATTAAATTATTATTGGTGTTATCCAAGAAAATCAAAATATATTTTATAAATACTATTTTCCTATTAATAAGGTTCTGAAACTCTAAGTTTGGTTTAAATAAAAGTATCTATCTATTCAAAGACTTGTGAATCACTGAATCCAGTGAGTATATTTTGAAAGATCTCAGATCTACAAAGTAGTTCAACCACTTTGTGATAAATAAAAGTGGCTGCATTCACCACATTTTATAATATATCATCCTTCAATGAGACTCAAATTATAAGAACTCAAGTGTACATTTTTTCCAATGTAAATGTTCTACTGTGTGTTAATTATTCTGCCAAAATTTTAACCAGCAAAAAGCAACATAAACACCCAGAGCACAGGTTGCAATAACTGTAGCATGAATTGAATTCAAAATCTACTAGATACCAAAAAGCATGCCTCAGACCATAAATGTGAGCTGCCAACATCCCATTTACATTTTTTGAAAAGTATATTTGCTAACTTTTAATGAACATGAATATACCATAATTTCACAGAGGAAACTATTAGATACAGTTTTCATGTGCATAATATATAACATTTACCATTGTGCTTACACAAATCCAAAAAAGAACAATGTATTCAGTATTCATATTATATATAATATTATATTAACTTATAATATTCCCTGCATATATAAAAATTAAGTTAGTGTGAAATCAATCTTGCACTCAATACCAATTGTTGAGATGACAAATTATACTGAATAGTGACAAATGCACTTACACCTGTATAATCTGGTTTTACATATCAATTACCATTTTGCATAATCTATCGCACCATGGCTTAATATGCAGTATACCTACTTTGTTTTATGTCCGTGCCAGCAGTGAATCATTCCACTGGAAGATAACATCTTAACAATGCTCAATGCAACATAGAGATTAAAACCTGATAACCAATTTCATTCGAACAGATTCTTTTACCTTAGATTAAATGTAAATTGTTATGACAGAAACTCAATTTAGACATATTATATATATATCATTATCATCTTACTGTCAAATTTGTTTGAAACATTATTTGGCTCAAACTTCTTAACAGTTATAAGAAACACACCACAATACATCACAGCATAACGTATAAGAAATACTTACTGTATTAGTTGGAGGATTTTCCTTCAAGAAATTTGTTAATTCTGCAATTATGGCTGCCATAGATACAGGACGCGATCGAACAACAGCCGCTGTTTCACCCAACTGAGGTGGTAATGGTAAAACAGAATTAGCTAATTGCCTGCATAATGGGCAAGCATATTCACCTCTGAAAAATAAAAAATGGGAAGTATATAAACTTATCCAAATTACATTTAGTAATTCATAACTGATCAAACCTTATCAACAATAAATACCTTTCAGCAGCTAACCGTTGTTGGTTCCTAAGAGATCTAAGGTATGATTTTAAACATTCTAAATGCAAATGATGGCCACACGTTTGAACATGAACACCACCTTCCCAACCAAGGTTCACAGACACCAACCATGAAAGCTACAAAACAAGTAAAGGTATCACTCTTTTAATATCCACTTACTAATTTGATCTCATGTTGTCAATGCATTATTGTAGTGCAGACAATATGCCCCACTGTCAACTGGTCCGTCTGTATAAGTGCCTCTAATCTATTGGTGGGACACAAGTGAAAATGGCAAGAAGCCAGAAACTAGTGAAACATAGGTCAAACCATATATATCTGAGGGATTCAAAATGATATATTATTACGATTAGTTACAATTTATTATTAGCATGTAGCAAAACGTTCTTTATTTTATTATAAACTATAAAATTGATTAAACAAATACTTAAAAGTATTCCCACCCTCTTTAAAATGCCCTTAAATCCTATTCAGTCACCAAATATGCAGTGTTGCATATTCAGTCACCAAAAACATTAAAAATTACCTGATCGAACTGCCTATCTAATTCTTCAACTCGCCTATCAAATGCGCTGCCTAAGGTATCAGTACGTCTTAGCTGAAATCTTTCTTCATCACAAGTTGGTAATTCTGGTGTGTCTGGGCTTCTTCTTTTATGACCAAGTACACTTGTAGCTTGTACTAGCACAGCCAATCCCATAGGTTTATCTTCTGTTGATGGTGATGTTTGGTTGCATATAACACAGTCATACTCTTTCCTCCTGGATACCTTTTCTGCACCTTCACTACCATCCCATTCCATTCCTTCCTCATCTAATTGATTATTTATAAAAAACTTGTTAGAAATTGTAACACTGAAGAAGTAGTTCCTATTTACAAATATTAAAACAACTGTATTTACGATGACATGCCTGATAATTAGATGTATATTAATATTATACCGTAAATATAGGAAATTTGTTTATTTATTATAAATTTCCATTTATAATATTCCTTACTAATTTTAACCCAATAAATTATCATAGTTGTTTTCAATCTTCTGTCTCCCCTTGCTGGTATGGTCTTTTGCTAGACTGGTTTCAGTTGCTCACTATCTACAGTAGCTTTTGTCAGAATAGTGGCGACTCACTTAGGCATATCGGTTGCCTATCCTGTCTACCCTGTCACTGCACTTTTACAGTATGACAGAAGAAAGATGATTGAAAAAACTACAGGATTCCAAACCCACTAAATAGGTATTCATCCAAATTGATATAAATTATCTAATTCCAGAGAAATTCATCATAATATGTTTACTGATTTCAAATGTTCATTGTTGAATATATTTAAAATTGATTATATTTAATAACATTTTCCCAATAATATAAAGAAAAAATAATGCAAACAACATAATAACAAAAACATACTAATTATATCATGATATAATTATGTATGTACCTGTTTCCATTGCCCTTTCCATGAATTGTTTCTGTCTTGATGCGAATTCCTCCATCAACTTCTGCTGTCTCTCCTTTGCCTTTCTCCTCCTCTCAGCTCTTTCTCTCTCTTCTCTTTCCCGTCTTTCTGTTTCCCCTTCCTCTGGCTGTCTGGGCCACAGTTTTTCACAAGTAGCAATCACATTTTCTCTATAACATAATCGAAATGAGAACTTGCTTTATATACAACTTATAATGTAAAAAAATAGTACATATGAGGCACACACTTTCATTAACATATTATTAGGAATTGAGGTTCACGATCCATTTTAGTATAAAGAGGGGCGTGAGATAACAATCTTTTTTTCTCTTAATTTTTACAGCGCAATTTTGCTGTGCCAATATGCGCTTCTTGTTATCATCAGAGGTTGTGCTTATTGCTCTGATCAAAATAACAAATTTAGATTGGTTTCAATGAGCAAAATAGTGTGAAAAAGGCACTGGTTATTCACATATAAAAGAACAACTGCATTTGTGTTGAAGAACAACTAAATAACATCAATATCACAGGGAAAGCGAAATCCAAGGGTTCATATTGGTCAATTTTGTTAAGTTCCTGTTATGAAAAAATACTGTGCAATAGTATCATTAGAGCTTTGTCACATTATGTCACTTTGAATGTAAAGCACTAATAAAAGAATCAGTTATATGTGATCAGGTTCAATTTAAGTGCCAAGAATTGTGGGGGTCTAAATTACTGATCAAGTTGATATTTGTCCACACAATACCAAAATTATTGAACCCTTATCATTCTTGATAAATGTGTAGATTATATAGTATGTACAAGGAAATATATATATATATATATATATATATATATATATATATATATATATACAAATTTTGTATCCAACAGTTGCATACAAAAAACCTTTAGTAGTTATAATTTATTTCTGAATAAAAATGTCATACTGTATTTAACAGTTGACAGAAATTCCTCAACCCAGGATAAAAGGCTATTTTGTAGAAGGAAATATACATGTTTATATATATATATATATAGAAATAACTGTTTACTATATGAAATGCAACAGAGGAATAAATATTGTTAATTTTATCAACATATAGTAATATTTTATAAGTATATTTAATAAGTACTATTAAATTTAATATTATTAAATTTATTAATAAGTACTATTTAATAAGTAGTATTTTATACACAAAAGAATATTATATACCTGCAGAGTGCATCCAGGGCCATAATTCTATGCAGTACTTTACCAACGAAGAATGGACCATCACCTATTCTGTTCTGAGGATCTGGGGGTGGTAAATCTGGATTGAAAGAATCTGGCACGCCAGCCAAATGTGAATGAAGTTTAAGAAGTAAAGAGATAATGCTTTCATTGACTTCAACAGTCCTATCAGGAGATGGAAGTTCTACTGGATATCCACTGGTACCACTCTGTTATTGGATTAAACATTAATTGTATGCATAAATAAAAATAAATATTTGTAAGAGAATAAGATTATTAACAAATCTTTTATAGATTAATTTTTCATTTAAAATGTGAAATCAGTGTTCTAAAACATTAGTGATTGCATTATGAAAAAAAATAATTCAAAGGAACTATTTTTTATACTTAATTAGCCAAAACCTGTAATGTATACCAGAGAAGAAACTGTCAACCTTATTTGAACATTGAAACATTCAATTTCATCAATGAAATATTTTTGTGAATAATAACATTAAAAATAATCTAGTGACATAATGTTGCTCATTAATTTATTATATAATTAAATTAGACTCATTGAGAATACACACACACACACACACACACACACACACACACACACACACACACACACACACACACACATATATATATATATATATATATATATATATATATATATATATATATAACTAAAAATAATTGAATACATTTTGAATAATGAAAATTATGAATAATTTAAACAAAGATTAGAAGCTATAAGTTTCTGACTAGCTAATAATGGCAAAGAAATTATTCAGAAAAATGAATCCTATTAAGAATTATGACCCACAAAGCAAGTCTACATTTAAACAAATAAAAAAATCATAGATCAAAACACAATAATCTTAACTGGCTATACATGACTAAAGCACACTGTTGATAAATCATAACTTTAGCCTCTATATTTAGTACATATAGAATTCTAATTACCTGAATTTTGTTAAGCCTTAGTTCATTTTTTCAACTCAACTTCACTTCAGATTTTAAACAGCTTCAATGTAAATCGTAACATGGTAAACATATACTTCATTAAAAATATTAACAATCTTGATTGTTATAATCAATTGTAGTACATCTAACTCACCAGTTCTCCATGAGCGTTATGCCTTCGCTTGCCAGGATATAATCTCCTATGTTTAGGTGCAAGCATTACTGCTGATGATAAAGGTGGTAATGCCATCTGCTGTATGCTACCACTTGCTGTTGCTGTTGCACCAACAGATCCACCACTACCAGTGGCGATAGTGGCAAGAAAAGCATCAGCTGAAACCACCTCATTTCCAGCCATTACAGCCAATGGTTGAGTTGATGGTGGTAACGCACCCATCTCATCTGATCCACCTAATAGTTTAAGTCCAATTATTATAGATAATTAATTGAATATATTCTGATCATTGAATGCCAATTAAAATTTTGAATTTAAAACTATTATAAATGATTTGAGGTGTTTGTCTTGGTTCCACAAGTCCAGAAATGAGAAATGGAAATATGATAATGTAATGGTATAATTTATGACAAACAGTTTATACAGTAATGAAAACAAAAAAAACCTCAAACGGAACACCACAAACAATGTTGATGATAACTAACAACAAATTTATGGATATATTCTTATGTATAGAAATATTCTATTACTCTCCCTCCTTCTTTGTCTATCAGGTACACTTAAATCTGTATTACTAACTATGCTTTAATTGTAATACTTGCCTAAAGCGGGAGAGTTGTCAGTATGAGGCACGACTGCTGTTTGTAAAACAAGAGGATACTCATCTTCTAATCCTAGTGAGTCATCAACTTCTACTTCATCATGAAGATCATCAGTATGATCATCATTAAGAGCAAGGCTACTTCCAGGATCTTCCCTCCATTCTTTGTCACCTATAAAAAAATTGATTAAATATAAAAATAAGATCTTTGAATCAATAGATTAAGAAATTAGTTAAGAAGTTATTATTTGTATGTTTTGGAATGATACAAGCAGGAGAAAATAATATTTCATTATAATTTAATTTAATTCTATATAAGTTTATAATGGGACAATCAATTTATTGAGACTTTAAAAAACATAAATAAATCAAATTTCTATATAAAAAATTGCTATAGAAGGTTATCACTTACTGTCGGAGTCAAAGACAACATCTGGCTGTGGAGGAAGGGTAATAGTATTGATCACAGTTCGCAGATTATTGCTAAGCCAATCAGATTCAAACCAGTTTTCTAGGTCACCATCATTTATATGTCTGTCATCCCCTTGAGAGACAGAACACACCTGCAATAAATAGTAAAAATAAATTAAACAGTTTATATTGAACATTATTGTTAAATCCAACTAAAACAAAACAAAATTAAAAAAAATAGTTACTAATATGTTAACAATAATTAATGAATAAAAATGAAATGAAAATGTAATAATTTCAATTGTTTTAAGGTAAATTTGAGATGTTTTAATATTAGATAGAACTGATATGATAAAATAAATAAGTAATAATAATTGTTATTAATTTTTTCATTTTTACAATATTTGTACAAAATGAGAGACCTGAGATGTGTGATCAGTTGGGTCAGTCACAGCCAAAGCCATTTCCAAGAGATAAACAACCAGTGACATAACATGTTCAGAGACATTGTGCTGAGTGAGAGCCTTGTATAATATGATCCAGACTACAGCATGAAATACTCTAGATTTAAGAATCCTTCTTGGGTCTCCGTAGGCCTCGTGACATGGAGCAGGTTCACGGTATGGTGGCCAAGCATTAGTACCAGGTCTCACTTTCCCTACCTGACTGATGCTGTCAGAGTAAAAATTTCATATATTATGTGAAAAAAGATAACATATAACATATGTGGAACACATTATAAGAAAATACTATTATTTATATATAGTGTAAAATGTTTAACTGAATCTTTAATTCACCAGTTCAATGTAAAAAATAATGGAGTATATAAAGCCCACCCAAGCTATCACCAAGAGTATAAAAAATAAAAAGTAATAAATAAATAAGATTAACCTTCTTTGTGAAAATTTATGTAAAATTATTCTTGATACAAGAAAATTGCTATTCATTCAGAATTAACAATAATTACACTCTAAAGAGATAAAGACTGTGTTTTAAGAAACTAATTACAAGTTACAATTACATACAACTGAATAATAATATCACATAATAATATAAGACTGAAGTGTGACAAAAATGTTTAATATAATTAAATTAATTATTCATGTATTTACTTATTCCTATTGGTTTATTAATGAGGATAAAAATACTAATCCAGCCATATTAAAAAATATTAAATATTTTGTTTTGTTTAAAAAATTAAATTAATCTTACTATTCATTATATCTATCCATAGAATTCTGAAAATCCCTGCGATGAACAGCTCTTAGAAGAACATGTATAGGATCATAAAGTTCTTCCCAAACACAACCCTTAGGCACATACATACCCTGTTGCATGTTACCACTGGCTTCCAAATTAGGTGCCTTATATTCTGCTACCTGTTACATCGCAAAATATCAAAAATTACTATAAAGATAATAAAAAATAAGTAGGATAATAGATTTATAGTGAAAAAATATAATTTCTAAATTTACAAAATATAAATATAATTATGCAAACTGACTGCAAGATGTGCCTGCAGTCAAATTCAACTATTGACTGATTACTCCTCGGGAAATCTAAGCCATACATAGTAGGTACCTCATTGTAATATAATGAGGTAAAAAATAGAACACATTACAGGAACACATTATAAGAACATACTATTATTTATATATAGTGTAAAATGTTTAATTGAATCTTTAATTCACCAGTTCAATTTTGAACAAAAAATAGCTAATTTGACTAACCTCTGCAAGGGCAGACTCAAAATCTCGACTTTGTATAGTACCACATCTCTCAGGCATCAGCTCCATAAGTTGACTATGGGTCTTGTCACCCATACATAAAAGTGTAACCATCTCTAATTGCGAAAGCCTACTCTGACTAGCTCCTATTGCATTAAAACCATAAATTCATTCCACACAATTTGTACAACATAATTAATTCCTAGATGGAAAAATAACTTGTTTACATTCTACGTGTCTATTTTGTAGGGATACAATATATTATTCTAAATAATCACCCCCTAAATAATAATTCTACATTATTGCCATGTAGTACAATTGCAAATTGTAACAAAACCCTATCAGGTTTTGCTATGAAAATCTCCAACATGTTTTCTTAACTTTCATTATATTAAAACTCCAGCATCCATCAAATAATCAGTTATGGCAATAAAAATAAACTTTTATTTCTACATATATGACAATTGTACACAAAATACTCAAATTTTCCAAATGGAATTCAATGCTACTATATAAATACAGTCAAACATCATCATCAATGCTGTAAATACAAACCTAAATTTGTGCGAAGACTAACAAGTGAAGCAAGAAAAGTAAGACAACTTTCAAGCATGGGGGTATCAGAATCACAGTCAGGTGGAGTAGCATTATTTGTAAGACCAGTGAAACTCAAACAGTCTAGTACATGAAATCTGAAGAAAAACAATTATTATAAATTATATAACCAAGCTTTATTTATAATAAAGCTAAGTAGTGTACACTGATATTTTAATTTGTTTAATTCTAAACATATTTCAATAATTAAAACAACACAAAGAAACAATCTTACCTCTCAAGAACTGTCATTACAAAGAGTTGTGTTGGCAATATTGTTGCACAAACTTGAAGAAGATATAAATCAGCATCAACCATTGAGTTACAAAAGTTACACTGAATATAAGTCATTGCTTGCCCTTTGATTTGGAGTCCATTCCTTACCCACAGTCCATTTAAGATTTCATAAAATGCAACCTGTAATCGTATTCTGATGATTATTTAAAGGAATCAATCTCATTCTAACATTAATATTGTGGATATAAGTAATAATGTAACCACTATAATTTTGGAGATATTAGTAATTCCCAAATGTTATTCTTTTCTATTTTGCTAAGAGTCAATACATTCAATTAATATTAATGATTGAAACACTCATTCTGTATTTTTTTGTCATATATTTAACATTTAATTTAAACATATAATTTTATTCACAATAATTTTTCCATAATAAGCTCTTATAAAATTGCAAAATACTCCATCCACTATGCTGTTTTAGTGAATATGCCACGTTTGGTGCTTAAATGTAACAAGAGAGTGAATAAGGGGTTCCCCCCCCCACAATTTCGGCGTCATTCCCCTTTGGATAGTGGTATAGTGAGGTTCCCATTCGATTTCTAGTTCAAGCACGGATTTAGCCATGAAGATATGTGTCGTCCTCATTTTTATTCTAATACCTCTTCAAATTCAATTCATAAACTGTATTGGCACTTACGAGTTATTCAAAATCGGGACACAAATTTTCGTCGACTTGTTGCATCATTGGGAAATACTACCTCCGGAGCATTCTAATGCAAACAGACCATTGCTGCCATACGTGATGGGAGAAGGTCAACTCATGTTAAAGATGAAAGAAATTTCCCGAGAACTGGAAGAGGTTGATATAAAAGTGAAGTATGCGTCGGAAAGTACGGTCCAAATACTTTCCCACTATGTTCCAAACTTTATAAAATATGAACTAAGAATAAATGATTTGTTAAGAAATGTACATGGCATTGAGAAAAAGTATAATCTGTACAAAGGTAAGTGATTTAAATTTTATTTTAACCATCTATTTTTAGAATTGTTTCATATTATTTAATACAGTGAACATAAAAGAAGGAATATAACATATTTTTAATTAAATTATAGAGTACTTAGCTACTGGTATACATGACGGCTTTATGAATAATCAAACCAACACACACCACAATAAACCTCGCCTAGAGAGGCTCACCCTTGAAAACTTTGTGGATTCAATTGTTGCACATTATCCAAATTCTGTGAGGGATATGACAGACAGTATTCACAATATTATTATCATGGATTCTTATAGTGCTGTTTTATTCAACAGAATTGGATTGTTTCAAGAAATGCGAAAGTTTATGGTATTTATTTATACACATTCTTATATAAATTTGACAGCTTTAGACAATTATGATTCAATTGTAAATAATTGTAAATTGCAATCCTTAAATGAAATTTGTTCCAGAAAATCAAATGTTCAATATATATATATATATATATATATATATATATATATATATATATATATATATATATATATGTGTGTGTGTGTGTGTGTGTGTGTGTGTGTGTGTGTGTTAGGCTTTTCAGTGTTACTTTCATTTACAGTAATAGTGCTTTAAAACTGGATAGATGCTGAGACAACATTGCTGCAAATTCATGATATATAATATACAATAATGGGAAACGATTATTAAAAATTAAACAAAAGGAATTTGATAACTCAAAGATTAATAAAAAAAAGAAGGATACCTAAATAAAAATATATCCAACATTCAAAATTACTCTTCACAAATTGTACTCTACTAATATACAAAGGTTCGACAAAGACATTTCATCTCATTTTACAAACACGAAATGGTTTTTTATTTTTGGCTGAAAGTGGAAAAATACTGCAAGGCTCCAAAGAAATTAAAAAATAAAAACTTATGAGGTCATAAGGAGTTTTAAAAACAAAGTCAACATGTTTTCACGAGTTATCGACGGGTGCAAGCGGGTCAGATGCTGATTCACTAGATTTCTGGAAATGATTACAACTACGATTATAGCCGGTGGAATGCGAAACAATTCTAAAGCGAGCAAGAACTCAAAACTTGGTACTTCGATCCAGGAAAGGAATGGCTCCACATTTTTAATTCTCATTACAGCGCAGTCACCCACACGTATGCTCTTAGGAGCGTGAAAATAGACTCCCATAAAAAAATTATAATATTGTGGGAGACCCTTTAGCCACAGTATTAGTAGTCGCTTTAAAAATTGTCCCATTTGTAAAAGCACGAGAAAGGAGATGACTAATTTGACCTTCCTTTGGAGGTAAAGAAACTGAATAAAGGAAGTAGGGAAGGAACGGTCTTCTGACGTCATACAGTTTTTAGAGGGGGAAAATGGAGAGTTGCCCCACTCTTACCACTATAAGTCGAAGTGTGCACTGGAACCACTCGTGTGTGTGCTGATGTCGTTATAACTATTGGTAACTGTAACCTATAAACAGCTTTTAGAAGAAGAATCAAAACGTAAGCATACGACTTATTTCCACTAGAGATCATCATTCCGCGTGGTTCGATTCAGTTTTTCAAATGGGTACATAAAGCACCCATTTTCTGTTGTTATGAAATTGTGCAAATTTTACTGTGGTAAATAAATATGGATGGAATTCTAATGCGTGTTCCATGACACACGTTAGAGTTCACTTCCATAGTTTACTCCACGATAATCCTGTTAAATTTGCCAATAATCGTTTTAAATTTGCTGTTATTGTGGCTAATGCTCCAAATATAAGTAGCCTGAATTACAAACATAATGGAAATAATTGAAGGGGTTCTGGGATGCAAATTTTCTTTAAATTAGATAGAAATTATTAATGTTATTTTAAAGTGAGGAACACATTTATTGAGACAAATCGATAAAAGAAGGAGGGATCATGACCCCTAGATAAAACAGAATTTTCACCAATATTCAGTTTGGTTCAGTGTTTAATTCCGGTTTAACAAGTGAAATTCAGTTATTATTATTGCTTCAAATTCAGTCCTCATTCTGTCTGATTCATTAAATTAAATAATACTTATGGCTTTTCTAGATTGGATCATACCAGAAATGTTTTAGTCTACTCAAGGAAATACAATCTGTGTAGAAATGGCAATGAAACACATTTTCGTATTTGTGATAATTGTGGTAGGCATATATGGGAAAAAGAAAGACAATGGCGTAGGCCAAGTAGATGAACTGCGGACAACAATCATAAAGGAAATCAAAAGACTTCAGAATGGAGGAAGTGGTGAACTACTCAAAATATATAATGATGTATGTGATGATATCGACAAAGTAATTATTAAACAGGAAACTGAACAGTTGAACCTTTCAACACTCTGGTCTTGGAACATAATCAATGGAGAAACTAAGAGCATTCTTCAATCATACTGGCGCATAAGAGGTCATCAAAAAGGACCATCATCCAACATGTTTCATAATAAATGGATAGACCTAGCTAATTCTGTTCTATCTGGTTCACCATCACATAGTTCTGTACTAATTTCGCTAGAAAACCTACAGGAAATGATAGCAGACAGATTAAATACACAGACAAATCTATTTAAATCGGTGTCAAAGGTAATGACAATGTAACTGACAAAAATACTAATTCAATCTGTAAAAACAGCACACAAGATCAAGTTTTATGGTCTCAAAACCAATTCAAAACAGTAACAGCAGTCCAATATTTCTGAAGTGACAATATATATTTTAATATTTAAGAACATAATAGTATTAATTTCCAAACTGATTATTCACTATGTGTTATAAAATAATAAAGGTCATGCTAAAAAATATAAAAATAGTTAAATGTGACTAGGAAGTAACATATCACATGATTAAAGGGTGCAATAATAAGGATATCCTTCAAATATTTGCACTTGACTCATGAGAATTACACTCAATCTCCTATCCTCAAAGATTTAAAGTACTGTTTATAATTTGTTTAATTAAATTATGCTTTAATAATAAACCTTCTTTGCATTAATGCATAAAATGCACTAATGAAAATGTCATCCACAGGAAATTAATTCTAATTTGTGCAGTATGAGCCAATCACCACAACAGTTTCTGTACTATTTATATTTAACTCTGCAATTAACCCAATTAAAAGCATACACAATGATCCAATTTTCATGGATGCTTTTACGACTATATAATAGAGGTAGGTTAATATAAAACAAATAATTTGTTTACAATAATACTGTTCATTAATAATTGTCTTATCTGAGATTGTCTTTAAAAAAAATATTCCAGGTAATTTCAGCCTTGAAACAAATATGATGAGGGAAAAATATATACAAAGGACTCTTCAACAATCCAATGCAGCAAAAGAAGCTATAGAAGGAACTAAACGAGAATTTCGGAGATGTGATCCAAGAAAACACATTGAAGGAGAAACATACACGGAATTAACTAAATTACTCCAAGTAATTATTTGTATTATTGTACAGTAATTTTTGTGAAATGTCATTTTTTCTAAATTGTCATATTCTATTATCCATGCAATAAAATTGTGCTCATCCACCAGGGTTATATAGTTAATGAAGTAGATTTAAATGACAAACTGTCATGCAAAGAAGATTGCCCTTCCTACAAAATGACAAAACAACACGGATGCTACAAAGATAATTATTGCAGTCAGCAACCTCAATGTCGAGGAAATATAATAAACTGTCAGTTTATAGATTCTGACATGTGGGTTTGTCCATCAGTAAGTAAGGATTATCAGTGTGACAAAAATATTTCAGTGATGCTAAAAACAATAATAAATACTTAAAAATAACATGAACATTTTTCATTTTAGGACTATTCCAGTACAAGAAAATATGATTGGATTGAGTATGAAAATGGTCGTACTATTGGTCTAAAGAAATCTTGTTCTCTTTCCATTACAAAAGTAGATTCCTGGTGGCGTTGGTTGTTTTGGCACTGTTCATTTTGCTTTTGTTTTTGTGATGATCAAAATGATATAAATTCCCATCGATATTTTAATTTAAGACCCATTACTAGCAACACAAAAGAAAACAGGTGAATCTTTCATTAATCTATCTTCAATTTACAATGACTGGAAAGCAACTTAAATACAACTCTGATCTCTATTATTTTAGGGTAATAACTGGATTAAGGTTTGTAAAATCTAAACGTGTCATTCACCTGCAAATACAAGAAGGAGTTATGTTACCTGAAGGAGAAATAGATGAAACAACTGTTGCTTGGCGTCCTGTCGAGTCATTTGATGTATATGAAGTAGAAGAGGGGAAAGATTATCATATTATAACATTTGAACAAAGAGCAATAGACCTGGATGACCTTCTGGTTCCAGAAGGACATGTTCTTACAGGTATATCAGACTAACAATGAATACCAGATACTAGTATAACCACAAAGTTAAAACACAAACTAATTCAATCTATTTTTAAGGTGTTCGATTCCGGAAGGTTGGGAAACATCTTAATTTTGAAATTCAAGCAACCAAGTTTAACTACACAATAGGAAATCTGACAGGGTCTGGAGACAGAAGCCAATGGATAAGTAATGACAATACAGATGGAGCACCAGAGAAACCTAGGTAAACAACCATAAATAATCATAATTATTCCTTGTTAGATACTGTTACAGATTTATATTAAAAGAGCTGTTTCTTTCAGAACTAAGCTTCATTTAGAAAAACCAGATATTCCAACAAGGTCAACATCTTTAGCAGTACCGGATTCCCAGTCAGACCAATATCTGGAATTCACAAGTACTGACATTGATTCAGATGCTGCTCAGAGCACAGTTCCTTTCATAGACATACAGCCTGTTGCACCAAATCCTCCTGTACCTTTAGCAGGAGCTGGAATATACCACAAAGGAAATAAGAGGTCTGGTGGATTCATTGCACCAAAAGTATTCACTTTAGATTTCACAAACCATATCCAGGTCGACATGCCAGAAGAGTTAACTGCCTCTGGTAAAATAACTAAATAAGGGAAAAGTCACAATAGCCAATCCTATTGGACAAGTCTATTATAAAATTTAATGTAATATCCTGAATTTACAAGACAAAAGAATGAGTTATTATTATTCGGTATTTACATGGTTAATTTTGTATATTAAATTTTATTATAATAGAACACATAAATGTGATAAGTTTATTTACTTTTTTATTGCAATATAATTAAATAGCTTATTATGTTATTTATTAAGTGATTATTGTACCTAAAATCTTTTAAATAAATTACTATAATAAAATAATGCCTTTTGTTTTGTCAGAATTCCTCTAGCCATGTTTGAATAAAATATTAATCAAAATTAAATTGATAAGGATTAAATTGTAATCGAGGAATTTAGTATAAAAGAATAAAAAAGTAAAGGTAAATAAATGCAAAATCTCATTTAAAACTGTCCCCAATGCTACATTTCTTAATGTTACTGTTCTTAAATTACATTTAGGACTTTCAATCATTAAGTTTAATTTACTATTCTTATTAGTTATAACAGCTTCACAAGATAGAATAAAACTACTGCTTTAATAAACCTTATCAAGAGACGTAATTTAACCAAGACTATCATCAGTTGCAATCTCTGCTCTTTTTTTACCTATTTGGTCTTATCTCTAGACCTCTAGACTAGTTTCTATAACTTTTTGCTATCTGTATTGATGTTCTAAAGAACACAAGTTGTATCTAGAGAAAATAACTACTGCAATAGAATTATCAGGGAGATAACAGCAATACAAAAAACAATAACTTTCACAGAGACATAGGATACAATATCAACAGAGGATGGTCCCCAGTAAAAACCTTCCTAAGAAAACCAACCTAAACTAATTCACGATAAGTAAATAGACACAGGCAGGACTATTCTTTCAAAATTGATAGGACAGTAAATATTTCATTATACCAAGAAAATTACAAAAAACAATCATTTAGCCAATATTCAATAAGTAGAATATAAAAAAAAAACTGAAAAACCTAGACTATATACAAAATAAAATAAGCACTATAATAATCCTGATTAAGACTTAATTATAAGACTTATCTAGGTACTGCTAGCAGATTAACTTAGGCATAAATCCCTAATAAAATCTATGTTTATAAATACTAAAAAGAAAAAGTTTTCATGGTGGTTTCAATGACTCACCTGAACTCTGAGGGGATGCATCATAATGAGTTGAAGCATATTAGGTGGAGGTAGTACTTCAGAGAGCGCTCTTCCTTGAGTATTTACAGCTTGGCACATAAACACAGCCAGGTATCGATGTAATGGTAGGTGAAAAGAGACTTGATTATTGTCAACCTACAAAAAATTTAGACTGAATTATAAAAGAAAGTTGTATAAATTAACACATACCTATGTAGTAAACACATGAATATATTTAAACAATTTAAAACTTTGTCTAGACAATTTATATTGTAATGGAAGAAATAAAATATTCACAAGTAGAAACTAATATATGTTCGAATCATAATAGTTTCAGGATTGTGTTTCCCAAGATAAACTCAATTTGAAAACACAAAAATTATTGCATATTTGATATCAACTATCACTCAGTGAATTAATTTTAATATTTATCAAAAGTATTTTCACCAAATGTTTGTAGACTCTAGGTAATCCAACATTACAAAGAGAACCAAATTATATATAATAGGATGATAGGTCAGTGAATAAAACGTAAAATAGAAACTTTAGCATAAAAATAGTCAAAATTATGATGCATGAAGTGTTTAACTTTTATATTTGAATGGTTTCAAATAATGAAGTTCACTCTAAGGATAAGTAGATCCAATTGATCACAATAGTTACATGTGCCAAATAATGAACATTATTTTTCTATTTCCCTTTATGTTTCAGACTTCAAATAATGACCATGATTTATCTAAGTGTACATTCCACATATAAGAAGATACATAAAAGTGCATAACTGACCACAACTGCCAATAGCAATGAAGGAAAAAGATACATAAGCTGAAACTATACTTGTACTTATTCCTTATTTAACTGTTCAGTATTCCCTTATCATATTATTTTAAATAAAAAATTAATTGTGCAATATATATATATATATATATATATATATATATATATATATATATATATCTTTATTTATTTTCTATATCTAAAATATAACAGAATTCTTATTTACAATTTTACCAAATGGCAAAATTCATTACTCACATTTGCCTGGGTCATATTGATGGCCTCGAACCAATCTTGAAGGGCATTGAGTGCAGCAGATAGAACCCTATGCGTTAATTCAACAGTTGAAGGGTCCCGTAAGTGAGACAGAAGTGCCCACATTGGGTATGCCGAAGCTTCAAGTTCAGCAGAAAAGGCAGCATAATATGTGTTCGGTTCAAATTCCACATGCTGAGACAATTCCCTTTGATTCACATTCATGCCTAAAAATAAAAACATAAAATAAATCACAAGTTTTCAGCAAAAATCATTTCAAATAATAAATGAAAAGTGAATTTTGCTCAGAGAAAATAAAGTTCATTCCAACTAATTAGGTGAGATAATTTCCTGTTTACACATACATATATGAATGCTTACATATGTACAATTTTATTTTTAATTTTATTTTAATTAAAAATAAAATGAACATTACAATATTTCAAACTGCATGTCAAATGTGACATTAGTAGGCCATTTCTAAAGTTATTTTAATATTCCAATTTATTTTACATAAATTAAGTCTTAAAATAGTAAATAACTAATATGAAACCAATTCAAATTTGCAATTGGAGGAAAATTTGGTCTGTGACTGAGATTCAAACAATGATGTTTTGTAGAACAATGATGTTAATGCCACACCACTCTAATCATTAAGCTACACTACAGTGGAACATTCAAACAAAATCAACATTGCTTTGAATTTCTCTTTCCTAGTCCTAATTCCTTATCCTGAACCTGCTCTCATTATATGTGGGATGTAATCTGTATTACATCTGTTGTAAACTATCTTAATAAAAGGAATATATATATATATATATATATATATATATATATATATATATATATTCCTTTTATTTAACCATCATCAGTATATTTAATGTTTATAATACCTTGAAACATGGATAGAAATGTGAACCACATTTCAAGTAGTGCATCATCACACATAAAGTTGACAGCAACTGGACGATGGGATAAAACATTATTCAGATCAGAAACAAGAGGCCAATAGCAATGATCCTTCATAACCTGCTTTCCACAGTCAACAACATAGTGGAAGTTTCTTTCTGGTTCTATAAAATAATTAAACATAACAAGACCATTAAAGATAAATGTAAACCTTTCACCTTTCATTCATTCAAATTGTTTCTACCAATCTGTAGAAGAATCACACAAACTGTATACTCAATAATGTCTCCCCTGAGGGAGGGTAGGGTGACTGAAATGGTACAGTCCCTAATTAGAAAAATTGGGGTTTAAATTCAAGGATGACTTTAATTAACTCTCAATACATCTGTTTCCTCTGTTTCACACAGTACTGTAGCTAATGGCATTAAATAAGGCTCAATACATGGGATATGTACTATTTGGCTTCACCACAAAACTATATAATAACCTGATGTATTGACATAAAAGAAAAAATACATCATATGAGCAATATTAATGTGTTTTAATTTATATTTATTTACAGTTTGTTAGATTAGTATTATTGAAACAGTATCAAGTTAATGAAGTGACCCAAGGACTAAAGCCAACTAAAGAAAACAAAGTAACAAATAAATGAATGAAGACTTCTATAACCAGTGTTAGACAAATGACTACCTGACTTCAGGTTTTGTTGCAATATAAATCCGGGACTTAAATGGAGCTGCTACTCACCACTGAGTCTCGTTCAAACATACACCCAGCCTAGAGTGGCAGCTCCATACACAACAAAACTGAAAGTCAGATAACAAAACTGATCTGGGTTCATCAAAATATAAAATTAATCATTATATATTTACAGATTGCTTTATCAAATATTATTAAATATATACATAGGAAAGGATCTAGTTATAAAACCATGTAATTCTTATTTATACAGTATTTCTTAACTTACCATGAAGGATGTTCGGAATGAGAATTTTACTCATCATGTACTTAAGACTAATGACCATTACATGAAGTAAGTTCAATTTTTCTGCCATCCGCAAAGCAAGAGATTCATTCGAGAAAAGTTGAACACTGACATGAACTACACGGTTTGAAAGGGTATCTGGATCAGAAGATTTCTCCAGCATCATGGATATACGTGAATAATGCAGAACAAAAGCTTGAGTTAGCGCTTCCTGTAAGATATAATTGTGCAAGTTGTTAAATAAATACTATTACATATTATCTGAATCAAATACAGAACTAAAGAGAATAGAATATTTAGACAAAAAGAATACAAATAGATGGACATGGAAAAAAACTAGTTAGATTCTATCAAGTTAGATTTCCTTTGTTTTCAACTGAAAAATATTACAAAAATAAAACCTTGTTTAAACACAAACTCACAAGCAGACTCAGACATTCAATCATTATTGAGTGATAACAAACACAAGCTGACAATTTGCAATAAAACTTGCTTTAAAAACTATATCAGATGTAAGAACAAAAATTTCAATATATATACTGAAGACAAAACTCTCTCACTGATCTATGAATATTTGCCAATATCATAAATATGTATGTGACCATTCTATATTTCGGTTTATCATAGTTCACTATGTGTTAGCAATATAAAATAATAAATAATATGAATCTTACCTTATAATCCGGATCTGGTAACATGTTAAGAAGTAGGCATACAACTTTCTGTGGAAATTCAAATTTTACAGTCCAAAACACAAGTTCTTCCAGGAAAGTTGTATGAACCAAGTGTTCTTGAAGAGCAGCTATATCTATAAAATTAAAAATAGATACACCTACATTGACTGAAGAGAGGTTATGTTGTACTAAGGTAGAGATTAAAGAGAAATAGGCAAAGTTTTCCTTCAGGAATTTAAATAAAATGATTCAAGTATTCATTAACACAAATCAAAATAGTATTAATAAATGTCAACTTTTATTTGGTAGCGATTAAAATAAGGATTGCACAGTCAGGCTGTTTATATTTTGTAAAAATTAAAAAAAATAATTAATTAAAAGAAAAGAACATAGAAAAAAATGGAAATGACCTTGAGGTCTAAGGAGAAGTCACTTACCCTTATACTCAGGAACAGGTTCTGGATTAGGAAGAGATTTGATTGCTTCCTCATAAGTACGTTGGCTTTCTTCCATATATGCAGCAAATTCAGATGCCTCAGGTGCCAATGAACTATCCGTTAATTGTTTATATACCTATAAATCACAAAAACATTTAATAGTCATTCATGTTTTAATAATGATATTCCAATAAGTAAGTTACTTTTTGTTTTGAAACAGACAAGAAGCAGAGTTGAGCATTTGACATTATACAATAACAATTAAAAACAACTTCTCTGGTAACAGAAATTAATATTTTCAGGAGAGTAACATTCTTATTATTCATATATTATATAATAAACATATAGAAAAAGTTATATCTGAACAATGAATAAGTCAATCTAAAGAATTTGAAGGCTCCACATACTAATAATGGGACTTATAAAGGCTACAAATGGGATAAATTGTCTGGAACAACGCCAGAAGAAGAATGAAAAATTTACCAAGGTAACAATTTAAATGAAAAATATTAACTGATAAAAGCCGCTGAGAGTTGAGTATACATGTAGTTATATATTGTAATAAAGGTTTATTACACATAAACCATATTTTTTTAATGACATTTGACAGAATTAATTAGTAGTACCCTATTGACCAAACAATCTATTCTTACAAATCAAATTAAATATTAATGCAAATCTTAATTATGCTAGTTGAGAAATTTAAGAACAATACATAATAATATTGTTGTGATATAATCCCTAAGGTAAAATATGGAAATGATTATAAATATTGTGGGGTCTTTTGTCTACACTCATCTATTTGGTCCTAAGCTAAACTAGGTTTGGCTCTTTGTTCGTAGTATTATGTCACTAATATACTGAGGATCTTGAGTGTACTGACAATGAATGGCACAAAGCCAGTCTAGTTTAGCATTAATTAGTAAGTGGAGTCAGAAGATTGGAAGGATATTCCAAAAACTTGTGGACCCCCAAACAAATACCTTAAATTAATTATGCATGGGAGTTAAATAATTAATTATATAGGCTAATTAAACAAACAATAGAGTATCCTATTCATAAATTACCATACAAATAAACTGTATTTATTACTGTAATAATAAATAAAAAAA
Organism: Lethocerus indicus; assembly: GCA_019843655.1. Lineage (NCBI taxonomy): Eukaryota > Metazoa > Arthropoda > Insecta > Hemiptera > Belostomatidae > Lethocerus > Lethocerus indicus. The sequence continues at coordinate 10,242,276 of JACDQD010000004.1, forward strand.
ACATGACTTATAAGATGGATTATTTATTTCAAACAGATAAAATGCTGTTCATTTTGAAACAGAGGTCATGTACCTGTGGACTTCATGAAATGACAAGTAATAATTATTATGTTTTGAAATGGCTCAAGGCATTCAAATAATTAAAAAATACTATAATGTTCAATAGCAATATACCACCAAAATCAATAGTAACTGTTATGATTGGTTTATGTTGACTATTCCAGTAGTTACAGGTAGAATTAATGTGGATGTTCAATTTAATGAGTTCAAGTTGGCACTACACCAAATAACAGTTTTAAAATAGAACATTCAAAATGTATGACCACATTAGTCATACCACATTCAATACAGAACTTTTGTTCTGATATTTTTATCAGATTAAAAGAAAATGGTTTTCAAAATTAAACAGTCAAATCCAGATTATCATATTAGAATAAAATTTTCAACAAGAGGTTTCTAAAGTAAATGTATAATTATATTGAAAATTGTATGTTTAGTACCCAGCAACCAATAGACAATTAAAAACATACCTGAGGATTAGTAAGGGCCAAAGTCATTACTCTCCTCATGGCTGCTCCCATAGCACTGAGGTCATGAAGCATTGTAAGAAATGCATCCGCGTCTTGTATAGCAACAATGTGAGCATCAACTATTGCTGATTTACTACACCAAAAAATTATATCCCATATTAATAAATTGAACTATTTCTAAATTAAATAACAACATATGAAGGTAAAAGTTTTTACATAAAAATAATGTAGATTGGTAAGATTGTTAAAATCTTACCTAAATCTTAATTAAATGGTGTTAATATACAAAGAACTAAAAGTACAAATAAAATAGTGAAACTTTAACAATAAATAACAGTAATAACATTTCAAGAATATTTATAGGAGTACAAAAGAAATCAGAACCTTCTTTTTAGAACACACTTGAGAAATAAATATTCTTAATTCAACTAGTCAACAAACTACATAATAAATGATGTATATATGATATAAAAAACACATATCAATGATTTTACTGCACTATAATAAAACCAAACCATAAATGTATGACAGATTAAAGAGAAAATATAAAGAATAAAAAGGAAAATATAGATATGAATTTTAATCAGATTGTAAATCTCAAATAAAATAAGGCTATCAGAATATGGGTAGAAGCTAAATACATAAACACATACAAAATACATAATATTTTTTAAATAAAGTTAAAGTATACCTGCTTTCCCTGAGATGTTGAATAAGTCGTAAAATAATTCTTGGCATGACTGCCTCAGTGACACACATAAGTCCATGTGGAGCAGATGGCTTATTAACTTGTGATTTAGGCCCATGACGATCACAGAAACTAAAATGAAGCCATGAGTGATGGTAAATGGAACCATGAGCAACAGGGAATTTGTAACTTTTCAGTAAATTATAAAAATGAATTTTTTTAAAGTTGTGCGCATATACAACTCTTCAGAATACTGCAAATGATTTAGTACAAAAACATACCCAGTTTCTTTCATGACTGATGTGTCACCACAGTCACAAGCTCCTCCAGCTTGGCTCCTAAACATGTTGAAATCATGTCCGTCATGATCGCCTCTCTGAAAACATTCAGCACATAGGGACATGCATGGTGATATGCCACATGTCCTGCACCTATATGCCACAAAGTTTGCTGTCCAAACCAAACCACAAGTTGTTGCATTATCATATCTTCTTACTGAAATATTATAACAGAAATGTATTACTAGTAGGAAGCATTGTAACTGGCTATTAGATTTAGTAATGTTAAAGAAGAAAATGTATTATTAATATTATTATATAGAGTTTATCAAAGTTCTATCCTTTAATACAGATTAATTTTTTAATCTTTTAACAACATTTATGTAGTGAAATCTGTTGCTATTTTTCTCAGTATTTATAATGCATGAATAATGCGTGTATTTATATGAATTTATAATGTACGTATTTATATGTATATTAATAGTATATTGCGATCTAAACATAGCATTAAACTACAGTTTGACCTAACACAAACCTAAATACAAGTTTTTTATATCTAAAGTGAGAATCAAACCTGAGCTGTCTGCAGTCAATGGTTTGAAACATACACTACTAGCTTCTAGGCAGACGCTAGTAGCCTCGCATACTATATTATTAAACGTTTATATCTCAATTATTAAATTGTATACATATATAATTATAATATTTTCAAGTATGTTCATATTACTAAAAACTAATAATCAGCCTCAATTAACTTTCTTTGTTTGTGTAAAAACATTCTTTAAAATTGATAATCAATCTTTCATTTTCAAATGAAATAAGTGTTATCTTGCATTTCTAAATAAATATTCAAAGAAATGTTTTCAGAAACACTCATTTATAACTTAAAATGGCAGTATACTGTATACAATTAAGCTATTGAAAATAAAATAAAAACCAATCGATAACTTTTTTGCTACTTACTCAACAAAAATATATACTTTATTGCATGCAAGTAATGATTATATTTATGGTTAAAAATGAAAATAAAACTTATGTGAAAGCATTGATTGACCAAAAAGTCCCTCCTTTGTGAAATAACCATATATTTAACAGCAAAATTGACAATACTAAAGAATAATCTTATACCTCCCAGATTGGAAAACAACTGCAGTACATTAACAGATATATGGGTAAAACAAGAGATATTGTCTGTATTGGGTAAGACCTTGGCATTACTTATATTACTGGTCAGTATGCCCATGACCCATATCATAATATCGGTTAGCAAGCAATGAGTAAACTAATTTATAGTGTAGGTAATTAATGAATGGGATTTAAAAGTAAAATCCGAAGGAATGCCATTAAAACAAAAGCAAAAAATATATAAAACATATATGATATAATAGACGTATATAAAAAGATATACTGAATTTACAAAGGAATATTTAAACAATAATTATAAAATAAATCTTATTCTATTATAGGTTTATGAATTACTGACATAATGATAGAAGAATATAAAATTTGTGAACATGCTCTGTGCAGAGGTCAATGTACTGAGAATTTGGGAGCAATACACCAATTAAAAAGAATTAAATAAATATTCCTGATTCAACTTCAAATATTATTTTATATTTAATACTACAGAAACAACTCATGACAATGATAATTAACAATTCATATTACCATCATTTTACTGGATCTTACAGCTCTCTCTGAGCTGTTTTTTAATTAAGTATCTCAGGAACTGAATATATGAAGATTACCTATCAATTTAATGGTTTATTTGGAAATTTGTAATATATAAATATTTTTTGGTTACGCTTTAAAGCCATAATAGGCTCAGTTAGCAGCCAATTTAGAGATATCCTCAATATGAAACTCTTTATAAATTGACTACAAGTGCCTACCAAATGAAGTAACACATATTTGATAATGTAAAAGCTACCTTTCAAAAGGGCAGTGTTCAATTTTTTATCAATACAAGCAATAAAACTGATTTTGATCAATACTACTATTTTTTTTATTTGAAAGTAATACCAATTATTGAAAAAAATATCAAAAAAATAATATGAAAAGAGAGAAAATATCGAATGGACTGTACAAACTATGTAAGAAAACAGAATACAAAAATCATTATATAGATCATGACTACATCACGATCATCGTTATATGAAAAAATATTTTATTATATATATATATATATATATATATATATATATATACATATAAAATTGTGTATGTGTGTGTATATCTGTTAGTGCATGTGCACACAGGTCCTTTACAAAGGAAATAAAAAAAGTGGGGTACACTGAGATTTAATAAATCAAATCAGAAGTAATGAAACAAAAGAAAATCTAACTTGATAGTTTAAAAATTAAAAAATTCAACTTTGTTCAAAGCTAGTGAAGTACATTTTCCTAGATGTAGTATAATTTAAAAGGCAATAATATGAGTTAAAATACCAAAAAATATTATTCTGAATTGGATGATCATATTGCCATTAAAGTTAATAATAACAAATTTCAAATAAAATTTCCATCCATAAAAAAATAATATATAGAAGTTAAGCACTCACCAATACTTGAGAATTCATCTGGTGTTCTTCCACCTGCCATAAGCCACTTACACCAATCAATTGTTTCCCATTCATCTATAGCTTTAGCAGGATTCAATAAAATATCCAATAAATCATCTAAGCTCCTTCTAGGAGTGGGATTCGTGCAATCAGCATGAATAAAGGCTGCAGCACCCCTTTTCCCTTTCTTCATCAAAATATGACCAGGGGATGAGTGGGATTCCATTTTCTTGTTATTATTCTAATATTTAAAAATATTTCAGGACCATCAGATCCTAGGATAACTTCTTGACTTGAAGTGCCTTATTGTCCGGTACATAACCGACACCTGCATTATCCGCACAAGGTTATTACAAATTGACAAGGCCCAATGACGTATGTCTCGGGAATGACGGGTTCATTTGATAATGATAGTATTTACAAAAAGAAAAACTAGCCCAATTTTGAACGACGAAAAAAAATAACATTTTACATTATTAACCAAAACCACACAAACTAAGTTCGAACAATTAATTAACCTTAAACTAAGTGTTACATTGCACCACACTTGCTTCTTTTCGTTCCACTAGGCACAAATTATTAGGACTAATGAACTCGTGTAGATGGCATTGGCACCACCACCACCACCACTACTACCACCACTGCCACGAAAATCATACTATATTTTAAGCATTTACAAATCCAATTATTATTATTATTCTCTGTTCGACTCCATAATCACGAAACCTATATATGATATATTAAAATATAATAAAATTTAACCATCATAGTATTTGGTCACTGATGTTTTAAAAATTGAAACGCATTGACACCGATTATTCCAACTATTTTCATTTTTACACAATGTACTGGTTTATCTGTATGTGATTATTAATACGAAAATAGACCATTGTGGATATTCGAATAACAACACTATAATAATTATCGACAGCAGTAGTCAAACCTGCTGACATTAGTGAACGGATCATTTGTTGTTCAATAGAAGGACCATTTCAATGATTCGTTCACGAAGTCCACCAAGAATTATGTATAAAATAAATACGTGCTATTTAGTAGATCAAAATGTGGTACATTCTAAATTATACTATTATTCACGTACACCATAATTGTTAAATGCGGGTGATACAGAAAATAAATCGCGTAGGTCACATTTTTAGTTAGGTTATCCACTCACACACCAATCAAATTCTTATTTGATTATAATTTAAATTAATCGAGAAAAAAGCCAGGCATAATAAAATACAGTCATAATTTAGATACAGGGAGGAAGTACAATTTAAATCCTTTGGTTTTGAAAAGACCATATAATAATGTGTTTTTTAGATATGTCCTACAGGAATATAAAAGAAAATTTTAAGCATCATATATAACAAATATTTTGATACTTTATTTTTATTCCTGAAGTAATATTTTTCTGTTAACATTTTATCTACTGTAAAAGCTATTTTTTCTGTACTGTTTTGGTAATTTTGTCGATTACAATTTTAGATGATGCTATCCTAGAACTACTCCAGACTGATTAATGGGAAGCGAAAACATACGCAAATGTTTTCCATATGCTGATGCAACAGTAATCAAGGAAATAGATATAGGTGAAATCTTTTCTTTTCGAATCAATTTAGGATTTGGCAATTTTTTAAACTAAGGTGGTTAGTTTAACAGATCAAAAAATATATTACTTATTTTGTTTGTATCATCAAACAATAAAAAATAAAACCTAAATCAGCAACGAAAATTATGTCGTGTTATATACGATAGCAATAAGTATTGTACTTCTACTTGATAGCAATACTTAATAATATCGAATTTGTATTAAAAACTGATATAGTTGTTAAGATCAGGTTTAAAACGAAATAATTTTCAAGTTCAAATAAATCCGTTTGATTGTACACTAGATTATACTTGTACTAGAGATGAATGTGTATTATAAACCACAAAATTGTGAAATGAGGTTTCAATTGCACATTTAAACCTATAAATAAAAAAACTAATTGGAAATGTAAATATAATGTCTAACTCCTAACAAATTAAATTTAATTAATGAATCATAAAATAATGCTAGAGAGAATTAGTGTTAAGAAGCTTACAAAAATGTTAGAAGTTACATTTTAAAAAGTTTAATTTGAAACCAAAATGAACATAGTAATAGTTAATTGTAGGCATTACATTCTTTTGATTGTATGCCAGTATATTACAAATTGTATATAAATTTGTCTTTGTTAAAGGTAAATTGCACTAGTTAACTGTATTAAATTAATTCTATTTTTCCACCTTGCAATTGAATATGAAACAATTTAACATTTCTGGAATTCATATTTACAATATGACCAAAACTATAAAACTAAATTGATGTTTCATGTAAAAACTAAATGAAAATATATAGTGTTGTATACTGAACCTGGTACTAGATGCTTGTGCTTAGCATTGATCGGGGTTTTGAGTTATTTTAAGGAGTTAAGGAATAGCTGAGGGGCCTGCGTGCCTGCTGCTTGGGCATTACGTTGGGCTAGCAGAGAGTAATAAAAACAATTGTCTTAACTGAAATGTTATACTTAGGTACTGATTTGGGTATTTAAATCATGAAACTGCTATACAATGTTAAAAGGTGGTTGTATACAACATTCATTATTTGTCCAACTTCTACAGCGAAAGTTAGCAATATTTTGTAAAATCTAATCTTGGTCAGGAAATGTATCACAGGAAAGAATGGAAATTTCAAATGGATTCCTGCACACTTTATAGATTGTCCTTCTGCTTTATCAATTGCCTTGGTCAATGCTGGCTTAACTGGAAATAGAAGCCTTTTAAAGCTGAATGGTGTCTATTGGCATTAGCAGTATGAACGCTTTTTCTCCTTTCATAAAAAGCCCTCTTAGAACTTTTTAAGGTACAGTGTTGTTCAATCACAGAAAGTTGTTACAATGCCTGATTCCTGAGCAGCATGATTAAAAACTTTTAAGCTTTTGACAATGACACCCCCAGGAGTAGAGAGAATTGGAGAATGTTATACTCTCTCACAATCTAATAAGCTCATATGACAGTGTCTATTGAACATAGTAATGAAACCTAGGGACATATCAGGCATCCTTGTATTTAAAATTACATTTTTTCAGCATGTCTCTAAAGAGAAGCTTGATATTTAAAGATAATTTCTGCACTGCTTGCGCTCTATTAAAATAGATTGGTTGTAGTACCAGAGTATGAAATGGCTAGTGTCACCTCATTGCATTCAAACTTCAACAATTCTAATCAGCATCTTTTTCTGTTCCTCCTGGTGAATCAAACAAAAATAATCGTAACAATAGATCTGTTCTGTGGCATACACAATTCAATGTCAGCACCTGATTAACTATAGCATTAGTTTATTTGTTCAGTAGTTCTTCTCTTTCTTAATAGCAGTTGTCACAAACATCATTTAAGATCCATTCAGCATTACTCCCCAAATAGACTCAAATACGGGAGGCACTTTGGGGTTGGCCCCTTTCAGTATTTTTTCTATGCTGTCGAAGTAAATACATGCCAAATTCACATATATGTCTGTATATACTTAATATATTTCTTATATATTATATTTAATGTCTGGAAACACTCTCATTATATATGGGCATCTCACATGTCTTGAGAGTGGTAGTGAAGAAAAGGGATGTAATTTTTATGGAATAAACTAATGAATTGAAACCTAGAGTATATACAGTTTATACACATCTCTACTGATCACTGCAAGTTAACAATTGAATAATCATTAAAATACTCATTAAAACAATTAATTTCCAATATACACATAATAAAATGTATTTCAATATTCCTTATTGACTCCAGGAAAACTATTGTTCACACAACTGAATTTTTTTAATGGACCAAAGGTAGAGAAAAAAAGAAATATATTTTATACATATATTTAAAAAGGCTTAACATGGAAATTAAAATCGTAGCTTTACAAAGAACCACTTATTCTTTCCCTGCTTGTACCTGGAAAAAAGAAAAAATATATACATACATGTACTTCTCAAACATTGGACAAAAACAACCAGTTGTAAATACATAATTAAATAGTTAAACAGTTACATAATTAAACAGTTACACTTATTATGTTCTCACTATATCATTTATGGCTTAAGCCTAATTAAGTTAAACTACTTAAACTATTAGCTTGATCTAAATCTTTTATTAACTTTTTTCTTAGCTTAGACTAGGTATTCACACTAACTATATCTTTTTTTAGTCACAGTGAGAATCTAACTTTCACTGTCTTATCTCAGTGGTTCAAATTGCAAACCTATACCCAATGGGCTACTGCAGCACCATTTATATTTTTCCCTTGAGGTTTTAAGCTTGAGGTATAATGAATAGCTGAGGTAGTTGTGTTGTGCACTCGACAGAAGCACTTGGGATAAGGTCTCATAGTCGTAATTGTGGCACTAGCAATGTGTCGAGGTTGGAATTTATGACAAGCAGTCAGCAAGTGAAACACTCTGCTTCTGAATTAGTTCGTTGATTAGAATAACATATTATCAACGGACCTGGATACTACTTAAGGAAATGCATATTGAATTTATATATGGCATATCCACCGAAGGGACTTCCCATATAATACAACCCTTAAATATGAAATTGTATTTGTCTTTTGTAACCAAAACTAGTTTTAGGCTGAAAACTCTTGTAATAAAAAATCATAGCCTGGATGATGAAAAAATGAATTTTCTTTTTAATTAAGCTCGGCTTTATATTCATCTTTTTTATGCAAATTATCCACATAAATAATTTCAGAACTTACTCACTACTAATTCTGACTATAATTTTACAAAATAATAAACCAAAAAGAATGGAATAGTTAGAATAATAATAATAAATAACTATATTATTACAACAATAAGAAGAAGAAGAGGAAGAATATAATAATCTTTAAGAATTGTTTGCTACATCAACCCTTGTGCATATATGGTAAATATAAACACAAAAATGAAGAGCAATATTTATTCTAGCACCAGTATTGATACTACAGTCTGTCTTCAGGCTGTAGTCCCTGAATTCAGGTGCATTTATTATGTTTAAATAATACATCATACAACATACCTATTTGTTCCCTATAGTTTTCAGAGCTACAGCAGACAATGTATTATGCTGGATCTAACCCAACTTAGCCTAAAACCTCAGAGTACAGATTTTTTTACATCAGCAATGAAAATTGAACTCTTACTGGTAGTGATTTCACTGGTTCAAGACACATACCCACTGGGCAACCTTCACCCTATATCTCTAGTATAACAACATAATAAGCTATTTGTGAGTTCTTTAATAATGTATAAATGAGAGATAATCATTTCTTTTTAACATTATATCTATTAGAAATCATTCTCATACTTGGTAGTATTAAAAAGAATAGGCAATAATGATGAGAACAAATGACACTCAAAACAAAAATTGGGCACTAGTACAATAAAAAATATTAATAATGTGCATTTTTGAACAAACTGTTCAGTTATAACACAGTAAAAAAATATACCATCTATTCCATCAGCCCTTACCTAAGATTGCCATTATTAGTTTTTCCTTGCATATTTTGGAACATGCATTCAGAAGCTGGAGTTCATTATGTGGAATCTAACCTAAGCTTCATCCAGTTTTACATAAAGAAAATTCAAAGAAGCAACAACAAAAGCTTAATATAAAAACTTGCAATGTTTCCATCTTAATATTTTAAATGAGGCTATAAATAAATATACAATATATATACTCAAAGCTGTATGTTACATGTAAAGCTAACCTATACATACAACTGGCAGCTCTGCTCAATGCAACAACATTGATGTAGCATCTACTTTGTTACTGCAAGATACTAAAATTCAAGCAGTCTTTGAACAGGATGCACAATTTAAGTAAAAAAATATAATGGTACAAATTATTCATTGAAAATCATATAAAACAAACCCATGTATGTAATCATATGATTCTTAGGTTAAACCAATATAAACAAAATAATAAAATGCATTTTAATACATACATTTCATACTGAACTTATATATTCACCTTCTTAAGGTACTGTGAAATATATTGTGGGACAGTGGTCTACTCATTTTGATTACATACAATGATTTTATCAATTCATGAATCATGTGGTTGAAAAATTAAAATAAAGTAATAGGATTAATAATTAATGAGGTTCTACTGAAAATCACTTAACTAAGTGAGTTCGACACAATCAGGTAGTGCGTATTTGAAATACTTTCAATAAATTGACAGGTGTCTGTGCAACCATACTTGTTGCTTAAATTTGGTTATATGAAATTACAATCAAATCTAACACATTGTGACACTTACCTTTCTTCAAACTTGACCCTGACTTGGAAACAAATTTTTTTCTTCTTCATTGGGTCTTTAACATCCTTAGGCGTCACCTTCTGCTCAGGATTAATATCTGCTACAGTATATCGGGTTGGCATCAAGTGATTGTAATTCATAACCTATAATAAAATAATTAATGGTTACTACCTCTTCAGTTATCTTTCTCTTGAATTGAATTTTAAATATGGTACTGTGCTGCAAGATAAGGTTAGGTTTTGTCTACATAATTGATTATAATAATTGGGATTTCTCTCTAGGGTTTAATAAGCTCATGTGATCTAAACATAATCAATGGATTAAAATAAAAAATACCAACAGCATGGATATTTTTTATATCAAGCAGGATTCTTACTTGTAGTTATTAACTAGCGGTTGTTTTATGTTTAAAACATATAATCTAGCCACATATAATCAAGATTGAGGACAATCTTGTGATAATGTCTACATCACAAAATTGTTTATATAATATGCAGCATATATAGGAAAATCAACACAGAAATAATTAGGTACTTACTTTTTCAGGTCAAAAATACAATATTTAGTAACTTATGCAAACTTTTATTAAATAAAAATGTTAACATAAACTATAATCATTCCATATTATATAGTTTTAAGGGACTGTGATTACATACAAAAAAACCTACTTGGAAAGCTCTACTGTAGCTAAGAATATGCACTTTTACCTTTAGAAAAGGTTTGATTTTTGATCTCTTATGGATCTTCTTTTTTCCCATCCTCTTATGAACTTTTCGTGGGTAGCGATCAATACCAGCTATGAGAGCATGGCCGTACTGCTTTTCTTGTGTACCTTCATCATAAGTTTTCAGTATTATGGCCTTTCGGCCAGCATACCTCCCACTTAAAACGAGAACTACTTTACCAGCCTTCATAATTTTCCCCATTTTGAAACTGAAAAAATGTACAAAATCTATATACATATATAAACTAAATAAAAAAGATCAAGTAAGTTAAAGGTACATACATAAATTATTAATTAGCAACAAAGATAATAACATGTGGTCAAACCAGTGTTTAGAACAGGCACTTCAATGCAAGACCGTGAACCTTTTCTTCAAAGAAACTCGTTAATTCATATGTATATAGTATACAATAAATATAAACATTACATTTAAATTATGACTGCACGCCAAAACATAAATTTATTAAGAAATACAGAAAGGGCTAAACGAGTATAACTTATTTCATTTTAGAATTTACAAAAGTTATATCCACATAATATCATAAAAATAAAAAGCAATGATAAATAAGAAAGTAAAGCCGTTTTAGCTCATCAAAATATGTTGTCTACGACCAACACAACACTCGGGAGGCTAACACGTTACTTTCAGAGATAAATAAGAACGTTTTGAAGATTCAAAAATGTTATACACAAAATTGGTAATAACCGAATAATATAACCAACCAATAAAATAAAGCTAAATGAATAAACTAAATTATTTACATTGGATGTAGACTGATGAAATTACTCTCATATACGAAATGTACAGACGACCCGCGACTGCCGGAAAAAAGGCCGAACTCAGGAAATCGCCATATTAAGTGACATGTCTACTAAATTTCGTCGTCGGAACATCTATGTGAGAGGTAGATATATCAATGTATATTAATAAATACAAAATTAAAACAGTATTTACTTAGATTAAAACCGTTATAATTAAAATATACTAAAAATTTAGACAGAATTTTATATATCATAGATATTAAAAAATTTTATTTTAATCAGTGCTTTAACAATATATAATTGGGCGAACATATTTAAATGTTTTCTTATAAATTAGCCTGTCTGCTAATTAAGTTTAAAAATTGTAGACTGATAAAGAATCTCGTCATAAATCGGTTTCCACAGGGAATAGCTTGCTCTTCCATTTCAATAAAACGGCCTGGATGGCCGCCTCACCTATGTTACACTTTCTCTTCACTATTTCAGATATACTCAGTCTTTTCCTCTGAATTTTCTGCTATTACATTGCCCACTTTGAGAGCTGTGGTTTTGTTTAAGTCATTTACTTTGTACTCAATAATCTCCTCGAAACTATTTTTAAGTAGCATGCTTACCATTTTATAAAATGTAATAATTGATTTTTAGTTGTGATAATGAATAAGGTGATAAGGAAAGTATTTCGCAGTATGTTTGAGAAATGCCACAAGAATTTCATATTCTAACTGTATGAAAGCTTTTACCATCCCTGTTCAATACAGTTAGTTCCTCCATTGAGTTATTTTGGTGTTATATCAAGGATTACTATCATTACAGACATTAAGTTAGGGCATCTTTCTTGTGATACATCTCAATCAAATTTATTTTTGCAACATTACTTTGAATAGGAGCAACTACATTCCAGAGAATTGTCTGGTAATCTTTTCAGAGCCTCTCTACTAAATATTCATTGTAGCATAACAGACAGTGTGAAATAAAAAATTACTCATGTATTAAATTCGCATCTCATCTGATACAACTAATCATGTATTTCTATTTTAAGTAATGGTTTATTATATAAGAAACTGAATACATCACTCATAAAAGAATTTATTGAAAAATGTGTTTCTATTAATAATAAACACATATACTTGTCCAGGTAAAATTATTGTAAAAATATTTCACCTAATACACAGTAGTGTAAAGGTTCTATTTAAATCTTAAAACATTTTTATCTTGGAAAGCATTCTCATTTAGCTTGGTGACAAAGTTAAGAAATGTAAGTGTAAGCAGGTTAAACAATGGCAATAACCCTATTCAATTTTATGTATTTATAATTAGATAATTATAAAAAAAGTCCTCTACAAAAGATTTTGTATTTTCATCATACATGTATTACAAATATTTATGTACAATCTAGGCAATAAAATTAAGAATAAATTTTCATACCTTATGACAACTCAAGTTCTTAACTCTGATTTCATTGATACATAGAACTGATAGAAGAAATGTCCATATAAATATTATAAAGAAGTGAATTTAACATTATATAATAATTTTACTGCCTGAATTTCTTCATTATAACATCACTTTCAGTTTTAGTTTTTGTAGAATAATAAAAAGAAAAGCTGTATTAATAAAACTCGAATTGTTGAGATAATTACCAGTATTTCCAATTATCTCACTTCTTTTCTTTTAGCATAACAATTTGAAATCAAAAGATAATATACATGACTCTATCTTAAAATCTAATGTGCACTATCATATAGAGAATAATAATCAGAAAATATAATTCATGAGAATATTGGTCCATGATTTTCTTGTGATTTGAGTCTTATACAATATTTTGTTTTATATGGACCATTTCAGAAATGCCTTGTATATAGGTGGAAGAAATGTTTCATTCATAATTTGTTCCTTAACTAATATAAAAAAATATTTGTAACATATATTGGTGGAAATAATTTTTAATAAATGAATTGAGGTTTCATCTGAGTAACTCATTTCTCATAAAATTACTAAATTAGTCTTCACATTTCAAATATATGGCAGACCAGCTGCACTAAAGCTTACATAATACAAATGCACCTATCAAAGTCTAATTATTAATTCTATTGTTTTATCCTAAAAATCTTCTCTATGATGATTACTAAACACATGGTAAATATTAGTCTTGTTTTGCACGTTAAGGATTTATTTCAAGTAATACAAAATGAAACTGAAATGATATTTTAGTGCTTGGTACTAAAATATGGTTCTAAAAAACAAATATTAACATTTATAGTTTTGCATTTTGTTTTCTAATGAATTTAAATAAATGGTACAACTAAATTTTATAATGTAACAACTAAATGGCAAAGTAAAACTTAAATCCATGAGATCAACTTCTAGTTATTAATACACAAATATTTATAATTTACAAATAATCAACAAATGGATATACTGCAATTTTTTATAATGAATTGCTGTTGATTCTTATTACCTCTTTACAGATATTGCAGTAACAACACATTTTATAGTTATTGTGATAATAAGTTATGATAATTGTTTTTAAATTACATTAGACAGTATTTGCATAACTGACAACTCCATGATTAAATCTCATTAACTTAGATCCTACAAATGTTAAAATAACAGAACAGATTTATGATGTTTTAATTAACCATTTACCATAATTACCAAAACTATACAATATTGAAATAATAAATTCAAAATAATAGTTATGATCATACTGAACTGAAAAAAATAGGAAGTAACTGAGGACACAGAATAATAATATTTTTTTTATTAACAATTAAAAAAATACAGAATACTGGAAATGGTACAAGTAAAAAAGTTAATAAATAATTTTAATCTTTTTTTTATAAGTTACCAGAGCCACAATTGTGCTGAAGTGATATTAAAATGTCTGTGCTTAAATTTAACTATCTGATTTTCTAATTTAATTTTTATTTCTCAAGCTATACATTAACCTCTTGGTTACACATTGATTTGTATTATTATTATTATTAAAATGTTCATGAAGACAATTCTTCAATTTTTTCTGAGTTAACAAAATGAAAAGTTGAATTTAGACTTATTTCCATATTATACAACATTTAGTAATAGTTGAAGTTCCAAATCCAAACTTCAATGAAGTAAATAGGATTATAGGAGACAATGGTTATTTTTTATTAAAAATAAAATTTTATTTTAAAATGTACAACACAGTCTGACTGTTAAATTAAAGATCAAATTTATAAAATTAAAATAAATAATGAAAGTAAGGCATTGTTTATTCCTTATATGGTTTGTAATGACAACAAAGTGTAAAAACAACCATTTAATAATACATCACATATAAATGACAGCCACTTGACCAGTATTTACAATACTTACTAAATGTATTCATTTTAATAAACTTTTACCATTTTTAATTGATAATTGAAGTGGGTTTGTTATTTAACATGTTCCTAATGTTTTACTTTCAGAGTGTGTGTGAGCACACGTGTATGTGGCAGAACTAAAATTTAATTTAACGAGATATATATATTTACAGAAAATGTAGATGAAATAAATCATATACATTTATCAGAAAATGATAAAATTTTATATCACTATATATTCATGAAATTTGTTCTGAATTTCCATTTTTTATACATAATCTTAATTGCTATTATCAGGATAAATATAATATTTTGTAAGAAAACATTCACACTTTGACATCGACAACATAATTAAAAAACATTCTTCAAAAGATTCCAACCATATATAACTAGTTAATGTTCTGAGTTATGATTTTAAAATAGATATAATATATATTATATATGTGTGTATGTACACACATATACATAAACAGTTTTGACAGGTAGGCTGATTTATGATTGAACTACATTAGACAATTAAAACTAATATTATTAACAATTTTGAACACCACTTTTAAATTTCTGATGATTCTCCTTCACTCACTTGAGATTATTCAAATAATTATGTTTCACTGTCATACTTTAAATGCTTTCAACCCCCCTCCCGCCACAAAAAACACTTATCAATAATGAGGAATGTTAAGATGAAGTAAAATAAACTCCATTATCCTAATCATCCTATCTTAAATTATGATATACTTCTTGTAATAACACGTTGTGTCCATTTAACAATTATCACAAATAGGAAAAATATTCATTCAACATCTATACAGATATTGTCAGGAGCAATGTCACAGTCCTTAGTACACGGACATACAGACTACTTAAAATTACATATCACAACATATAAATAATGCTCCTGAAACCATATTAAAGCTCAATTCAGCAACAAAGTCCAAAAGTCTTAATTTTAATATCTGTTTACTGTTCACTGTCTTCAGATAAAATTTCTAGAAGAAGACGTTTGAGGCTATCGAGTCCAGTGAGGAATCCACAATCTGGGCCATGATGGACAGTGCCATTAGTGGGCCCACGTCGGGTTGCAAATGTTGTGTGTGCAAAGTCTATCATTCTTACATCAACTTCTGGGTCCCTGACCACAGTTAGCCTAGGTTTTCTCCTACTTACGCCTCCAATGGGAACTGGAACTCCACTGCCAGAAATTGAATTGATCCGTTTTCTTTTAGAGAGAGTGATGTCTGGTAAGTGCTCATCACTCTCGGCCTGATAAACAGTTCTTGGTTCTATGTCAGAGGTTAGGATGTCAAATGTTGACAAAGATGATGAGGATGCTTCTTCTGAAGATGAACACTCTGTAGGAGATGGAGGAGACCTTCCAGCATATAGGACCCAATTGTCCATATTAGAACTGCAATACAAAAATTATGTTATTTAGTTTACAAGTTTTTATCTTGTGCCATAAAAGTGGGTCAGAGTCATATTCTTTAACAGAAAAAACATCAATAAAGGGACTCATAAAACAAGGATAGAATTATAACAAAAAGTTTTATCACTTTGTCATAAATCAAGGATTCAATATAACGATAATTCAAAATTTTAAAGAATAAAAAATTTTCTTAATTATTCATAAATGAATGAAGATAAAAAAAGAATAACATTAGGACAGGGGTTTCTCAAATAAATATTATGCAGGCATACTGGCAATTAAAGTTATTAACTTGTAATTAACTAATATAACTAAAGAATTGTTTTTATAAAGTCAAAGTTAAAGCTTTTCTATTAATGCATAAACTGCATTAATAATATTGTATTTTATGTAATATAATTAGTGGTTTTAAATGGTTGTATTTAATATATTTATATTAGTATGTTACAATTGTTAACTGTTATTTCCAGTCAATAAATTAAAATTCATAATCCAATATTACAAATTAATTAAGCACTATTTTTTAATCTACAAAGTTTTACAAGCTCACATGGCAGACTTATTACCTGCATTCTATAGAATAACTTTCTAGTACTACTGTCCGGCTTAGTACCAGATTCCAGCAGTTCCTGCACAAGTTCAAATAAATATACATTTGGGAAGGCCAGTAAGTCAAAGCTGTATTCAAGGTAGAAGGGGAAATAAAACTCACTTAATTCATTTAAAATTCTCACCTGTTCAATGAAGTTACATCCATCGTTTCTTCCGATATAGGATAGAAACCTCTAGAATCTGAATCTGTCTCACCATTGCAGGGTGAATGCTCAAAAGAATCATCAAACTCACTATCATGAGTGTTATAATCACACGTTGCATCCATTAAACTATCTGCTTGTTCATTTCCTTCATATGTAATAAGTAAGGAACTGGAAATTAAATTATAACGAGCTATAAAGAAAAATAACTTAGCGCATGAGTGTACATAAATCTGAATTACGTAGGGGTGTATTTACATGGCAATCAGCATGTGCATTACAAGGAACATAAAAGGCCTCCCCAAGAAGTTGTCATCCAAAATTTAGCTCACAATTAAGTATTGAAACATGTACTTCTTCTGTTTCTTTTTGTGAAAAGAAAAAACATGTTTTACACTATAATATTATGCTATGCAAAAATAATGTATACTTACCATGAATAAAATCTGTAGCTTGTCTGCTTTTCAATCGCTCTGCGCAATTTGTCTATTCTGGCAATAACCCTTCGAATGACTTCTTGTTGCAGTGAATAACCATTGTGAAAAAATCTATATAGGGCACCCTTGAAACCTTCTGCATCAAGTTCACGTCCCCAGTATTTGTCACGCTTAATATAATGATCAGTGTCAGCTTGATAAACCTGTGAAGAGGATATGATTCATAGAGAATTAAAAAAGATCAATTTTCAAAATTGTGTGCATTAATATGACAACAGCAATGGTGGAAATGTTAATAACACTAGTAGTATTGATAAAATCAAGGTTAATCTAAAAACAACTAATTAAGAGTGTCACCTATGATTTTCTAAACTCTCATAGATCCCCCTCCAACCAATTCAGAATTTTTTTTTCAAATATATGGCTTTCATGTAATTAAAAATCAATCAGTATCTCATTATTGTACACAGTATGCAGTTATTATATTCAAAATGTATATCAAGCATAATTCAAAAGACTTAATCAAAGATAAAGTGAAGAAATGTACTTTGTAAGTATACTATAATATTCAATAGGTATAGTGGAGTTCTAAAATAAATAAATAAAAAGATAATTTAAAGCAATACTGACCTGCATACCACAGAGACGTACACCAAGGCTTGCTGATGTACTAGCTGCACATTTTGCCATTTGTTTTGATCTTTTCTCTGCAGAAGCATCATCCCCATGCTGACGTGTACCCATTTTCAAATCAAGAATACATGGGTTCGAATATCCACTAGTGATATTTTCTAATAGGAGAAAATCTAGTTAATGTGTTAAGGGACAACAAGTAAACATTTCAGCAAGATTTTTCATTGTTCAAAGAACTGGAACTAGAATTTTCAAAATATTTCAAAGAAAAAATATTGATAAATGACAACAATAATAAAATACTATATACTGTACTTTAATCATTTACTGCACATCTAAATAAGATGCATGGAGATAAGAAAATATTCTTATAGTTGACAAAAACCATATGAATTAAAATAAAGAATAACAATTAGATTTGTTTAAAAATTAAATTTAAATACTTATACAAATAAAACCTAAGGCACAAAAAATGTTTTATTAAATATTGTTATCAAATTCATTTTCTAATAAAGGATACATTGTCTGCTGGAACTGTCCAACTGTTGTGATCCAGGTTTAATGTCTTCAGCAACATTTTTCTCACGATGAACTTTCATTCTTGAAATATTACAATAACATTTTATTACATAAGTGCATGGATATAATTAAACTACTTTTCATAGGTGTTAAAGAGCTATGGCTTAGTAGGCGTATTAAAGTCAAAGTAACATAGCACATTCTGATTCTTAAGTAATTTTATATAAATGAACAATCAAAATCTAATAGCAGCAGTATCAATGGTTCAAGACACAAGCCGTAGGTCACTGAGCTTCCTTAAACTCATGCTTAAACTATTAATGTTTTAATAAAAGACTTAAGTTTTCAGGTTCAATTGAATTACATATATTTGTCTTATATATAATTTAATAACAGAGCCTATTTAAATTAGTTACCTAAGGACATCTTCTCGTTTCCTTTTAGCAGGGCGAGTACTGTCATCGCGAAAACTTGGACTATATCTCTTATCCAACTTCACATCACCACTATTGATTCCTTGCATCACTCCTGCAACATGATATTATTCGTGATTTAAAAGAAAATGCATTTAATTGTTGAAAAGTATCATTAATGCATAGTAAAATATCACAAAAAACATATAATAATACATTCAGATATTTCTAAACATTGTATTCTTAATACTTCCTACAATTCATTTATATATACTGAAATTAAATATGGGTTCCCAAAATCTACAAACATTAATATTTTAAAATCTTAAAAAAACGTTCTTAATTTTTAAGAATTAAAAAAAAATTCTTAAAAATGAATATGGTAGAGATGAAGTTAATGAAAATCATTCTATAATTACCAGAAAACAATTTTTCTTTTCTATTATGGAAAAGAGAAATATTATTTCATTTATTTGAATAAAAAATGGAAATATACAACAATGTGAATATGAATCAATATAGTATATTGAAATACATGCTTTAACAGAAATTAATTTTACATTGACGAGAACTCTTAAATGATTATAAATATGTTTGTTGCCATGACTGCATATTTTCCTAGCATATTCTACCAAAAATTAAGCATAAATAAAAACATAATAAAATATAAGATGGATTATTAAAATATGCATGCTTTGGTATTTCAACATATATAATTGTTAAAACACATAAGGATGAAATGATAGTAATTATGATTACCTGAACAATGCGATGTCATTAACTTCAGAATCTGTAATTTAGATAAATTACAAAAAGATTTGAAATGAATCAACCAACTGTATGTAAATTTGAAAAAAAATCCGTTTGAACCATCACCATGGCCGTATCTTTTTAATGTTCACATAATATTTCTAGATGGTTACAACTAATATTTATATGCAACCCACATAATCACAATTGAGCGGCTACAATATTTTAATTCAATTATTAATAAATAAAAAAACATGAAAATAGTAAATAATCAAAATTTACAACAAAAAGTTATAACCACTAATTAAAAAATTAATAAAATTACCACATTCCTTACAATACATAACATGGAATTTTATTATAGAATATTCTGTGACTTTTTTCTTTAATTTATATTAAAACAAAATATAAATAAATTAAAGATATTTTATTATTTATTTATTATCTATTTTATAAAAGTTTCATAAGTAAAAGTATTAAATTACTACTTTACTTTGTAAGTAAAGCTGTCTCTAAAATTAAGTAAATTATAAATAAGTTTCAACAGTTAACAGCTCAATTGTAAGTTTATATATATATATATATATATATATATATATATATATATATAAATATAATTAAATTAAACTGAATGCCATCTCGAAATATTACATTGAATAGAATGGTCTAAGCAAATGGAAGTAGATGAAGGAAAAATAAAATTGAATAATGATACTTGTGAATGCTTTCACATGGGTTATCTAAATCAAAATAAAAAAAAGAAACAATGCAGTTATTGAGCAAGGGCGTAACCTAAAAAAATATAATTCAAAGGGAAAATTTTAATATCAATTTAGTCTGTAATCAAATAAGTAGAAATATATAACTAAATAGAGTTTGACCTATGTAAAAGCATTAATACAGGATTTTGGTGTGATAGTTATGTAATAAAATAGTAATAATATTATGATTAATGAAAACATTACACAAGGTGAATATTTTGTCTAGTATTTATAAGATGCAATTTATTTTAAACAAAATAGAATGTTTTTATCAACAAACCCAATAGGACTAATTAATAAAATTACACCCGACTACTAAATTTATGACATTCTATGAAAAATACTTCACACATTTTTTCCTTTATTGATAATTAATTTTGTTAACTAAATATCAACATTATTAATTTAGAATACTGCGTGTCATTATATAAAGTATATATACTGCCAAAACAATATATAAAGGCAGAGCAACATTAAATGTAATGCTCTTAAAATATTAAAAGATGATGAATTCAGACAGGTTAAACTATTAGTACAAGTTACATGTTTGATTCCGTGAAAGCACTGTGAATAAATAAATAATGCAGCATTTGATTCCCTTATGTTTTGATTCATTAGTGATATAAAGTATTAAGAATTATTTCATTTCTTGAATGAAATTATATAATTTCCCTATAATATTTCTATATGCAGGATTTTCTTAGTGGATGAAGGATTTGGAAAGTGAGAAAATGCTTAGACAATTCTCTGTGAGGAAACTTAAATAAAGTATTGCGATACGAACCCGGACTGAGAGTTGTGAGGAGAGTGTCCAAGACGGAGAGAGCACAACAAGGAATGTTACCACCCTTTGGCAGCCCATCGTGACTCTGCACATTAGCACATATCTCTCACCAGTTGGGGATATGGGGCATACCCCAAGACAAACCACAGGGAGGGGGGGGCAACCAAATTCCCAAATAGTAATAACAAATAATAAAAGACTGAACACTTGCTTTTACTCAAATAAAGCCTATTCTTTGAGTTAAGTAAATTTTTGCTTTTTGTGATATTATTAACGCATATTCATGAATACATATATTTTCCTAATACATATTGATAAATTACTTTTCGATGGTTTGAAAAACATTCAGAGAACCCACTATTCTAAGCAATTACAATATCTGCAGTCAAATTAATTTCTCTAACTATATTTACTAGGTGAAAATATAAATATTCAAATTTAAAATTGTATTTTAAGAAGGATAAGTATTAATCATATCATATTTAGGAATATACTAGGTACCATATTTAAAAAAAATATAGCAAATATATATTCTTAACTTAAACATTATAGCTGTATTACTTTCCTTTAAAATATAGATTAAAAAAATTTTACAATATCATCACAATTATAAGAAATGTGCATCAAGTGTTCAATCTGATCAAGGAATAACTAGCTTTGGAAAATGCATGTACAGGTGATGGTAATAGTGTGAAATAAAAATAATATTATGATGTGTGTTAAAATTTTTACGGTAATTGATAAATCCACAAATTATGTTTTGATAAATTTAAAAACCCCAGGAGTAAAGTAGTAACAATTTAAACAAAAAATAAATACACAGACATTCATCTACTATTTAAAGGCTGAAAGGTTTTAATGGTTTAATCATCAGGTTAAATCAGAGAGGAAAAGGGAATTCCTAGGTTATAATTAACTGTAATTAGATTACAGAATTAATTTTAATCCTATGTATTGCATACCATATTACTTAAATTATATTATGATGGGTGGACAAAATAATGTCTAATACTAATCGAGCAGTGATAATAATAATTAATTAACATATTAATTATTACAGCACAATAAAACCAGTAGTCACAGTGACAGGTGTGCGGTAACATTTAGAGATGTGAAAGTTAATAATAAATATGTTTAATTACAGGAAGATTCGTCAAGTGTATAACAATTATAGCAAAAACTTACCTTTTAAAGCAAGGTATAGATAATGTTAATAGTGGTTATAATAAAATTAATTTTTTACTCATACCATATTATTTGTTAAAATGAAAACTATAAAATAAATTAACTGTTATATATATTAGGAAGTAAACACCAACAAAGATTGCAATTTATTTCAAAAATGGAAAACTAGGAATGTTTCAACAATAAAAATTGACTAAATACTAACATATTTGTCACTGGAATTACTAAAGCAAATATAAGGATTATTATGTCACAATTGATAAGCTCACCTTTATATTTAGGTACAAATAATTTGATTTCATGAGGGATGTTCTCATAGAATTCTAGTTCCCTCCGGTTTAGTGGTTTGCATATTGTTCCCTGATCTAGAAGGAGAAGCCTTGTGTGTCCACCAACCTAAAAATATATTTTATATAACTTTTATATAGAAAATTAACAAAGAAATTATAACAAAAAAATAGGTAATTCATGACAGAAAATGTAGTGACATGGTGTCTAATACTGGTTATCAATAATCTGAATAATTTTATTGTTTCAGATGGAGAAACCAAAAGTCAAAAGAACTGGGAATACAGTTTAAAATATGAGCATTAATTAAATTAACTCAACAAGTGAGGATATTATCAAATAGTACTCAACAACATACTCAAAATTACTTACTCAATGATGTTGTACATTATTGCTAGTTTAATGTATAATTATTTGTTCGTTTCAATATCTGAGACACAAATTCATTCATTTTGAATAAAGACATATAATATCTGCACATATACACAAGTAAAATGACACCTGTTATTTTGATTAAGATGTATAAGCAGGTATAAGCAAAAAATAGAAGTGCAGTGCATATCTCTTTAGTACGCAAGTTCTAGATTATTCCGCCAACTGAAAATTATACACCAAAGTATAATCTTTACTATGCATGAAAAATGTACGGCATTAATAGGCGTGTAAAAGGTCTATCAAAGAACAATATGAATTGGGATAACCAGCGAAGCTATGGGGCAGCATTTATAAAAAACTAATTATGGGTGTGGGACATGACCTACATTACATGATTCTCTCATTCAACCCCTCCATCTGGTCTTAGAAGGGATAATTTTGACACGTTTTTCTATTTCCTATTGCAATAGAGATAGAATATGTTGGGATTTATGTTTTAACAACGATAAACATTTTTAATAATTCTTCATTTAATGCGTTTCTTCAAAACATGAACACTAAGCGAAAATGATTAGATACCAAAACATTTTAACCGGTAGATGGTGAAAAACGAAATATAAATAAAATCAATCAAGTCAATATTGTCAAGAAACATATGTTCCTGGTTTTATAAGTTGCGCAATTAAACTATAATTAATAAGAGGCTCCTTATTGCCCTATTACATTTATTTCGCCTACATGCTATAGTTTCTCTCTACTGTTCCTTCTCTTAGCCTTATTTTGTTACAATAAGGCTATAGCAACTTAAAAATGGTGGTGTGTCGCTGTGTAAAGTTCAACTATCTGTTCTTTCGGCCAAGACCGAGAGAATATATTTGATATATCTTTAAATGATTCTAAATATGCAGTAAGCCCTTACCTGATTGGTAAGAGGGAAAAGGGCGACCTCATCCTGTTCTGAAGCCTGACTAGTAATGTGAGACAAGATCTGAGTCGTTGATGTGAATTGATTGTGGTGGTGGTGGTGATGGGGAGCCCTGTTCTCCAGCTGCGATTCCCCCATTCCCCAATCTCCCAGGTACACCATGCCCACTCCCCTATTTAGTTACACTGTACACCTGTAAAACACAAATGAGCACTGAATCAGTTGAAAAAATCCTCTTCCTCTTATATAGGTATTATCTGTCAATTCGCGCTATCAACGGGTATTATCTCACTGAAGAAAATCAAAATAATAACAAAAAATCACTCAACATTTGAAAATTCATCTTAATTTAGATAAGACGAGTAGAAGGAGTTTAAACCATATATTTAACATAAGTTAAACCATTACTTTAACCTAGTCTTGCAATAATTAGAAATAAACTGCATTACTCCTTTACCAGAACATACATTTATATGTCTTATTTATATACAATATGGCCAATTATAAAAATACGAAACCTGTTTTGAAGATAAGTTGCTTTGATAAGTAAAAGTCACGAAATAAAATATGGATAAACATCAGGATTATGATACGTGTGAGTAATAAAAAATAAACCGTAGCTAATCGCAGGTATACCAAGAAATATCAAGAAAAAGGAATTTTGAAAATAACAACCACTTAAAATTTACATAATATACTAAATAGAGAATTGTTCGACTTTAAAATAAATAAGGTTGTTTTCAAGCTAGACGAAGGAGACAAAAATTAGAAATTAATTGAAATTTTGTTCAACTAATTAATAAAATAAGACCATTACACATTATAAATAATGTAAGTAGCGCTCATAACACACTTGTTTAATCGTGATAGTAAATTAACCCGTCGATATTTCAACAATTGTCATTGTTCATTATCGACGGTTTTTCCATAATAATTCCATAATTTAAGAAAGAAAAACGCCAAATCATCAATACAACCAATGGGGTACATTGGGGCAAGAAAGTTTAGAAACAGAAATTAGTATCGGGTAGATCCGGGAATAGACACGTTGCCGGCATTAAGAGGAGCAATAGCTCTAGAAATAGACTCCAAAGGGGAGCCAGTGTTTAATTGGCGGCGGGGATTGCTTGGCCCTCGACCGATCTGACACTCCTTTGCCCGACCACATTTCAGAAAATTCACAAGGCAACAACAGGCCCCTCCCTCAATGGAAACATTTCATTCATCGGATTCATTCAATCCTACGCCCACCTCCAGCTATTCATTTTCATGAAGGAAATTTTCTGGCGCGTAGTGTAGCATTATGTGTATTTTGACAGAGAAAATCAGAAATTAACAATGTACCGCACTGTATAGTTAGTCTTATACTTTTTTGTCCTCTATAGACATATTGTACTATATACATATACACATGAATAGTAATTGTAAAATCACTGCATAATCATATACGTATGTTTAATGATTAGTTATTATCATTAAGCAAACACGCACGTATGCACGTACATACATCAATACATAAAATAGACATGTAATTTTCAGTAATGTAAAACAGACATTTTCTGTCGGCAGAATAAAAAATAACATTTAGTAAATATTCGGAAAAACCAATAATGGAGAGTGCTAGCAGAAATGTTTGGTATTTCTTATAAGCCTATAGTACAACATTAATTTCGATTACTACGAAATCCAAATCCAAATCCAATTTCGTCAAGCGCCAATTTAGTTATCTTAATCTTTAACATTGTTGAAACCTCGACAACGTCTCAAGTGCTTCCAAAAACAGGAATCGAGACGGATTTTTTATCCTCATTAAACTTACTGATGGTATTTATTTAACAGGTTCTACAGCCGACTGTTCGATTTCTGTTATGTTATATTAGCCAAATGAAAAATGATCTTGTATTTAAACAAACACCGTCAGAAATTAAATCAAGAAAAATCTATATGCAACCTTAATTTAAGTTAAATAAATATATTAAAGAAAACAAGACAATATAACAAATAAAACGCATATAACATATATAACATTTTAGAATCGTT
Organism: Lethocerus indicus; assembly: GCA_019843655.1. Taxonomy (NCBI): domain Eukaryota; kingdom Metazoa; phylum Arthropoda; class Insecta; order Hemiptera; family Belostomatidae; genus Lethocerus; species Lethocerus indicus. The sequence continues at coordinate 10,268,768 of JACDQD010000004.1, forward strand.
CAGAACAAATGAAACAGTATCGAAAAATATGAGGATAACTTACGAAGGTAAAACAAATAGTTATAATTCATTATTATCTTATGGGACGGCTTGCACCCCGCTTAATGTCAGTGCAATACCGACATATACAATAATTTCTTTTATTATTTAGGTTGGATTTGAAATGTTGTCTTCGGTCAGTTCGACACTACTTACCGATTGTGTATTTTAACTTTAATTAGGTAAAATTAAATGTCAAAGATTGTAATTATTCGATTGGGAATTCGATGCCCTAATAGGTTTCATACGATCCTTGAAGGACAATTTTCAGCGATCAGATTGCAGGAAAATTAAGTACGCGTTGATGGCTGAAGTGATAGGTCTCGGTTCCTAGAAGATTCTGCGTTGAAGGAGCTCGACCAGGACCACTTGGTGTCATATCTTGCGCTTTGTGTTCCGTTTGAGGCATCCTATTGGATAGTTTTTACGGCGATTTTTTAGATGTGGTCCTACCTTCAGTTAAATTTCAAGCGTGATGGGAGAGTAATATTATAACGCAACACTAATGTCGTTGATTCATTTACAATTAATTAGAATGTGTGTTTCCAAATACACTACTATAAATTTTATTGATTTCTGTTTCATTACAGAATTAGTAATTTTATTTTACTGGCACAACAAGTAGATTTCAGCCATGCCAGTAAATGCAGCACGTGAGGCGTGCGTTATTTAATTCCAGAATTAGTTTCTACCCGGAGTAATACTACCATTTTTTTTGTTTCTCCAGGGTATTGTTTCATAACGCTACGAAGTAAAATTGATATTGTAAAATTATCAACTTTATTTGTTTTTAAAAAGAGACTGTCAATGCTGGTTAAATAAATACCTTCAGCAATTACACTTTTATTGCTAGGTATACAAATAACAAATAATTATCTCAACGTGCGTATTCGTTCTTTGGCTGCTTCAGTGGACTTCCTCTCTCAGTTGTTAAAAAACAAAAACGAAAGACAAATTTAAACTTATTTCGCAACAAATAATAGTTATAATCGAATTGTCAACTCTTATCTTCAGATATGGCAGAAGCCATATCTTCAGAACATTTTATTTCATGTTATATTAACCTGAGCCTTGCTAATTATTATTAATAGTTATTCATTGCCATTACGCCAGTAGTTTGCAAAGGCATAAGAGGTCAAAATATATTAATAAAGGATCATCATCAATCAGAACTAAAAATAAAGGATTAAGGATTGAGGAAGCCCTCCAATGTAAGTAGATGAGGTAACGCCAGTTTTGATGTGTTTACATGCGATTACATAACTTAATCCCCTGACGTCACTTATCAGAAAAAAGTTAAGAATTGCAATATATTACGTAATGGAAAAGATCACATTAAATAATCCTTGCAAAGTATAAATAATGTGTTTAGTCCAAATATTTTGTTTATATTTTTGGGTTGTTTGATTCTAAGCAATTAACATTGCTCATATCAAATTGGTGTCTCGTGAATTTTCTACAAATAAATCGGATTATATGTTTACTGAAGGAACGATAATACCAGTAAAATTTCTGAAATTGTGCACGGCTGTACTGTCCACTTTCCGCCGCTAAGTTCATAAAATACAGGACGAAATTTTAAAAACTTCCTGTATTCTCAAACAGAATAGTACACAGTGCGGGGAACACGACCTCGAAGTTAAATTACTACCTGTTTTAATCACTCATCGATCCGGTAGAAGACTGTTCCGGCTACCTCGTAATACCAGCATATATCCCAGAACCTATTGTTTAAACAAGTTCGCAGTTGGGCGATTGAAATTATTTTAACTGGAGAAGCTTAGTATTAAGGTGGCTCTCCATAAAAACGAAAGCCAGTAAGAAAATACCGTTTAACCGTCACTGACGGAAACTGTATAAACAGTCAGATATGTGGTTATGAGTTACCGACGGTATTGCGACTTTTGAAACAAATAGAAATCATAATCAATAGCTAGAAAAGAACCCGAGGAAGTAGAAAAACTAGTAATTGATAGCAATTTAGTGTTAGCGAGCGCGCTCCAATTTCCACGCGGGACACTAGTGGGGTATATTCTGTAGAATACTGTAGAAGTAAATCTTTTAATGCAAATATTTTTCCTTCCTATAAATTAACACGTACACATTGAACATAACTGCCTTTGTTTGGTTGGGCATTTAACCACTAAACGATTATTGCAATAATTTCCTCAAGAAATAAATATGGCTTATTGCATTCGAGATAGAAATAAAAAACAAATAAGCGCAAGAAAAAAGGGTAGACATTCTCGTCTTAACAATAGCCTCGAATATTAAATTAATAAATATTTTAAAGAATGACACTGTATCGTTTAAATTGTAGCCAAAATCGTTTAATTGATTAAACAAATGTCGGATGAATAATTGAAAGAAGAGAAACCAATATATTTAGGAAGATAGAGGGGGCAGATAGGTCCATTGTAATGAAAACCAACTTTCCCAACCACTTTCTCCCAGCATGAATGGAAGTTGTTATATCATATCACACGTCTCAGCTTTGATGCCACCTGGACGATCTTGGTCCGAACCTCACGGGCATGAGGAACGAACGTCAGACCCTGGTCTAATTTGATACCGCGTCTCCGCAACCTACCTCATTCTACTGCTCTGGATAAAGGCTCGGTTGTCTCCTTGGGTACATTCGACTTCTCAGTAGCATACCAGGCATGTTATCAATTGAGATACATACATTGTTCTCCCGGGCCCAATTTTGAAGACGGTCAATCGAACCAGTCACTTTTCGATCTGCATAAGTTATTTTACGGTCCGCATCCGTCCCGTGATAATCTCCATTAACATTTCTCCTCTGCTTTGTGGCCCTTGCAGAACCACCGTCTATTCTTCCATTCCGATAACAACGGGTTTCCCCAGAAGGAATCTAAGCGGGGATGCTAACTCATGCAGGAAGAATCTTTCTAGAGGTAACCTGTACTGGTAGTAGAGCTTCGTTCGGACAGTTAGCCTTTCCAATGCTCTTACCGACAAACCAGTTGACTAAGTTACTGTGGGCTCAGTTGGAAAAGGTACATTCGTTGTCCGGGTTTCTTGGGAGGTGGGAAGCAATGGAGGGAGACAGGCCGGTATAGCAGAGTCCACGCCGGGACTGTTGCCAACAATTCGCCACTTCCTGTATACTCCTCAATTTTTGGAGATCAGATAAAACAGTAGGTGCCGCTTTCCGCGCAATTATTCTCCCGTCGACTTTCTTCAACCCGATGCCAATAGCCTACGGCGAAAGGCCACGCCTTGGGTATTTGACCCCAATGAGTCATACGACGCACTGTCGCTTGTACATTTTTTTTATTTCTCATGATACGCCGAACGCTGCTTCGAGTTACCCCACGCATCATTCCTGTATCTTTTCCCCACACCTCAACTAGATCATTGCTGTTTATACATCATAAAGCATTGCTGCTTTAAATTAAAATGAGACATTTAAATTTGTGATTAATAAGTAGATTGATCGAATAACAGATGAATCGAAAGGGGTAGATAAACGATTGTATCCATTATCTATTTTAATCGAAACGTTTCGATGACAGAGGCAGTCGTGATTATAGGCAGAAAAGTGAATCAGTAACACGCTTTATATTTTGTATATTTCCTCTTCGCATCATGAATTTTTATTATCCTGTTTGTGTGTGTTAACATTTTAAATTGTATGAATCAGCACTATGAAATATGTATCACCAAATTTTCCTCGTGGAGCATTTGAAAAACTAATAAATAATTAGAGAAAATAGTGACTCTGTACACGTCACATTCTTCTTCAGCTGAAACTACTTTCTCAAATACAACTCTAGGTTCTGACTAGGATACGACCTCACAAGTTACTTTCCACGATGTTTCATGCCATGATTTTATCAAATGACGGTTTTTTATGTTTTTTTTTCTGTATTCTCAGTTTCACTTGATATTTTCGAATAAACCTGTGACTTATAGTGCACAATATCTTGTTTAATGCAATGGAAATATCCGAAGCTTGATCTCATTCTTCATACAATACTTGTTAGTGTAAACTTGCATGATGAACAAAAATATTCATGCAAATGTAATCTTAAAATTTTAACCGGCGACATCATAATCGCCATATTCTCTATTTATATATTTATAATAACAATAATTTCTCAATGCACTATAATTAATAGAGAGATAATGGACTCTAAATTTTAACTTAGTTTAAACACTTATGTATTATGTAAAGTTATTATTGTTTATTATTTCTTTTTCACATACCTGGTGCTATTAATGGATAACGGGGTCCTTTTGATTTTCGGCAATATTCAAACGAAACCCATTTTCTTGGGACAACATTTCGGAATGTGTGAAAAAACGTTAGATGCCCTGAACAATACATAGAGTATAGATGACGAATGGTGGAACCCACACATATGATGAATCTTCTATTTGAAACAGACTCGGACCAGTCTGTCCTATCCACACAGAACCGGTGGCAGAGGTCGGTGTATTTGTCCTTTCCCCCACCATACCGCACCCAGGTAGAGAACCCAGTAGACCCTCCTCGAAAGGACCGATATACCGTCGAAAGGACGCAGACATATTTTACCACACACAGCGATAAAGAAACAACCACGTGGACTAACAGTATTGATCTCGCGCAAAATTTATCAGTCTCGCGACAGGAAGAATTCAGTGTAAATAATTGTACATCGGGTTATTTATTCTTCACGGGCGGGAAAAATTGCGCCGTTACGATTTCTAAATGTGTGCGTGTGTGTGTGCGCGCGCGCGTTAGAAACAAGTGAAGAACTGACTGCGAACTGCGTTGGCACGAATTCAAAAGTGGCCAAAAGTCACGAAATTCGACCAGAATAATTAATTTTTCAAATATAACATGCGGAAGGGGTACGAACCTGTAGCGAGCATAAAATTAAAGGGCATTTTTGCGATGTGTTTCAACTCAATCTAATTAAGGTCAACTAGGTGTTGGTAGGTCAAGTGTAAAGTGACCTGTTGCAGTTATTATAAAAGTAAGTAAAATAAAACAAGTCTAAACGTGGAATCATTTCTACGAAATGCAATTATATCAGATAATATTGTACAGATAGAACTACGGTTTTTTTCTATCTGTAAGAACAATAAACACGATTTGTCTTTTGAACATCAAATAAAACGGAATAACACAAGTACGTTATAACCTTGCAGAATTAGATAGTAATCATAACAGGTTCGTTACAGAGGAGACGATGTCAATTAACGTGTCAATTATATTTATTTAATTAAAGGAACCACAATCCTGTCGTGTCACTCACCTCCTAATTACAATCAAATAACTTTTATTTGAATGTAAATATTGCATCATGGAATTTTAACTTACATAATAACATGACAACATGGTATTATTTTCCAGATCGAAAACAAGATTATTCAAAATACTTGAATGGGTGAAGCGGAGCGGAGGGTTTGTTACAATGTTAACAAGCGGGAAATGTATATTCGAATATGGCGGGTGAACTCTATATCTCAATATTCAGTTTCAATTCTGGACTTTAGCAGTTTTGCACTCGATACTATGACAAAAATAATGATTCAAGTTTCTTTGAAAAGTTCAATAAAAAGAAGCAAAAGGACAACCAAAAAACTGCCACGAACCAACTGTTATTTAGATCAATTTCATATAGTATAAAAGATACGCCGAGACATGATCACGAATTATTATAAAACAGGCTCCCACAATTAATAACCTTTGAATGAATGTTTAACATTTGCTTAACGCCTGAACACAAAGTAGAAAGAAGTTAGTTTTGAATCCACAGGAATGACTCGGTTGAAGTGGGCGACCTAAAAAGGTCGTCTGTACCCCCCATTCTATATCCATTTATAGGCTATAAGATTTAAATCACTGTAAATATAGAGTATAACGAGGTTTTTTTGCAAATGTAAAATAATACCAATAACAGTTCTATCAACGGAAAAGTTTATTTTTAACGCATTTTTCTTTAAATAAGAATTGAACATAAACCGAGAGTATTCAGCCCCTGCAGCCCACAGCGGCAGGTTTTACTTGCGCGACAAAAATACATGCCAAATTTAAGACAGAAACGCTGTAATATAGTTCTTTTTCTGTAACCAAAATTCTAACTGTCATTACCATTAGAATGGCGTGAGTAATTAATGATATGAAGAAAAAATAGGAAGAAATATCTTAGAGCAGCTTAGAACGTCGTTAGTTGTAATGACGAAGGTACATATTTAAAACAGCACTGTTAAATATGTCATACTGAAAGACAATGTCATAGGGGTATTCGCTAAAAGAAGTACTAAGTTTAGGACAATGATTAAATTTGAGCCTTGAGTGTTTTGATTAATAGATAGGTTAAGCCTATGTTTAGATTAAATTTATGGTGTAAAACCATAGAACACAAAAATTTAATTATAAACGAATTGATTACATGTATGAAACACATTTGCCCCACCATGTTAATAGTGTCACTTAAACCGGTCCAAACCACTCCCTTGATAACGAGACGTCGCTTTTTTTTCTTTTCTTTTTCGAAGGGTTCTTAAAATATACGTTCAGATATGATCTGTCCTTGGCCATGTTTGCTCGGTTGTGTCACCCGATTGTTGTGCAACTCGGTCATAAAAGAAGACAGGAAAGCAAACCAAGAGTGGCCACAAAACAAGATCATTGGGTGAAAGGTGAGTTTAGAAATAAAGGGCGTACGGTTAAAGGACAAATTTCGCGCTGGGATATTTCTCGGAGAAGAAATATTCTATTAGAATATATAGTTCCAAATATTCTAATTCAACATTGCTTCTAACATAAATATTTCCAGATAATACAAAAATAAAAGAACGTTGTTTTTCCATAATTACACATATGAACATTATTGGTAATAATTATTAAAGTCGATAAATCCACGTAGAAATGATTTTTCTGTACCCTTGTGGTTTTATTCATTAGTACAGAATGTGGAAACTACTCTTTGGAACACCCAATAAAGACATCATAATCAATAAAATGTTGTATATAAGTTTCAGAGCGGCGTTTACATAGTCACTTCGGGACCCCTCAAGAAAACGGTGTAGTTGATCTCTACATTTATCAACTTAGGCTATACCTGCATATCCATACAGCGGTCGTATAAAGCATTTACCTTTGCTAAACGAGCTATAGCCAAAATAATTTCACAACTCATCTATAATGGCGTACGATTACAGGATTCATCATTATGTGGTACACATTCTAACATTATATTGGTTATAGATTTTATTAATACAGTAATCATCATTACGAATCATCACTGATTACGAATGATTATAATTTTTTTGTTTTTATTCTTGAATTCTATTAAAATGTTATTTCCTTCTTACCACTAACGTATTTTCAATTTATTTTCACTTACACGAGCGTTCATTTTATACTTCCTAAATATATTTTACAGAAAATTACGGGGCATATGAATGAATAAACCTATATAAAAACCGTAATCCTTAATTGGAATTGTAATACAGTAAAATTAATATGTAGTAATTATTAATTAAATTGATAATTAATACATAGTAACATTAGTGATTATATTAATTAATATGATGAACGATATATTATTTAAATGAATTAACATAAACATTTTATTGAAACAGAAATATGATAAAACATAAACAGTTTCTTATCACCTTCATTGTCACTCTGTGTTCTTGTGGAAAATTAAACAGTTCAGGGTGGGATATATCAGTACAGAAGTGTTCGAGATGCGCAAATTCAACAAAGTACGTTGTTAGGATCTTCGAACACAGTTTAAGTAGTAAGATATTTTGACACAAACAATATGAGTGTGCAGCGTCACTGACCAGCTGATTCTGAGAGTTTCGTTTCAATACACTAGATGGAGCCGTTGTTATGAAACTGTGGCTATCGAATTTTTTTTTAATTTTTACCATTGATTATGAAGAAAACGCCGCTTCTTTCTTACGAACTCCAGACCTTATTTATGCTGAAACTATTACTCACATATTTATTCGCATAAGAATTTAGCATAAATACAATCGGGTCATTTTGGGTGACGTGGCTGATGCGTCTATCATTAGCAATTCTTTATAATGTACATCAGTTTCCCTTGTTTTGTTTGGATTTTCCCAAATCATTGGATCGATAACTTTGATGTACACTATAGTCTGGCATTTTACAACTGTGTGAAAAATTCAAATTGCACATTGTCTTTTCTTGAAGGCAATTTCTTTCTAAATTTACTATTACTTTGAAATTGTAAAAGGGCGGTATAACATATTTATTAGTAATTATCAACCTTCTTCCTTCGATAAAGGCTAATTCAAAACCGATGTCGGACAGACAAACAAGAAACCGATCAGTTTAGGTAAGTTCTAGATCATGCGATCAAGGGCCTGAAGGACTGTATATTCAACACGAGACAGCCGGACGCCCGAGAAAAGAGACACCGAAGCTCAAGTCGAGCCTCGGCGAACGAACGGGAATGATTAAGAATCGACGCCAGAAACGACCCATTATAAATAGGGAGTTACATAACGAGCGAGAGCCTTGGGCTTCTTGTTCATAAACAGGCTTTTGCCATCGCATAACGCCAGCTGTGTCAAATAATATACGACACCCTTCGTCTTTACCCAATCACGATCGTCCAGTCTCGTTAAAATTTACCGTAGCGGCGAGACTTGCATTCAATTTCATTTGAAAAAGGCGCCCGTGTCAGGTTTACCTTTTAAAACGAGAAGAAACCAAGCAGGAGTACTCAAAAAAGGATGCTAGTGCGCCCAACACTTGTGTTTTTATCTCCGTTGGTATTGGACATATGGACTTAATGAAAAAAATGTGTAGCTGCAATTAACTTCGGTCTCACAATTGGATTCGACAACTAAGGACACTCCTTTTATGAGTAATGCCCGATAGTCTTTTCTTATCGTCTCTTACATGACCTGACATATTCGAGTGGAGGAAACGTCACATCCTGGCCGAATGTACAAAACAAGATACACTTTTCCTTCAACCAGAACGCGGTTCTGTCTTGACTTGAGTTTAATGAGCTATACCTTTTTTTCTTCAGTTATATTAAGATAGAAATCAAGAGTTAAATACAATTATTCATTCTTATCTCCGCTTATCACCATAAGTCGTAAGTTGTTCAAAAATACTGACAGAACATTTTGTATCGGTACGGCTTTCAAGTGAGTAAACTCTAAAATAAACAGCATAGTGATTAAAGGCTGTAAGATTATCCACGTTTTTGATATGCAATTTGGTGCATCAAATGAGTAAAATAACAATAAAAATGGCGCACCGAGAATTAACGGATACGAATGAAAATGGTGGCCCCAAAACAGTAAACCTGTAATCGGGACACCACAGTGAGAGGCTTCATTGGACTCCTGCCATAGTTGAAAAGGCAAAGAACTTGACCTACGCTAAATTATTAATGAATAAATTAACTGACCCGAACATAATTAAGCGATGCTAAAACGAATAATTTTAAAAATAAATTTCAATACTAATTCTTATAGCTAATGGACTTAAAAGTTATGTTACACTATTCATAATTTACAAATCTACGTAAATTAATGCTTAAATGTGTGGAGAGTTACACTCAAGTAAGCAAAATAAAGCATCGATTGGATTATTTTACTCAACTAAATGAAAAAAAAAATTTCATGTCGATTTTTACAAAGCGTTCTTTTCCATAGAATATAACGAGTCAATAATACTTACATAAACACAAAAGGTTTTCTATAATATAACCTCGACGACAACAAAGGATAAATGTTACGAAAGTTTTCTTTAACACGATTATTTAATACAGAAGTCTAAACATTAAAACTTCCAATTCCAGTATACTTCTTACTCGGGCGGATAAGTTAGCACAAACATACACGCCAAAACACAGGCAAAGCAAGAAATAAACACAATAATTGCAGGGTTTATTTTTGACTCTTTATTGACTATTTCCCTTTTTCTTGTGTACTAACCGGAATTATTAGGATTCACAAGGTAGCGTCGTGTCGAACTTCGTCCAGCGGCGAGAAAACTTGCACCAAAACCAAACTAGTAATGCCACGGAAAAACAATCAAAATAAAGTCACGAGTCCAGCGTCGGCCGTACACTGATCTGGTCAAATGACTGAGCTCTCCCTACTGGAGTGGACAGCGCACTCTGTCGGACCGTGGAGGGGGATACCAACTCTTCGGATCAGACTACATTTCATATTTCCAACGGGCCTCCAGTATGAGCTTGACCTTATATAGCGATTCGAGAGATGACTTTGCTTCGCGCTCTTTTATAAGAACAACAAACACCAGTGAAAAAATTGAACAAATCAAACGGCGATAATTACAGATACTAAATAAGGTGGGAGATACCAAGAAACTGAGTGCGTACCTGTCATTTGCATCACCGGTGCAGATTCATACATATGCGACGAATAAAGCTTTCTCCGAAAATAGGTCAGCGACCGAGAAACATGAACAATAGATTTTAAAGTTAAATGATTCCGCGCCTTAAATTCTCGACACCGGGTTAGCCCAATCCAACTCAGTCAACAAACAGATTAAATAATTAACGATAATTATAGATAAGAAATACGGCATTTGAATTTCCACGTGCATTGTTGACACACAAAAATTAGGAAATTTACAGTTGAGTAAAGAAGACCGGATCAGAAGAAAATACAAAGATTCTTTTGTGCCGCTATATTATAAATAGTACAGCTCTACATTTTCTGGGAGCACGCGACGAGATAACATCCATCCATCTCCTGTACACAGACGAAACCTAGAATAAGCCGGCTTGAGAAAACCTCGGTTTGTTTCGCATGGGTCAATCACACTGCAAGAAAAGGGACGAACCTTCGCTACTACTCACTGTTTAATTCAAGGATGAAGCCCCTGGGGTTGGAAATGGTGACGAATATCAAAACACCGCGTTTTAGTTAATCCTGAATAATAGGTCTACGTAATTTACGCTTCCCAATGAATAAAGAATGATGTCTTATTTGTTAAACAAATCGGCGTAAAAAAATCATTTTAAAATGTTGTAACTAGTTCCGCGATTTTGGCCCGAGAGTGGTTCCCCCCTCCCAATTACGTTCGACCGGATTCGGCTTCCCGTCGGCATCATTAGTTTTCCTTATCACGCAAACCATGCGGCGTATCCAGGCTATCCGTGAGGCCGAGGAACTGGAAGGTTAATCCCCCCAATTCGAGAAGGACGGACTTCACTTTTTATTTGGCGATACGGAATAAATATTAACAACATATATTAACAATACGTTCGTTAATAAGTGGCCACAACGATTTCTCGGTGGGAGTTCTGAGAAACAAGTCCGAATTCTGAAAAGGGATCTGTTTTAAAGCGTAATTGTGAGTGTGCCATATAAAAAATAAAAAAACGCGAGGGTTCAGCTCACGCCACGGGCGAGAACAGCGTGCCTACCCTTGTGTCCACTCCTCAGTTCCAGGAAAACGGGAATTGTTCTCGGGGCCGCTAAACGTCGACAACGGAATTAGGGCGGATGAGGCAACAAAGGCCTTCGTCCCACGGCCTTAATGAACGGAAATCACTTCTCGGAAAAGGGGGACTTTGCCTGCTGCTATCATGCCTCAAGGATAGTGCAGTTAAGGGCCCTCAACTTTTCCTTCTATGACTGACTTTTATCGTCCTGGCTATCCAGCCAGTGGACAAAACCGTCTGGGAGCACACTACCAAAAATGAAATATTTAAAGGACAATCGACTTTTTGAGGACGGATCACTGTATTTTGACATTAAACCTTCCATTAGTCGCCAAAAGAAGACTGAGACGGCGATGTTATTGTGTAAACTAAACGACCGGGGAAACGACTTACAGTAAAATATGCTGAGTGAGTAGTATATTCTCATCACCGCGGGAAGATCATTGCAAAAACGATCCGCGTCGTCGTTTAAAATTGTGCTCTATTTCTAGAGTCCAGTCCCTAACGAAATGTTCCAATTATTTTTTAGATCTATTCTTACAAATATTCCCTTCGTACATCACAGTTGATTACATAAAGTAAAATATAAAAATGACCGTTCTAGGTTGAATTATGCACCTATTACTTGAAGCCCTAATCAGACCAACTGCAGGAAAAAGTAGATATTTATTCGCTGTAGAAGATAAAAATAGGAAAACAACTCAAATATTATTAACTATATCTACAAATAAACAGGAAAAGGTTCATTAGGCATACCTGTTCTAGGTGCTTCCGTTATACGTTATGCAAAAATATATTACCTCATCTAAATTTGAGTACGGAAACGGCAAATGTTTTTGAATTCAAAAGAATTTGTGTGTTGTGGTCGGCCATATTTTCAGTTTAGGCACCGAAACAAAAATAGGACAGTCTAAATATATGAGAAAATCCACCTCGAGCATTCCAAGGGACTAATGAAAGTAAAGAATACTCTGAGGAGCGTTTCACAATGGTAACAACGATGGTTTTTTTAGGTGGGAACATACTGCGAATTTCTGGACCAGTTATTCCCTGATACGATATAAAATGTTTTCTCCGTGTGTGAGTGTAGTAGAATTTTTTTAAATAATAGATAACTACTACACGTAATATATGCGCATATTTGTAAGAATGACTACAAACAATACGAGCAAACAAATGTTAATTACCATTGGCAATGTAATGGCGTCAATGGCGATTGAACAATCGATAGTATACAGAAAATCTAACTCTAAAAATCTTAATCTAAAAATTTCTTCCAGATCCTTAAATACAAAAATACTGACTATTTGTTACGACATGAACAGTTTAAAAACGAATCCCAAATATATGTTACCTTTAGAAAAACCAGTCATAACTGCATTTTGATTTTGGCAAGAGAAATCATTATGTTTAATGAAAATATACAAGGAGGACAAGGAAAAATGGACAAGGAAGGAGAAATCGGAGAATGAGTCAGAGTAAAAGCAGGATATTGTGAGAAACCTTATTGGTTTAAATGTCAAGATGGCACCAGAGTCACAAGACTTACCAACACTCATTATACTTTGTTTTAATTAAAAGAAAAATATCAGGTAACTCAGGATACAACTACACTTGGATATTTAGATATCTGTAATGTATATGCGAAGAGTAATATTATACCTCTTTCAACAATTAATCATTTCTAACTAAACAATGGAAATGATTTTTCTCATATAGAACTTTTCTATAATAAACAAGTTTAAAAAATAAGGAGTGAGATTATTTCAAAACACGTTATTTGCAAATAATATCGAAAATAACATTAGTTAAAAAAGAGTATAATTATACAAATAATTTTTATATATTTAGTCGCATCCAATAGATTGCATATAATAAAATACATCATTTTTAGTAAATACTCTACAATACAAGAGAAATAAGTGACCATGCAGCACAAGCACACTGCACATGACTACTTCTGACACTCCTAGTGAAGATGGGGAGCAGACGAAACCGGGGTGACAAAGACCGAGAAAACTACAATATTTATAAGAAATAATTCCTTATAATAAGCAGATGTTATTTGTAATATAGTCGAATTTTTATTTTAATATATCCTCCAAATCTAATCAACGAGAACGAGATAAAGGCGCAATGCCCATTGGATCTATCAAAATACGTGCTTTAATAACCTACGATTATAAAATTAATTAAGTAATTTGAATATAATTGATAAAATTAATTCGAATAAATTAAGTATACAAGAATGAGATATGTGTTGGAATCGAATAAGTAAAAAATATTATCATAGGGTATTTATTCATTGGGATAGGACGAACATTTGAGGATCGACTCGGTCAAAAGTTATGATTCACTGCAGGTAAAAATTCTAAGGGAGGTTGTTTCATGTGGTTTCCCATGAGTGGTAAGTCGTGACCGGTACAAGCGGTTTCGCAAGGCGCTCTCTGGGAATTACTAAGTCCCGGACCCGGGGAAAGGCTCACTCCTCGACATGACGCAACCGGCCGAGTCACACACGTTCGGTCACACCGAAAATCTAAATTAGATTTCGCACGTAGACTGCGCGACTTCCGATTCGGTTTCGCAAGATAATCGAGATTTACCCTTGTTTGGAAATGCTCCTTAGTCGTCATTTAGCTCTTAGGCAAAGCTACAAGTCTAATGCCGCACTACGTCTTTTGCCCGAATCAAAACACGAAAGACTGGTAGAGCAATTAATTTGCCGCATTACGGGTGGGATGCGAAATTGCTTTTTCGCGGAATGGTCTACAGTACAATCCTAGTTTGAAAATCGTTCTGTTTCCAAAGGTACTTTCAAAAAGTAAATATCAGTTCGGGCTCCGTATATCAGTTTTTTAACGTTTATAATGCGCGTTTTAATTTGTCAGCGGCCTAATTTCGGATAAAAAAAATTCGCAAAAAAGATATAACTAGTCCCAGAACCGGGACGGAAATGCCTAATGGCAGAGTTACAAATGGATTGAACTAGAAGCATATCGTATTCAGCTATTGTCCTTAGAATAAAAACAAATATAATTTCATAGAAATGCGGGACTGCGCTGTTTTTCAATCGGGGCCTGAGGCGAAGAAGGCAAGTAAGAGTGGCCAGAAATAACGGATTGTTCAGGGTTGAGGCGGCCCTAAACCGAGACGGTTCGAAAACGAATGGTCAGGTTTTCTACAAAACTCCGACCGTTAGTTGACACTTGATACAGGCCAATACCACTATCTTATCAGTGTACTGGGGCAGCGCTTGGGAGTTATTAACGTGCCCAATCTGTCCCCGATGAGTCACCAACCGATTCATAAAATCGCGATAAAAAGGCGACGACATTCAGTAATGTCACGGGCGGAACGAACAATGTCTATAAAAACCGGAATAGATATATATCGTTAGACATTGTTTACTTCCACGTGCAATTTTGTTTTTAAAATTCATCAATGCCTAATATATACGGTTATTAGATGACAGATGAGAGAACTGGCCGAATGAAAAATTAAAAGTGGAACTTAATATAATCAGGTTGCGACGCCTGTTCAGTTGAGATGCCTGTTTGGGATGATTATAATTATTGAACCACACTACAGAAAAACATTTATACCAATGACGCCACTCTAATCGAACACATTAATGTTGCAAAAAGAGTTTCCAATTCTGAAGTTTCGAATTAGAAAAAAACTTTAGTTAAGTAAGATGTAGATAAATATTTTGAAACTAAAACTGAATCATTTCGTTTGAGATGTTTCCGTAGGGGCCGGAAAGTAACGGTCAAAACACTTGCTAGTGGTTAACTAGTGCTTCTGGAAATACCCAGCTTAAATTTAGCCCAGCTTTTTCTCTACAAACGGTTTTGACCGTTCTCATTCTTGACCGTTCGGAGAATTTTCTTCTTTTTTTCTATGTACAGATTCGTCGTTGAATAACAGCAATTAATGCATACTCAGTATTTAAACTAAATACTCCCCCTTCTCAATAACACTTCGGTTTATTCTTCGGACAGTTCAATGGTTTATCCAAACATTTAAAACAAATAAAACGTCAGAACAGAGATGTAGTTCAAGGGACTCAAATAAATGACATATAAGTAGTACCAAAAGCGCGTCATTCAGTGGAGCTGCTGGTTCTTCAAGGCGAAATGAGCATTCATCGAATTGAAAATGGGAGAGATCTTGTTGAGAAAGAGGTTTATAATTCTTCCGCCAGAAGCTCAACTGGCTGGAGGTAAGGACGCCGACTGTCCTCCACCAGAGCGTGTCTTACGTTGTTCGAACAACTACTATTAACAGTAAGCGTCCTAACCGGAAGAGATAAGAAGAACAATCTTGAAACCGGTTATAGCGACCTTCGTTCGGCAATAATATCAAAGTAGGTGACACTCCTGGTTAGTCGACGGATAAATTACCGAGTAACCTATCGCAATATTATACAGCCTATATACATGAAACTGACATGTTTAAACATTTCGGGCGAACTCTTCATTTCTTAACAATTTATTTTTTAAAAAACCGACCAGTCAGGTAAATTATAATTGTACCAGTAGTATATTTGAGATGTAGCCATTTTCCTACATACGCACCCCTAGCGATTTTCCCTGTTTAAACAGGTTTTTCTTTAAAAGAGATCCAACTGAAGAGAGAACATATGACGCATTAGGATCGATAACACCGAACTATTTACTTTTAATTTTTACGATTACTTTTTTCGATGTGTAGAAAAAAGTAGAATTTTGCAATATATTTTTAGCAAATGTTATATATGCGAATACAAAATGTTTATTTCGTTTAAGGAATATTAGCACGGAATATTTCATGACTGTGTTAATACTGGTCGAGCAGTAGAAATCGCAAACCCAGCTAATATTAACTCCACTCGGACACCTGTTTGTCGCAAATAGAACTTACATGTTCAGTCAGTGAACGCGTTGCTTACGCTTTTGCAATACGAAAAAATGTTCACGTGTGAGAATAATCCACAGGTGAGAATGTGCATATATTGCTGATTCCTACTGTATAAGTCCGTGCGAATGATTGAATTACGACCTCTGGCAAATAAACCTAGTTTCAATTTTAAACTTAAGTTCTGCAGATATAAATGTGTATTACATACTTTCCAAATAGTTAACTACACTGTTAAATAATGACAGCGACACTATCGTGAAAAAAGGACTGCGTCGAGTGATCTGTAGATTTTCTTGAATCAATGGGAATTAAATTAAGACATCGTATGATCACAAATGCAACAATAAGCGACAGGGTCATCGTCTAGATGCCCCCCTACACAAAATCCGCTTTTAATAGATATTACGGTGTTCTAAGTTGAAATCGTGAACGAGGAAATATGACCGGGATTATTTACGCTGAATTCTCCTCCACTTCCACGGCAACACGCTTTCTAAATAATCTGGTTTCATCACACTTGGCGCGACAAGCGTTAACGAACGTAAATTAGTGGAACTCTGACTCGGCATAGACTGACACAGCGATATATCCCCGGATAATTCACGCTAACGGAATTCTCATATATTTGTAGGGTCATGCTTGACTAACAAGCATTTAACTACATGGAGAGTGACATTAAAGACATTAAAAAAGGTTAAGAGACAGATTTGGTAATTGTACACGGTCGGCCCTTACGAATCGAATTTCACTGTAATCATTCTGATGATAAATACACAAGTTCAGTTTGTTTTTTTTTCTAGTTCCCGCATCTAGTTGGTATCAGTGAAACTTAACTCTCTTACACCAGACTGGTACAAACACACATAAAAATAGGAAATAAAACGGGTATTTTTAAAACTAACTATAATCTAATAAACCAAGGTAGATGAAACAATCTAAACTGCAGCGCAAATTCAAAATAAAAAC
Source organism: Lethocerus indicus (assembly GCA_019843655.1). Classification (NCBI taxonomy): domain Eukaryota; kingdom Metazoa; phylum Arthropoda; class Insecta; order Hemiptera; family Belostomatidae; genus Lethocerus; species Lethocerus indicus. The sequence continues at coordinate 10,286,110 of JACDQD010000004.1, forward strand.
TGGTCAACAATTATTTCTGTAAAATGCGCTGAGTTGTACACCAAGGTAAGGACGAAGGTTTAGCGGAAAATTCCAATCTTCAATTTTATTCTTTCAAAGTGGAAATAAAGACCGCTTACAAGCACTCCTCCTACTTTCCTGTTGTACACTTTCTACATTCAGTAACTGTCCCAAATGGAGTACAAATTGCCAATTAAGTGGCAACGGAATTGAAGGAAATGGTTAATTTCCCACTATTTGAAGAGAAAAGGCGAATCTAAGATTATTATTTCTTCAGGCGTTATAAATATCACGCTATAACTCGTCTTATATGGACATAATACCTATTAAATAACAACAATCAAGAACTTGCGATAGAAAGATGCTTATAAATCATACATGTTTGTTAGTTTGGTAATATATTGGTATGTTAGGCCGCTTCTTTATTACTCAGGTTGCTCAATTATCATTAAAAACTCACACAAGTACGTATTTTGTTAAAAACAAATTTAGGATTTCAATTAACTACCATGAGAACGCAGATATGTAGACTTATACGAATACTGTGTTAAATAAATACTTCATACAACTAAAACAATTGCTGACTAGTCGCGCTTCATCAACCGGAGGAAGCGCAGATTAAATCGATTTGTGTTGGCAATGGAACTCGATGGAAAGCAATAAAAGTGGGGCGTAATGAACATGAAACTGAAAAAAGAAGATTCGTTTATCCCCGTCCAGTGATATAATCGCTACCCATTCCACGCTTAGCTCGGGTATCCACCAGTACACCTCTCGGCCATAGCGAATATATTCCGTTGACTATACTCATAAAAAATCTCTCCGTTAATACATCACTTTTAGTGAAATTTTTCTCAATTTTAACGAATACACAATTAGGTTAGAATTTGGGAGGACAGAGGATTGAGACCTGTTCTCGTTCAATTTTTTTTCTCCCCCAAACTGGAGAGGCTGAATTAGAAATGATTCAAATGTAAATTTGTGTAATATAATGAAAACAAATGAAACTGACTTACTTCTTTTGGGAAATGGGAAGAAACAATACTGCACTCGGAGAACATAAAACGTCCTCCTTTCTTTCAAACTCTTCAAAGACACTAGAAAAGAAAAAAGTATGTTAATTTGGTAGTATGTTAGTTTGGACACGAATGGTTTGATAACTTATTCACAGAATCATGATTTATTCCGACCATGGTCCATCGTTGTGTGACAAAATTACCAGAGTCCAGAAAGTTATATACATGAAAGGCGACGACTACAAACCAACCTACCTCAGTTGACATATATCTCAGAAAAATCTATAGATGCATTCAAATACAGGAAAATGGTAGGCTTGCCGCCACTAACATTGGATTTGTAGCATCTGAGATTTATGCAAGAAGTATGCCCTTTTTAATATAATGTTCTGAAGAGGGAGAGGGAGAAACGATGATGACAATAAGAGGGAAAACAAGGTAGGAGTGAAGGTAGCATCATGGCTGTGCATAACTCTCAAGGATAACTCCTTGCGCCCAGCCCACCGACCATCAGCTGATTTGCACACACCGACAGAAGAAAACACTTAGAAAGGCCACAATTCGTTCAAACATGGATATTACACACACACACACACACACACACACACACACACATACCATCACGTACGTTCACTGTGGAGCATACATGAAGGACAGAATTATACAGTCAAGTTACCTGTTAGGTGGTCAGCGAGGAATTGAAATATCATAATTCTTGCGGTATACTGTCTCGATTCGCTGATTTGACTTTATGATAAACCGTCATGTTGTCTGTGGCTATCATGCCACAGCCCGGCAAATATATACCCAAGTCCCACGAAAATTTATAGAAACCGTAGAAATGAAAATCGCAAAATTATATATCCGAATCCAAAATTGTAGCAGTGAGAAGGAGAAACGACGAAATATAAACTTTTTTTCATGAAGTTTGGTTTCAAACAATGATTCTGCCTTTCTAAGTGACAGTGCAGAAGTTTCTTAACAGCTGACGCAATATCACTAGCCTTATCGACGCCAGATAATTCTTTCAAGGTTTTTCACGATTCTGGGAACGTTCAATGTAAACGCGGTTAACCACTAACTACTGTAACCTAAAAATGAACTAGAGTAAGATACAAATTGAATGATATTTATGTGCAGTAAGGGGCCAATGTGTACTGTAAGAATTAACGGTTATATTATTCGGATGCAATGCTACTGATAAATAATTCAAGTGTAATAGTTTATCTCAACGCTCATAATGATGGCTAATGAAAGCTGGTTCATTCAGCTGGTAACAGTATTAGTAAAGAGCCACAGGCTTATATTTACTAACATTAGAAAATACCTAAGAGAATAAAGTTTATACTTATGGACTTATCTGGTTTGATTGAACAATGCCAAATGATCATGAGCGGAATGTGATCTATGCGATTACTATATTACGCCTGTTAGTTATAACTTACCCCTGACTTGATTATTTGAACTACGTAATTCCTTTAACGGCTCCCTAGTTGAAATAAATTAGTCAACGCAACAGAATTTCGCAATATACAAAATGCTGAGTACACACGAACATGAAAACACAATTAAACAGTATATTTCCAGTTTAATTACTTGAATTCTGTTCGAAGTATCGACTTATATTTAAGCATTAATGAAATATAGTGTGTTTCACATGGAAAGTAGTTGATATTAGTAAAATAAAAAGTGAATTAAAGTATTCCGTGTTCCACACTGGTTATTGAAAATTGCCTACCTGAAAATAACCGCCCTTATAAACATTTCTGAACAACAAAACAATGGAGAAAACAGACGTTGGTTAGTTTTAGTTGCAGGCAAGTGATTCAAAGATCAATCTATGTAGGATTAATTAAAAGGCTCAGCCTAGAGTTCAAACTACTTTCAAAGCTCTAAAGTAGAATTGTTCAAAGACTAACGAATTCCGTGGTCGAGCCTCATTTTTATAGTGGTTCTCACGCTAGTCGCCCGTGTTCCAAACTTTGCACATTAGACAGTAACTTAGTTCCTCAAGTTGTTAAAGTTGATTATGCCTGCGCAAGCAGTGAGTTATGGCACTGTAGTGAGCCACACGTCAGTGAGGATATAAAAAAATGAGATCATTAATAAATGTTCGTGATAAACAGAAGTATAAGGTTTCAGGGTATACATTTTAGTCCATATGAGCGTATCGTATCCCACTAAAGCATTTTATACTTCGAATAGGTAGCATTGTCATAATAACGGTGAATTTTTAATTTGATGGGCGCAATTAACAAAATATATTTCTGTGAAATAAAGGAACTCACCTTACCATTTCAGTTAAGATATAGTTTAGATTCTAGGTCAATTTAAAGTTTAAATATAATCATTTCATTTAAACTTTAAACAAATGGTTTTCTTCCATACAATTGTGTTCAAGTTCTTTTTACGATTCTTCATACATGGAATTTAATTATGTGTGAGAATTTATTCAAGAAGGCCTGGGAAATGTTTACAAGAGTTTAAAACCGATAGCATTAAAACGGAAATAAATTTCAAAACAAAATAACCCCACTCCACCACAAGGGTCAACCTTCTGACCGCTGCGAGTTCCCCCTTCTGCGCCTGTTCTTTTCAACTCTACCGGGTTGTAAAAACTGCGCCTTAAGTAAAGAAGATAAAAGCGCGTCCCGACCGCGCATCTGGCCCCTCGAAAGGTCTAAAAATATCGAGGGGAATAACATGAGGACAGCCCAACTTACATAAAATAACGTTCAAGAACTGGCTATTCAAGTTACGCCCTTTCTTGCCACACCACTCGAAGAAGAAATATCGATAAAACTGACCGCTACCGAATTTAAGATAACGGCGTGCTACACAATAGCAATTCTCGTCGGTAGTATTATTCAACTTTGCAGAGATTTCAATAACAAATTATGAAGAATTGAAATGGTTCTATTTATTTTTCATGTGACCTATTCAATCAGCTGATAGAGGGTTTCTAATAGTCCAAATTGCCTTCGACTATTTAAGAATTCAATTACAAATTTTATATCTAAATATACATAATCAAAACACAATCTTATGCGACTGCTATTCATTATGACAATTCGATGATCTGCTGACTTTATTATAAGTCTGTTTTTGATTTATGAAAAATAATGTATTTAATATGTAAAGGTATCACTTCACTCTGACGGACAAATTTTATGAAAGATGTTCATTTTCTTCTTTTCTCCCTTTGTTTTCGACTGTGGGTACGATTTTTGTTACAATTTCGTTTGTTAAATAAATGTTGCACAAATGAAGTTTTGGATGTAGGGTCTTTAGATGAGTCATGGTCAATTGACACTACTGACGATGCCGAAACCGACTCAATATTGCATTAGTATTGTGAACAAAACATTCAATTACTAATAATTGATGTGTTAAGAAAAAAAGGATGATAAACAGTGCATATATTGAACACTGACGAAGATAAGTGATATTTTAAGTATGCTGAATAACTGCTGCTATTAATAATATTAATTAATAATATAAATTTTGATAGAACTGGATAACATGGAGTTATAGATTACATTTTAAAAACTGAAATATATTTGTCTACCAATAGACAGGCGATATAAATAACCTGCCTCATTTAATTATAAAGAATTCGCCTTTACAGTTTGCCACTAAAGCGATAGACTATCCGTAAACTGTTCCAAGAAAATATCCAATCGAATCGTCAACCAGAACAAACGGACTGCGAAATAAAAATTCACCTGAGAAAACTTGTGCATTGCACTTGTTCAAATTAATAATCACAGAATAGCGCGTCAATTTTGAACCATAAATTAAATCGAGACGTGACTCAACGGTTTCGTCAGCATTTTATTAAGCAACGAGCAAACAGGAGTGTTATCAAAAGTGAAGCAAAACATTCTATTCTATTCGAGAATAGAAATTTCTTAATTTAAAATCAGAATTAAACGTGATATGTATGTAAATTTTAGTTCATGTTTGTGTTTTATATTGGATAATTGGATGCAACACGATGATTTCGCAGAATGTGAACCTTTCAGGATAGAATGACAGCGAAATTTACTGAGGGAATGTGATGCCAGTCTTTGAAATAATTAACGTAATAATAAACTCACAATGATATACACATAATTTAATATATAACTGGCCCCTTCTCACCTGGCCAGGTAGGGCTTGGATTTCTGGGCTCTGGATTTTTCGAAATATTACAATATTCTGAATATTGATGCGATCGGGCCCTATTCACTCAACATGACTAAAGTACAGGAGACTTCTCTTCTTGGCAAATCTCACGATATCACGCTAATCATGGAGCAATATTAAGAAATTGGCCGGAATTGACGGACGGTTTGCGTCCGGTACGTGCGTGAAAGGTGGTGTTAAAAAAGAAGAGAATCGGTTGCCAAGGTGATCGGGTTTTAGTAACGCTGTATGAGACCACCACAGCTAATTGGCCTTGCCGCCGCCTGAGTCAGACCGACAGCCGCCAACCACCACCTCATCATCCCCGCTTCTAATTCACCACGTTTCTTAAATGCACGTGTTTATTACGGCATTTAGACAGAAATTAAAATTATTGCAGATAAATACAGTACAGAGAACTAGACGAACTTTAAAATATTAAAACGATTAAATGATTCATCTTATTAAAAATAAATGAACACCAAAAACAATCGGCAAGAATGATAAATAAATATACGTCAGGAGTATAAGGAAGTTTGGAATAACTGAAAGACCAAACCAGCGAGAGGAGGCAGAAGAACACGGAATCTACGGAAGTTTTTGAGTATTACACTAGAAGAGGCCCTAGTGCTTCTTACCAAGGCATTTGAGGCTTCAATGCAAACAGCAGTTATGATGCTTTGACCTCGAAATGGGACATTACAGCATTACTTAATCAGACAACAGTTATACCCAATTGATTCAGTTTCAAGTGGCTTTAACATATTATAAATATTTATTAACCTTGTAATATTTCTTAACTGTTTTAGTTTTGGAAACACATTTGTATATTCTAACTTGGTTTGTAGGCTCATTCTCTATAGGTGGGTTATTTATGCGTAACACTGGAGGAATAATTATTATACATAATAATAAATATAATGTATAATTTTTTTTTCGTTTTAAAATGCATTGTTTAGTAAGGTAGTAAGGTTGTAGTGTAAGGGTGGTGCTACTTACTTTTTCATTTAATTTAAATTCGGTAATTTCTTCATCCGGTACATGTTAAGGTATCAAAACTTTAAAATTAAATCCCTGTTTGATATGTAGATGTTTCATTAGTCCAATCATATGCACACGTACAGATTTAATAAATGCACATGTGTTCGTACAACGATACTATATAATAAAGTTCTTTTAGTAATTGAAACTGTGTTATTCAATCACACTCCTACATATTAGATCCTCTTACAGGCTACATAAAACCTAAAAACTGTAGTCAAATTTACACCTAAGCAAATACCATTGTTAATAAATAATATGTTAATCTTATATCAGTAAATTCTGAGTGCAGACAGTTTAATAAGAAGCGTTTAAATTTTTATTATCACAGATTACGTACAGGAATAAATATTACGACAAAAAATCACAGATAATAAAGTGAGGTTTACAGTTTACGTTCTACAGAAAACAAAAAGTGCTCCTCAGTTATGTGCATTCGCACGGAACAGCGTTTCTCTACTCTTAGCCTGTTAAACGCTAATTGTAATATTAAACCTTCGATTAAAATTAGCATTCTGGCACGGGATTTGGCAAACAATGGCGAAATCTAGTGACGGTTAATGGTTTATACTTCTACCTTTCTCTTACAGTAGCCACTGTTCAGTTCACAAGGTCTCATCACTCAATGACTCAGTGATTATAACAAAATATTGTAAAAAATAGTGCCACAGTGAAAAATAGAGTCAACTCACCAGGATAAAGGAAATCACTATTATTTTCTTATTCAATTTTCCTCGTTTTGTATTATGAACAGAAATTGGTTATTAACAACAGTAAGTAAAGAGATGTTTTTATACATGAAATTGTTTGTAAATAATTATGCAGCAAGCACAGTAATAAGTGTTACTGTTTTTCTTGATTTCAAATATTGGGATATTTAAATATAAATAGTAATTTAGTTGGCCTGGAGGATGATGTTAGGCCTGGAACGGGCTCAGATTATTTTTCACTCACCGGTTTCTAGGTCGGTATATTGTTATAAGCACATTTTAGATGTTTATACAGTGGTATCGAGTCATCTTGCTAACATTAAACATACATTTCAGCGATGATAATCGTAATGACCTTTCTTGCCTCCCTGCTAACTTCTCAGATAATTCTCGAAAGGTCAATCCATGCTAAACTTCGATTACAAAACTATTGGTTATGAAACTACTCACATTTCATTGAGTCACGTGTCTCACCAGTTACCTAAACGGTTACTTTAGATCGGGGGTTATAATGCAGCCAAGAGTTGCAACTGCGCTGGGTTTTAAGTTCATTGCTCTTTCAGATGCAGAAAGGGCACGTAATGCGACTTCCCTTATAACAAACACAGTTAATCTTAACTCCTCTATATTATATTTTAATGATAAACGATTGCATGTTCATAATTGTAATAAGTGATAAAACACTCTACGTATTAATGAGTAAATTATATAGAATTTCTTAGATATAAAGGCATATGAATAATTTGGGCCTGATTAAGCAAATAGAAACAATCGAACACGCTCCATGAGGGGACAAAATTAGCCATTAATTCAATGAATACAGTAAATAATACAAAGGCCATTACGAAGACTAACAAATATGTTATATTTCGCAGTAGAATTCTACATAAAGCAAATTTTTCTGGAATCGAACAAAGTAACACAACAAACAGAAATAATATTATTCAAAACACCGAATAACTGCTCGGCATTCAACACTACATTTCAAATTGACATTTCTAAGGCATTAAATTGGGGCGTTCCTTTCTTTCGATACTCGAAATATTAGTGCTACTATGCATTCTTGGCAAAGGTAAATTGTTTCATAATTTTATAACAATACAGTATTAGGAAATTACATGTAGAATCTGAAATCTATACTAGTAACCTACCTTCCTATTAAAAAAGTGATACTAAAACTATTTTTGAAATTATTATAATTTCCTAGAGATACAGTGAGAAGAAATCAGTCAGTGACTACAATGATGATGAATGGGAAATATTTATTTCCGTCTTTTCAACGCTACAAAAGTACTCTGCGTATTCACTTTCAGTAGGAGCGCGATGAAATAGAGAAGATCCTTGGGAATAATGCCAGGCTGTTCAATCCGAATAAAGATCGCCGACTTGTAAGCAGTTCCGGGTTTTCCATTCCCGCCCATCTTAAAATATCAGTTTGGTAAACAGGCGCAAGGTTTGGAACGAGGCGCAAATCGCAGTAGCGTCGGCAATAATTGTGTCGCTGAGCCAGTTGCCCAATTATGACTGGAAAACAGCCTAGGCCCGGCATGGTGAACTTATCAAATGCCTACCGAAGATGGCACGTAAGAAACTGTTTATGGCATATCAACGATCTACAGATGATGTCATTTCATAAGCTTATAAATTATTCATTTTTTTTAATTGCTGCAATTTTTGTACACAGAATTAAGTAACCACGATACGTACAGTATGATCAAGGTCAGGCAGCTAAAGTACATCTAATATCATAAATCTCTAACCAATGGCTAAGATATGAAAATGCAATTTTAGAAAAACAATTGAATTTTTAATCCCTTTCCTTGACGGTTTGAGAAATGATCATATGAGGAGTAATTAAAAATAATGCAGAATGTTTAACAAACTATGTTATGAATTGTGTCCTCAATATATGCGTTTGAGTCCTGCAGACAATCCAAATTAATATTAAATATCAACATTGAGACCACATCAAGGGTAGCTTCGACAGCTTTTTGTGACAGTGGTTCTATGAGCATTATTTCGATTATAACTCTGCTAGAAATAATGTACGAACGAATTGATGGCTGGCTGTGACCCCTCCAGAAGTCCTCATAAAACGAAAATAGACAACCTTGAGTCACAAAAACGTCTTCAATCAATGGTTAAATCAATGAAATAACGGTCCGTGGGAAGGACTGACCATTTATGTAACTAACTATAAATGCCAATACAAATTCAAGAACTGCAAGGTTGGCGCATTAGTCTTACATATTAGTCACTAGTACATATATATATATATATATATATATATATATATATATATATATATACATCTTCAGTCTATCATCGACACATTATAATCGTTACCTCTTTTGCAAATAAGTTCTTATGTTTAATCACTTCATAGAGTTTTCATTTAAGGTTATTTCAAATACATTATAACATAAAAGCGGAAAATATTGAGACCGAGCCACGAATTCAATCACGCATTTATAACGAACTCAGGAGTGGTTACAATTTACTCAGAGGCACATACATAGCAATACATTTTTGATTCTAAATGTAAAAGCGCCAACGAAATTTACTGGTATCATGGAAATTAACTTTTTGTATTAACATTATATTGATATATAATTATATTAACAACCCAATGCGACTAACTTTTAAAACCGCAATTGGCATTAAAGTGATCGTCGAAGTCAACAACCTATTCATCGGAAAAGACCACCATTTTTCCTATCTACCGGTCGGCAAAGCCGTTCTTCCAGGTAATGACACGTCTTCGTCTTTCTTCCATAAATGGACTGGTGGCTCGTAAGACAATGCCAAAAGTGGACAAGGGTAATGGCACAGGGGGAGGCGGGACGAGAAACCGGCAGGTAATGAAACCCAAGAACAATGACTAAACTCAGAAAGAGTTGAGGGGGCAACAAACAAACAAAACCCACTTGCTTGAAGAGAGAGCAATGACCACGCTCAGCCACGACCGACAAACACTACAAAGCCAACTACACACATTTTTCATTCTTTTCAAATACTGCGGGTATGTGTAATAATAAAATATAACAAAAAATTATCCTCAGTCCGTGCAAAAACTCGTTATATGAATACCGAATGAAAACTTAATTACAATACATCTTTCGTACAGAGATACTTGACATATGGGCTAGATAAAATAATTTTGTATTGTTTAAAACGATTGCATTACTTCTGTCAGAGCACAAGAGGATTTATACGTTGCATAAACGGAGAGTGAAAAGCCAAATGCCAAACGTTATGACGTAACGGGTTTCATGTTCCGATTATACATGGATACAATTTTTGAACGATTCGACGCCTGCTACTGCTTTATTATTGAGTGCTGAAATAATTCAACAAGTAACAGTGCTTCGGGAAAAGTACGTGAATATAAAATAATAACAATAGGGAGAAGAAGGACCATACTTGAAAATAGGTTCTACTGACCTGAACCCTACTTGTGGCCCATTCGGGTGTGGTCCGAGCCAAGGAAAGCTGTCTTCACGGGAGAGAAACTCTAATTTAAAGGGCACGGGGCGATTTGCCAAATCTTCGACCGCGGCGGTGCTCGCCCTAACTCAAATATCCAGGCGTTTCTCGATCCTTGAACCTGACCACAAGCACAAATAGAGCCAGCACTTTCCCCACTGCAAAGCCGCGACATCATCTAAGAAAGTATGTATATTTTAAGCAACTTACGGTATGGACCACGCGATCAACACAGTTCAATTTGGCCTCATTATACTCGAGGCCTACGAAATCTATAATTTAAAAGTCTTACAACAAATAGCAAGAACTTTTATCAGTAAAAAAATGCGATAAAACTGAACTACACGAGCAAGCAAACTATGCCGACAAATAAATCTAGTCAAGATGTAAGTTACGCCACCGATTCATTCGCATTACCAGAATTCTTCAGCGACCTTAAAATAAGGCGACCATTAATCTCTGGGTTTTTACTATGTCCCAGTATCCGAAAAATTTGGGTCAAATGTTAAACTTCAGAACTTTAAAACAAAAAGTCCGAAAACATTTTGTTACTCCAAACCCGGGGCCCACATTCTCTTGCACCACTAAATTCTCGTGTGGAAACTAGAAGCCCAGACGGAAGAGGGGTCATGCTCTGAATATTAGTATCTACTAGTTACAATACAATCTCGCCCCCTTTTCTAAAAATAATATGCAGTATGTCATTTACATTTCTCAACCTTATTACGTCTAGTCGTCTAGATTCAACAGTACTGAGGTGACAAGTGGAACGATGTTGGCCCACTTTCTTAGAGGTTAGTGGAGGGGTATGGAGACAGTCTCTGGTTTCCCGACTGTGATATGAGGCAAAATATGTAATGACAATATATTTATTTACTTTGGAATACCAGTTTTGTGGTCAACGAGGGCCTGGAATGTCATAGTTTTTTCGATCTTCTCTCTGCCCTCGCTCGTTTGATCACCATTTTCAGCAAAAGGGCTACTGAAGAAGGCAATCAGCCGAAATAGGACTAGCAAAAGATCAAACCAGCAAGACCCAAACACATTTAACTGATGAAAATCAGAAACTCATATTTCATATTCTGTAAAATTTACCCAATTTAGTTAATTGAATTAATTAGAATGACGATTTAACAAAAACACGCAACTGTGTATCACAATTAAGTCAGGTTATTTGAACAGAAACAATTAAAAATAGGGATAAAGAAATAAAAGAATTCTCGTAAAGTCAGCATTCCTTTTGGGCACTAAAAAAGCAGGCGGTTACGAGAGTGAAAATTTGGAAAGAAATAATTTCATTTAGCTCAAGAAAAAAAGGCTCTCCGGTTGATAAAATCTTCAACGACTCTGTAAATAAAATGCACGGTGTATTCAATTCATGAAAAAAACAGTATATGTTACAAGGTCGGGGTTGATGGTGTGCGAATTAAGTTTGATTGGAGAGCCCTGGGGGAAAAGGCAATGACCTGAATTCTTATACGCTACATCAATTGCCCAATTTCATAAAGGGAAAATCTGTCCTCTTCTATTCTCATTTCCTCTAAATCTGGACTATCAAAATTCAACAATCGTTACTGGATTGTATGTCACAAAAATTATATGTCATTCTATTATATTAAAACATTATCCGAAATAATGAAACGAAAAAGGAAGAGAACAAAAGATCATATCTTACTAAGTGATCCGCATCCTTATCGTGTGATTTTGGGCCCGCTTCTGCTTTGGACTAATATACATGCACACTTGTTTATACCCTGTAAAAAAACAGGGTCGATCGAGAAAGAAACTCACCTAGTAACAAAAAGTTGTAAACCTGAAATGACACGCAATCCAGGCAACCAAATACCACCACAACAATGCAGGCACCGATGGGATGTTTCATCGGTAGCCACTGTACCTAAGTACAAATAAGAAAGAAAATTCGAACTGCCAGTGGATTCCACCACCAACGTTGATTGTGATTGTTATAATCCAGAACACACATTAAAATTTACCTACAGTTCTAAAGAAAATACCAAGCTATATAAGTGAGAGGGGAAATTCCGAACCCTCGCAGACCTCCCATAAGTCGCATACACAAACACAACATCAGTCTACACTCACATTTCTATTTTGGACGCCTGTATGTAGGTAAACATATTAAAACTGTATTAAGTAATTAGACGAGTTTGATGAAAGTAAAAGTTAAAGTATGTATTTTCAATGCAATGAACGCATACAAGGAATTAAACAAAAAATAGACACCGAAACTTCGAATGACAAGTTAAAACGAGTTAAAAAATGAGAAGAGAACGTATTCCCTGAAATCCCAAAATGAAAGTTAACAATAATATTATAGTGTACAACCAAAGAGGAAGCCCTGTTTACACGTCCTTAAATGCGTCTGTTCTACCTCAATGCAAAGGCTTAAAACAACCTCACAAGTTGTTGAAAGAAAAGAACAAGAATTCGCCAGTCTGTATTTCTGGGGATAAAACAACAGTGCCTGGTATGCCCTATAGATTTTCAAACAAACTTCATTATTTAAATTTTAGTAAATACACCTAACCTAAATGTACCCATTAGACTGGGTTTTCTATAACTAAAAATATTAATCTTCTGGGGCTATATAAAAGGAATACTGAATAACTTATTTTCATATTTCCTAGTTTTAAATATTTGCATTTAATTGGCCAAGTATTATCTATTATACATTATTTTATTTCCATTGCTAATGAATTTCGTAAATTTTCTGTTGCTAATAAGAACGCACAAACCATAACGATCACATACACAAATAGACAATTGTTACTGACAGTACGCTAATAACAAATACGACGAAACAAATATACTGGTGACGTAGCATGTTATTCGGTTGAGAAAAACATCGTCAGTGCAGATAAATAAAATCGCTGCCGACATGATAACAGAGGAGATACAGAATAACATTATTTTTTATTTTAACATATAAACATTCGATTACGAAAGAGAGATAATTTAATACTTACGAAATGCTAAATTTTTAAAAAAGATCAATACGGAGGTAACGTCCGAACATTTTTTTGCTTTTAATGAAATTCCAAAACAAAGGGCGTCTGGTTGTAATTATCATTTATTAATCATATCTATCATGTTTTTCTTTCTTCTTCCCGGTTATGATTGTTTTAAACCATCGCTAACTCCCCCTAAATCTGTCACTGCGATTCGAAATTAAATACGTTTGCCTTCCAGTGAACATTATCTTTAAAAACAAATAAAATGGTGACAGGTATTCTTACTACTTAATAAACAAAGAACCCAAATAGGTTCTGTTTGAACCCAAATCAGAAAGTTGGAGTACCATTATCCAAATACTAATTTTCCAAACCACTTGTTCCCCATTATAAGATTTTTAAAATAAAACAAGGTTTCTTTTCATTAGAACCAGTGCGCAGATAAGCAGACACAACGAATTGGAAGACGAGGAAAGACCATACAACGAAAAATAAATTAATGTAAATGCGTAGGGATTCCATTTGTCAGTTCATCGGAACGAGGTATTTAATTTAATTATTGACCTTTAATACGGCATAGGAATTCCCTTTACCTGACGTCATAGAATTGGATAACCTATAAAGAATTTACGCTTTTTCAATGGTTTCAGAAGTGGAAAAACCCTTGCTCCAGTCTGAATCTTCTATATATAATTTCCTGTCCAACAAATGGGATATCTTCTGCAACATGATATTCCACTAGATCGGTCTCAGCATCGCACTATTCAGCCTTTGTGAACACCCGGCCAGAGAATGCCGAGATGTTCAACTCAGAAAAACAAACATTGCATATTATGCCGTAACCCGTAGAAATTAAAACTATACGATCCAAACACTATTATAAGACGTCTAAAATATAAAAAGTCCAACCTTTTAAGTTTACGGATATCATAGTGCATATGCCCGCTAAACAGTAATAGATTTTCGCGACACAAATAAACGTTTGAGTAAATTGTAAATTCGGTTGTAAAATTAAATTCAAAATGTGATTATTCAAAATTATATATTTTAAAGAAAATAACACTTTCGTTGCGGGAAAACGTAGCAAACTGGGTGCAATAAGGAAAAGAAGAAACTAAATTTGAGGAATGGCTGATCAATGATGACTAAGGAAACAAGATTTATCGGTGTGACCTTTCTGTTTAAGAAAACCGCAGTGACCTGGCTCTTCCGGACATATATCCAAATAGAATTACAATCGCAATGTGCATAGACTCCAAAACATTAAAAATATCGTTTTAAATATTTCGCGACGTAAATGAATTTCTATGTCCTAGATGAATTCAAATATTATATCCATATATTGTATCCATGAAGTACTTTCTAATTGTGTTGTCCATAATTCAAATTAACACAGATTGAGATAAACGGTTGAATTATTGTAGTTTTCTCGATTTTCTGTCTCCTCTAACGACAGGTCCAAACCAATGGGTTTGGTCTTTTGCTAGATCGATTTCGGGCTGCTGTTCAGTAGCTGTGTTTGTCAGTGTGGTATTGAGTCACTCTAGCCATCCTGTCTGCACGGTCACTTCACTCGTACTGTGGAGGTTATTTTGTTTATTTTTAGAGAGAGAGAGAGAGAGAGAGAGAGAGAGAGAGAGAGAGAGAGAGAGACCGAGAGAGAGAGAGAGAGAGAGAGAGAGAGAGAGAGAGAGAGAGAGAGAGAGAGAGAGAGAGAGAGAGAGAGAGAGAGAGAGAGAGAGAGAGAGAGAGAGAGAGAGAGAGAGAATTTTGATTCCATGATGCGGTGAGACCCTAAAAGAGGAGGATCGATCGTAGCTGAAACACCCTTCCCAGAAAACCCCCGAGCGGAAAATTCCGCTGGCCCCGTCAAGCCTAGGTCACGTACAGCGCCACCTTTATGCCTTATAAGACTGGCAACAGACCGCAAACTGTCCACTATCGTTACTTCTCCAATGGCACCACGTAACGGTAATATTAGCACCAGCAACATTATCCGAATGCGCAACATTATTATAACTTCGATGCACTCTGTCACATCTGCAGATTTTACCTTGATCTAGTCGATTCTCCGGATTGTTCCCATGAATCCAGTCGGTGCGAGGACTCACAATACGAATATCATCATGAGATTTTCAATCGAGTCTCGCTTGCTTGGTCCAAAGTTCATGCTGGAGACCCCTCGCCATCGGCTGTACCAGTCCGTTCTTTATATAATGCCGGCTAATAGTATTAATGAAGTTAGTGCAAATAATTCGACAGGACATATTATCGACAGGTGACATTCTTACATAGTATACTATATTAATCACTGATAATGTCGAGAAGACAATAGGTTTATCTTAAAAACAAATTAGCGAGGAGATAGAAAATCGTCCGTGTGATTGTATATAAAAGTATGTATATATACAACTAAATTTTAAATGATTAAATAATGGGCCACTACGCTTAAGTGAAAATGTGGGAAAGCAGAAAACAAGTTTGCCTCGTTTCGGATGGGTTCAATGTGATCAATGAGAGAGAAGTTAGTACAAATCACACAATTCTCTAGTGAAATGGTTAGAGACATATTTTCAAATTTTAAACACCGTTCCAGTAATAAATAAATACATACATAAATAAATAAATATAATATATATATATATATATATATATATATATATATATATATATATATTAAAACTAAGATTATTGTTTCAGTCACTAGCTTAATCTGGGGAATTTGTGGCTCTATAACCAACTGCGAACAACGAAAAGCAGCAATACATAAATTTTAATTTCCATTCGAAACAATAGAAACAAATACCTGAATACGAAAACAGGGCATTTAAAAAGAAAATTTCTTGATATCTTGAATATCACTCTTCAACCCCTGGGGTACCGGTTTATTTGAATGGGTCCCAATCTACCAGTAATCCGCGATACTAAACCAGCATAACATCAATGTGTTGAATTTCCGTGATATTATTTACATATATGACAGCTAAAGGGGCAGACAACTGGTTTTTCTCCTATCCTCAGACTGTTTGACGCTATCTCTTTCCTGAGATAATTAACTCACACTGACGCCATTGAATTAGTCATCATAAGTATTCTTGAATATACTTTCTGAAGATTAACTTTATCCTCATACTAAGTAAATGAAATATATACTGGCTGAAGCTTTCACCAATAGCTTCAAGGCGATATATTTTGATTTCCGATTTAAATTTGTTTACATTAGGTTAAATCTTGATTTCGAGCAAGTTAAACAAGTTGGATATACTCTGTTCTACAGACGAGTTGTAAGTTTTTTAATATGCAATTGTAATATTTATAGATGTAAAGATTGTATTCTGTAATACATACTATTATCTTAAGCTTATGTTAATTAATATTATTATACTCCAACTGATTATTATTATACTCTAATTATTATATATTATAATACATTTTATTATACTTTACAGTTCCAGTGTATCATGCACTACACTGGGATATACTCGGAACATGCAATTTATACAATTTTATGCATTTAGTTACGAAACACTGAGAATACCCGGCACAGGAAGAGATTATTACAACTGATCCATAAGAGGAGTGGCTTCAGACAATTGAATCGGTTTCAATGTGCAATCGGGGCCCACAATTCATAAATAATTCAAACGGAATATAATTCAACTGGCATAAAAAGAACCAGCCGGTTGGGACGGGTAAATAAGTTCGTTTATCAACCGTAAATACAATTCTCGCCACTAGATGACGCAAAGCAGTATAAAAAGAAATAGTACCAATTTCACTGGTATTCGAAATCGCACAACGCGTGTTAAATATTATTCCTCCGATATCCAGGTTCAACGGATATATTTATGCAGGAATATACAGTCCGAACTGTCGTATTTGTTCATTATGATTCATCATTTTATGACGAAAATATTTAGAGGAGAATATCTATAAAGTAAAGGCGTAGAAACAATATTTATGTAATTTTTATATATTACAGAATTACAACTTTTAAGCAAAAGCAACAAAAAAACCCAGCAGCAGTATTAAATCAATCTTTTGAAATTTATGTTGCGGCTTAGTGATAAAAAATAATTTTAACCCTATGAGATGCTGAACTTTATGCAAGACCTGGGATGTATGTCGCAGGCCTTGTTTTTTGAACTCCAAAATAGAACGAAGCCCACACGACAACCTTGAATACAAGACCCAATATAGGAACTATGAAGCAAAATTTCACCTAGTCATTATCTGCTTATTGGATTGGTTGGCCGTCATCAACACGGTATTCGTATTCCGCAAGTGGCTGTTCGCCAATTATTAAATGAAGTATATTAGGAAAAAACCTCCCTAATCCTTGCAGACGTAAATGAAAAAAAGAGTTAAAAATATTTTATTATTATTTTTATACAACTTCAGGGCTCCTACTATTTTAAAAATGTGTTTATAATTCCTTAATTCATACCCACGTTAATCATCCACAACAAGTTAGACCCTTATTACTGACGAAAATGAGAGAAATGCGCACAAAAAATGTATTTTATATAATAAAAAAATCGTAATAATTTCGATCTGTATTAAACTGCAACCTACTAGAGTCAATAGTGATTGCGATTTTCTTCTCTTGTAACTGTAAGTGGCAATGCTTTAAATATGCTTCAATTCCAAGAAATTTCAAGATAAAAATGTAATAGACAGACTATTTATTATAAGGATGAATTGGGTAACAATTTAGTGCTAGTGTAGCTAAATGAAATTTTAAATTTCATGAATGAATATTTATAATATTGTTTAGTAAATGGCTAAGCTAGGAGGTATTATATAATACCTTCAATCCTTTTCAGTTAACTGTTCTGATCTACGAGTGACAGAGTAATGTAAAATAATCTTTTGTTCTTTGAAGTACGTGGAAACGAACAAAATGCTGACCTAGCTGATTCAATACAAATGTGCCAACCTTGTCCAACCTGGCGTATTGTATGAGGCCGGCCGATAGTTCTTATCGTCGATAAGGAACGTTCACAGCAGAGCAGACTAGAGTCGGGCTCAGAATTATATTTTAAGGTCTACCAGGGGACTGAATACACGTGCCAAGCGCAGCCGCTCTTTTCACGGTCTCCGCTTACACTCCCCCCGTTAGCGGATAGCTACAGGGGATCAAATTCCTATCCGATAATATGTCAATGGATATGATACAGTAATTTTCTCGATGTTATGACTCCTCTCGCTGGTTTCGTCGTTCCTGTAGTCCGATTTCGGCTGCTCACCAGCTTCAACAGATTAGTTAAAAAAACCTTGAACGACCCCTCTTAATCCCCCCTTTAAAAAGTCTTTAATCCCCGAGCTAATACAAATCAAAATCGCGATATTCTTTCTTCGATAAAATCGACTCGGCACACCTGCTTTATATGTGCATTAAATGTGAGAAAGAAACAGTTCAGGGGGCAAGTTTTGAAACATAATCTCCCGAGCGATTTTCAGTCTCCACTCCGGTATTTGGTCCTAAGCCAACCCAGTTCCGCTTTCTACCCATCTACAGCACTCCGTTAGTAATAACGTGTCATTAGCGTTGTCAGCCAGTACTTGGTCACAATGCTAAGAAGAATTTTTATCAATAGCCGATATACTACATGTGTCCCTCACTGTGAATTAGGCTAGTGGAGATAAATGTTTAGGCAATATCCATACGAGCCATGTTGCAAAATAATACCTCTTTAAATTCTAACTCCTAAACAGTTTACGAATACTGTAATTTTCTATATCTAAGTTGGTCAGAAATAATTGTATACAATATATAGTGAGAAATTAAGTAATTCATAATTTTTCTTGTATTTCATGCATCCAATCGGACGTACTTCAGAGAATTCCCTTGCAGGTAGAGGAATAACAGTTTTAGCTACAACACAATAACTCGTAAGGACTTTCACATCACATCGACGATAGACATAATCCAACAGGCCGTTTAATGAATTATCCTTCAGTTTATTACAAGTAGGGATTCACAACAAATACAACAGCTTATACCCATTGGAACAATCAATTTTTACTTGTTTTCCTGAATGATTAAAGTTATAATATTTGATCAATTCGTCCGTTATATCGCAAACAAATAAAAGAATTTCTATCGTTGGTGTATTATATTACAATATGTGTACAGTTTCATTTATCGAGAAACATTTCTCGAGTATTCTATATCCATGTATGGTGAATTTAGGTGACAGAACGCGTACTGAATGGAAAAAACATTGTACATATTCATACCAATACACTCTCCAACACAAGGATGAACGACCTTTAGTAACTAACCTTGCTCACAGTCCAAAATGTTAGCATGACCCACATCCGTTACGATTTAGTTTTACTTTGACGTAAAACCAAAACGACAATGTACGGTTACAAGAGTAAATTTTTTAATCGACTTGGATTTGGATAGATAATTAAAGGGATAAAACAAGTGTCACATGACTAAGTCTTCAATATTAAATAGATGTGAACTTATATGAGAGAAAAGTAATATATATAGTACTATAATAATTATCAGATTGTTTTTATTTTAAATTAACAATTTATAAATAATTCTCTGTGACATTAAATCAAAAAGAAATACCAACAAAAGGATAAAGTTATTATTAATTAAATTTGATTTATTCTATTATTATAATCTCTTGTTCTATTATTATGTGTTAATCTATAATATATACCTTACTATATCTCAATAATTAAATAATTTAATTTAATTAGTCTATAGTTAATTTTTGTATGTGATGTCTTTTCGTTAGTACAGCCCGCATCAATTATTAGGGTATGCATTATTAAGAACAGAAAACAAAGAAAGGATGTTGATCCCCGCTTGCGGTCGCCAGAAAACTTTGAAAGTTTGATTGCAAACGTTGTGAGACCTTCGAGATTCGAAACCGACAGGAAACCAGTCAGGGTCGTTTTTGAAATTAAGGTTATTTCTTTATTTTTCCAATGTTTCAATTTGGTCGAGTAATACAAAAACCGAGTATTCGGGTCAATCGTACACAATGTTCTTAAAAAGCAGTTTGCTTCTTTGGGTACTATGTAATGGTACAACATTACCATCTGTCATTTTCGATTATACCTGACAAATTCATCATACGTTAAGCAATCTAATTACTGTGTTTCAAACAAACGCTGTCATTCCTAAGGCTCAAAGGCACTTGGAAAAAACAACTGTGTTGTGTATGTTTGTACAAATGAAAAATAAGTAATTAATGCACAATTTGACACCCATTCGGCGGCATATCTTAATAATTCTTACTCTGTCTCCATTCACCGATATGGTCGTGATATACAGGTTTCGGCTTCTTGCAATCTTCTGAACCTCGTGATGATTATAAAATCGTACATACAATTCGACGTAACATATTTATTTGCGCTTATTTAACTTTCAAATGTTCTTCATTTCCACCAGGTATAAATTTCAAAGCAATGCATTTGGTAGTAACAAAACAGGTCGACCCAGATCTTTTTTAACTTCTTGTATTACGTGATGACTCTTTTTTTCGTTCTTTTACAAAAAATACAAAAAATCTGGATCGTATTGAGGGTATCGGACATTACTTGTTCTCTACATTATTCATACAAGGTTCGGACATCCAAAAACTAAAACTGAGAAACTCTAAGTGAAATTAAAAACAGCATCGGTGGATGTGATTGTCAAGCAAAAACCCGCCTGTTTATAAACCCGAAGGCCGCCGCCTGACGGATTTCGATTTCGTAACTATAGAAAGCTGGAAAAGAGAAAGTCGCCACTGTGTTGTGTGCTTGTGGACTACATACATAATATATACTGACAATTATAACTGACATAACAGGGAAAATCTGCCAGTGTCAACACTGGAACTGACAGCCACCACAAAATAAGTAACCAAAATTGCAACTCCACGCTATTAGTTTGAAATCGTTCATACACGAGTCCTTCCACAATAAAACCAACGGATGAAAATATTTAACACTCCAAGATAGAAAGATTGCTGTTTGATATTCATTTTGGCACATCGTAAAAGAAAAGTTCAACATACCTGTATCAGAAAATAAGAATATAACAAATGCAATTATAAATTCCCTTTTGTATAAATGCAATAATGAAAACACGAGGATAGGAAGATAATATTCTCATTTAATTGGTTATTCACAATTCCTAACACACAAAGTGTTGTTCTTAATTAGTACAGTTTTATAGAATACTAAATACTCCACTCTAAATTGTGCAGCCTTTTTATTTTTACACACTACAGTATGTTCTTCTATTTCATATAAAACCTAACATTTACCATAACAAAGTTATCTGACACTTTATATGCTGCAGACAGTTGCTTGTGAATGAAATGTTTAACAACTAGGTTATAATACAAGTAGGTTAACAACTAGGTTGTTTTCCATGTGAATAATTCTGCATTATTTTAATATTTAAAAGGTGTACATTTTTTTATTTGATTCAATTTCTAGTGGCTTATCAAAAGTTACAGCTGATTTTGCGGAAATAATCGACATAATCTTTTAAAGCAAGAAAAAATAACGTATATAACTGGTTTTAAACAAGTTATTAAATGTGGTTAATATGTTGTAGTTTGCAGAAAGGTGTAGAATATCTTGGAGAGAATTCTCGGAATCGTTTCCGTTAGATCCAATAATTGGGCATAAAATCATATTTTTCTAACTATAACCATGCAATAAATTTTTACTTACCGTCCCGAAGTATAGTATTAATCTTCAAGGATTTAAAACAAATAAATGTTACTGCGAACAGAAGTAGAATGCACAGCACCCAGTATTTAAAAATTGAAGACACATCCACTGAAAGGTATCGGACCGAATTCAAATTTCCAAAAAATGAGACGAGCAAAATGTCCTGCGGAGAGCGATCGAACTCGGTGCATTACCTCTGTCTTTGGAGCGCACACGACAGACACATCAGCCTACCGCCGTTCACAATATTTTAAGGATCAGTACCGTGAACAATTCTTTCATTCCAGAGGATTTTTAAATACTAGGGTACACGAACGAACCACAGAAAAGAGTTAAAATATAGAAAAACCCGAGCCGATGAGAGAACGAAACTCCAGATGAGAGGGCAGACGCGCTGCGAAGTAGACGCGCATGCGCACTGCCTCCTGGACGGGTCTGCCATCAGCTGTTACCTCCCACTGCCATCTTTATAGTCACTCCCATGTTTCATTTAAAATAGGAGGTGAAATATGGATTTTGGCGGGCAGGCTCAAGCTTGATAAATTACTGGCAACCTCTCGTAACATTTACCACACGTGCCTGTTCCTAACAGAGATTACAGCATATAAATAAAGTTTCGAAATGGAATTTTACTGCACTCCATTATAATAGTTTTTCGACTTTGAAATTAATTAAAAACAGGAAAATATTTCAGTAAGTTAATAAACTGA
Organism: Lethocerus indicus; assembly: GCA_019843655.1. NCBI lineage: Eukaryota > Metazoa > Arthropoda > Insecta > Hemiptera > Belostomatidae > Lethocerus > Lethocerus indicus. The sequence goes on from JACDQD010000004.1 coordinate 10,308,909, forward strand.
TTCTGTTACTGAACAAAGTATTTGCGAAATTACGTACAATATGACAGCTGCAGCAGTCATATATTTCATCGGGATATATTTGAAAATTTAGGATCTACATTTAGGACTTTTAAAAGAAATCGCAGTTGTTGCCCGAGGAGCAATGAATTTTTAACCTGTGTTTAAAATATTTCCCTCCCACCCCTTTATTCTTGATAAATATCAGGAGTGGGTAAGAATACCAGTTATAAATATTTCAGTGATTAAATTTATAAGAAATTATTGCTCGGGTAGTGCCAACACCGACTGCCACCCTTGGCCGGGTTAAGCAATAGAAGCCAGAGAAAAACCTTTGCGGCGTAAACACACGTGGAAACGCCTGGGTGGCAGTTATTTTTGAATGGCCCTTCTAAACACAAATTGATCGATTTATTTATTTATAAACTGTCGTTTAGAGACCGCGTTTTAAATTTCACAACTCTCAATTTTCGCCTATATCTATATTGACCAATCTTTCATTTTCTGAAACGTGGTTCGGTAAGTGACTTAATCAATATTTATATATAATTTTTACGCTTGTATTCTCGTGTATATATATATATATATATATATATATATATATATATATATTTATTTGCTCACATATATATGAGTACGTGTATGTTAATATTAACGATTATCTTCAATTTAATAATGATTTTATTGGAAAATATACAGAAGGGTTGTTATTTTATTTGGACTATGAAACATCGATAAACGTCAATAAGAAGGGAAAAAATACCGAATTAAATCCCATTGGAAAATGACAGATCGAATTAATGTTTTAGCATTTATGTTTCTCAGTCTTATTTGTAAATTAAATGGCTATCATTTCTAACGTTTCAATAAATTTCCAGAACGGAAACCGCTTGAATTCTGCACACGATCGTCTTATACGAAAGCAAATGATCAATTTCAAATGATCAGGGAGAATTTAATTGAGATTATAGGATTGCGACTGGGATAGGAAAACATCTCTTTAAAATTGACATATGTAATTTTCATTGAGCTGTCATACGGGCGTGAACGCGGTCAGGTTATTGCAGCGGACCTTGCTGACAAGGCGGACACTAATGTTTTCTGAACGAGCGGTACGTTTCTTCCGGAAATCAATATGGCCGACTGGATGTGGCACTCCTAACAATGGCACTGTCTTATTACCTTGCTACGTTTAAAGGCTATTTCCTCGCAACAGTGGATCATTAACGTGAATGAGCAGCACCATGCTGCTGCACCATGCGCATATTCGATAAAAGTGGTATTAAAGAAATATATATCGAAAATGTTGAAATAACATGCTTACATAATGAAACGTCACCCAGATAAGTAAATTCAAAAATTCAAACACCATAAATCAATTTGGGTGTATAATTTTCTCTATATTACCACCTGTTAGTATTTAACACTACAGTTTATTTATCCGATAAGGAAATTCAGAGAAAATATTTTCTCAGTCCACTGGGACAATTAGGAGTTGAAATATTATTGGTTGTGATAATATCAGTATTACATAACGCTAAATTTCTTAGGTTCTGTTCTTATAACTATAACGTAATCTATAAAAATATAGAATGAAGAGAGAATATTATCATGTCTTTTCAAAAGGATGTTTCGTTCTGGTTGCATTTTAAATATAGTAGAGTAGTATGGGTGTGTTATGCCAGATAATGTTTATCAGAGCTTATCTCATTGGCAACTGGTTAAATAAATGATTCATTCCAAATCAGTAATGTGACCGGCTACGGGAATAGGTGTCGAGAAAAAGTTCGAAGGTAAATTGTTCGTTTTACTCTCTTTTCACTGGACGGACTAAGAAGATTCAGTAATTATGTTGTAAACAGTAAAGTTTACTGTGCTTTGTGACTTTGGCTGCAGAAAATACAAACTAATCCCGAGGCAATATAATAATTGTAAGATAATACTTTTAATTACCATAGCCATTTTTATTTTGAATGAAATTTCGATGGAATAAAATCCAGTATTCATTGTTTCAAGATTATTTGAAACATTACAATACAGTTAGATTGCAGTAAAAGAGCTAAATTCAGTTTTCTTCACTATCTTATAATCTGTCTGTAATTAAAGAAGTACATTTAAAGGAAGTAGTTTTCAGCTAAAATAGGGAACATCAGAATACATTTCTACTCTCCTGGGGATCGCTTCGCTTTGCTACAGAAGGGGGAAAAGCAAGAGCGTTGTAAGTAGTGAATACCTGCACTCCGAACACAGATATTGAGGAACATGGAAACCGTCGAATGTACTGAGTAAGACGTGATAGAAGTTAATCACTAATATAGCATCCGTAGAAATTAGCTGTTAAACGCTGCATACATCGAAATAATTAATGTTAGTGTGTTAACAGATAGAGGTGAAAATTCGAACTCTCTGGTTCAAGCCTACATCCTTAATAAAATGTATGGGCTGAGAGGAATAGCCATGTGGACAACTGTCTCAGTGCTGCTGTCATTAATGGCGAGAAGTTCTCGACACTAATCAAAATGTTTATAGCATACAATGCCTTAGAAATCTTATTCTTTTATTATTTATTGAAATATAGAAACCATGCGTTTAAGAAGGAGGATATGTGTTGATATCTGGGGAGATCCTTGGGAATTCGCTTGCGAATTCTTATTAAAATAGTATAACCCTTAGTTTTTTATTACAGAAAAGAGGTCAAAAATATTCCAAAGCCCAGAAAAAAACGGAATGGAGGCAATCCAATCAGGAAGCACTTGAAGAAATTTGTGCGCTGTATTGAAAATTTCGATTTATTTTTCGAAACCGTGATGAAGAACGGCGTTTTTGACGAATACATAGCTTATGACATTCTGGTAAGGACCGCATTGAACATAACATGTCATTGAAGTGTCATTGCAGTGTCATTTACTTAAAATTATAATTAGCTCGGCGAAAATATTGAGTGAGGTTTTTCGTTTTATTGAAGAAGGAAGAGACCGACAGAGACCGAAAGATGTCCATGTACGAGGAGGTAGCAAATGGAGGTCCTGGTTGTCTTGCTAAACTTTGTTCCTGCTTCATAGAAATCAGAATGAGTCATCTTGTGAAATACCTTGATCCAAAGTAAATATTAGCCCAGCTATTGAAATTGAGAGTACTACGGGACGATTCGCGTAATCATCTATATTTATAATGAATTAACAGAAAAGCAAACTGTGATTTCATAGTATAAAAAGGATATATAAAAGATATATAAAAAGGAATTTTATGTGACATATTTAAAACATAAACATGGCTTTAGTTGGCAGGTATAAATAATTAAGTATTGAAACAAAGATAAATATATAATTCCAAATATAGTTTCAGTTTTCTAACAAAGTCTGCGGAAGTTGAAGGAAGTAAGGATTCAGAAACCATATTAAAAAACTTGGATTTGTTGGTGAAAGGAACCGACGACACGTATTTGGTCTTACAGAAATTAATCAGTAAGAGATTATTTGACGCCAAAATTCGGAACCTAATCGAGGTAAGCGTTATATAATTCAAGTTTCGCTTGTTTGGTATTATAATAATATGTATGTTTATCTAATAATCTATGTGCATCTAATAATACCAGATATGTATCTTGGACTCTGTATGAGACCAAACAAAGTACGTGCTAAGAACGAGTTACAACCAAAACCCAGGCAGGGGCAATATGTACAAAAATAAATTTACTTCTAATTCTTATTTACGCAATTGTTTGGGTATTTTTAAGTCTGAAAACGAAAATGAAAAGAAGATAAAATTATACATCTTAGTGGATAACTGTGGAGAGGTAGCAATCATTAAACTTCGCGAGTGTTTCCGGCAATTGGGGTTGGATTCATTGGAACAGCTTTTAAGGTAATAAGAACAAATACCTTGAATAATATCGCGTCTAGACAGTAAAATAGCACATTGTAGGTTACAATTTTAAATTGCTCTTGGGTAGTTATTATTTATCAAAATATCAATTATTTCAAAATATGCTAGATTACATGATGGTCAAGGATGGTTCCAATCATCATTTTTAAGCGTTCGATCTTTACTGATATAAATTCTAACACTATTCTGACAGTAATTCTAACACTTATGCATTATTTATTAAAACAAATATCAATTTTTTAAGCGAATATCCGAAAGGTATCTGCGCTACGGACAAAAAGGGGATCACCGAAAGAGCAATTGCCACTACAAATTTTCTCAAGGTATTGACTGAAGAAAGTAATACGAATATTACACTATTTCAATGCTTAAAGAGATTAGTTGACTACTCTTTATAGGACTATAAAATGGGGTCTTCACCGAAAGGATTCGTACTGCTGATAAATACGGTTTACGGGATCGGTAAAGACGAGAGGAAGGGTATGAACCTGGATGTCGGAAATATCTCATCGCTATGGAAGAATATGGGATATGAGGTCATTTTTAAAACGGGTCTCAGTAAAATGGTAATTAGCTTTAACGTATGATTATAATTTAAATAAATAAACAAATTAACAGTTAATTTTAAAACATTCTTCCTTCACATACTTGATTAAAATTAGTCCAAGAACTCTGAATTAATTAAAAATCTAGTTGAATATATAGTGTATTTACGAAATTAATGCAGAGCTTAATCACCATTGAATACTAGTCGTTTCGTACTCTGGTAGTAAATAATATTGTTAAGTGTATGTAGGTTTTAGATTTCTTTGTTAGGAAAATTTCTGTTAGGTTTAATTTTATCTTTTGATAGGAATTCGAGTACGAAGTGAAAGCTTTCAGCTATATGTGCGAATTGAGCGATATAGATTCAGGAATTATATTCATCATGTCTCACGGTCGGTCTCCCGAAGACGTCCACGGGTTCTACTCGGAGGACAAACATCAAGTCCGTTATCAGTGGGTCCTCGAACAGTTTACAAACACCAGGTGTCCACAACTTAGCGGAAAACCCAAAATATTTGTCTTCTATTCGTGCGGGTAATATTTTTCTGTCTTCCAGGGATAAAAATAGAACACGCTAAAACACACTCATTACGACAGACATTAGACAGTACTCATTACGAGATTAGGAAATAAATAATATAACAGTTATCTGTTATCGCATATGTAATTCATATTATACATCTCTGTAATAATCTTTTGCGTAATATCTCCTCATACGTCTGTTAGGACGCCTAAAATACGGTTTTTAATTTTAATTTTAAACGGTGCTAAGGAAGATTTTTTCCTCATAGTAGCATTATATAAATTTTTTATACGAATTTGTCAGCGGATCAGAAAGGTCACAGCCACGGTCCTTCACCTCGTCAACCAGGATATCACCAGAACTCACAGATGCTATTATTGTTCGTTGCTTTACATCAGGTAATCTAGAAAATACAATTTGACGCAAAATAATATGCATATATATATATATATATATATATATATATATATATATATATAGAGAGAGAGAGAGAGAGAGAGAGAGAGAGAGAGAGAGAGAGAGAGAGAGAGAGAGAGAGAGAGAGAGAGGTAGTAGTTCAGCGAACTATGGTTTTCCTATGAAGTAAATCTACATAATCGATAATTATTAAAATAATTATATCTTTTCAACGTCACAGGCTGTAGGAGTTCTATTTATGCCGACTGTTATGGATCTTGTTTAATGGAAGCGATCTGTGAAGTCTTCGAGCGACACTCTCGCAACGAACACTTTGAAACTTTGTTAAAATATGTACGTAACTACGCACGAAAGTTGATATATTTAACTTGTCCCCGTGAGTCCTCTTACTCAAATCATAATGTGCAGAAGATATCGGCAGTAAAATATTTCTATTACACTATGTTCAAGTTTTGTGCATTTTGATTCTACAATTCATTTTTATTTTTATTCGTTTCTTAAATACAATGCTCAGCAAAAAACATACGAATATTTACGATATTTAGATAAAATACGATATTTAGAAAAAAACCTCCAAATAACTGGCCGAATAATTTAAAGTTTAATTTTTACTATATTTTATGTGTAATTGCATTCATTGTCCTTTGTTGTTCTGGGGTTGTTGGTACCATCAAACTCCCTTAATAAAAACGAGGACTCATTTCTGTATTCCTATTTCTGCTATTCTGCTATACCTAGAACAACATATTTTCAGCTACAGAATTATGGATGATAATTACTCCTTAATATTGCAGGTGGATCAATACTTGAAGTTACAATATGAAGAACAATGGAATGCTCACTGTCTGAGTATTGAAAATCGAGGTTTTAATAGACAATTATATTTTGAATTTGGGAAGTAGGACTTCTGATATTTAGTTGTAACATTTTGGTGTATGTTGCAATTAAAGTTTATAAGTATTAAAAGTATCCTATACTATTGAATAAGAAAATTGCATTTATACTACATTTTATATTTAATTTTTATACATCTACCAATTACATTCTGTTATGAATTGCAAATAATTGAATTGTTATAAATTGAATGTATAAGTTTGAGATTAACTGCCTGGTGCAGAACAATTATAGTTCAGAATTATTTGAATGTTTAGTATATGGGATAAACAAGGCAAATAAAGCATAGTATATTACAACTCATGAAATATAACATTAGAGAATGCATGATAAAAAAGAAATATTTTGCAAAAAAAATTGGAGAACATTCATGAAATATTCGACAATAAAATAACAAAAGTAACCCATAAACACTTATAATAGAATATTGTTGTCAGTTGAATTATGTATTCAATTTAGAATTTCCACTTAGCTACTTACAATACATTATACATTTTACCTACTTTTTCATTTGGTAATTGTCATATATATATATATATATATATATATATATATATATATATATAACAGTAAATAATGGTTTATTATTGCTAATATAAGAGGTTTAATTTTAAAAAATATCAAGCAAACAAATAATTCTAATCAGATTCTACTACCCTGATCCAGCATTTTTTAACTTCTTTTCAAGTAATGATTTATTGCTTAATGGTTTATTGTTCATTCATGAAGTGACTATAATTGAATGTTATAGCCATTAGCAAACTGAAATAAAATGGTAATCATTTACATACAAGAAATTATATCATCCAAGAATCTGTATTCATGCCATTTATATAAATAAAACCTTATGGAATAAACATGTACTTATATAGTAGATATATCTGTATAGGCAGGTGGGTAGGGAAATTAATATTTTTTAATATAAAATGACCTTATTACCTAACACACTAAATTTGGTTTCTAAATTAAAATTAAAGAAATATGCTGTAAATTATATGAATAGGAGCCTTACTACTATAAGAAATGGTTCTAGTAATTTTTACTTTCAGTGAACTCTTGAAATATGAAGGCTTGTTATGTAAAGTGCATATCAAGTGCAAGTGTGTGTGCGTATCTGCATAATTAAAAACAACATTTTTTTTTATATTTTGGTCATACCTCTATGATATTTTAGAAGTGAATACTGAGTTATAGTATTTTAATATTATATTTTGTATTTGATTATTCAAATTCTAGTATTAGTTCATTCTCTCTTCTGGATGGCGTGCATTCATGTTTTTTTCTCAATACTACCATGGTTTCTTAACAATAACTTCTGAACTAATTTACTTTCATCCTCCTCGTGGTCTCATTCCGGCCATTGGTTAACCTTGGCAAATCTTGGTTAGGGATACTGTTTCCCAGTACGTCCCTATTCCTCCACGTTGAGGCAGTTGCTATGTTTGCCGAAAAAATCTTAATCCACTAGACCGCAGATGGTGAAACGCTGGGAAAAAACCCTTTCTGCTGACGGTGGTCTTCTGTGGGGAATGCGCCAATTTTCGAAACGTATTGGTGTAAAGATTAATAGGTGGCGGTCTAATGGAGAGTTATTGGGTGTGTGTGGAGACAGTGGAGGGTCCAGCGAGTGTGAATGTAAAATTTCAAAATGGGCCAAATTTACCGGAACGCGATAAAGGTCACGTAGAGGTTACCCAGGTAAGCGGTTTGTCTGTTAGAATGTACGGAGCTAGGCGGCCGGGGCACTGGGGATTGGGAAAGGAGAAGTCAGGTCGAATTTTCCTGAGAGGGACAGAGATCACTTGGAGGTCATAAAAACCGTTCCGCGTCCCCAGTGCCTCGGCCTTCATTCCGAGTCAATTATTCCTAACTTCTTCTTGCTCATTCCCTAGACGCCGGGCAGATTCCTCGGGCGTAGTAACTCTCCATCAAGTAACACAAGCTCTGTCTTTCATAGGCCAGTAAAATCCGATAAACAAACCGTTAATCTGGATATCTTCTAAGTGACATCCGTCGTTCTGTAAATTCGAGCATTCCCATTTAATTCGTGTATTTCATGAATTTTATGAACATGTATTTTTTTAATGGCCAGCGTTCTATGTCCAGACACGAAAACTCAAACCGGTGTTCCACGTAATTACCAATCAGGACTTTTTTCAATTTACCTTCGTGGAACCGACCGTCAAATTCAAATTAATATAAAAGTAAAATCTTTGTACCTAAGATAAAATAAAATTATATGAAATTTTTCGTTAAGTTAATCGAGCCGTTCCCGGGAAAAAACTTTCGCTTCATGCTTACAGACTAGGAACAGAGGAGATAAAATTACGTAACACCGTCATCGTACAGGATCGCAGCTGTTCGTATACAGCTGATATAATCCGGGAGAAATGTGAACAATCGTTTTTATCAAATTCGCGCACACAAAAGTTTTCATTATTATCGTAAACAAAATTATTTTATTTGTTCGGGATATCCGACGACGGCTGAGTCGACGATCCCGGTTTCGAACGGCGAGCGGTCGGATTCATCGGTTCGCTGAGTCCGTTGCCACGAAACGAGTCCGTGCGATGAAAATTAAAAGTACACTAAATAGATCGAAAATTCTGTAAGTGGCTGTATGATTGTGCTATGAGCCGGAGAGTTGGGAAATAAGATGAGGGCCGGGTATGTGGGAGGAGTACCGACGGCCACCGAATCGGTGGCAACCGTCCTGTCAAGGAACGGGTTCAAGCTCGGCAAGACCATAGGGGAAGGCTCCTACTGCAAGGTCAGGGTGGCCTTCAAGGCCTCCGAACTGGGATTCAACCAGAGAGTCGCCTGCAAAGTCGTCAACAAGAGGAAAGCTTCCAAGGAGTTCGTACTCAAATTTTTACCCAGGGAACTGAGCATCATCACCGCCGTCAGGCATCCTCACATCGTCACCGTTCTCGACATCATCGAGCACGACCACCACGTCTACATATTTATGGACATGTGCGAGCGCGGCGATCTGTTAGATTACATCAGATCTAAGGGGGCCCTGTCCGAACCGAGAGCCAGACTCTTCTTCAGGTGAAATGAACGTTACATTGTCTTTTGAATACGAACGGATCTGAAGTTTGAACAATGTTTTTTACATTTATTAATAGTGCTGGAAAAATTCGGTTATACATGTATAGAAGTATGCCGTGTCTATAACACTGGATTTTCTAGATCGGGTTCTTTAGACCAGCTCAAAATCTATTTCTAAGTAATAAAACAGTACAAATGTTGTACTATATATAATGTTGTACTATGTATAACCTTAGCAGTTTACGCCAAAATTGTGCTGCTGAACTCCGATATGATTGTCTTGTTATTGCAGACAGTTAGTGCAGGCGGTAGAGTACCTGCACTCGAAGGACATCGCCCATAGGGACTTGAAATGTGAAAACGTTCTGTTGGCGAGCAGAGACTGCATTAAGATAGGAGATTTTGGTTTTGCCCGACGGTGCTCTGACAGTAGCACAAAGAAGCGCGTACTAAGCAGCACGTTTTGCGGCAGTGCCGCTTACGCCGCTCCCGAAATATTACAGGTTAGCTCCTACGTAATTTTCGCAGGCTTGTTTTATTTATAGAATGGTTTTCATATACAATCAAAATTATATTTTACACTCAACTGGTAGTCGCTTCTAAATCAAAGACAGCCGTCACATCGGATCACATTACATGACATTTTTGAAATAGCTCGAAGTAGTAATTTTTCTTCGTAGGCTTTTGCCATTATAATGAGTAGAATGGAACTGAGCTATAAATATTACGAGGGGAGCCATTCTCTGAATCGTTGATTTCATCATCTTTATTCATTATTTTTTTACGCTCTGGAGGTATAGAAAGGTACATTTATGTATGAATTTTCAGGGGGTGCAGTACAATCCGAAAATGTACGACGCTTGGTCTCTCGGCTGTGTTTTGTACATAATGCTTTGTGCCACGATGCCCTTCGACGATTCGGACATAAAGCAGATGCTCAGAGTGCAAATGCAGAAAAAACTCTCGTTCCCTGCCAAAATCAACCTGACGTCGAGAGTCAGGCGACTTGTCATGTACGTAACTCAAGTTTAAACTCATCTTAACAGTACGAAATTAATTATATAACTACATTATACAACGCCATTATGAAACAAGAAATCTGCGGTCCCTTCGAATTATGCCAAATTTCAATCCGTATCGATTATCTCTACGCCAGTATTAATACTTGAGAAGCAGTAATACGTCTACGTGGTGTTGCCGTTAGACATTCTGCACCGAATCTTCACGTTACCCATTTTAAATGTTCACCCGTGTAGTCTATAATAATCAATCATGCTTTCACCCTGTCCTGTCGTTGATGCATCGTGGTTATTTAATTTTACTTATAACGCTTAATTCGCTATTTTACATTCGGGCGTTGTAATGTTCATCGCTTTACTAATGATTATCTTCAAAATCGAATTGCGATTATAAACATTCTTGAACGGTAGTGATAGTGGGGGTCACTAGGAACAAGGACACCGCAGAAGTCCGCAATATAAAACGGCAAGTCCGGTTGATTCCCAACCCCAACTTTCAGTATTGACCCGAGCCATCATACCCTTACTCCAAGGGAGCAAGCAGAGAACTTTCATTTAGTTTCCCAATCCCCTTGCTAGATGGCGACACTATGTCCAGCCACAATACTGGCCCCCTCCCAACATCTTTCACCGACTTCCGATACTACCTGACAGGCTTCCTTGCTGGGCAGGAAGTCTCTCTTATATTGATCACTATTGTCTGCCAAAAGCATCTCTGACGTGATATTTTATCCGATCTCATCGACTAGTTGCTTTCAATTAGGCCCGCGCCGTTTAAACAATTGTTGGGAGACTAGACTAGTAGATCAATTTCCAATCATACGGTTTGCCTATACTTGATGTGTGAATCCCATTCTCAGAATAGGGTTGATTGACCAACGGGAAATTTAATTTTTTGTAAGATACAATTTAATGCTTTCGCATTGTGTAAATTTTCGACAACTCGCTCTGTAATTTTACGATAAGCCAAAATGATGATACTATCATTGGACTTTAGAACCAATACTTGAGAAACTAAATTTATAAATAACTGTAGGCATGCGCATTATATTGTTCTTTTTTTCTAATACCTATTTCTGACTACTTTTAAATAAGAGATTCAGAATTTTAAATTTACTTGTTTAGTGTTTTATGTTAACATAGTCTTTTTTCGATGCTCTGAAAGACGATTACGCATTTTGGTACTTAGTTATTTATATCTTTACGTTATTTATCAGAATGAAGGTTCAAATAATACAGTTAAAAATAAAAAAATATATACATGTAAAACAGGTGCCCAGGTAAGCGTCAACTGATGTGGTAAACATAGTCTATTCCTAATATTAACCATAATAATTACTGTACTTTTATGAAAAATATAAAATAAATTTCAGAATTCATACTTAATTCAGGGAGAGGTACTGATGTTGAGTAATTTAAAAAAAATTATAGAAGTTAATTTTAGGTAAGTCGTAAGTCAAATCTCAATAAAAATTATTAAGGAACAATGTCAGTGGTTTTGCTTTTTCTAAAATATTTAGCAGAAAATTCGTAGTCCATTTTTAGGTGTTTTTCTAGTTCAAAACATTACTTTCCTAGAAACTGGTTCAACCTTAAGAGCTCTAAGCTTGCAGTTTGAAGAAAGTTCTCAAACTCCGGAGAGAAGTTAAGAGAATTTTTGCAGTAGTTAAGCGCGCAAGTGAGCAATGATAAATGAAAATTTGATCATCCAATAATACTAATAATATCTGATCATCAAACAATTACCTGTTGTCCTGTCCACACCGGAAAATATATCCCTTGAAATTAGGTGGCAGAACGTCTTAAATTGATTATTTATTTTGCTATGTCCCCTTAGGAAGGTTCAGAACGGACATTCTGCCCTCGTGTACATTGTAGGTGATATGTTTATGATTTGCCGCTATAATAAACGTTTAAAGTTAAACGTTTAAAGGTTGTATTTAAAGTTCGAAACCCTTATAAATAGGCGAAAACTGAATTGTAGTGAAGAGAATACGTAGCAGTTGTGAACATAGAAATAAATAAACTTGTAACATTTAGTAGGATATTGATTCTGTATATTTCCTAGGTCAGGCTCTAGGTAGTCGAATTGATCCACCCAGCTGGTATGTACCAGACTCAAAATGATATAAAGAGATCAGTAAAACAGCTTTTCTTGAGCTTTACTTTCTATATTTTCTCTGAATAATGCCTTCTTCTAATTCTTATATTTCAAATGTAATCTCACGGATATTTGTAACATTCGACGCATTGGAAATTTCGTACCAATAAAATATTTTCAGCCATATTTTTATTAACTGGCTGAATGTTTTCTTTCCCTTTCTTAGTTCTTAAAGCCTAATTTATCTAGAAATTCAGTTTAGAATTTGAACATCGTGTACTCTGATCTGTTTATTAAGTATCAAAATTGTTGCCACATTTTATGTGCAATCGTCTACTGTTTTTGACTAGAGACAGAAGATCACAAGAATGATGTTTCAAACCCTCGCTGACTGACTACCTTAATTTTTTAACTTCTGTTGTAAGAATCCACGCCATACATATCCACGCACGCATATCCACGTGCCATTTGCTGAGTGGAGTCTACTTAAAATCCGACTCAAAATTTGTTCACATTAACGCAATTAAATAATTCTACATTCATGCGCAATTATGCTCGTTCCTTTGTTTTTATTTTTCGAACGGATGAATATAAATTCTACTCCAGGGTCTATCGTGAAACCCTCATTACCTAATTCGGTTTGTACTTAGGAACGTGAAGCGAAACCGTTATGGGTTTTGAGTTAGTTTGTGGGTGGTCGAGAATGGTGAAAAGGCGGTACCCGGAGCTACAATTATTTTTATTTCCAACGACTGGCTCATATGGAATTTCCTCTGGGCTATATATAAAGTCGGAGTCGTTTAAATGTTATACATTGTCGCTAGACCTAAGGAGTGTCACAAGTTGAGTGTTTTGCCAAATATGAAGTACTTCAAGAGGTATTGCAAGAAGTTGATATAGACACTGTTTTATCTTTTGTGGAAAGGGAAATGACTCCTGAAGATTCTTAACTGACATTATCGCTTAATCTGTCGGGGAAGTTGGCCGCTTGCATAAGGTGTTGTAATAACAGTTCAGTAATATTAGATATTTGTATTGTCTGTAGTATATAGACTTTTTGTTTCACTCAACAGAACATTCAATTATTTTCAATAGCTATTTCACACGGATTGCTGAGTGGAGTGAACAGTACTTGAAATTGGAATAAACTGTCTAGTTACCCTCAACTTTGTTATATATCGACTTAATTTAGCATGCCATTGATAGGGGGTTTGGATTTTATTAAACTATTGATCCCGTGAAACTATTTAATTGGGAAAGGTATGCAGTTAAAGAAGGTCTGGGAAGTATTTACTACATCTCCGATTTTTACGTTTACGTGATCGCCGTAATATAAATCGTCAAACACTGCGGATTGGTGCCGGAAAATGAGTAATTTGCTTCGAAATTTGATATCCAGAGTTTGTTCCACATTCAGAAAAATAATGGAAGCGTTCATGTATGATTTGTTCATGAATTGTGACGGTTATATTGTGATGTCAATGTCGACGAATGTACTGGGATGTTGTCCCAGTCCCAGTTTTAGATTTCTGCCAATCTTTATTGGCCGAAAGCGCTATCGACGAGTCCACTAACCGATACTGGCGTCGGCCCTCACACGCTATGGTTTTCCCCAATTGAACTGTGAGCTGAGTAGCATTTTCTGATGTTATTACAAAATATCTACGCAAATGAATAACTTTGTAAATTGTATTAGGACCGAACGACGACTGACTCTGCAGGGGTGTACATTTTTTAACATGTCGAAGATTAGTTTCGGGTACCTGTTACGTAGTCTGCCGGCGATTGGAATACCATAATTACACACACAGACACACATATGTCTCGGTTTCTCTGTCAGTTATTCGCCCTACTAAATCTCTCTATTCGGGTATGTTGGTTCTCGAGTATAAGTCATTGACTGGTGGCCCGAGTGCAATGTCTAATGAAAATCATAGTCATCCATTGTTGCAGCCGGATGACTGTTTTATTAATTGTCAGTTTAGCCCTCTCGCTAAGCCATTCTAAGAGATTCTGCAGTCTACCTAGTTTGGTTTTTGCCCGTTTATTTACAAATGCTGGGTTGAACACTCTATTTACTTGTCTAAATGTAGTCTGAGGTACTTAGATTAGATAGGTACATAGATTATTCTTGAAGCAATGTTTGTTTTCCCTACCGGTATTACTGTCGGCACGATTTTTTAAACGTTAGTAAAAAATTTTGATTTTCCTAAGGTCTAGTTTGTTTGTAAATTGTGCAACCGCATTCTTAGCCACCCCACGTTCAATTATTGTGGATTATAGGTATATAAAAACATTTGAATTAAGAGTTTTTGTAATTTGTATTTGACTGTACCGCAGGGGAGGCACTCGGTTATAAACGGTGAGCTGGAAAACTGACCTGTGAGAGGTCTGGCGTGGGGCGCCAGACGGGGCGGGGGCCCGGCACACAGCCTCCTCTCATCGATTGGAATACGGGAGGGAGGGTCGGAGGGCAGAGGGGATGGCGAGAGGGTTGGAGGGGTGAGAGAGAGGGAGAGAATAAGAGAGATTATAATGGTTGGGGGCTGAGTTACCTCTTTACACCTCTCGTACGGCCGCCCTACCTCAAAGTAAACCTCCGGCGCCACATCCCACAACAGAGACGCCTTATCTGTTTTTTCAATGAATGAAGATTGAGACAAATGCGTCAGACCCCCTGTTTTATCCTGATCTCTTACATCACATTACGAAACAAATATTAATTTGATAAAATATTTTATTATTTTTTGTCGAAAAAGTCCTTTTTTTCTAATTCCGAAGGTGTATTTTGAAATGCTTGCATTATAATGTTACTCGTTATTGTTAACGTCGCTTTTAGCTACGCTAAAAGCCTGAATTCCCGTCTTTATGTGGCAGGAAATTGCGAAAAGCTTCCTGCGAATGAAGGTCAGCTTCAAATGAAGCCAGTGAAAAAATCATGGATTGCAGAACTTCATTGCATTTAACTTTCAATGAAATTTCAAGATAGTAACAGTTTTGAAATCCGGGTCGTCCACAGAGTGGAGGAAACTTCGCAGAGGGGAAACCCCCATCCACCCATCCGGAGACAGGGAACCGCTGAGAAAAAACTCTTTCTTCGAATAGTCTGAATTCTTCAAAATAGATCTTTAATAATGCCTTGGGCTAAAAGAAGGTTCTCACACCCACCGCCGTCACGAGGTATCTTTTGGCCTCATCGTAGAGCGGGCAGTGCCGCAGCATTTGATCCCAGTCCTCCTCCTTCCGACAAACGCACTCCCAGTGGTCCTCTAGGCCCCGCCTGTGTAGATGAACATTGGGCGAACCATGACCGGTTACCAGGAACAACAAACTCATGCTCCACTCTGGTGGTTTGACGAGTGTAAGGGAGGTCGACCTCACAGTAGCATCCCCCACGTTTTATCAATTGAAAAGTACGCGAGGGTCCGGTATAATCAATCATGCTGCCTTCGCGTAATAAAGTTTCATTACCACCTTCTCAAGTCAAGACAGGAGATCGCAAGAGCGAGTCCAAACCAACCCGATGAAGTGTTTAATTGATCCTTCAACGCTTGTCTCTGTTTTGCAGACACATCCTGGAGCCCGACGTGACGAAAAGAGCGACGATACGGCACATCTACGGCAGCTCGTGGCTTAACGACCCCCAGGTGGAGTACTCGGGTAGACTGACCTCCGACAGGCTCCCCTTACCGATCGGTTGCTGCAGGCTCAGATGATATACAAACCTCCCGCAATGTCTTCCATGACGCCCGAGGCTTCTATTCTGAAAAATCAAGCGACGATTGTCACCACCCTGTCACCAAATCGCGAATTCCGTGAAAATAAAACTCCCATGTCAGGTCTCGGCACGAGTACTTATTTCCTGCAGTCTCTCCTTAGACAAAGTGGGCACGAAAACGTGTTCGAAAATGTTATCGAAAAACAATAACGTAGGTTTGATTTGTAGAATTTAATTAATTAAAATTCTAACGGTGAGTATCTGTACGTGGGACTACACTTGGACGGAAGACTAACATGGAATCCACATAAAAGGCGTTTTTCCACCAAACACTTTTTCTCGCGTTCATTGTCGAAAATGTTGGCCCGTTCGCATGAAAAAAATTTCTTAAAGTCTCGGTTTAAACTGCGTGCTTTATCTAATGCGAATTATGTATTAAAATATCGCGGCAAGAGCTTTAAAACGATAACCGCGTCGTTTTTCAAACACGGTTGCCGAGAGTGACTCAAACACGGCGGCACACCCAGAAATATTGCGTAGTTTCCCCGTGCATGATGATACTATACTACGATAGTATTTTGTAGTAAGTAGGTACTTGCAACCTCTTGGGTCGACCTCCCCATACGGGTCGAATACTGGACAACAATTCAGTGCATTGATTATATCTGGCAGGTATGGTGTAAAAGACTGGTTTTTTATTCTATGTCCCGTGAACGAGTCGATTTAGTTAGACCAACATTGACGGAACAGCCTCACTTTATTTAGTTATTTATCCCTGTATATCATGGATATTAATATCGACTGTCTTGATTACGGATTCTGCGAACTGACGAACTACCCCTTTACCTAGATCCCATAAGTCCAACATTCAGTAACCTCGCCTATTCGATAGATTACTTAAAATCTAACTTATTTTTTGTATTTAAACTTATCATTTGGACACTAGAAAGCCGAAATATAATTCGTTAACTTAATGCTACCGACTTTTATATAACTAACTCAGGATGAGAGAAACTTTATTTGGCTGAACCGTCGATAACAACTCAGATACAACTCTTACTTTTATTCAAAATTAGTTAGCGTACCATTTTCTTTATAGTAAAATAATGACGACATTTTTACTATGTCATGCTTTGCGCCATGAACTCTGTTCCTGTTCCTATCTAATTAAAGAACTTCGAAGGAGTTCTGATGTGGCCCAAAACAAAATATTTTTATTCTGTTTTTCATTATGATATTCTACTAGACCACTCGGAAACACAACGGCCGAAATAGGACAGCTCTAAGTACTGGTAAAAGTCACACTAGTCCATGCCGTAAATGATGACGCAGCGGGGGAGTGACGTCATCGTTCGCTCCTGTAGGTGATGCAGCGTGAGACTAGTCAGTGTTGAGTCACCGGCCAGACATTTACCCGCATTTGGTCACCGACGGCGAGAGTCAGATTATTTGTTTGTTTTCAGCCGCTCTTTAAAGCTCAACTGTTATTCCTTAGACGATAAATACAAAGAGTCAATTTCTTACGGTATATAAGTACTGTATTTAAAATGGACATTCGTACATGTTATTTCTTTTAAAACATTAATAACTACCATCAATATATTCATTGTGCAGATGCAATTCTCACCGCATGTCATACCAAGTAAAACGATTTCGGAGCAATTTCCAGTAGTTATTACAAAATCAAATTTCAATACATTGACAAAAATATTTCTGAGAGTGAAGTAGTAGTCCGTTGTGACGACTTCAAAATTGTCTTGAACAATTAATTAAAAATGAGTTTAAGAACTTATATTTATTTTATATTTCGGAAATGATATTCCATCGGTACCACTGTTTCCCATCTAATGTGTAAACTTTACAGGATCAGAAAGGCACAGGATTTTATATTCTTTGTAACTAATAAATGACAGAATCAGCTGTAACCATACGTAAATGCATATTCAAACTGTTGGGCGATACTGAATAACCGAGATATGTACAGGCGGTAACAAATCCAACAAATCACAACATCAAGTACCGAGAGGGAGGTTAAGCACTTCGTTTGCTTACGTTTAGTCGAAATTGCTTCTATCTCTGTTTTAAGACTCTGACTCTAACTCTGAAATAAAATACAAACAAGATAAAAAATAAACATAAATTGAAATTAATTTTTGTGAGGCCTTACGTACATAAATTTACTTTCCTGAAACGTCCATCTACGTGCAGAAACTCTTACGAGATGAAGCCTCCGATACAGGAATCAGGAGAATGAGAAGCGGTCCAGAAATACTTCTAAATGTCAACATCCAAGGACTCCAAGGTAGGAATGAACCCGAGCTTTCGGTTCTAGAAAATTGCGTCGAAGTATTCTTGATATCTCGAAAATCCAGAAACATGTAAGCAACTGTAAGATTAACATCTGTTAATGCTCTATCTGAATTGATAACGCTTTATACCATTACAATAATGAAATAGTAAAACTAATCGGCTAAGCAGAAGAGAAAGTGGAAGGGGCATTTTTACCATTTATAGAAAGCGTTATAACTATTTCACCACGAATTATCCCGTTTAAATAATTTTTCCGGAGTAACTGTACCATCCGTTCTAACCGTTGTTTTATTCTAATGAATGCAAACATAAAGTTCAGCCGTCATATTCATATAGCATTCCGGTTCATATTTCCTGTACGTAATGATCGTTGGCGAACGCACGTAACGGTGAATTTTTCAACCGAACATCGTTAGAAAGTCAAATTCATAAACTCGCTTGTTCAGAGAAAAACTTTCCAGATGAAAACTACGTCTGATAAAATTTTCATCACCGAAAAAAGCACTTAATTTTACTGGCAAACTACATATATTATACTCAATGTCGCTTTCTAGCGGCTTTCTAAAGTTAGATCGACTCGAGAAGAGTTTTTTTATTTTCATATAAAGTAAGTAGGGTTGGTCCGGGACGTGACCACTGGCACGCACCTATCGCCGACATGGGTTCGGAACAGCGTTCGTTTTGCTCTCTCGGTTTAGGAGGACGATTCGAGTCGCTCTCACGGCGGCCTCACTAAATTCACTTGAGTCTTTTCAACTTTGTGTTCCTAAATTAATCTAGGAGAGGCGCCCCGCGGCGTCGAGTGAGGTGGACCTTCCCCCTGATTCAGGAACTTCTAAAAATATTAAAAGCGAACATTATCGTTTAACGCCTTTGTTTTTTATGTTTAAAATGCTATAAGACATTCGAATATGTCAAGAATTCCTTTATTTAGAAAGTTAGTAGCTATATTAGATATGTAAGTACCAAATGTAATAATTTGTATTAATTAGTAACTTTACTAAACGTCTGGAATAGTGTTATATTCTTCTGTTAATGGTTGGTCCGTTTTTATTTATTACTGTGATTATTTACTTCTATCCTTTGTAAATAAATAAACTCTGGAAATTCAAAGAAATCAAGAAAAATAGTTGCATTATTAGCTCATTAACAAACATACATTAACATGGCTAAATAATTAACAAAAAATGAAACACTTTTTCTCAATTTTTTAGAATTGATTCGAAATAAATATTACCTCATTTGAAATAAATATTGAAACGCTATTAAATTAACATTACACGGGGTGGTTGGTTTTTTCGCTGTGACTAACTGTATACACATTTCGCTAAATACATTATATACAGTTTGATATATATTAAATTACTAAATAAATTTATTAAGAAATGTAATTTTCGAGACCGGTGCCTGTGGAACGGACATTGGCAAGACCGATGGCACCGTGACCGATGCTTACACTGGGCATAGTTGTGGTCGCCTGCCCAATAGAGAGGAGTCCGCTCACTCTCACGACGGTCCATCAACTTTTTCAATTCTCCTCTCCAGGTATTACTGTTAGGTAGACTTGACAAAATCGTTGCAGACATTTTCCCCGTTATTTCAGTCCAACCCTCCAACTCAGGGATTGTTACAGAAAGGTGAAGAAGTGCACCCCGATTGGATTAATCGGCTCTTTCGAGTCTTCCATACTGCTGGGTATACTGCTGGGACGGTTATCACACTGTCCAACAGTAACGCCTAGAACGCAACTCAGGTGAAGAGCCGTTTATGCTATTTTTGTTCGGGTATACTGAAATACAGATTACAATATTTGTAAGCATAATAATAAGAGTTTAAAAGATGAAAGTTGAATATCAAATTTAGAATAAAAATCATATTTTGAATAATTTAAAAGTTTAAAGTTAGCAAACCAGTTACTACCTCAAATTACCAAAAAAGCACTGCATAGCTTCAATTACGTCCTAATTGAATCTGCCATTTAGTAATAAATAGCATAATTGATTCTTCATATTGTGAAGATGCAAAATGAATAAATTTCCAGCTTTTAACAAAATGTGAACTGAACAACGCCGAATGTGTGTTAGGTAACAAGAGGATAGGGCAGAGTGAAGCGTGGCCCGCTCGTGGGAAAGCGCCCACACCTGCAAGGTCGTTTCAATATTTCCCGAAGGCAAAATTCTTCAACGTTACAACATTACAACATTTTTACAGATAAAATATTCCGGTTTCACCCACTCGAAAGTAAACCGCAAGTACAACTTTGTGGATCCTGAAAGTGGGTCTCATAGCCAGCAAGTTGAGCTTATGTGGGGGTCGGCTAAATGTGGCAATAACAAGCATAGAGGCCACCACCACACATTCCACACCACCGACACTAGGTCGAAGTGGTCTACTAGGTGAAGACCTTTCGTTCCAAAAAATTTGGAAGACATGATGGTTGTGCAAGAAAAGTTCTGGTTCTTATCTGTAATTGTTAGAATTTCAAGATATTTCTTCTAAATTTAATAGTGGTAGAGTTACGGCTGATGCACACATTAATTTATTATTAATTATTTATTATTAATTACAGAAATAAAATTACAGAAAATAAATTTAATTTTTATATATAATAGAAATTTGATATTCTTCGATTCTTATTCACTAATATTATCACCATTGAATTTCGCTGTATTTTTCCTAAATAGAAGATATTCATAGCCATAATAACCTTACGATCGCTTTGAGCAACCAGTATTGTTTCCATCTTGGAGCAAGGTTAAAAACTATACACAAGGCTGACCGTTGTGCACTAGTGCTTTCAATCCCCAATTAATTCAAACCGCAAATACAAAGCATTTTAACTTCTCTTTCTCCGATTTAAGGTTTCACCATCGAAGGATGTAGGAAAATTATTATATTTAATTATTATTTTCGTCACTATTTTTATTAAGATGTACGTGGATACTGTTCTCAATATCTGAAATTTGAGCATTCATTTCTAAATGAATTTTCGTGAATTTCGAAATTCACTGGAATATCCTCCAGGATATTGAACAGCTTTCAAAGGTCTCGGTAGTGGACGAACCTTTGATTCAAACCTTAAATCAATCGACTTCTAATAACTAGGTCGGTTCTAAGGTCGGTGAAATGATCTGTCGAAAGATTTTGGAATAATATCAATATTACTGACCACAATCACTCTCTCAATCACTCGTCTGCCTACGACGTATTAAGACAAAACGAAGTCATTTATTAGTGTCATTTATTAACTGAATTTAATTGTATTTTTTTGTATTTTTAATTGTATTCTAAATGTATTTTAATACATGTATGCGTATTTAAATATTAGATTAACGACATTAATTGAGATGATAATAAATTTGCGATACGTATGGGGTCTTCGAGTGATGGAATACAATCGCTCCCAACCTTTTGTCTCGACTCGCTTATTTGATCCTAGGATACACTCGTTTCTGCTTCTCGCCATCCTCTGTAGCATTCGATAGGCATGCAGAAGTGGTAATAATGAGTACCTTCAGTAGAACCGCGTACTGATGCCGTCAGACAGGCAATCTGCACTCGAAATAATATTATTCGAAGACTCCGTCAACCCGAAAAATCATTATTTGTACCGCCCTTTTCCTTTAATAAAAGAGTACTGGGGTTGTCGGCTAGAGTTCCTGCAATTTTCAAAGCTCTTTCAAAAATATACGAGTTGCGTCGAGGGGGGAACTAGATCTTTTCTTCTCTGCGGTTGACTCGGCTCTGAAACTTTCTCCAAAGGGGGCGCTTTTCACGATGGGAGGAGGTGGTGGTCCACGGAAGCGTCTCTTTAATTGAGACGGAAATCAAAAGGGATCATGAGCCTAGGAAGAAGTGAAAGCGGTGTGTTGAGCCCGTTTCACGGACCGCTAAACTCACCTTTGCCGACACCGCCTTTCCCTCCGGACCAGCATTCTATTGAATTAAGTCCCCATTTTTTCAAATCTCTCCTTCGGAACCCATCTACAAAAGAGGTCGGAGCATTTTTGCTGACCGGACCATATTAAAATGTTCTCCGTTTTAGATTTTGTATAAGTTATAAACAGTTTTGTAATTTTGTTCGTTTGTACAAATCTAAGAACCATGTTACAGGAGTGTTATATAAGTTGGGGGACAACTGATATTACGTTGCTGGAGCGAAGAAATGTTTCGGCGGAACAAGTTGGATTTGAAGGTACCGGGCTTTTGTAATTTTTTTTTAGTTCATTCTCTCGTCTGGGTGGGATTAGTGAAAGTTTTTCTCTCATAGTGTCCGATGATATGTTCTATGTATGGAGAATGGCCGAACAACATTTCTTCCTAACGTTTGCGATACCTTTACTAGTTTCGAGCAACGTACCCTGTCTCTCCCATCTGGACCTTCACAGGGTTAGCATTCATGAGAGTTACTGTCTGTAAGCTATCCTTACGAACCTAATAAAACATCCAAAAAAATCTGTTTCAAAAGGTTTCCTGGCTGTATAGCTTCAAATATTGTCGGAATTAGTTTCACCGAGTCGGCTACACTAAAACCGGACCGGACTGTGCAAACAGAATGATCTACGAGAAAACGCCTTATTTGGCGATTATTTATAATTCTTTACTCAAGGACCCATAAAAGCACGGTCTGTTCGGTATAACTGACTGAAATCTGTAGTTCCAAGATGAGGGTTTAATAGTTAATGCGATGTGGGAGGTCATCTCCACTCGCACTCAAATTATTTTTAGGTTCGTTTTTCTCTAACGCGTATGTTACTACCTTTCAAAGCCATTGTTATAATGTGACTACAAAGTGTACATCCATATAGGACCCGAACCATGTCCGAGTCTAACGTTTATGTATTATTATTTTATCGGTATATATATATATATATATATATATATATATATATATAAAATATAACTAGAAAACCTTACTCCAATATTATACCATGATTGATAGTTGTAATGATTCTGTATTCGGCTACGTCATTCTAGCCACCTGAATTGGACGTTGGCGGATGTAAAATGGCCGTTGGTTAATGTAAAAGGCTGGGTCTTTTTTATTTTCTTTCAGACTCTCAAAAGTCTGGCCGGTGGCAATATTTTGTGATTCAACTGCAATCCACTTCAATAATGAAAGGTGGCGACCCCTCTTCATCTCTTTTTCTCGACCTAGCCTCAAAGCTTTCTCATCTTCCGACAACCTCTATACACTGAGATTATTCTATGCAATTTAAATTAAGTTCAGGGGGCCAGTGAACGGGTATTTTTATGCCTGTTTGGCCAGAATCTGAAGACAATTCCTTTTTATATAAAATACTCGTAAATATCGTCTTTTCCACGTATATTCGTTTGTTTCCCAAATCTCTATAAGACAGAATTCCAAGTTACACTCAGCTTGAATATATGGGAATTTCGGTTATCGAATGCTTTGATGTACGAGATAAGCAATGAGATACGAGGATTAGAAATTCAAATGTTATACATCGCTCTATCTTATATCTCCTCACAGATCTCCGACTTCTATGGGTTGACCTAATACAAAAAACGTTTATTTCTTTTCTTATTTAAAGGTTTTGAAAAATAAATCGATAATGTTCTTTGAAATAAGTTCATCATGCAATGCCTTACACTCGGAGGAAGTGAAAAAATTAGCTTCATAAGCAGTGGAGATAAGGCAGATTTGCAATGGAGGAAGCTCAGGGTGAATGAGATATTTTTACTTGTAATTTTAAAGGACAAAATACCTAATTCCTTAACGTTACCCTGGATCATTTTTAAAATAACGTTCTATAATAACTAATGATAATCAATAATTATTTATAACTCTGGTTGTTTAAAAGTGCTTTATATTCTTCATGACTTTTTTAGATAAAGTTCAGTACCACCGGATGACTTTAGCTATCCCAGTTCGTATTATTGCGCCCCTTTGAAAAGAAGTTTTTGCCCAGTTTTCAGCCTCTCCATTTCTTTAAGAGAAATCCCCCCCTACCCCCTCCAGATTCCCGACTTGAGTCAAACCCGGGGGGGATATTCCTACCATATCGGGGATCTTTTCATCAAACTAAAAGGTAGCCCGGCGCCGTTTAAGCTCTTACACTTTGAAAGTGATCCCTATGACGCTTATCCTAACGCCGCATAGTTAGACGTTTTCAATGAGTCTGTACTATTTATCCGGAGGACGTATATTTTTGAAATGCTTTTGAAACCACCATCATGACTAACACGTTATTAAACACCCGCTCCAGTCTCAATCTTGAAAGACCGATGCGCAGCACTGCTTCCAGAGATCTATAAGGAATTATATGTACCTTTAAAACTAGGAGGTCAAATTTAATACCGCGAGAATTTATGAATTCGTTAATTCAGTAACGCAAAGGAAAGAAATACCGGAAAATTTTCATTGGAATCTGATATCAGTAAGTACTGGGCAAGAAAACACCCAGGCCCCCTTAATTAATTCTTTTATGGAGCGGTCAGAATTGACCGATTGGCTTCCCCAAAATGCCCGACTCTCGGCCATGGTCGCGTCGATACGGTTATGTATCGGATTATGCAGTCGACCGGTGTACATTGCGGGGGAGCGTTACTCTCTCAGGGGTGTCAAATAAACCAGTGTGCAGGTCGATCGATTGTCGCCTAGAACGCCGCCTCGGGCATCGGAGCGGTTCGCCGGATTTCGGTGCTATTTGTGTTGGCGAGTAAACAGATATTGTGTGCCGGCCTAAAAGCCCTCTCCATTACCGGAGTAACTCGTACAAAAGTGGTCCCGGAGTCTGAGAAAGGGGGCAACTTCGCTGTACCTGTAACTGTCTGGAAAGTCGATTCTAGACTACTCCAAGTTAATACTCATAAGAGCTGCAGATTTGACGAATAAAAATTTAGAAATATTGTAAATTCTTCCTTACAATAATTACAATACGAGGATGCGACGAACCATTTATTTATAATATTTTAAAATAAATAACGAGCGCTTATTTAACAGGGTGATAATAATTCAAATTTTGAAGATATTTTGCCTGATATTTCTGCTCAAATTTGAACTCTTACATCATAATAAACTTCAAGCATTCACCTCCGGCAATGCGAAGCAGCCGATCTGTTTAACAAATCCAACAGGTTTGTGAAAGGAATACATTCCTTTGGAATTACAAAATTAAATGAACAGTTTTATCCTACTGAGTATTTTGAGATTTTCTAGAAGTTAATTTAACAAGAGTGATTCTTGAATGAAATTCGAAATCATCCTATACATCCTAGAAACCTGTTTGAAAATGCAAAATGCAAAATTTCAGATAAGACGCCTGGAGCGACAAAACATTTGAAAAATATGGCTCATGTCGGTCCATGACCGAAAAGTGATGGTCCTTTGTTAGGTCTCATGTTGGAACAATGAGATACCAAAAGCCTGTCCGCCCTTCATTTGAAGTTGAAACCGAAGGGGATCAACTAAGTGATTGATGCTGTACCCGATACCGTGACACATATGGATCCTATTTCGCACCCACTAGACATTTTTCTCTAGCTAAGATGGGGCTGAATATCTCCATTGTGTGTCCATCGTGTTTGATCGGACGATCGCAGTATTCTCCGCAGCCTCGTGAAAGACTGCGTTCGGTTATGCGGATCGGTCAGTTCCTTGGGTTACATGGCTCAGATATGAGACTACCGGGCTACGGGGCACTTTGGTGACAATGACTCCCTCTACAGAGTCGATAAAATAAAATGGAAGATGATGGTCGTACTCTAGACGGAAATGAACACCCGCATTGCGGCTAGCCGAATACGCTGGCTTCCAGGCTTCATGATATGTGATGTTGTAATACTGTCGTAAAAATAAAAGTCATTGTTATTATTTCAAGTCGTTAGGTTCTCTCTAAACGAGTTTCTTATACAGGTTACACGCTGGCTGAGCCAATAAACTAGGGATGGCTTGATCGATTTCACATGCCCTGTTCGAGAAAAATATACTAAGTACACCGTAAAGTCCTCCATAACATGTATATATGTAATATTAGCCATTACCAAACAGGCATTAAATATAATACGCTTACTCAGTCCTAGGCATTTTTAAGACCCGATACAGCCATGTTTTGCACGGTGTGTTATTACAAACGTAGATAGATTAGATACCTGAAGGTTACTGGGCTGCTGTGATATCGTCATAATGAATATCTGAGGAAACGAACTTCCATATTTTCTCATGAGCTAATTCAAGTGATTATTATTTATCTCATAAATGTAACTGCATTATATATATAAACACAAGGAGATAAATCGGAATAAAATAGATAAACTTATAAACTAAAACATTCAAATTTTCCAAAACATTTCAACTGTTTTCAACTGTTTAAAGTTCTTCCTACTTGAAATTCCTCGAATGAAGGATTGAATTCGTTTAACGCCAATAAGTACATTGTTCAATTGCTGAGCATTTATTTTTTTGAGATAGCGATCTTAATTTAAGGATAAGAGGGGGTTTAAGAGGTAGTTAATGGTTTAAGGGGTTCACATTTTTACATTTTTTTATTAAAATTCAATGATTCCCATCATCGATAACTAGAATACACTGTGCTAAGTATCAATACTGTAATGTAATATATTGGAACTTGTGGAAAGAAAAAATGTACGTGGAAAGAAAATTACAACTGTGTAACACATTGTAAATTGTTTGGCATCCGTAAAAATGAATCTACAGCCTATAAATTGTTTTATTAAAATACTTTTTCATTCTTCTTTCGAGCTTGGAGCCGCATTATAGTTCAGTATTTATACGTTCTGTTGTGTTTTAAAGCCAGTAAAACCACTGGCGAACACATTGGCGGTGTTAAGCTTATAGGAAAGAAACCTACTAACTGGCAACATTTGACTACCTGAAGATAACCCTGTTAATACGATAAATTCGTCTAAATTTATGAATAATAATTCCTGTAATAATACCAACATTATTAACTGATTTGTTTTATAATTAGACCTGGTAATTTGAAAAAATATCACCCACATCGTTACTGTTGTGTATACTATTGGTACATTACCTATATTACGTATAACATTTATTTTATAACTGACCTACAACATAAATTTGAGGGTATTTGGAATACATTAGCAAATCATTTTATGCAGGACTGCACGACTCCATTGCTTAAAAATATGTAATTTTCTTGAGAGTCCTTAGTAGAATGTTTACTTTCACCGTTGTGTGACCTGGAACCATGGCAAGAGTTATACTTATCATTGAACTAAAACTCACTTCTCATAAAACTACCTTTTGCTTAGGAGTAATTCGACCTCCCCGCCTTTCTTTCCAATATTTTCAAAATTATTTTTTTTACTATTTTGAAGGGTTGCATAAGAGCAGTGTTTTTGTTCTCAATTTTCGAAGGAGCACACCTGTTCACACCTATTGTTTTCTTAAGAGCACTTACTCTAAACTGACGCCGCTCTAAGGAGATAGTTGCCCTTTGGGGATTAAGCAGCTCGTTCCAGTTTCTGACTTAGGAATTCACATATCAAAATATTTCCTATATTGTCTTATATTTTTTCTTGAAGAGGATAAACAGGACATAGTGAATAATTAGTTTTGTATTGATGTAATTCCTGCAAGAAAATTGACTTGTCCAAAGTCACCTTCCTAACGAAAAGACAATTCACTCCGGGAGCTCTAAAATCACCATAATGGAAGGATATAATGTTACCTAAGAAAAGTAAAATTGTTTTCAATAATGCACTTATACTAACTAGCGTTGATGGCACTACTTTAAATATAATATAATAAAAACGTGATATTCAGAAAAGACGAGAAGCACCTTGTGCTTTATTGCTTGCTAAAGATTCGTTCGACAAATTATTTTGAAAAATATATAAACACTTTCAATATTGTCCGACAAATGAATTCATTTAAATTATTTTAAATAAGTAACTTGTTTTTTTTACTGATGAAAAATATTGTATCCTCTTAGAGTGCGTTTGCCGCCTTTAGCGAAATAGTACAGGAATTGTCTATAACTCTACAGGAAAGCGGCAGTATAATTAATTAAACACTAATGTCACGTCCCGTTCATCGACAAAATCCCATAGGCAAAGATAGGTGTGGCGAACGAAAATGGAAGATCGTTCTGTTCGAGGCATCTGAGGAAATTCGGTCTAACTCAATTAGAGGAGAAGGAAGTCGCCATGGAGAAAGAAGGCTAATTATATGAAGGGAGAAGACTCGCAACACTGAACCTTCTCGTCGTAATTCGACTCAACCCAGTTGTTTCCCCGTGGTCATTAACCCAACATTTCTACCTACTCCTATTGTTCATACTGTCCGAGGCCTCTCCTATTGCCAGCCGGTTATCTCTTTTACAACAAAAAAGTGGAAACTTGAAAAACGGAGTATTGCTCCTTTCATACGATTCTACTTCTTTTCTACAATCCAGAGCCAAATTCGTTTGTTTATTTTAATTCTACTTAGAAAATTACTTTTAAAAAGAAACCTCTTCATAAGAGAGCATCGACATATGGGTTCCCTCTTACTCAATTTATACTATAAGAAATTTTAATGCTCACATACCAGATAATAGGTATGTAAGTTCAAGGCAAGTTATGACCGAGATAAGACAAGGGTGGATGTATTAATAAATGTAGGCGTTCGACACGTCACATTTTGAATGTAAACTTCTATGAATTAAAAAACTGTTACTGATAAAATATTTTTACTCTATTTATTTTCTAAAGAATAAAATTAGCTGCCCATAAAGTAAATTAATTGTTACTAATCTCCTAATTGACAGCTGTTTCATACCCTTTACAACCTTTAGAAAACTAATAATCTCGAAAATAATAATAAATTTATAACAAATTTGCATTTTTATAAATTTCGAAAAAAAATAGGAAAGAATGTTAACAGGATTCGAGGAGTAATAAAAAACCCAACTACTTATGAAATGGGTATAAAAACAGTACTGTGATATTTACAGTACTGTGATATTTTTCTTTACATTTAATTTACTCCAATAGTTTCTATTTAAACGAATAATGTTCCCAGTAGGGCAGTGTGACTGCCGACCGATAAATCGTTTCCATATAAGGATAACACAAGTTGTCAGTCCGCCTATCGGTATCGTACAGAAAAATCGCTACAAAGGTCGGCGGAAATTATCGACCCAGTTTTTTAATTATGTTTTTCTACTTCGCACGAAAGGAAGATTTCAAATGAATTTGTTTTTATCTAGATCTATTGTTGGTGACAGAGCAAATGGTTGGTCCCCCCCTCACGGGCGCGATATGGCTATATTCTATGTTTTGTAGGCCCATCAATTATCCATATTAATATGTGTAACAGTGACCCTTTTTAGTACTATTTCCCCAGGCTAACTCGGAGAAATCAAATAATTTAGGTTCCCCTTCCCAACCAACTCGGGTAGGTTACTCAAGTTAACCTGCCTAATACCGGAAACGAGCATTTACTTTATCCTGAGCATAACACTATGGATTTGAAACCAAATCTGGCACAAACGCGTTGCGTACGACCAAGAAAGCGGATTGAAATATCTGCTACGACAATAATGTACTTAGATCAATAGAAAGAAAGAGTTGCGCATGAGTGGGGTGACGTCACGGTAGGGCAGTGGATGAAACGTTGTTTAACTAGAGTTAAACCGGTTTCGGTGTGTAAGAAAAAGGACCGTCGGAGAGAATTTCGGGGAGGAGGAAAGGTACCTTAGCAAGTGTCCGCGGGCTCCAAAATAAATTTAAACTTAAGGGATTTTAAGTTGACAGACGGTCAGCTGTTTGTAAAACAGGGAGCGCTGCCGTCGCTTTGGTAGACATATTGGTCGCTTTGTCGGGCATTGGCAACACTTCGCAAACTTCTCTCGTTTTTCAGTATTTCCCGTCTAAATTAGAACCGTATTAATGCCCACCGACGCGGACTACTCGCCTTTTGTACATATTGAATGAATGTAGTGTTGTAAAAACCTCCGAGCCCGACCAGAACGCGAAATGGCCGCAGAAGACAGCATCAGAGTTGTCTGCCGATTCAGGCCTTTAAACGACTCTGAAGAAAAGGCTGGAAGCAAGTTCATCGTCAGGTTTCCCGCTGGAGCAGACGAAAATTGCATTTCGATCGGAGTAAGTAGAATTTATAGTATTGAATTTCGTGGAGTACTACACGTTATAGACCGTTCCGAGTTTGCAAACAGTCAAAATTATTTGCTAATTATAGTAGGATTTTCCCATACCTCCTACTTTAAATGAACGTAATCTGTTTGCTACCGATGAATCCTCATCCCATAGTGTTCGTTTTAATCGGAAAAGTTACGAACGTTCCATTTTTACCGACCTTGGATAATGAAGTCTACCAGATTTTGTAGGACCTTCTTTTTTAACGTTACATAGATTTGTATTGTAGTTTCTTGTAGGTATTATTTAATAATTTGTTGATTGTCTGAAATTTAATAAATTGAATGCCTTTTTCGAGGTAATATTTTATCTTAAATCTCAAGTTATATTGGGTTAATGTAGGAGAAATGACCTCTCTGATTCATCATCTTCCCCTGCCTTTACTGCCCTTACCTTTACAAGTCTTTACATTGAATAAAATATCATATTTAGCTTGAAACTCACCACCTTGGATTTTTTAAAATTTAGGTTAGCCTACATTTTTTACATTTCATAAGGTTATGAAATTTTCTGAAGTTCCTAATGTTGGTGTCTTATACAAATGCTTCAAGAAATCTTGTAATATTTTTTTTATAAGAGAGTCATATATATTATTGTGGTTACTAAGTAATCACATTTTACAGTTATAAAATTTTAAGAGAAACTATTGACATTACATTAATAACTGAATGTACCAGATGGCACATACAAAATATCAGTTTATTGAGGAATCATTAACTTTCCTGAAATATATAAGAACATCAATCATTGTTATGAATATTACAAATGTTTAAAATCTTTACATGTACCATAATAAATCTTTATTAATACCATAGTATTTTGCTTTCAGACTTTTGAAATCTACTACAATAAATGGTTTCACATTTAAAATAAACAAATAAAAGTTTTTCGTTACTAAATCATTTAAAATTGATTTTTAACATGAAGAAATCAGAAAATTCTAATAAATGTTGAGTCATCGTTCTGTAAAATTAGTTTTATATAGTGCCTAATATAAATAATTTTAATGGTGTTTATTCTGCTATGAACTGAAATCTTGAATGTTCAATCTTACAGGGGAAAGTTTATCTTTTTGACAAAGTTTTTAAGCCGAATGCCTCCCAGGAAAAAGTATATAATGAAGCTGCAAAGTCAATTGTTTCTGGTAAGACTTTATTATTATTACCACATTTATTTGCTGTTTTAATTAGTTAGTATTATTTCTCAGTAAATATAGTTTCTCAGTAAATTTATGATTATTTTTTCAATGCATGTAATTGTTTGGATCATTGCACAACTATATTTAAAAATGTGAGCACAATATGTGTGAGGTAGCATATTTGTGTTATTTGAAAACTTTTATTCCAGTAAAAATACTATATAACTATTTCATTTGTCTGTTCCTTCAACTATTATTGAATTAGTTAAGTATATAAATATAATTTCATTTAATTTGAAATTGTCTTCAAATGAGTGCACTAGAATGTAACAATGATGAAGATATTTCCTGACAAAAGAGTAATACTTTCTGTAAATTTTGATCAATAGGTTTTCCATTTTGTATTTTAATTATTTCAAGGTTTTATTCTATTCAGTGAACACTTATCATTACTATTATTTTTGTGGACTCTAAATAAATATATTTATATTAATTAAAATAAACATTGTGTCATTGAAATTATGGTTTAGCATTACTATAGAATATTAATATATAAAATGAAGTATTCAGAAATTTATAATATCACATGACTGTATGTCATTGATTTTAAATTAATTTTAAACTTACATGTTAAGCCACCATGATGCATTAATTATTTTTGATCTATTATAGTTTTTGTAACAATTTCAATATAACTACTTAATGACATTTGTAACTGAGGACATTTAGAAGTTGAAATCAGTCTAGCCTAAAACACACGAGGGTGAATGTAAGATTACAAGATTTGACATTTATGAATTATATACCGAATGCTTATTATACTCATAAATACATAATATAATGAAAAGTAATTATTCTTGATTTTTTATTCTTTTATATTTCCGTAAATGTCCTAAGTATTACTATCCTAAAAGTGCACCTTAGATGTTGCTCTATTTTATTATATCTTTGTTAATTGATTACATTTTTTTTTATTACATTATTATTTATTGATTTTTTATACTGATGATTATTATACTAATTTTGATTACATTATTTTTTTTTTATTACATTTTTTTCCCATGTTATCTGTCATAATTTATAAATGGTAATGAACTAATTGTCTTATTTAACAATTTCTTATTTCAGATGTCCTTTGTGGATACAATGGAACAATTTTTGCATACGGTCAGACATCATCAGGAAAAACTCACACAATGGAAGGTGTTATTGGTGACGATAACAAACAAGGCATCATTCCAAGAATTGTTAATGATATATTTAACCATATTTATGCAATGGAAGAAAACCTCGAATTCCATATTAAGGTGTCATATTTTGAAATATATATGGACAAAATCAGGGACTTATTGGATGGTAAGCTGTTTAATTGATGTATTACATTTGTTTTGTTGAATAATTCTGTTTTAACCTAATTTCATGTTCTTTGCCTCAATAGTCATATTCTATTGATTTGCCACTGCATGCTCTTTTGACCTGCTGCTAGGCTCATTAAATTTTATCTGTATGCATTTTCATTATTTTGTATTATTTTTGTTATGTATTTTATCACTAACTGGAGGTTCAGAGATGTATATTGGTACTTAATGCTTTGAAATTGTAATGTTTGGTCATTGATTCTAATTCTTAAAAATCATTGAATGTATATAAACAATTCTTAAGGAACATT
Organism: Lethocerus indicus; assembly: GCA_019843655.1. Lineage (NCBI taxonomy): Eukaryota > Metazoa > Arthropoda > Insecta > Hemiptera > Belostomatidae > Lethocerus > Lethocerus indicus. The sequence goes on from JACDQD010000004.1 coordinate 10,342,327, forward strand.
TACCAAATTTAATGTTCACTGTCAATTTCCTATGTCAAATATACATTGAAGTTAAAGCTAAACATTTAATTCATATTAATTTCATATACTATGGCAGTTTGTGAGAATATACTAATTATTATGCAATATCAGATATAATTTTATATACTTTTCTTGTTTGACAAGTGCAATAACATTTTTATGCTATTAAAGAGAACAGTTAGATTGTAGTTGAATTTTTTGTTAGGTTTCTCTTTGTTATGCAATAATTTGTCTTAATCATAAACATGTTACTAGAGTTCTTAATCCATTATGTATGATTTTGTGCTTTGCCTCAGTAGTCATATGGTATTGATTTACTTGCTGCTGCATGCTCTTTTGACCTGGTACTAGGCTCATTATATTTTATTTATGTATTTTCTTTATTTTTTATTATTTTTATCTATTTTATCCCTAACTTGAGATTCAGAGATCCTTAAAAGTCATTGAATAAATATAAAATAGAACAAATTCATATGTAGTAATATTTACCAACTACAATATTCAATGTCAATTTCATTGTCAAACAACACATTGATGTTAAATCTAAATGTTATATGATAATTCTTCTTAATTTGATGTAATATATAACAGTTTATGATAATATACTAATTTTTTTACAATATAGGGTTTTATTTCACTTAACTTTCTTGTTGGACAAGTGTAATAAGGTATATTTGTTGTGCTATTAAGGAGAGCAGTTAAACTGATCTTTGAAATTTTTGTTAGGTTTCTCTTTGTTATGCAATAATTTGTCTTAATCAGAAACCTATGACTAGAATTCTTATGAATACAGTTCTTAATCCATTAGGTATGATTTTGTGTTCTTTGCCTCGATAGTCAACCTGTATTGATTTCCTTGCTGCTGCATGCTCTTTTGACCCACTGCTAGGCTCACTATATTTTATGTGTATGCATTGTCTTTATTTTTTATTTTTTGTTATGTATTTTATCACTAACCAAAGGTTCAGAGTTGTAGATTTGTAAATAATGCTTTTAAATTGTAATGGTTGGTCATTCAGTTTGTGACAATATACTAATTATTATCTGATATAAGATTTCATTTGTTATATTTTATTGTGTGACAATTGTAATACTGCATTTCTTATGCTATTAAGGAAAACAGTAAAACTGATTTTAATAGAATATTTTTGTTAGGTAATTTTGAAAATGAATATTGGAATTTATTATAGCATGAGGTATATTCCAATAAATATGTTTAATAACTGTTATTAATAATATTAATGTTTAATGTTAAGAAATAACAAAAGCTGATCATTTCAATTTCAATAACACTGAATTATTGTTAATAGTTTTGATGCTCTTCAAATGTGGCCATATTAAATATTTCTATTAGTTATTTTCTAATGTTTATGTTAATCATTAGTTAATTATAAGAACTAAGACTGAGAATTAAGAGTTTAATTTAAATATTACTGAATCCATTGTCAGAATCCATAATTTATTTATGGATAAATTATCCATAATAATTTACATTTTTATATAAATTAATTAAAGATAGTATAATATCCATTTTGTGATTCTTTTTTAGTTTCCAAGGTGAACCTAAGTGTGCATGAGGATAAAAACAGGGTCCCATTTGTTAAGGGGGCTACAGAAAGGTTTGTGTCAAGCCCGGATGAAGTTTTTGAAGTAATTGAGGAAGGAAAAGCAAACAGGCATATAGCAGTAACAAGTAAGGCATAGCAAATTTTTAGATGTACTGTATTTATATGCATGTACCTAGCACATTTTATATATCGTTTGAGAAGAGTTACTTACTTTTAGATAGTGTTCAGTAGGAGCTATGACATATTTGGTTTCAAGTTTTATATCACATAATGGCCTATTATTTAGCCTTTAGACAAAAAGTTTTCCTTACTGATTATTTTATTTATGACATTTTATATTAAAGTAAAATCAGATTTCCATATATATATATATATATATATATATATATATATATATTTGACAACTATGATTTTCAGATATGAATGAACACAGTTCGAGGAGTCACAGTGTGTTCCTCATAAATGTTAAACAAGAGAATCTGGAGAATGAGAAAAAGCTCTCAGGAAAGCTGTATCTTGTTGATTTGGCTGGTAGCGAAAAGGTAGTTCTATTATGAACTTTTTAAAATGATTAAGTATTATTACTGCCAGTATAAAATCACTTATTTAGTTTAATCATAACTTAGTTTCTAATTTGCTGGTAGAAGTAGCAAGAACAAGTTATGTATTTGAGCCTGTATTCCTATATTGTCTGTATTCTTTAGGTGAGCAAAACTGGTGCTGAAGGAACTGTACTAGATGAAGCTAAAAATATTAATAAGTCTCTCTCAGCTCTGGGTAATGTAATCTCTGCACTGGCAGATGGTAACAAGACTCATATTCCATACAGAGATTCAAAACTTACTCGAATCCTTCAAGAATCATTGGGAGGAAATGCTAGGACAACAATTATCATTTGTTGTTCACCTGCCTCTTTTAATGAATCAGAAACAAAAAGTACACTCGATTTTGGACGAAGGTAAATAACTCTTATATTAGGTTTTATGTGCCTTTGAATTTTTTAAGTATAAATATAAAATTTTACAAAATTTATTCATGTATATATTTTATTTAGCCATGAAATTTATCTTTATGTAGATGATCACATATGTGTATGCTTAGAAAATCAACTTTCTGAATGATATTCTCGTGTAAACATTTGGATATATTACTTGATGATTATATTATGTAGATCATAAGTTTTTCAGAAATCATTATTCTTCAAGCAAACTATCTCAGTGATTATAAATTCTAAAATATATTAACAGTAAAATACCTTTATTATTGCATAAAGTTTATTTAATAACTTGAATTAATTTAGGAATTATATTCAGTTATTTTTTGCTTTAAGTGCAGCCAGCAAATAAGGCTATATTTGCATTTGTGATCGCAGGGGCGACTTACAATCACCCTAATCCCTACTTAACAACTAGCTGACAGGTTAACATCCATGGTAAATGTCGAGCTAGGAATCATTCACTCGGGTGGATTCGAACCACCAACCTGTGGCCTTACAATCGCAATGCCCGAGGCCCTATATTCAAATCAATCTCTTTATTTTTATTTATTACAGGTGTCTGAAGGAAGGAGCTAAGCAAAAAATAAATAAATAAATAAATACATAAATTAAATAAATATATAAATAAAATAATTATATAAATAAATAAATAATATAAATTAATAAATAAAATAAAAATGAAAAAGGGTGAAAGCTAGTGGTTGATCCTACATTATTGTCTACTCACTGTTAATGCTTTTATTAGTGATTTTATTTAATGTTTTCTAATTCAGGGCTAAAACAATTAAGAATGTTGTACAAGTTAATGAGGAATTGACAGCAGAAGAATGGAAGCGCAGGTATGAGAAGGAGAAGGAAAAAGTGGGCAGATTGAAAGGAAAACTAGAAAAGCTTGAACTTGAATTGGGAAGGTAGATTTTGTATTTAATCTAATTATGAGTTGTACATAGAATGTGTATATAACTTGAAACTAATATGTAACTATAATTATTTTAAATAGGTGGCGAGGAGGTGAAACTGTGAATCTAGAAGAACAAGTGAATCTTCAAGAACCAGTTGAAGCTTCAACACCAATTGCTCCTGTACAAGAGCCACCTAAAGGTCAGTTTGATAATTAATTTCTTATTACCAATTATTATGTCATAACTATAATTTTATTAGGGAAATATGATAGCGTGGTTAATAAGTTAAATCATAAATTTGTATGAATATTCCTTGTATGACCAAGATGTATGATATTAATATTACTTTCAGTTCTATTTAAATTAAAAAAAGATTTGTGTAAATTCTTGGATTAATTTGTCTCTAATAATTGATGGAAATAAATAAATAAATTTTGTTTTATTTTTTTTAACATATAAAGTAGAAGGACTTCCTCAGCCTGCAACACCTGGGGCAGGTATAATGATTGGCTCATTAAGCAATGAAGAGAGACAAAAATTGGAAGAAGAAAGAGAAAAGCTGTATCAGCAATTGGATGAAAAAGACGAAGAAATAAACCAGCAATCACAATATGTCGAAAAGCTTAAGGAACAGATGTTAGAACAAGAAGAGGTATATTGAATCTTCAATATTTTCTATTGAAATTATAATTATAATCTGAATGTAATTAACCTTATTTCATATTATAGTTGATTGCATCTACACGAAGGGATTATGAACTTTTGCAACAAGAAATGAACAGGATTACCCAGGAGAATGAATCTGCTAAAGAGGAGGTTAAAGAAGTTTTGCAGGCTCTTGAAGAACTTGCAGTTAATTATGATCAGAAGAGCCAAGAAGCAGACACAAAAAGCAAGGAGAATGAAAATCTTGCTGAAGAACTAATGAATAAGCAGGTTAGATCTACATTAATCAGTTTATTTATGATTAGGTATGTTATTGGAATATTTCTTAAAAAATGAATTAAGATTTGCATCTCAGGATTGTTAAAATAGTTCTGAGTTTAAATGTGACAATAACATTTTTATTTTCTTTCTTCATCATTTTTTACAAATGAACAGATTAAATGATCACTATTTTTAACAATTAATAAACGTTGCAGTCTGCACTCAACAGTACTTCTTCTGAACTTCAGCAACTTAAGGATATGTCAACACACCAGAGGAAAAGAATTACTGAAATGCTTACTAACTTGCTAAAAGACCTGTCTGAAATTGGAATAGCTATTGGTGGGGAGGGAGAAATAAAGGTAAGAAGATAAAATATTAGAGACTATCAAAAATATTTAATAACCTGTGGTGGAAATATTACCTTAACCCTGAACGTGGTTATAAAAAAATCCTATTTATGTCAGAAAAGTTGCTATAATATTTTAATATGAAGGGCAAAACATTCTTAACCATCCAGTTTATTCAAGGTGCCTGCTGATAGCAATGGAAAGCTAGAAGAAGAGTTTACTGTTGCTAGATTGTATATATCAAAAATGAAATCAGAAGTGAAGAATTTGGTCCAACGTTGTCAAGGTCTGGAGTCATATCAGACTGATTCAAATAAGAAGGTACCCATATCTTTTTTAATGTCATACTAAATATTAAATTTGTATTTTATATTAATGAAGTTGCAATTTTATTACTGTTGTATTTTATTTATTATATTAATTGTGCATATAATAGATAAGCGAATATGAAAAGGATTTGGCAGAGTGCCGCCTCCTTGTTTCTCAACATGAGGCTAGGATGAAATCTTTGCAAGAATCAATGAGAGAAACAGAGAACAAGAAACGTACTCTTGAGGAAGAGCTTGATGCACTTAGGGAGGAATGTGCTAAAATGAAGGCTGCAGGTATTTTAGTTTTTAAATTGTAGAAATAAATAATAAAGCCCTTCATATACTCTGAACAAATATTTTAAGCATATAATAAGCCCATGGTAACTTAATTATTTGGCACTATAAAACCAATGGAGGGTGGGGGGAGAAAAAAATTATGTTCTGCATTTCTGCACCCAGAAATTGAAAATTCTAAATTTATAAACTTCTAAGATTTATTTATATTCATTGAAAACAAAGATTTTGATTTTTTTGTTGATATACTACAACTAAAAAATGACTGTTATGTGCTGGTATGTTAATTTACAGGATTGTATTCTGTTCATTTAATAAGGAAGTGAACTCAATATAATTTTTATTTTGATGATTTTTATTGGTTCTGTATGGTGGTAGAGGTCTAGAACATTCTTATTTTTTGTATTGAAAAAAGTATTAGATTGATATCTTTTCCTTGTATTATGGCAAGTCTAAGTATTATAAAAAATATTTGTTAGGTTAGAATATTTCATTAATATTTCTGTATCCATTTATAAAGTGAGAGCTACATTTGCACACAGATCAATTAAAATTGTTCTGGAAGCAAGAAGTATCTCATCTGTTGTGTAGTTGTCAAAGGTCATCATCTTGCCTATACATATAAGATCTTGTGCTCTTGTACATAAAGTACAAGTAATTTGTATTTGCTACCATGTCTCCCATTTTTAATGTCTATATTCTAGTTTTGTCAAACCTTTAACTAATTCAAAATACCTAATTAAATGACTAATTAATTTCATCATTTTAAAAAATTTGGTTTTGGTGATGGCCTATGAAGAATGATATAATGTTGTTTTGTCAAAATTACAGACACAGTCAGTTTAAAATAATTTTAAATCATGTAGAAGAGCATTTAAGTGATTTAGGTTGGTCTTATAAAGTATGCTCTACTTTGTTTCAGAACAAATGCATGCAGCTTCTTCAAGGGAAAAAGCAGAAGAAAAAGAAAAAGCAAACACTATGAGGGTTGCTCTAGAACAACAGATGGACCAATTGAGGGATGCTCACCAGAAACAAGTGGCACAACTTAGAGATGAAATTTCAGAGAAACAGTCACTCATTAATCAAGTCAAGGAGTATGCATGCATTTTATATTCTATTAAGATTTTTTTTATGAATACATTGTTTTCATAAAACTTTATGAATATGAGTAGTAATGTGCCTTATTGATTCAAAGAAAAATTAATTTTATACATGAAATTTTATACCTAAAGAATGAATCAATATTTTTTATATTAGATTTATAATTTGTTTTGACATCCATCTGACCTCATAATTATATCCTCTACTTCTCTTCAATGTAATATTTCAAACAATTGATCCCTTATCATCTGTGATAAATTTTAAATGACAATTTTTTATTTTTAGTGAGAATCAGAAATATACACTTACACATCGCCAGTTACAACAGGATTACGAAAAGCTTAAACAAGAAGAGATGGAAAAGAGTCAAAAACTACAGGAGCTTATGTGAGTACATTTTGTATTATTTATAATGAATTAATGATCTAGCTTGGAATACCTATTTGTGGTCTGCGAGGGGTTGGAATACTACTGTAGATTTTGGCAAATTGGATGCTTACTAAATCATCCTGTGCAGTGAAAACGGGATGCCCCATAAGCATTCAACTAAAAAGCACAACTAACACTACTACTGAAGATGGCGAGCAGCCATAAACGGTATAGCAAAAGACCAAACCAATGAGAGGAGACAGAAGAACACAAAATCTATGGAATTAATGATCTATCCACTCGTGTACACACATTTATTTTATTGTTATAATTAATAATTTGCTATTTTTAATAAAGGCTTACAGTTGAGAGACGAGAACAAGCCAGGAAAGACCTTAAAGGACTAGAAGACACAGTTGCAAAGGAACTTCAGACTCTTCATAATCTTCGCAAGCTGTTTGTTCAGGACTTGCAAGCACGAATCAAGAAGGTAGAATTTATTTATTAATTAAATTGACCTAAGTGACTGAATATTGTCTAAATTATTAAGTATTTTGTATCACTTAGAGGAAAAATGTCAGATCACCAACAACATTATGAGTCCCATTTAACATTATGTCGCTTTAATAAAATGTTAACATGTAAAAATGCTAAGCATAACCATCTACTTCAAGCAATTAATGCCTGTCTCATATTTGTTAATTTTTTTGATAATTTAACCAAAGTTGCTTTGTTGAAGTATTAAACAAAGGATATGGCTCTGATTAAATTCTTTATTTATTAAACATTTATATTATATGATAAGAAATATAGAAATTTTTTTAAAATGTTATGTATTTACTTTATCATCTGTGGTATTATTAAATCATAACCCCTGTTATGTTATAGTCTGTGAATTCTGAGGATGATGAAGATGGTGGATCCATTGCCCAGAAACAAAAGATCTCCTTCTTGGAAAATAATCTTGACCAGTTGACTAAGGTGCACAAACAGTTAGTTAGGGACAATGCTGATCTCAGATGTGAACTTCCAAAACTCGAGAAGAGGTTGAGGGCTACAATGGAAAGAGTTAAAGTAATTACAGATAATATCATACATCATGAATTAAATAAATATTCCTCACTTTTGGTTTAATTTATTGAATGGATCAATCTAAAAACTTAATACATTAAGTTACATGTTGTTTACCACATAATGTTTATATTTCTTATTATAATACATCAGAATAAATGCTAATCTTATATACACCATTCCCCTGTCCTTTATTGGTGTCTGTTATATAGAAAAAATATTGTAATAAAGATGAGACATGTAACCAATGGAAAGGTTCTCATTCAATGCCTAGGCCAGTGACATACAGATGCAAACAAACACAGAATGATTGTTCAAAGGATTCATTGTTTTCAGCTTAATTGAATCAAAATAATGTTATTAAATTGTATTAATGGCTAATGTTTAATTTTTACTGCAATTAACATTTATTATTAATGGTTTTACTTCTGTAAAGGCCCTGGAGACTGCTCTTAAAGAAGCTAAGGAAGGAGCAATGAGGGATAGGAAGAGGTACCAGTATGAGGTTGACAGAATAAAAGAAGCTGTTAGACAGAAGAATCTTGCCAGGAGGGGCCCTAGTGCTCAGATTGGTAGGTTACTTTTGTATTACAAATGTTTTTAAAAAATGAATGTGAAATTTTATATCTGTTTTTATTATGTATGCAACTTTTTTATTTTATGCATAAATATAATTTGAAACTTACTCTCTGAAGCACAATTGACAAGTACAATTGAAGCACAATGACAGACTTTAATTATGGATATTTCTTAACTTGTAATTGTTGATGGCAATTTATATTTCTTATGAAATGAATTAAATGGAGGTATTTATTGTAATTTAAACTACTATGTTGCAGCTAAACCAATCAGGGCTGGTCAGCATCATGCTATGGGTGTTGGTGTTGGACTTGGAATGAAGATACCACCACCTATCATCACTGGCCCAGCTAATCGCAATATAGCAGATGATGAAATGCGCAAACGCAAAGTCATCAGTCAGTATACACACTCATACCCAGTACTTGTTTGTCTGCCTTAAAAAAGTCCTAAAAACAGCTTCCTTCCCCACTAATTCTCTGTTACTCTTCTCTAATTTGTTATAGTTGTGGACTACTGCTAACCTTGAAAACCCTTAACTGAAGTATACATTTCATGTAAGTCTGGGTGAACGCAAAATACATAAATTATGTATAATTGCACTTAAATTTAGTGGCGCTAAAATTTGTGTTTCAAACTAGTGGTCGCATTCTACACCTGAACTATTAAGTGCATGTGAAATTAGCTTGCAGTGTCTGCATATAGTCAGTTGCCCCTGGGATTTCCTTCTACAATTTCTGGGGCTGGATGAATGTCATTTGATAATCTCGTTTTGTGGGAGCAGTAATGGTTTGTAAACAACGTTTTTGGAGTGTGATATTGCCATTGATATAATAGTGCAGTTTATAACTGTTAAAGCAAGTAGTATTGATATAAATGCCTCGTCATTGTTATGTGTGAAAATGTGTACTGTAGCCTCCACCACTTGTCATTGGACTATTTAATGACTACTTACGTTTAAGCATTTATTTGCTGAATGTTATACTAGGTAGGACACTTGACACTTCCTTTGCACTTGGTTTATTTTTATATATTATGAACTGCCTAGTGGTTTATAATGTCAAATGATAGATATTTATTTCACTGATGAGAAATTTAAACTATCATTACAGAAGTGGGCTGAATATGTCAGAAACAGATCATAAGAGAATTGAAATTGATTAAAGAGTAGTTTGATATTATATTCCTTTGATTCATTATTTAGGTAGATAATTGTTAATATGAAATTATTAGTTACTACTATTATAATTAGTAAGGCACTTGGTTATAATGTGTTGCAACTAGTGCAAAATTGACATAAAATCCTTAATTTTCTTATTTCCGTTACTGCTCCATATTCTGACTTATGGTCAAACTGAGCTTTAGTATCAGCACAATAGCAGCACAAATGTTAAAATTGAAATAATTTTGCTTCTTCACTAAAAAGGATACAATCAACAAATTTGCTAAACTTGGATGCTTCAGAAGGTCACATCATATCCTGTATTTTAAACCAAAAATGTCCAGTATTATAATTGTTGATTATTCAGGTGTGTATCCTAGGTTAATTTTCCTAGGAATTAATGAACCACTTCACCATATGTGATGTGTTCCGGTTAATTAAACTGTTTCTGGGGGGGGGGGTCATTATTTTTGTAAACCTTTCAGTTTTTTGGAAATCTCTTTATTAATCTAATTAATTCCATGTTGAAAATGCCCCCTCTAAGTTATAGTTGATTTATTTTATTGATATATTTAATGTAAAGTGGTATGTAAAATGATTATACTTACATATCTGTGGAACAAACATTATTTACTTTTTACTAATGGTAACTATAACTGCATTTTTTAAGGCATACTGAGTGGTGGTTTTCTTTTCTTCTTTTTAATATATATTTATGAACCTTTTCACTGCTGGAAATTCCCTCCCCCCTCCACCTCAATTCCATATTATTCTTAAGGATATTGTTATCTCTATGCTTGTGTATTTCTTATTGCTTTGCAATGTTGGCTTGAGTTTTTAAATTCATAAATTACAGTTATTAAAAAAGTGGGTAGTTTCATTAACAAGATAGTTTATATTATTGTAACAGTGAATGAAAATCACAAACATGCATGAAAAATAACAGAATTATTCCTGAAGAATTAAGTATGAGTTATTGATTATTCTTGTTAAATTAGACCGTGACATATATTTGATTCTGGCCACCTCTTTTAAATTATCTCAGGCACTTTTGAATGATGGTCTTATGAATGAAACTTTTGTATCTGTAAGCTCTTTTAGCATTAGACTTGCATTTGGCCTGAATGTTATAATACTTCTTATTGAATCTTTTCTATTGCCCTTAAATTCTGTTTTTATACACATTCACGGAAACGTATGGCTTAATAAACTGAGTAGTGTTTTTGGCAATATATGTGGCTTTCCCTATAACTTAACTTCTATTTGTAATATTTATTTTTGTCAATCATATGATGCCCAGTATAACTTCTGTCCCCTTCATTTTAATATAATACAAACATTTATTCATTTATTAAATTTTATTCACCTTGCACCCTCCTGAAAAATGTAAAATTTGTATTTGAGCAGTGAAGAGGTCCAGTGTCCTACCATTTATATATATATATATATATATATATATATATATATATATATATATATATATATATATATATATGTGTGTATGTATGTAATATCAGTATGTGTGTCTAATTAAATTTAATTATATTAAAAATTAGGTTGGCGTATGGTTCATTTTAATTTTGTGTTGAATCTTGAATACTTAGTAAAACATTAGTATATCTTAATTTGTATTTTTACCATTATTTTTGTTTCAGGTAATGAGAGCTGAGCAGTGGAATCTTCCAACTAGCTTAGATTAGTTAGCACCGGTCACTCTGTCTCTCTCTCCCTCCCTCTCTCTCCCTCTCTCCTCCCTCCATCCCTCCCTTCCTTTCTCTCTCTCTCTCTCTCTTTCTCCCTTTCTCTATCAGTTTGAATTCTGTTATACCTCTCTTTCATACATTTAATTTTTTTGGTGCTTTCCTTCCTCCGAAGTGGGGTATTAATTGCCCCTGAGCCATTAAAAACGGTAGGGGGTGTCCCAGTTTTGTGTTGGCCAGCCCAGCCGATTCAAAGACTTTGTGAGTTACTGCGCTTGTGTGCGTGTGCGTGAACGTCTCCACAGTTTTAATCTTATTTTTCATTTGATTATTTTTAATGATAATTTTTGTTGTTAAGTCTTAAACCCTCGTGTCTCTTACAACCAAAGATTGACCCTGTTACCGGTGGTAGGCCGTGTCCAATAATTTTAAACTATTGAACAAAATATACTGGAATTGAAAATTGCACATTTAGGGGTCTGTGCAAATAGGGTTTATTATATATGCTGAATCTGCCTTTCCCCCTCCTACCCGATTGGCCATATGATAACCGGTTATCAGTCATGTAAACCGTACTTTTTTTCTGTGTTGACATTGGCTTGTTTCATAAAAGCCAATTAACTCTTAAAAAGAGTATGACAGATGATTAGAATATTTGATGGCCTACCTACCGCTACATGTTTCCTTAGACCAGTTAAAATCAGACATTGCTTGACCATGGCACAACAAAAAAATTAAATAATACATTGAAGATTGTAGTGTTTAGGTAGGAATTTTCTTAATGCTTCTTATTACATACCGACAGAGTATAGCAGTTGACAATAAGATAAAAGTAACACATTTTGAAATTACAATTGGAGTGTACACCATTTCTGTTTAGAAAGCAATGAATTTTTCCTCTTGAGTTTTCTTTCTTAGTCAATTGTAATTGTGATTATATGGACATTTATGTTCCAGTGAAATGTGCTAAATTAAATATAAATTCTGTGCATATGTTAAATTGGTCAATGAGCTTCAAAAATGTTTCATGAAAGAAAACGGGTGGTTATTGGTTATACTATTGTAAAAAATAATAAAAATTTTTTCTTGAAGGATTTTCTGAAGCTTTAAATTACTGATATCTTGAATAGTAGCAAGGCACAAGTTTTATCTTTTGTAAATTTATGCTGGATTTCTTGTGGCTATAGGTATTCACTTTGAAATGATTATTACACATTTCCTGGAAAAAATGGGATATGCATTTACCACTGAAGTATTGAAAGATAAATAGCTTAAACTATAACCCATAGATATTAAATATTTAAAAATACTATATATTAAGTGACTCTAATATAGTTACTTATTTAAGCATTGCAGTATAAAACTACCAAAACTTCATAATTTGATAAAAGTTATATTCATTACATAGTAAAGTTGAAAGCAAAATCCTATGCACTTGTGCAAGATATGAAATATTTTCAATTATACATGACAGATTAATATGTATTTATAAAAAAAATGAACAGGGTTTTAACATATGTTACAAATTTTTGATATTTTGTTTTTTGTGTTTGATTATCAGTTCATCTTAATGTAGATTTGAGATGATATCTCGCTTGTGTTATTTGTTATTAAGAGGTTCAGTTATTGTGAATGCTGACTTAGATTTTACGCTAAGTGCTCCATAAGCATTACACATCTTTCTCCTGAACTTTTACTTAAACTTCATTATGTACAAGTGATATTAAAGAAAAATATAAATAATTAATTAGTTTGGGAATATATATATTTTCTGTTTTTATTTTTCACCATGTTATAACCCTGTTGAATTTTTCTTCTTTAAATGATCAGTTTCATTTTAACAACTGTTCAATGGACAGTGTGCCTGCAAATGTTAAAAGTTTTCACCTTGATTTTATCATTATTAAAAATTTAACACAGTTAATTTTCAAAGTTTTTTGTAACTTAATTGTGAATGTAATAATCTCGTTAATTTTTTTAACCTCTGTATAGTCGTATTTATTTAACTTTACGTCTGTAGACTTATGTGTTGTCATTTTCCGTCATTTATAGGTTTACTATAAAAAATATATATATATATATATAAATATAAATATATATATAAAATATATATATATATATATATATATATATATATATATATATATATATATATATATATATATATATATATATATATATATATATTTATATATATATATATATATATCAGTGATCATTTTTATACCTAACATATAGGCTTGTATAGAATACATAATTAAGGATTCCTATAATTTTAATATTTATTATAAATTACTATATGAATTTTTGTGTGCTATTTATAACTGTTGCAATTACAATTTAAATTATTTATATTTAGGGAAATAAAAAGTTTATTTTTCGTTTTGGAGGGGGCTTTTTGTATGCTTTATGAAATACCACTAGACGTAGGTTCCAGAAATAAAGTGACCCCCATTTTATTCCTCTTATTTTCTTGCTAGTCTGTTATTGTTGTCCTAAGAAAATTGTATAAAGTGAATGCCTGCTTCGGTAGCACTAATTTTTATAACCCAATTCAGAATGGTCCCATCAATAGAATTGTAGTGGTTTCTATTTTCTGGAGGTCTACTTCTGAATGTTGAAATGTCCGCATTAGGGAAATTCACAAGATGACTGTTTAAAAATGAAGTAAGAAACTGAGGAAGGACTGCAATGTACGATTTTGTATCATTCCTAATTCTGTTCATATCATACCTCTTCCCCTTTTTTTGTACTTATCGACAAATAAATATGCTTGGCACCATATGTAACGATAATGGATGATATTGTAAAAAATGTCAATGACACTTGTGATTAGCTTTAAAATTTTGTGTTGCGATGGATTCTTCTTGCCCCTGAATGTTGGATCATCGTTTAATTGAAAAGGGGATATAGTGTTGATAAAATGAACTATTTTTTTGAGACAAGGTCTGTAAAGTATAAGTTATATGTAAACACAAGATGATCTAAGCTTTCCGCACTTTATAATTAAAATGTAAATCATAGCGTCTCCACTGTGTTTTGAGGGGACTGTATAAGGTTTGGACATTTTAGAAGAATGGTTTTAAAATAAATAAAACAGCAATGCTTACTTTGTTATAAGTAGTTATTATTTATTCACCTAATTTAATCTGTTGACTTCCCAATATTAAAATTTTTATTATTCATTTATCATTTCTATTGGTATAAAAAGTTCAGTACTGCTAAGTGACAAATGAAATTTAACTAGTTGTTCAATAGAAAAATATTCCATGCAGAGAATGCAATGATTAAACCTATGTTTATTAATTATATATTGTGTTTGCCTTATATCACCCTTTTCATAATGAATTATTCCACGGAATATGGTGAGAAATAGTTTTGACTGACCAAATCATATCTCAAAAGTTCATTTCTTTATGGATTCAAAGTATATATTTATTTTTATTGGTATATAATACATTTTTTCTATACACATATAAATTCTTGGTTTATTACACATATGTTTTTGAATACTAGATATCACATTTTACTTATTTACTAAATACATTTTTAAAAAATTTACAAGTCACCAAGGTCTCCACATTTGATCGTCATTTATATCTTGTCTTATTTTATTGTTGTCGGAGGGGCATCGAAGTTTTAAACATCTGTAAAAAAAGAAAGGTATTTTTATAGGTTATAAATGGAAAAACCCTTTTAAAACATGTAAATTGTAAATAAAAGTTAAAGAGATTAATATATTTATCGCGTAGTGGTTTTATAATTATTTTGCCTGAGCCTGGGACCCACAGGTGGACGGTTCGAATCACCCTGTATTGCATAGACGTTAATTTCTTAGTCAGTTGTAGGGATAGTGATCGGAAAAATAAGAGCTTTATCTGTACTACAAGCGCTTGACCGCCAATTATTCTATATAAGTGACGTTTAAAATGAAACAAAATATGAATCTTTTGAGTATCGGTGTGAGTGGACAAAGTGGACTACCTTGTAGGTATGAGGAAAGCGAGTTGCCCGGTGGCCAACTTGGTCGGCAGGAGAGTGAGGTTGGTGAAACCTTCTTGGGGTGAAGAGGGGCCATCGGTGAAGAGGTAGGAGAGGAGCCTCGTTTTTGCCGTTGGCTCCAGGTTTTCGTAGGCTTCCACCATCCGTTTAACTTTGTCCGCGCATTCTTGAAACCCTTTCCTGTAGGAGCGTGATTCGTCACCCTCTTCCTTTTTCAGACTTCTCAAGTGCTCTATCGTCAATTCCAGTATGTCCGCCTTCTCCAACTTACTCGGTTTACCTTCTCGTTTTATCTGCAACAAAACAATGTCAGTTAATTGAAATGCGAAGGGGGCGCGAAAATATGGCTTTTCTCCATTTCTCAAGATGTATAAAGTTCTGTACCAATTTTTATTTAGTCGGTCATTGAAACTGGACGAACCAATAATGGCAATAATTAACTTACCGCCATTCTCGGGATCTGTCCTTCTAGCTTCTCCACTCAGTTGACTAGTAATGCACCTAAGCATGATTGCCGGTGGGGCATCCCATCTTCACTGTTACTGTACGGTATTGCTAATGGTAAATGTTACTAGGCAACAGGAGTGGCTTAAGTAAATAGCCAGAATACCGACAGAACCAGGACAGACAGGATGTTTCACTGGTTAAGCTACTGAACACGGCGAAAAACCGAACTAGTCTAGACAGAAGACAGTATAACATAAATTTTCGCGAACTACCAAATAGAAACGTTAATAATTAACGTGTTACAATTTTAAAAGTACGTTTAATTAAGATAATTTGATCTCTGTACGTAATTACACTGTTCAGTAGTATGTATACTTCTTATATATTTCTTGATTATTAAGCCATAACCTTAGTAAATATACTCATCAAGATATAATCGGAACCCGTTTTTTATATCTCACCTCTTTTCTCGCGTCTAGGACAAGTTTTTTCAGCTCTTCCAGACTGTCATTAATTCTCGCCCGTCTCTTTTTCTCCATTAACGGCTTCCTGATCTATAACACGCATATCATGTGTGTGTTTAATAAAATAATTTAAATATTTTCTCCATACTAAAAACCAATATATTATTTAATTGCGAATAAAAATACTATTCGGTATTAGTTCTTCGGCCTTATTAAAACAATGCATTTTGAGCGCGCTCCTGCGTATATTCTGTTTTGCAAAAGTGGACCATCATCGTTTCAGCTCGCACAGTATTGTGCAGTACTGCTAAACGCTTTATCGCCGATATTAGATTGCCTATTTAATTAGTGAATAGCCCCTTAGGAGGAGTGGTAAAGAAATTCAATAAGAAATCTTATTTAAAAAAAATTTTAATATTAGAACCGATCTTATGGTATTCCGCGGACAACAAATTGAAAGCCCCCGTAGGGATATGAATTTACCTTTCTTATTTCACTCGTTTTTCTTTGATGTACCGACTGCTTCGAACACATTCTCCGTACTGATTCGAAGAAGTAATGGGGGCCGAGAGGGAAACACGACTGTTGAACCGGAGAAGGTGACACTCGGCTTATATATTTGGATGCAGAGGGGTGGAGGGGTAGTTCTCAAAAACCTACCCCCCACCATTTTGCTGGAAGGGCTCGTCAAGAGGTGGTTCCACATTAGAGGAGGGGCGGTAGCTTCGCTACAGAAGCGCCCCGGGACAAAAAAATTCCGCGCTCCCAATTCATTGATTCCAGTATGCGTTGCACCAAGTACATTTATATTTTATTTCAATAAATATGTACAGGAGTTTTACTATTATGGGGTGACAGGCATTTCTCTATCCAAATTTCACGCCGAGTGCATGGACGAGCTCAGCCGTATCTCGGGATCAGCACAATGATAAGTTGGGACGCCCTGCTTATAGGGCTAAACTTGCCAAGTTGAAATGGGCGTGTCACGTGGGGGAGGGGGGCTCACTTCTCTGGCCTTAGGTGGACCAAACTCTCCAGGGTGAATGAAGGCGTCTCGCCACCCACCAATGGCAATCGCATTCGAGAAATTCAATTGTCTTTGTATAAGCTACTGAAATCGATAAATGTTTTATTTCAATTAAACTTATTATTATGAGGTTGGTACATTGATAGGCCTCATTACTATGATAATAAAAGGAGGTCTGCCAACCCCCTCAATTAATTCTCTTCTGTTTTTATTTATAATGATAAAAACAGTATGGCTCTATTAAAAAAAATCATTCTTCCTGCAACGTTTATTCTTCATCGTAATAACAGTTATTGTCGTTTTTTATAGCTTTCAAATGTTCATTCCCCATTTATGACGGCTTATTTTACTCAATGAGAACGTTTAATAATAATTTGATATTTTTAACAAATGTGAAATCTTACAGGGATAGTTTTTGAGTAGGAGAAAAACCGGAACTGCGTACATTAAATAAAGACTTTCTTGTCTACACTCAGTTCAATTTTTGGTCCGTTAACCAATAAGGAGCCTAATATAATGCGACGTGTTCTTAAACGAACACAACGTAATAAGACTACGCCCTAGAAGGCCCTAGATGTCTAGGAGGCCTAAATACCTTTAAAAAAAAGGCGTTATTCCGGTTGGAGTATTCTAAATAGAGCGGATCATTCAGGCGTTGTGTTTTCTAGTGGGATGTATTCATCTTTCTAGTGATCTTTCTAACGAAATTTGAGCTTCGGATTCGGCTCACAACCGAAGAGGACCCCACTCCATCCACTTCCTACTGGTTTAATGTTTTTTTTTACATAGCGGTTCTGTACTTCGTGACAGGGTTGAAAACCACTTAGTCATATGAACATAAATGCGTTTCCACAGTCTCTATTATTTTCTTCTATCGGGGACAATTTAATTTTGTTGCGAGATTAATTTTTTGTTTGTACTGGCGGCAGAAAATCCATCATTTTCAACCTCATGTTAATTTTAGGAATTCCGATTTTATCATGGGCTTATCTAAAGGTGGTTCGTATCCTTGGTTGGTTATATCCTGACGGCAATAGAAACATTTTTATTCCTATGGCACGACTTGGGATTTCTAGAAATTAAGTAATATTAAATGATTCTTTGACATAGTGACAATTATGCTCTGGGACTAATAAAAACTTCGATTTTGCTAAAATCAAAAATATCCTCTACCAGTGCCACAGAGATTTCTTAATGTACGCAAGGAAAGGTGTTAGGTAGGTGCTTCATAAAGTTAGTTGACAAGACTAGGTTCTATACTTTAAGGGAATGCAACTGGCGATTGCGAGGGGTTGTAATTTATAATTAACTCCCTAATATCCCTCACATTTCGGGGAAACGAAATTATTCACTAAAGTTTCTCTAGGTGAGCCTCCCGGCCCCCTCAATGACCTCTCCCCACCGCGTTTAAGCACAGAACTAAATAGTCAAGGGGGACTCTATTTAAATATTAACATGGCCGGCCAATTACCCAAAAGTGTCGGGCATTGTACCACCGGGTGGCCGAGTGTCCATTACACCGCAGTCAATGAACAGGGCATGAATGAAAAGGGCACCTACCTGATTGGACAAAGGGCGGGACCGGCCTAGGTAAACAGGTGGCCCTTACTTCTCAATGAGAGCCCTACTCCTACTCAATGAACACCACCGCCGCCCAGGTAAACTCCTCTCACGTACTCCATACATACAACCGGCAGTAGACCCCCAGCCAAGGAGAACCGTTGGGAATGCAATGGAGAAGGGAGAGAGCGAATAGTCCGACCGGATGTTGTTATAGAGCTTTTGCGTACGCTCAATATACTCGACACGAAGAAAAATGAACCGACCTACTAAATGTAGTTAGCATGGCTCGGTATTTCGTCTTGACGAGCGGCTGAAGACGATTCAAGGATGAATAGGCAGAAATGATTTCTATTTAATTAGGTCGTACTGTGTAATATCCCTCTCCACTCATTTGGAGCCCATATGTTGGATAAAGCTATACCGGTTCAGGCTTCTCCCTAATCGTACGTACATAGAGGAATCGCCCTCTCACTACACTGTTATATTGTACAGAACAATTTTAGGGCCAAAATAGGGCATGCGATAGTATTGTTATTGTTAATATTATCTCCGTCGGTAACTTACTACGACTCGATAACGAGTAAAGCAAATAATTTTAAACTTGTCATCTCCTGTTTCGATGGGGAGACCGGTGTCGGCTTTTCACCATTCTCAGTGGCATTCCATCCGTAATAGAATTTAGGAACTTATGTACGTAGGATGCCATTAGTAGTCTTGGGTGTTCAGCAAGAAAAAACCCCAAAACGATTTTTACTTTTTTTCAAATTGTATTACCTAAGCCGGACTATATCTTTCCGACGGTTATTATCATATGAACATATTATGCGGAACCAATTCACGGAGTGGTCAGAGACGTACAAATGGGAGTCTAGAAGGGGATGTTCTAATGTGAATTTTTTCCGGCCACCGTCTTTGAGTGGCGGTGTTTCTGAAGAAGCGGTCGGTGGCCACGGTAAGGAGGGTACGCGGGGCCTCCTTAAAGGTTACTTACAAGGGCACAATGCTCGGCCCGGACAATGGCCCATTGAGCAAGCCGGTGCCTTTACAACAAGTGAAACAGGCTGACCGACATCCCTCTAGCGGGCCCCAACGGATCTCTCCCTCAATCTCTCCTCCACGGTTTTAATTTGATTTTATTTTACGATTGTATACGTTTTCGTCTTCCTTTTATACATTAGGGAGCTCCTTCAATCGAAGCTCGTGGATTGGTAAATTTCACAAAACAATTCTCCAGTGTTTCTTCCGTTCTGTAACCCCTCGGGAGCTTCAGCCGATAATGCCGAAGTCTAATTATATGAATTTAATTCAGGTTTTATTTGCTGGCTTTCGTCATCTATAGCGCATTGGAGCTATTTCGTTTAAATATAAGTTACCATGCGTACAGTTATTTCAGATTTATGATTTTAGACCTGTTCTATGGTAGGCGAGGATTAAGAATGCCATCTAATACTGCTCTGACCATAGTCACCCATCTCGGCCAATACTCTTAAGTGCCCCACTAACGTACTGATGGAACGCTGCTAAGGATGGCGCAAAACCGGTCTAGCCTAAGGCCAAATCAGCGAGTGGCGTAAGAAGATCGTAATTTTAGGCGTTACCAAAATCCAAGACTTTCTTTCAATGCTGTATTCATCCCTGGTCTAATGGATTCACAGAATCACTTTCAAGGGGGTGCCGACATCGAGTAAACGGCCTAATTCCCACAGGGCTGTATCGGACGGTTGTCCCAGTTCTCGACACTTCCTGAGGGGATTGTTTCAAGGCAGGTTGAACGGGGGGACCTCCCTTAGACGGTGATCGTTGGAGCCGTTGGCGATGAAGACGTTTTACCCGTCCCTTCTTTTTGTTAGGGCTTATGCAAGAGAGAGAAAGAGAGAGAGAGAGAGAGAGAGAGAGAGAGAGAGAGAGAGAGAGAGAGAGAGAGAGAGAAAGGGTGGACGCGTCTCATTGTATTTTAAATAGGACCAAACTACAGACAGGATGCGCCACGCCTTTGGCTCAGCCCATGGGAACACCAGCCATGGCAGAAACACCGACCGTTAAAACTATATATATATATATATATATATATATATATATATATATATATATATATATATATATGTATATATATATATATATATATATATATATATATATATATATATATATATGTAAAACTACTATATCATAATGTAACAGTATGCTTAGAAAAAAAACAGGTCGACAGAGTCCGCACTTATCCGGAAACAAGTTTACTAACAATAATGAATCAAAATAATTAAACTAGTACCGGGTTCATTGTTGAATTATCACAATTAATGGATTGGACTGTATTTTTTCTTTGAATCTCCACAAATAGTTTCCTTTACAAGATACGTACTGATAAACTTTGGCAACATGTCTTATGTTTCAAAATCTATTTAAATCTTGCGTTTTTAACATTTAACATACTGAACGGCAACAGACTCATACAGCAAACAGTTTATTGGACGAATTTCAAACAGGTAGTACTAGACTAAAATCGACTCTTGGCGATTGGGAAGCATTTTTCTCTCACGCTTTGTATGGATACTGCGAATCGGGCGGTGTGGAAACGGAGAGCGCTACTTATCTTCTGGCTGAGTGGTGAAGGTTTTTTCCAGGAAATGGCGGAAGGCCTGCGAGCCTGTCACCAGACCAGACACCTCTTCATCCTTGCCGCACCTAGTACACAGTTTGCAATCATTTTTACCCTTCTCAGAAATTAAAACCTAAACGATACCCTCAACACAAGCCTGGATGACGTGCAATACGAATCTGCATTAAATTAAAAATCGGGAAACTTATCGTACGATTCTAATCATACGAGAAGCTTGTTTGAATTACTGGCAGAAAGATATCGGACTATTTCAACAATATTAAAAAGCCACCAATTATAATGCCTCAGAATCAAACCACATCAGTCATGAAAAGGTGAATATAAATAACGCTAACGCTTACAGCCTGGGAAAAAGGATAAACAAATGGACATACAATAAAATGCAGATATTCAATCGAAAAACAAGCAACATTAATAACGAAAAATTAAATATAAAAGGGACAATATGACAAGCTGCTGTGAAGTGAGAAGACTACCGACTCTCATTATTAAAGAGCACAGGCGTACTATTAAAGGCTTACTCCGTTTTGTGGTACCGCTGTTTGATAAAAAAAAATAATGGTTTGTAATTGTCTGTCATACGCACTTAGAGTAATTGAAATATTCTAAACCTCAGGTTGAAGGTAGTGCGATAAATCAGATTTCGATAAATGATAACAAAATAAACGGAAAATGTGATTTTAAAAAATCGTTCACAACTCTGCATTATTAGAATTTAAAAGAAAAAAAATAATTTGAAGAGAATCGTTTTCAGGGAATTGTAAAAAAGAATAAAACAGTTTTCTTAAAGTAAAAGACGTGTGCCGAGCCCAGGCTATTTTTAGCATTTTTCTGAACCCGCGCACCGAAATTGACCTGCTCTTAGTATATGCCTGGAAACCCCTTTCTTTGGGGCCTCATCCCCCCCCCCCCGGTATATTTTACCAGATGTGCTTCAAGAAGTACATTTCAATGCCAAGTCACACCAGGACCGCGAGGGACGTCCAGTGTTTCGGTCAGTATTTTTATCCCGAGTCTCAATATTCGAAAACCGTATGCGATTCAAATCAGAAATGTCCAACAACGAGGCCCGGTCGAGTGGGTCTTTCCACAATCTCGGCCCGCAAGGTGACTACTAAGGTATGTAATTCCTAATGATCTATATAACTGACTGATACCATTGTTTTTCTAGATTTTACATTTTTTTGTCATTTCCTTTGTTTCTTGTCACAGTGTATAAGGTCAGTGTTCGTTACCCCCTAATATCCTGGTGGCCGGTTATTAAATCGGGTTTAATATATTGGTGTTACGCCTTTCATTTGTCTTGGTTTGTCAGAACTGTTGTTCTGCAATTAACGAACTAGGTTAGGTAAACTAATTCTAGTTAGTTCGAGCAATGAAACCAAACAAAGGTAAGAAGAAAAGACGAAGGAATTATGTTTTGTTACATTAACACCAATTATTAGAACAAAGACATTCAAGGATCAAATTGAATAAAATGAAAATGGTAATGAACCAACGTAGCATATTAGGAAACCTAATATTTGCACACGATTAAACATTTTACGTACGTCACTGCAATCGTTTCATCTATTACAGAATCGGCTGCTAGTTTAGCGCCCTCTGCTGCAATTGAATCATCGTTCTTTTCGGGTTCCTTATGAGGATCACTTCCGACATTTGTCCTAGAAAAGACGAAATAATGGAAGATATGTAAAATAATTTATTGGAAAAATTAGATAAAGATGTTTGCGTTAGTTTCGCCCCATACCCAAAGCCGAAGTCTATTAGCTGGGCCGATAAAGGTTTGCTCTTCATCGAATCCGATTCAACATTCGTAGATTTCTTTATTTCATCGAGAAATTCCTTAAGCAGATCGTCAGTCTGTTGAATATTTTGCCTGAAGTGTTTAAAAGACTGCAGTAAATACACAAGTTAATTTGTATTTGTATTTGTAATTGTGTGCTCCGAAAGCTTTAACCCTCCTCACCGATACTAGTGCACCAGCCTAGGTTCGAATTCCGGTGACAAACATTGTTTCAATTAAATTTGTAAATTTATTTGATTTGATTTATATAAATTAAATTTAAAAATGTAAATTTGAAGTAACATTTAATATCCCAGTTGGAAGGCCCGTGAGGTTTTGAAATATCATAACTTTTACGATCCTAGATTACCACTCATCAGGTTTCTAGACCAGTTCCGGCTTCTCGCCATTAGTAGCGTGCGCCGTTAGTAAATTAATGAATTATCTAAGCATGTGGGTACCCGATGGAGAATCCTGTCTACACATTAATGTCATAAATGTTATTAATATGGTTAATATTGTATTATCATCAAAGTTTGAATGTTGCTGGCGACTGTGAAAATCCGAAGCCTGTCTAGTATAGGACACAATAAGCGAATGGTGACTGAAATTCGCAAGGTAAATTGTTGAAATGACTTTTCAAACGGTGTGGCCACACATACACAATGGAGTATGAATATGTAGTATGGTATGTACTTTTCGGTGTCTTGTTCTAGTCGAGGAACAATGCTGGTGCTGATATTGTCGGCGCGAGATGACAAATGCTTGTTCTTCATAATCTCTTCGACGATGCGAACTGCCATCTCCTTCTCTTGCTGGATGCTGGTCATCTGCTTCTTGAGAGCTTCGATCTCTTTTTTGGCCTCGTCAAGGCGTATGTCCATAAGCTGGTTGTCCCTTAGAGCGGACGAAACGATCTTCGCGTCTCTTTGAAGAGACGTCACCTCCTTGGCCAAGTCATCGCGTTCCTGTAAAAAAAGGAAACGGGTTTAGTGCCAATTGCAATAGCCCATTTCGAATTGTTACTGCTTTTTACTACTAAAAATATATAGCATTTGGACATCGGAAAATATCAAAACATTTGAACCATAACAGCAGCCTACTGCCTGCACTGACATCGCATTGTTACCGTCGCAGTGTGATACGTATCTATTTTAAGATAGTACTGTCTATATTACAGTGTTACAATTTAGGCATAATCACGAACAATTCTGACTGATTTCAAATTACAACAGTTGTGATACCGTGAGAGCTTTCTGTAATTTTCTGTGAGTTGTGTCTATTTCTCTTCTGAGCTGCTGTAGCTCCATTGTCCCTTGTATTTTGTGGCACTCTAATTTATCTTCCGCTTCTTCTTTATCCTTATCCACAGATTGCAGAGTATTTTCCAGCTCCAAACGCACCCTAGGTGAATATAAAGAACAGGATATACAAAAATACAAATATCTTTTTAAATAACTTAAATTAGAGAGATTACGGAGGAAATCATTACTTTCTATGAACGGAATCGCACCAAATAAGACAAGAATAATAATTCATGTCTTCTCGTCAAACAGTCGTACAATTTACACTACTATATTAATTTAATTTAATGGACAACACAAGAGCCATTATGTAAATCATAAGTCTCCTAGCAAACTTCGAAAATGATGAAATTTTGTGCAATGGAATAATGACATGTTATTAAAATAATTAAATAATATTAGATCATCAAAAACATTCTGTTGATGAAGTACTATCACTATACTGGATAGGATGTCTCCACCTTGTTACTGTTTAAAACAACGCAAAATAATACTATTCCAATGCGTTCACACAACTTACTATCCATTGTAAGTATGTAAATAAATGATAGATTATAGATTAAAGTATAATTTAGGTATTATTTATATATTCCATAGCAGTATTATAAACGCTGACATGTTAAGAGCATCAATAGGTAATGGGCAGGCAACTTCAGAAGTAACACATTCTTTTTGCATTTATTAGCACATACTTCAAAATGAAAATTTATTTTTTAATTTGATACACTGTATCTTAATTAAAATAAAAATTACTTCCGTAATTTCTCAACAGTCCCATGTGGTCTAGTGGCTAGGATATCTGGCTTTCACCCAGAAGGCCCGGGTTCGATTCCCGGCATGGGAAAAATTAATTTTTATTTATTAATAATAAGTGTACGGTTATTATATTGTAGATAGATTGTGTTGGAAACGAATTCCCAATATTTTATAGTATAGAAACCGAGAGCAACCAACCCGTTAGCTGCTTTAATTATTTTTTATTTGTGATGGATATAGTATAACCCCATTGTACGTTATCTTTTGTAATATAACAATAAAAAATGTTTAAAACATACTTTCTGCGTGTTTTTTCTGGCTATAATATATTTGTTCAAATCCAGTTTCTATGTTCTATTATATAATATGCTTTAATTACTTGTTGGATTTATCTAGTTCTTCTTTTAGAACTGTAACGGCAGCTTCAGCATCTCTCAGTTTATCCTTTAGTCTTGTTTCTGCCTCCGACTCTTGATTATGAGTTTTTCTATACAATAGTTTACTGAAAAAGGCACAACAAATCTAAGAACTCACAGTTTCGTCAGTTCCAAGTACGTAGTCATTGGAGAAAACCATTCGTCTATGATTCGTTTTATTTTGTACAATTCGTGTTCTGTATATATTATTTTGTTTTAAAATAGATATTAAAGCTGACCTGAAAGTGTCTTGCGGGCCTGTCGTCGAAGCAAGAAGTAGCGGGGGAGTACCACCGGCTGCGGCCTTCCATAGGGTATCCATCCACCCACCTGAATGGCCCAACATCTCGTCATCGCAATCTCCTTCATTCGCTCCGTTCTGCAATTTTCAACCCACACAATATATTAAATAATATATTCGCTTTAACCAATGGCAAATTTTATTGCACTCAATCGCTTACATCTTTCCGACTGTCCATTTGATAACCGGTACAGCAAACGAAAAATCTGACGTTTCCTACACGCTTAAATCTACTACTTTGTTATGACCAAAGAAGATGGATACTTTCTTGCTGTCTTACATAGCATCTTACAGACATTTGTTAGCATCTTTAGAGGTTGAAAAATAACGTTTTCTAGTATTTTAGGGTTGTTCGAAACGACGGCTGCATTACCAACCGGGTTAATATGCTTCGACACACGTGATTTCAAACTTCTTTTAATGAATGCCTGGTCAGAAATTGTATTTTACCTTATTTTTGAAGCTGGTCACTGCGATGCATATTGTTATCAGAAAAAGTAGAACTGCGTACACACTTTTTGATATCAAGTGCACCAGCCATTGACTCCAAGATAGCTCAATAACGCCGTCGTGTACATCTAAAATTAAAAATCACTAACGTCAGAATTTCATATTCAGTACTAATAACGCAATAGTAGTTGCAACGAAAGCTGGGTTAAGGCAGAGAAAAGGCGATACCAGTTCAGCATAGGACCAAAAAACGATGGAAGGCAGGAAAATCAAACCAGGACTAATTTGGTTTGATGAATCGTCGTAATTCGTCGTGGAATCAGAGTTTCATTTACTCTTAAAAAACATTACGCGTGGCAAGGAAGAAAAACATTGACTTCCAAACATTAAAAATGATTACATCATTAAAAATGGTATATATTTCTTTATTTTAATCTCAGTACAGTATTTGTATTTTAACTCACCGTCCCCCCAAGTCAGTTTCGCATCTCCGAGCGTTGCCAAAATGAAGGCAACGGTTACTGTCGCTACCTTTCTCTTCCCGATCATTTCTGACAGGCACTTCTATCATCGATTTACCTAAAACTCTAAAACATTTTTTTAGTAATATTACCAATTTTCCGATTCGTCAGCCAATTGCCGGATTGCTTCGCAACGGCTGTTTACTCTATTGTTGCCGTTTTCGTTTATCTTTTTTGGGAATTTATAAAACAAATTTTGAAACGAATGCGCGATTTCGATAATTGTTTAACCGATAAAAGGTGACAACCTTTAACCGGTGATGTTTAGGTTAACTAGTGATTTCGTTTCATTAACCGGAAGGAAAATACTAAATTGGTCGGTTCCTCTGTGGACGGAGGACAAATCTTTCGTTTAGTTACTATTTAATGAACTAACGTATGCAAACGCCTTGGAAACATATGGGACCTTTACATATGTTTTATGTCATTTAACAAAGTCGTTGATACTCATTTTTCCGCATGTATGCAATAAGAAAGAGGATAGTTTGAGTATTTCTTAGGGTTTCAACTGCAGTCAAAGAAACAGTTGCACACAAACACAACTTATAATGCCACTAGTTATAGTTTTTTATGATTTCGGCTACACGCTATTTTCAGAAGAGTTCCGGCAATAGATTAATGAGGCATGTAATCATTTTTATCGCCGGTGTGGAAACTTATCCGCACTGGTACTCCACTCTCACTGATTGTTTTTTACGTTATGATGGTATCGCAAATCCTCGCGGATAAAAAAAAAATGTTTATAACTTGGATGTATAAATTTATAAGACAATATTAATACTAGTTTTAATTTAACTTTGTAGGAATTTTAAATGATGAAACATTTTGGTTAGTACAAAAGTTAATCTGTGCCATCAATTTTCTTTCATAATATAGTCAGCCCGATATAGAATATCATAAACATTCGATACGGTTGTCAAAATTCCAAACTGGAAAGTGAGCCAACCAATCGGGGGATAGTCCTCCCTAGTGTTACCTCAACCTGAAAAATATTACGTAGAGGACAA
The DNA here is from genome assembly GCA_019843655.1 of Lethocerus indicus. Lineage (NCBI taxonomy): Eukaryota > Metazoa > Arthropoda > Insecta > Hemiptera > Belostomatidae > Lethocerus > Lethocerus indicus. The sequence goes on from JACDQD010000004.1 coordinate 10,370,346, forward strand.
TAGTCATAGTCGAACTCGGATTGCCTCTCAGTCTCGCTTCAATATCACACCGGAATTCACGACTACATTAAATTCAGCTCACAGTCGAACAAGTATAAAATTTTGCAGGGATTTCCCGAAGTCACGCCATTGGGGAGGGGACGCCACATGCGGGCTCGGGACGAAAGATTCTCTCAGGAGGGCCGAGTATATAATTCGGTGAGGTGTATTCCCGAGTCAATAGGACGAACGCCGGGTCTAAGGGACCAAGGTTGTAAGTCACACCGGGGATAATAGAGAAGGGTCCAGTCAGGGAGGGTGCGCATCGTTTTGTACCAATAGAAACTCCATTAATAGCGACTAAACGGCAACTTCGGGTCGCTTGTTGGCTTTCCAGTTCACTCGAGTGTATCACTGTAATGCTAGCCCCTCCTCTCACAGCTGCCCTAATGCTGACAAAATGGGCCTCTACTCTACCCATTATATAACACCGCGCTCCAATATGGCCCGGGGGTCACAATGCCCCGGGGATTCGGACCGTCGCCACTGTCGAATGGGAACGTCCGAACGGGACCGATATTTGAAATGTATTGGCGAACAATTATTCGGACAGAATTAGTCGCCATATCGACTCGATTGAAGGCACGCTTTTAAGTCGATTTCGAACGATCGTAACAGCACCTTGCCGAACATCGCTCTCCATTAAACATTATAAATAATCGCACCGACCTTTCCAGCGCTTGTGAACTTAGTTCCAGTAGAATGAAAAAGAGTGATGTATCTTTCATGCGATACAGAACTAGCTTTTCTTGCTTCGTTACCAAATGTGTACCAAAGGAGGTTATATAGACAAACATAATAATCGGTCATATTGCTTCCGCTGTGAACTATCATTCACAATTACGATTGTTTTCAAGGGAATACGAATTATATTTTTTTAGGGAGTTAAAATTATTTTAACTGGAGTAAGTTAACATTTGAGACGCCTCTTAATATAATGCTGTATTTGTATCGATTGTTATCATTCGAATTGTGCATTTACACCACATAATTGCTTATAAAAAAGTGTAATTTCATATGGGAGCACTTTTGCAATTTGTACATCGTCCATGAGGTAAAACACAAAGACGTTTAAGGGGGTTGAATATCTACAAAAGTGAACGAAAAACTTGTTGGAAAAAGCTGAAAAGGGCAGTTGCTATTACTTAATAGGTGACATATTGGGGCTGAAATAGGGAAACAGTCAACTACCCGTGAACCTAGCCCCGGCTACCTGCCCTATTCTTCATTGACTACGTATAACAATTTATTGTCAAGAATTCCGCAGGAGATACCATCTGCTAACGGCCCGCACTATTTCTTCCTGATATCATTTTGTTTGATCGATCCTCAAGTCCCTACGTACATACAGGTTCGATTGTAGTGTTTTTTTAAGTTTCGATAACGTTACTACTTATCATCATTGCTTACCTGGATTCCAGTTGTAATAGAACTGTTACATTACTCATTTTCACTTCATTATGTATGAGACGATGCAAACAAATGTATTTAATTGCCGTAGGTTTCGTGTATTTAATTGTTACAAAATAGAATTGAAACAAGTGCCAAATTAAGAAATATAAGATGTCGGGTAATTTGTTAATTAAAAACGTATTGCACATTAAAATTGTGATTTCGCCTTCTAATCGATTACATCGATTTGGATTATCTCAATAATTTTATTTTAAAAATAAATAAACTATTAAATATGTAAAGATTTGTATTATTTAATTTTTTTGTATTTTGAGGATATTATAGTGAGCAGTTTGCACTGCCTCATTGAGTAATACAATCAGCTTTTCACATCGATCATCATATTGGACACTACTATACCTAAATACGATTCTTAGTTTTTATTTAGTATTTAGTATTGTTGCTTTTTACATCAATATTCAAAAAGGATACTAAATTTAACTCAGTTGTATTTTAAATTATTACAGATGAAACCATGCAGAGACTTAAATATGTTAAACAATATGTGAATTACTACAGCCAAGAACATATATACAGACACATATGTATATATATATATATATTTGAAAACTGACAACAAATTATACAACGGATAGAGAGCTATGTCATTTCCAACATTCCAGTCTGATTATTGGGTGCCTAATTAAAGTAAGGATAGAAAACTTGCTAATTAAAAACATTACATTTACACAGGAGTATTAAGTATAAAGCGATATATTTCTTGTAAAGTTGATATGGATTGTATTTGAGGATGATGTTCAATTGTAATATATTTACATCTGTAGGATGCTATAGTTCAATCAAACATGTGTTTCTCATTACAGCGGTATCTCAGCAGAAGTGCTCATCATGTCCAAGGAAATTACAAGTTGTAAACATGTTATATAAAATCAGTAAATGAGTTTTATAAATTTGATGTTTTACTATATAACTTACCTGAAGGCTGAGATGACTTACTAAGTATGGAGAAAAAGGTAATAGTTGGAAATATCAATTTGAATAACTAACTACTTTTTTTATGAATCTCATACTCAAGTGTAAATGTTATACGCTATAAGACATGGTGTTATCAAGATAACGTATTTCTTATACTAACTGGCTTCAAAAATAAGATAAGAATTTTATCTGTATGTAGGGAGGAGAAATTCGAAAGCGTCTAAACAATTTGGAAAAAGATTTGAAGAACCTCAGGGAAAAGATAATTGTTAATGATGTACAGAATCATGAAAACAACCTTAAGAATGGTAAAAAAATAATCACCTATTTCAGAAGACCTGCAGGTCTTAACAATATTCATACCTTGAAGAAAGGGAGTAAAAAGGTATCTTTTAGACTTTTATCATTGTGACTCCTTAATAAAACATAATTAAAATATAACCTTCACAATTACCTCAACATACCTACAATCAACTGAGTCATAAAATCCCGGTTTCCCAAATTTCATTCCCAGTGGTGACAATGTTTAAATTAATTACTTCTACAGTATGTAAGATTGTTGATTGTGCAATAAAAAAAAGTTAAAAATGGGAAAAAAGAATATATATGTATTAATGTTAGCAGGAAATTACTAATAGATCCAGGGGAGATGACAGAGAGTTAAAATTGATTCTAAAAAACAACCATGAATACAACCCAATCTTTGAATACCTTCAGGATATAAGCAAAAACATTGCCAAAGGTTTGTCCCTTGTGTGAACATTTTGAAGTTCCATAGCAAAATAGTACTTTCGAAGTAAAGTACTTCTGAATCCGGAATCTGAATTAGGGCTAGACTGTTACAATGTAACACATTTATTATTACAGTCAGCCAAAGTGTGTGCTATGTGTACATCTATATCTGTATAAGCTGCTAAATAAAAAAATATTTTTGGTATCCATGTTAATAATATTTCTTGTAATTAAACCTGCATAAGGAATGGAAATTTCTGCTAGTTTGTAATTAATAAAAAACTAAACTAATCAGAAACATATTTGCAGGTAGTGAAGCAATGAAAAAGATTGCCAGTCTAACCGAAATATCAAACATGTCAGTAACACCTTGCAATTCTCTTTTCTTTGTGAGAGATGAGGTAATGTACTAGGAATACATTTATATTAATTAAAATTTAAATATTTAATCTAAATTTTATGATTGGTAGAAAAATAGCTGATAGTAATATATAAAAAGTATTTAATTCTTGTGTATTGTCAATGTATTAAATATAAGTAAATTTAGTTTCAATGAGTACAAAAAATAATAGAGGGTTATAAGGGGGTATGTGAGAGTAATAGAATTGAAACTCATTACTTCATTACTTTGCTTCGATAAGAACCTGTTTCAAATGATATATCATAGTAATATCAGTAGAAGATTTAGTTACTTAAAGTATTTTATTGAGAATTTAGTTTAGTCTAAATTAGTTGTTCTCTGAACAGAGGGTATCTAGTTTCTCTATCAATGCAGCTTTCCTGCTAGGCCTTAACCTTTATTTTACTTCTAACTAAACCCTGAATCAGTATGTACTAATTGGTAGGAATGTGATGGCATTATGTGAGTTGTGACAGATAATCTAGTAGGATATCTTTGATAAAAAAGAGCTTATTAATTTTTGATTAAAATATTAAGAATTTATAAGGTGGTTATAATACCACCAAGTAGAGTTCATTATTCACAATAACGTACAACCTACTACTATAAACAACTCTTCCAATAAATAAAAGAAAAGATAAATATTTTTGTAATATCATGATATAATAATTAATTTACTGATTATTTTGTTTATCATATTTAAGAAATGTAGACAGGACGCAGAAATTCAAGTGGCTAGGGCATCTTCTGCAAACAATGACACTTCTATCAACCCAGAGATGGTAATGTATTACTCTGCAATTAGTTTAAATTAGGATATGAAAATAAAAAAGATGAATTAATCATATAACTCAATTAATTAAAGTCTTTATTCCATTTTTTAAAAATTGTTAAAATCGAAATGCTATGTAGGGAAGAATTGTCTTGGTGATTCTTTGAGTACATCTTTGCTTTAGAGAATTTATTTTGAAGAGTGTACACATTTCTGGAATTTATGTTTGTGTGTATTATATTTCCATATGAAACTCTTGTTTAATTAATTTAATTTGAATATAAGCACTTTATGTTTTGTATTAGCATAGCATTATGATGTTTATTTTGAAAATCAATATGAAGAGTATCCCCATTTTCAGTTTCAACTTGCGCTAGTACCAGGTAGAAGACTGAGAAAAAGTGTAAGTGATGAGAATATGCTCGTTAAGCAGACCTTCAATGCTAGACAGGTAACATATTTCTGTTATTTGACAAAAAAGCACTAGGACTAGTTTAAAATATAATTGAATAACTGTATCATACCTATTTTTGAGAATAAATAAATGATTTGGACCAATGTGCTCAGAGTTATCTGAAATGTAAAAATATTTATATTATATCATAAGTAATAACCCCATTTTAACTTAGTTTATATGATTTAACTACTCTAAGATATCAATTTAAATTAGGAACATGTGATTTTAGGAATTGCAGAAAGAAAGACAAATACGAAATAAACTTGAAAAAGAAATCAATGACTTAAAAACAAAACTTAAGGTAGAATCTTCACAGCTATCCAAAATGTGCAATGCTAAGTATAGTATCTAATATTTTTAGTGTGACTTATTCTGTTATAAGAGTAAAATGTCATAGTTTGTCAAATATATTTAATAGAAGCTGAAAGAAGAAAAATCAAAAGGAGAAAACAAATATTATAAATTATGTATTGATAATAATAAAAAAAATATAAATGGAGATTTAACTAAAATGAATGAAATAGCTAAGGTAATTACTACAAGTAACTTGGGATAGATTTCTTATTCAGGTAATAAGTCAATTATCTTAATACAATTATTAAATCAAAAAAAGGTTTATTTATTGTATTAGAACTAGCATAACCATTAGAAGTTTACTCTGCTGCGTAATTAATTATGAATCCCTTTATTATTAGTTGCTATTATTAATTAATTATAATAGTATTGAAAAGTATTTAAACATCATTAGGAATTGGAAACTGAGAAAATTAGGAATAATAAGCTCAAGGAAGATAATGACCAACTAAAAAAAGTATTGGAAGATAGTAAAAGACAAATCAATGAAATGGCAGAAGAAAAAAAAATGATAATAGCTATGTCTACAGAAATGGAAGAAAAATACAAACATTTGCATAGTTCTAAAATTCAAGATGGGGACTGCATGAAATTATTGAAGGTAAATTATGAGTAATTAACACATAGTTTAAGTTTAATTTAAAAAGCTAAATACTACAGACTATTTTGTACTGATTCTGATTTGTTTATACAGTCATTGATAATAAGACAGTATTTATACACTCAAAATTAAAGTAAATAGGGTTATAAACTTATGATGGCCATAAAAAAGATAGAACCTCAGGACATCATTACTTCCTTTATATTTTTATGAAAAGAAATACATACTGATTTTAAATAACTCACATTAAAGACATATACAAATATGGGAAGACTAACTGTATTCAAGTTTTTAAGAAAAAAAAGGTCAAACAGTTTGTAAGTCATTCATTTTTTTATGAAATTTTTTTGGGTCATTTTATAATCTAACATTGAAAATCCAGCTAATGTAACCAATATATCACCTAGATAAAAATTTCCAACAATCATGTGAAATTTCACAGCTTATTTTCCCACTTTTTGAACTTGATATGAATGGAGTGTATATAATTAAATGTCATATGTACTCTTAAGAATATTATATATTAAAAACAAATAAATGTTTTCATAAGAAAAAGAACAAAAACTTGGCTCAGAGACTTGAGGAATTACAAAGTTACACTGATGTAAAAAATTTTGAATTTGAAAGACTGAAGAAAGATTTGGAATGTCTAAAAGATTATAGATATAAGGAACAAGAATGGCAAATTATAACAGATGAGCTCAAAGAAAAACTTAGACATAATGAAAGAGAACTTGAAGAAAAGATTAGTGAATATGCAAAGAAGTTAGTACTTTTGTTTATCCATCAACCAATGTATACATAAGGACAAACTAGTTGCTATTCTCGTATTTTTAATTTCCATAGAATTCAGTTAAATTTTCGTTTATGATAGAGCCACTGAAATCCCTAAATAAGTAAAACGATTTCTCCCTAAACTATCCTTCTACAGGTATTTCATGATATGTGGTAGTTGCTTTTTGCATTTCTGTTTTATACTTTGAATTAGTAATAAAGAAATTTTATAAGAGTAGGAATCCATTACATGCTCCAGAAGTTATTGAAGCAATAGAAAAAGAAAGGAAAAGCTATTTGGAGTTAAAAGAGAATATGTCTAAAATGGAAACAAAACTCAAAAACAAGTGTGAGCAATTGGAAAATGAATTGGCAAATGTTACCAAAAGCAGTAATGATAGGTTTGTTGTATAAAATTTGATATAGAATATTGTGCAAATTGCTTGCTAAAATTGTCCTGATGAAAGTTTGTTTTCAGGTATAATGATTTACAAATTAAATATAAAAGATCTCAAACTGAACTAGAAATGCAGGAACATACCACACAAGCTTTAAAGGAGAAAATTGTGGTTCTGAACAAGGAATTAGAGAATGAAAAACTAAGGTATTGGAGAAATTTATGCATTCTTTTTAAATTTGATTTTATAACAAGACTACAATATTAGTACTGTATGTAGTGACAGTGCTCCTTTCAATAACTGCAATATACTTTTGAAGGAGAAAGAGACACTTTATTATAACATACAAACTGTTGTCAATGGGCATATGGTTTTATTTATTATGCACTAGTGAAAATGTAATTATAATACTTAAGTTCAACAACTAGTAAATATGAATCATAATTTATAAAACCAAGGAAAATGTTGTATCTGTTACATAAATATCTAATCATATAATGTTGCATGCTGGAAAGAATATTGTCTGTTAGGCTACTTTTGGGACAGTAATGACCAATCTGTTTAATAGTTTACTTGAAATTAATAATGCTTTATAAGGAATTATTTTTCCTTAGAGTGACAGACCTTTGTGAAGTCAAGAGCCACCATGAGGACATTATAAAAAAATTAACTGATGCTGTTAATGATAGAGTAAGTCATCTTAATTTTATTCACCGTGGTGGAAAATATGTCTACAAAATTGGAATTGTTTGTACCATGGAACTGTTAAGATTGATCAATTTAATTTTATTTAAAATTTTTGTTTCATCTATTATTAATTTTATTAACTTATAAATAACAAGGATAGCAATTTAAAGATGTTGACAAGGGAGGGCAGTTTGACTCTGAAGTCCTGTGAAGATATGGAAAAGAAAATATTACATTTAGAACAAGTTTTAGGGCAAAAGGATACTGTAGTTGATCAACTCAGGTTAGTTTTTATTTATATAACAGAGTTAATGTACAACTGGGTCTGTAAGCTAAATCCCATCTCATTATTCCATGATAAAGAATTGATTGAAAATTGTTTTCAATTTCAGTAGTAATTGAAAGTATGAACAATTTAGGTTTTGTATTTACTTTACTGTACTTACTTAAATAGGTTTTGTATTTACTTTTAATTATTTGTATGTTTTTTTTTCATTTAATTTCAGGAAACAACTGGAAATTGAAAAAGACACTATCCGTATTAAAGATAAAATGCTCAATGATCAACTGGATACAATTAAGAGCTTGCGGAACACAATAGAAGACAATAGAAGATTAATTGAAGAAGGGAAATCTGAAATGAACAAAATTACAAAACAGTACATTGTAAGAAAAATGAAGTTTTCTGAAACAAAAATATCAATTTACAAAGTATATCATTAGCAGTTCAACAAATTCAAGTGCTGTTTGGACATAACAAAATCTTCAGAATTAGTAATTTATTTTTTCAGAATTGATTGATATTGATGTTCTTTTGTAATAATTAGGTTCAGTGTAATTATTTATAAAAAATACATTTATATATGACTTATTTCTTCAGCAATTAGAATGTTACAAAAATGAATTAAAACAGCAAATGGTTGAAATGGAATGCACTATCAAAGAAGCACAAGGGTCTATAGAAAGGGAAAGGAAACATAAATATCTTCTGCATGAAATTGAAACACAGGTAGGGAACAGTTGACAAACTATTGCATAACTAATACATAAATTCAATAGAAACTGATCAGCAAATTTATTCTTAATAACAGAGTATCATACTTGTGAATGTAAACTGAAATAGAAAATAAAAATTACAGGTATTTGAAAAGCAAAAAGAATGGGAAAGTCAGCTTCGCCATATGATCAATGAAAAAAATCAGGCCGTAAAGACAGCCAGGTATTTATTAAGCTATATTATAAACATATTATAAAACATACTTATATACATATTACATAGAATAAACAATGAATTTAAACTGGATTTAATAATAATTGTTATTAATACTGACAGAAATTAATGTATAAGTAGTTAAATTTGTTTAAATTAATATTCTGGAGTTGATAAGTTCATCTCTTTTAATAAATTTAAAGAAAATTTGTTACTGGAGAATTGATATCCAGGTTTTTCCATTCATGTTACATAACTACAATTGTACTATGCTGGGCCTCTATCATCTGCACTCTGTAATTTTGCTTGAGTTGCCCCTTTTCTGGGAATAACATGTCATCCTGGTGTTCTATTCTCTGTTGGCAGACCAAATTTACCTTCAGTTGAAAATTTGAATTAATTAAGAAAGAGAAACTCGGATAATTCCACTGTATGCATTAAAAATCTATTATCACAGATATACAACCCAAAAATTAATTGAAGCAGTATCGGAATTTGAAAAGCAGATGTCTACAGCAAATAATAAACAAATATTACTTGAGAAAACCCTAAAGGTGAAAAATTCTGAACTTCAAATGGTAAAAAATAAGGTAAGCATTGAGAATATTAATAGTTCATCATACAACTATCATTCTTTCTTTAATTTATCCTTTCAATTATATTGACAGATGTCTGAATTAAAACTAAAACTCTGGCAATCTGAAGACGAACTAAGGCTTTTGAGAGCAAAACACACAAATGCAGTACATCACACCAGTGAAGCTTCCATGTCATAGATGCCATGCCACTGATGCTTCAGTGATAACCAAATAGATAATTATAATATCAAGTGCACAGCAGATGCATAATATCGAGAGCTAGTAGTTGTATATAGAAGAACTAATTGTGTTTAAGATTCAGTAATGTATATTAGATTCATCTCCACATAAGATTTGAAATAAATATCTCATTCAACATAAAAATGTCATTATTGTATAAAGTAGAATTTTTGTAACTATTCTTGAGTATCTTGAGTACTAGGGGGTGAATATTGCCATACCGGAGTATAACGGAACGCTACTGGGAGTGTGGAGAGTGCCTGGACACTGGGGGGACGTTTACAGGAAAATCTGGTTATATTGGGGGTCACAGGGAGTGTCCTGAACTGGTGGTGGCTGACTAGGCTGTGTGAATATAGAATGAAATCTGAGTGGGGTCGAATTTTGCTAGAGAACGGCAGAGGTCATTTGAAGGTCGTCTGGATGTTTGATTGTCCCAGTCACATCTAAATGACCTCTGTCGTTTTCTAGGAAAATTCGACCGACTTCTCTTCTACTTGTCTCCTCCAGTCCAGTCATCAGTTCGCGTTCTCCAGTGCCTTGGGTATCTCCGAGAAGGTATTATCACTCCGTTAAACCAATAAATAAATATATATATATATATTATAAATACATAAATATATATATATATATATATTAAAATAAATATAAAATTCTTTTAAATTATAATTCTTTGTGTTCCCCACTACTAGACTGCTGTACTAGCCCTATGCATCTTATTGACTTTCTTCCTTCTCTCATTACCTTATTATTCCAAGACTTTCTTTAGTTCTGAAAATTTTAATTTGCACTGTACCTTATTATTAACTGTTCTTAAATATAAATATACGATTATAAAATTATTATCTAATTAAAAAAATTGGCCATATTAGTTGTATTTGAACCAATTATTAATCGCTTGAAGCTCATCAGTCGTATGTCGGTTTACCATACCTTTTGCTGGCACCAATTAATTTGCCAATCAATTGAAATTGAAGTACCAATTTGGGGTAATTTATAGCTTGTTTTCTGGGAAGCAAGAGGCAATTGTTTGATATACCAAAATTGTCCAACGATGTTGTCTGCCAGCACTGCACCTATGAGAGGTACTAGACACTATTATTTTGAAAGTGTGATATAGCTTGATTGCATTCTCCTCATTATACTTCAACCCTTTTCTCATTTATATAGACAAAACAGCTACAATATCATTTCTACATATAATAAGAAGTAGATTAACAAAATGTACATATAGAACTATGTCAAGAATTCTAAGCTCTTGTTATAGTCTTCCAAATGTAAGAGTATGTGAATACCAAAGTATATTTCCGTTTATTTTTTTGAAAACTGATAAGTTTAAAAAAATATTGATTGCTTAAGCCACTATAAAACTTATACTTCATACAAAATTCTATTTGTTATTTTAATTCGATTGAACTATTAATAATATTACTTCAGGCAAGTCCATATTCAGCAAAAGTTCCAATTATACTGTATACCATTAATAAAAAAACTTTTCTTGGAAATGCTGCTACCTGGAAATCAGCATGTTTCAACCCCAAATTAAATATTTACAGCACATTTTAACCATGTTCATGTAAATTATAGTTGTGCATTTTGTTTCATAAGATTAATCAATCTAACTTTTAGAGGTAATAATATTAAATATCATAAATAGATCTGTCACCAAGAGAACATTCTTCATTCTAGCTCTAATGATTGCTAGGTCTTTAAACTTCCATAGGCCATGCTTGTTTGTCTGAGCTGGCCTTTTGTATGGGATGTCATATTGTACATGAGACTACATCAGTTTTCTATATTTACAATAAATAAAATAGGTTGGTTAAAAACGTTTTTTCAAAATAGAAATTTTATTTAAATATTTATCACTGTTTAAAGAAAACATTAACCTACAAATAGTTAACCTTTTTAATTTTCATTTAAGGAAAAATACATATTAGATTTTGACCCCAAATTCTTTATAGGTTAGGTTAGGTTCAAAGTTTTAGTTTGGTGGCCTGTGAGGATCAACAGCTTAGTGGCCTCTGATACAACTTACATCATTCATGGCTTACTGGCACAGTGGGAAAGAAATAATGTTCAGTGAATTATGGGTACATACATCAAGAATTAGTCTGAAAATGGAACACTTATATTTTATATGTACAGCTTAAAATATCAACACACACATATATATATATATATATATATATATATATATATATATATACATATTGAGCTATCTTAAATGACTAGTAATATACAATAAACAAGAATAGGAAAGGCCAAAGTCGCAGCTCCTTTTAAGCACTATTACACTGAGTTTCTTCTATTAGTTTCTTGTCATTTTAAAAGTTGTTTAATAATGTGCAATTAAATAATTTCTGTCACAATAACTGAACAATAAAAATACAAGAGATAAATACATAAATATTTTATAAACAGTTTAAACCTGAACACATATATAAAAACAGACATCAAAAGAGGAAGTCAATAGTAACTTATATTATTAATACATTCTTTCAAATTCTGAATTTTATCAAATCTACGCCATTTAACAGACAAAAAGCAAAAAGGCACATCATCCAAACTTTATTCATTAAATGTAAAAACTAATTTATCACACAGTTTCACAATCAGAGTTCTATTGTAATTTTATATATAGTGTATATTCAATTTTAGGAATGCAGTAGATGGAGTGCTGTTACAGCTATAAAAATGCAGAGAAAAAAAAGTCAAATACTAGAAACAAATTTATTAATGGAAAATAAAATTTAAATAAAAGAAAATAATTAAATAATCTGAGCTATTTTAAAATTGAGATAATGTGAATTAATTTTGCTGGCTCATTCCAAGTAATTATCACAATTTTTATGAGTTTCACTTATGATTTCATAGAGAGCTTTGGTCAGAAAATTCTAAATCTCGCTTATTCTAAATATATATTTAAATTGAAAATAGAAATTCTCTTAGATATCTTTTTGGATGAAAATAATTATTTGCTTAAAAAAGTGCGTAGAGTAGTATCAAGGAATGAAGACTACCGAACTTATAATATATCTTTGGTAAAAAGCGCATGAAATTCAAATAATTATATTAAAATACTGACAGCAAAAAACATTGTAATGGAATGATTCCTACCTTAGTAAACTACTCTTTAAAGGCACAGATCAATGAAATCTAAAATACCATTCAGCAACTTTTCTCCAACTGCAAATATGTATATATGTACATTTGATGTAATAAATGTATTAAACAATCAATTTAAAGATAATAATGAATTGTTACCACCTTGAACATCTTATAGTGATATGCAATGGAATTTATAAATCCTCCTGATTATTTTAGAATGAACTTATAACATAATATTTTGCAAAAAAAATTTAATTGAGAGAACACTTTGATTGTGAAGACTGGCCTTTTGTACAATACTCCTACACATTATTTTTTAATATATTCATTTTATTACAATTCTGACAGTGACTTCCTTTTATATAAATCTATCCAAATTAAGACACTAGTTTGCTCTTGGATAACAAAATTCTAACAAGAGTAGTCAATATAACAAAGACAAACAATTATGACTTAATTATATATAATGAATATGGACAATTATCACAATGGAACAGTAAGAAGAAAACAGTACATTGTGTTTTAAATTTGTGTTAACGTTCTACAACAAATATTTAATACATTTAAAAATTGGAATGAATTTTCTGACTTATTCAATTGGGATTATCTTAAGAATTCCGTTAAATTTTATGATTTCCCCTGAGCATATGATATTACAAAATTAAAAGAAGAAATCTGGCCACGAATTTTAAACACTTGTTTAACAACAACAAAACACAAATGAATTATCAGTCTGACCAAAAGGTGATGTATGTTTGGTTAAAGACAGTTCTAAATTAAAAATAATGGCACTATTAAATGAAACAAAATGCCAGGAACTGTCCAGGATAAATCTCCTATCTTGGCTCAAGTGTGTGTTTACTGTTTGGGCTATGCTTTCTTGAGGCATAGCTGCTGATTCCATATGGCCTCAGGTGATATATCAAGTAGTCCAGCACATACATCATGTTGGGAGGAACATAATGAAAAGATATCGCACTGTCAGAACAACACTCCAATCCCTGTAAATAAAATACAAGGCTTATGTAGTCCCTTATTGTCTAGTGATATTATATTTAATGAAAGTAAATGCAAATATGTGCACAGTTTTGGAAAAAAGGAACCATGTGTATAAATGTAAAATAAACCTATTAAAGGCCCTTATTTATTTATATCTATGACTGATATCTTTAAAAGTACATAATTTAAAAACAGTGATATGCTTTTCAGATGTCTGAATACAAGCATGCTTGATTTATATCAAGTAATCATTATTTGAATTATAATTGTGAACCATGGTCAGTAACTTGTTTTGTTATTTATTCCTAATTTTATTATATATATATATATATATATATATATATATATATATATATATATATGAATTTATACTGAAGCACTTTTCCCATTAATAAATGAAATATCTGCTAATGAAAAAAGAACTTAAAATGGGAAAATTTAATGTGAAATCACTAAAACGTGAGGATCCCATAACACTGGAAAAAGCCCTATCAGGTACAAAGAGAACATAACAGATTTTATCATTATGTCACAGAGTCACAGATACATGTTTCTTGAATAATGGAAAAAAAGAAGAAATTCATTCGTTTTTTTCCTGTTATGAAAATAATAAAAATAATTATTATTTATCTTACCTCAGAAGATGGATAATAGATCCATTTCCAATACCAGAAGTTAGGATCAGAGTGTCCTGGAATTAAATGATGTTCAGGTACAAATGGGAAAAATCTACCCCTACCTAATGAATCTCGAGTATCCATTGCCTGTACACCAACTGCCTCTAAACATTTACCTACAACAAGATAAGTTTTATGAAAACACCTACAAAAAACAATTTTTAGTTTCAAGCGATATCAGAGGCCAGTGATACTCTTCTGGCAAAGAATTAAATTATGCAAGGAGATTTAATGAATTACTGCACTTATAATGCTATTAAACTTGTAACAGGTAAACAATAATAAAGAAATAGTAAAGCAAGGTATTGAGAACCAGATAGCTCAATTAAATCTAGAATCCTCATTGTGCTATATAAGAAATGGCAAAAAGAAACTAAATGAATATGAAGTGGAGTCATAGTTAAAATTTAAAAATCTTAAAATTTAAAATCAACTGCTGTGCCTCTAATACTAATACCTAATATACACTGACCAATTTCAACATCTTCAGAACCTCCACCATCCTGCCTGCAATTCTTTTCATCTGGAAGAGCTTCTTCAATAAATCTCTTCAGAGCCTCTTTGCTCAGTACATATCCTGAACACAGAGTTAACAATGAGAACATTAAAGAGTGTAATAGAGATTATGAAGTTATAATAATGATATAGAGTTCATTTCTGAAAACATACCAGCTCCACCACTCATGTAACCCTGTTTCACATATGGTCTGAATCTACAGCCGAAGTAGGCAGGTTCTGATGTATTGTAGTCAGCAAGCATATATCGAAGATTTTCAACTATTACATATCTGTAAATAACTTCTGATCCTGCATTTTACTTAGCACTTAAAGAAATTTAATACTTTTTATTATAGATTTATTTAAGGAATTTTCACAGATTTTTCTAAACATCAAAATTGTTGTAAATTATCAAACACATACTTTTAACAGAAATGCAAAGTGATTTAACATACAAACAATAAATGCAACAATAGAACCTATAAAAAATAATGTATATTATTAAAAATCACTTCCTTGTACAGATGTATAATTAAATCAATTTATAGGGAAACTTACGTATCATCATCAGCTTTCATGACCCAATCAAACTGATCCATGTAATGGTTGTATACATATTTAAAAGCCTCTTTAGTTTTTGCCCATAAATTATTTCTTCCCTCTCCAACTGGTAGAGCTATACTAGGAAGTGATGTATCTAAAATTGACATTGAATTAAAAGGTTACTGAATTTATTACACATAAGTATGCTTAGTGTGTGTGTGTGTGTTTGACTGAGCTTTCTATTACAAGTAACAAAAATCACACTTATAAATATATTGTCACAATTTTAACAACAAAATGCGGTACCAAAGATTTAAAGATGCCAAAAACCAATCAACCAAAGAATGTACAATCAAGACATATCAGTGATAACCCCTCATGTATATCCAATAAATATCTTATTGGAACTATTAGTTTTCCACAAATGACCTGTGATACAAAATGAGAAACTAGTTACCATTATTTGAGCTCATAAAGAGAAGAGTATTACAGCGTCTGCCCCAGGTTGCTTTCACGTGACGTGCTCTTTTTTGGTGATTTGCTGGTGAAGTCATAATCCAACATAAAACTCTCACCCGCTCAGCTAACTCTCTCGCAACCAAATCTTCACCTACAATATTTGAAATAATATTTTTTAGTTAAATGTTCAAAATAATTCGAATTTTTTTTAATAGACAAAAGAGAAATATATATACAGAATTATTTTATAATTAAGAACCATTGAAAGCCGAAATATTCTAAATAAACTCAATGTATATTGCACACTGTACAATATATACCTCCTTGTCGATCCTCGTCATCAAAGATCGATTAGTTATATGACTAACCTTTATGAAACTCTTCATCTTCAGAATGCTGCCCGACTGGAACAGGAATGTCTTCTACATCATTCATGTGACTGTAGTGATGAGCATCTCCTCTGAAACGCTGCCTGAATTACATGAGAAAACAATTTACTTCACTTGTTTCTACAAGCAAACCATTTTTAAATTTAAACCAGATATTAAATATTACTCTACCTCTCTGGGAACAGCACCAACTCACTAATGTTGTAAGATGTTGCATGGAGGAGTACATATGTAAATGTAAAGCCAAGACAAATGCCAATTGCGAGAACCAAGAAGAAGTTACGACCCACAACTGGTCTAAGTCCACCTGAGTAAAAAAGAAGGTTATGGCAATTCTAAAAACTGACTAGCATGATATCAATAAATAAATACATACAGATTAATTTATATGTATATACACTTTAATGAAGTAAAAAATTAATGACATAATAATCTAATAAATAAATAATTCAAATCACTAGTCATTAATCATTCAAATTACTACAATACATTATTATAATTTTCGCACATAATATGTTTAACCTACTAATCAATTTTTTCAAAAATTAAAATTAGGCAAAAGAAGCACGATTACTTCAAAATTATCCTTCCTTATTTTATTCGTAACATAACAATAAAAAAGATACACTTAAAGAGAAATTAAAAATACATTACTTCTGAAAAGTAACATGGTTATAGCAAAGCAATCAAATACTAAAAATGACATGTGCCTTCATGTTTTCATTGCTAATGAACCATGTTTACTGACTCAATAGATATTCAGGATGTGGTGAACAACAATTGACTTCAGTGATAAATAATGCCCAGGATGAATTAAAAAATTGTGTAAACTTCCATACAATGAGAGAATGAAAACTATTATAACTTCCTGTGCTGTAAACCATCACTCTAAGTGATAAGGAAGAATTATGGCTTTCCATTATTTCCATGGTTTATTGAAATAATTCAGGGAATCAAATTATAGAAATATTTTTAGGATAAAAACTCACCTTTTACACATAGTTCATGTTTAGTAACTGAATTCATACATTGTAAATCATGAATTTGAAATTACACAGGGTGCTCTTATTATTATTAAATGCAATAAGCCTAATAACATACATTGTATTTGCTTATGAATATTTTAATTACTCATTGACACTTTCTGGTGAATAACTGCCTATTCTTTCTTAATTTCAATAACCCTTTCCTTATTCAAAGGAAATTACATATATTAATAAAAGTTACTACATTAATATATTAATAAAAGTTATCAACATGCTAGGCCCATTTTTAATATTAGCCAATGATCTCTTGACTTAATGCTTAAAAGTATAATAATAAAATGGTTAAGAACTTACTCCCAAGGGAGGTTTCTCCACCTAAAATGTCTACTTCTTGTTTTATAAATTCCACCATATAACATGAAGTCTAACAATATTTGTTTTTATATTTCAAAGTAAATACCACTACTTAAAACTGCTACCAGCTACTCATATTATGTACTATAGTTTTTAAAATTAAGAATAATAAATGTGGCTAATGCATAAATAAGGTAATAAACAAGGCCAAATAATTTCTTTGCAAACAGTAAAACGAAGGGAAATGACAAACATTATGAATTCCTAACTTAAAATGAATAAGTTAGTTTGTTAGTTCAAACCATAAATGTTTGAACCCAACGATCTATCAAAATTAGTGTTTCAATGATAGGAGACATTGATGAGGTTTGAATATTATACACCAGTTTTAATTCAGAGTATGAAGTTATAAGAAAACTGGACTAAAATAATAACTAAAATTTCACATTTCACATGTGGATGCCTTACCAAGCATGTTGAGAAGATGAAGTGAACCACCACCAAACTCAATTCCCTGTGTAGCTGGCAACAGTCCACTGAAAACCCAAGTTAGTGAAGTTTAAACTACAATAAGCAAAGAGAAAACAGATACAGTAGAAAATCGTGATGAAGGAAAGTGAAGACAAGCAAAGATCAAAGTCTCTCCATATCTCTAAAATGTAACTGGAGTAATGAGACAAAACTGGAGACAAAAATATATGATCAAAATTAGAAAAACAACAGCACTTAATAAGTTCTAGAGAATTAAATAATCTTCCAATTGGTTCAATGAATAAGGAAAGGTATCGAAGACTGTTATTCATTGGCAATACCCTTATGTTAGAGTGAAATAACCCATCAAATGAAAATGCACCACAATATGTACCCAGTTGTTAATTAATAAAATAAATATGTCCCACACCTTACATAATAGCACAGCATGCATAAATGGCTTATCACCAGAACAACCCTTAGTGGAAAAATATTTCGAGATTAATGAATGAGAATCATACCAATTAATAAAAAGGATAAAATACAAAAGTTCTAGTTAGCACTATTCTGTACAGAAATATCAGAACAATAATCCTATTAAGAAAAAGAAAATTTTTTGTTAAATCTATAAGACTTGCAGTATGAAATTTTCTTCTGTATGAGTTACTTCTTTACAAACTCTATTGAAACTTTGAAAATATGTTTCTATATGAAATTTTAAGTAATAAATTCTTTCTTCAGTTTTTTAATATGAAAAAGGTTAGATATATTATCCATTTTTATGCCTTAATATATGTAATTAATAGGTATGTTCAAACTGACCTCTGATTGAATGATTCAAAAAATGAACGAAAGTGAAATGCTATAAAAAATTAAAAAAACAAGGTATTAATACGACTTAATTAATAAATGTCTAGCTGTATCAGTTTCACTGAAGGACTGACAAGTACCTGCTACCTTCACTATGGGCAAGGAATGGGAATTAGTATTATAAGTAATAATTAAGAAGAAGAATATTTTTAACAGAACTATCCTATAAGTTGTAATGAAACTTGGCTATTATTAACACATTATAGTCATATTACCTTTATCAAATTGTATATTTAAAAACTAATTTATTAGAGATTAATGAAGGTAAAGATCCTCGCGCATACCAAGGGTAGTACATACCTCCATACCATGTAGAGCACATATAGAGTCATTACCATACCTATAAATCAATTTCATCACTCCATAACACCCTATGTATACAAAATGTAAAATTATAATGAATTGGTACATTCAGTGACCAAGATCATGTTATAATGACTTTATAACTTAAGTAAATAAATATAATAAATTCAAAAATTGATAAATCACAAACGTATTTGACACTAATTTCAAACTGTCTACATTAGAGAATAAAATATGCACACATTTTAGTTTGCACACATAACACTGTAAATCCAAAAAATTGTGATTCAACTTATGACAGTGATTGGGGCCCAATAAAATTCACTAAATCTCATATTGATATCATTTCACTTTACTTTACTCATTAAGATGATCCATTTGATGTATGAAATTCACCGACAACTAATATCTAAAAAAGGTTTAAAAAAGTATAGATCAATGCAAAATTATTAGGTGAAGAAATGAAAATACCAATACTAGCTTAATTCATAATTTTGTTTATAACTTTCATTATGTACCAGTTAACTTATACAAATACACAGTTCTGCTAAATGTATTTGATTTATCTGAAAAATATAATACTATGGGTGGGTATAAATAAAAATACTAAGCACAATTTATTTAAGGTAAGAAATGAAACACTAGATGTGTTGACATATGAAATATTCATTATTATACTGAATTAGTTTTTATCGAGCATAGTTAATACACATTCAGATTATGTGGATATCAATAAAAAGTTTTAACTAAATATTATAGCTTGGTTATAAACTATATACGGGGGGCATTAATTATACCTGTGTTTACTTCTGTACTGAGTGTACATCAGTCTATATTTAGACAACTTTAATTCAAACATCACATCACTTTGTACGTATTTACAAAACATCGTAAATAATCAATAATCAAAGCAATGATACATTAATGAGTACTCGAACAATAGATTTACATATAAGATACTTACTGCTTTGAATCTGCATTTTTGAATGAAGGTCCAGTAAACTATTGCAGATATTATAAACAAAAGCGACGACAGATCATTGAAGAAAAGAATGTTAGTTCGGTGAAAAGAGTTATAACACAAGTCGCAAGTTAGTACACTTAAAAGAAACATTAGACGAACCAACAGCTTTATTTATACGAATTTGATAACAAAAGGTCGGATAAGGTTAATGACGTATCGTCAGCATATAAATGCATGACACAGAATTGTCGAAGGGCCGTCGGATAAAAAAAATTGGCCAATTACACAGTAAGTTCAATTAGGTTATGCTAAGTATCCGACTATACTTGAAACCCGCACTTCAAAACTTACTCACAGTGTGTTCGGCGGTGTCGATTCTCCGATTGCTGAACTTATTGCGCATTTTTAGAAACGCCGCTTACAAATTTCGGTCCCAGGCCGGTAAAACGTGAAGTCCAGTAAAGGCTACCATGAAGGCGAGTAAAATCGGTGCGGGCTCGCCAAATTTGAAACGGACAGAGAGGACAACTAGTATGCCGAGATCACGCTCTCGCTCTCAAACCGACCAACACCGCTCTACACCTTATCAGACCTGCCACTCCAACAAACCCTGTTTTACATTTGTTTGCACGTTATACTCTCCTCCTCTGACCATAAAAAATTAGATACACAAAACTGCAGCTACGCTTAATTTTACAAAAAGAAAATTACAAGATAGAGGCAATACAGGTTTCAATAATAAAAAGAAAACATGAAATAAATAATACTTTTTTCGCTAAATCCGGATTTGCCGCCACTGTGAGAGCACGTACCCCTTGTAAGTACTAAAAGTATCCCCTTTCCAAACGCCCCTGCTATCTGCTTGAATTTAACACAATACTTTTAATCGAAATTTAATACTCATTAAGAGTATTTCGATGAATATTGAAAACAAGTATAAATTCATCGTAATTATGCCATAGTGTAAATCTACATTAATCAAACAAACGTAACAAACATCGACTAACGATTCAACTTTATTGAAAAGCAATAAACGGTAAATAATGCTTTATTAATTTTCATTACTGTAATTATTTTGTATTACCTTAGTATTGCACAAATTTATTTTATTATTGCTCATTGTATATGCATATATTGAATTCCAGTCCAAGCTGCAACATAGACAACAAGCAAAAGGAAAACAATTTTGTAGAAGTACTTAAGTTCGGTAAGGGGCGTGAAATGAATTGTTTGAGGTCATAAAACACATGAAATAAAAGTAAAATTAGGCTATTTTCGATCGAAACGCTTATGTAAATGAGGAATATTCAGGAATGAAAATAAAATGACAAATTATTGATTTTATTTCGTAAGTCGATAATGGAGAAGATCGAAAGAACCATGGTATTCCAAATCGTTCGTTAAGATAATTCGTTAGGATATAGCACATGATAGTAACGCTTTATTCCAGGTAAAGATGACGTCTGTCACCTCGAAGATGAGGCAACGTTTATTACTTAACTAACGGGATACATCCACACTTCAACCAAACGAGGAGTGCTTGCTCGAGCTTTCATTTAGCAAATAATTTCGCCTACATTCATTATTTCCCGAGAGAGTTCTTTCATCATCGTCTATTGAGGTTTCTTCATGAATAATATTTTGTGTGTTCAAGTACTTCATGAACGTGGGTGGATAATTAGGATACCATATATTATTATTTAAGGAATAGTTTTCAAGAGTAATAGGTTAATATCTAGATTCAAACAGGTAATGAATTTGATGGGTTAAATAAAGCAATTATATTGTACAAATATTTCTGGAGTGCATATTAATGGATTTCGCCCATTCGAAATAACTTTATCTAACAGTATAGTTTAACGGCCGTTTCAAAAAAGAATAATTACACTTTGTCAGCTTGCGATAGTGGAACAATTTTCCTACTTAGAAGGTTCGTTCGATAATTTCACCTTCATTGTTTTATCAAAATGAAAGACAATTTCATTAGCGTGTAATAATGTTCCGGTTCGTGTACAGTATGTATCAGTCGTACTCAAACTCAACACAGTGAACATGCAGGCGTCCTTGAAGGCCACCGGCCGAATGCCGACGATGCTTCGGAGAATAAGACTTGTAAAATTCCTCACCTTTCTCAACAAAGAACGCTTTCAGGATATATAAGAGAGAACAAATAAGACAGTGAGTGAGAGGAGAGGGAGAGGGAGAGGGAGAAGAGAGAGAGAGAGAGGAATAAAAAGAGGGCCTGTATTACTTAATCGAATGGCATATGGCGATAGTGTTGTCGGCCTAACGAGGGGCTGATTAGATAAGCAAACGGCCCCTACCTATGATTGATGTGCCTCAGAGAAACCGAGTGAGAACGAACAAATGACACGTACGAGAAAAATCGAAGATAATTTTCACCACATTGTGCCACCGCCACCAGGTGTTATGCTCCGAGACAGACATTACACTTAGTAATGCAGAACTGTGCTAGAACACTGCGCAGTTTTTCAAATACGTCGAGAGCTTGGCAATTGTTGGCTGCTAACTCCTGCGGATATTCTTTCTTTTTTTTTGGCAAGACGGAACATAGATAACCTTGGCCACCGCTGCTTGTGTCGTAATACGTGGACGAGTAATCCGCTCTTTTAAGCAGGAAGCTTCAGTCGGCTCTAAAATGCTTAATGTTGTTTTTTCTATACAGTTTAATAAATTACCTTGCACAAGTATAAAGTAAAAGTAGTCGCTATAGTAATGTCTAGTTTACGCGACGATTCGAAATAATGAAAGAATTTTATGTAGAATATTTGGATAACTGAATGAAGTCAGCGCTATGCCAAGTTTGATTGCGAGATATCGCTGAGATTCTTATTTTCAACGTTTTCTCTTCGTTCCAGTTATTCGTACCGAACGTAAGAAAGACTAAAAACGATTAGAGAACAGTTCCAAAATTTCGTAACATACCATCGAGAGTGCACTCTCAATATATAATTTCAAGCCTAATGAAAGATTTACAAAGTTTTAATGAATATCTATCTAGCATAACCAATCAAACCAGTGCTTCAATCATAATCACATTAGCCATAACAAATGAAACTTTTTTGGGGGGTTTTGATTGACTCTAAGAAAACGGGTTTATCGTTCCGACATCGTAAATGTTATATGTTTTTGTGACAAAATAATAAAGTGTGATAGGATTAAACGTTTTCATTTCTGAAAATAGAATTACAGAAACTAATTTATTGGTACGTAATAATTAGTAAATTCCGTCATTTAGAAATAATGACTAAACTAATCGAACGCCGTTCCAACGTTAACAAAGGCGCATAACAGATCCCATGATACCTAATTGCGCTATTTAAAAAAAGACAAACACAGTTAACAAACAGTACAGTTTACGCATTACCTGTTTCAAATACATACTAACAATTATTAGATATGAAATTTTGTTCAACGAATAGTTTAATGATATCTGTTCACAGTTTGTTCTTCATCTATAAATCACGAAAGTCTACCCAAAACCGACTTTACGGATTTAACCAAACCAAGTGAATATTTGTAGATAAGTGGCAGGAAAAGGATATTAAGTGTAAATGGCGATGTTCTGTATTGGCCTAGGTGTTGTGGTGATATTACAATAGATGCTGAGTGATGTACAACATACTTCAATGCACCTGGCAACCTTGAGTGAGAATTCGATATACACGTTAATTATTCTTATTATTCTTACTTATATAAGTTCTTACATGATATAATGATAAATTGTTGTGGATAATTAATAAGAAAATATTACAAATTATCTATAGGGTAACATTATATTAAATAATGAAAATCCATTGAAACAATTGATTTTTTAAATCTTTATTGAGATATTATTGACTAGAGATCTTTTTTCCACAAAATGAGTGCAGTATTATTATATACATAATACATAATAGTTGTATTGTCCACATCATAGTTAATGGCTAAATATGAATTCTTTATTATGTATGAATTTTTAAAAATAACTATGATTTCTAATACCATGATATTTATTTTCATGGTATTTAGTTTCATGGTTTATAGATATCAAATATTCTTATTACAAAATTAAGACAATAGGTTTTAGTACTGTAGTTATTAAAAAGTGATATTTAAGAAGACATAAATTAAGACTTTAAATTAAAACTTGAAACTAATATATTTAACAATATATGAGATTTATGTTACGTTTAAACTATAAGTAAGCACATGTCTGGTGGCCTAATTGCACTATATAGGAAATTTAATGATGTAAAATGTTGAGTACTTCACTTTACACATCTCAAAAAAGGAAAATTATATATTTAATAGAAAAGTACCAGAGGAGTCTAATAGTAAAAAAGTAACTAATTGTGCAATTGTTAAAAAAAATCATTTTTAAAATTACAAAATGCAGCAGACATACACACAGTATCAATGAATTTTAATTTGAGATATTGTAAATCCTTCTCCTGATAACCAAATTATTACCTCAATTTTAATGCCATGGCATTAAGCAAACTCTGAACTTTTCAAATCAAGCCATATAAAAGCACCTTGCCAACAAATCAATACTAGCATTCACTATCTCATTGTTTATAGGCAGTATCTAATTTGTTCCCTTGAGAGAGAGGAGTTAAGTTTGTTTCAAAATGTTTAGTTTTTATATTCCAAGCAGTAAGACCACAAGATCTCTTTCTTTGGGTTTAATAATAGTGACAAGTGTTTCTTTGACTAAATATGGTTACTTGATTTCACTTTTGGGCTTAACTATTGCAGCACTTGTGGCTGTATTATCATGTGAGTAATCCATGTAAGCAGAACTAATTAGAACATAATATTTTAATGATATATTTTTCCCATGATATATGTATATTACAAACTATTCAAAACTTCATGGCATTAACAGAGTGTCATACTAGAAATAGATCTACTTACATTTCTGTATTTTATTAAATATTATATGTAATGTAGTTATTTCATGTCTATAAACAAGTAGGATTTGTATTAGTTTTATATTTAATAAATTATTAACATTTCATCCCATTCTGTTAATTGTGAGGATATAATTTAATAAAATTTAATAAAAGTAAAATAAATTATTTGATATAATTGCCATTTCTTATTATTATATATTGCTACAACATTTATTCAAGGATACATCAGATTCATAGTGTGTAATCAATTGGTTGCAGTACCCTCTGCAGAAAAAATGACCCACTTATCACCTAATTCATTATGATGTTATGAAAATGAGTTGTCTGTTGGATAGTTTTCTTATTTGGAATCAAATTAAACTATTATTTATATGGTTTAAAGAAAAGAATTGTAAAATACATTTTTCCAAATATAATGTCAGTTTAGAGGCAGTAAAGTATTGGAAAATGAGCAATCATTTTAAAAAGCAAAACTATTCTCCAAAGTAACAAGTATTTTAGAATTAATGCAGACATGTTTATTTCAGATACTTGTGCCTGGAATCAGAGGACAATATTAAGTACCTGGTTACATTTTTTGCAACAAGTATGCCAAATATGTATAACTGCAAATGGACTAAGTGTTTTACTGGATTTTATGAATGGAAACAAACATAGCTATATACATTTAGTTCCTACTTCAACTATGCCGCACTTGTTACCAATAACTGTTATAATATCTATAACAATATTAGTTATTCTTGGTTTGGAGGTATATGTTTTCTATAGTCTAACTGAAATTGTTTCCGTATATGGTTCTGTCATTCTGAAATAATAATAATTGCTTTCAGGCCAGCCATATTTTGGACTCATTGCTTAAGATATGTCTCATGCTAGCATTTTTTGTGTTCATTCTAACCAGTATGACACTCTTTCATTTTCCTGAAAATGAAGCTTTGATAATTCCTGATGACATAATTCTTCAGGTAAATTGGTTAATTATGTTTTCTGAAAGTTTGGAACCCAATAAATTATAATTGAATAAACAATGTCAGTGTAATATGGGCTTATTCTATTCTATTCTATTATATATATATATATATATATATATATATATATATATATATATATATACAAAATCACACTGAATACTAATTTTAGTTTTAGTAGTATATTCTTATGAAGTTGTATTTTTATTAATTTATTATAATATTTTGTCATAAGGTTTTCTCTTCATCAGCATTTTTCTGTTGTTGCTTTGATTACAACCGCATAAAGGTTGATGTGAATACTCTTCTTGGGAATTTACTGAAATTCACAATTTATGCTATTTTCATTATTATACTATACTTCATTCCAAGAGCAGAGTGAGTATTATTAATTTAATATTGGCTTACAGCTAGAAGAATATTTAACTTTCTCTTACCCAAATAATCTTAAGTGAGATATGGCTTGAGTAGAAGCAGAAACTATCTGTAAATAATTACCACGATAATTTTTTCTTTAACAAAAAAATATTGGCCTCGTTTTGTGCAATAAGGCATATAGTTATAACTATTACTGGAATATAATAATATCTCTAGAACATTGCATTAATATTACAGCCTTATATTACAGTAATAATTATATCAGATAAAATCCATTAATGATTATAAAAATATTTCTGTTGATTTACTTATAAATTAATTTGTTTTTGTAGATGTGTTATGATTTGCATTGTTTGTCCTCTAAGCCATTGGTATACATGGTACGAGCCAACAATGGTTTGTATTGCATTGTCTTCTCTTTGTTTGACGCTTCCACAAGTATTTTCTCCAGCATTAGACACACTCATACTATCTGGTCAATTTAATCTTAAAATATTAACAAAAGAAAACTTGGCTACTGGTACTCATGTGAGAGCCATATGTGTCATAGGTAATGCTATACTTACCAAGTTAATGATCTATGTTTAAGTATTCAACCCTTTATCAAACAGAAAATTTGTATTACAGGTTTCATTTGCAGTATTTTACTCTACTTTCATTCAACACATGACTTGATTCTACTAAGCAGTAGTTGCATCTTATTAGGACAATCATCTGATAGTTTGTTACAATTAAATAAGCAGTTCCAGCCTTTGTTTATTCCAAAAGACCAAGGTAAAATTCCTATATTAGTACTACTCTTTCATTTCATCATACTTTGAAACATTCAGTCTTAACTGAAGGTAGTTAGCTGCTTCTGTAAATTTTAAAATTATTTAAAATTTCTCTTAATTCATCTATTATGTATAAATATTGATTTATATTTATATACTACTAATTCTAGCTTAGCTTTAGCTTATGTTTTTTTATCAGCACAATCAGATAAAAAAATAAACTCATACATGGCCCTAAAAGAATCAGAGAATATCAATGATGAGTTAAATGAGGACAGAACTGACTTGGTGTCTTGCTTCAGTGAAGACTCTGGACATAGTTCAGATACTGACATTGACTCTGTGGTTTCTGAATACAAGAACTCAATCAAAGTTAAGGTTATTGGAAAATGTTTTATTAAATGAAACATTCAGCACATGCTTATATCAAACTATCCTCTGTATTACTATTTGTTACAGTGTTAGTTGTTCTTAGTAAATAGTATTTGGCAAGGAATATGTATTCATTTCATTTTTTTACATACCATGAGCATATATTCCTTTGCAGCACGATGCAGTGAAATACTCATTATTGATCTCAAAGTATTATGTCAAAAGAAATTATGATTGTTCTAAAATTTTCAGGGATGCAATCTGAAAAAGGTTAACAGTGAACCAACAATTCGATCTGGTCATATAGCAACAGTTTTAATATTCTTAATTGTTTTGTGCTGTGTACTGGGTTCTGTGGTTCTTATGAAAAAACATTACTTAGCCGCTATATGTTTTCTGTTAGGTAAGCATTCCTATTTTTTCATTCTTTAACTAATACTGTTTAAACAAAATTCTCTAAATCATAACTCTTTTGTTTCTTTGCAGTAACAGCAGTTTTGGTCCTTTTACTCCAGACCCAACCTGAACATAATGAGACAAGTGAAATTAGAAGAACATCCTTATTTAGATTGATCACTTATAACGCATTTAATATAATGTTTTTAAGTATAATATTAATGGACACTGGAATAACTCTCATTATTTGGATATTAGGAGGTATTTATCATAATTATTAAATCACTTTTGTAGCTATAGAACAATTCAATTGAATTCATTAATGAAAATATTTCCAGGAATAATTTGTACTACATATTGTTCTAACATAGCAAGAGGAAAAAAAGGAAGAAAGCCTCAAATAAAATTTCAAACACCACCTGGGCCTTTCATAATAACTGATGCATTTCCTGTACAACGTGTTTTATAAGAAAAGAGTATTATAATTATAACCAATTTGTTCAAGAACAAAAATATGTGATAATAAATTAGTACAATATACAAAATTTTTCTGTAAATATATGACAGAATTTTAATAATAAATGAAGTTTATTGCTTAATTCATCATTTGACATTGCCTCCAAGTTTAAGTTTATTTTTTTATTTTAAAATACCTGTTTTTTTAAGTGTAATAAATTTCAAAATTGCAGGTATTTACAGAATGTCTTCGTAAAGGGTTCTCAATTCTGTGTCCCTGGCCTTGTACTCTACCAAATGAACTACACCATTGCTCTTTATTTCACCAAATGAATGTAGAATTTGTTTATATATAAAACCTATAATACTTGTATATATTAAAGCTTGCACGCTTTCTATGTTTACATACATATTTATATTTGTTTCCTTCTGTAGTGTAAAACAGTAAAGTTTCATCAAAATGTGCTTTTAAAATACTGAATTAATTAATTCAGTATTAATACACTCACAATAATGAGCAATATGTAGTGTACATATCAATGCATTTTTACAAATATGCAATGATGGAAGTTTTGTATAACAGATATACATTGTTTTTTTATCCTACATAACACAGTATTGTTATATTTTAAAAATGAATTTCTCTAGGCTCGATGTTATCCATTCAATTCTTGTGATATTGTACCACCTTTTTATTTGTGTTTGGGGGTAATTGACTTGTGGTGCCAACAGATTAGTCTGGTCATTAGTTTGTTTCAATGTTTACCATCCATTCCTTCTATCCATATTATACAATGGATGGTGCAATCTATATAACTGGGTATTTTCCTCTGAACCTATTTTCTTTATGCCTGGTTATACCTACATTGAGAGCTGCGGCGTTATTTGGGTACATTATATCGGGGAATTAATTCTAAGGAGAAATACTAAATTAGAACCTTTATTGAAGGTATAAAGAAACTACTACTATTAATTTTCATATTTTTAGACATATCTCCATAAACTCATGTGTTTCCGCCGGAATTCAAGCACTATATTTTACGCCTTTGCGTGAATTCGGATGGTAAAGCTCTGCACCAATACTTAGAACCTTGTTTTCTGATTACTTTTAACAAGAAATACTCCCGCCAACTTTCAACTTAGTGTGTCCAAAACCCTTGAAAAAGGTACGTTAAACGGTATTGCAGTATGGCCACTTTTAAAGTGCTTACCACAACAAGAAAGTGAATGTTTGTGGGTCGCCCAACTTCAATTCAGTAAACTTCACTTACCGATATAATCTTTGTTTTTACGTAGTATGCGAGTACAGACATAAAATACTAATCTTTAGACAATTAAATCTGCGAAAAAGGTGCCAACTTCATTAATGGTATATTATATAAGTTGATAAAAAATTAATTGGTAAATTAATTAATTCTTTAATTTTATTAAGGTATTTTTCATTTTATTAGCGAACAGTTTCGTCAATTAAAGAAAAAGGGATATTATTGCCTGACATTTATACTAAATGTCATAAAAACAAGTTTAACCTCCAAAGAACCTCTCGTGTAAAGTGAAAATAACTTGTTAAGTGGTGATTTATAGTTGAGTTTGCGGACTACTTATATGTCAGTGTAAGTCGTAAGTTAATAACATTAAGCCAGATTGTTTACATAATGATTTTATTGCACGTATTGTTGGGCAGTATTGATTAAAATTTTTACAATATCTGCCCCTTGAATGTGAGATTAGATAGAAGATTCGATCGGATGTACAGCTCTCCATAAGATTTAGTTGTCTATGCGAAGTTGTAATGCGTACAAATGTCTGCTGTTCTTGTAGGATGTCGTGGCTGTTTGGGAGCAAGAAAAAAGAGGAAACACCAAAATTGCCCGAACCGCACGTTACCGGGGTTGTCGATGATTTCAACGTTGTTCAGCATTCCTACAACTCACCTATATATCCTGTGCTACCTCGAGAAAATCTACCGTATAGTGTACAAGCAACGCCCAGTCCCAGTGAAGATGCTTTGGTTAAAAGTAATGTTAAAGCTGTAAATCATAGCCCTCTGGAATCTATTCCTTTTAAATTGGCCTCTTCTCTTCAAAATGAAAATAGCACAACATCCAGTATAGACACAGATATAAAGTCACTTCAGAATACATTGTCTCGGATAAATGAGTTTTTACATTCTGACTCATATACGTATGATTTTAAAGTAGAAAAGTCTATTATCCAGGAAGCAAATCTGTGTAATGGAGCCCAATAGTAATTGATCTACAGTATACTCTTGAACAGTTGATATATATATATATGTACTGAATTTTTACTACTGTTCGAAACTCAGTGTTGTCTAGAATTTAGTTTAATTTTAAACCCTTGTAAGTTTCATTATTTTTTGCCAGTTTAGAATACAATGAATTTATAATTCATTATACATACATGAGTCTTATTGGTAAAACCTATAACTGTATAAAACATAAGTATAATATAAAAGTTCTATTGTATAAAATTATGAATTTGTCTGTGCTATATTCATTAAGCTTAATTATTTGAAGTACCCAGCTTGTCTTTAACAATATTTTTCATGGGATATAATATTATGTAAGAACTATGGTGTCTTAGTTTCCATTTCTTGGTATTTATGTTTTTTATGTTATGCAAGCTTTTTGCTATATTTGCCATAATTCAGATATCAATAACTTCTGTTGTTACCATTTACTAATTATGTTTAGCCAGTATCAAATTCATTATATTTCAATACTGAAAATATTGCACATAATTACTGCACAAGGAATAATTCATTTCATGTAGTAATAGTTTAGTTTATTAAAAATCTGTTATTTATAGTTACTATTTACTATTTAATTCATTAAGCATGCAGCTGTTACTCATTTGCAGTTTGTTTTATTCTGTTTATTTAGTTTAAATTAACTTTTGAAAGAAGAATGATCAAAATGCTGTGCACAATACTAGCTTTCAGTTTGTTTTTAGTTAAATGTTATTATTAATTCCTTAAGGATGCTCCATAATGTTCTTAAAGATGTATCTGAAAAAAAGAAATTGGATTTTTTTAATATCTTCTATAAATGTTATTTCCTAACTGCAAAGAATGTAAATAATTTTTGTACATTAAATGTGTTAATATAAATTAATTTTTGTATTTTGTTGTTTGAGTTATACTTTTAATTTTCTTTTTGTTTGAGATGAAGAATGTGAAGGAAATTCAAAACATACAACATTGATTGTACTGGACAATTTTGAAATCAAGTATTTTTTCGTTTGGTTATTAAAAAGAAATGTTGTATGATGTATATTATTAATTTTTTTTATTACTATGTACATATGTAATAATTACCAATCTCACTTATGAAAATATCAACTTTTGGTCTGTAACAATACAAGGTATATGTTCCGTGATGTATCAATAATTGAATTTTTCAGTTGATAATGATTTATTTTCAAAAACCATATTTTTTTAATCTGAAAAGTGGTACTGGCATAAACCAGTTAGACAGAACAAGTTATAAAACTTCTTTAAGTAATAAAACTATGTAATTAAAAGGAAATATGTATTGCTGTTTATAATTGTATATAAATATTTATATATAAAATGTAATTGTCAGATTATATAAGTATAATAAATAATGTAACATGACAGTACGACCTATCTATAATAACATGCCACTGCTGTGTTAAAAGGTACATTCATCACATAAATATTGACAGGCCTTAACAAACATTAATATTTATATATAGAACAATACATTTAACAAATTACATTAAACATTTAACAAATTACAAGTACTTAATTCATGAAATTTACACTAATATAATAACCTTTTTGGACTTAATATACATTAACAAAAACATCATTATTTTGATACTCCTATAGCTCTAAAACATTTATGAATAAGAGATAAATGGCATAGTCTAATTTAATAACAACATTATTTACAACAAATTGTATTTTATCACTTCAAAAAACATGAACAACAAATGAATAACACATATAGACAGCTTGCAATTTTTAATAATATGTACCTTTAGATTATATTTCAACATGACTCAAATTTTCGACATAGAAATATCATAAATTTTTAATGTGACAAGTATACCTCATACTGAAATCTTAAAAACTAGCACTAACTGGAGTGCTAATACAGCATCTATACAGTTTAAAAACCACTGTAGATGCAAATTGTACTTCAGATGTGATATATTCCAGATGAAAATAAAGTCCAAGTTATTTACCAAGTATAATCATTTACAGGTAGATTACATAATATCAGAAACCCAGCTCAGAATGGTAGGAGATGATGAAGAGTGCACTCCAGAAAATAAAGAATGGCAGCAGAGTCTTCAGAACAGACATAAAGCTGTAACAGTATACACAGAACATTATACGAATACAAAATGCATTTACAGTCATCTTTTTTCATTTCTGAATATAAAAATATTGACATAATGTCTTAAGGGATTTAAACTGCCATTTTAACTATCAATCTAGAAATTGCTGTTTCACTAAAGTAATGTGTGCCACACAATTTACGGAAGATTAGACAATGTTGGCAACTGCTATGAATAAACTACAATGATATGAATGGGAATGCAAAAATGAAATAATGCAGCCTCAATCTATACTAAATTAAATAATTGCTATTGAGCGCAAAATATGGTTTTAAATATTATGATAGCAATCTGTAAACAAGTTGTCTTTTCCACTGTTCTCTATTTTTATCTCTGATGAAGATTGTTATGGGGGTTCAGCCTCAATCTATACTAAAATATTAGGGTATTTGAATAAATTAACAGATATATGTCTCAAAGTAAACGTACCCAACATATTTGCTGTATAAGATCATGTAAACAGTCAACTTGACCATATTCCAACTTGTAGAATTGTCATATTTCATGTTGTTCAATGCCATTGCAACCATTGAATGACAGTTATCAGTACACAAATTGTGCTAGAATGGTGAAGTATTTTGGTTAATTTTAAATTCAAAATATAAATACACTAATTTCAATAAAGCAAACATTAATTAACTCACTTTATTACATGTTTATTCAATTATTATCAATTTTAACATTATTTAAATTTAATATTAATTAATCCTTATTGATTAATTATATATATAATTTTCCATATTAATTTTTGAAATCACAACTACACTTACTTTTAACTTAAGCGGATGGCACATGAATATAAATTTGAAATGGTATATATAATGGTAAAATCGTTACCGTTCTTGTCTTATATACTTCAGCGGCAGAGTTTACTGCAGTGTCCCAGTTGAATACAGCTTTTGATGGATCAAGTTGCCAATATTTTGTTGGCTTACCAAAAGCCATGTTGTCTTCGCTCACATAATAAGAGCCAGCAAAATCTCTGATAACGCCACTAGATGTGCCAATGCCCATATGACCAATGAACGGGAAGAACCATCTGTTGAAAAAGATTGTGTGTACTGTTCAAATTGGAAAAAAAACTGGGTAAAATAGTATTAAAAGGCTTACGTCAACATAGGTATGGGGGTCCACACAATAGAATACGGAAACTTTGAAGTTTTCACATTAATTGAGGTATCAGGAGTCATCATTGCTGCATTTTCATCACCAAACTCGTCCATTCCACAAAGTTGAATTTGTAACAGTCACTTAAAACGGCAGCGCTAATATTATCTCGTAAAATATAATGTAAACTCGACTGCGGCTGTTTCTTTCTATGGAAAGCGAAAGATGCAGGAAAAACATGGTATCATGTCAAGCGATTGGATACTGTCATAAGAAAACACATAAAGAGATCAGTAATTGCAACACGAATGGTTCTAAAACAGCAAATACAAACCGAACCTAGTACCTGGGAGGTTATACTTTACCTGGTAATAGGTGGCGCCCCGTTAAGTGTAGAAACTAAAGAATAATATTTGTATATTTTCTATATGAAATGGTGAAAATTAATATTATTTCGGATTTCATTATTCAAATAAAACAAAAAATTGTATTTATTAAAGATCGACTTTAAAATATCTTCAGTACAAACGGTACTAATAATATTCACAGTTGCAACTACTAGTTTTTGAAACCATTTTAAAACGACTATTAACATTACTTTTGAGATTTATTAGTGAATAAATATGGAAATCGGAACATTTAAAAGCTAGATCTTGTCATGCGTTATACAGGGTTCCTGTACCAGGGATAATTCTCTCATGCTTACCGGCTTTGGAATATTCGAAAGTGGTCGACGACTTTCACGACGAATTCAGAGAAATTCAATTTCGATCAGGAACTAAAAAAGTGTATAAACCATAGCAGTAAAGTAAAAAATTGTAACTGTAACAATAGTTTACAAAAAGTATATATGAGTTGGATAATAACATAAAGGATCATTTATCCCACTTTTGCAAATACTTCGGACTAATCTGCAAGAGAGTAGCGTGAGTACCATACTAATGGAATCTTACTTTGGCCAGGAGCCAAAATCCCGGAGGACCAGAAAATCCCTTGAGGGAAACGATTTTTATATTTTTGACAAGTACTACAGCGGACAAATGGGATTTGGCGATCATTGTAGAAGCGCGTTTGTTACCTTTCCGTAGGATGTTTGAAGAGTTCGAAATTGTTTTAATGGAAAATGGAAAATTGGGTTCGCCACCGAAGCCTAACGCTTTACACAGCGTCACTCTAACCTCTGAGCTATGTTCCTTTACATTTGTGCATAATGTTATAATATGCACAGGTATGATAAAACACGTATACTGTGCTCAAGCCTTTCTATGTTTGTATACACTAATGTTTGGACAATAGCTAACTTAAAATATTTATTAATTTGCTGTTATGATCGGGAAAATAAATTACCTCAATCAGAAGGAGATTTTCTCAATTACAAATTCCAACTGATTAAAACGGTGGAGCCAACTATTTCTTGTATACTTATTAATTTCAATTTGATTAACATTTTTAAGTGTTTGCGGAAAGCTAAGTTCGAGTCCGATATTGTGAAAGCTGTTTTGATAATTTAAAATGTTATGTGTGCACCAATGTAGTAGGTTGTATGTTAATTTCCAGGCCACATGAAGCTGCATATTCATAAGGGGGAAGTTAAATTCCTATTTTCCAATCAACTCTTTATTGCGTACCGATAACTCAGTTTACGTTCAAGCTCTCCACTCCCAAGGCCTTGGCAGTAAAACTCAGTGTCCTGATATAGTTTCGTGTCGTTGGGTCTTTAAATTTTTTTATTATTGTAATAAAATCGGAAGGAAACGGGAAAAACTGCAGTCGTTTTCCGGCTTTCCACAACTGCGTCTGCTCCACACTTTACAGTTCCTCAGGCTAAATAAAAAATAAAGCACGCTCGCCCAATATCGATCCCGTTCTAAAATGTTTATTTCTTCCGAATTATTGGTTCAATTAACCTTTCTTGTCTTTCTTTATTAGGATAAAATTTTACATCGTGTATTTTATTTTGAGATTTACTATGTGTTGAGGAATAAGTTGAATAAGATAAACGTATGCTGCTCGCCCAATTCAATTTTTTCGGATTTTTACTACACTATAGTGAAGTGTGTGACCTATTTTAACTCAAAACTTTTAATTAAACTTTAAAACTTAATTTCGAATAGATCAATTTAACTGCCCCATAATTCATAAAAGGCCTTTGTCTAGTGACAAAGGTTGTTTTTTTTAACTTACGTACGATGCTTGTAAGGAAATAAAAAATAAAGAAGTAAATAAAGTTTAGATTAAAAAAAATAAAATAATATGAGTCTCTTCTCAATAGAGCTAAAAACTGGAACGTATCAGTAAGGAAAATGCTTACTAAAAGGATGAATAAACAGTACATGCGAGCGGGTAGGAGAGTTTTTAGTTCCATAGGCTATCTGAAAGTTTGAATTACTGGCTATGTCTTGCGTGCTCGTAAACCTTTAGCCTGGCTACACGCGAAGGCTCGGTTCGAGCAAAATGTCCAATCAAGCTGGGTGAGCTCATATGCGTAAAGGCTTCAACACAAAAGTAAACGTTTACAGGAAACGCCGTTCGAATTTTACAACGTACAGAATGTTGTATGGAATGACAATCGAAGATATGTAGGTGAAACAAAAAAAAATCATTTCTGGCGGTTATACATTACTATGAGTGAAATGTTAGTGCAATACACTAGTTTCTAGACAGGTGAAGTTAGCAGAAAAATTAATCCACAGCAAAACCTGTTTAGAATTTATAAGGTCGGAACTTTGGTGAGGGCCGAGTTAAATTTTTCAAACTTTATTTGAGCCGGCTATTAGGAGCCAGCTTCCCAGCTTTTAATTAAATGGCCGCCCACAAGAATTACGGGAATCATTTTTTTCAGTTTAACTGCGGTAGTACAGAGGACGTCATCGGGAATGGCCAAGTACATTTCCTTTTTCAGACAGAAAAAAAAATCATTATGTCGGACATTTGAAATAGGGTCAAATACGTTGGGCTACGGTAAAACTATCCAAACTCCTTCTGCCAGAAAAAATAATTAAATAAGTTAGCGTTTCGAAGAATGCTGTTCCGGGCTCTTCCGTGTGATCGACTGTCACACCCAGGTTTGTTGGCCAGAATATTAAGACGATTTTGCCACTGGTGAGTGTAAGTTAAAATGAATAGTCCCATTTTCAGAAAGTATTATTGGTAGAATATAAAATTTTAGTGCGTGCAATTGAACTTTAAAACAAAATTGACGCATACATGAATTTAATTGAATCTATTTAATTATGCCAGAGTTTTGGTAGGAGAGATCCATTTCAGTGTGTGCAGCCAATTCAGGTTATATATATATATATATATATATATAATATTTGTTAAATGGCGTTTTGTGAGTGTGTGTGTGTGTGTTCGCTATGCATTTCCAAACGGCTGAACCGATTTCCACCAAACTTTCAGCGTGCATGCATCTCATGTCCGGTCAGGTCAAGAAGCACCTTTCCAGGTCATGGGGTCAGGTTAAAGGTCACAGGGACCACTACGCTGTACAACGTGAACGGCTGCTCCGATTCTCACCAAATTTACAGCATGTATACAGCTAACCCACACACACGTTTCGCGACATGTTCCCAGTTCATAGGGTCAGATCAAAGGTCCGTAGTGACCACTACGCTGTACAACGTGAACGGCTGCTCCGATTCTCACCAAATTGACAGTACGTATATAGATAACCCACACATACATTTCGCGACATGTTCCCATCACGGGGTCAGGTCAAAGGTCAGCAGTGACATCTATGCTGTACAACGTGACCGGCTGCTCCGACTCTGGCGAAATTGACAGCACGTATATAGCTAACCCACACAAAGGTTACGAGGTCATAAGTTAATAATTAAAAGTATAGTTTGCCACGTTACTAAAAAGCAGCCAACAGATATTTCAAGATTCATTCACGAATGAATAGTGAGATTAATTTTCAAAATCAGAACAAGCATCCACATTTGGCCAACACCTTACAATCACTAGGGCGGTGTGTTGGATTACTTTTCGTGGTAAGTATTGATAATGTGTTTTAGTATTGTATAAAAGAGAGTACAGTTATTGGAAAAATTAATAATTTATAAGCTTCTTTGAATAGCTGTTTAAAACATTTGTAGTCTATATATAATTTATTCTTAGCTGCAAGTTGGAAATAAAAAATAAAAATGAATAAATAAAAGAAATATCAATTCTTTAAATTTAAGCCTAATAAAATATAAAAATATAATAAGAAGGAATGTATTCAGGTCCGACGTATGGCTCCGCGTTTCAATTAACTACAAATGTGAATTCATCAAGAATTCACTTCATAATCGAACCATTGGTTTTAATGTTACAAGAGAAACCAATTGTCGTACATCGGAATGAATCCCAATTATTAATTTGCACCTGAGTTAACTGTGAGCTAATACGGGTCGATAATTGCTATTGAAAACAAAACATAACTTGCAATTAAGACGATTAAATGGAAAACTTAACCAGCCTAATTGTTTCCCTGCGATAAATGATTTAAGACTTCCAACTGAACAAATATTTTCCTGACCGGATTGATACGCAATAATTAATTAAACGAGGCCTTTAATTGAGCCCCCCTACTTTTCCGAACTCTTGGGATTCAGAGACCTGTTTGCACGGCTAGATTGAACTTCAAAGTT
The DNA here is from genome assembly GCA_019843655.1 of Lethocerus indicus. Taxonomy (NCBI): domain Eukaryota; kingdom Metazoa; phylum Arthropoda; class Insecta; order Hemiptera; family Belostomatidae; genus Lethocerus; species Lethocerus indicus. The sequence continues at coordinate 10,408,995 of JACDQD010000004.1, forward strand.
TTAAATTGGGCTATACTGTTTGTCAATGAGAATTTTTTAGAATAGCACTGTTGAGGTTGAACTGAGACAATAAGTAACGTCCATGTCTGACCTTTTACCCATTTAAATTATACTCTATATGGAGAAAAACTGAAAAATGAACTGTTTCTATGGAACTGTCTATATTTGACGTCGTCTAACGCAATTTTACTCAACAACATTTTAAATGAAATGGAATGAATTTAAATAAAATTAATCACTTTTGTTATCTTATGTCTTCAGCGTTTTGGTACCATTCTAGACCGTTTTAGGGCTTCTTCATAATTTATAATGCAGTATAATGTTTGAATTCGTAGTATGATTTCTGTTGAATAATTGCAGAATTGTTAGTACATGAGAGTTTTACGTTCATGCCTAACGTAAGTTATTATTCAAAATTTTTGTAGAGAAATAGTGCGAAAGCCATGTTTCGAAATATGGCATGATTTTAAATGATAGTATCAGTAAAGCATCGAAGTGATCGTAAAATATGTATACGACCGGGGTTGTGTGGGCGTGGGATTTTTTATTAAATCCATTCTCTTTGGCGTTTCCTAGGCTTTCGCTTATGTCTGGACATCAATCATCTCTTCTCAGTGTCACATGACCACACATTTATGGGGATCAATTCTAAACAAGATTAATCTCAGCGACGGTAGCCTTGAGCTGTGTACTGACACTGTCCGAGTACTCGTGAAATTCGTCAGTTAATAATAAATTTTAATCTGTAATTTTTCATACACAATGTTATGTACAATATTGTACGTACGTATCTACTCGGGGGGTACAGTAGAGTCCACAATGCTCAAACTCGAAGTGCGACCAAACAAATTTAGGTATCCGGTATTTGCAATTTCTATTCAGAGATTCTTGGAGGATTGTGAGAAACGAATGGATTACCCGAAAGGACTCAATCATTATGTTCGTTTGTAACTTGCAGGTCCTTGCAGAAACCTCGAAGATCTATTCAAAATAACTTGAGGGCAATAGAGGGCAATCTTCTAATCATCAAAAAATGAAAAATAAATTAAATTTCTAAATAAAATAATTCAAATCTTTTTGGGGAATTAAGACATCACCGAGTTCCGTTTTAAGGCTGGCATTAATAGATGTTGCCTGATCACTTATCACTGTCATTTAGATCCTTGCCCTTCCTTTTCTAATTCTCTTTCCTTGACTGGTAGACTTAATCGTGTTAGGGTTTGTTGCAGTTCTGAGCACTTGCTTGTTTTAGGTCTGAGTTTGTTCGGCCGTGCGCTACAGTTTAAACAGTCGCCGGCTGTTAATAAGCCTGTATTGTTGCAGAGTACTATATAAACGACAGGTAGCACTCACCGCTACTAGGTGTCCGCATCTTTTCTTGTGTACCAGGTAAGTGATTACTATGAATCAAAGCTTAAAGAACTAGAGAAGTTCTAGATTCATCAAAATGCCTGCTATAATTTTTATTTTCTAAAATCATAATTATATGTCATATAACTGTCATCTTTTTATTAACAATGTTATTATTACCTTTTGTGTGGAATGTTGCAAGCAAAATATCAGTATTAATTGGGTTATTTATGTAATTAAATGAAAGTAAATTAAGTTAATTGCCTTCATAATGGATGTACTATCTTAACAGGTTCCAAACTGGTTTGAAAATTGTTGAGAGCAGTCGTTAACTACAATTTATTTTGCAATCCGTCATACGGGTCATTTTACTAACAACATTTCACAATGTCGATTGTGTTGTAACATCTAATTTGTCTTGTGTACGCCGTTATTTCATTTTGGTTTAATATTCAGGAGTTATTTGTTTTCACTTTTCTTGGTGAGACGCGAGAAAATGCTGTCGTCTGAAAAGAACAGTTCCCTTTGCCGACCAGGAAAAGTTGAAACAACAGAAAAATTTCCAAAGTACGCCAGAAATCGAAGAAAAGTCGAATTGAAATATTTATGCGAGTTGGGATTATTCCTCATATATTGAAGGCGGACTTCTACAGTCCTAAAATTCGAAATTTTCCTTACTATGCTGTAGAACGTTTCTGATAAACTCTAAATTTAATATCTTAGTTGTATGGAATAACTAGAATAAACGGTTCGAGAACGGTGAAGTACAAGTTTCACATTAATGAAGATTACCACCAAAAATGTCTATAGCTCGATGTTAATTAATTTTTCAAATGTAGAAGCTAATCGGAATTTCATTATCAAAACATAATTGTCCTCAAGTGGTTTGTTCTCTTCTCGTCATTGTTATTTTCGATTAATAATTTTGTCCTCAACGATATAGATTCTATAACGATATAGTATTTCTTGAGTTTTAATACAGTTTTTCTTAGTGTTTTGAACAAATCGTTTCAAATACCCTTCAAACGAATCATTCGTCATTACAGCATTTCTCAGTTAACTGAAAATATAATAATTTTAATGTTGTCTTCATTCGTGTTATTTTCTACCTCGTGTGTGAGCCTAAGCATGGGATTAAACCAGGCACCCGAATTGGTCCTTGGTTAAGAATCGAACAAGGCATAGAAGAACAGAAAATTTGTTTTCGTGAAACACACGCAACTATATTTGGGAGCCTAGCGGGAAATACCTTAAATAAAAAAAATATTAATAATAAATATGATTTCCAGAATTACATACACGTTTTTATTCGGTTTGTTTCGTATAATCATTTCCCTGAACAGATTTCATTCATTTCTTCTAGCAAAAGACCAAACCGGCGAAGACAGAATACGACTAGAACAATTAGTATTCTGCACCATCGTCGACCACCAAAACGTTCGTTCAGAAAGGATATCATGAATCATTGTATGACATTACATAAATAAATGTAACTAAATGGAAAAGTGTTTCTGAAGGGAAAATCCCTGACTGAAATAACAGGACAGAATTATACCTGATTTAGCATTTAATGTGTAATTCTTGGGTGATGAATCTTTCTGGTTATTAAGGCAAAACGTTACTCGAAATTGATCGTGCTGTTTTACGCTCGAAATAAATAAGGTAAATCCTACTTGATATAAACCGATTTTCGTGCGAAAATGACAGACTGCTGTAAGATTATTACGGCGGTTCAAGAATCGCCTTCTGAAATTACCGGGGCAGTATGACCGGCTCCTTAAAGTGCCTTTCAATGTGATTGTTCGGATAAACAATTTTTCCAATCGAAAATTTAAAACGTTACTCGAAACCGGATTTCATTTGTCAGTCCGGGGAAAATATCTGGCGGCCTCGAAAAACGGAGGGAATAAAGAGACGACCGAGTGGTGTAATTTGGCAGAGGGATGCGACACGTAACGCGCTACTGGAGTTATTTATTACGCGACCAGACTTTGGGTCTCCTAATCCGGCGCATATCCGGCCCGCCCAAATACCTCCTGAGGCCCGTCCACATTCCGTCAAAAACATTCCCAGGCAAACTTTCAGAATGCCCCGACGACAGTTCTCTCGCTTTGAAAGCCCGCCGTCGTTCCGGGATTACGTCGGGCCGGGTATAACTTATGCGAGCTCGTCTGATTTTCGCTTTCGTCTGCACGCTGTCGCTGCCCCCACAGAATTTGCTGAGCACTCTGATGAGGTTGGTTACGGAGGTTTGGATATCCGATATCCTCATGTTGTGTGATAAACAGAGCGATAAAAGAATACCGTAAATTTCGTGTGTTTCTGTCTCCTCTCGCTGGTTTGGTCTTTTGCATGACCGGTTTCGGTTGCTCGCCATCTTCAGTAGCTGTGTTAGTCACTTTGGAACTTATATCGTTGTTATAGACCTTGTCTTCTTTGGGTTGGGAGTGGTTTTGTTAATCGGCTTAAGTGTTTGTCGGATTATCGGTCAAAAAGGAGAGGGGCGAGGTTATTTAGTAGTATAGCGGGGGAATATATCACTTTGTGAATTTATTTTTTCGTTTATTATGTTGCTTTGTTCTTGAAAATCTCTATATTCTCTATTACATCCATCTCTTTACGCTTAAATCATGGTTTTTAAGCGTATTCCGCTTTTAAGGTTATATCATGTATTCCGTCCATAGTAGTTCCAATGTGAGATACATTTGTCCTATAAACGAAAATTGAAAAATCGAAAATTTTTTTTTTCAAAAATTCAGTGGGGCGCTAGCGTCGCGATGCATGTGCACCCAACGAAAATTAGTTGAACGCATCCCCGCGCCACCCTCAGGGGGCGCTAGCAAAGCGGTGCACGTGCACCCAGCGAACTTTAGTTGAGTGCATTCCCGCGCCACCATCAGGGGGCCGATATCGTCGCGGTGCACGTGCACCCAACGAACTTTAGTTAGAAACGATAATTTCTATCGACTCGCAGACCACAAAACAGGTATTCTAAACTAGATAAAAGAATATAGTTTTCTCTCATCGTATAATTTGTTTGACTAACTATAAAGTTAATTATATATGTTTAAGAATATACAGAGGAATAAATAGCGCTGTTACTAACAAGGAAAGGATAAAGCTATTCGAATCCGGAATACCAGTATTATAGGGCCTATAAACGATATTTACAAATAATTTTGTGGGTTTAAGGGAAGCAATTGCCATGAAAACACTAATTTTAAATCGGTTGCTTGTTGCGTATATCCGGCTCGGAATTTCTGACTTCAAATCCGCCATGATACCTTATCAACCCACCTGTAGATTCATCAACGAGGAAGGCTCGAATTCATTGAGACTAATTCGGGGCAGATTAGGTCTTCAGATAGCCCCGTTGCCAATAAATAGCGGGAAAAACAGCAGTCAGATCTGAGTCCAACTTTAAGTTTAATTAAAGTCGGTTCTAAATCGGACTGAATTTATAACCGGCTATAGGGCGGATACCAGCGGTGGCTGTAACCAGCGGCCGACTCGGTAATTTGCATAACCTGGCCGGAGAAGGAGGACTGGCGAGAGGAAGATATGAGACTACCTTCAGCGTGATCCGTTTGCCAATGCAAATTGTGTAATGTTATGCAGATTGTTGAGACGGGCCGGGCCCGTATGAGCCCGCCATCCCGCGGCCCACTTAGCTGCCTCGACACTTCCCTTATTCAACCCTTTATCTACTTTTTGGACCAAAATGATCTGAAGGTATATGTAAAAATTATTAAAATGAAATGAATATTGCGACTCGGTTATCTGTTCATACGCCGGACAGATTCTAGTTTCGTCTAGTAGTCAAAAATGGAAGTAAACCAAAATATTAGTCGGAAATATCACTATCGTGAACTGAAAAGGCCAAGCGGGGAAACAAAAAGTGAATTTCTTGTCAGGAATGTAATTTGCTGATAACAAACGATGACTAATCAATTCCCTCAAATATTAATTTTAGGTTTCTGTTGTTCCTTATTTAAGCCATTAATCAGTTTATCGAATTATCCAAATCAGTTATCAATTATTTACAGGGTAAACACTCCTCGATTAATATAGTTGGCTGCTTTTCGGTGATATATAAATAAAGTGCCTATTTTCGGGAAGAAAGTACAAATGGATCCTTCGGGTCGATTCAAAATATTATGGGATTAATTGAATGGGAATTTCAATGCATAATAAATTGATGTCATGCTATAGTTCATAGTTATGTTTTATAGATTCTACTTTGTACAAAGTAATGCTGCATGTACGATCTATATTTTGTGAACTCCCCATAACGTACTACACTTACCGGTAGAAGCCGCTACGGGTCTAGCTGGAACCAAATAAGCGAGTGGAAGCGAAAGATCGGAAGGTAAAATATGCTGAAACTAAGTGGGATCATCTTAATTGAAAAATAATTTTAATCGTGTCCGGGCATATATACTGATGTTGCCACAATGTACGTGTAGAAAAATAAAATAAAATATAATTGATTTATTTTGAAATATAAATTTGTTTAGCATTTATATTAGGCGCTATTATTGTTTTCCCATTATGCGCCTAAATGCAGAACTAAAACGCAGTTCTGCATTTGCATACTGTTATCATCTGTTTTTCTTCGGTTTTATCGATCATTATTGTTTATTGACAAGACAATATAAGTAGTCAGAGAAAGCCGTTCTATTCTAAATTCTTCATCAATCCCTGCAATGTCACTGGAATTGGTTATTCGGTCCCTAGTGCTAAGTAAGGTTGTCGAACAGGGTGTTATCGTAATTTTCACACGAAATGTAGTTGGAATCAGCCCCAAGAGCCCGTGGCAACCCGGCCGTGTCTCCGCCATATCGAGCGCCCTAATTTATTCATACCGATCCTCGCTACAGGTGTTCCGACCCCAGCATCTTTTTCCTCTTACATTTCTCATTGGCCAACCGAATTTATCTCACAAATTTCTGAACAGAACAGATGGTATTTTGTCATATGGAGCTGGCATAACTGGAAATTTGAATTAGTAATGACTCATTCTGAATTTAATCTCAAACCCGCTTTGGATCTCAAATCCCATCGAACTCAACTCAAGTGTTATGTAGACTGTACAATATACGGATCTATTGCAGATGATATTTAAAGAGAAATATTCCTATTACCAATATAGATATATGTTGGTATTTCCACTGGGAATTATACCGCTTGTAAATTACGGTACAGAACAGACCATTTGGCAATATTATTCTATAGGCTAAAGGGGAAGTGCATTCGAGATCTTGTGCGTAACACTTCTGGGTTAAGAGCAACGTTCCTGCAAAGTTCTGTATCTAAAGCTTGACAGGGTTTGTTTCACATGCCTTTATGTTAGTAATTACTATTCATTAGCTTGGCATATGTGATAGATATCCTCTAAGTACTGTATGACGTCATATATTTGAATATCTGCTCGGAAATTTGGGCGGTCGAAAACACCTAATCAATAAATAGGTTTGCCTTAATGCAATTCAACAAAACTGTTTAATTATAAACGATAGCAAAGCATGGCGTACGATAACATATCCCCGGGTTTTTCTTGCATGTGAATTTTGGGAAAAAGATAATTTATTTAGTCGATGTCAGGGAGAGTTTGGTAAACCATCAAACTCAACTAGGAATTCTTTAATCGATAATCGATTTCAGATAGCCTCTTCATGAGTAATGCAATGATCGATCAGCTCGTATTGTGATGGGACGTTGAATCATTGAATGTTACTGACAGTTGCGAAATTTGTCATTTTCTGGGTTTTCAGTGTACCGTATTCGAAGTATATAGAGAATGAATCGTTAGATTATATAGATCGTAACTATAATAATTAATTATAATAAAACTCCATGTTATATGGACCAAGTAGATGAGAAGCTCTTAATTTCTCTCGCTGGAAATTTGGATTAAGCCCTAAGTAAGTAGTATCAAATGGTATTAATGAACTCAATCCCTGTCTTCCTTCCGCTGGCTCTGCTATCCCTCTCTCCGCCATCCAACAAAGCTTATTAAGCAATTATATTTCCTCGGCGCCTGCCGAGGGAAAAATAATTGCTTTCCGCTCCCACCTTTAAAATTGGGGAACACCGGGGCACTGATAACGTGTTAAGTGAGAGCTCTGAAAAAATGTAATTACTTGCATACTACAGCGGGAGAAATAGAATCAGGAGCGAAAAATTGGCCCCGGCCAGCCCTGAATTAACGAAATCTTTTGTGTCCGAAATACCTCTGACTCGCTTTTCATTTTGTCATTTCGAAATAATGTCTTAATCAACAGTAATATAGATGAAACGAGAACAGTATCTTGAAACATACACTTATATTGAGAGGCAATTATTATATCGACTGATAATGGGATCAATTGACATTAGTGCAGCTTAGCATTCCCATTGTTAAATTTCATCACAGTACTCCATGCCTTAGGATTTTCGTTTTTTCCGGGTCCCGACACTTGGTTTGGCTTCTAATCTTACTTCACCACCGTCCTGGATATGGCTGGAGTATTTTTCAGTTTTCATATAATTGTATTACATCAATGGCTAATAGCAGTTCTTCTCCTCTGGTCGTGACGGAGCCCGTCGGAAGTTTAGTCGAATCCAATTTTCGACACAAAATAGTGGCGAACAATGCGAAATGCGAACCTTTATTTGCTGAGAAGTTTGCGGGGGAGATAATTTTGTCAAAGTGGATGAGGGCCGGGGAGTCGCCAGTTGTTAACCTTTTGTGCACTCCCCCCGACCAAGGGGCCTGCGCTTGAAGTTTCAAATCTCTTTTGTTTCTGACTCGCCTCCCTTTTCTCTCGATGAAAGATTTTAGAACCCGTACCGCAGAGCTGAATAATATTTTCGTCACAAGCAATTACAAAGAGGGACAAAAATTGATGAACGCATCATCCATTATTCGTTGAGCAATGAATCGTACGAATGATAACTTACATACAACGCGAGAGTCTCAATTAAATTTTTCTTCAGATTCAGCTCCTATGGAAAGCTGAATGTTCTACCAGCAAAGATTGGAGAATGTCGACTTATAGTTACTTCTGGGAAGTATTCAAATTATTATTATCAACTTGTATCGTGATCAAAGTCGGTACTGTCTTCATACAACAATCTTCAAATATTATAAGAGGTTATAGTTCTGTAATCGTGCGTTGATCTAGTGAGTATATTTCAGTTAATAAATCGAGTCGTTTAATCAGTTGAACTCGATAGGGTTGATATAGTGGTCTGAGTGATATATTTGAGGGGTTAGAGTGTCGCGTTAGGAACGAATTGGGCCTGGCCATCAATTCTCCGATGGCGGACTAAATTTCCCTCGATCAAAAATTTCAAACGTGCATTGTCCCGAACTAACCAGTGGTCATCATGCGGTTTATACCAGACATATAAAAATAAGTCAAATACATTACGATTTAAAAGTGCGTATTTGTATTTGTCTTAATTTGGATTATATATTTGGTGGCCTGCGAGGGTTTGGAAAACAAAGATTCTCACTGGTCAGGTTGGCCTTTGTTAGACCGATTTCGGCTGCTCGCCATATTCAGTAGCTTTTACCCGAAATAAAAGTGCAATGTCGGTACAGACAGAATGCCCCCAATCTGCGGAAGTGATTCACCGCAAGTGATTGATGAAAAAATGATTCAAGATGGTGTTCCAAACCCACGGAAACCACCAAACTGGTATTCCAAAAAAAAATTAATTTTATCTGTACCATTAATACTCTCAATAAATTATGGTTCATCTTTTTCTTCAGGTTGAATCAGGATGTCCAATTGGGGAAAACTTTGCGCATTGGCGTTGGTGGCCTTAGTTCTGGCTGTCCATTCCGCAGGTATTTCTTATTATAATTCAACTATTTACTATCTAATAATGTAAACTGAGTACGAGATTTCAAATCAAATACTTATTCTGCTTTTAATTATGAGATCAAGAACTTAGGTGGTCTATTTGTTTATGTAACTCTATAAGTAGTTATGGGTAATTAGTCATTTTAGAAAGGGAATGTTTTAGTGCTGGATGGAATTAATAATATATAAATATCTCAATAATTGATAATGTATTAATTTTCTATTTTCTTTATTAAATATTTGAACTAACTAGTTATACTCAAAATTTGTCTTATCCGTGAGTAATGCTATGATCATTGCAGACTTCCAAGATTGTACAACAGTCGCACACAGAATATGCTTATTCAGTAATTTCTCATTGCACTATTTTAAAATAATATATTATTTAACCAAAATTATCGTGCAGTTTGTCATCTTTAATATACCATGAGAACAGGAATTAGTACATTGTTATACTTCTATCCATTACTGTACTCAATTCAAAATTAGAAATATCTCATTGAAATGTTTTTCAGATGGTCAGGACGATAGGACAGTGCAGACGTTGAGGAACCATCTAATAAATATAAAGAACATGATTGCTGATTTCAAGAAATCTGGTACCCTCTCATACAGCTGCAAATCCGGCGAGTGCGAGTTGAAATTCAAAGGAAAGGACAAAATAGGTACCACAGTTATAAATATAAATGATTAAACTCTACAAACTAATTACGTCAGAGTGTAACTAAAAATAAAATATTTCGAAATTATTTGGAGCGTGAGTTGACGGGAAAGGTGTAAAATATAAAGTGGAGTCCTTATTTGTTAATAATCTAATAAATGTTACAACTTTTTCTAGTGACCGCCAAAATAACCTACGGTATGTCCGGAGACAAGAAGGGATTCTTCAATATCATTCTCGGTATCAACAATGCTGAAGTCGGTTTGCCAGCCATCAAAAGTACGTAAAACATAGTTAAACTTATAAATATAAGTAAGTATTTTGTTTCCATTACATGTTGCCTTCGTTCTGTCCAGTCAAATTTGCGTTAATTATCAGATAACATAATATCCTTGTGAGGGAATTCAGAATAATGAGATTCCTTCAATTTAACATCATCAACCGACATTTATTATTCAATTCATTTTAAAAATCTTAATCGAACGCTTGGTTTGAGTTAGGTAATTGTAAATTGTGTGTTACACAAAACTGGAATCATTTTTTATGGCTTTCTACTTTAATTTTTTCATTCTCTCCTGGATGCCGTGATTGAAAGTTTCGCTGAATTGTTAGTGAATCATTAATTGGAGTCGATATCCAAAATTTTACAATGTCACAATATGTATACAGTTGTCGGAGACATCAATACTGACCGACGGGAACACACAAAAGCCTGTTCGAAATCCCCCTCCCCCGCCTAGCTCCCGTTCCCCTCCGGGATCGATGAGATCACTCTGCGTTGCGAAAAAAGCATTTGGTAAATGAACGGCTTACATTTTGCCCCGAAACCCTGTCGAAATCAATGCCGCCGTGTTGTACCGCGGCCATTAAAGCCTTGTTCCACTACCCGTTTCCCACTTCAACACGCCCTAGCCTCTCCCTCCTCTTCATCCTCCTCCTAGTACAGAAAATTAACTGCGAGTGCGCTTATTTTAATATAGAAATGTTGGTCTTAACTGCAGGGGCCAACCAACAGAGCAGGTCCTGAGTAAACGTTTCAATTACGTATATTTAATCGAATTAGAACATGATTCCATCCTAATATTTTGGCATGCATATCTCATTCATACCATTAATAGGACTGCAAATTTGAAAAGCGAAACCGGGTTTAATTTTTTGTTGAATTGAAAAAATTGCACATTTGTAGTAAGGACCGCGAAACAGTTCTTCAGGTGAGTGGTTGATATGATGGGAATTTATTTGTCGCCTCTAATGGGAAAGTAATATGATGTATGTTGATGGTTTTCAGAATACGAGTATAGATTCTCACCAGAATTATGTTCCAATAAAATATTTTGCAGTAAAGGAGAGGAGGGTTATTGAAACTGTGCCTAATATTACTTTTACATTAACACGCGCCGAATCACGCACCTCAGTGCTGGTTTTACGTTATATGTTTGAATTTACTCTACTCTCTCTTGGTTCCCAGGTTCAGTTTTCATTAAGGTTCGAATTTCCGGTAGACGAATAAATGCGATCCATGAATAAACGCCCGTTTTTTGATTCTAAGAGAACAGACCGCGAGGGAAATTTTGACAAGTGAAAATGTACTTCTGTTTTTCATTTCTCCCCTCTTAATTTATTTCTGTCCGTTCTCGTAGCGGGTTGCAATCGGATCCCAAATGGCCTAATTGTCAGTATCTGTTTTCACAATGGTGATGACTTTTACTGCGCATGTGCTTCGCGTCCAAAAGAGGTGGCTTTGTTTGGTTTACTGGCTTCTCTACATTATTTTATTAAGATATCGAAGAGAAACAACAAACTTTTTCGACTAATGTGTTTTGATTTGCTAATTCACATGATCTCATTTGTTTTTGCAATTCTTCTGACTACGGTGAAACCGCAGTATTTTATAACGCCTGTGTTGGATTTATACGCACTCCTCCCGTTACCAATTCAATTTTGTAATTGAACCAATATCATTACACCTTCAATGTAGGTCTAGAATAGGATTGGCTTTTATATGTCACTACCGATGATGCATCCTATCCCTTATGGTAATTTACAAACTGATGAAACTACTTGTTAGTATATTTATTTCTTGTTTAAGGCGGCGGGAAGGGCACAGTAGTGTGCTCGAAGGCGCCTCTGGGCGATTTCTGCGTGAAGCTGAAAGACCTGAGGACAAACCTGGCCAACGAGTTCGGAACCGCCAACGTCTGCTTCGAGCTCCAGATCGCAGGAACGAACATATTCCACGCCTGCGTTTCAGGAGTCAAGGGACGCCTCTTGGTCTCTGTTTGAACCCATCGAAGTCCTTGTGAAAATAAATGATTTCTCACAATAACTGATAGTGTCTACCTGGCATTTATTTAATCCTTACAATTTACTATATGGTGTCACAGGACTTATAACAAAGTGAGGAAAAACGACCCACTTTGATTGTGTCGTATGAATAACTCGTATTGAATTTTATACACGACGATACATTAATGGAGAAGTTGTGACCTAATTCGTTCTGTCGGCCACGTTCTAATCAATGGAACTCGTTTCTACATTTCCGAATGAAAGGTACCATTAATATTCCTCTTCAAATTGTATACAGCTGTATATTGTGAGAGTTGTATAGTTGAATATATCAATATATGAGCTATTAATACATAAAGAACATTGTTGACTTAACGTGAAACAATGAATACCATTATTCAATGGCTTGAATAATGACAACTCAAAGTCATTAACTTGTTATCATCCGTGTTATCATAAGTTGTATCATCCGGTGCTACGCCTTTGCCAAAGTAGTTTGAGGGACTGCTCCTTAGAAAACGTCAGCCACGATGGTCATTCCCAGAGCAGTCTTTCGAGTTATTTCCTAAGAGCAATGTTATGTAGGCGAGTCAATGGAGTAGGTGCAAATAAAGCCCTCGGGTTTTTAGTAATGTTTCCCCATTTTATAATTATTACATGTTATCCTTGACGTCCAATATTAAAAAAAACCTTGGTGACTCGTTGTAAATTGAATATCATTTTATGCAATAAAGTTATTCGTAATTTTCGAAAATAAACGGTAGGCCTAGTGGGGCCGGCGGCTAGATGACTTTATTTCGGGATAAAGGGTCGGTTTCGGGTCCGATGCCCTAGTATGCCGTTAGTAGTGGTTAATGTCGGGTACATCCCAAGTGAGGGGGCAGCGTTAAGAAAGCGGTTGCCATCCGACTGGGATAGGGAGGTTTGGGCTCTCAAAAATATGGTGGCAGGAGGTAGGGTTTGGGGTTGGCCTATATTGATTTATTTGCCGCTTTTCTTGATTCAGGTCACGTTCAGTCCATAATGGGAAGCCATTCAGCCCATTCTTGAAGTTAATCTGGTCACCCTAATCTGCTCGTCCCCGTCCCACTCAAGTTTGGACCCCGTGTTACGACCTACTCCTAATAAATAAACTGCCAGTATCCAGCTGTCGATTTGTTTCCATCCCTATGTATACACAGTATATACAGAGCTGAAATATTCTATATAAAGAAGAAGTTTATTATCATAATTTAAAGAAAATTAACTCACAAATCAAAAAATGTTTATTTTTCTACTTCATTTATTGTTCGGATTCAACCTGTTGATATTTTGCGTTACAGCACTCTGTTCTTTGCAAAATAAGCCCGTTAACATCGCTTTTAGGAAGATATATTTCGTTACTCTTGTGATTTTCTTTCTGCTTCTCGCCACCGTCAGTAACATTGGATTGTTTGGTTGATAAGTGTGATGCAGGAATGCAATGCAAGTAGGAGAACAAGTCACAACACATACGGAATAAAGTGTGAAAATACAATGTGCGAAAATGTTCTAAAGCAGTTCTAAACGGTTACAGCTTAGTATTTATGATCTAATACCGTTAGAATCGAATATTGAGCGTGAAATATAATTTGTACGCCCAGTCCACGCATGTTCTACAGGCAGTATCACAATTCCGATGTTATACGATTATATTACGATCATTTGCACGAGTAAACACAATACCGAATAATGGCGTTCATTGTGCATTTCATCAAAAGGCCTTGAGGTAAAGTACTCCAAACCACATGCTCTCATTCATAACCAAAAGTGTCAAATGTTGATTTAGGGACGCCAATAGAAGTCTAGTCAGCTTGAAAAACAACAAAAGGAAATTGCAAATATAAGTCATCTGCCGCGCACACTTGCATTCAGGATAAAGAATAATAGCGGCCTGAATTGAATACAAATTTGCTATTATACTAGTATTTAAAAGAATTTGAGGTGGACAAAAATTAAATGTTGTTTGCTTCAAAAAGTTGATGTTTATATATATTAATGCTGTTATAAATTTCAAAATGTTATCAATTAAGATAAATGCCGTGGAATACGTGGAATCTGTAATAAGCTATTAGTATAATGTATAGGATTTCTAATACACGTGGAATTCCCTACCGCCCTGCGAAGGTTACAGATCTGCAACAATGAATAAATATTCTTATAATATTTTTTGTTCTTAAAATAAGTGCGCCAATTACCAGCCTTCGTATCTAATATTATCTATAATACTTGATAGCAACGTAGATGTATCGACTAGTACAAGTAGAACTAATAGCCTGCGGAACTGGACATGAGCGATTATGAGATAATTAATTCGGGTCAAAATCGCGGAGATGTCAACATACCGTGGATGAAATTCGATGTTTAACGTGTCCAGACATGACTCATCAATGACGCGCGTAGTCCTCCATAATTCCACACTTTGTTTTGAAAATTTAAAGCCGTCCATAAAGATCCGAAAAAAAATGTCGAAGTTTAAATTTAGAAGTTCACAAAGTTAATTCGATTCACAGTATTAGGGACATCAGTTAACTACAATATTCTCTCGAGCGACGAAGAGGCTTAGCGGAAAGTAAATAATAAATAGTCTGGAAAGTTTTTCAATCCCCTTTCTCTAGCTTTTTTACTTAGGCGGGGAGGTGGCCATCTGGGTCCGGGGGAACAGGCGGCGTCCCACGCCTGTCTCTTGATGATTTTTAAATTGCATAATCAAGTTTAAATTGGCGAAGGGACAAGAGAGCTCTAATTAGCACTAAACTAGGTAAACAAAACTCGAATAATAATTGTGGTTTGCACAGATGTCGTCTCACGATTGATGTCGGTTTTATAAATAAGGACACTCACAACTAACGTAACCACTGCTCTGTTGCTTTCAGGTAAGAGAAATTTTCATTAAAAAAATATTTACGCTAAGAATTTCTTTTATGGGAGATTATTTTAAAGGAAGGGTTCTATGAAAATCTATTATATGGGGAGTCAGATAGTTATGTTATATATTTTGTTCTTTGAAATATGTAACTCATTGTAAATCTCCGTTTGATTCTCAAAACTTTCGAGATATTTCGACTCTGTAACCCTATGTTAAAGCAAAGTTTTATTACGATTAAAAGAATGTCTGTTGCCAGTTACATGTTATTACACGTTATGCTATCGGGCCACCTTTAATTATACTAATTTTCAATTCAATTTCATTTAATTTATGTCTTTCTTTTTTATTCAACAAGGTCTTCTTGCAGAAGAATCAGCCAACATGAAGGTCATCGCCCTCTTACTCCTCTTTGCCGCTTGTTCCTACGGTAAGTCTCCAAATTAGTGCTTGAGAATCCACGATTGGTGTACTTCGCTAATGGATTAAAGTTTAAATATAAAAGAAATAGTTATATTTGTAGAATTACGCAGGTTATTAGTATCCGATACGATACATGTTAATTTGTTATCATCCAATCCATAACATAATTGCGCTGGTAGAGAAGAAAAATGTGAAAGGCCCGTAATTCTTTTATTTCGCTAACAATATATACATTCACTGTATTCGATGTTTATTTTAATTTCTCATGTTGGTTGTAATTGCGTCGCCTCAAATATTCACGCGGAATCTGATTAGCACTTGTGCACTGTGTAGCAATTTGTACACTTGTGGCCTTAATCCTATTGATCAGGGATGGGCCACGTGCCAATTAACGGACTGCTGCGTTTTAATATAATAATAAATTACATACTTTCTTGTTAAATACATTAGGAACATTCTGTGAACCTTTAATTTGCAAATTAACAATAATTTGTTTAGAATACATGTTTTGTGTTCTGCGAGGGGTCGCAATACCGTAGATTTCGTGTGTTTCTGTCTCCTTTCGCTGGTTTGGCCTTTTGCTAGACCGGTTTCGGCTGCTCGCCAACTTCAGTAGCGGTGTTAGTCACTTTGGCACATTCGTTTATTGCGTTAAAATCGATTCATTCCATTCAGTCGAATTGATTGATTGAGAATTAAGCTCAAATAACAGCGGAACAACCACTGGTCAGCAGTGTTTAAGTTGGAGTATATTGATGAGCACAGTGCAGGTTACGATAAAGGCTTCGAACCCAGTTGGAGTACCGAGTTTTCTCGGAATTGCAAATTTCTGTTTGTACTGTGTAATATATATATATATATATATATATATATATATATATATATATATATATATATGAACCTAATTTCCGTGAATTAGGTCCAGTTTAAATTTAAATCCGACTTTATTGCATTCCTCCAGTATGGTGCGACAACGGTGGAGTGAAGCGTTGTGGTTTGGCCAAGGGCCCTGGAATTTAATTATGTTTAAATCAGGGCCTGCATTACACACTCACTGGAGCCAACACCGACTGACACCTGACAGTTAGCAAATTATAGGCCGGCTTAAACAAACCAGTTCGATCAATATTTGCACCGAAAATATCGCATTCGCATCAATCATATAGTTTTTAGTTAATCAATATTAGAAATTAATCTTAATAACCATTTCAAATGGTTTTTAACCATTTCAATATTCTTTTTGCTGAAATTTGACTGAATTATTGTTTCTAACGTACTAATACTATGCTCAGCTGAAGTGATGGACAAGAGGGGGAAGGATAATCTCATAATAACCTACCCGGCAAACATTATGGGTGCCAGTAAGGTGGCAATAGAACCAGGTAATTAGAATACCATTTAAATCACTATCGTTAAATATTTTCCACCGCACAAATTTTTTCAAGAAATGTATTATGTGTTTAATTTTAGTCTTTATTTTCATGTCGTAGTCTTGCTTTATATTTCATTATTTACTATTGAAAAACAACTCAAGCTATCTGATTCACATTTATGAACACTATTCATCGTAATGTTCGTCATCCTCTTATCTCATCCTATAACGAATTCTCGAAACCAATGCAGTATGTTCGTAATTAATATACATGTATTCCTTAGGCCATTAATATGTCATTAGGGCGTTGTTATTAGTTGGTAGTCTAGTGTATTCAATAGATTATCACTCGGTTTGCCCTTGAAGTTAGCAAAACGATTTCCTTAGTTGATTTCACTATATTAGTATAAAGTATCTACAATTGTCATCTCTGAAGAATAGCCGAGCACAGATTAAGCCAATTTCGAACTCATCTTGGAATATTTCTTAACCCAAAAATGAAAAAGAATTTGTTACATGCGGCGGCGACGGAGCGCTGGAATTTAATTAACTTAAAATTAAATTGTACGGCTCTGGCACAATGGGTGAGCCCTGGAAATTAATCAACACGTGGTAACGCATCAGAGAGCAAAATTACTTGGAATAATCAAGTATACTATTAACAAAGATACACTACATGTTAATTGGCTTTTATGCAAACATTTACATATTGCACCTAGATCCTGCTTTGATGTACATATCCAGAATTGTCAAATAGAAAATGCGGTTAATAATCTCATATTGAAAACAAATTCCGGACAGTTCCCACAAATGATGCGTTATAGAAAAGGAGAGCAGGTTTGCACTCTCCTGGACAGGGATACCATTTACAACACATAAAACATTACATACAGCCAATTTCACGTTATAATATTAATTATTTCATATAGGTCAAGTGATGGATAAAGTAGGAAGGAATCCATATGTCATTAATTATCCGAAGTCGATGTGGGCACGCGCTAAGAGATCACCAGGTATTTAATATTCCAATTTATTTAAAAGCTGATGTGTTTGATAATGTAACGTGTATGTGATAATGTACTATTATCTGACCATGGATCATTTTATGACTGCGGCTACAAAAATGATCTTAGAAAAATTGTCAGGGTTGATTTAAAAAAATGTTTTTAATAGCTGTCTGGATATTATTTACACGCGTTTATTGTGTTAATTAAATAAATTCATCGAAATAATAATTAAATTATTATAATCAAAATTTTAAACGAATATTTAGGTGCTTTCTTCTTTAAGAAAACTGACGACCTGGACGTAGCGTACCCAGCTAGCACATCCTACCACAAAAGATCCGTTGGTATGTATATTGTTCCCAGTGAAAACAATTAATTTTACCAAAATATTAGTTACATAATTCATATTCGTATCAATAAGACTAGCTCAATAATATAGCCTATATTAAACGAGGCAAAGTTCTTTTTATTACCGACCTTTAAATTTGTTTCACTGAATAGAATCATCACAGTAAATTGAGGAAATGTTCTTATAGTTCTGGATATGGGTGTTATGTAGATATCAATTATTATAATAATTGTTAAATATTTAGAATCCAACATGCCAGTCGCTGTACCGGTCGCATATCCGCCTTCGGTCTGGCCCGAAATTCCCGGAAACGCCGACACGAGGAAGAAGAGGTCTCCTATCGGTAAGTGTTATCATCTTCAACTTTGTCTTACGCCCACGTAGAAAAACATCCCTGCTGCCTGAATATGCATATTTATTCTAATCGACACTCACGTCATAAGTCACGCCCCTCGTAATATCCCAGAACTATTGGTACTGGTTCGTTGTAGACAGGAATCAACTACCGTCTGATTTCAACTCTACATTGCCATCAATCCTACGTTTATATCTAAATATTCATCATTCACATTCAAATATGTGTACGAGTGCGAATATAAGTATTTTTGTTGTAATATTGTTTAGTACGGTGTTGATGAAATATATTCGAGTATTCGTTCTCTAAGCGTGGAAGTGGTATGTGTATTGTTTAACCGGCCGTACGTTCATTCACACGCACTCAACATAAATACACACGTATAAACGCAGACACAAACCCGAAGTAAGTGATACGGATAAAGGGTTGTAAGGGAGAAGAGCAAGTCGGATATTGCATTTTAAAGCCAGGTCTGGAGAGGTTTGCCGAGGATTTGTTTTGTTATCCGAGGCCGGGCGAAAAGCCGGCACAGAGACAAGGATATAGAGACGGCTTAAATTCCTTAGGGCGGATGATTGTTTGAAGTAAAAGTTGTTTCCGAAAAGTTACCGGCCGACTTCCTTACTTTTTCCTCTCGGAAGGCTCCACTTTGTCTCTATCCCCCTCGAGAGAAAGAGAAATTCTTCGCCTTGTATTAATGCACAGACTCAGGCGGCATGGAGCAGGTTATATTAAAAAATCTTGCCCTTCCACCACTCCTCTGTTAATATTATTACGAAATTATAATGAATTTTCGCATACAGTTTTCAAACAACTAGACCAGCAACAATACTAGCCAAAAGGAATTGAATATATCTTGCCGTATTTAGGAGTATAAATATTTTTTTTAATATTATGAATATAAGTTTAAGAAACGAAAATACAAATATCGAATGACATCCGGTTCGAGAGCAGATAACTTATGACTTCTTAGGTACTGACGATTACCACAGAATGCCTTTATAAAAAAAATTGGTGCAATAGTAGGAAAAGTAGAGAAAAGTACCAGCGGTGAGATTGTATTTATTGTAATTTAATTTAATGAATTCTTTGTTCATCTTATTTATATAGCGCTAGTGTGGTCAGTGGCCCAACGTGAGCTTTAATGAACTATTTATTTGAATTTCAGGTGGCCGATTCAGAGACCGCCCGACTTTTACAGCAAAACTGAAACCATCTGCCTTCGAAGATTTCTAAAGTGAGTTAAAGAGCCAACGCTTACAGCTTAATTATCAGTGAGAATAGCGCGGATTTTCTTTTTGATCGAGATATTTAAAAGAAAGTCCTCGTTTTATGTATACAGAATATATCTTTTAAGCCTTGTCTCAGGTAATAACTACTGCCACCTTTCGGAGAGTCTTTGCGCGAATCCGATTTGAATGTTTGCAAGATGATTATTTAGTTCTTTGATTAACTCCCTTTAGCTTGAAATATGTAGAAACCTCTGTACCGTTTCTCCTTCAGATGCTGGACTACCCCGGCACGATAGATAAAATAGCACACAAATTAGAATGTTTGAATAATGGATTATAGTAAAAAGAAGGGAACAACTATTAGATTAGGTAGATGCTTCCTGGCAAAGTAGAACTAAAACTCTTTTTATTTGCCGAAAATCAGACTACACCGAATTCAATGTGTTATCTCACATTTCAACATGTAAACATAAGTTTTAACAAGGTAAACACAATTTAAGTGTATCTCGTATATTTTTAATGATTTCTTTAAGGATTTTTTGATGATATTTTTGAACATATTCCTATTTAATAAAGATGAAAATTCTTAAATAACTATTTGGCGGCTTATTTTTCAGGAGACAAACTAGCAGTGGTCCGCCGACATAGGCGAAAGAGCGACGATTTTTTCTCCTGGCAACCCAACAACAATTATCTGGTCTTTCGGAAGGTATTCATTCTTTGGACAATGTCAAATTTAAAACAATGAATAATATCCTTGTTCTATGACTATCCATATGACTAGAATAAATAAATATATGCCTTCGTAATGCATTAGTAAATATTAAACCGAAAGATAATTATTATATTCTCCTTCACCCTTTCTTCTACGCAGATACCATGAATCTCTAATTCAAGGAATTAAAAACTAACAGGGAACAAAGAATGGTGTGCATTATACTGGCCTAGTCCGAAATAAGAATACAAAATGATCCTCTATTGAAATACGGTTCGATAAGTAAATGCCTTTCTAATATGCATGCGTTAGAAGAATAATATTTCGTATTCGTTTGCAAATATAAAAGAATATGAACGATAATAATATATGGGGAGTGAACCTGCACGGGTATTCAGACAGAATTTGATGATCCTTTATGAACATGTAGACCTTTGTAGTCTCTATTTTAGGAAAAAATAGAAACAAAATATAATTTTACTCGTATTATTTATCTTATTATATCAGAAAGTTGCAATTGGTCAGATTTAATTGAGTATGTATAGCGCTCTCATTCTATGAATATAAATTGTACCTTTTTATTGTCCATTATAGGAACAAAAAACGGAAACAATTTGTAGAATATAAAGTTAAACCTAGTATTTAATTTATTAAATCAGTAATTTGAACAGCAGTTTGAACGGAATATTACAGCGCCGTATTTCTTTCGGATGCACAACCCGCATGGCAGTCTTGTATATTGAGCGTAGCATCACAGCGCCGATCTCAATCTCGCCAACGTTATCCAATGCATTAATAAAACAGTATAATTACCTCATTGTTATTCTTCAGTATACCGGATCATCTAGCGATTCCGATTGAAGCGCCTCTGGGCTAAAACTATTCCGCATTGTAAATGAGAGCTCGGCTGTGTTCAAACACTGCAGCGGTCGAAAAATTCCACTGGTATATCTATTTGGCAATGAAAGTCCATGAGTTTAATTTATGAACCAGCCAACCGGCCCTGTTCTAAGCCAGTTACATCAAATTCCTCGAGCAGTCCATTTCCTTCTATTTACTCCTGAATTGTTTCTCTTCACAACGGAAGTTCAGAGTGTCGCGGTCGGGTGTGGCGACATAACACCTTTAATGTAATTATTATGCCTTATTCAGGGACATTTTGGGAGACTACTTACAGTGTGTACTTTCAAATAATTCACTTTAACCGTCCGTCTTCCCCCTTCCTTCTGGGCTCCCCTGGCGCGACTGAAACTCGGTTATCCCGCCCATACAATTTGGCACCGACCCTCCCAACACCAGTCCTAAACTAATTCGACACTTACCACCTCCCAAACCTCCATTACCGGAATGTAGGTAATGCCGCCGAATAATTTTTAATGGACCCTTAAAGAAAAAGGGAAGAAAAAAAGGATCGTCTCTGTTATGTTTATAATATCCTTCAAGGAGATAACAGTGGACCCCTAAAGCGTGTTTTAGACTGCAAGCGTTCCAAGGTTTAATTTTATTGTAAAGAAAATTTGTCAATTATTGTAAGATATTAGTATAAAAATTATATACGAAATAGTTGTTACGGCTATAATAGCATAGCGTCTAACGAAAAGGAAAAAACGAGTGTATATATTTTTGAAGTATCGCATAAATTTATAGAAACCCAAATTGTTGTAAATATTGTGTAAGCACGTAAGCGCGCAAAACATAAGAACGAAGTTAAGCAGTGCATAATTTACCGTAGATCACCAATACGACGGTCGCATGAAAATTATACCCTCGATGAAATCAATATTTGAATTTCCAGACTCTAGAAGATCGACTTTTCCGTGGCACTCTCTTCATATGTTTTTGGAACGATTGGGGTGTCCAGAGCCAGTCTCGGGGGGAGGCCCATCACCATTTTATTGGCCCATTAAACAGCCCCGGCCCGGGCTACGGTAAAACGCTTCCCTGGATATTGACGATCGGTTTTATTGTCGTTATACCCCCGGCCGCTACCCGCGCCAGGGGCCGGAGGTGCGCACATTTTTACATTATTTCACTCTCAGCTCGCCGATTTGATACCATCCGCCTTAATCCACCGGTGTTTCGGCTTTTCGCTATCTTCGTTCGGTTACCAATGTGTCGTTAGTAGACGTCAATGTATCGCTATTATTTTCATGGCCCAATTTGCAGGAATATGTATTCGTTTGGGGAAGTATTGAGAGTGCATTGAGAGGGAGAGCATAGGACAGCGCGATGGAAGCGCGGCGGTCAACTCAGTAACTCGCTCAAACGCAGACGTCGAATGTGCGAAAACTATAACGGAAGGCCCCTCAAACAGCCGCACCATTTCACATCCTGACTTCTAATCCACTGCTGGAGGATAACCAAGAATAATGTCAGCATTCGTACCACCAAATTGGAATTCGTATATATTTTAATTTCATAAACTTATTATTTGCAATAATTAATATTCTTAGTGGCCGAAAAGTCGTTGAAACGGAAAATTTCCTGTCCATCCTGGAATTGTTTCCAAGAAGCAACGATTGATTTTATGCGAGAACAGAGCTGGCCTGTTAGTTTAGGGCTGGAGTCTCGGAGCACGGTCTGTATGACTGACGTCTGACGGTTGGGTAATTATACATAATTAGATGGTGTTATGCTGATGAGGGGTGTGATGGGGGCGTCATCCCCACCGCTAATTGTCAAGATCCCCGGGTCCACGCCCGACCTCCCAACGCCCAAATCAGCCCCAATCATCCCGTCGTTCATTTGACCGATTCTCCGGCTTTCAATTATAACCGAGTAAACCGGTTCCACGGTTGAGCGTCACACGCTCATTAGGGCAGGCTTACTGCACCAATTTTACCTATATCCCCAATCCCACCCCCCAATCTAACTATTTATCTATCTATACATCTATTTGTATACATATATTTAGGAAACCCGTTTTGTGTGCCACGAGGATTTGAAATGCTATTATATTATTCTTGCAATATTCTGTCTCTACACACTTGTGCATCTGTCAATATAAGAACTCTTTCGCGGGTAGGGATTTATTTACCCAGTGGTTTTTCTCCTCGTATAAACATTTAAAGGGAGAATTATTTGTTTATATTTCTGAGTGAAGTGTTTCTACTTTTATGTTTCTATTCTTGGAGCTCAACGGTATTTAATTCTTGGACACAACTCAGTGGAAAGGGGAACTATTTCAAGCGTCTGAGAACAATCGTGAAGAGATGTTTGGGCGATTCGCTGAGGAATGTATTGCTCGAAGGGAGTGAATGGGTTGAAGGTTAATACAGTTGTATGTAGGCTAATGGGTAAAGTTGTACAGGTACTGGGCGGACGGGGCTTTCACCGCTAGGGGCTTTTCACAAAACTCCGCCACATCGTCCCAACTTTCAAGTTTCAACTGTAGCGCATCCGGTCTTGGAATCCCGGCTGAACTTTGGCTTTGGTTGAAATTATTATGTAAGAATTAATTGGTACAATTCCTGTTCGATTATATAAACTTAATAAAATAATGAAAATGATGAGATATTAATATTTTACTTGACGATTCTACTAACTAGATGGAATGGCCAATGCCATTTCATTGATTTAACCGTTTGAAAAAATTAATTAAAAGCAGCATTATCCTTTATATATATATATATATATATATATATATATATATATATATATATATATATATATATATTATTTAATATATACATTATTATGTATGTATACATAAATTTCCTTATTCTGTATCCCGTAATCATGACTTGAGCTGGTTGATATTATGAATCGGACGTAATTCAATCCAATCTAAACTAACTTATATATACTAACCATGCGTAAATCAACCTCACCAAACAACGGGGAGAATCATAAACAAGGCTAAAAGAGATATACGGCTACAAATACGGGAAGGAGATCGGCTCATCGATCCATTCATAACCCCCTCAGTTCGTCCACATTTTTCTCACTTGCACATTAAACAATACCTAAATGTATAATTTATAAATATTATATTAAAATAAGCTCAAGGATCCAATCCTAATTATGTTCCAATCATTTTCAAATATGTCAATACAATTCCGAGTAAATATCAGAACGGCTTTTTAAAATCCTGATCTCAATTACCTGCGATTAGTGAGCACCCTATTCCTGCCCCACCACTTGGATGCGTTGGCGTTTAAATATTATTAGCAAATAAGTGAAATTGTCTACGTTATTCCTGCTTAATTGAGTATATATGATTATTTCCGTACAGTTTCAGTAGGTGTCTTGGAAATGCAGTGGAACTCCGAAGTCCGGGAGTTTTATTTATCGACACAAATTGGTATTAATTGATCAGACATCTGTTCTCCGGATGCGATTTACGAGCCAAGTTCTAACAGCTGTTCGAGTTTAAATTAGCGCGTAAATTAAGGAATTCCAAATGGAATTGTTCGTTTCACGTCACTATGCATTTACAGTTTCATTTGTTGAAGTTGGAGTTGATTTAAAAGCAAATTAGAACTAGGGAAATTACCATTAGGTAATCTTGCTCTCCGTTGATTTTCCTTGTTTTATCTTGAAATCAATCGTTGCCATATGCCAGTGCCTAATTGATCCATAATTTAATATAACTCAAACGGAATGTGCACGAGTCGGAACATTCATCATTAACAACCCAATCAGGAGAGATTCTTACCGAATTGAATAAATTTGGTCTGGAGAAAGCTGGTTTATAGGACGAAACTAACAATACAACGAGAATTACTGGTTCCATTGTGTTTATTTATAAAAACGAAATATTTATTTTACATGGTTATATTAATTAGGCAATTAATATGAACCGAGTTCGTATCCGTTTATAAGGTCATCCTTTATAAGATTATCCATATGAATAAGGCACCTAGTTAGGGGTCTAATTAAATACTGGACGGCTTTGAGAGTACATTTAAACTTTATCAATAGTCTTAACGCGGTCGGCTTAAGAGGAACATTACTCAAATAATATTTCTACCTTGTACACAAGACTGAATGAACCAGTTCATAACACTCATTACAAATAATTGTCAGTCGTTTAACTGTAGTGTGGGAATATAATTATTCTCTTCAAGGGAACAGTTGTGTATGTAGGATTTTTAAGGACATGGTATTCGAATATCCGGGTTATTTCAGGTTCCTCGTACCTCTTATTTCAGTGCTCAGTTATCGTACCCGCTTTTGCGCTTAAGTTTCTCCGAGTAGCTCGGAATTTGTACATCAAAACCGGATAATCAGGCTTAGATCTAGCTGTAGCCAGAGTATCCCACAAAAAGAAATATCTCGTTTCTTCGAACGTCGCCCGTTTAAATTGATCCCCCCTGTATGAAATTTCGATCATACATAAAGGAAATCGGTGGGGCGAATTATTAATCCTGTCGTTGTTCTGAGAAAGACGGCAGGATTAATGGGAAGCTGGGCCGTGCCGGGTTGGTTGTTGGGGGTGCTGGAGAGGGGGGGGGGCTTGCGGGTGCGAAATTAGCCATCAGGTGGCACAATGCAAATCCAATCGTTATAGGATTCATCCAATTAGGGCGCGCACCCTCCAGTTCACCGCGGGGATAAATTACCGGCAGCTAGCCTCGCCTCTGAATATCTGAGCGGCCTCCCGCCGTGCCAGGGTGAACCGCCCTAAATGAGTGATCTTGTTAGGCCCTGGCCGATGTGAGCACCGGATCCGTTTCCGGCCTCCCGAGCGTCAATCTCCGGTTATTGCCAATCAACCCGGTTCTCGGTGCCAATCAACTTCTACACGCGGTAAGCGACACACAGTTCCGCCATTCAATACTTTCAGTTTACTCTATTGAAAGGATTTACGACCATCTGCCTCTCTAACTGTCTTATCTCCGCTCGTCGTTCCGCTTTACATATACGAATGTTAGCGAAGCTATTCCAGCACAAAAAGAAAACCATTGAACGGAGACAGAGGATCGCAAAAGCTATTGATCCGCAGTTTAATCAAACTTATATATATCCGGGACACTACATTGGCTACTCCCCGTCGAGAACGAGATGCGTAGGTGCCTGTTTAATTTATTGACTATGGCGGTAAACCAAACCCGATCTATTGTTGCGTGGGACCCAAGAGTGACGACCAGGAGACTAGACACTAAGATCCGGTGAAGGATGAAGATCGAAAGACTCGGAAGTTCGTTGACCATCTAATAGATATTTAAAATTATAAAGGGACCACTTTCCGTTTCAGGTCGAAGCCCGGGAATTAAAAAATCCTGATAAAATAGCTAGCGTGCGTTAATTGTTTTATATTTTTTTAGTGACGATGACACTATCTCTTGCATCAAAACATGTACAGAATTCCGGATATCATGAATCATTCGAAATCGCGCTGTGCGAGTTGTCCGGAGCAGATGGGCAGGATTTGCTCGACAGATTTGCCACCAGGTGGTGAGGATAAAGGTGTAGTAATAAAAGTGGGTCTCCTTTCGGTGTCGCACTAGTATATGGGGCGGCGTTCACAAAGTTGTGCTCGGATCTGGCCTTTGACGGCCCAACTTGATGCTTCACAACAACTTAGCCAACAACACTGGCCGGTTCTCTCTCCACCGTTCAACTTGGCGTTAACTCCCCAAGGTGCCCTCTTAGCTATATCTACACTTAACTAACTAACTAACTCGGTCCCCCTTCAGTCTCAGACCGACTGGGGGCCCCTCTCTATCCCATAATACCGGTGCAGGCGGTGTTTGCAATTAATTCAGCTAGATTTATAAATCCCTCAATTAAATTAAATGTCGGAGTACGACTATCTATTCCCTGGTAATTCTAAAAGATCTGGTGTTCAGATACCACAGTTTGTCTGGTCCTTTGTCAGTATACTATGTATTAATGCACGACATAAAAACATAAAATTAACAGTATTAACCAAGAGCCTATTTCATAACTATTTCATTTTAGTAATAAATTCGTCAAATTATGTAAAATATTTTTATCATGATGCAAGTATGAATGCAATCGAAGCTACAGCTGGTTTCTATTGGACAGCATATTGAATGTAAATTGTGTCACACAAAAATTGGAAAGAAGAAAGCGTCAGTTATGTTGTAGCAACGGCAAGCGAACAGTTTTGTGACCATCTTCCCTGCTCTCCTTAACAACCCTGTGTCAGTATTTTTTGACAAACAGAGCATAATGGATTACGCTTCAAATGACGTTTATCGGAGGTAAACAGGTAAGAATGGGAAACTTTATGCCGAATTTTACGGTTCAAGGGCAAGTTTATCACAGCATGGGAAGTTTGTTACCTTCACCTAGGACGGAAATTAGGTCCCATTCCTGTCGTAAATCCCTAGGTAGTCAGTAAAATTGTTGCATGATTACAACCCTTACATATGAAATTTTAAAAGAGCAGTGGGAAACGTTCCTGAAGGACAGGAGTTTGCATTTAAGGCGTGTGATTCATCCAGAGGGAAAACCTGCAGTTGGACATGGGGATCGATATATAATGGCTCCACTAACAAGCGAAGTGCCTTTGGTAATTACGGGGCAGGAGTTTGAAAAGCGAGACATAATTCACAGGGAAGACACTAAATTGTCTAGGATCAGGAAAGCAAATCGCGCTTACGACGCTCTCCATTACTCTCTTATGTTATGTTTGTCTTGCCGTGAGAAGGTGGAAACTGCATCAGCATCTCCCACTTGAGCAAAATTACAAATTCACTCTTACGAATATCTCTCAGGCTATATCTCTCACAGAACAATATCTATTTTTATTTTATTATATCAGAAAGTTGCATAAAGTCAGTTTTATACATACTGAGGGCTGTCAGTGCATAAGGGCTGTCATTTTATGAATATTAATTATACCTTTTTATTGTCGATTATAGGAAGAAAAAACGGAAACAACTTGTGGAATATAAAGTTAAATATATTAGTATTAGTATTTCATTTAATAAATCAGTAATTCGTGGAAGATCAGTTTGAACGGAATATTACAGTGCCGTATTCCTTTCTGATGCACAACCCGCATGACAGTTTTGTATATTGAGCGTAGCATCACACAGCGCCGTTCTCAATGTCACCAACGTTATCCATGCATTAATAAAACAGTATAATTACCTCATTGTTATTTTTGAGAATACCGGTTCATCTAATATTTCTTTTAAATAATATCCGTATAAAATAATGTAAATTATCCTTAATAAATTCTATTTTAATTTTTGACTAAATGTTTTGAGTATACACTGGTACAGTTTATTTCGATTATTGCACATAATAGCTGTCATAATGATCTTTATTCGATAGCTGTATCTAAAACTCGTATGTGTGTACACATAACGTCTAAATTCGTGTACATCAGGTGTGTCAAACTATCCCTGCCCTGTCATTCAAATTTTCAGAGTACAGTAATTATAATTTAGCCTAATTATTTTACCTGTAATTGTTATATCAATATTTTTATCTAAAAATGATATATTCAACGTATTTATGAAAGTAATTAATTTGCTTTCCCGGAAAACTACCAGCGTTTACCCCCTACCAGTTTTTCAATATCTGGTAGCAAAGACAGAGAACATACAATTTTCAGTATGTCTGATAGATGTTTATCTGTCAATAGCGGTTGCTTCCCCGGCTGTTTTCCCCATCTCCCGTTTACTTTAACATTTCATTTCTGGACAACCTGCAGGCCGCCAGTTTGACACGCCTACATATATTATATAACATGTACATTTTATAAAAATGTTGGAAAGTAGTACATATGGTAGAATGATATCAACTATCATATATTCAAAGGGCCAATGTACAAAGTAGTCACTGTTAAATTGTGAATAACTGTAGTTCTACTAAGTTCATTTCGTTTATTTGCATGTAAGAGTGAAAAAGGTCATTTGCGAAACGAGTTCAGGAAGAAATATAATAAATTTTTCGAATTTGAAGAATAGACATTTCCATCAGATTTTCTACACGTTCACAGAGAATAATCCGAAAAGGGATAGAATTCAAGCGCGATACAAGCGAGCAATAATATATTCCGAAGTTGTATCTCAATCCGGGGCGCCGGCACCGTTCATAGCGCTGATCGAAGCGCGGCTGGGCTAAAACTATTTTGCATTGCAAATGAGAGCTCGGCTGTGTCCAAACACTTTGTATCGGTCGAGCGAAAAATCCACTGGTATATCCGGGCCAGAAGGGGATCAGGAGCGAGGTAGAAAATTGGAACATCCACTCAGATCGACACACGCTGACACCTGTTCATAGTTTGTCCGAAGCACACGATTAACATCGCGTTTCTCTCAATTCATTGTGTCAAGCTAGGAAAGTCACTAGCCGGAGTGGAGTGGATGTGACCGATATGAACGATGGCAGCCAAATATGGCTGTATGCCGCAAATATGAAAGTGATTTATTGCATCGGACTTATTCAGCTAAAATTAACCAAACGAACATTCGCAAGAGGGAACCAACCACAAGAGCTAGTCCACTATGACAAGATTTAGTCTCCATGCAATGTGAGAGCGAATTTTGCTACTAAACATTTAATACCAACCATCGATTTAATAATGCGTGCTACACACGTTTTTCAATAATGTAATATTCCTGTCAGTTTTCGGAACTAGAAAATAAACAAACTATAATGCGTTTTGTACCTGTTCTCCGCAAGGAAACCCCGTTAATAAATGCGATCTTTAGCTTAAAGTTTTTCTTAGTGGAATGACTACCTCTACCTCTCTTCCTAATCTTACTATATTACCAACTCTCGTTAATCACTTTATCGGGGACTGGATATTGTCACCAGTGGGTGATTTCTTCATCACGTGAACGATAAAGGGGACAATAGATAAATCAATTGCACCCATAACATGTAATTAGGTTGATTGTGGAATGAAAAAAGTTAAAATAAAGGGACTGGATTGGTTAATCGCAATTTGTGGACACAACGTTGGAATTTCAGGCATTAAACGACGCTTTTAACGTCGCTCGGGTGTCACACTGATGGGTAAAAAGTAGTAAAATATGGAAGGGTTGTTAGATGGTGTGGATTGAATGACAGGGTAAGGTTGTCAAGTTGTTGATTGAATCGATGAACTGGGTTGAGGGGTGAGGGACGGTGCGGAGGTGGATTCGTATAGGGTGGTTTCTCGAAGGGGCTCTCCCACTACATCCATCATTCCCTCGATCTTCCCTGTCCCACCCTTAACCCTGTATATATATATATATATATATATATATATATATATATATTGACCACAGGAAAGAATAAATAATTTCCGTTCAATAACCTCAGTTGTGTGTTGTGCTTATAAACTCTTTTCAAAACTGAAGTCGCCGAGAATTTATCATCTGTGCGATAGATTGTTTCCAACAATAGCTCCTGCTAGTTTTACTATAAGTAAGAAAGTTTTGAGTTATTTTAACAGTATGTACAAGTATATATGTACAGTATGCACAATAATATATTTTCATATTGGCTCACATAAAATTCTCGAGGTAATTCAGTCCGATAATCGGCGTTCGATCGGTCAATTAATTGTTTCTCAAATATTGGCATCAAACCATTTGTAGCTGCTGCCTTACGTTTTCACTTTATCAGTTTTTTAAGGAACTATCGGACTCGGAGTTATGTGTTTCGTTTAGTTTTTTTTTTAGTGCAGCTCGAATAACTGTAGCAAGCTGTTAAGGCTCGTAAGACCTGCACTACGGTGCCGGTTGGCTCGAATTTTATCAGAATTGTTTTCAGCCTGCCTTTATAGTTTCTACACTTTCCAATAAAGCGCTAAAGAAGGAATAGAGGCAACGGAGACGTTTTATAAAAGGCCGGAGGGCAGAAATTCTGACTTGTTTTCTGGAGTGTTTTCTCTATAAATGTAATACCGGGGCCCTTTTGGGAGACTGCATTTAGGGGAATGCCTCTGACATGATGTGATTGAATCGAATTTACCGCCCTGTCACCGGCTCCCAGCCTTAGCTCCATATTGGAAATACGTCCTTCGGACACAGAAAAGGGAATGCTTACGACTCAGACTATTAGAGGAACGGGTAGGTTTATTGAAGATCGCATTTCAAATTTCAATAGAACTGTCATCAAATTAGGCAGTCCTACATTTTTTTTAAGTTATGACGCTATTAGAGATATTGGTGTCTAACTGTATTGCTGCCGGGGGCCCAGTAAAGGGCTCAGTTCACAGATATACAAGTAGGACAAGTAGGAAGGGACGAATTAAAGACAAATAAGTAAGATAAACTGGTGAAAAAAGTGTAGTTTCATAATAATTAAAGGCGTACTTGGTGGGGTTTGTTAAAGTATGTCCAGGACGAGATAATGATGGAATTAAGGTTGGCCAATTAAGGTTGGCCGCAGAAGGAGGTTGAGCTTCCCCCACAACCCTTAACCGTCTGCAGGGCAAATTGCCAGTTATTAAAACTTAGCCCAGGTTAGTTACGATGTTTTAACTTACAGTTTGAAAAAAATTACAATATAAATCCAATTAGTCCCGATCCGATTAGGGCGGAAGTCTCAAATGTCGCGGTTAGTTTCCTGCCTAACGTAGGATGATTAACTTTCCTTCTGTTCATTAAATTTTTCTTTTATCGTGCCGCACCAATCAAATCTGTATCCGGTGTTTATTCTATGTTTTATGTTCAAGTTAAAACATCAACCAGTTTTAATTTGTTTTGATTAATGATCATTAGGATTATTTTAAACAAATTCTATTTTTACGCGATATTTGTACTAAAACTATAATTAAAAAACAAGACGTCTTTACAGATAATAAAACCAGGCGATGTAATACAAGGCCGGGAGCTAAATGCTCTACGCGAGATAAAACAATTAAACAATCATTTAATCAAAACTTTGCCAAAAGCTTAATTTTTGTTTAATAACTACGCCAATTTGCTGCCGGCGGTCGGTGCCCTTTCCGCTCGATTTGGTGTGTTCAAAGTTAAATTGCAGTGTTCCCCCCGCCCCTCATCTGTATAAATTTTACACACATGCGAGAAACCTGTTGGTTTGTTGTGGTTAGTGTCCTTTAATAGACTTCAACATTTTCACAGGGATTCAGCGATCAAACAGTTGAACGAATGAAGTTTAACGCCTAGTTAAAACGGACGCGATAATACAATTAGCCATTACTTCAATTGGTATAAAGTCAAATGTTGATAATAAAGTCCGACAGGACGCTTGTAATAGGATTCGACTTAGAATGAATTACTTGCTTTTCAGTGTTCAGAAATACCGATTCAGTAAGTAAATTGGAAGCGTTTAATTACATTACATGTTTCATGTTAGTGCACTGAGAATAGACAGGATATGTGTCTTATAATGAATTGAAACAATTAAGAAATCATTTACTAAGTATCAGTAGAGTTTCAGGATAGTTTTTGGTATTTAGAAGAATTTAAGAATTTATTATACCCTTAACTATTAAGGCTTAAATCGGTACAAATCCCTGCTGTCTATAATAACCTCCTGATCAGGTAATTGCACAAATGGGTGATAATAAAATTGTGGAATGTAACTTTCCAGTGTTCAAGTGTCCTTTTCTGAAACGAATGAAACATTCAAATTTGAATTTAAATGGAATATTTGATACAAACGTGCATTATTTGTAACTGGTATAACATACCAGTTCTGGAATATTTTTAAGTTTCATCGTTTAATATATATTAACTTGGAATCCTGTCCCACAGGTAATTAAAAAATAAATAACGGACTCTAGTTTGCTTGTTAAACAGCATGCTACAGCGAACTCTAGTCATGGGTGTGACACAATATCTGTATACAGAATATAACAAACAACTTCATTCAACAGATCATAGGGATTAAATCAGTTATATAAAAAAGTATGTATAACCAAAATCAATTATATAGATTTCCGGCCCAGCGATTAAAATATACGTTCGGAGTATGCATGCGCGGATAACAATTACGTGAACAGTTTATTCTCCCGTATTTCCACTTGGTATGAGTTTAGTTTTAATTGCTCAGTTTCAATTGGTACCTGCATCGTCAGTTTAATTTATATTGAAATATTGGAGACACAGGTATTGGGACAATTAAAAATAAATTCAGTACCCTGAAAATAGACGCATAAATGCATATTGCATTTATGGGAATTAAGTACATTAAATCGAAATCCAATATTCCGTGAGATCTATATTTCTTGAAAATGTCAAAATAATTACCAATAATTAATTTCTTGTTTATCATCTATCATATATTAAATATTGGAACTTATATATTCGCCAATTTAATGTATTTACATTCAATGCAATACATTGCAATGTAAATTAGTGCAACCCAGCTTTGGCTTGCAGACACTGCATAGGCGCCATAAGTAATTGCGCGAAGATATTGGTCTAGAATCAACACCAAATTACCGCGTGGAGGCGGACAATGAGGACAATAACTTTTATTGATGTCGGTGTGCATGATACATGAGCCGAAGCTGCGGAAGGTTCGATTTTCGTTCGGGCGAATTTTTTTCTTGACGAATATAAACGGGCCGTTGCCTTATCCGAGAATGGGGGCGTCTAACGACTCCCCGCCGGTCTAGAGCCGGCGCGAAGGGGTGTCGCCCGCCCTCAGCGCTCCCTCTACGGGGGTGTCGCGGAGCTGTTATGCAACCGAGTTGTTTGGCCGATAGGGGCCAGATAAAGGCGATGATCTCCTTTCCCGCGTTGACATTCTTTCCACTCTCGAAGGAAGAACAGCCCGACCATTTTCTCTTGTCAGATATTGGCGTTTTGGCCGGCGAAAAACACCCTTACTTATCGCCCAGTACAATATACAGCCGGGACAGTGAAGTAAACGAACTTATCGCGCTCGTCGTGAAAACGATTTCGGGATTTTCGTTTCTACAATGTTCGTTAACTAATGGCCAGAAATTAAATATTACTTATAGCAAATGTAAAATACACGACAACCACGTATTGCATAACGGAAAGCAGTTCGAGATTGATAATAACAGGGATATGAATTAAACAGTTTACAGTTATTGCAACAATTTACGTGGGATTGGCTAAATTAATTTTACATTTAAACGAACGAATTTCAATATCCGTAAACGTTCTTGCGAATATCAGAATTAATAATCTATAAATAACTCAATTTTAATTTTGTCTGTCTCACAAAACGATGTTTTTTCTCCGCTATTTAAAAAGTTAAAAATATCGGCCAATATAGCTGGAAAGGGAATGGAAAAATAAAATATCAAATAATCCGAGTAAAGGAAAAAATGAAGGAAAATAAATTATAATTGGTTAGAGGCGGGCTTTAAAAATCCCCTTCTTGTTAGCACCGGCAACTAGTGTATCTCTATAATAATA
The DNA here is from genome assembly GCA_019843655.1 of Lethocerus indicus. Taxonomy (NCBI): domain Eukaryota; kingdom Metazoa; phylum Arthropoda; class Insecta; order Hemiptera; family Belostomatidae; genus Lethocerus; species Lethocerus indicus. Next base: position 10,443,758 of record JACDQD010000004.1, read on the forward strand.
TTTCCGCACGCGCCGTATCATATCTCCTGTCTCAACTTACGATTTCCATTTATTCGCGCTCGCAGTAACGGGTAACCGTTGTGCTGATCTCCTCACGGGAAATTCCCTTATAAAACAAATCGGGTAAACCAACCAATGTTACGAAAATACGGATGCAATAATCATACCTTTTAATTCATAAAAGTATTGCTGCCTTTCTTATGTAAGAGAGTCTTAAAATCAAATTGTCAAAATATCTGAAATATTACAGAGTAATTTGTAACCATAGTGAAATTATGCAAGCGTATTTGTTAAATATGGATTGAACGATTTTAAGTGAATAAATAAATCCAGTCCTTCACAATTGGAATTAATCAATAGTATAGTTTTTAATGTTAATAAATAATTCCCTCGAGTTTTACGCGGCCCAAGTACATTATCGTCAATCTATAATTCTATAGATCGTCAGCTTGAACCCCAGTATCGTGACGCACGGCAGCCGGTTATGGTTTTAGCGGGTCTGTAAAATGACCGAAAATGTAACAAAACACTAACTCTTGTGTCCTCATTAGATAACGTGTTCTCACTGGCGAAACATCTTCTATGCGTAATGGGTTTGATCACGCCAAGGATCAAATTTCGACCGGCGCCACTGTCCGCCCGCTTTAGAGGCTAAAAGCTTTCCTTTTAGTCGTGTCCGCTGGACATATTTTTGTAATCAGAGTATAAGAATGAAAGTATGAGTTTTGAGCGAAAGTATATTTTCTTGACGGCTGGCGAGGTGATGAAGGGATGTATGTCGTAGGGAAACTTTGTTATTCCCAAGTACAGTTCTTCTGGAACACCTGTTCGGTGGTCTGCACACTCTGTTATATATTCTACTGAGGGTTTGTTTTTAAATGGAAGAATACCATATCTTTCTTCGCTCGGAGAAACATTCTATTCACGCACGATATAACATTTTACCAGCGTTAACTGAAGATACGAGTGACATGTTTGGGATTCATATATTCATTCGTATCGGAACTCTCCCTCCTACTGGGAAAGTCTCAATACTACCTCTGTAGCCGGCTGCAATGTTTTTATTCCCCGAGAAAGTACAAATTTCGTTCAGGAAACCGCGTGTATATATATATATATATATATATATATATATATATATATATATATATAGTCGCATGACACAATACTAAACGATGAATACAAACGGAAACTATCGTACTTGTAATAAATCTACTAATAAAACTACTATATAATAAATGAAAAGTGTAATTCCTACCTTCATAAAAACACTTCAGCGCAAAGAATCCCAACCGCACCCAAGAAAACTAAAACAAAACACACAATTCAATTCCTCATTTTTCATTGTCAATACTTTTTTCTCTACTTCTGAAACCCGAAGTCGTTCTGCCGAAACTGTGTATAAAAACAGTGTATGGTGAAGGATTGACAGTAAGGAGGGGGCGTGGTGGTGAATCTCACCACTAATGGGTATTGATTGGCTCTTTACCATCCTCGTCAACCTCTTGTCCCGTTTTGTCCAATTTATTCCCAACGCCCGAGACAATGACGTCATCCAAAATTATGGCACTACAATTTTCACACTTCTTTTCAAACGCCTGACCTGTGGTAAAGTCTGTTTTTCCGCACACAACTGAAATAAAACAACAGAAAAATTACTCTATGAAGATGTTATAATGGAAGTAACTAATCAAAGTTTCATACAAGAAAAATTGAAATAGCTACCAGAATACCGTTGTGTCTGCCTTTATCACATTGTAATTTTGGTTTAATATCTTCCTTACTAATTGACCATTCGACCATTTCAAATTGAATCCTAATACTACTGTATTCAATAATTTAAAAACGTTATTTTTGCCGAATTTTCACGATTTTATACACAAATTAAATTGAAACCAATTTTATAAAGAAATTGAAACCAACGAGAAATTAATTTTATTTAGACCGGAAAGGGCTGCAGGTTGTTTGCATGTTACACACGGTGGATGTCGTCGGTTATATGAAGGCTTAGTGTACTTAGATCTAATAAACAGTTACATCATTTAGGGTTGGCATGTTTGGACGGGTTGAAGCTTCACACGTCCTTTGGGTTCGTGACGTCGGCGGCCATATTAATATACCTGATGAGCAATATATAATTTTCCAACGGGCAAACAACGGCCTGTCTCCTGCCACCCGACCCGTACAATACTCTGACTACCAGATTTATGCGGCTAATTCACAAGGCGAAATTTTGTCATATTTCAGGGCCCGAGGGGTGTTAAAACTATGAGCAATTATCCGAGCGGTGGCAACACATTAGTTTTCGCGTGACACATAAAAATCCAACGTCGTGATAAATATAGGACTGGCGCACATAAATATTCCGTGCCTTAAACGAATGTCATATAATGTCTGTCAATCAATAGAAGAACTGAGTATAATTTCATGTATCCAATAGACTTGGTCAACGTTAGAAAAATAACCGCTAGCGTTTGAAAATATTTCCTATGTCCTTACATATAAAGCACTGAGTTAGTAGTGTAGTTCCGCAGAAAATTAAATTTTTGAATTTTCAGGAGCGATTAGGTTGTTTAATACAATTCTTGGAAACAGTGTGTCAACAATGCAAACTGGTTGCTTCATTGCCAGCCCCGCTGAATTACTGACGGGATGATATGGCGAGTTGCCGAATCCGGTCTAACAAATCGTAGACGGGTGAAACAAAGTGCGGTCATATTGTAAATCCCCTGAGCAGTTTTCTGTTTTATTAACCAGTCACGATCAACTACGCAAACTCTGTTTTGTTACGCGGTGTTTGGTCCTCCATTTAACCCTCCCATAAGTTTATCTGACATGCGCATTTGGAATTTGAGTATAGCTAAAAATAATTACGAGATAATAATTGCCCGTTAGCTATCACTTTTATAGCGAGCCAGCTGCCACAGAGCCCGGAAAAAGTTTGTTTCGATGCGATCGAACGGAGGAGTGGGACCACCCGCGGTCGGATTATTGGTGGCGGGGATCCGCATGCATTTATGCAATCGGCGTTTTCAAGGCGATCCTCATCCGGTCCGACCGGCGGCGAGGTCCATCGTGGTCATTAGCCAACCGGGCGAGGAGGGGGAACCAATTAAGAATAGATTAGGACCCAAGGTGCGCGTCAACTGGGATGGCCCATCTCGTCCCCGACTATAAACAGTCGGGAAGTGACGGGCCAGTTCCAAATTTATCGTTTATTAAGTTATTCATTGTTTTTCACTGCCGAAACAATGAGCCCGCTATTTAGCGCAAACCGACTCGACCGATTCAAATACCCGCAGGCCGACTTCGTTATCGGCCGCCTAAATACCGTTTATATTATTTACAATTGAAAGGTGCCGCCCCAACAATTAGGATTTATGCAATCGATGGCACACCGCCTCATTAGCGAACGCCGACCCCTAAACGGCAGTCCGATAGCCAGGATGCGATTATATTAATAGGTCGGTGAAAACAAGGCGCGCGCTAATACGTCAGTACGCTAAACTTAACGAGGCTCGGTTCATGATATCTTGTGCCTTGCATTTGAAAATATATACTACGTATATATCTCCAATCTGCACGTTGGTGCTATTCGGTCACATGAGTAAGTACTTTACTGCTACTGAAAATTGCGAGAATCATGATTACTTGTTCGCAATATAATCTGTTGCATTATTTTATTTGCGATATTTATACTTTTTGGGACTCGACCAAATGCCTCTTTCGATGTTCTATCTCGACTATCTTTTACGGATTTCTGTTGGTACAGAAAGCACGACGTCTCCCGGTGAAACATCCTATGCACTGTTACAACAATGTACGGACTGTCCTTTATCTAGTCATGAAGTCATGAAGTGATTCAGAGGGAATATCACGCAGATATCGAGCACGAGCGTTGAGATGTAATTGTGTTCCCTATAACTGGAGAAAATACTTATCACCGCCTAACAACTGTGCTGACAACTTCTAACCTGCGGGGAACCCTGAACACGGTAGTACTGTAATTGAGCAATTTATGAAGTCATCTCTCCTTATAACTTGTGAGCGCTCGACTCCTCTATAAAGGTCCCTCCTGGGAGTTTACGCACTCTGGAGTCTGTCCCCTTCATCCCCTCGCTGCAAACCTGTCCTCTTAACTCCCGGATTTGTGTATTTTAATTTATAAAAGTTATAATCTCGTTGTTTAATTAAGATACGGTGGCGTTTAGAAGAGTCGATAGCGGTGGTTGGGTGAGCGTGCGTGCGGCCTATCCCGCGGTTTATCGGTAAAAGTTAAATTAGGGTTATTCGGGACCTCGATGAGTGATTGAAATCAACACCGGATCAACACCGATCGATGTTACCCAATATTACCCCGGAGTTATCTCATACCGAGCTTCAGGGAATAACTCGGGTTACAAGCAGACCTCTGTAAATTACGGCACACAAGTTTGATGTCGGAGAAATGGATGATGATATATTGGTAAAGAAATTTCCAATATGCGAAATAGCTATCTTCCGCAACTTCGTTTAAGTTGTTTCCGATCATTGTACTCCATTCTGCTGCTCGAATACAGAAGTTAGTTGTTCTTCCAGTTGATGTTGGGCGCATTGTATGTCAGCCGTGATCAGGTGATGGTGATTGGTATTCATGGATTGTCCGGCCGAGGAGTACGGGGCCTCTTAATGTCTTCATCCGATTAACGCCTGAACACAATAGGAATAAACTATGAATAACCCGTTCGGTCTTTCATTCCGTTTCATACCGAAAATATTAGAGTAGCATAACACCAGACATAACGTACAATTCTAACTCTGCTACACAAGGCCGAAAAATATCCAATTATCGTGTTGGATGTATTTATTTTAATATAATCCATTGTACAAGAAAAGAGTTTTATTTTATTAGATTCGTGCAGATAATTCTAAGCGATTTTCAAATGATCCTTCAATGCCATTTATCCAATTGCCGTTTAGACGTATTGCCAGGAACGCTCGGAAGGTAATTACAGGAACGCTTTATTGAATGTGACATATTTTCATTTGACATGAAGTTTTCTGAATTTTTTATATACTTAATGAATTAAAGTGCCAGAGTAATGAATTGAATTTTTAGGCCCTACATCTACTCCGTCTTTTTTAATATATGGGGCAATAAATATCACCAATATAAATAATCTAAACTTGGTTTGGAATATTGTCCGTGAGTATTTATCGGATAACAAAGCTGGCCGTTGAATATAAATTAAAGGAAATTTGAATAGGCGACTGGCAGTTGGCCAGATTCGGGAAGGCGGAGATAACAGCGTTCGCCGGCTGAGATGTGTCCGACTTTTTTAAGCGGCGTGAGTCAAATGTATCGCCTTCTCCACCGCCGATCTCAGAGATAATATTATATGTTGTGACTCGTTTTTTCGGTCCCGGTGGACCGAATCCGCGGGGGCCAACAAAGCTCGGGGTCGGAGGCGGGATTTCGATACTCGGATTTTACATTATTCAGCGGCCCGCACTTTTTATTTCCAATAAAATTGTAAAAACACTGCGGTATGTCCGTGATGCCGCGGGAACAGATCCCGAATATCAAGTGGGCCAATACCCAAAACAGTGCAGCCACCCGAATTGCAAGACGGATCTTTAGAATACAGCCCTCCAGTTCCTCTCCGTTCCGAACAAGAATGCTGAATTAAAATTTAACGTTTTAATTTCCGTTGCTTTATTTATTTATGATTTAATTTTATGAGTATCATTAAGTTGCATCGCCAGACCGTCTCGAATTTGACCCCATACGGCGAAGAGGAGAACTACTAATCTGATAGATAGGGAGCAGATGGGAGCATCTTTAAATGAGCGGTTTCCACTTCTTTAAGAAGGAGGAGAACTTTCTGGCTGTTAAGAACTTTGTAGAAAGGACTTCTTCCCTCAGATTCGGGGTCCCAGGACCTACTGACGATTAATGGCCAGGGTTTTTCATTCTTATACAAGTACTCCACGAGAGGAGGGTCCACCTACCAAGAGATGAAAGCGCGGGCTCAAGCCGCTCCGGCAAGAGTTTTGTCAAGTACCATACTGAAAATTGGGATGTTTATCCCATATGATTTCGGGCAATACTTAATGGTTGGAACATTTTTTTAATTGTTTAAAATGTTTAAGAGTATACGCAATCGCTACAGTAATTTTTTTCCTGGATTACAACTTCAAGAATGAGCACACAGTTGAGATTGAAGTTAAAGTTAAAGAACCAGTTGTCAGTCTGAGTACTGAGAACAATTTTTCACGCCACCCAGAAGGAAGAATAAATTAAAATAAAAAATTAAAATATGATAACTTATTAACTATAATAACCTTATAATTCTGCAACCATTCAGTATCACATATGATAGATTGCGGAATTCCAACAATAACTTATTATATTAAGCAGAATCCTTTAAAATAAAATACTCACCCCATGTGCAATGTAATATATTATTACAAAAATTTTGGCTGTATTTCTGAAAATCTTCGGAGATATATACCAGAATAAGGACATAAGTTATAAAGACATAAGAATAAAGGAACGGAGGACATAAGTTTCAATACAATTCTACGTTTTCTGTTACGTCACCGCAACTGTTTCAGGGCAAATATTAAAATACGAATAGGACAGATTATCAGTGACCTCATTTATTTTCATTTGTTCCACTTGAAATGTGGGGCATAACAGAGCAAAAGAATTTTATGTCCAGATTTGGATCACATCACAGACGATTTAATATTCCGAATACAGGACCTTTATGGCGAGTCAGCTGAATATCATCCGCATTCTGCATAATATCGATCCGGTAATCTACTTTTTGTCCGGCATTATTTCGCCAATGTATTTTGCTCAAAATGCATTCATTTTCAGTACTTCTAATCCACGTAGCGGTACTGTCATAGAAACGGGTGAATCAACGAACTAAAATCGTGGGTTAGTAAGTTTTCCATCCAAAGTGGGATGAATGAATTGAGTTCAACTTTTTCAGAATACCTTCTTTGTTAGTTCACGACTCTAACACAAAAATGTATCATAAGACTTGATGATTTCAGCGGTCCGGTTCCATTCGTTATCAACAAGTCTATTTCTGGTTGTGAGTAAAAATTGTACAACACATAACTTATCGGGCGTTCCTCGCCGATCCCCGGGTTCCTGAAGATAATTCCCCTCGCTTATGCGACCAACAAATCGCATTCGGTCTCTTGTATTTTCCAATTCGACTAGTTTAAATCGACGCCTTCGGCCGAATGACGCAACAGAGAGCTGGCGCTACGGGACCCTATTAATAGATTTGATACCGGGAGGAAATGTGAATAATAACACTATATATAAACATGGAGCGCCATCCGTCAAGGCCTTTCGGATAGCGCGATCGGCTCCCCAACTGTTTGCCAAGCGATTCGCGCCACTATTTCCGGGCCAAAATGGATACAGGAAAAACGAACTTTTAACAGGTAAAATTACCTTTGGAGAGTTAAGCTTACGAAGAATAATACAAAGAGCTTAATGACGGGGTAAAATTCATCAGCACGCTTGAAACTTTTTATCAATTCATACGGACCTCGCGAATTGCTGTGCACGAGCTCTTAACAATGTTCTCGACTCGGGAAGAATTTTTACAGTTAAATAATTCAAAACAGATGGGGATTAATTCTTATATATAATAAGAATATATGTACTTTTCATAATAAGCTCTGGCTGATTATATTAATTCCCTTTTTCTTAGCAACTATCTAAAGAAGATTAATTTTCAATGTGTCTGACTTTAAATTCCCTCCTGAGGGACGGTGGCTCCGACAATAATCCGTTAATGGGTGTTGTGGGGTGGGGGAGGTACTGTTAATTTTATATGTTGAGGTGTAATTTCTCTGTTTTTAGCGTGCAGTTAATTTGAGATGGGGTCGAGCCTCAACGAAACATCGTTAAAGCCAATTAAAAAAAAACTTATATACAATTCCACTAAATAGGGGCTCCGTGTATTAGGCTGGCAGCAATGAAGTCTACCGGGACTACTAGGTTTTGCCTGTCGCCTGTTGATGAATCATCTTGTTTGCCCAGTCACTGGGCTGCTAATATTGTACAGACGATATAATAATTGATTACTTACTGCGGGAAAAAGCTGAAGTCCGCTTTGGAAGCGATCGGGTCTAATGTAGTGGAGAACAGAAAAAAGATTGGTAATATATTATGTTTCATTCACTACAAAGCAATCTGCCTGTTACTGAATGATGTCAGTCTAATCTCCATCAGCATCAAACGTTCCGGGGAAAGCAATTTCCATTGTATTTAAAAAACGCGATTACTCAGTTAAACAATTTCTTCAATATCGGTCTGTTAGTTATATATGAAATAAATATTATGATCCAACATTCACATAGTACAAACTGTATGTTTAGTAAACATGATGTTAGTTAGTAATAATGTTGGCGCGAAAAATATTATATGTCGAAATGAAATGCCAAAAGCCGCCCCAGGAGCAGTTTAATAGCATCAATAAAGTCTAAAACAAAATGTTATACTACTTTCAAGCCATCGTATTACTTCCGACATACCTTAGTTAAGTTCTCCTTGTACTTAGTTAAATGGAAACTAGAGTGATTTGTCAACTGAATTTCGTTAGCCCAAGAGTTTCAGCACAGAAAATCCCCCGGGTGCGACGTAATTTGTCAACTCGGCAAAGAAAAACAAAAGACACTTTACCTTATAATTTCCTCAGAGAAGGTCGCCATTCCTTCGTGATGGGAGGCGGCCGTAAAGGGATCCAGGGGAAGTAGGGTTTCAGGGACAAGATAAGTCTAAATGGGGGGCCCCGTCTGGGTTTAAGATCAGATTTAAGGGAGACTGTTGGTCCGGATTTATGTGTCCTGGCCCTTCCTTATCGCACCTCTTAACTCAGTCCCAGTATGACGACCAGCCTACGCTCCCTTTTCCACCTCCTAACGGGACACCATCAAGTCCTTAGGGAGAGAGGCAAGAGGGCTCACTCGACCTTGGTCCTTCTTACTGCGGACACAGTATGGTAAACATTTTACCCTTTACTCAGCGATGGGCTGAGAATATTCGGTACAGTGAACAAAATTAAAACTTGTTTGTTCATAAGGTCTATCGAGCCGGGTGTAAGCTCAGTGCATTTGGCTAGTTAAATTTTAAACTGTATTACTGTAATAAAAGGTTTAAATATATGAAACGATAAATGCGTTTAGTTAATGAGGAGTATTGACCAGGTAAATGTTTTATTATCCCACTATTTCAGTTTCATTACCAATATTGTACACTAATTGATAATTGTGCGAAGAATGGAAAAATAAAGAATATATGGTAAATTTCGTGTGCTTCTGTCTCCTCTCGGACTTTGCCAATTTATTTTTTCGTTTACTATGTTTCTTTGTTTGTTCTTGAGTTATGAAATTGTTTGTTATGAAATTATCTTTTTCAACTAAAGTTCGTTGGGTGCACGAACAAGAGACAATGAGCATCAACGAATCCTTAAAATTAAACAACATCCTGAAAAACACGATATGTTATATTGATTGGAGTAAATTAATTTTGTTACTTAGTAGAATAAAAACCCCGTCGTTCGATTATAACCGGTTCGATTATATATTCCCCTGTCGGAGCCCAGTCGGTTGGCCTCGGTAACCACAAATTTGATACAAACATGGAAACTGAAATAACTGAAAAACGTGGGCTTCGTGGTTTATACAGGAGTTATGCAGGTTTTTCCGGTAACTAAATTGAAAATGATTTCCTTTATTAAATGTTGGGAAATGTATTTAAGCGTCTGTCACCGGTTTGAAAATTAACTCACTACTGGTAGGTTTTTTAAAACAAAGTACGGCCCTGTTCATTGATTACGAAAATTGGGATTCCTGATTTTCCACGACAGGTATTGTACAAAAATTGCCGGCTTATCATTCATTTTGCTATCTCTCTGTCCCGACTGACTCATCTGATCCTGTCCTAACGGGTTTCGATTTTTCGCCATCACAAAGCAGTGGGATATTCACGCATGTTGGTTACCTAGTATTTAATATAGAGAAAATAATCGTTGGTCCATCCTTTTGCTAGACCGTTTTCGGTAACTCGCAAATCGGGGTATTCTGTATTTTACGGACTATACGGAAGCGCAATTGATGCGACTGAGTGAATGTGATGCCCCACCAATTTAGGCAATCTGCGCTGTAGATATCACAGCAAACGAATAAAGAGTACGAGTAGAGAAGCCTAAAAATCATGATGAATAAACTTTTCTTCTAGTGATCAACCCTAATGGATGGTACTAATCTCCGAATTAAGTTTCTGTATGGATATTGACCATGTGGAGAATCTTATATACAGACTGTTCCATAAAAAAATATGAAAAACAACGGCAGATTCTTTTTCTAATGTACTCGATCATTAGTCGAAAGAAAAGTGTACTGTTTTAACAATACCGTTATTATTGTGCGTTTTTTGTGTTAGTGAAAATGGCGGGATGTTCGGTCACGAAACGCACCTTGTTTAATGTGCGGTTGGTGTGCTCAGCTCCCCTTGTTTCTTGCCTACTTGTTCCATTGGGTCAACGTAAGAAAGTTGCCATTCTCGGCACACGCCGGCTCTCTTCCTTCCATCCTCCTACTCGGATCGAATATTTAGCTCTAGGTAATCGGGCACCCCCGATTCGATTCCCTTTTCCATTCACCAAAACCGTTTTCAATAAGTACCCTTAGACATGCCACTAATATCGGTCCGTTGTTTCGTGTACTAGGTGTCCCGCAATTTTTATAATGGTTAGTGTCCACTATAAACAATACCACACTATATGTCTGGATGGCTACCCTAATTGGGGGGAAAAGTTAGAAAAGTTCTAACGGCGAAATGTGATTTTCTGTGTGGGATGTGGTTTGTACGATAATTTGATATTGTTTTGTATGTAGGGCGCACATAATATGAGCAGGTGGTGTGGGGTCACTGGATCCATACGCCAGTGTGTCTCCGATGCCTCTCCCCCCGCGGGTAACGAGAGGGGTGAGAGAAAATCATTTATGTGACATCATTAATGGAGTTGTATACGTTTCAACGTCGATACCACACATCACTGGGCACGAAAATGAAAATCGTCTCAATTTCGAATATTAATACTCTGTGGTACCAGTAGTAGGAAATTATACGTAATTAAATGTACATATTTAATTTCAGTACTCCGATTATAAGAACGTTTCGTTCGACTACCAATATTACATTAAATGTGAAAATTAATTTGCCTAAATTTCGAGATAATTTTTACTCTCTTTCAGACTCCGCGAAATATATCTACTTCTCGATGATATTGGTACTTATCGATTCTTATAATGCATAACACAACAGTATTATGTTAATTTTGGAGTTGTGTCGAATGCGGTGATGAAAACTGTGTCAGGTATAGAGAACGTAGATTCGGGTAAGGTGCAATTCTCTCGCGACAGTTTTTGTTGTAGAAGAAACGAGCAGTCGTACTGTGTACGGAACGTGCTCCCGTCGCGCACAAAGTAGGTAATAGGAAGTCGAGAAGTCGGCGATCCATTTCGAACGGGAAGAATTAAAAAGGAGGAGCGAAAGAAGATAGAGAGGGAGATAGGAAGGAAGTTTAGGGCGGAGTTTGTCCGCTTGGAGCGGGTGGGTGGGGGTGGGGGGCCCCCTGCCAAGAGCCCGCTCAGTACGCCACCCGAGCTCCTGCCGATGGTATCGAACCGCTTCGGCGATCAGAACAACAACTCGTCTGACTGAAAGTGACTCGATACGGGAGGTTTTTTAAATTTTTTATCCGGGCCGTAGTATCCGCTGGCGCTCGTCTCCGGACGGCCGTCGACCCGGAGGGAAATAGCGGCGGCCGCCGAGGACGGGGACTTGGAGTGGGCTTTTGTAAAATCGGCGGTCGAACTTGTCCCGATCCGCCAGCCGAGCCCGCCGCCGACTATCAAGTAAGCATTACTGTGTTGTCAGTTAACGCCTACCTGTTGTTCCTGGATGGCGCGGGGGGATCCCGTCCACCCTCCCCCCTACACCCGCGACCTAGACCCGCCCGCTACATCCACGCCCGTTTATATCCTTTCTATCATCGTTTAACACTTTTCCAGTATCGCGCCACTTTTATTATCACCTTGCCTATTATTCAGGCGGAGGATTTGTCACATTTTGACCGGAATATATTTGAAAAATATGAATAATAACGAAATACAGGTTTAGGATCGACAGGAAATATACCAAAAATATATCGATTTTATTAATGTTAAATAGCATTACGCCGGAGCTAACGAATTTCACCGATCGAACAGTAAATATTAAAAAATCAATTATACCGCGGTCAATATATCTATAGTCTGTATGCTAAAGACGCAGTATCGATTATGTTAACTTTTTTGTAAGGAATACTTAAAATAATGGCCTGCATTATGGTAGTACTCTGGAATTCCGTTGCTTTGGCAAATAACTGCTGTGTAAGATCGATGAAAAAGTCGGTTGGAGTAAGTTGCGTTGATTTAAAGGAGATGTGGGACTTAAGGTGATTAAAAATTGGTCCGCTCCCGGGTGACGGCCATAATGGAGGCGTCCCCGGCTCAACCACAATGGTGGAGGGGGTGTGTTGTCCCCCAACAAACCGTACCTGGAGGGACCGACACCGTTCCCTCGGCCAAGGGGGTCGCTTGTGATAAGAAAACAACAGTGATGATGTTTACGAACTCATTAAAATTCCGGAGCTGGCCTAGAGATGCAGACCGATGAGGCTGACGTGACGGTGGTCGTACGGCCGACATATAATATGGCCGACCGAAATACGAAATGAAGCCGGATGGCGAAAATTATTGTGCAGATTCTAAGAGCCGTCAGTGAAACGACGGGTACTTAGCCGTTCCTTTTGGAAACTGAACTTTTCTTGGGCCATTTTAACACTGTCGCCAACGTGTTTTCCCCTGTATTGGAATGCCACTTGGGTGGGAAATATGACTCTGGTGCGCGGTCAAAAGGTCACCGGTCGTATTCCGCCGTTACGTGTTACTAACATCTTTGAGTTAACCATCGTTATTTGGAATCGGAATTAACCTTTGTGATGTATGTTTAATAAACAGAGTTCGTAATTCTTTACTTCGTCATTTATAATGCGACATTCGTCCATCGAATCTTGAAACAATATACATAGTAACTATGTTGAGGACAAGTTTGTGTATTTTCATTAAGTTAATCATTAAAGTTTCCTCTACTGTTGTAGGCAGCATTAACATATTTAGAAAGAACAAACTTAAAGTCTTTGGGAGACGATATATATGTATGTGTATATATATATATATATATATATATATATATATATATATATATATGTAATTATAGCCTCTAATTATTATAGCGCTATAGGCATAATATTAAAAATGTATGAACATCTGAATTACGTTAGTAATCCTTGATCATGTACATGAGTCCTAGGCATTTATTACCGACCCCATAATTCAGAGTATCCAGAATGGATTTTCATGTGTGGCCAAAACGGGCGGAATTGTCCCCGTTTTTAAAACACTTATCCTTTTAACATCTTAATGAATTTCGGTTGCTCGGGGCAACCTTCCCATTCCTCATCGAGTTAATGGGCGATGGGGGCCGCCGACCTTTACTCTTTTGGGCGGAGGTTTGGGGTGATAAATTGGTTAGGTCGGTCGTGGCCTCAGCGACACTAGCGGATACCTCTGGGGCCGGCTCTAATCGCGGCAGCTGCCAACGACCGAGTGGACAAACACGGGATAATTCTGCCTTTAGAACATTTGTTATTTCAAAACGATGTTCGACCGATAGAATAATATTCAGAGACATTTTGGCGCCCGAGATTCTAAAATTCTAAGTTATATTCATAATTTTATCTAAAATCGCCCATTAAAAATGTGTAGGTGAATTAATTTGCAAATATATTTTATAATTAGTGTTGTATTTAGAAAATATTCAGTATGATTGGAATTTAACATACTAAACTTCTTTTAAACACCAAATTAATTATAAAATACATTCTCAAACGAATTTATGTACATGGTACCCTCACAATAATATATATATATATATATATATATATATATATATATATATATATATAATACTGAAATTTAATAATGAATTGATGCTCCCAAACTTTAATTTCACGTCAAGAGGTCCGCTAAGGTTTAAATGATGCTTTTATTTGGTGAATAGTATTCTTCTATTAGATTGTTATTTGGTGAAAAGGTAGACATGTCATGTGCCTCTAGCGGACGATCGCAATGATGATAATAATTAATAAAAGTTATCTATAATACTATCCTCTTGGTCACCTAAGCAATTTCCTTTTGTATCTGTGGCTTGTCGGTTTCAATGCGAAAAAGTGACTACAGGAATCATATACCGAGTGAGATTTAAATTTATTTGAATTTCGGAGCATAAATATTTGGACGTCTGTTTTCGTGATTATGAGCAGACGTAATATTGTGCTATCGGTTTTATGGACCTACCTTATTCGTCGAAAATGCCTTCCATTTTTTCGGAATGCATGACCTGGGGTCCTTAACGTGTTAATCGCGAAGGAATTCTGAATTGCTCTGTCGGAATTTGAGACAGCCCATTAATTTTCATTCTTTACAGGACTGCGGAGAAAGCCACCAGAGGCGACATGATATATTACACGATAAATTGGAAAGTTAATTTTAGAAATCTAGACTATATTATAGTCTTCATTTTAGTCAATAATAGTGGTGAATTTTTTTCTCAACCGGGTTGCGTTATCTAAAGGTGTTTAATACACAAGATAAATATCGAAGTTAATACAAAAAAAAATATAGTTGTGTGCCTAGGCGGCAATGTTATTTCGTCGATTTTCCTTTAATGAATATAAAAAGCCTATGGTATTTTTGATATTTGATAAGATATTTTTGTGAAAACATGCCGTATTTCGGAATTACAGCGGTGGGTCCCGATCACTTTGAGTCGTCAAATATGAAACGAGTCCTATCTCTCGTAAGATTCTTATTGAGTGTGACGCGTTCGGGGACGGCAGGTTTTTACGCGCGTGGCCGGGCAATAACGTTTGGCCGGGGCGGGACCAATGCCAAATTGCCGTCGGCTCTGGGGCGAGGGGGTTTCTAGCCAAAGAAGAAATAAGGCGTACATCCCTTAAAATCTGTACGCCAACTCGTCTAAATTATCGCCCAGCGCATCTCCACTCAGTTAACGCATTGTCGTTTGCTATCGGTAGAAGATCGTAAATCTAAATTCTCTTAAGGCCGGTGAAATCTCTGATGGTTTCGGATGTAAAATATAAATATAGACCATTCTCGATTTCCGACACCGCATGCAGTTCGTACAAAGAATTATTGGACAATATGCAGAGAATATGAACTTTTCTATGTCATAAAATCATCCCCAGCAATTTATTTAAAATACACGAACTAATTAACTGAAAGTAATAAAGGATATAACCTTAAGATGATGTTTGGAGTCCGCTAAGTTATAATTATAACCGGTATTGCGATATTATTTGATCCTATGGTAGATTCCTACTTGTTTCGACTTCTGGCTTAAAGTCATTATAATTCAATCAGAAAATCGACAGTCCTTTCAGCGATCCTCCATTAACAATTTCATTCAACTCTGTGTGATATATGTTATTTATTAATACGAATTGTTACATTGTTAATTCGAGGCGTGCATATGTTTGAATGTAATGTAATGTGTGTTGCTTTGGTAGAATGTAAAGATTAGAAAGAAATAGTAATTGTACGGAGTAGAGTGTAAAGAGTTTTCCGGAGACCATCTAACTGGTGCCTCGATAGAGCGATGATTTTCTAAAAAGAGGTGTTGAAGTGTGGGTTTTGAAGTTGATAGTTCGTAAGAAGAAACAAGACAGTTAAAGTATAAGTGCAGTGGCAACCACGTTTCGGACTCGAGATTGGGCTAAAATAGCCCGAGTAGAGATACAATAATTCAAGCGTGGGTTACATCGAATATTCCTTCCGATGAATTTATAGGGCAAATAAATTTTTCATTCGCATTTCTGAGTCTACGTTGTTTGATGTCCTCCTCGTTTTACTTATCCCGATAAGAAGTGAACGCGGAACGCTTGGAGTGTGTAGTGACTACCGTCCAATGTTCGATGCATAATGTGCTACGCCCATTCCGGTAATTGAACGCCAAGATTGGTTGGTTACCCACCGCATAATTCGGTATGCATCCTACATTACCATGAAGAGAGTTCGCCGGACTTAAATTTTCCGAGTTTCGACCGGTGATATTGGTGTCGCTATAGTTTGAATTGCAGGAAGCACTGGAGAAAAGTTCACGGAAAATAAGATGTGTGTCACATACGTATCTAAAGAAAGTTATCGTCTCGATTTATTCTGATATTTTGAAATCGCGATTGTGCTGGCATTGTCGAATACACGTTTTTTAAAAATGTTCTTTATGCATTTAAATAGATCTCGTCCAGGACATGAACACGATATCAGGCACGGTATTTTTGCACTCACGGATGTCCAGATAAACAAACCATATATTCGCCACATGCATATGAAGTACATGAATTGGACTCCATGCTGTTTACTGATACTCTAACACGCGTACCTTGTTTTTCCGATATAACGATTTTAAGTAGGGCAAAATTCTACCCCAATTCTGACGGGAGAGTTAGAGATTGTCCTATGACAAAAATTTATTTGTTGATCTCCTCAAATACAGTCCGGATCTCCGGAGTTGCTAGAAAACTATCATAGTTTAAGAAATATTATTGAAGATTAGGCGTTGCGTATCTCTGTGTAGGGCGGCAGTACTAAAATATGAATGCGGCAGACGCTCCTGAGTAAGGTCCTCCAAAGGTTTTAACTGACCTTACGTGCCAACACAAACCCTCACATTTTACGGCCTGGCCCCGGAGTTCCTTTCCGTTTTATTAAAGTTGTAAAAAACAAGTCATGATTGCATACCCATATGTACGGACTCGCATTTTGACCTTAGACTTGAACCCAGATATTTTTTTACTGAACTTCTACTATATATAGCGAAGGTAATACTCAAGGGAGAATACTAGTCCCTGCAAAGCAAAAGTCTCATGCAATAGACAACAAACTGAGCCTACAGACTAGATTTTAGTTTTATTTGCGCCTCGTTTTATATGATGTGTTGTATATATATATATCCACATTCCCTATCTGAAAGGCTAGTAGGCAGGCTAAATGTTGTCTAGTAGGCAGTGCCTCACTATATTACTGAAGGAGTATAGAACTGACGAGAAATGGAAACTGGACAAACCAAATTGGCGATTGAATCATTATTATGCATTCCATTCTGTTTGCTATGTCTCGGGCTTTCGCATATGGCTTAATCATGATTTCTCAAAATTGCACCATTCTAAAGGCAAAATATATGGTGAAATATATTTGATCAAACCATACATGCATAAATAAATAAATTTGGCAGTCATAGACATACTTATTCTACATTGTCTTATAGAACGAACCTCCTTATAGAATGGTTAAAAATGAATAATCATACCGCCAGATAGAACAAACACGTTGCATCTTGTATCGTTTCATTTGTTGCATGACTTTGGAAGGACATTATTACTTAGAGACATTTATAAGGTTACAGCGCATATCGAGATTGCATTTTAAAATAAACCTCACGGAATATTCTTCCTGAGCTGTTCTAAATCAGAATTCTTTATTTGGATCGCGTTGGAACGTTGGGAAACGTGAAACAAAAATAGCGTGTTCCTCAAAGAATAATTCTATTTTTCTACTTTACGGCACATCAGAAAGCCCATGAAATGGATAATAATCGGATTCGCGGAGTCTTGAGCATAGAAATTGGCCGTAAATATTCCTATACTTCATAAACAACGGTTCATTACTCCTGTTTTTATATTAAAATTCCTGAAAAGGGAGTCCGTTATCGCTAAACTATATTTTTTTAGGAATTCACTTCGGAGGCGTTCATAAATCAATCAAAAGAAAAGTCGCTGCGCGCCGAAAATAGATTTTTCTCCGATGGGTATGCCTCCACTGTTATGTGTATAATAAAAGAGATCTTTCCTTTAGTCGTAAGCTGAATATTTTACAGGTCTTTTAAGGGCGGGAATTAGAATGATAGATAAGCTGTCGAATGGGGCCCCGAATTGAGCTATACGAACTCCGCTCGAGCAAAGTAGATTTTAATGGACTGAAACGTTTTAATGGACATGAAATATTCATACTTTTATGACTTAATGGAAAAGGGATCGCCCCTCGCTTCGGCCTTTTGTGGGATCGTGAGGGGCTTCCACTAGGAAAAGTTCACCTTCCTTCCTATTATTCAATTTGAACGTCCCGCTTAATATTAGTTCAAATGCAATGATAAATAATAACTAATGATACCACTGTTTTTTCTGATGAATACGTGATAAATACAACATTGTCAATTGAAGAAGATTGCAGATTTATAACTTCCTCTTCCTTCCGTTTTTGTTCTTTATCTCGCGGCTACTGTTTTTAAAAAGGTATTTAAAAACCTGTGCCATACATTTTGCCATTTGCCTCGGAACGACTAGAATAGGTTTAGATATTAAACAATCTTTTTTTTGAACCATGATAGTTTGTTTTTAAGTGCACCTGTAATCGTAGAAATTTGAATATCATATTTGCGAGGCAGAGCAACCTTAATAATGGTTGGTTTCGTTGTTTTTCGTGTTTTTGACATCTGTTTTGTCCCATCTCAGCTTCCATTGTTATGAAAATGTTGACGCCTATAACGATACATCTATATTTTTACTAGATTTTTGTTTCCATTCGTTATTTATATTATTTGAAAAAATATATAAACACGTTTTAAGATATGGAGTTACACTTAGGAGCTATACTATGTACAAATTGTCAGTTCCGTAGGTCTCATTAAAGGATACGGACGATGGTACTGATGATGGTGGCTGAATTTGTATAGAATTGTAAATTGGAATTGATTACAAGAGGAACACATACAGCTTGAAATACTCATTCCCTTTAGTGTACACATTAGAATTGAATTCAGTGCTTTGTCTCCGTAAAACGGTTTCCCATCACTAATATATAGATACAATATAGACAATACTTGTGGCGAAAAACCAATTTAAAATGAGATGAATTCGCCGGTGAGTTGCAGCGCAACCCACAGATTAGTGTCAGAATCATTTTTACATTCAAGTCATGAGTACCCTAATTCTTGTTAGTATCTCTTACCCAAAGTATTGCCATATTATTTAGTACACTCCATCTGAGACCTGCAGTCTTACTTTACTAACGGAACGTTACTGGCGATGACTACCTAGAACGCTGTGAAGAGTAGGAACAGAATATCGCAACAATGGTGATATTCAGAACCCGAACAAGTCATTGCGCCATTTTGAACGAGTAGCGTCATATGATTTTGGATTTTATAAAATCCTTCCGGAATTGATTCTGCACCCGCATGCAGAATATGTTTATTGGGGGCCGAATTACAATTTTCCTACTGCAAACAGGTTAAACTACCGTCGGACCGGTAAACTGCAGGTCGGGGTTTATAATTGCAGTTCGGGTTGGATCCAAACCCTGTGTTAAATACAGCGCCTAAAATGGTCCTGATTTAGTTAGCCCCTCCCACCCCCCCAACGACTGGGGTCCGGTGAAGTTGAACGATTGGAAGGCACATTGGTTTGTAAGGGAGGCCTTGCAAATTGGTGCCCACCGTCCCCACTCGACCTTTCGGTTGTTCTCTCTAATTTTGAAATTGAATTGGTTAAATTCCGCTATTGCTCTGCTGTCAATTTTCCTTTCTCGTTTCCAATCATCATTAATAAATCTTATTAACCCCCGAACTGTAGCAATCTGGTTGGACTAATCGATACCGGCGTCTGCCCCGTTTATCCAATTTTGCCGGTTGCCGAAAGAATGCAAATAAGCACGAAGAATTTTCAACTGAAATTGAACAGATTTCTTTGCATAGTTTTCTTTGCATAGTATAAACCTTATTACTTATGCAATGTATTTATATTTAAAAGAATGGTATTGGAAACTAATGAGTTGCTTCATCAAAGGGCTAGTATTAGTCGTTTTCCGTGAATAGCTTGTGTCCTAATTTACAATTCCACTGATTGTAAAGTCCTACTACTGTTCAACTGAAGATGCTTTCTATCTTTGCAAATTTTTCAGTATGGAAAAATATTCATTGTCCAATACACAGCCATGTTGGAACAAAAATTAACTGTTAATATTCAACGTTATCTATTTGCGATTACATTTATAAATTAATAATGTATGTAACGTATGTAAATGTCTTTGGCAATCGGTCAATAATCATGTCTTAAGCAGTCTAAAAAGCCGTTAGGTTTTTATTGGCTATACTAAAAATTATGTCATAATTAGTTTCGGGTGAATTAGGTCACTCTAACGATAAAGCTAATAATGAGTGGAATAATGCGACTCCACTAAAATATTACTTTCTTTTTTTTATTAATTAATACTGTACAATACTGTACTGTCGTTTTTTTTAATTGCAATTAATGATTTTGTTACTTTTTTCGCTCTGTTTTTTCTATGGCGTCTAAATTTGTCATTTATAAAATGATACTGCATTTGCATAGGCAATTAGCAACATTGACATTTATCGTTCATATCTTTTATCGCTGCAGTGTGGTGTAACGGTAATGCGCGAAATCTACAAAACAATCGTGCTGTACATTGTGATACGGTAGTAAAAATATGTATTACGTTACATTATAATATTGGTAGTATTAAGTCTTAAGCACAATTCTGATGGGTTCAATCGGTTCAATTCAGGTTATAATATATTAATTTCCGATTAGAATGATTGATAGAAACGATTGTAGCGCCAAACCTGAATTTATACGTTTTAAGGTATTGATGTTTAAAAAAGGAAATGGCTATTATGGAATGAAATCGAAACAGGGAGCAGATGTTCCGAGGGGAGTCAAATAGTCCATGCTTAGCAGTTAATTTCAACATGATTAACGTGTTTACGCGCGAGTGGTGCCCATTCGGGCCTCAGTTATAATCACTCATATTGACCGCCGTACGTTTCCAACAAATCCAATTGGTCCGGATCGCGAGTCGGATTCAATTAGAAGTAGCGGGCGGGGAAGATCGCATTTGGGCTCACGGGCCAGTGCCTCCGCCCTTCGCGCCGGCCCCGTCAAATTCGATACCGGTCCCAGCCTAGGCACAATTCGATTCAGTTGTTGGTCCCCCCCCCATTTGCTAATGGCGGGACAATTACAAATTAAATTCTGGATTCGGAATCGGCGCCCCTGTCCGGGTATTTCCCATTAAACACGCACCCGTCCGGAGGCCTCTCACCGACAGCCCCGTGCCAGTGAGTTCATTTTGTTGTACCGGAGAGCCTACGAACAACCTAGTTCGGATCGTCGTAGAGCTATCCAGAAATTTAACCCCACTATGTTCACTACCATGTCCCACGACACAATATCCAACAGTCCGCCCACTGGAATAAGCGTTAAATTACTTAAATTATTTTTGTTACTTGTGGTTTTTTTATTTGTACAATCAATTATAACATAATTATGTGTACAAGTGTTGAGTGTATGTTTTTCACTTGAATGGCTTGACAAAAGAAACCATCCAATGACGGCACTTTTCACAATGCATGAAATAATTTATGGCTCGGTAAAGCAATTCTACGGGCTAAGAAGATCTCTGGGCCAGCGGCGTTTAAGCCGACGCGGGGGGATAATGGATGGGTAAGAGAGGAGAGGGACTGAACGAGTGGATTAGGATGAGGAGAAAGGCGGGAGTGGAACTTCAGGAACCGGGATTTCGCGACCTCGTCGACTGTTTGTATGTTGACGTCATGGTGGATTGTGTGGTTAGAAACATACCAGGGAGCATTAAGGATGGTGCGAAGGAGTTTTGATTGGAATCTCTGGATGCGAGCGATGTCTTGGTGGAACCCCATAGCTCAATTCCATATGTCCATGTCGGTTTCAGTATCGCTTTGTATATTGTTAGTTTGTTGCTTAAGGTCAATTTCGATGTCCGTTTTAGTAATGGCCTTCAGAGTCCAAATTTTCTGTTTAAGTCGGTTCTTTTGAGTCGGGAACTTAAATTAAGTTACTTAAAATTCACAACTGCAGCCAGATAACCAAATCTGCCGCGACCTGATATCGATCCTGTGTCCGTCGACACTGTTCAGGTTGATTTCAACATTCTAAGAGTGTTCACTTTGAAAAGTCATTAAAAACCTGACGCCATTTAGTTGGTACTCCTCTGCTCACCTATACTCTGTACATGATTATGGTTATTATGGTGCCTGCATTTTTATTGTACAAGTAATACTAATTATAATTACCGGCCTTTTTCCTGCTTTCTTGCATTTAATACATGACTGTCATTTTTTCCCCAGGCTTTAAGGAACTGTGGTATTCCCTTTCGTCTGGAATTTTCGGTCTGCGATTTTTGAGATACTTGTAACTGTTCGACCACTGCCTGATGCACGGGTGGGCTCTATTCCGCCGTATAAAATAGTGCCCGCAGTATCCGTTTACTCTTCGATATGTGGACTTAAATAATTCCCAATTAATTATTTGGATCTATTTCCTCGTCTAATGATGCCTCGAAACATGCTGCAGCCTCAACATGCCTCTACCTCAACCTCAATATCGAGTCAGTCTCTCCATCATGGCCGATAATAACGGTAAACTATTAATAAGCGATTAAATGCAATGGAGCATTGCAATTAGGTAGATCATATGAAGGCGGGTCTGTTGACTCTGAAATGCGCTATATACATAAATAAATAAATTTCTCCTGTTTACACGTTAAACATAATATCGTACAAGCAGTGTATTTGTATCATTTACAAATATAAACCAATTAACGCTATCGAAACTAGTTCGCAAAATACTCCCTCATTTTGAAAAAGGGACGTCGATATGTTCGATTTAATTTTCGAGTTCATTGAAGGTGGATGTATTACAATACGAATTACGAAAAGGCGTCAAAAATTGAATTTCGTATGTGTACCCATAACAGGGTCTCCGCTTATCCTTCAACAACTCCGTAATTTTTGCCTCCTCAGTTCACCTAAATACAGTTGCGTCATATATGATTTCAGTCATAGCCAGCTCATTAGGTACGATTATGAGCAAGTTTTTTTTGTAACTGTTATCTTTCAGCCTTTTATACAGGCGTTCATGCCAGTGGTCACAACGGACTAAGAGCAACAGCCTCTTTTTCAGTGTGCAATATGATTTATTTGTTGTTGTTTAAGTTACAACATTGGATTTGAATCTTTTCTGAACTTTTTTAACAATCGTTCTGGAATCTGGAATCTGGATTATCTGGGCAACCCGTTTATGTTATTTCGTTGCTTAAGACTCTTGCGCGGAGGACTCTTCTTATACAAAAACAATTAAATAGTCAGGAAAATAATTATACTGAAAATAAAGTAAGGAGATCTAAAATTAACTTACTGACATATTCTCTTTGCAATGAATATTCACACTTATACTTTGGGGACACTGTGGCCGATTTCACAAATACGATAATACAATTTAATTATGTATCATGAATTATAGTAATTGTTACTCCACTTTTATTTTGGGGTTGAACCAAATTAAAGCAACAAAAACTACGCTGTATTCAATTTGATTCTTGTAAATAAATAAATTAAACTAGATATTCGTGAGGACCCCCTCTTTAAAGACCGGATTTTTGGCCAGTGCAACTTTTGAGATTAATGGTTAGATGATATCTAGGTCTTCCCTATATTTATTTTAAGGGTATTTTCGGCCACAGACACTGTTTTCTAAGGGAGTAAAAATTTGAATTTTGAATCTGTCAATTTCAAAGAGGATAATTTATTAGTACACGTGTAATAATTTGACAATACTGAATATTCAACTATTGCTATGTTAAGAACTCGCGACTTCCTTATCAAAGTAAATTTATGTAGATAACATGTTTTGTATTATAAGGTGGATAAAATTGTGTATAGCCCGTGCTGGGCTGGGGAAGGCGAAAAGTAAACGGTTAAACGCGGGCGGTAAATGCTGGAGTTACGAGACTAGGAAATCAGAGGGAATCCGGAATTAGGCTTGCGTTTGAGCACATACCTCAGCCCGAAGCCTATTATTATTAACGAGTCAGCTAACCTGCGGTGTGTCTCTGCCCGGCCTTCAAACTCCCGACCGCTTAATCTAAAACCCAAGATTGGCCGCCTCGCGGATTCAGATTCCAAGCTATCGGCCCCTGATTGGTTTTGAAACACGCCTCTCCAATATCACCGATGAAAACGCTATCCGAATAAACTGAGACTTAATTATCTGAGGGAGTGAATAAACTGACATTTAATTATCGGAGATACTAAATATACCAGGAGTTCTACGTTGAAGTTTGCCATCGTTGAGTTCTATACGAAATTAAATTCAATTAGGGGAAAATCTATATTTTTATTAGTTCCAAATAGTCCGGAATCATTAAGAAAAATATTTTTTTACAATAAATATTTTATTTATTTGCGATATATTATTGTAGATTATTGTAAATATAATATTGTATTTATTTATACAAAATAAAAATATATGTTGTAATGATAAAAATGAACAGTAAATTCTAACCGCTTCCGAAATTTCTGACCAGCTTTGAAAGTACGCTGAAATGTGGTTGATGTCAAAAATACTTTAATTTGAGTACTGATTCAGAAATTTAGATTATGCCTAAAACCTTAACTCGCAAATTTAGTTATTTCATTTATCTCTTGAAAGGTCTCAGAAGTCGTAATCGAATGATTTACAGTCTTGTTTTTACGACATGATTGAACCATTAAAAATATTCAGAAACATTCAGTTTCAGAAATTGATTTCGTGACTCGAATATATTTTTTAAAGAGGACGTGATCTAAAATATCTTCAAATTGAGTGATTATCATTAGGCGAAGCCAAATGGAACGTTGTAGAGCATTGTCATTTATTGTTAGTATTTTTGGTTTGTGTTTTAAAACGAAATTTTAAAGAATTATAATTAATACAGTGTAATACAAGTTCAATCAATTATTCGTTTACAGGTGAGCCGAAAGAGTTATAAATTTTGAATTCGTGTTGGAGAGTGTCCGATTCTGAAATCGGTACACTGTTAATCCTTATCAATTATTTATCATTCAATTAGCGCTACCGACGAGAGCTCCACCATGATGAATGGACCTTGCAACGCTGGCTTACCTACCCGATACCATCGCTTGTTATTTTCTCAATAACTCGAAATCGTTGGCTGAAACCCGACTGGAATCCAAAATTTTCATTTCATGTCCCTTCAGAAATCGTTAGGTTATAGTCATTATTAGAAACATAATAATTATTACACGTTAATATTCGTTAAATTGTCTGCGCGAGTGTTCTTGTGTTATATGAGGCCCACTCGTGTAAATTTCAGACGGAGGAAAATGTTTTCATCGTTGATGTCTACATCAATATTCGTTAGAAAGTTTCTATCATTCATTTACTTTTTGCCTTTTTAGTTTTAGCTGCTCTTTAGCTGTAGGCAATATAAGTAATTAAAATGTCATACAAATTATAATTTTGTCATTATTATCCCATTTATCATGTGTTCTGATGGGGATCGTCCAGTTCTAATGGCCGACTGCCTACCCAGACCCAACCTATTAGCGGAGCCCACCATAACTTGTGGACTCGTGAATAAAATATCAATTCCACCATGAAAATCAGTTTGTCACAAACGTTCCTGTTCGCCACACGGGAACAAATTGTAGTGAATTTGTTTCACTTCTCATTTTCTCTCTTGTGGAAATAAAAACAAATACGCACAAGAAATTATGTCGACCACATGATTTTTCCATTCCATATTCTGTAAGGCGGTTGAGTGAGGAATATCGATTTTTGAATTCTAAAAATAGCTTTTCTTTTCATAATCTGTAATTGAAACAAATATGATTTTGAGCATTATAAAATAATGTAAGGAGACTTGTGAAAGACAAGTTAGATGCACTAAATGAGAGATTTATAGAATAGATAGCCTTAAATTAAGTTACACGTTTCAGGGCTGGCGGGTTTTTAAAATATGATTACTATTATTGATTTAGTTGTCGGTGGAATAAGTTGTCTCCTTTGAACAATTGGCTCGGAGGATGACTCTGTTATCAAAGGAATGAGAATAAGCTCGGATCCATCATCCGAAGGAAAATCGTCCCTTTAGGCTTCATCCAATTTCGAGAGAAAAAGTTTCTTTTAATCGGGAAGAAAAGAGTCGTCCGGTGATCGTAGTAATCGCCGATTGATTTCCACAAATAAGATTCCCCCCTCCACCCCTGCCACGGGTCCCAATTGTCCAGCAGGCTTATTAAAGCGAGACACAGAGTGGAAGGAGGAGGAAGGAGGATACAGTTTATCGCCCATTCTCTTTGTCACATCCGTTAGTGCAGACAGAGAGAGAGAGAGAGAGAGGGAGGGTGAGAAGGAGAGAGAGGGAGAGAGAGAGAGAGAGAGAAAGAGAGAGGGATAGAGTGAGAGGGAGGAGGCACCGGCGCTAATTTGTATGCCTAGCTTTAAATGGGCCGCCAGGCCTTCCTTAGTGTCCCACCCCCCTTTCCCCCCTGCCCCTTTGAGAAGTCCCTATTAACCGGCTCAAATAAACTTCAATGAAGGTACCGAGGATCTGAGTCTTTCTTACATCCCATCCTCCACCGCCCAGGGAAAAGGATAAAAGAATCTTTGATTAGTTTAAAATAGACACGCATCTTATTTACCCATTAGTATCACGGCGCTAAACGTTAAATCTTATTTAAACCTGTCTCTCTTTATTTTGCTGCACGAACAATAGATAACATTGTCTTTTTTCATATAACGTCTCCTATTACGTTGGAAACCATAGTAAACGTGAATTTTAATCGTGAAATTAAATTGGACCAGCATTTAAGACGCCGAAACGGTTTATTTCTCGCACTGTATGTTTAAACCCTAAGAATGTGATATTGATAATCGATAAATAACAGCAACTAAATAAAGATAGAATATAATAAATAAAAGGACTAAATAAAATATGTAGAAACCACGGCTCATCTTGTCTTAAGACAAGATTCAATTGTTCCCACTGGCATTTTAGTGACTGAATGTGAACGTATCTAAACCGGAGTGTGTATATAATCTTTTTCTAAACCTTATATTAACAATATTTTCCATAAATATGTAATTTTGAATATGTAGTTTTGAAAAAACAAGTTTTAGTACCCACCCAACGAACCTCCAACAGACAGGTTCGGCAATTAATGTTCAGCTATAAATGATATTTATGTGAAGGTTAGGACTAGTCCCGTCCCTGTTCGGCACAACCCTTCTCAGTTTCTCAGCATTGATAGCAACATACCAATACTGTTATAGGCATCTCGGTTGACCGTCGGATGAGGAATCCTGTCAGCCCAAACATTACTGTGGTTGTGGTGTTTCGGGTATTGGTCTGTGGTATACGTTGTCCCTGTCCTGACGATAGAAGCCCTCAGATGTCCCAGCATAGGACCTGACGAGCAAGAGGAGTCGGATATTCATGTTTAATATAATCGGATATTTTTTATTTTTTGTTTTTTAGAATCGTTCTAATAATATTGTTGTCGTCTGTTGTACCAGTGCAAAAATTTTTTCCGAGAAAAAGAGTTCCCACTACGAGGAAAAATATTTCTTATCGAAGCACCATTACAAATTATTCATGAGGGATTTAAAGTGGCTATTTTTACTATTGAGACAGCAGATTTTATACCTCCCGGAGTTAAATTTAACAGCCGATTCCCCACAGGGACAGTGCGAAGGTAGGCCAGACCGAGAGGAAACGAGGATGCTGCGTCCGCAAATAGCTAGGCCGGTATTAAAAGCTCGATATAATATTTAAATTTGATTAAAACAGAGGGGCAGGGGGCTCCTAAAAGGAGAGAATTTCCCAGCGGGTTTCGCCAGTCTAATAAAGTTGCTCGGGCTGCATTTCTAGTAAGTTATGAAGAGGAGGGAGCCTAATAAAAGTTTAATTTGGGAGGGCACTATTTAAAGGAGGGGGGCCGGCCCAGGGCTCTTTACCCTCCCCCAACCCTCTCCTTCTATCCTAAATTAGTGTTCTACGACACAATAGGCGGGCTTCTTTTTCAGCCCCGATATTGTCCCCAAGGGTGATAATTCCCCGGTTCTTACCCAGCAGCATGCGCTAGCAACATTTTTTAATAATAATAACAATAATAATTGCCCGTCTGGGAGTTTAGCACCGACAGACAATTTATCTATCGCGCATTCTCCTCAGTTTCTTAGTCTAGGCACTTTTCCTGATGGGTGGCCAGCCTCCCTGAAGTATGAAGCAGTATTGAGAACAAAACTTTCAAACATGCCACCCGGACGAGAGAATGAACTATTAAAAAGGCCCCCCAACGTTTGTAGAACTTTCAAGCAAGTGTTCTCTGAGAGGCGGCTGCTGAAAGCGAGAGCCCCCCTCCACACCCGCCGGACACATATTAAAGTGCTCCGAGCCCTCCTCGCACTTCACACTCCATGTCAAATTTCAACCGTCCCCACACTATCCTTATAGAGGAAAAACCTTGAGACCGTTTTTACAGAGCGAGTTCTTTTAAAGACCATACGCTGTTGTATGTCACTGGATATTTCGACAAAAATTGTACATTTAAAAATATCATATTAAAATAATCACTTATAAATTGATCGTGGATTATTCCTTGTTTCGGCTCAGCGAGATATTAAATAATTGGAAGTTTGCTTTCCTAGTGACTTCGTCTCTTTAGTGCCAGCGCTTCGATATTTAAGATTATTAACAATACTGTTTGATCGCTGAAGGATCACTCCGGGGCCTTAACTGCTGAGCTATGCCGGGGACCACCTATCCGGTGAAATGCCGGTTAGGTTAGGGTTAAGGAGTAAATGAAGGAAAATTCCTTCAGGAAAGTCTCGGACGATAGAGGTCCGATGTAGGTCAGTACACCCGCATACTGGCTCTAAATCAGCAGGCAAAGAGCAAATTGGGCCCACTCTTGCCCATTGTTCTCAAGTCCAATATCGACCTTAATGCCTAATGAAATTGAACAATATATTGAACAATATAACAACAAATTGTACAAAAAAGAAATATATCATTAGTTTGTCCTATTTGGCGGTACAGAGCCCACTCGCACGCCAAAACACCACAAGGAAAGCAGAATAAATGTTTACTGGAATGTCTTTAACTCGGGTTTTGTTATCGGGTATTGTTTTATCAGTGAAAATACCGATTTAAATGTGTAGATTTAGATGACTGAATTTTGTCTCACTTATACTATTCACCACTGTGCTAAGCTACTACTTCGTTGATCTAATCTGATTAATGTTAGAGGAACATATAATCTAGGCATAACATATGCCTCTGCAGGTTGCCGATAATTCGGGCACACTTTTTTTTTTAAATCAACCGTGACGCTTAATAAGGTTATTGGCAGAAAATCCTGAACCACGAGGATTTTGTAACAAATATAGACCTTTAACTGGAAGAGATAAGCGATTGTCTCCAATTTTGTTATTCCCATTTATCCCCTGATAATCCGGGCCTCTTGAAATTTAAAAGAAGAGAAAAAAGAAAGCGGGCGGTATCGATTAACGGAGCCCCATTCTTTGGCGCTTCTTGCCTAATTTGTTTACCGGGCAAATGGAAGCCGTTCGCAATGTTTTGCAATCAATCAACGGACGGGACTCTCTCGCTCTTTCCTCTAAGCTTAGATATCCGATCAATCACCGGAACGGCCACGTAGGGGTGAAATAATCCTGAGAAAATTAATTTGCGCCAGTAAAAAAATATTTGTTCTTCGAAAAAGTGTAATATTTTTCTCACCGGAAACAACTTATATATATATATATATATATATATATATATATATATATATATATATATATATAAACTATTATTTTGTATGTAGTATTTTATAATATGCGGTAAAATAGAATGAATTTTCCGCCCTGGAAAAGCACACTGCTCAGTGCATAATTGGGGTCGATTTTATACAATGTTGTTGGGCTTTGCCTATATTTGTTTGGACATTTTCAAACTTTGCTTATATATGTTGTACGAAATTGGTTCGAGTGGGAAAACATACTTTTCCTTTCAGTTATTATTCTCCGATCCTACGCACAAATGTAATGCAGGATCCTGGAAAACTCGTAACTTCTCCACCGAAGATATTATCTTTATCATTTAGACCACTTGTAGTTTTTCGACAATTTCCTATTTCGTACACCGTAAATTGGACCGAAATATCGAAAGCACGCATATTTCTGACTACGAGGAATGGTATACATAGTATTTGCGAGTTACGCTTAAATTCAAAAACGAATGTTACTGTAGTCTTAAATTTAACAGTGAAGTTAAGATATCAATAATAAACAGGCCATTCGATTGATGATAGCTTTTACAAATATAAATGGTCAGTATATTGTAAGGAGTAGGACCCATCGGGTGAGATGTTAAGTAGCGTGGAATATCGGGCTCCACTCAACCGAGTGAAATATGATAGCTTTCCTGTCCCAAGTGGGCCACTAATGGGACATTTTTGCCTCGGGGATAACAATGGACCTTTAATTTATGCGTCTCGTTTAAAATTACAATTTGTGACGGAGCTGTCTTTTTTTCAATAACTCGGCCTCACTCTTTGTGGAAAATTTCAGACACTCGGACGCTGTCGTTGCATAATACTTAATGACAGTCCGATTCCATCGAAGCCACGTCCCCGGTTTGCGGGGTCGGATTTGTTTCCGTGTTTACTGGTTGCGTTAGCGTCTTCAACTCGATTTGGGATTTCGATTTACGGGATATTTTATGTATGCCTTTTACGATCTGGAACTTTAGTATTTGATAGTCATAGAATTACTGGAAATGTATTAGTTTTCTTCGGAAATTCCGAGTTTAATCTGTATATATTAATTTATCGCCCTTTCGCTTCTTCGGGACCGTATCAACTCGTCCCCCATCCCCCTGCAATTGATATATTGAACTCAGATTAATTCTACGGACGCTGAGATAAAGCTGTATGCGCGAAGTTAAAAATGTCAATAAAATACAAGGACGCTTGTAGCGTGAGTACAAAACTCGCCGTTAGCTGCCTGTGGGTCGGGTGAAACCCAATTGGTAGTGGGGCAGCAGGGTGAAATTTTCACAGAGGTGAGCTACGACTGAGTAGTGGGCTGGGTTGGTTGGCTATCCCACACACGTACCAGTCGTGGGAATATCGAAATTCAATTTAACGCCCAAACGGGCCCCTCGCCCCGGCCCCTGACGCACACACGGAGCAGATTTTTCGGACCGCTGGATCGCAAAAAGAACGTGTTCACAATTTATATCCCTTCGTTTATTGGGCCATTTTAATTTAAGAATGTCCAAAAAAGATGTTCCGCGCTTATTAATTTGAAAGTTATATACGAACCAGTCATATTTTTTTCTAGAATGTTTTATGTTATTATACTTATGATTTATAAAGACGCTGCTATATAATTTTTTTCCCCCTACCGCATTTTTGCATCTCTTGTGTTCATGCCTGTGTCGTTTAAATTAAGTAGGCACACGTTCAAGTAATTTCAGGACGAATTAATGCACGGAAAATAACAAGTAGATCAAATAAATAACATAACGAGAGCTCAGGCAACATAATGATTGATGTTTCTTATCGGTCCTCAAAGAGTAAAAATATCTTAATTAAATAAACACTTAAGGAAAACGTATTTCACTGATTTGCTAATTCACTTTTTAATTCCGGTTTGTTCTCATCGGTAGCATTAATCATTCCGACACGGCTCTTTCTATTTTTTAGCGTAATTATTTTAGAATTAAAAGCTTCTTCATCTCCCAGCTTATTGAATATTATACTCGAGCGTATTTTATCGGGTAAGTTGCAATTTTCAAACGAACCGTACTGAACTTATTTTCTGATAACTATAACAAATCTACAATAAAATGTAGAACAAAACAAGGGTTATTACAAAAAGAACAAACAACAGTCTTATTACTTAGTACTGAAATTATATAGTCAAACTTTAACTATTGAATTTCACTTCAAATAGACACGTCTTCGGACGGATAGTGATATTTACCGTACCACGCTGTAAGACTGAGAAAGTTAAAAGACTCAAGAAGGAGTCCTCTTCCCACTTATCTGTCTGTCGGTCCGTTAAGTCTGAACCGCAGGGAACAATGGTCAGTCTCATAACGGACTATACTATATAGTGGCACTCTGCATACAATAGATACACTGCGGCTGTATACTATAGGCCCGTGCTCTGATCTGGAGTATCGGACCGAGTTATTCATAATGGCGATGGATAGGGTTTCGAGGGTGGGTCTGGTGGCCAACTTTAGCGGGTGAATGGAAGCGTCCGACCGGTGAATACCGACAGAAAGCTCAGACGGCAAGAGAGTTGTGAGAGTAGGGCCGTGGGCAACATTGCAACCCGTCTTTCTGGGATACTCCTCGCGTTAAACCCTGATCCAATTCAGTGTTATAACAATTAAAACTCGAATCGTAACTGTCCCTGTTCAAATTTTCCTTTAGGTTGTTCATCATTGTATCAAATCAATTCACTCCCTGATCGGACTCTGCTACTCAGTAGGGTCGGTTTAATGTCTTAAGAGCTTATATTGATACTGTCTGAAAATAGTGTAAATTAACTCACCACGGACTCCTTGTGACCGGTTGTTAGACCTATCCGTCCGTTCGCCATTATCTGTAGTAATGACTGTTATTTGATTAAAGAAATTAAATGAAAAACGTATCCAGCTCTATTACGATCTAACAACAGCGGGTTTAATGAACCTGGCAGCTTCACAGGAAACCGGCCATTGCATGCCAAAGATACATGGTGTTAATGCAATTGACAATTTCATTGAAGCGATTGAGCACTTTATTACACGTTATAAATGAATTCCCTATAAAAGTATGAGGAAGCGCGTTGTTGGCCCCCCTTATAACTATCCAAATCAGTGAGCCGTGAATTGCTTACAAACGACTCCATCCATTTTCGAAGATAAAGGCTGCATTTAGAGAGTGCAATTTTGGATGCAAATACATAAAACGATCGATGATGACTTTGTTTACACCAAAAGCCCTTGATTAAAAGAGAAAGACCAAACTGACCTTTTCTCTTCAGAAATAAAATTGACTGTAAATGATACTAATTGAATAATATAAACGAACCCTTTTGTGAGGAGACACATAGGGTATGAATGTAAATGGACTGGGCAATAGTGCACTATGTATGGCCAATGCAAACGGTATTCAGTGAGATAGGATCGCGTCCCACTTGAATGTCTGATTCAGTCTACGCCACAGATTGTTTGTACCTGCCCCCGCTGCTAGTCTGAACTTCTAACGGGGTAGTAATTTTGAATTGCTCATTGATTCATAATTGGCTGCTTTCAAAATTTATGAAAGCCTTTGTTCATTTGTTAATATGTAGCCGGTGAGAAATACAGTTCTGATAGCAGAAATATATTCATTTCATAATTCCTGCATGTGTGGAGTGCCTAATGGGTCCAATTTAATATATAGGGAATAATAAAATACATAGATAACTGTAATGCTAGGAAGAGAAACTTATATTGTCAGAAAAAACTGATAGTGTAAATTATTTTTTCTTTAGTTTGTTACAAAGTAAAAAAAAAATATAATTCAGTAACACAAATGCCACAGACTGACCTGAGCCCACATTCGGTGGCCTATCCCCCTCCCGACAAGGGATGGACGAGGTGTAAGGTGGTAACCATAAACGTTACACCCCTCAACCTCTAAGGTTGTAAACATAGGCATTCCTCTCTCAGCCTCTGCAAAATAAAGTAAAAAAAATGAATGCATTTGCGAATTTCGAAAATCTCCAATTGGTTACTGACTGAAAAGTTTACCAGGGTCCAAGACAACCTCCTTCCAGAAAAATCGAACACCCCTTATATAAATGTATTGTGATTGTACTTCATTATGCGGCGCCTAGCAGCTCCGCCTCCATTAAGGCTGTTAAGTTAATTTGTTATTGTTTCGGGGTTCTTTTTTCGGGTGGGGCCGGGGGCGGCGAAACTGCCTCCTAGTCCACTGCCGCTCGGCCATCTTGAAATTTGCTTCAAACTTAGATAATAACTCTAAAATATTTAGGACCTTAATGCAGGTTAAACCTCGAATGTTGCGTTACCCTGTTTTCGGTAAGAATCTATTATTTAAAGGTGAAAATGCTCGATCGCCGGAGATCCGGTCTGGCATTTACCAGAATACTGGTGTATTAAATTAATAATTGTTGATTGATTGACGGGCCCCTGTCTCCGTCACAAATCGCCGTATTTAGGTGAAGTAATATCTGACATTCGGTCCGGTATCGTACATCGACCCGAGGCCCGGACCCGAGACCAGCGCCTAGTCTAACCCCCGAAGGAGAGAGCCCAATCACCTTCCAGCATTCGGGTACTGACGACGGTGTTACGCCGAAACCGCAAGCGGTGACAGACCTTTGATAACCAGGTACTAATTAACTACATTGTCACGTAACATAGCAATTCGACACGGCTCGTTGGGGAAATGCCCCATAGCGTTACGACGTCCCCTCCTATCGATATCGCTGGCTTCTTTGGAATATTATAAATATGTTTTTGTATATTTATATAGATAACCAAACACGCACATATTTATACGCATTATATGTATATATATATATATATATATATATATATATATATATATATATCGATTGGTTTCCCCTCATCGTGGGCCCATTGCCACCGCGGTTTCCCCTCGTCGGAGGAAACTCCGTCCACCCGCCCGGAGACAGTGGACCGCTAGGAAAAACCCTTTCTGCGTATTATCTGAGTGCCTCAAAGTGATTTTCCGTAAATAACTTCTCGTGCTCGAAAAGCGTTCCGACGCCCACCGGCGTCACGAGGACTCTTCTGGCCGCATAGTAGAGCGGGTCAGATTACTTGTGTGTGTTCTTTCTTCGTTTGGGTTTTCAGAATTCTGTTTGATAAATATCGGCAGGCGAACTGACGAATCGTCGGTCGGGAATGGAAAAAAATACATGGAAGTATAATATATATATAGCGGACCCTATTCTAAGGTACTAGGCAGGGCATAAAGGTGTATGGGCATGGCGGTGTCGAGAGGTGCTATTTGTCGGCTATTGAAGGGTCCGGCGGCGGTGTATTTGTCGGGCGATGGCGGGCGTGTTCAGGTGGGCTGAAATATCGTAAATCAGGCCGGCGGTGGACGAGGTCCGCCCTGACCTAAATCTAACCCCCTAAACTCGTTACGCCGCCAACAACACATGCGCCGCATCTGTTTCTGGCTAATGCCCGGGGCCACTGCCCGCCCAATTCTACCGACTTTTAACAGGGCGCCGTTTGACTCAAGCGCCCGCTAATGCGTCCCGACGGGCCGTTGTTTACACGGGGCGGGGCCCAAAGAAAAAAAAAGACATCCCCGCTGTTTATAAGTCAATTGTTGAGGAGAAAATTAGTCGATTCTGCGTCAAATACTTTTCTTTTTTTAGCGTCTTTTCTATTAGCCAGTTTAATATTCGTTCGTTTCGAAGATTTCGGTGTAGATTTATTAATCATCTATCGAAATGATAACTAAATTAGTATTCGAAGTATCTGGGCCTCCGCTACCAATACGAATGACTAAGCGTCGAAATATTATCACGTCATTTTGGGATTATGAGAAATTGATTAGGGCTTGGTCGTCGACGGTGGTTGAGTCCAGCATAAATCAGAAGTGTGTAAACATCACAAATATCCTGCGATCTGGAATATAAACAGTTATTTTTTGTACGTACAGTATTACTGTAACTTTAAATAAATAAAGGTATTTATAAATTGAAAATACATAGCGCGGACCACGAGAGTTCAATCCCTGGTGGCGGACCAACTTTTCATTCACTAACCTGAAATGATGACGAAACCTCTAATAATATAAACTACTGTTCTTAATACCCGAAAAATACTAAATGTCCCTTACCTCAGGTTTTTTTACGTCTTTGTATAATAACTAAAATCTATCCTGCATCCACATATCCATTATTCTGGATCGTAATTCTGAAAACAGTAAATTACGAATTAATGAGCAATTCAAGATTACTAGCGCGATAGAAGTTCAGAGCAGCAGCGGAGGTAGATACAAACGATCTGTGTCGTAGACTGAATCAGACATTCAAATGGGACACGATCCTATCTCACTGTCAGAATACCGTTTTCATCAGCCATAGTGGTCCCTTCCATTTCCATTCATTCCCTATGTGTCGCCTCACAAAAGGTTTAATTTTTAGAATATGAGTAGCCTAGGATACCATCACGTTTGGAGATCTTCCATCGCCACTGACTGATGTGGCCAGGCGCAGTGGTCTCCAGACTTTGAACTTTGTTGGAATTGATTTATTAATGTGCAGTGAAGTGCTCAAGCGGTCCAATGAAATTGTGAATAAAATTAAACACTGAAGCGCATATATCTTGGGCCTGCAATCGCCTGTTTCCTGATAAGCTGTCAGGTTAATTAAACTCGGCGCTGTTAGATTGTTATTGAGCGAATTAAGTATCGTTTGATTTAATCTTTCCATCTCTTCTCGGTCGTTACGATGAATTCATGTGTTTACCAATATTGGGTATGACGCAAGCGTTAAAAGTAAATATTCCACCTAATCAACAACCATAAGTGGAATTACTAATTTTTCGTACTGTATTTATATATTTTAAATGAAAATTGGTTCCTGAAATATAATAGTTTCAATGATTTGTTATGTCACACGATTATTTTATTGAGCTTTTGATTTCCTTTTATTCTATTTCGCAATATACATTTTCGGTTCTGAATTATGGTACAGTACATAATATACATAATAAAATCAATTTTAATGTAACATTTCTTGTATTTTTTGTGACCGTTGTTAACAGAGAAACTTAGATTATAGTTATTTTCATGCATATATTTAAAACTAGATTGTTTTAAAATACTTGAAACCTAGGAATATACCCTGAAAAATATGAATCTATCTGTACGCAAACCATTCTCATACTTATGCCATCCTTTAACAACATAAGTTTTCAGCCTTATGTGGTATATATTTATGTATTTTATGTGCTATATTGCCCAAATAGGGTTTCTTATCTTCGAAAATCAATCTTGATAATAAATTATCTTACTTTATAACATAGCTCAACTTCATTACAGATCTACATTTTCATTGTCAAATTTTAGAATAAAATTTATGTATACACTCGTGATGACATTTAGACATATAGATTTCCTTCCTCGTGAAATATTGACTTGCAAATTAATCTTCATTAAAGCTTTTGTTATTGAATTCGCGAGTAGGACAAAAAAAAGTTTATTTGGAGGGATGGCTAACGACACGAAAACTGCAGTACTTCTTGGTCTTCCTAAGTCCTATCGGTCAATGTAAATAGGATTAGTGGTGTGCTCGACTCATCAATCAGCCTACCGGTATCTTTTTGCTCGGATTTATACAAAAATTGAACTCTCAACTTGGATCTGAAGAAAAACTGGTTGACAAAAAAATGTTGTAGTATTTTGTTTGTAGATAGCTATAGTTATTTATAAATCTGTTTATCTGGCAGCGTCCCTGACTGGCAATTCTTCCGATACTTCTAATCTGAAATGAGTGTTATCTCTGTCTTGTTCAAGTGTGTTTCATCTTGTCGGTAGGTTTTTGCATTAGACTTACATGTTAGAAATGTAGCTCTAGACCGCGAATTCTGTCTTCTTTACCGGTTTTTACTTCCCATTAGACTCGATCTATTTTTATTTCAGATAAACATCGGAGTCACGTCTAATATGGATAATGTAACACCCAAATCCGGTTAAATACTCGTATATTTCAAAACATACACCACTGAATATAATAGACCCGCCTTGACCAACAGTTTTCATCCATATAATGCACGCACCATAATTCTTTTCTGACTGGTATTTTTAAAGTTAGTGTTTATTTGGTAACATACCGCAAATATGCAATGCCCATATTGGAGTTTGGGATAGCTATTGGAAACTTACCATTAACATCCATTATTTATAGGTCACGAAAATGTTGTTTTATGATTAGACTGAATTCTAAGGTTCTTTTTTTCCATTTTTCATTTTATTTCTGATTCTACAACTGAACCCGGGCACTATGCAAATACTGAAGTAAGAATACAAAGGGTACATTTGGTAATAGAAGCTCGTTCGGAACAGTCGGACAGTAATTCGCTTGTAATTAAAAGCGTTTCAAGTATATTCTCCATTTAAAAGGGAAAGTGTAAAGGAAAAAATTGGGGTTGAATGTTAAATTCTGGTTTAATAGCCTGTTTAGAGCGGCGGCGCTTGGGGTAGTTAGGGTAGGAAGCCCAGTGAGCCGTGTAACGCCCAATGCTCTTCAAATTTCCTTCACCGCCCTGGGGAGGGACACTCAATTAAGTTCGCCGGCAAATTAAGACCGACTGAACTGAATTTTCTTTTTACAATTGTTAATCGACGGTCTGTTTGTTCTGGCAAGATCCCACAAATGATAAGACAACACTGGTGTTGAATAATTTTACCCCCAACGAGTCTCCCCCTCAGCGTCAATACGATGGCCTAGGTCCTAGCCTAATGATCTGTGAATGAATGCTATCTTTTTTTTATATTTTAACATTTATCACAATTCTTTGACAGTAGCGTCATAATTCATTAGTTGTTTCATATATTAGTTGTTCATATATTAAATCCGAAAATCTATTGAAACTATTCCGCGTTCGGTTATTATTGTTACTGTCGGATAACAATCGGTTAGTCGATTTCAGTTCACGGTCGCCGAGCCGTTAGGCGAACAGATCGGCTAACTGGAGATAGATAATTACTGAAACCCGATAGGGTGGTGTCCCCTTACGCGAGATGCTTTTTTTTGTATTCTTAATGACCGCAGAATTTGTTTTCAGTTTGAACATCTTTCTCACCTGTCGAGTGGTCTGGTTTACTTTGTTTTTGCCGTCAAACGGTAGCTGTGGTCAGAAACTGTTCCCGTCACCTAGGTTATCACCAGCTCGTGCATCGTTCGAAGTAGTTTTAATAATTATTTCACCCCGAATTAATTACATTTGTGTTTCATTTGGTGTTCCGTTGTTCGAGCTGCAGCGCCAATAGTATACTTGAAAATCAGTGTTCGTTATAATTCTAGTTCCGACAGGATATTATTAGACGGGATTATCTTAAATTTTAATTCCAGTACAACAAGAAATATGAACGGAGTGGTTCTTGTGGCCCATCATGCAAGGAGTGTTTTATTCTGCCAAATAAATGTATTCATTTTCGGTAGTTTCGATTCAAATTTTCGAATGTATTATTTTAATGCAAGATATCATTAACCGAGTTTATTACATAGTTGCCATATTGTTGTAAAATTGTTTTCGCATTAAGCGCGACGCAATTTTGGAGCGCCCAATTTGCTATCTTCCGTTTTCACCCGCTTGGTTTGACCCTGTTATAGACCGATATCGGCTTCTCCCATCCACCCTAGTATTACGTCGGTTACGTGCGCTTACGCACGTCACTGTAGCAGTGACAATGGGGTGACAATGCAGATAGGATTTTCATCCGGCCGACTTGCATAAGTGCATCGCTAATCTACCGATAGAATGATATTGGCGATAGAAATAGTTTGGCATGAGGCTAAAACGCGCTTGGATGAGCTTACCGATACCTTCGGAACGGTTTCGCGGCGTCGCCTAAAGAAGAATATTCCAGTGTTATTAAATTGTATCCCCATATTTTGGACGGCGTTTTCGATAGAGCGGCGTTGAATGTGAATACCCGGAAAACGTTTCTGAGGCTCATTCAAAGTGGGCGAAGCTTTTATCGAAATCGGTGGCGTTAACTCTTCAGTTCGGTCGATCGGGCGGAACCAGCCGGGCGGCAATGTCCAACAGGACTTGTATGCATTCGAAAGCGTTACACGCTGGTCTCCGTTTTTATCAATTTCCCTTCTGGCGGTGAGTGGTAGGCCTGACCACACGGCCTATTTACCCCGAAAGGGAATTACCGGTAAAATCGCTCGCCCAATTGACAGCCGGCCGGGCACCAGAATTTCACCATTACCAACATTGGCCTCCACTGTTTTGCCAGTTCTTGAGGGAACGGCTGTTCCTTAGTCGGAACAAGTAAAATACAAATATAACACAAAAGCACACCACTCACACACTCAGTCATACTCGAAAACTACTAACTGCTACCGATTTCGGGGTCTATGAGGTTTATAGTCTCGTTAAATTTTCCGATCTTTCCTGTCCATTCATTTGGTACTATTCTAGACCCGTTTCAGTTTGTCACCAACGCCAGTTGCATTTACATGGCAGTAACTCATTTCGAACCAATAAATCATCCTGTCCGCTCTGTAACGTACTTCTATAGATTACTAACCCAATGCTAGTGACGAGGGATGAGGAACCGAAATCGTCCGAATAAGCGAGTGGAAAAAGGAAGTACGGAGGTAGTGAGTGTTTAATATGCGAATTATAAATATGATTACAAAACAGACAGTCCCAGGCAGCGTTCAGATATTCCTAGCTCCTGGTATTTTTAAATAAGCAAAAAATATGCCCGTTTTTTTTAATAAGCAAAACATGTGTTTGTGTGTGCTTGAAGAATGTCCTTTGAGTTAATCGTCAAAAGTGAAACGGAAGGGCAAAGAGTTTCATGTACTGGGTCGGCATTTGACAGAAATAATTCGTAATATATTAACGGCTATGACATTTCTGCCGTTTGGAATTTGCTGAGTGGCAATATTGTGGATATTGAACAGAACCGTATTAACTCTTATTTAAACTTATGCTATAAAATCATATAAAAATAGGTTAAAAGTGGATCTATAGTTAAGTTATTTAGTACTACGAGGGAAAAAATCTACGGTTATTTAATTTTTCGTTTTTAGAGTAATTATTCATTTTTAGTTTTCCTAGTCGTGTACTTCGTTGCAAAACGATCGTTTTGCATTCGAATATATTTTGAATTGCGGAGCATATTTTCCTATTTCCTTTTAATATTTGTCATGTTTATTACATTACTAATTCCAAACTTAATCAACTTAATCAAATTTTGTGAGTATGGAATGCAATTTAATTTTCGAATATACATTTTTTATCGTTAGTTGATGCAAAATTTTTGTTTTATTGCCGCGATGGGCTGAGGCTAGGTTTATTATTGTCGGTTTCTTTTATGTAAATTAGACGGATTCGGTCATATTAATGGAATCAACGTCGAGTTCCTGCCGGCCACAGATTGCTGTTTACATTCCAGACCATTTAGTCCTTTTCCGGCAACGAGACAGGTCCGGAAATTGTGAGTGGCCGGTGTTTAATTGAAGCCCGGATGTGAGAAATTTCCCTCGCTCGGCTTTCTCTCCAAATTCTCCCCGGGTTTACGTCTAACAGCATTATAATCTCCAGCCGATCAGCAGCAATATCTAGCTGCAGTTAAACTGAAGGGAAAAACTCCCCAACTATGTATAATTGAATATATAAAACTGTATTTAAATGTCTGGTTATTTAAAATAAAGGATTTCTACCAACCTGAATCCTTCGCTTTATTTGTTTTTATGGTTATTATTAACACATATTTGTTCGTGCGCTTTATCAAGCAAAGGCAAACGTAATTGCACATCAGATTTATTCGATCGCTCGATCATTTTATTTAGAGAATTAATCCGTAGTAAAAAATGTGGTATATGTTTTAATACACGAATAGTTATTAATGCTTTTGTTCCATAGCCGTAGGACTACTGAAATCGTTTGAAAATTTCCGACTCAGGTCTGATTTTAAGCTACTGCGAGACTTTCAGGCTGGCGGCGACTAGTTTCACATGATATTACCCGCTTACCCGAGGGTGAAGTGGAAACTCGGGATTGCCGGCTCCGCCTTTGTCCGCAGTGTATAGTGGTTCAGAAAGGAAGAAATGGAGGAAGAAGAAGAAATGGAAATGGAGATAAACAGTGGAGAGCGACGGGAAGGAGCGTGTTGACGGTGGACCGGGGAAGGAGGAAATAAGGGCGTGCCCTCCAGACGATATGAAAAAGACGGGACCCACTCCACAGACACCGTTCATCCCTTCCTGTTTCCGCTAATAAAACGGCTCCTTCTCTAGTATTCCTTCTCTTTTTAATATTGTAATCCCTCCCTCCCAGCACCATATTTAATCCCCGCCAGCCGACACCGTCAGTTACAATGATTTATTGGAGAGCCACACCATCTGGGTGGGGGGAGTTTCATTAAATTCTTACATTAGATAAATGAGACCCAAATATTTATGAAATATGGGCTAGACGCAACCCGCAACGCTTTATTAGGGAAGGCTACGTGCAAAGTGGCTAAGTGCTACGTGGGCAAAAACAGGTTAATATCGTTTAACGTAATTTTGATGTGATTTTCACGAAAGGAAGTAATTTCTTTAGATTACTTTAAGAGAAATGTACCACAAAGTAACATTGTCCTGTGCCAAAGTCCTGTATCTCGCCAACAGATTGCCATCCCTTTTCTGTTCTCGTAACTGCTCTCACAATTATTAGTCCACAAACAGTTCCACTGTAGTATATATGCGGTGATGTGGTATGATGATAAGGGAATATGATATGATATGACGAGTAGCACAAA
Organism: Lethocerus indicus; assembly: GCA_019843655.1. Taxonomy (NCBI): domain Eukaryota; kingdom Metazoa; phylum Arthropoda; class Insecta; order Hemiptera; family Belostomatidae; genus Lethocerus; species Lethocerus indicus. The sequence goes on from JACDQD010000004.1 coordinate 10,486,401, forward strand.
TGGAAATATTTCTGAAATCATTTTCATTTTTTTTACGAAAGGGCCTCGGATTGGATCTACAAAGGGTATAGTAATTTCCAAACAGAAATAAAACATCGCGATCGGCTAATGGAAATCTTGAGACGTAGAGATGAGCTCTAGTGCTGCCAAAACGAAGTTAGGATATCAGATTTCAAATTGTGTTGTTTAGGTTTCGTCTGAGGCGCCAGATTACTCGGGTCGCTTTTTCGACGGGCTTTCGGTTAGTTAGAATATTTCGCGGAATGCTGAAAAAAAATGTCTCGAGGCTTGAAACTTTGACATTTGCTTTCCGGAGTGTCTTATCCGTACAGGAGAAGTGACTTTACGATAGCTTTAAAAAAACTGCCGCTTAGTGCCCAATGAAACGACGGGGATTTATGAATTCAAACTGCGCATAAAAATTACATAGTCTTTGCCCTAACAGGACGAATAAAACATTGTTGAATACTTATTATGAGTATGCCGTGACAGGCTAAACAGGAGAATACACAGATAAAATGTGGATGTAAATTGTTCAATACAAAGGCCGGATAGAGAAATATATCGTATTATATTAGAAACACTGCAATATTATAAATACGTTTCCATATTCGCTTTCGAATAACTTACGTTAATTAAACAAATGTATGGTCATTGGACATTAAACTCATGAGAATTGCAATTATAATTAATAGCTAGCCTCTCTTTGTATCATGGATGCTGAGAGTCACCCCTTGTTTATTTACGTTTTAATGCATACGTGCATACATACCTTTATGCACATACTGGTACACACATAAACGTCATTTCGATTATTTATTATTATAAATTATTATTTGAGTTCTAAAAAAGACGACGCAAACAACTATTCACGAGCCGCAGAATTTATTGCAGTGTCGGTCCAGTGGGATCTACGTGGATGGTCTTTGGGTCTTAATTATGGGGGTACTCGGTTGTTTATCCGGCCCCAGAGTCCTTGGTCTAACGACCTGTGCAGATGTAGTCCGAGCGCCCCCACCCCATCCCCAATCACCCACCATTCTTTCCACAGTCAGGTTTGTTTACGACATTATCAGGCAAACGACTTCCTGCCCCAAAATTTCAGCTCCACTAGGTTTTCGATCTCATTCTGGGAGTTTGGTTTGGCTCACATTGCTATTCCGTCCCGTTCATGTCTTTTCCTCAGTGCCCTAGTGCAATTACGATTCCGGATTTGTATGCGATCGTTTCATGAAGTATGTTCATAAATAATGTCTATAAATACAATCATATCGTCCATATATATCCACGAAATAGAGCAGAGATTCTGTAAACTTAAGTATCACTTCTACTTAATACTACCGGCTGACACGGAAACACAATTTTTTAGCTGTCCTATTTTAATGAAATATTTATGTTAATCTGATTAAAAAAGAATGATTTCGTAAATTATGTATTGAACTAAAATGAATGCTTTAACTCAATAACTCAACTTGCTTTAAATCTATAATGGCCAGGTATTGTCAGCTCCGAACAATGGTCGCTATTATTTCACCAGTATCAGAATTGTTCTAGTATTGTTTATGAGGAGGGTTTGCATTCATTTTGCCTTGTCGCTTAGCTCGAATGAATACCGCCAGAAACATGCTGTTATTATTGAAAGGCGGGACTCGTCCCGCCTACTAGGATTATGTATTTTATCGGAGAAGTTCAAGCATATCAGGGAGCATGTCTGATCCACCCTACCTGTACATTTTATAAAAAATGGTGCTGCAACAATAGCTTAACACATTTATCAGTAATGTGGTTTGTTCATACTAGACATATTAACAAAGTCGTAAGAATACGCAAATTGCTCTATCGATCCGTGGGAGAAATACTGGCTCATTCTTTGTCAATTTGTTGTTCGATGAAAAACAGCGCCTGTACTTTCGACCGACATAATGCTATGAGCCCTTCACGAAGATGAAACTGTGAATTGTGATAGGCTCTTAATATAAACATATACCGTTAATACCAGTTCAAGCAATCTGCGTTCGACAGATAGGCGCAGTAATATATTCATGACAATATTTCGTCAGCCCTTTGCACCATTAAATTTTTACTGCGACAGCTTACGTCGGAGCTATATATAAGAAAGATAAATATGGGGAGGGAATAAAGTCGACGCGCGTTATAGTGCCGATGGAATGAAACAGCGCCGGAGCGAAAATTTTGAATCTCTCTTTTTAATAATGCGGCACCTAAGATTACTGTCCGTGTTACATGTGTATTTTGTCACGAATTGAGAGCAAGAGAGGAGACAGGATGCTCTAGCTTAGGCGCCTCATTAATTTACTGACGGAATCTTAACAGGCGATGGCGAAAACCCGAAACCGGCCAAGGTTAGGGGGCAGACATGAGGAACTGAAAATCGCAATGATATTCCCTAGAAATGAGTTATCGCTCTAGGCAACTCAAGCTCAGTTCCCTTTGGATTAGACAATCGACAATTATCTTTCATACAACCGGATAGGCGATAAGTTTATCTCCGTATAAATCCGTGGTGTAAATAAGAGAATGTATTTTTCGGTTTTTGTCTCTTTAGGGTGTATTGACCTCCGTCCAAAAGACCGGTAGATTCGGTCCGATCACCGTTTACTCGTCCCGTTCCGTGCGTGGGCATATCCGGGAGTCATAATGAACTACGGGGAAGGAGAGAATTGTGTCGAGAGGCGCCTAATAAAATAGCGTTTAACGAAAAAGGCTGTGGGCGTCCATTATCAGTTAACGTGGGGGGTAGGGGCGGCGGAGCGATGTGCCGATTGGTTTTAGCCGAGGGTTGTTTACCCCCGTCTCACTTTTGCCCCGTCGTCCTACCACCCTTTCAATCTCCCTTTCACTCATTGCTTCCAATTTCCATTTCCAGGCTCAACCTCCCCCCGACCTTTCCTCGTGGCGGACAGACCCCCCCCTATCCCCCCAACTGCCCTTTTGTTCCGGACTGTAAACACATTTCTCTCGTTCTTCTCTCCCCCCTTTTTCGAAGAGCCATTTTCATATTTTATTCATCCGCCCCCCTTCCAAAAACGCCCGGCCGCCCTACCGCCCTCTCATTCTCTCGCTAACTCTTTCACTTTCTCGGGAAACATTATCGATTGTGTAACCTGCGCCTGCTAGAAAACTATGTCATGAAAGTGTTAGATCCGTTTTCCAACTGTAATTGGATTGAATGGAGGCACTTTTTCGGCCTCATTCGTATTTGTCATATAATAATATTTATTAAAATGTATATTTATTGCGGTCGATTATTTGACATCATAATTCATTTTTAATTATGGCCATCAATTTGAATATCGGAAAAAATTATGACATAATCCTCCCGGCTCGGTCAGGGCAATTCATTTTTAGAGGCGGGGCCTCATCCCATTTCTGGGGCATTAAATTATTAGTAAAATTCCGGTTTTCCGGAATCCCTGTCTTATTAACAGGGATTTCCTGTTGGTTAGGGCGGGAGCTCTAGACAGACGAGGGCAGCCCTGGATTATAATAAATCCACCAGCACTTGCACAACCCCTTCATAAATTACACTCTTTCATCACATTTCTCCTACCCAACGAACGCATCCGATCATTTCTCCATCACTTTTTTCCATTTTAAATTCTATAACTTCCTTATATTTCAATGCATTTACATTCCGAGTATGGAAAATCCGACCGTTATGCCAATAATTAATAATTATTGTAATTCAAATGTCAGTAACGCGTTCTCGGTTTATATAAATGTTCGCAAAAAACTACCATCAAGAGTTGTCAAGTCGGGTAATAAACGATGCTAAACATTGACTTGTTTAGTTAGCAGCTCATAATGTATCTCTTGTAAGCGCCCCTTGAAAAAGGTGAGGCAAATAAATGGTGGTGGAGTGGGGTGGGTTTTGGGGGATCGGGGTAGATAGGCGGAAATGAAAGCGTGAAGAAGATGCCAACGATCCAGTTGCCTTGCAATTGTGCCTTATCCAGACATAATTTAAAGCTTCTTTTGTTTGTGTATAATTTAGAGCCCGATTAGGCCACCGTCCGTCGTTCTCCGTTTATCTCTTCCTTCCATTCCTATTCCCCGCCTTTGGGATCCGAAACTCCTGCTAAAGCCCCTTCATTATCACCCCACTAGCATTTGGTTCGTCCTGAATTTAGTTCGGAACTAATATCCCGGCTATTATTCGGATTAATATCCAATTTCGCAAACAGCTAATTTGCCAGGTTATTTGTCTAATGAAATTATTAGTTAAGGTAGGGTTATGGGACAGGAAGTACAAGACAGGAACTTCTTCATGTTTTTATCAACTTTTTAGGACCAGTGGACTGAGTGGTGAGACGTTCTCTATAGTTTCCGGAGAAACATTTTTATTTATTATTTTATTTATTAAACAGATAATTATTATAGGTGCGAATGCTCGGTAATATGTGGATAAATATTGTCACTCCTCTCTGTCTGTAACGCCTTGAAGACCTTTGTCTCTTCGCACGGGTGTTTCAGTTTTAGGATCGAGGCCGCAACGGGGAGAAAACTGTCTAATGCACACGAGTACCGCATGAATAATGGATATGGGCTCAATAGGAATCTAAAACATTCAGTCTTCTGAATGTTCCGGACAATCTTAAATCGTACAGTCAGATGTCTACATTTTTCTATTCTTGAACTATGGTCTCAAGTATCGGTATATTTGAATTTTTCTGCTATTAATAGTCGTCGATGAATCGCAACTGTTACCGAAATATATTCCAAGCAATTAGCTATAATATTCTAGTGAGTGCTCGGTCTTTGACGCACTGGCTTGGCTTCTGACGTCGTTAGACATTTTGTAGCGGTAACGTCACTAGGACGACACTGAGGGGGCATCGAATTCTAGCTCATTTCGTCCGTTCTTCCGAATTGCATTAGCGAACCAGAAAACAGGAGTTCCGCTGTCTCGATTAGAATTTCATATATTGCCGATGGGCGATCGAAAGAAACTCGCGGACGACCGTCACAAAGATTTTTCCAACTTGTTTCTTTTCTATTAGGATATAAAAGAGGGAAAATGAAATTGACCAAAGTAAAGGTTGAAAATGTGCTTTGAAGTTCTCTTCGTCATCGCTACCGAGACTCTCCAACACGTTGTTCTCACTTAGGTCGCCTATTTTGAGACCGACGCGTCTCGTAGAAAATAATCCACGCGACGTTTATTGCAGGGACCCTCTCTCCTCCTTCGCTACTTCCAATTCATTGTATGTATTACATTACAACAGACATTCATCGTTTGAAATTTGTCAAAATATTCGGTTTTATCATTTATCTATTTCAAATAATGGTCAACCTAAGAGACGTCATGCGAACGATGAATGTTTTAAACGTAACTTGTTTGTATTTCTTCGAATTATTTCACTCTGCGTCACTGTAAACGATATTATTTTTTCCATAACCATAACATTTTTCAGAAAAAATAATCGAAAATTAAAACAAAACCGCGTGTCTGTTTAGCTACGAATTGCAGGCTGCAACTAAATTAAATTACCTCTCCGGAAGTGAAAGCTGTGTAAAGTGCGCGATTTCGGGTTACAAAAGGGCTGCTGAAAGCCGAGCAGAAGAGCGGGCCGAAAAAGCGACACCTTTATCCCGACAACCGGTACAAAAGGGGAAGACCTGAGTTTTGCTTTATCCAATTTACAGTCGGCTCAGATAATGCTGAGCTAATGACCTGTACTATCTCCGCTATTTTCATTCTTTTGAAATATGAGCCAGATGATTTACGAGAAATTGCATTAATCTATCAACATTTTCCGTGACGCTTTATCTATATCGTTTTGCCGAGTCTCAATTCTCCTAATGGAATTCTTCTCATTTCGTTTTCAACAGATAATAAATCTTAATTTAATATAAATGTTTTCTTGGCCGCTAAGGTTTTAAAAATCCATACGATCTTCCGTCGCCACTTACTTATATCTTGCTATGCTAGGTCTGTTTCGGTTTCGCACAAACGCCAATAGGATTCTGCCAGTAAATTAGTGAGATGCTTTGTTAGTTGCTCGTTAGGTATCACGTTCGTACCACTCACACTATTGTAATTATAGGGTGTTAATAGTAGTATTAACGATAAATTTGGCATGTCACCACCCGAAATGGATCGCCACCAGTTTCTGATTGGTAAATCCATGTAAAAGGATGGATTAAAACCTGAGGAGAAAATAAGATGAGAAGTGGAGAGACTGGCGTACGGGCGATAACCTACAACTTCGTCCCCAGGGTGACCCCCCTCGTTGTTCCTGGTGCTCGGAGTACGACTGCAAAGATGAAGAAGAATGGGACCACGTGATGAGGGACTGCTCGCTCTAGGGTAAAGCCAGAAGGGACCGCCCTCGAGACAGCGGTAGGAGTCAGAATGCTCTTAGTTGCAATATTGCTATGCATGTAAATACAATTTATGCCAACAAGCATTATTTGCATCTCTCTTGTATCTAATAGCCTATCTGTATTCCGGACTCGCGGCTAATTGTATAGAAGATCATCACTGCGGAAATTAAGTTGTCAACATCACTTTACTGCTTGGGTGGTGGTGATTTTACATATTTGTGTTCGATTTCATTCACGATCGCGCGAAAAACGGCTTTTCTCTTGTGTGTTGCTAGCGATGAAACGGAGTAAAATGGCCAGGAAAAGATTATACTTGCAGATGCGATTAAATCTGACATTGGATCGGACGATATATTATTAGCGTGTGGCGGGCCGAGGAGTCAAGGCCTCTGGGGTTCAAACGTTTCCCATGAGGCCGCCAACTCGGCTACGCAAAACACGGTAAACTGAAATTAGGCCCACCGCAAACATGACACCCGTTCAGAAATTACATCCGGGCGGGTCTGACTCTTTGAATGTCAATTTTGTTAATGCAATTTACGGATTAACAGGGCCGATATCACTGTAATTGTAATTACACAGGATTATAGACAGATTTGTTCGATAAATTCGGTCGATGTTATTGTCTCGGTCTAATGGATTGGCGTTTTACGATCTGGGCTCTAAGATACGAGATAAATCAAAACTGGGCCACTGTCACGCTATTTTATCTGAAACGACCGATTTCGAAAATACTTTGTGTATTGTTAAGTATATGGCCGACGTCATGACAAAGTGAAAATGATAATATGGAATCATTCGTTAATTTGAAATTCACGTTATCACCTAGAATATTAAAAAGAAATGTAATTTTACTCTTCTAGACCACAAGAGTAACCATTCTTTTATAACGTACGGAGCCCTTTTTTTCCCATGCTCTTCTTCTTTCTGCCCTATATGATCTGCCTGCACCCGTTCATTATGCGGGACGTGTTGTAATTTTTTGTAGGATTATGAATACACGGTGCATTAAACCCGAATTCGGAATATTTTTTCTCTTATTAATTCAAGGATTATTTACCCCCATCAAAAGATAAATGGGGCTAAAGACTTTCGCGTTGTCCAATGTTTCATCAAAATTACGTTTCATCGACTCGCAATTCATTAAGGTTCAGCGGATTGAGACGGGAGCAAATACGGAACTGAAGATTGGAAAGAAGAGGACGGACAATAGATAGGAGAGTGTTGGGAGTGATAAATGAGAGTGTGGAGAAGGGAAAGGAGAAGTGATCAATCATCATCAGAGCGATGATGTAGAGCCGGTGACAGCGTCACGCGCACATCTTCCTCCTTGTTGTCGGCCGGTTAAATGCATTTTTAGAGCCCGCGGCTACCCACCACAACTATCCATTTACCGCTCCCAACAGCTCAAGGACCTACGCTTCGTATTAATTAAGAAATCGGTTGACGTTTTTCAAAGTCTAATTGTTCTATTCTAGAGACACCGGCCATTGTCAACCAGTCCCCCGAACGCTTCTTTCAGCCAGAGTCAAGAACAATCCGACGGCCGTCAGAAAAGCTCGCTTGCCTGATGTTGAAGACCGAGAATTGTTTTTAACTCAGTTGTAGAGCGAAAAATTTGCACCAAGACCAAACCATTGTCTTCTGAATTTTTAAATTCAAATATAATTTTGGTTTAATATAGCGAAAACAAATATATATCCCGGAAGCGAACTAGGGGTTCTGATCTGGGATACCCGTTAATAAAGTACCCAAATAACTTTAATTCTCGAATCCCGATTCCGAATATATTAAATTTATAAGTGGCCTGTTCGTCAGTTTTCAGGTTTCGCTGAATAGCGATCATTCTTATCGCATATCGTAGGTGGGCATGAAATTCCCACTGATTGAGTTTGCGGTTTTGATTGTATAGGATAATTCATGTCTGGGATATGAAAGGTTGCCGGCCAAGCTGGCGCCCCAGTTTTCAATAATCGTTTCGGCCGGAAGCGGCCCGTAGTTTCGTGCCTTCCTCTGTATTTCTGACTTCAGGAATCCGCTGCCTACATTACAGTGCCGCTTTATTCTCCCTCGGTTTAACCCTTACCCCTGTAATTGTGCGATTCAGACAGCGACCCACACACAAAGGGCCGGTAATTCCCGTATTACTGTACCTCTCATCACCGCACCCTGCACCTCCTATTACGAGTTTAGGAACTAAATACAGCCGATATCTCTTTCGATCTACTTACCTCAAAATTATACATTTTTAAAAATAGTTATCATCCCAACGTGCGTCTGTCCCTGTGTCACTTCCATGGCCGTCCGAATTTCTCTATTAATTATTAAGAGAGCAACCTTATCCTTCGTGGACTATTTTTTAAATGAGTGAGGGTTCGATTTAGACATCCCCGACCAAGTTCAACACTTGTTACTTTGTTGAGTTTTTCTAGTTAAGAGTCCAATTTGCTTTCAATTCGTCTTCATACGTGTAACAATTTAACACGCCTGAAGTTCAAACCGACTTTTACTGAACTCAGTTTAAAACGTGTACAGAATTAATAGAAAAACCGGTGGAACAATTCCAGTTTGTATGCTCTTCGAAATACAGTCAGCAGTTTTAATTGCATGCCTCGTAATGTAAACTCTTTCGGCTCTGGGGTGCTGGAAATTTTGTAGGCACGGTTATTCCGCTTGTGGCTTCCAAAAATTACTTTACGGGACTAAATTATACTAAGGAGAAAGTCGTCCAAATTATCGCATAAAAAATAAATAAAACCGATTATAGTGTACGATAAATAAAAAATAATCTACTATAATTCTAATTAGCGAAATCATTAAATCGGTAGCACTTTTAATTGCGGTTTAATAGTCTTATTTTCACCCCCTGTGGGCTTTGAATAATATCACACTTGCGACCTTCTCGCACTTCCAAGACCCAGTGCCAGTAATTTCATCCAGCTTAACTCAACCAGAAAATGAATATTTTGGTCTTTTAAAACGTATTATAAGAAATAGAACAATTAATTAGATAATTAAAGTAAACATTATTATTATTATTCCTTCATTGGTTTCCTTCTCAATTTTCTGTTATTATAATTTAAACACTGCTTCATCACGTGTTTTAAACACAGCTTAGAAATAAATAGGCGCGTGGAGAGAGATCGAAGTTCATGATCAATTTAATTATTTCATACAATGTAAAGAGCCATCGTGCCGTGAAACGAGGCATTAGGAATGTTTCGAAAAAGTAGAAGTGACATGTATTACAACACCGCGGCAAGGTAGCGCTTATACGAGTCACAATAGTTGCACCAATTTGCCAATTCTGCGGCGCATTAGTGTCGCGCACTGAACCCATTCTGACTGAATTATAACCGATATTTCTGTGCAATATTCGAAAGCATTCGTCGATAAACGGTCCGGCAACGAAATGACAGGTCGGGTCTCCATTTCGTCGGTAAATAACGCGGTGTGCAGTTCGCAAAACAAATTGAAAAATAAAATGCCGCCGGATCAATCGAGCAACTGTCCGGCAAAATAAACGAAGCGTCGGCGGAGTCGGCAAATCGCCGTCGACTGAGGAGGGCTTGCCTCCAGAAGTCGTATTCAGGGGACGCCGCCCCCAATGCCCCCACCACCCCCATCTGATGTTTCTGGTCGACTAACGTGCATTTGTTGCTGGGATGGATCGATCATTTAAACCGGTGCGTCCGCAGCTGGCCCTAGCTCTGTTTGTTCGGTCCACGCTTAATATTCCACAGTTAACGCCTCCCACGCACACACAGAGCACAGTTGCAGATCTCCGCTCCCTATTAACCAATTAACGCCTTTACACTCGTCCCTCTCGGCCTAGTTCCCTTTACGCTACTTTAAATGCGACTACCCGACGCCCTTTTCGTTTAATTTCAATTGATATTCCTGCGCCAATACAGTTAACATTTCTGACGGTAAAATGAAGCACTACAATTAATGCTCACGCATTTTTCCATCCCCAGCTTGAAGATTTGATCCCAAGCTAGCTTCAGTTTTTCGTCAGTGTTTCACCAGTAATAGAACACACTGAGCAATGAGTTGCGGTCAGCCATACAAGAGTAATCAACTTCATTCACAAGTTCTAAGGCGTTAACAGTACACACTGTTTGGAGCGGGCTGAGAAGGATCTCGCCCTGAAAGTGGATGCCGCGCTCTGAATCCTTTCTTCTTTAGAAGAGCGACTCTGAAATCGGTGAGACGCCTTAGACGAAACCCTACGACGCGCCCAACAGAATAAATAATGGACTGAATACAAAGTCCTGTCAGCACTGTACGTAGCAACAGTGTATAAAATAAGTGCGTGGAAACGGAAGATAGCAAGATTGATATTACAAATTCTCGCCAACGTGCAAAAATAACGAAGAAAGAACCTTTAAATTCAATATTTCAAAACAAATTAAAATTAAACTTAAATAACAATAGTAAAAGAATGGAAACTTTAGGGAAATAAGGGTTTTTCCTACCAACTTCTACTCTTGTTGAGTTAGACATATGTAATATATACCGCGTTTCAGGCTGTTTGAGAGCAAACATTACAAATATGACACCCAAACGAGAGACTTTACTAAAAAATTATCTACGTACCAACTTTTTTCTGTCTCCTACTTGTTGAATCCAAAAATACCGTATATCGCCATCGTCTTTTGTCGCGACGAAATTAATTCATTTTTCCGCGAATAAATGAAATTGTGTCATATGCGATGATGAAAACGCGTGCGTTACAATATGAAAGTTTCAATTTGAATTATAGTAATTTATTTCGACGAAAATTATTTTTTTTTCAAATTGCTTACACTGCGCCTAATGTGCAATTAATGACGAAAACCATCTGTTGCTATTATAGCAACGAGGGCTAGCTAGCATTTAATAATGTGTAGTTACTGTAATTGAAATCGTCTTAATCGGAGAAGTTGAATTTCAGTTGTGCAGTGAGGAGAGGCAGCCGCGGAATATTAGTCTAATTGCTTTCGGCGTAGAGCTTCGTGTTCAGTTTAGAGAAGATAGGATCGGCCCCGTTTCAAATTCGCTTGTCTAATTACCGCTTTAATCACTTAGTTATCGCTTATTCGGGGCTGAAGCAGGTTCCCAAATTTTGGAGTTGTTATTTCCAACAACAAAACTGGTTTGTTCGGAACCAGTTTCCTATGGCTTTCAGGCTATTTATTGGTGTAGGGGTAACAAAATGGAAAGTACGATTCGCACGGATACCTACCTGACGCTGAAATCATTTCAAATCTAATTGAAATAGTCTGTATCATTCCAGTCAGTATACTGTATCGATTTATAATTATACTACTGTACTGATTAATAATTGGGATTGAATTATTTTAAATAAAATGAATCGAAAATTTTGACACGTCCTCGCGATTTGGACTAACGCGTATCATGCAATTAATAATATGAATGGTTTTTCTCCCATTTTGATATATCTTTCTTTTCCTTTTTGTACAATCCAATCATACAGTCAGTGTGTAGGTAATTTCGGTAGAACTCATTTCCAAGCTCTTTTCCTAGCCGTAAAGGAAGATTCCTTTTTATGCAGATTGGGCGACATTTCAGCGGGCCTGAGAGAAAATGAAATACAAAAAAAAATAAAAAAAAGGACAAACAAGAGAAAGCTTGCCTTAAGTTGTTCTAATTAAAAGTCTGAGGCCAGGCCCACGGCCATTGTTTCCCAACAAATGTTATTTCGGATACGAAGTCCGGTTGGAAAGGAAAGGCGAGCAGAAAAAGCGACTGTCTCCCGACCAGACTTTTTCAGACGTCATTCTTCTAAAGCGCTTCCAATTTTGTTTAATGTGTATTTATAAAAGTGCCTACCGCCTCCCCCTCCCCTCCCAACACCTACCTACAGTAATTATACACTTGGAGTACTAAGAATACATATTGGGTCATCTGAGAATATTGAGGCCTCGCCAAAATGGCTGTGTATTTATTGACCTCCGCTTACATACAATGTAAACACTACAATTGTATTCCGCATCGCTAGAGTTGGCCTTGTAAATGGAAAATGTGCAAAGATGCCCAATTAACGGAATTTTTACTGACAGTCTTCCATTACAGTGAGGCTGTATAGAAGCAGAATGGCTCGCAAGGCTTTATATTTGCTTTATTTTGCTCATATAAATTTTTATCATATATAAATTTAAAGGAATATATTGCGGACTGAATGACATTTCATTGTATTGCAAACTGCAGTATAAACGTTTTCATCAAAGTGTTTTACGATTCTGTAAAATAAATATATTAATATATAAATAAATAATTATGCCCTAATAAAAGCGAACCTCCAATTAAACAAGGGACAGTGAATTTACTGCGCTTTGGTGAATACTGGATTAAAAGGTTTTGGGAGGGCGGAGGGGGACTTCGGGGATGCTTGTGAATGTCGGCATTTCCTCAGCCTTCGTTCCAGAATCGTCGAGAGCTCCCACGCGAATACTTCAGTTTGGAATGTGGCCAAAATATCGTCTGGCCACCTTAAAACGTCGGCACTTCAGATAAATCTTCCTCCGATTGACATACAACTGTCCCTGGCCTAGATCGCAAGTTCACCGCAAATATCCTCCATAATATCGTTGGGTGTGGACAAACGTGGATATTTAAACTTGAAATACCGGAATACAGGCTAAAAATATTTGTTTACAGGAAATGGTGATTCCGTAGAGGTATTCAAATCGGTACAATAAATTACAAATAACCACTTCAGTACAGCTTAAAAACGAAAATAGTGAATTGTTGGTTCAATCCTGAAGGTATTGTACCATCAAATAAATGCAATCTCAGTCTGTGATATTTAGAAAAGTATAGATTATTAGTGAGTGTATGGCATATTACCAACTAGACATCACATGTATCTGGCGCTGTGTAGTAACTATTGGTGTAGCCTTAAAGTGAGTTTACTAGTCATTTGCCCATCTAAACACATCTGCGGTTCCCAAATCTAACACTGATCCCTGTTGCCGGTACAGCCAAGTGCACTTCACACTCGACTCTGACAGAACATGGCCCCTGAACCGTCATGTTAGAACTCGAGGGAAGCAAGAGTAGGCAAGGCACGTTGTACAATGTTTCTAACAGCACATCACGTTTCACGGGCCGAAAAATAATAACTTAAAGCGCTTGAACTGTGATACCAGAGCAGTTCAAGTAAAACCGTATACTCGATTTGAACTTTCTAAAAATATTGACGAGTGCCGAATAATAAGCACCAGTCGGAAAGGCGCGAAAATCCCGCTGAATCGTGACTATCTAATCCTTAGGTCTATAATTTAGTCTCACATCTCTGTCGAACTTTATAAATCGGTCGAAGGAATTGCTTCGCTCGATTGTGTATTACTGAAAATACCATCCAGTATATCGAATGGTCTGCACTGATTGGCTGGATTCCCTTGTCATATTTTTCCAGTCAAGATAAAAGTGTAGTAATTCATATAAATCATAATAATATCGGTTTCATTAAACTGATAAATTATTTCTAATGAAAATCTATATTAAATACAGTAGCTCTCCAACTCACCCTGTACAAGGCCAGGAAGAAGAGAATATAACATTTATATTGTTGAGTTAGAGGTCTGGGGGGTTCTTCTTATTTATAAAAGAGAAGCGTCCGTGGCCCGAGATTCCCCTTTCTATCGGCGTGGCAATAATATCGTTTTTCGTTTTTATCCCTCTTAGATTTGGGTTAGGGCTCGTTTACTGAGCGGAGGAGCCCTTCTCCGGCGATATAACGGAAGAAATCCCTACGGGGAATGAAAAGAAGCGGGAGCCCACCCTAATCAAAATCCAACAATTCCGGCACTTCTTACAGTATTCCACCGATTTTTTTAGAAAATATCTTTTGAAACATTTTCCTAGAATAAAGTAATTAGATGGCCGTATTATCTTGTATTGCAATGAACCACAATGAAGGAATGTTATTCTGCAATTATCAGTATCAAACTGAACATGTATATTTCCAATGTTAATTTGGCAAATCGGATTAAATATATGGAAGAAGTCAAACATAATATTTTGGTACATAATGCAGTGTGAAACATGGTGGGGATTCTTCGATATATTTATTTTATTTCTTTATTTAGTTGAAAATAAAATCTGCCTTCTACATTTTAAAGATGTTTCTTCATTTAATGAATACAATAAATTTATCAAGGATCTTACATATCTTTGGTAGCTGACTGCATATTTCCATAATTGGAGAGTAGCTCTTTGGGTCAAGGTGTGTGTCGACTATATAATGTATATGATAATGTATAATATAATATTATATGTTTCGGGAAAGTATGCTGCATAAATAGCTTTATAAAAAGGGGAAGACATGAGATCCATTTCATATTTAAATTTCTCATTAGGCAGCATTGAGATCCACCGAGATAGATCGTAACGACATTCGTTACAGGTTCGAAAAATTTCCTTATTAATTATAGTGTAACATGGACAATTTTTCAATTTTTGACCTTTGACAGGCAGACATATAAAGGATCTGACGTCATAAATTGTTTAAGTATTAACACGTACGCTTTGGTTACATAAAAACATTTTCATTGTTTTCAATATAATATAAAGAACATTGAAATTTCGAAACCACCCATCGGTGGATGGTGCTAGTTTCGAGAAGTCTAATTTCCAGCACCTAATACCGGTTTTCCATTAAAGCGGGTTAAAACGCGGCGAGTGTTTCCGGGTGAATATTTCAACAGATTTTTTCTTCTTTCGGCGGATCCGGCCCAACCCGTTTTTTCCCCTCGTGTTCTTTCCACTTCTCTTCTTTTCGCTCGGGTTTTAATCGAATTCCGGCAAAAACTCCTCTTTGGCAAGCCTTTCTTAATGTTTAACACTCGTCCAATTAATTCCCCCCTCATTCATCGCCATTACTGGCAACTAATGACGTAATATCTGTACTACTGGTAGGCTACAATTGACTATAATATACTGTCCTGACTCATAGTATAGTTCAGGTTATTGAATGACTACTAGCGTATTTAATGGCCGACCTTATACCAGAATACCACCTTCCTTGAGGCACTTGATTTGCCTGGGGCCTGTGCAAATAGTGTGTCTGTACACATTCAGAACATATTGAGCTTACATGAAACTTTATTAGAAAATAAAGAAAAAGTTTATTCTATTATATACTCTCTCATTTCCCTGAATACCCGTCACAAGATGACCATTGCGTAAGTGGTGGATTTACTTATTTTTGGGATTATTTCGCAATGAATTAAGTCGCTGCGCCAATATGCCATTTTCATCCTCAGTTTCTCACTACAATTTATGTTCGGTTATCGATAATGGAGGAAAGGCGTGCCTATCGATGGCGCGGTTTGACATTTAAAAGAACCAATAATTCGCTTTCTTTTAAAGGTCACTTGGAAAACTCTTTTCCTACCCACTTTCTGGTGATAAAAAGCCCGTTTTTTCGGAACGGCTATCCGGTTTTTTTACATCTTGAAATATTTGTAAAATATTCGTCAAATGACATTTCTGCCATTTTTTAAATCAGGTTCACAAGTAGTCACCAAAAGAAAAATACTGTAAACTACATAAACTTGAGAACTTTTAAGTTAAGGATTATTATAGTCTCGATATTTTCCCCTCTGGCAGGGTTTAGAAGGGGTAAAATATTTTTAAAGACATTTTAATATTACTTTTAAAGACATTGAGATGCATTAATTGAGGTGAAGTAAATTAAATTCGAGAGACAATATCGGGGATTATGAGCTACCCTAATTTTATCGGTCAAAAGTTCTAATTGATAGAAGATTCGGTCTCTCATAATTACATAAAACTTGAATTTACTTTTCATACCATTCTCATAAGGCCTTTAGCGATGTTCAGATTTTGTCATAATACACGAATGACATTAATTTCAGGTCATTAAATCAGATTAGATTAGATAGATTCTACGTAGTAATAAAGTGTCCTGTGTTATTAATCGCGCTCCTGTTTTAAGAAATTATTTTTTATAACCAAATAGCAGCCTTCCGCTTTATAACATTTTTAACGTGTAATTTGCCAGCGTAACGGTGGTAGGAAAACAGGATAAAGAAATAAGGTTAGAAATTGGGCTAGGGGATATTTCTCGAGTCCAAATGGAGTCGCGCTCTCCACCGGCGCTGGATTATTTAACCGAACGGCGCAAGGAGTAGGGGCTGCGTGGGAAGCGACCCAAGGCTCTGTCCTTTACCCAACTTCGTGTGTATTTATATTTCACGGTGAAATATGAGATGAAATTTCATCACATGAAAACTGCAACGGGAACCAGAACGAAAATATTTTATCAAGAACCAGGGGGACCGTGAAAGTCTGGCTACCATAATGTCCGTACTGCCGCAATGGCTGCAAGGATTCGGTCCGTGATTTATTCCTCGGTATACAGTCTTTACTGGCCAATGATATAAATCCGAGCCTACTATGAAATGCGAGGGCATCAGAATGTGTGTAATATAGAACGAAAATTATAGAAATATTTCAACAGTCAAATGACGGACGAAAGATAAATTGAAATATAATTGTTCAGATTAAGACTCTAAAATTCATTACCACATTAATATGTATACTGAAGCAAATGAACAATACCACTTTAATAGATTTTAATTTATTTAAGAAAAATTCTGTGAAAGGAAAATGCAACTCATCACTGAGGAAATTTGCCTCAGTTACTCCTTATCCCTATGACAGTGCGATGCCATATAATGAAAGTAGTTTAGGCTTTAGGAGTTAATTTCTCCTATGGCGGATCAAACTTTCCTCAATTTCAACTGAATTACATTAACATTGGAATCCTATTTACAAAATAAACTGTATTTGTTTTGGCTCCCTTAAGGTCACATTCTAGATCGGGACTTCTATACCAACCGGCAAATCAATTTAGTTGGCCCCGAAAATTCATCTGCTAAATGGGATTAGTATTAGAATATTACTGAGGATTAATTAAGGAAATAATTGTTTTTGTTAGGCCGTCATTGGTCCATAACGTGTTCGATCCGGACAGACCCGTTTCGGTCACGCGACCCTAACCCCCCAAGACAATTACTGCAATAATTACTCTGACATCGCTGGGCTGTTTTATATTTAATTGTAATAACTTTAGTTATCGTCAAAATTGCTTTAGGTAAGTCGTTTGCTCAATTTTCCGTATCAAAAGTATATTTGGCCTTATTTCAGTTATTACATTAATAAATGTTTGATTTAAAACTGAAATGTCTGGATCAGAACATGGACATAATGTCTATATTTATTTGTCGTAAATTTCATGACAAAGTTTCATGGAAAGCGTTTTTATGAACATATCCAAGTTATTCAATGCGGAAAATTGGGGGTTACCCCCTTCATAATATATACACTTATAAAAATCAATTAGTTTCATTATTTAGTCTTCATATATATTTAATATCATTCAAAATCATTAATGGCTTTCACAAGACATAACTAGCGATCTTCAGAAGGACCCAAATTTTCATACCTTCTCGATGTTGTAAGGTGCGATGAATAGCGTTACAAGAGTAAAATTCAAATGAAATAAATGACTGAACATTTAGAATTATAACACCGGAGGAAAATGTTGCCTAATTAGGCGAACTCAGATTTTGAATGATGTAATTAGTTTAAAAAATCTGGGTGCCTCTTGGTTTGCGAGATGGACTTCTGGGGCTAGTCATGAAACCACAAATCCATTCACGAAATTATAATTTTTTTCAAAAAGTACATTCCTTCATTTCTCTGTCGCGTCTCTCTCTTTTGTGCATTTTAATTATACCCTTTTTTTGTTAATTAAAGTCTCCACCTGGTTTTATTTCAATTCCTAGCTCTGAAGAGTGACATTTCTCCTCAACCCAGAATTTTAATTTTCTCGACATTTTAATTTATTAATTCATTTTATTTTGGTATTCCCTTTGTCGATTTTTATTAAAGGGCGTACATCTTTAACAATATTTTATTTTAGGGTGATTAACGGCTTCCTTTTTTAAATTATAGGATTGCGTTTATTTCCTTCACAGTGAAACTGAGAAATTCGAACTGAAATAATATCCCTATGGATATGTTATTACCAGAGCAAGTGCAATAGCTACACAAAATATGTGATGAGTCTAAGTGTTGTAATACCAAAAGAGTTTTAACAAATTCTTAACGTGCATATATTCAACGTCTTAATTTATTTTGTTTTTTGTTAGGAACGGATTAATGGTTTCGTATAGTTCGTGTAATAGGTAGTATATTTTTATCCTAAATTTAATTTATGTAAACCCAATTTCAAGCTAATACAATTATATGTTACTTACCATTCTGTATTACTAAAATTAACAAGGTCCAAATTGTTTTTTCAACGCTTTCAAAGTGTCCCTGAAAAACACATTTTTTCAAAATGTAGATCACATTTGTACGGACTCATTGTACATGAGATCATTTGTTATGGCCTCTGGATATATTGTGCATGAGATAATAACTGATATCCAGCGACCCTACGACCTCGACTAACACTAATTGGACCTACAAACAGAACAATTGCCCATAAAAATATGTCGGTGGATTACACGCGTTTTGAAAGTGAGTATCTTTAAGTCTAAATTCTGAAGCTTGAAAACAGTTTCGACCCGCCGAGCAACAGAGCATATCGATTCGGATATGTGGAAAGCCCAATTCTCTCGTTTCGTATATCGCCGTCGAGGATTCCTAAAGGTGCACCGACAAGGGCCGGGTTTTGCTCGAAGTGTAAAGTTAACTTTAAGACAATGGGTCGGCATCTAGTTGGGCCCAAGTTGCGGGCGGTGGGGGATCCCCCACTTGCCGACATCGCTGTTTAATATTTCACGTTATTGTACATGTTTCGCGGCTCATGTCGGATCCGCTAATAACGCTCGGCTCTAATGAAACCGGGCGGTGCCCCTTTGTTGGCAGAAATCCGGATACATTTCACGAAACCGGTTTCACACCAAATATTCGCGGTATATACTTGTACAATACATGAAGGGAGAGGAGATTATAGGTGAGTGGCACGTATATATATGTCTCCATTCTGTAGAACTGCCGTCAGCTCTCCATAAAAATGAAACACGAACACACGTATGCAGTCATTTAAAATATTAAAATGAAATTGTGTTATATATAATTCATGGATATACCCGATCTCAACTTATATATATTTATAAGATTAAACAACAAAGCATGTATATATAATTCAGTAGGGAAGACTGACACCGTCTTAGGAAGATCATAAGGCCATCACTATACGTGTTCATAATAATCGGGCGGTAACATTAACTAATTAACAATACCGGAGGCTGAAACTTGAGCGGCATTGAAAGAGCTTGAAGTTGGATGCAAAGAAATTGGCATAGTGAGGTGACGGCATAAGTTCTCCAGTTTTATGTTGTGGGGCAACCATCGTGTTTTTTATTCTCCCTTTTCTCTATTCCAGCGAAGAGGCTCGGCCGATGGACAACAGTTCTGATTCACAAAGCAGCGCTGAGTGGGGCCTCGACAAATTGCCCCACTATAAATAGCACTGTGCCCGGGGGTGATCTTTGGGCCCGGAATAAGCGGGGGATGAGCATCCCCAAATGACAGGGCCGTGGGGGGATAAGTGAGAACTGGGTCCGTCCCATTAAATCAGCCGCTCCCAACATCCCATCCACTGTCCCCGAAAAAAACCTCCTCCTTCCACCTTACTTAATCCGAGGCCAACGTACCCGTTTTATTGTTCATTTTCCCAAATTATTTATAAGCTTGGCGACAGATAATGAACGTCCCAGTGAGCAGGACCCGATTTCCTCCCGTAACAACATTATTTTCTTTCAAGATTACCGTATTAGTTTTTATCTGAACATGCTCTAAATTTGGACGCTTCTCATAGAGGGGCGGGCATTTTAAACTCTAGACTCCCAATCAAAATATATAACAATTTATTAGACGCTTTATAATTACTATCTTAACACTGTATCGTACAATATTTCATAGTATCTGCTCCGTTACTTTTTTACTTAATGCGAATTAAATCGTATAATACACAAAATACTGCAACTGAATAAGACTATTTGTCTATTATACTCAGGTTTATAAAAATGTACCATTTAATATTATATCACAGTCCTTCCATCAGATATATATATATATATATATATATATATATATATATATATATATATATATATGACAGTTCAGGCATTTACGAAAAATGCAAGCAATATATAAACAATACACAAGTAACTGTATATTTATTGAATAAATTGTTCTAAGCGTGAGAGGAAGTAAAAACAGGTATTTTCAAATGAATATTCAAAATGGAAGAAACACATTACAGTAAGGAAAAATATTAAAAGAACAATGGGAGAATTAAATATTGGGCTTCCTTTCGGAGAAGGAGGAGGCTCATTGTGACAGCCCATTGTTGGCCTGGGAAACAATACCCAACCACCGGAATATTTTGAAACCTTTTAAAAAGTCCCAAGGCTTTCCCGCCCCGCATAGTAAATTGTTAATATTTGACATTAATATTTGAAAAAAATGTAAAATGAATGTTCATTACTCAATTTCCGTTTGTCAATATTAATGTGCCCTTGAAAGGTCTGTAGACGCTCCACTGGCCATGTTATTTCAATTTTTCTGCTGCAGTATAAAATAGGGCACACCGAAAATTCTACTGGGAGTTTTGTTCATTCATCGCTCCAGTGTTCTTCGAAACCAGAAAGAATCTCAAACTGTAGGGGTTCAACACCTATTACCCAGTTCTCCTCGTAGTATTACGCGATCATACGGGATCTTGTTATACATAGCAAGAAATCGAATTCTCGTTGCATCTTTGGATAGAGTAGAAGTGTGTTCTTAAACACAGGTGATACAATACTGCAATTCTAATTTATTCACTTAAATTTAGTATTTTTTCCTCATTAGTCGATCTTTTTATCTGTGCGCTAGCGTGTCATTCGTGCGAACCATTTCTGGGTCCTATGCATACTGGAGGATGCTTACTAGTGGTGACGATTGGGAGGGTCTGTCCTTGCTTGGCGATTGTTTACCAGGATGTATTGGGCACTTCCTCAATTAGGATTGGAGCCGGCCTCAGAGGCGCTACATCGTTAGCTTCGGCCCGTCTCCCCCTGCTATTACCGAACAGACAGCATAACGTATCTGTGCACCAGATCTCTACCCAACACCGGTAAACCTACGACTAGACATCTGTGATCTGGTTCAATCGTTTTCATTTACTTTTATGATTATTCGTGTCAAGAATATTAGGCTACTTTAACACGCATAATATTCTCTGAATTAAATTCAGTGAAGTTATGATTGTTAGCGGTCGAAAACCAAATAGTCGATATTTTCGAAAGGAAACAATTTCCAATATTTTCAGTGAACATTTAACTGAACATATATCAGTTGCCCCTGGAGAAATATTCTACGGCTAGACGACACAAAAGATTTCTCGTTTCGCAACATTAGGGCTTTTTTGAATACCTGAGTCGTTCAAAGAAAACAGGTTTTGAGGCGGACCATATATACACATATGAGTCAACCCGGAAAAGCTAATTATATTTTAGGCGCGCTTATGCAGCAAGAAATGTGATTCCTGAAATGATTCCTGACAGTTTTATCGTCGCCGACTACAAAGGCGAGGAGGGCGGCCCCTCCGTCAGCCTTAAATGGTCGGCCGGTTGGATTTAAAAGTTGTAGCAGAAAATCTCTGAATAAGGAAAGACAACCGGAGCGCACGGAATTATAATATTGATCTTGGCCTTGCCACGGAATGTGTGCTGCCCGAACAGGTTTTGAGCTTGTCCACTGGAGGCACCAGTCTGGCTCTTCGATGCCAAATGGACGGTTTGAATGTTAAGGTCCGATGACTCAATTAGAGTTGCGGGTTTGTTACATTCATATTATTAAATTATATAATATGGTACTCTCAAAATTAAATTTTTCTATATTCTCCTCATATATCAGTTTCCTAACAATTTACTGACATGTAACACTGGAACAGAGAAATATATTGTTAGTTCTAAGAGTAATGTATCCATTTCGATTTAATGTTTGAATGTATTTATTTAGTGAAAAATCTATCTAATATAGTTGTATAAACGTCCCTTAAGGTCTACTGCCGTCCACTTTATTTTTCGTCTCGGACACTGTGAATTGTGATTTCACGGACCATTTCATTGCCAACCCAGACCATTTGCTCAATAATAAATTGCAACCGTTTCTGTGTACGTTGCTGTGTAACTGTCGGCAGAAAAACCGACACAAAATGAAGTGATTGCCTATTCAATGCTTACAGCGATCATGTATTCCTTCAAACAAAAGAAGGAAGAACGGCTGAATTATTGTACCCTACTAATTGAATTCGGATATCCGCATGTTCGAGAGGTCGGAAGTGGAATTATGGCTTTTGGTTGTTGCTAGGCGCCAGGCTATATTGTCCAGAACGAAAAGTCCAATTTCTTGACAGTCTTAATCGTATATTAAGACTGCTGTATGGTCACAGCGACTCCGTTTTCTTTTCAAACCCGTAATTCATAAAATTTGGCATCTGGTATAAAATTCTGTGTGAAAAGACCCGGGTCCTCTAGGGATGATCTTTCGTCAAGGCCGACCTGTCTACTTCGCCCATAAGTGTAAAAATTTTAAAATTAATCTCACCGACTCCCTGTTTTATAGCCAAATAGAATGCGATTCCTTTTGAAATACAACCGACCGCTATATTGAGAACAGCCGGCGCGAAGGATTTATGGGATTCGCTCGCGCATTATTCAATTTATCTCGATTTAACAAACGCCCCGGGGTCAATTATTTGACTGTACTAACGGTTCATTATCTAATCAAATCCTGCAGTTTTACGTTAATTACAACGGCTAATTGGGCGTGAAAACGTTTGCCCATTCCCGCTTGTTAACAAAGCGTAATTGTTAAACGCTACCATTAATGTAATTTTAATCTTTGTTCCAGGTAAGTGTTATATCCCGCACTGGAAATTATAGGACTCTTCTCTCTGTAAGTATTATCATCCATCGGGCGGTGTCCGTTTTTCCAGAATTCGTATTATGGAATCGATTATGAAAATGGGCAACAAATTTATATCGAGAGCATGTGTGTGTGTGTGTGTGTCTTAATAATCAATTAGAATACAAAAGAATTAGCCGTACTTATTACAAATATATATTACAAACATGGAGATATATACTCCACTATTATCTGGGGGAATATAACGACTTTATCGTAGTTATTTAATGTCTGATATAAAATCTCGGTGTGTGCGTGTGCAGGAGGTAGACACTAATGATTGGTTCAAGAGTTGTCATTATAAGGAAAAGTTCATTAACGAAAAAGCACGTTTCATGTCGTTTGACGAACAATGTTGGAATATTTTTAGACGTCTCAATGCCGAATATCTGAAGGGCCCGAATGGGGTGTATATTTGGGACGGGACAGAAATAGTTGGGCCGCCTCCTCAAACAGTCTCGCCCCTACTAAATCCGAACAATCTAATTATAACTTGGGTTTATCTTTACGAACGACATCTGTAAATAATTATACGTCGCTAATACTCGCGGTCGGGCCGGTTGTTTTTGTGTGATGGGTGGTGGGGCTGAGTTGTGGGTCGGGTGCTCTCTCCGCCGTCTCCATCTCTCCACTCTTCACTCACTCCCACTCGGCTTCCCCAATCCGCAATCCCATTTCGTATTTACACTCGAAGAGATTAAAACCGGGCATTAAACCGGCTCCGAGAGTGTCGTCCTTAAACAGTTTTGCCTTTGAAAGGATAATGCGATTTGTTCTCTTTGTCCGACTCATTTATTATCAGATTCGGCGAAAAGCGCGTTTCGCTTTAGATTTCATGCCTTGCCTTTATGAAATAATTGGTGTCGTCGCGAGTGGCCGTATAATAGAATTCAAAATCGGAAGGCAGCTAGAACTAGTTGAGAAATATTGTTAGACATCACCCCATTATTTCAATATTCGGTTATATTTCACAGACCACAGTAATTATATTTCATATTGTACATTAGTACAAGCAGGGCAAGGAACGCTACTGGGTAATGTTGATACATGTAATGAAATAGTTACAATAGGATGCTATAGTGGATTGTGTCAATAATGAACACTAAGTTCATACCGGACCGTTCTCCAGTATGTGGCGGCCTAGCCGGTTTTCAGAGTTAGGGAGAGAGAGTTTTATTCAACAATATTGGACAGCGGAAGTTTCGATCCGTTTCCGAAAGGTAATAGGAAGCCATCATTTGTAACACTTGAAATGGCATTGGTAGAAGGAAGTTAAGCCGCCAAGTTGCTCACTAAAGTACATACAACTCTTCTAACTTTAGGCATTTGTTGGGGCGCCTGCAGTCACTCGACTGTTTGGCGAGTTAAACTCTCGCCTGCCGAATAAGGGTCCGGCAGTTGCTACAGTTCCAATCCAAATTGTGTAGCTCAGCGCGAATCGCGAGATTCGAAATCAGGAAGGATTGAAGATAAACAAGTTTCGTCTGATATCGTTGAAAGCCAGTCATATTTGCGAGAATTTTATCCACATTATTCGTTTAGTGCAAAGTAGTTGAAAAGTCTGTTATAGCGCGGAAAGTTTACGAAACAATCCTTTTATTTAGTGAAAAAACAGGGACATATAGCGGTTGAGCGAAATATGCGGTCAGCAGCCCCTTGCCCGGTTGCCAAAGCAGAGGCCGGCAAGCATTATTCTGACGAGTTATTGAAACCAGACAGGAAACGGCCGTTTACGTTTGAAATAACAGGCCCCTCCAGAATAAGATCCACACAACCAACTACTTATTGTGACCAATGTACAATGCAATTTACCAACGCCGTGTATTGTCTGTCCGTCTAGGCCAGAGAGACGGGAACGCACACGAGGACGCTAGTGCTCGATCCCCCACACTAACACAAGTCCAATTATGGTATCCCGTTTTTCTACTGGTATATAAAATACTTTCTTTCATGGAAGAGCGGCATATAAATCAAACTGAATTAACTATATACTTAAGATGTCTTTTTCAGAAAGATAAACAATTCGGAAAAATATTACAGAAGGATTATGGGGAGTTATTTTAGATGCAAAAATTACTGAACTAATGAATAGTTCAAACTGAACTGAACTGATTACTAGTTGGCGAGTGTCGAATACATGCTTCTGGGATTCATTTTAAAAATACAGCTTGTTTTAATGGTGTTTTATATAGTACCGAAACGAAGGACCGGGAAAAAGAAAAAGGGAAGTTGAACATATAGGATCTAAGGACATAGATTGGTACGATCTGAAAGGCTATCTATCTGGAGTCAGCGGTAGGTTGTTCGATTAATTACGCACGGAACAATGTAGGACAGAGGCATATATATTATATAGATATATATGTATGTATTTGGGACAAACGGGAGGCAATGAACAAGGTGTTATCTCTCTGCCCCGATATAACCGGACGTCCAAGCTGCTGACATTTGCCGATGCCAGGCTCTGCCCGCATGCAATGAGAGAGGCCATCCGTCAATAGATGCAGGTACAGCCAGAGCGAGGGATAATAAGAAGGACCTATTAAGAAGCCGAGACATCGAATTTGAGTCCTGAAAATCACCCACAGGACTCGCGGGGAGATAACCCACGTGCGTGAATATAACTATCAGCGGGCAAGACTATAGTGTCAGATTTTAAATTGGCCTATCAACAGATCACGATTAAGGATGATGACATGAACAAAATCCCGGGATCATTGTTAGTTTGACATTCGGATTAAATAAACGTCCGAGTAACTCTGAGCACCGTACGGACAAAGTCCTTGAGAATGCGAACGATTCCTGTCGTATTTGTACGGATGATGCCATTGTGTTCATTAGGCGTAATAATAATGTGCTCGTACAGATAATTTAGAATACCCGCTTAGCAAATTGCGGAATTCGCGTTGAAGGTTGCGAGATAAAAACGGAATTCTTCCTAGGAGAAGTGGGCGCGCCACATAATTTCGGCAGGGGGGATCAAGCCCAGACAGTGATGAAACGGGGGCCGCCCGAGGAACAATAAAAAATTGAGAGAGGCGGGCAACGCTCGGTTGTTATAGCAGATTTCCTCCCAATTTGGCAAAAATAGTGAGGCCGTTAACGCGACTGTTGAAATATAGGGTGAATTTTCAGGTAAACCTTATGTTCGAGTTGCCGAGAGTTTGAGGGAGCCGACCTCGGTATCCTGCGGTTTCGGGAGGTTTTCAGAAGCAGCTTACTCTAACCGCAGAGAGACTTGTTATTGCTGCAGGACCAGTATATCCCTGAGGTTAATAGGGGTGGAACAGCCGACTGCTTACGCTATTCCAGCAGTTGACGATGTCCTGAACTGAAATACAGGGCACTAGCTACTTAGGGGGCAGTCGAAGTCGCCCGGCCGTATGTATTTGGTTGGGGGTCGCTCTGAACCGGTGAATTGAAAGAGACGTCGGCAAAAGTTACCAAGTGGGAAGAGGGGTTGGTCGCTAAATTGGGAACTAAGAAATATAAAAGGAAAGGAGACCGTAATTCAGACTAGTTATCGAGGGAGGGAATATAAAGGAATGTCGTACTATCTTCGAAGTGTTATTTTCATTTTTATAAAGACGAATTCACTTTCATTTGTCTTTACTCATACAAAATATGATCAATAATATATTGTCTAGCACTAATTTAAATTAATAAATTTCGACTGGCGATAACAATTGGTAAATGAAGCCTAGTTTTAACAATTTGTGAAGTATAAACAAAATTGTTATCACCCTTATGTTATTGTATTGCTAATAAAAAACGCATAGTAGAAATTAGCGCATCGAGGGACTTTTCACACGTTATATAAGGGTTCATTCGTTTGGTGCAAGGAGAGATAGTTGGGGCTATTTTTTCGGGGCGCGAGATAAACCCGGTGGCCGGTCGAAAATCGAAAACCCCGGCTTGTCAAAATTTTCGCTCAACTGAGCAATTGCGTAGGCGGTTTGGTGGCCCCCATTGTACTGTTTTTGATTGTGGCCGGTGGTATCGGCCCGGTCACAGTGTACCACAATACCCCCCCGCCTCCCCACCTCCCACAACGCCAAACCCCTCGCCATTCAACCGCCGGCGTCATTCTGAAACCAGACCCTCCGCTGTTTGCGATTATCCGCCAGAGCCTGAAGGTGAATTTGACACAACTCAAATCGCGTTCTTCGTTTCAATTTCCAACATGTCTCGACAGTAAAGCCGTGATAGTTGTCTGTCTGTTAACTATTACTTTACCCGCGTCTCCTTCCTTGACTTCATAATGAACCAAGTTTTTAAACAGTCACCGGATCGATTGCCCCATTGTTTCATCATATTCATTATTACCAAATGAGTTTTCGTTTTGAAGGGTAACAAGTTCGCATCTCGATTTCCCCGTTTGTCGGCATACCCGTAAACGCAAATTGGTCATTTTCATTATTATTAGTAATACAGTGACTTTTCGGCTGATTATAATATTAGCGCAGAACAAGACGAACTTGTATGGTTATCAGTAATATTTCGACGGAATATTTAGTAGGTACAAGGGACAAGACTATACCAAAATATGGATGGAAATTCTAAAGTGTGGATAGTTTAATTGCTAGACATAAATAGCGAAACTTTGTTGTTATTTTCCCCCGTGTGTAAGAAACATGAATAATTACCGACTGTTTTCAAATTCAATTAAGTTAGTCTCCTTCCAGAACACGTTTTAAACTTAATCTACACGCTTAGGCTGGAATTACTGAAAAATGAAAGTCAGAATTGTATGCAGGACGAGTATAAGCACATTTTTCTTTTCATCGGACGTCATTTGCATATAATTTGTTTTCCAGCCGGTGTCAAGGTAGAAACTTTTATAAGGGCTTAAAACGTTAGGTCGGGGACTTCATGCTCATAATCCACTTGAACTGCTGGCTTTTAAACAAAAAAAAGGAAGCACAAAGCGGTTTTTTGACTTTAATTAAAACGAGACCAAGTTTTATTGTTCACATTTCGAGACAGAGCCCCCTTTGCGGGGATAATGCCAGGTGTTTGCCCTGTTTCACTAAATACCCCGGGAATCCAAAAACGGCCCTGGCAACCACTTTCCACAATTCTTCTCTTGCAGACTTGCAGAGTTTTTGTTTCTTCCATTTTCATTTTTTTCTTTAATTCCAGCTGTTGATTCCCAGGACGATTTTCATATCAGCCTTGCTGAACAAAAGGAAATTTTAGCATTACTTTCACTCAGGAAAATTGTACAATACTGGTTGATTATGGTACTGAGCGTTGTGACGCTAGTTTACAACTTTTCCCTGTAATATATCTCCTACGTCAACTATTTTGTATTTTAAAATATATATTGCGTTCTTATGAGGCTAACTAAATATGGCCAAATACCACAAATTATCACGGTAATTATTGACCTACAATTGTCACGATAATTATCGATCTCTAAGTCATGTGCATACCAGTACTAGTAAATACATCACACACACGCACATCCACTTTATATATAAGTTCCTTTCCAATATTTTATTATTTTTCTGCATTAAATAATACCAAAAAATAAATAGAAAAAACATGCTTTCCAAAATTAATTACCTCATCTTATGTGTCCAAATATGACGTAATTCAATAACAGAGACAGACAGTCCGACAGAGAGCGACAGAGGCTTCTCTACATCTTCGTGATCACATAAAGATTAAAATCGAAAAATGTAGTAAAAAATATAAAGGGGAACTATTACGGATAAACATTTTTTAATTGACTAGTAGTTTCAACATAATTATATTCACAAAATTTGTTATTATCGCTTTCACCACAATGTTTGTTTTCTGAAGGATAGGAATCCATTCAGAATCGGCGATGAAAACACTGGTTCTAATTAAGACCATCAAATGGCCTGTCGGGAATCTTAATTGTTCCGGTTGAACGGACGTTCCCTGCAGTAATTAATTCCATCCTTCAATTTCTCTTCCACCTCTCCAAGGAAAAAAAATAAGCTCAAAAATAGAGAGAAACGATTCTTCGGTTTGAATAAGAGGTTAGGAAAAAACCTATTAATTAGACGTCTCCTCCGTTTCCTCTGACGTTAGTTCGCAGACGAAATTAATTTTGGAGCCGATTTGTCGGTAGAAAATAAATCGATATATATATATATATATATATATATATATATATATATATAAATCATGTTAACCTCAAACAATGTCATAGAGATCTTGGTCAGAGACCAAGTGGGTGGGCATACTGGTCTCCCCGCCACACATTTCGCTTTTCCACCCTAAGAATTTACAGCCTCCCCGAGAACAACAGCTCGAATGACAGTTGATATTTATGCGTTTGAAATTTTGTTACAGACAAGTAAAGTTGGACACCTTGAAAATTGGTTTACCTGAAAATGTTGAAAAATAAGCAGGTATTTAACTCCATTTAACTTTAATTTAGCTATAAAATGGAGGTTTGAATATAAAATGTCGGCGCGTAAACATCTCAAGTCATTAGAGTGGTTGTACTGTGTAAGGGCCAATTAACCTTCAAACTGTGTTTAGACTACGCCAGGGTTTGGAATTTCGCTGTCGATAGTAGCGAATGTCCTAATATTGTAGTATATGTCCATTTACAATAGTTAGATAAGAATTTTACTATCCGCCTCAGCAGACTTATAACTATTTTCTGTGATACAAAATAGTCGAGCTACTGACCTCGAACTTTTCTTGTTTTTCAAGCAGAATAATTAAAAGGACATTCACCAACTAATTAAAGATGAAAACGTTTAGGTACACAGTTAAAGGACCAGTAATAATGGCATTTAATATAAATTACGTATTTGTAGAGGCCCGCGAGGTTTTTAATATCATCACCATTGCCATCTTTTTCCTCGACTCCATCGCCATCACTGTTTGATGCTTCAATTCATCGAGGACACGCTCACAAATACTTACAACATCATTTATATATCAGTTACTTTATGTAGTAACTATAGTTAATAATTTTATTTATATATTCCCTGTATATTCTAAATCTATATGTCAGAGAATACCCGTCCATTTGGTCATGTTCCATCTAAGCTATACACGTAACTGTAGGACAGTGCAGATAGGCTTCTTTGACAAGAGCCAACAAGCTTAACCATTTAACTATATTGCAGACAAAAAACTATAGACATGATATCGAGAAACCGAAAGAGGTCACGTTAAATTAGTGTCAGAAGGTCGCGAGGCTGATGATAATGCTATCTAATACCGAAACCGGGGTTATTCTGAACTTGTTACGAAATCTCCTTCCGTAAATATGAAATTTCCGATCTGTTGATCGACGTCCATCCATCGGCATTTTCCCGTAGATTTAAGTCAGTTTAATTATTTTTGTAGATCGCCATTTAATCAAACGTTGTAGGACACGCGGGTCCTATTTCGAGCCTTTGTGTAGGGGGGGAAACGAACGAAGATCGCACAGAAGTTGGGCTGTGTAAACGTCAGTGTCCACAATTTGTCTAGGCACCGGCCCAGATTCGGCCGCCAAGAGCCTGAAGCTTTCCAGCCGCTTAAATCAATTATACTGAACGCCCACTGACGTCGGTCGATACCAGGCCAATCGGCAAGTAGATTTTCCGGTTTACCAATTACAATTTCCTTTGCCCAGTTTGGTCGACCGATCCATTAATATGACGTTGTTAAATAAAATCGTGGGCCAGTCTCTAAAATCGCCCGTCAATAAATTCCCGAAAATAAATGTTCGAATTTGAACGACCGCCGAACGGAAACATTTTGTGGAATCGGTGAGCCTCAAGTTTAATTCTGAATAAGGACTGTTCTTTTCCCGTGTTTCTTCTAAAGGAACAGTTAGAAACTAGGACCCTGGAGGGAGACTCCCTGTTTTTTTCGCTTTCGGCTCGCGAAGTTTCGAAAACTTGAGTAACATTATAGTTGCGAGTTCGAACCCGAAGTTTGTCTATCGAAGTTCCTTTCGACTTGTGGATTTATTCCACAAAAACGACATTATCATACGTCTGTTCCGATTCCTGGAATTAATTTATAATTAATATTTCTGTACGGTTTGAAAGGAGTCAATCAATGAAGGTACCGAACCTCCCCCGCGATGTCCCCACACCCAAATAAAAAAATTTAGACTATTTACGCCATTACTAATCGGACATGAAAATTGACATTCGAACCGTCCTTAATGCTCCCCGGTATGTTCCAAATCAGGCCATTCACGCCGATTTCAACGTATCAAAAGTTGATGTAATAAAATCCGTTTTATTCCAATTTCCACTCGCCTATTGGATATTATGCATGATCGGTTTCGGTTCCACCGATGTTCCTATTTGATGACACTGATCAGCCGAAATTAGTAACTTAATTATAGAATTCGGCAATTGAATAAATTATGGTAATGGTGCGAAGAGGGCGGAGGTCGGCCCCCTTAATCTAGACAGGTCTCCAGCCTCGGAACACAACTAACTGAATTTTAGTTGTAACTTAGTTTGTCTCAAAGCTCCGCTAAGTAGGTTAATCGGCGAGTAGATACTTTACGAAACTGTAACGATCCTCTGCTGGTAAACCGATTCCTTCCAAGGTTCTCTTAACTGTGAGTTCTGCACACATATAATATACTTCTTATTCATAATCTAAAGTCAAACTAAATATTGATTCTGTGTATAAAATATAGCCACGAGTGTCTGATTAATAGATGGAAGTAAATTTAGGTTAGATAATAAATGCAGATGGAACGGTTAAATATAGATTGTAGATTGAGTCCTACACAGGCATATTCTTTCCCGCGCTTGTAGCTATAAGAGCACCGGGCGGGGAACGGGACGGGGACAATCTACGGCAATTTTTCATCAAGGCCAAAATCTCGATGGAAATTATTTACCCTGCCCCCTCCTCACACCAGATAGGCATTTTCCAGTGGCGCGCCCCTCTACTTATCGGCCAATTGAGTCCGTGAATTCAAGCGCGAATGCCTCGCCCCCGTCCAGCTTATTTAGCGACCCACCCCCAATGAAAATTTCCACAGAGCGCATCCGACTCGAAATCTCGGTCAGTGGACATCTGACGGCGATTTACCGCCTGCAAAAAAAGTCTACAACCCGTTTCGAATGAACAAAACTACTCGTGTTTTTTTTTCAAACCTCATCGATACTCCAAAGCACGGGAAAACAACCGGCGAACAATAACGTCGACAGAGGTTCCAGTTAATAATAGAGCGAGGTAATGTCGTACAGCGACAGTGCTGGAGGGATGTTGAGAACGTTTTATTACGAATCGATATAACATCTAGCGAAAGACCATCTAGTTTAAAGAAAGAAATTTACCACATAATGCTCCTTGCCATAAAATGTTTCATATGAATGTAAAATAAAATCTTAAATTGTTATAAGAATCTCTTGCAAATAAACCTGTTTCCATTTGATTTAACCGGGGTGGGGGAATAGCCGGAGTGTACGTATCAGATTTTTATCACTAACCAGAAAGCCTGACTCCCGGAACCGGAACCATTCACCGGAGCAAATCAATCCAACCAGGAAACCCGATCAATGCTTCAATCGCGCGTCCTCTGATAGGTTAAAGGTCACCGCCCGCAAGATAATTATGATATTAACTGTTTTCAATATTGTCATTAATTATATTTATTCTCAAACTTCGATATATACAGTCCGTTCCTTCTGGAAAAAGGCGGCTTGTCTCAATATAAACAGATTTTTTAGTGTTCACCGTATGTCAATATTTCATCACTTGAAAAGACTAAAGACCGGATGTAGTCTGTAACCGATAAAGTACATTTTACACTGTTACTGTAAAAGGTATAGCCCTAGAGAATGGTTTAATGATACATTTTTATAATATACATTGGTTATTTATGCACACGGTCGTTATTCTAGTATCTAGATATGAATCTTCCCGTATTATGTCTTTGGAATATGTACAACTTGGTGACTATGATATATTTATCTGCTTAAACCATGCGTAAATGCGCATGGTTTATGACATTTTTTCGTACTACTGGAGACTATTCCGTAGAACATGTCTTCATACTCATGGCATTAATAGCGGAGGCGTCCGCGAGAGTTTAGGACGTCAACTCGAGTCCAGTTTTCTGTCTGCTTCCTTTGGGTGAGTAGGGAGGGTTCGGCTTCTCAGCCTTCATCGAGGTCTGTTAATGAAAGTACCTGTCAATACTACGCAATTCTCGTTAGCGATTTCGGAAACTCGCTCTACCGTCAGTAGCGTTCCAAATAGCCAATAACAAGAGTGCAGTAGCAGTGCCGATTTGATGCATAAGTCGCAGCCTACTGACCGCGATTAGCCGAAACCCCCGTCTAGCGGGGGAAAAAATATCCCATTGGGACAGAAAATAGCCCGCGCGAAGGCGTTTAATTAAATTGAGACCTCACGCAAAATGAGGGAGTCGTACTTCGAGGGAGATATGGAGCGGTCACCGATGAAGGATACTCAGTGATCAAGTACGTATTAATCCATTTGTTATTGACAACAATATTAACATCAACAAGCGATATTATTAATACTCGACGTACCTTTACATATCCAATCTATGGGAGTGTTTCCGTATACATCTTTAATTAGAACTGTGTTTTGAAGTGTCAACGTGGAAATGACAATGGATGATTGATCCGCCCTTTTAAATTTGCGGCTTTTGATACGGCCTCGGTTATACGAAAACAAATCGGAGAAGGGTCTGATGATCGGTATTGATTAATTGATTGTGAATAGGCTCAATTAGCGAGAGTGGCCTTGTCGAAATTGCCGTGAGGACATATCACACTTTGCTTTTCCTGTATCTAGTTAGTTTTGTTATTCTATTATTCCGATTACGATCCCAGTTGTAAAATATGATTTTTGATTAGGTACAAAGGACATAATGTAGAATGCATACATGGCATATTAAATAGTCAATGTTTTTATTTTAATAAGCATTTTAAATTTAATATAATAGATTTAATCCAACCTGAGGTATTATGGCGTATAGCATGGATATAACGTATAAATAGAATGGGACACCACATTAGACAATTTTATTTCCAGACGGAACAACAGCAAGGGTAGTATACAATTTAATATGATTAGAAATGTTGATATTGGGTAATTGGCAGGAGTACTGCGATAGACTGAAAAGGCTTTTCATATTCTCCTATTAATTCTGTTGTATCCTCGCGAAAAGTGGTAGGTATATAGTGAGGAGGAGTGTCGGACTTTCGAGCTCGGCGTACCTTGGGCCCGAGCAATTCGTTCGGCGTCCGAATCCACTCTATCATTCCTGATTTACGGAAGATTTCTCTTTTAATCAAACGCCTCTCTCTCTCGCTCTCTCTCTCCCCCTCTCTCTCATTCCTTCCTTGTTATCTGGAAGCTGAGAAAATGGCGAAAGGCCACGGATTTTCTGAGAGTAAATCGACAACCTTGGCGCTATCTACGTATTGTCTGTTACCGTACGATGAGAAAAAATGTTCACGGAAATTTCCTCGCGATTTTAATATTACGAAAATAAATATCGACTTATTTCCATACACAGTCGGAGTTTTAATGTAATTGCTGTTGTTACTTTGGAATTACAATCGTCGCGAATATGAAAGTTTTGACTGCAATTTGTCGGGGTAATTGACGCCGAATAAAACGGTTTATCAGAACTTGAACGCAGTTGGTGTGCACGGAGCGTGGTCGGCTGTAAGGGCTCTGCGCCGTTGGATTCACGCTTCAGCTACCACAAAGTGAATAGGCGTTTCTCTATGAACACAAATTTCTAATGTACCCTCAGATGCGCTGAGGCCAATTCCTTTTGGGGGAGCTAAGAGCTCAAACGTGCTTTGTGTGAGGGGAAACTACTACGGAAATTTGTGTGCACGTAAATACAATTATTCTTCGAGATTTTTGACGAGGTCACAGTTCCTATACGGTTTAATGTTATTGGAAATAATTATGTTGAACACAGATGTCTTATTTATAACTTTAACATCACTTTTATTCGTAAATACTTAATTGGAACAGTAATAGGGGTTGATTTTTTTTATCTTATAATACATTAATGGAATAAACCGTGACTAGTTGTGCTTATGAATTAAGCACGGTTTGAGCCGTGAGTAGTTTTGAAGCGATAATGTCTGTAGTCAATCAGGAATTAAAATTATAGTCGGCAGTGAGTAGCAATTGGCAAAGCTGTACTATAGCGTGGTCGTACAGTAGGCGTAGTTGCTTAGCGTAGTTGTTTAGGAATGCAAAATTTTAAGTCCGTTATGATGAAATATTTCTGACAAAACTTTTTCTGAAAGTACAATTGATAAATTGAAAATTCTTCTTGAAACAATTCGTACCCTCTGGTAAGTTTCATTCGTAAAATTATTTTTCCATTCGTTCATTATACCGACGATCTGATAGATAGTTTCCTAATTACAAGTACAACGCGGGATCTACAAGTGCGCGTATTATGATCTTCGAACGGTCTAGGAGGAACGTGCGATGGGGAACAAACTAAATGTTTGTCGACTTCCCTCGCTTTTTACCAACATTCCGATAGGAGTGTTGGGAAGGGGGCGGAAATAAAATTTACGGAGTGGAGAAGTTGGTCGGTCTGTTGAGCGCGATAACATATGAAAGGTTGGCCGGGCAATCTTTACACAACTTGCCCCTATGGAGGTTCGACTGGGCTTCGAACGCAAGCCCCATAATGGCCCGGATACCTCCACGCTCTTTCTCTCACTCGCCCCTATTGCACCTCCCCTATCTCCTCCCTCCTCTCGTTACCGGTTTCTATGAGGCCACCGGGATACAATTTAAACTCCCTCAACCCTCTCTTAGAATTGAATCCACGAAACGACGGTTTTTCCGTCATTAAGAAGTTAACGGCACCTATTATAATGGACAATGACTGAAATCAATGGAAAACCAATCCGTACGCAACATTTGGATCCAAAATTAATCTTAAAATGCGTGTATAAATGTAAAAAAAATTTACAGAAAAAGTGTCTTCCACTGCCGTTTGAATTCCAGTCCTATATCCCACTTTCTTTTTCACCGCACTGCATCTGTCATAAAACCCCTCGTTGTCCGTGTCTTTGTGAAATAAGAGTCTTAACCACTTGCAAACATTTAGAACGAATCTTCATCATCATATATGATGTTGCAGCGGTTCCTTTACGTTTGGGTATTTTGGCTGGAGTTATTTTCATAAAATTTTTATAATCATCGTGTGCAGGTTGCTTCGCACTAGTACCACTCTCTCATGCCTTTTATTCTTCCACAGTTGTAATTATCAACCGCTACCTATTTATAACCGGGAACGCGGACGAAATAGACTAATTTAACGTCGGCGTCAGGTCTAATGCAGAGGGCATTTAGAAACACGCGAGCCCAGGAACCCGGTAGTTATCCCCAGAGGAATCTAAGCAGGTTTCGACTTAGACAGCGGACGGCAATTAAGGTGCTGTAGGAGAGCTGGAAAGTAACAAGGAGAAGACATACCCCTGGCGAGAAACATGCACAGTTTCATGTACTACCGATGAGTCGGCGTTGAACCTCTCCTGGGAATATATCCCAACAGAAATGGGTTACACTGCAATGCAACCAGATGGATATTCCCTTTTTAAGTAAATAATAAACGAATAGCAGTAGTCACATATAAAACATTAAACATCCTACCGTACTCTGCTAGTAACGCTTCACCATTGCATACTTGATTCAGCAAATCCACTACGACATTTGACCTTTTTTTTGTTTGTATCGCCTTTGATTTTTGAACGCAATTCAATCGTCTTACAGTCGTTCAAACATCAGCCTAACAGATGTCGCAGTTACGCCCAGTTATGCCTGATTATAGACGCTCTCGTATCTATTCAATCGTAATCACATCTATTGAAACTAGATTAATTTCATGATGGGCGCGGTTCTGTTGATTTCGATATGTCCCGACAATGGGGCGGTGTTACATTTCGGATTCATCATTGCTGGATAATTGCGCCGGGGTCGATTCTACAACGTTTACATCGAAGCGTCGTATACTAATGGGGATAGCATAACTAATTGATATTCTCACCCGTGACCCACCGACTCTGAATTAAACGATCGATTTCATTCTGTTGCTCAGAATATAACCGCCCGCCGGGTCATATCTTATCAAATCGTTGTCATCGATTGGCTTATTGACTTCTTTGCTATTTATTAGATGTACATGAACCTTTGAAACTAGTCGTAATGTGCTGTAATAACATCAAATATACTGTGAACGATAAAATATAGATTGAAATATCTCCGTTTTTAGATTAATGTTCTCAAATTTTAATATTAAACTTTAAATTTCTGAGTCCTCTTACATTAATATCGGTTTAGCTTAAGGACACATTATCTACTGGCCATTTAACGTGTGGTGGGGTGACAGAAGATGACCAGTAATGTCTTGTGTTTACTAAATATAAATTTTAATATTTGTCCTTTAATTATTGTTCTTTTAATACATCTATAATCATACTAACGATTACTTTGCTCTTATCAATGTAAATAACAGTGGCTGTACATCTATAACAATGCTCAATTTGGCGTAGATAATTTTATTACCCTTTTGCAATCCGGTTCAGTACTCTTTGTTTTAGCAATTCAACTTAAAACAAACTTATATTGAAAAATTAAATTTCAATATAAGTTCCGTGTATTGATAGGAGGACGTAGTTCGGAGCGCACTGGGTTCATTCATTGTTAATGTTCTCGCTCCCTTGGCAATTCAACACAAATCAAATTCACCGCTCGGACCCGTTAATATTACAACCAGCTTAGTTTGCTAACCACCATCTCTGTTCTCAATATCTATGTACCCCAATTCTGGAACGGGGAATATATATAATGCATCGTTACATGCATACGTTGAAATTTGACGCTTTCTAATTTAAAATATTATAGTTGGAATAAAGATGGCAGGATGTTCGCAGAGCACTAGCGATGTGTATTTTTCCAACCCACATGGGTTAATTCTGTGTTCAGTACAACAGCGTGTAAAAAGAAAGACATTAATATTACGCATCGCCGTCCTGAGCACATTGGGTTTTAGTATTAATTGAAATAGTCGATTCCATTTCAAATCTCTTTCTCGAATTCTTTCGACGTTAATGATCATCGATTCGTGGCTGTAGCATTACTGAACTAATTTCAGGTAGCTTCTTAATACATATCCGATTGTGAGAGCATAATGGACTGTTAATCGTGACATAAGACCGCAAAAAATTCTCGAGTGTCGAAACCCTCGGACCGGGCTGGCGTTATCTTATCGTGCGCGGACGACCGCCGCCCAGTTCCTTCACTTGGCTCAGTCTGACATTGCTTCGCCGACAGTTCGCATCATTCTTATTATCGACATTGAGAGTACGCTACGCGAAATATCCCGGATTTCGGCCGGGGAACTGTGAATTGCGGGAATAGTTCAGTGCGACCCAGCGCTGTTATTCCGCGAACGCGACTGTGCTCCTCTACTTCTCGATTTATATCGACTAATCGTCTTGCGCAATTTGTGATCGGTAAAGTACAGTTTGTTAAATATATTGCTAAGTTTACATATTATAAAACTGCTCTGCAAATGTTTGCCACTACCGCCGGTTATCAAAATGTTTAACCCTGCAATGTTTGACATCGGGGTAAAGCAGGTTCACAATATTCTCGCTACTGCAGATTAATAAACACACACTATTTTTTGTTAAATGCCACACTAGTTTCTGTTAATAATAAAACGTACATCTGCATATCAGCTGCTACTCTAAAATTTAGTGTAAATTCGAAATGCGAAGGGAAATGTGAAGAGAAATTTCGAATTCATCGCCGATAGAGGCCAACAGCGATGTGATTTCGATTCTCCGAATTTCCACTAGATTTAAAATTTCATCTGGCATCACTAAACCGTTACTTGTTGCACTGGCACACATTATGATAATTTTCATGCTTATATGCCATTTGGATTCACCGACCAGGTCTTATTGCTAATATAAAACTTGTTAATACAACGGCCTGCCCCTGACGGAGGTCAAGTATATGACCTAGACGAGATAGAAACATCTAATATACCATACTTAATACGTTTTAATCGATGTCAGAATATACTGTGTTGGTTAACATGACAAAATCCAGTCATTCAGCTTAAATCAAGGTTGTAGGCTGTAAGTTCCACTCTGTTGATCCGATGACAGCGGGAGTGTCGAAAAAAGTGTGAAAAAATCCTGCATAAAAACTCTACGACAAACAGATAGGGGAACATGTTTTCCTTGGTTGTCGGCAGCACCGTCTTCAAAACATCAATACACTCCCTTGTTTGAGTCTTCGAATCCAGATCTACTTCCTATGAATTAATAATTAAATACATACTGCATTTACAGTAAACACCTAATTAAATGTCATCTTCACGCCGAACGGGCTATACAAAGAAGGGAATAAAACTTGCAAGCTTTATTCAAATAATGTGCGTCACTCTGAATAATGCACATCTTCCGCATTGCCTTTCTGGAATTTTGTTCCACTAAAGGGACTTGGATGGTCCGAAACGCCATTGTCATTTAGTGTAGCGAGATTTTGTGTATACAAGTACAAAAAATGGTAAAGCTTCCAAAAAGTTTAGAATGCACCATATATTTTTTCATGTAACTAGTTTCATTAGTAAGAAATACACGCGATATGTAATTTTTACTGCTAATTGAATTAAATTTATATAAACTCCTGTTCTAATATCTTCAGTGAGGTAAAATAAGACGAAAAGACCGGACAAAACCAGGTTTGAACGTATGTTAGAATATTGGAAATGGTAGCTGTTGGTTCCTAACAATCCTTATGAGAAGACTAGGATTTTTTATCTCTGTACGGATGGCATCCACAATGAAAGAATAATAAATTAAATAAATGAAGTGTGATTATGAATACGAATATAGTATCATCTATAATTGGAGAATCTAGCGCCAGTGTTAAATTGGCGCTGTCCGTTAGCTCAGTATAACGGAGTCATAAGTGAAATCTTAATCGATACATTTGACAAGGCTGCCATGGTAACGGGCCGCAGATAATGTTGCCATGACGACGTCCGCGGACGACTTCTGTTTCTCCCAGCTGACAGGCAACTCAGTTTCATTTCCCAACACCACGAAATAAACGAGGACAAATAACTGGATTTGTATTGCGAATTTGTTTTAGAGCTTATTTTTACATGTTTTTTTTCGTTGGACTGGTTAATCTCTCACCATACGCGGAATTATCATTTGTGTCAACAATATTGTCAACGATATGACAATAATATTGTCAATGTGATATGATAAACAAAATACTTAATTAGTATAAGGTTGAAAATGTGTATTGGACACAAGTGGCGTTACGTAAACTTTCAACGTTCCAAGGATGCCAAGAATGAAAGCAATTTTTCTATTTCTACCACAATAAATATCCATCACATATTCTTTCTACACTTTTCCTTTCTAAGCCTGTTAATTTATTCATTCTTCTATTCTTCTCTAATTTATTGTGGAAACGAGTGAAAGATTTGTAATGACTTGAATTTGTTGTTATAACTTCTCTTTTAAGTAGAATTTACATTATTCTCATCCAATACTATCGTGGAATAATTTTATATTCGCTACGATTTTTACATCTAATAATGATATCAAAAGAAATTTCTCTGACTCAGCTGTACGCACACTTTGAAGTATCAGAAATATAACAGAATATCTGTTTAGTGGTTCGAACGACGTTGAAATATCATCACTCCCGTGAATATCTGTTTTCACGTCAGTTTGGTCTTAAGATAGACCAACGGTGACGTGTGCTGGCAACGAAGCATCCAAACGGCACTGTCCAAATAATCAGATTGTACCCAGATTGTATTAATGTACAACGCCCTTATGTAGACGGGTCCCATCGTAGGACCAAGTCCCAAGAATTTATTTCTTACGGTTAATATTAGTCTACGTAGTCAGAGTAGCAACACGATGAAGATTCTGATGATGGCGAGACACTAAAACCGGCCTAGCTTAGAGGGGATTCACCGTGTACAAATCTGATTAAAAAAATGCAATTAGTAATTGCAATCTACAAACTAATTGTAAACATAGTTCCTCCGTATTCCTCGTATATATTACGAGGACGACTGGAGTTAGTGGAGGCTCTCTACAGGACTCGGTTTTTGGTAAAATCGGAACCTTAACATTCCATTTTCCCTCTGCCTAGCTTATTTTTCCTTTCCAATATTTTTTCTCCACTTTTCCGAAGGCGGGAGGAAAATAACCGAGTCGAAAGTTGGCTGGAAACTTTCTATTCAATTACTGGAAGTTGAGCCGGTGGCGGGCTGTGGAGCAACAGGTGCCGGTATAGGCCCCATCTCTCCCTCTCTCCCCCCAAGCGCCACCCGTTTCCTTCTTCCTCCCACGCTTTCGCCCCGCTCAGTTTCTTACCGAAACTCCAGTGCGCTGAAATAATTTATTCGGGACCAACAAAAGGAATTGTTCCAACAAAAGGGGTTCTTCCAATTTATAAATAGGCGGCTGACGAACAAATGGAGCGTGGAATTATTGCAATGCTCTCGGACGAAATTAGTTTCCGAGAACCTGACGCCGACTGTTTTGAGCATGGGAAAGAATTCCGGAAGAAAACCAAGGCGGCACGGATTTAAAGCGAACTTTGGTTTTATCAACATTTTCAGTATTTATGTACGAAATGTCTTTCGGTATGATTCAGTATAGGTGAGTTCAAATCGTCGGGACCAATGGCAGCAAGGGTTTGATCGATCCTGTCGTACCTAGACTAAATTAGTTTGAGGGATAACATATAAACAAAACAGACTAGATAATATTTAATGAGCTAGTCCATAGCTGCCGTACCTCTGAATATTATTATTAAAGTATGACCTATTTCGTTACTTTAAATGAGAGTGATATCAGTATGTATTCAGGCGTGTTGTATTTGTATTCATATTCCATACTCTGAATAATACGGTTTTAAAATATTTATTTCGAACCATTTTTCTGGTCGCGCTGATATTCTTTTAATTATAACTCTCTGTTATGAACTTACATAATGAAATCTGTTAATTTATATTTATAATGGCGCTTACACGGCAACAGGGAAAAGGTTTAATAAAACCTCAAATGCGTTCATTAATCAGCTAGGCTTAGTTTTTACGAGATAAATTAGCATTGTAGACTGTGTTTTTCCCGTTCCAAATGTTATTAGATATACGGTTTCAGCAAACTCTTTCATTAAATTTCTGGTTATCTCTCAAGATATTGATACCTTGGTTAAAGAAATACATTTGTAATTTCTCCATTTATGGGTATCTCTTGAACTGCGGGGTGGGAATTATAACGAAAATTCAATTCCCTATTTTAACGTGTCACATTACATTTCATCCGAACCTCCCGCCCTGTCTTACAGTTCAAACGAGATGTAAAAATGAATATTGTTGCAGTGACTTTCGTAATTTATATATATATATATATATATATATATATATATAGGTAAAATATACGGCATTCGTTATTGAAAATAATGGATTAGGTACAATTTCATCGCCGAAAGCCGGACTGGTTTTATAACTTTAAATCCTTCATGAATAATTGAAAAATTAATTTCCTGCCAAGCCCATTTGCCAGTGCAAAATCCTAGTCAGGAGTTAATGATTGACCTAAAATTTAAATGTGTACATATAGCGATCGAAAGCAATATGTTTTTATTAAAAGTGATTAGGAATACAACATTGTGATAAGTAGGAAATCTAAGAGTAGGAAAACCAGAATATTTCAGGGTAGCCTCAGAAACGAACTGCAGGAAACAGCATATCATAAGAAAGATGATATTCAAAAACACCGTAGTCTCCTGTGTGATTTTTCTACAATTTATTTCAGTACTCGTATTTGACATTGACTTTTTTTCGAACAGCATTTTAAGCATGACAAACCTTTCCTAACCAATAATCACAGTCATAATCCAAAGAAATTAATAGAAAGGCATGACCTAA
Organism: Lethocerus indicus; assembly: GCA_019843655.1. NCBI lineage: Eukaryota > Metazoa > Arthropoda > Insecta > Hemiptera > Belostomatidae > Lethocerus > Lethocerus indicus. The sequence continues at coordinate 10,529,707 of JACDQD010000004.1, forward strand.
TAAAAATGTCATGAACGTTATGTATTGAATGCAAAAAGTGCTGAAAATATATGTAAAATATGACAGAAAATTATAAATTTCCTTTAGGTATTCTTAATGGCATTATTAAGATGTAAACGCATCAGGCGTCCTCGCCTGAGGCCATCCTTGGGTGACGCTCATCAGCGTTCTTTCTTCTAGGGAAAAGTATTTAAAATTAGTGGTCCATGCTGTCATGATGCACTTATTTAAAAAGTGAATTTTTTTAAATTCTGAAGAAAAGTTGCCTCGAAGTATACGTCGATGGAGGCGCCTGGATGATTATGATTTCTAGGGATGCGAAGTATACTGTAAGCCTTTAACTACGATTTACCACTTATCCATGGAATGTTCTCACTCGTAAAATATTCTATTCGAAATTGTACGGGACTTTATCGATTTGAATATCCGACACAAACGAAGGCTTTTCTGACCCGACACATGTTCGGATTAGATAGTTCAGCATCTATGCAGAGAATCTGAATTTAGAGAAAATCATGTGGGGATTGTTGGAAGAAGTGATTTTGTGGTTTAATTCAAACCTAATCGCTGTTAAATTTCGAACTGCCCCACTTAGCTCAATTTGTGGGGCGCCAATATCGGGCTCTATTTGTGAACTCTCCGGTTTATTTTCGCTTTCACATGCTTTTCATTGGAGTTATAGATATTGTAAACCTACAATATTTCACGGGGAGGACCTGAAATACATTAGAAACAGAAATTAAAACCCTAAAGTTTTAGACTAATTGTCAATATTTCTCTAGAGGAAGGAAATATCGAATTTTTCGAGCTGAGCCCAGGTTTTACTTTCAATACGAGGCGAAGTTCTGTTCGTACGGCAAAAAATATCGAAAACTTATGGCCAAAACAATAAAATATATACGCTGTTCGGTTGAGCCAAGGGAGGAACATATAACAGGGCTAAGAGAGTTTATTGGCCGGTATAAAAGCTTGAACATAACCCTCTCCCCCCGCATCGATGCAACCGTCGACCGAGACGGGCCACGAACAAATAATTTCAACCAGCAATATTTACGGCGACGCTTATTAGTAACATTTCTATTATTTAGGCACTAATTTAGTGAGGCCCAATAAGAAATTCGCTCGTATATTTTTGCTTTTTGTTACTGACTATTTGATGGCCCAAATTGTGATCTGAGTTGAAAAAGAAATGCAGTCCAATCTAAACAGAATTGAAGGGAACATCGAAATTCCCCCTCCAGCGTTCAATATATCCCACACAGCACATCTCGGCGTCCAATTTAAAAAAGAAAAATTCAAATTATTTCTATTAGGATATTTCAGAACCGTATTTATTCGGCTAATATAGAGCCGATATCTTGTACAACAATTTCGTTTGTGCTCGTTTTATTAATGGTTAGGGAGATCGAGGAGATTCAAGTTGAAAATTCATTTCTGCTGCCCGGAGGTGACTTTCTGAAAATAAAAAAAATACTCGGTAAATTGCTCTGGGATGAAGGTACTCGGTGTACAGTTGAAGCTGGAGGCAATGTTGTCGATGGGCTGGTGTTGGTGGTTCGCCCGTTGTCTCTTTCCGAGCGTGTTTTTTCCAGACGACGATAGGTGCGCCCATTTTCCGCGCCAGGATTTCTCCGTGTTTTCCAGCCTGAGAATTGCGGTCGAGAACGAGGTGTGGCCGAAACAGAAGGAGCTCCGCTCGGGCCCTATTCACCTTCTTCCCTCCGCTCGCCCGGCCATTGTCCCGGTAAGATCCTCTTGGGAATATCTCTCCCCCGCGATCAAATACTCAAAATACGAATAGGGAGCATTCTCGCGCAGCAAACTATTTCGAATTCAGGATTCCGATGTTGGTAATGAGGTGGGGGAATTTGATTAAATTAACATTGAAGTAAAGATCATAGCGGTCTATAGCTGGATTATACCGTAATACCTCCCTATTTCATCCTTAATTAAAAATGTTTCGACTTCTCCCCCTACTAATTCAGAGAGGCATCCTACCACTAAATTCTGTGATATTGCATGTAAAAATGTATATAAATTAAGGTATAAAGTGTAGTACTGTTGTAAAATAACTTACTTTCCTAACGCTGGGAGATTTAAATGTGATATTTTGATTTTGGAATAATAAGAATTCTGAGAAAATAATCGAAATGAATTCTTTACCTTCTGAAAATATCTTGAGAATCTGACACCAATTTGAGAGTCCAGTTTTATTACTTTCGTTTGGTGTCAATATCATGTAAAATTAGGGTCGCTAGTACATATTTTATTACAACAAATATTATAACGTCGTATATAAAGTTTGATATATTGGACAGGCACAACGTACAGACTCATGAACTGTATTATGGCTCAGTTAAGTATTATGGACTATGATAGGCCCTATAATCTTGTAGGGGAGTCCAGTTATTTGGATGAATGGGAGGTTTGGAGTATGAACACGAGCCTATTGTGGGATATGAACCGCCGGCTGATGCTGGACAACGCTTAGCCCGCCTAATCGTTCTAACCGTTCTCTCAATTAGGCCACGTTCAACCCACTAACTCCTGCCTTAGGTTTACGTTCCATCGAACCGGCCAAACGCTTCCCCACCAACCAACCAACCAAGGCGCCTCCTCCAGCTGGATTTTCACGATACTATAGAATGGAGATTATATGTGTATTGAATAAACCTGCGGGATATCAGTACGGGAAATTAAAGATTACGGGATATTTCTTGTCTCAATAAGAAATCCGTGGTTTTAGTAAATTAACTTTATTTTCAGTTCATAATTTTAAATATGTCACTCGAAAAAGAAGTAGTCCTTTTCAAAGAAGAAATGTAAATAACTATGCTATTGGACCCTGGTAATTATTCGGTGTTTTACTGTGGAACGATTTAATGTAGGGGTCCCCAACTTTTTCTGCCGGAGGGCTAAATTAAAATACTCGCAATGAACGGGGGCTGTTCTTCTAAGTTTAAAGAACACGCAAATTGTTAATGGTTCTCGAAAGTCAAACCATGCAATTTATTATTCTGGAATAAAACTTAAATTAGATATAAATAAATATTTAAATTAAATTCATCACGAAGAAACCTTCAATAATAGTTGGACAAGGGGACAATGGTAATTTTATATAAGCGAAATTTGAATTAAACCGGTATGACGGTTATTGAGCTTGTAAATAGGGTGCGGCGGGGTATGGGAGGGAGCGTGTGTTATAAAACGCGGTGGCAGAATGATTATTGACACGGTCGGCTCAAAATAAGGCGGGGCCAAACTCAATATTTCGGTGCCCGTATGAAAATTTTTAATATTTTTGTAATCGATGAAACGGGCCCCCTACTTTGAAAGGGGTGAAGCCCCACGGGGTGAGGGGGCGCGCAATATCGGCTGAGTAAATATGAAGTGGGGGGGTGGGTTGATGGCGCGCTGGCTGAGGCGTCATTCTAACCGCCCTCCAATCCCCTCTTTTTTGCCAATTCTTCCCATTTCTCCCCTCTTCCGTTCAATCTCCCCTACATCCTCTCTTCTCGTCACGACTCAGAATTTACAGCAACTCCCCTTCCGCGGCCGTTGTTCCGAATCGAGAGGAAGTAATATTTTTATTACGAGTTCGGGGTAGTCAATGCCTAAATTTACTTTCACAATCGGAAATTTACAGTTTGCGCACAGTTACGCTTTTTAGTGTTCTCATCCAACATCCGCTGGTGTCCGCACGGTTGGCCTCAACACACATTGTAGGGGAAAGGCGACTTCCATGGAGAACATTCAATGGGAGGATTGGACAAGAACATCCATGAAAATTTCAGGCGCACGAAAATTTGAGGCCGCTGTCGTCAATACTATAGGCGATACGATCATATATAATGATAGTGGGTTATGGATAAGGATTAATTGAAAATGATTTCCGAAGTCTCCACTGGGTACACTGTTTGATCCCGAGACGTTATTACGGAAGCACTTTGAAGCACTCAAGACAGTTCGCAGAAAGGGGTTTTACTCCCAGATATAACGTGTACGTGAACAGAATTACGATTGTCTTCTATATAAAAGTTCATTGTGAAAAAATTGACAGCAATATTCAAACGCTTTATATCCACTCAGATTAACATTAAATGCGGGCTGCATTCGAAAATGCGTAAAAATGTGTAAATGGGGCCGTAAAGATTCGCTTTTGAATACAATTAAGTTTTCCCAAGCACAATGTACTCTTCTGGAATGGGGGAGTCATTAACCGCAAACTTCCTAGGCGAGTGAAACATTGTCCCTTCAAATCGATAGGCGTTCCCATTTTATCCCCATCTTCTAGGCGTTCCGCCGAAACGAGCTTTGAGGCTCAAACTCTTTTGCCTCTATGAGTTTTATCTGATTAACCATAAATGTCTGGTACTTTCCCACTCTTAATGGAGTTTTTACGTGTCCGGGAATAAAAAAATAGTTCTTCTTATCGTTGCAGTTCATCGCTATTTAGAGTAAGCTGATTTTAAACAATAGTAAAGATTTTACTACTCTTAAAGTCAAATGCGTTTATGACCTTAATGTTGAGCGAATTGACAGGGCTGAATAATAAATGTATGCCACGCTTCTGAAAAATGTCGAGTTTTGGAGAAAAATGTCCTTAAAAAGTTCGAAATAATACAGAGGCACTGTGAAACTACGGGCACATATCAGATAGGTTATCGGTATTTATTTTATGGAGGACTAGATGCTAGAGAGTACAACCGTTCATGAGTTAGCCCTCACACTGACGCTCTTATCTGTCCTACCGTCCCCTTATGGCTAACCGCAGACAGTTAGGTGCCAAACTCTGTTTATTTCGATATAAGTGCAAATTTCGAAAGCTGGTTAGACTGTAGACCTCAGTAGCATGGTTAGCTTAAAGAATATGGCGCTTGCCTAAAATATTTATGCGGTTCGCAAATACCAATGGGGCAAATTTTACTCCTTCATTCTCTTTTTTCTGTCTGTTTTTTGCGTACTTTGATAACTAATTCCGTTAGCGGAACGAGTTAGCTGGCGGTTATTATTTTCAAGGATAAATGGCAAAGAATGGGAGAAATGCTGACGATACAGACATATAATCAACGCAATTACCTTATTGAGTTAAATTATACAGTCTTTTTGTTCCGTACCAAAGAAGCGATTTAATATCCTTTGACAATTGATTTTTTAAATTACACGCGTGCAGCTAACAACAAAGGTTTGTTTGTTCCATTAGGTTCTCATTTCGATTCTCCGTGATATCTCTCTCTCTTCTCAACATCGCAGAATTAATGTCGGTCGGAAATTTTAAACCGGGCCGGGACCGGAGTTAAAACTAAATCTGAGCATCTCTTCAACGAAAAGCTGCTGGGTTCGCTTCAAAATGTCAAGCACCCGGCTAAAAATCCAGTAACCTTGACCCGCCGTTGCACCGCCATTAGCGCGTTCATCTGCCCGAGCGACACTAACACCCAACCCCCGGCAACCTTTTTATTACACGGGCCGGTACTAAAGGACTGGTAAAAGCCTACTCTACCGGGCGACACTCGCCCTACATTAAATTATGTAAAATTGACAAATTATTCGAGCACTCTGAATTTTCCTGTACAAGAGAAATTGCGTGTCTATCCACTACACGAACCCTCTCCGCCCCAACCATTTGCTGCTAAAAACTTTCATTCACAAAAGAAACAGTTGTAAGTTTGTCTGATTGCGATAACCCGAACATATGAGGGGAAAACAAAATCCCAGTATTGTCCGCTTTGCGATTAGGACTCAACGGATATAGATGTGCCATATACATGTCCGAAGTTAGATTATAGATAATAGATAAGAGAAATGAAGTAAGACGGACACATTTTTGTTTTTATTGGAGGAATATAAAAAAATTAAACGTATTTTATTTTTTTACTCATATCTTTATGCCCGTGTTGCATCGACGATTGTAAATTCGACTGTAAAATACGTGAGTTACCTTAAATAGATTAGTTTTCCTCCTTCATTTTCATATACGCGAATATTGTTCATGTTTATGAACATTTTATCCACCTACACCAAAATATATTTCCCTTTCCATTGCATTATTGGAAATCTGATTTACAAATTATGTCAACTCTCGCCTTGCTGTAAAAAGGGTTTAACGATTTCGCCCAAATAAAACCATACATTAAAATATAATTAAATGCAGAAATTAAACGTAATTACTCTTAACGCGTTCAGTTTAAGGTGAAATATATTGTTTTTGCGACGGATCTGTATAGATCTATCTTTTGAAATTGGAGTATCCCCCAAGCTAATGTTTTAGTGGGATTGTTTATTGGATACCAGAATCCAAGTTTATACTGTTGTAGGGTATGAGCAAGTTACACTCACTCTCTCTTGAATCCTGTGTATTGCACTGGATGTTAGTTATTGCTTCACCGCAAATTCGGCCAATTTCTAACGGTCCCGGCCGTTTCCATTGGCAATGGAGGGCGCCGACAGAGCAATGGTTATTAAACCCTATTCGGTTTCACTGCTCGATAGTCGTTATTCGAGTCCCCCGGGCTCCAGTAAATTTGGCCTGTGTCCATTGCAAGTCAGTCAATATCCTGTCCCTCCTATACAATAGAAAATACTTTTTCAGTTGAAGTTAAAATAAGACACAATGCAAGGATGTTTTGAAATACATTAATACAGGATATGTTTAATAGATGTCTTGTTACATATGTAACATGTCGGTTACTGCAGTCCTAGCATTAGGTAGGATTTTGTCTGTGTTGCTTGTCCTATTCTTAATCTGTTTAGTATGACTTTCTCTTCTTGTTTTTTTCTGGATTGTTTTTCGTTTCAGTAGTAATTAGTAGCTGTCTGCGAACTTATCATAACATGATATATATACTTGTATGGTGAATATAATCTTAATATTTTTATTAAATATATTAGAGCTGTATTAGCGGAAGGCAATTGGAAACATTCTACGGTGAAGAGTCCGGGCTTTGTACTATTCAATATACAAGTCATCGAATTAAAGAACGGGAGGTCAATGCTTCATTAATATAAATAACCATGTTTTTACCTTCCACAACCGGCAGCTTTTCGGATACCCATTTATATTATCTGTTTGCACATTGATAATTGTAACAAATGTTTATTAATTATAAACACGAGTGGGTTGGGAGCTTGAGAACAGAGAGAGGCCGTCGGATGGCTGATAAACCACTTCAGTTTCTCACAATCCCTCTCACCATTTTCCAAGCCCTCACATGTTCCTGCCGTATATAACACGGGATCATTTCCCCACATATTGCGGACATTGATTTAATTTTGGGTATGCTTAAATCGGATTGACTCTCTCAAATTACTAATCAATATCACAATGCAATGCTATGTCGCAGCTAAAGTGTGACAAAAAACGTTTTGACGTCTGAAATAGTAAAAGTAGCGTGAACCAAATTGCACGATACAATATTTTCGCGACATCTCCATACCAAAATTTGAGGCGGAAGTACGGTGACATTAGAAAGATTTATGGAAACCAGCAAAGTTTTACTGGAAATAATACCCGCTATTTGTCCGGGCAATACAGTTGCTTCAGAGGGACTGTTTACCATTCTTTCATCCCGATTCCTTTCATCGGACCAGAGAAGACTTATGAAAGTCAAACATTTGATCACGAAGGCAAAGGTTACAAAAGGGATGAAAAAAATTAATGTCTCAGTTAGCCCCTTCGTTACACAACTCATAGATTATTGAACTGGGCAACATAACTAATCCTTTTAACATAAATCTGATGACAGTCCGTTTTCCCATTCGCCTAATCGGTAAAATGCTAGGAGCTATAGCCGTATCTTTTATTTATAATTCTGGATTAGGTTTTGTTAAAGTAATCGATCATACGTATACAAAATTAAAAAAATATACTATTAGAATATTTACTGATTAAAAATTTAGATGATATTTACTTATTAAAAATGAATTATAATATTTAATATGACGCTTTGCGTTCAGTGTAATATAGTATACTAATATACATGAGAGATTAGAAATGTAGGCTTGACCCAATTTTTTATTACAAGACTGAATACTGTTGCAAATTATGATCAAAAGGAGCGTCCCTGTCGACACTTCACTCGAAAATGTAATTGCAACGTAGCATCACTGAGAATTTTAAATTAATTCCCCGCGACGAATTTAAATGTTAAAATCATAACCGGCCGCCGAGTGCCGAGGAAAGGGTAGCAAAAAACTGAACCCCAGTGAATAATCTGCAGGAGTCAAGTGTGCCCCGATTGAGAAGCGCGGGCCGGAGTCTAGCCATCGTCATTGTGCGGGATGGCAGGCCTATAGACCGCGAGGACTTAACCGGGGGCTTTCTGCATGAATTATGCAGTTGTCTTTAACAGCGCCCATTTATCCGCAGACCCTATCCCCCGTGTTGTCGCGCACTCTGAATTCTACATGAGAGCCGCCGCGCTAACTTTTATAGATGCAGTTCCTAACCCGTCCCGGTCCCTGACCCACGACGTAATTCATCTATTGATTTCTGCCCAGTTGTGGTTATAGAACAAAGACCATACGCGGATTGCCCCGCAATCCAGGATTGAGCTGAGAAATTTATGGGTAGCTCAAACGTTATACAACTGGGAAAATATATCGTAAATTTGAGAATTTTGTGAAACCGGGAGATAATTGTACATCTATGGTTGTAGTACAATTCAAAGTTTAAGTTAATCCCCACTGTAAAAAAGTGAAATGTTTTATTTTTAAGTAATTTTCAACAAGCCATTTTAGTCCCATTACTTAGTTGATGCTTTATTTTTTTGTGTTTCTCCTCATTCCATTCAAATTCTTTTTGTAATTACTTGTGTATTTTTTTCTATTAACTGAATCCATTAAAAGATTGGATATTTCGGTATATATATATATATATATATATATATATATATATATATATATACCTATTTATTTGTTTATTAAATTAATGTAGTAACATGGTGGTCCTTCTATCAATGTCCCTAGCATGAGTTTCACAATGTTGAGAAAGTTTAAATCTGTTGGGTAATCTAGATTTAATTGAGATCCTATGAATTTTAATTAAATTTTCTCCAATGAAAGCGTTGGAAGGCCAGGGGCGAAAATCAATTCAACTGAAACCAAAGTCGCATCTCTATTTCTTCGCTTCATCTGTTCACACTAAGACGTAAATTCGCAGTACATCTTGCTTACTGAAGACGCATTTATTCATTTAAATTGACAATGGTAGTAGATTAACCTCTTGTGGTATTTGACAATCATATTGGTGCAATAATCGAGGTGAAATAGTCTCTAGTTTTATAAGGTAAAGAACTGAAACAGGCGCGGTATTGTAAAAACAAAACATCCACCCGAAATAATATATCTTACAATTATTGGCTTTATGACTAGGATTGGCAAATTACGAAATAATTATCCAGGAACAACAGGCTGTGCGATCGTTATAGAAGGATCGAAACCGTTGATGCCACGGTCCACGTTTTCTGTTGATCGAGTACGAAAATTCTTCCGGAAATGGTAAATTTCCGAAAGGGAAGGGAACAAGGGTTAAATTATTCGAGGGATTGTTTGAGGGGAGTGTCAGGTGGTCGGGCGGGACATGTCGACGTTTCCGGGCGGTAATTCTAGCGTTGCGCGATATCAATTTTTGAAGTGGAACACGGAGCGGCAGTGTCCCCGGGGGTGGACGCCCCCCAACTTTAGCCGGCTATATCCTCCTTCATCCCCCGGCTTCTACCCCAATTTCGATCGGCCGGCTCATCCGACGCTTGCCGCAATTCCCAGCCGACCGGCGGGCACCCTACCCGAACTCCAACTTTATCATACCGTATAAGAGCACCCATTGATACGGCCCTGTGCACTTCACTGGGTTTTTCTAGGGAGGGATTTCCCCGAGGGTTTCAAATTCGTATCGCGTACTCGAACATTAATGTATACTTATAAAATTTATAACCGGAATGAAGACTTATTGGCCGGATATTTCCTTGTTTTCGTTTTTTATTTTATGTCACAACTACAATTTTTAAAATCATATTTATTAGTGATAGAGCGGAGAATCAGCCCATTGATGCTACTCCAGATAGTGTAGAAATCACGTAGCCATTTAACATATCACCGTAACGAAATTGACTGCATCTTACTGACGAAAGAATATGGTACCGCCGAAACCGGTCTGGCAAAAGACCGAACTTGCTAGAGTATGTTTCCAGTTCGACACATGAGATTGTTATTATATGTTAATCAAATATTATCAATCATTGAATACATTCAACTGTTCCTTCAAAAGTATGATATTGTTTATTTCCAGAGTATAATATTTCAGTCCTGCCATAAGTTACAGTTATCGAATTTCGAAATAATGCCGTAATTTACATGCCTGTCAGACAGGCGTGCTATCCTAACTGTCCCTATGTCACTATTCTTGTCAATTTTTTTACTGTAGTGTTTGTTCAGAAGCCGTTTCCGAAGTTAGTTTGCTTTCCGCTCCACTTCTTCCAACTTTGAACTTCTTAGTTCGATCGCACTCTCATATATAAAAGAAAAGGTTTTTCAGTTCCCGCACCAACAGACTCCCGGCCCTTTTGCTTCATTCTGTTTCCACTGTTTCCCTTTGCCATCCCATTTATAATCTTATATTTACACGACGCTTTCCAGGTAGAAAAAACCCTGTCGCCAGACTTGAAAAATTCAAAGGTTGGCCCTATTGTAACTGGAAGATAGTGAAATGAATGAATACATATTTTATGTAACGGAACTTTTTAAAAATAATCAAAACATACCATGTAATATTATTTTCAAGGTAACGTTTATTATAGAACACTTTATACATCTCTTTTTTTTAATATTTGCGTATTTATTGAATTGCGTGATATTCTGTTTAATGACTAGTCCTTGGACAAGAACATTGCTGCACTAGGCATGCAACATGTTTATTACGGCTGGTTTTGTAGAAGCAGAAAGGGAAAAAAGTGAAGATCTATTATTTTACAAATAAGTTCGAAACAAATCGAGTTAACCTGAATAACTAACAAGCTCCGCCTTTCTCTGCTGGACTCATCCCCGCTATAAACATTCCTGTAAAACTTGAAGGAAATGGAGGCAAATGCCCTTTCACCATTCCTTATTAAAATCAAAGTTTCCCATTTTAAACAAACTTTGGCTCCGCCTTTCTATTTTTAACTTTTAACGAGTTGATTTCAACGAATGCTTCTTTGTTTAAGACATTATTGCCGAAATGAACACTGAACTTTATTTTCCATTACCGCATTCATTCTTATAATTAACGGAATTTAGTTTCATGTTGGTAAAGATTTACCATTCTAAGGATATTTCGATTATTACTTAGACGGCCGGCCAGTTTAGAATATGCTTTCATGAATTAATGTAATGGTGATCATGGTTAGAAGGATCTTGAAATGTGTATCCCTAATAACAACTAATATAATTTGTTCTACCTGAGTAAAACACGTCTAAAAATATTGTGAAACTGTGATTCACTGTTAAATTACTGGTCCTAGCCCTAGACATTGAACCTAGAAATTTAACCTTCCGCAGTGCCATCATTCTTATGAATATATATATAAATAAGAATAATATATTTACTGTTTAAATGTAGAATTGATATGTGCGCTTCCCAGTGTACGCTTTATAGCTCCCATCACAACGCTTTTATGTCTCGGGGCCGATCGTAAAACGCTCGGTTCTAGGCCACATTTCTCCACCACACCTACGTAATCAACATCAAATTCTAGTTCGCTTCCTAACCTTTCGGTTCATTTCGGTATTCATTTATTCGTTTTTTATTATTGGATGATTATAAATTCGAAAAGAAAATATCAACACATTTGCTTATCCAACCGACTCCATTTAAGGGCGGATGGAGTAGGTTTTACGGACTTTTGCTCTTCAATGTATGTTACGATCCACCACCTCCAATATACGTCACAGTTTATGGGCACGGTCTTCGAGACTGACGGTCGAGGTAGGGGAATTAAAATTCATAGACAGAATAAAGAATGTTTATATAATGAAACAATGTCTTTTAATAGTTGGGGTTTCGCAGCGTTAAAATGTTAATATGTTTAATTTGATATAAATATTATTTCATATCATATTTAAAGCGTATATTTAATTAAAGCAAGCACTTTTTAATCATAGTTTAATAAACATTTTTATTACTGATCTCTCGTCTGTAAAATTCAGGAATATCAAGAAAACGGCACAACTAACGCAATATAATAACGACAGCACAAAGTCATATGTTTCATAATTAAAAGGTAACTATGTATCACAGTTAGAAGGGAGAAAATCGGGTGAAAGCTAGTCCAAACTCTGGCATCCCTAACTATCTTTAACTTTTTGAAAAATGTTTCGACTCAGAAGGAATGACCGCAACCGTTAATTATAGATATTTACACGACCGTAACATTTTTATTAATTACATTCGTCCTGTCATTCTATTTTCGTGTCGAAGATTAATTTTGGGAGCGTCGTCATTTATTTGAATCCCCGCTGGAAAATTTGGATGCGACAGGAGTAGGACGAACAGGAATAAACCCCTGGCGGCCGTTGATGCCTAAATAGTAACCGGCTGTCGGGGGCCAAATATACACATAAAGGGGGATTTGCCGGGCCGACTGACACGTGAAGTAATCCGACTGGACCCGGGGGGGATTTCGCCAGTCAGTCAAATATCCACCGCTCGCCACGGCCCGCCGCCCCAAAGCCCCGTTCAGAAAACCTGCCCACCACCACCACCACCTCACCTAGACACTAGTCGAAACATTGACCGGACCCCGCCGACAATTTACTGAGGCCGGATTCAAAAAATACAACTGTTCAACTGTATGTATTCTCTCAACTTGTCCGCGTCGAAAACAGGAGGAGCAATCAGAATTGGACACTGGGTCAGATGGGGCGACTCTGCGTCCAGCCCCCGATTTTCGCTCCTCAGGTTGGGATTCTAGAGGTCAGTAAATTCATAAAAGTCATACGGAGGCAGAAGATTGCATCAGTGATTATATTCCAGATAAACGGATATCGTGTATTTTCATGGAGTGTACCAGAAATGTTTCCAGTTTGAGTAAAATCCTTTATCGGAGATAAACAAATGTCATTGGAAGTATTAATCTCGTCGACTATATCAACTATGATTTTTTAGAGTCAAATGTGAATTTTTTTGGTTAATGGATAGCCTATCCGAATAATATAATATTTAAATTAGTAAATATAGTGACATTAGTTTCCGTGAATCATTTCGGGTTGCGACTATTAGAAAAATTGTTCAAGCGGTGGAATATTGTTTTGAATTTCACTCGTTTTGTCTGACAATACTATTTATCATACCATAAGTTCAAATAAACGTCGAATTTATTATTGGCCATTGACATATGATTATTTCACCTATAATAATCGTAATTAACGGCGCTAAGAGCGAAACTAGACTACCGCAAGAAAACTCTATATCTCAGATGACACCCGTGGTTTATGGAAGACGTCCTGATTCTTGGACCCAGTTCAAAATGGGGCGTACCCAGGCCATTCGGTGGTAGATTTAGTGCGTTTATTTTAACTTTTAATGTTGCTAAAAGAAGATTCGCCTCCTGAACAGTTAATAGCCCAATTTAAAGTTCACACCTGCTCTAGTTGGCAACTAGATCTTACTGGTATTGCTGGAATTTTTCTTTTCTAAGCGGGGTTGAGATCATTTCAAGCGTTAGTTCATCTGATTCAGTGTTACCACCCGTCTCGATCCCATTATATTTTTAAGCCATTAATCAGAGTTGGAATTCCATACTGCAATCATATCCATTTTAATTCATAGTGTTAGTTCTATATAAATTAAGTACTATATTGAATAATGAATACAATTCCAGGAAAATGGCCACGTGTACTTAAATAGTTGTCATCACTGTATGGCATAAATCTGGCAAAAGTTAGCCATAACAGTAGCACAGTTTCTCGAATACACTATGCAAGTATCGGAAGACTTGACCTTAAGTCAGCGGAAAGTGTTTTTATTGACAAATAACTCTTGTTGCTTGTCTTGACAAATAATTATTGCGCAATGTATTTTATATTGTATATTTATTATTACTAACCCACATTGTGTAACCCATTTTTCAAATGTTTTCGAAATATTTTACAGAACGCCGTCATCCAACGCATTGATGATAAGTTAAAATCGCAATCCATCTTCTAATTGGTACTTAACCTATAAAATTGGTTCAATACAATTTATCTCTATATTTTTTCGTGATATCAAAATTTTCTAATTTGTACAATGAGGAGGAACAGACAAATAATTCTCGCCTTATCGAATTCCACGTGTTTTCCGCTTATTGTAATAAAACAATACGTATCTGCTTTCAAAAGAAAACTTGTACTCGTGGATTCGTGGAACAATTCGAAAATATCGAACTAATTTTAGTGCAAACGTATTTCAATAAAACCTCTTTGAATGTACTTCGATGCAGTGCCTTTATTCAGATGATTAGTGAAATTTCATATAAATATTAAAATTATTTTAATAGGATTGATCCGTTTTCTTTAAGGTGCAGCGAGCAACTAAGGCTATATCGCACGAGGATATATTAAAGTTCAGCGATGAATATTCCATAATAATGGACTATGTAAACAACAATGTGCAACAGAATATTTAAATGTGAACAAATTTTGTGCGATAATTATTTTCGAGATTTAACTTCCTCATAAATTCACCAGCCGCTAATTTATTATCCAATGCTATTTCTTTACAACCGATATTGATTCGCAGTATACAGCCCGTTTAATGTGTAATTTCAGGGAAATTCATGTACCCACAGGCTGCGACCAATAAGCGCGAATTAACAAGTACAGTCGTCTCCACTATTTTGAATTGACTTCAAAGGGGCTTTATTCGGCTCATTTAAAACGTATTTACTCCAATGGCGGCAATGCCTTGTATGCAAATTTTGAACCGCCATCGGTGATTATATTGTTCCAACCTAATTGTATTTCGGAGCGATCGAAATACTTCCGCCGCTTTAAATCCCATTCACGTTCCATTCCTTACTTTTTTTTCTGAAGAAATAGATTCTAGGGCAGTTAAGAACTGTCGGCAGCTATTATTTTATTGCTTTTTTGCTATTAGATAATATTTCATGAATACACATTTATCGTGTTTCTGAAATTCAACTAATATAAATAGTTGAAAACTATTCCACATTATAGTTATGTTGGACCGACATATAAATGTATTGCCGGTAATAAAAATAAAATCATTTTTAAGATTTAAGTTGTACCTCCATGATTATGTGAACTATTGACTCGTCCTATTTCCCGTATCAATTCCCGTGTGGTTTTTTTGATGTGAGGAACGGCCGGTTTCGATTTTTCGCCAGCCCATAGAGTTCAGTGGGCTAATAATTTAGTTGTTTGTGTAAGACTGTTGTTAAGGGGTTTTTAGACGTATTTTCCTCCCCGACCATAATACTGCAAAAACTGTAGTCTAAAAAATATAGACAACGTAAATACTGCTAAATATATAAAAATTTTTTAAATTTTAAACAGGATTGTTAATTTTCTTAAACAGGATTAAGGGACGAGAACTTTGTATTCAAATTACTAACGTTATTTCTAAAATTGTTAACGTTATGGCAGTTGCTGGGCTTACGACCTCTGATATTAACTTAGGAAGCGTTTGCACGAAGTTTTGGATGCTTATTGAAGGCAAAAAACAAGAAACAATAAATGAAGTATGATCGCTTCCGAGAACAAGCTTTAGCGCACAATGGACTAGGGGCCGTGAGGCCTTTTGTGAAAACATAATTATAAAAATAAATTTATACGACGCGAACACGCGAAATCCCGTGCGGTAAATTGGTTCAGGGGGGTCTTTTGATTAAGAAAAGCATGTAATAACATTCTAAAAATAGAGGCGATTATTTCCACATATTGTTTCGAAAGTAAGTGATCCTATGTGATTTTTCCAGGTTGTTAAATTTAACTACCTATATAGTCTGACAATCAATCGTGTATTATGTGTTTATTACTACTGCTTCATAATGACGTATTTGGTTTCATTTGAAGTTCTTCTAACATACGATTTCTTCTCTATTCAGTATACAAAGTAAGTACATTAAGTACAAATGTTCTTATAATTTCAGTAAATTAGAATTAAAATCATGACCAATATAAATATGGGTTATTGCGATTATATAGCAATTACACAGTCCTTCAATGTTCCTATTCAGTTTCCATTCAACTCTGAATCCGTGTCACAGTCCTTTTATCGCGTCATTTAATCGAGAGTACTTTTAATAACAGTTGGAATTTAAGGGAGATAAGTCATTGAGCGTCGTTATCGTCAAATAATCTCGAGACTGTCTCGATAATTTCAATAATATGAAAATCTCAATTGGCAATCGGATTCGATTGATAATTGTAATTGAAGTCCATTGTCCAAAAATATTTATTGCATTCTGTTCACGAGCTGGACAATATTTTTTTCGATACAGTGGCTTATTAGAAATGAACGATTTTGTTCATTTCATTTTATGTTTCCGCCCTACATTTCTGCAATCTATAAATCTGAAATTTTGTATTACTTTATTATCTTGTTTAGTCGACTAACCAGATTCCATCTGTTTAAAAATGAGCAATAAATCATAATATCGTAACTAATCCATAGTTAATTAGGTGGATTCGGCTTCATACAGTCATACATCTTGAACGCCTGTACACATGTCCGGCTTTAGAATGACTAGGCGGAAGGGACTAAATCTGGGCTATAGAACCTTGGGAAGAGGCTATCGCAGAAATGTTCGTTTCTTGATCAAATAAATGAACCTATTCACACAGGTTTCTGCTAGTAAATTACACTATAAACTGAACGGCTGGGAGCAAACAGGGGCGCTCTATTAAGAGGCTGTTTGCTCAGGTGTCGGAAGACGGCCAACGTAAATATGAGCGCGGGACGGAGCAGATCCGATTACCCCGACAGCCGGCTCGGGCCTGTCCCAGAAACATACATGTCCATACAGCTAGAAAGCTAGCTCCTCATCGGAATGAACTTATTGGTGATAAGTTCTCTTCGAAACGCGACCCGGGACATTTAATCATGACGACTTGCAAAAGACGGAAGCGACCCGCTGGGCTAAAAACTGCCATGTATAGTCGCAATATATAATGATTTCAGTATATTTCATAGATCATACTGCCATAAATACTAATTCGTCCATTCCTTACTGTATTTGTATAAGGTATAAATTGTGCTTTTCTGTTGTGTATTTCTAAATGTGCCATAAACTGTTCTAGATAGATATGACTTGTTATTTCTTCAGAACATCTTCAAAAACATTCTAGAGTGTTCTTTCTTTTGAATTTCAAAAATTAGTTGGGATCTGGATCTCAGTACCAGCCTATCACGAAATTGTCAATTTTTGTCCTATCAGGACTGGACTAGGACAACATGCCCGCGAAGAAAACTGCAGAAACGTTTCCTTAATACTTAGGATTCTTCCAACTAGAGCCTTGCGTTTACTTCCCATGACTTGGCACCGTTTTCAGGCGGTTCGATAGGGGCCGTTGTCGCACTTTTCAAGCGACTGGCAATTTGAATTGGTAAAGGAGGGATGTCAATTAAGTCTAGAACACTGGAGGGATTTCACATGTCCGTTTACTTTAACCGCTCGTCGTTACCGAGTATTGCCCGAGGGCAGGTGGTGGTCGGGAGTCAAGTCGAATAGAATTCAATTAGGTTTGACTGTGGCGCAGGACTCCGTGTAAATTAACCCGGCACGATTGATGACCGGAAGCGTCGTCTATTAACCGGTTGTTTGATCAGGTGTCGGGCGGGGTGATGGCTAGGCAGGGGAGGCGGCGTTGGTAGGGCCAACTCCAGGGTAAATATCGCCAAGGAGATAGGTCTGCATCCGGAACAAAGCAGCATTTCCCTTACAACCCGGGGGGCTAACGAAATGCAAAGCGATTCAAAACTTAACCTGTTGGGTCGGGGTATTTGCATGGGGCGGGGTGGGAGAATGTGGGTCTCGAAATAACCCAGGTATCTGGGTCCTTTCTAAAGGCCCCCCTCAACTCATGACTTTGATAAATTATTAAACGGCCGCTAATTAAGCTCTTCCCGGGCGGACCCTTTTCACGCTAGTGGCCCTCCGCCCCACCTAGGCCAAACCGAATTATTAATAACTGGGGTAATTAAAACAACATTTGGGGGTAGAACCGCCCTCGGTAGTGTTGTTAGCGCCCGGTTTATACCGAACTGCACGTATTGTACATCGTGTCGCGTATTTCACCCGCTTCAGTAATCGGTTCGGGCAACTAATTTTCCAGCATTAGAAATGTCATCCTTATTCGAATGAGTTCCTTACAGGAACTACTCCCAGTTTCCCAATTTCAATTCGAAAATATTCCTCGTATTTCTGTTATCATAAATAGTAGGCCCAAATTGATTGTAGTTATAAAATAAGGAAAATGAACTTGTTATTTGATGACGTGTTAGTCACACAAAAATGTACATGCTCTGGGCCTAAACAGAGAGCATAATTTATCATCGTACCATTCAGCTTTGAAATATTACCGTGAACACGAAAACTGATTTGATTACACTCGGTCCGTTAGACGGTATTTATTATTGGCCCTTCCTTATTATTGGTTGGAAAAAAAGAAAACTCGCCGACGGATATTTTCCACCCGCAAAATAAACACCGCCGGTTTTTATCGGCCTCCGGCTTAAAGGACGGGTCGGATTGCCAAAACAAATTACCGGAGACTGCCTCCTTTCAGTTTTTCGAAACACTTTTAGAATTTGATACTTTATTCAAGTCCGTTAATCCAGTTTGGGATGAAATATCTTACTACAAACAGAACAGTGCAATCTATAGTTTCAAATTTCGATGCCTTTTAAATGGTATTAATTCATTGATACCATATCAAAACAATCTGTTCCTAATATGCGTAAATATTGTACGTTATAAGAAGCGGTGCAGACACATTTTTCTTACTTAATTGCATAACAATCATATGTTTTTAAAATAATGATCAGCCCAACGTTCATCTGTTTATTTTTACGGCCATTACGGCTTCTTACACTATTTTTCAACTGAGTGAGTGCTCTATTTAGACTCCTTCGACTAAAACCGATAATTCAAATAAAAACTTTGAAGCGAGATTCTGAAATGTAACGAAATATTCTGAATCTTATTGACTGAGTATTGACGTGCAAGGTTTGTATTGTTTGAAGCGGGTGAAGTCACAGACCGGGAGACACGGACAGACGGACGTTTGACTATTATAATATGGTATAGATGCCCAGCCTCTGAATTTCAAATATTAATCAGAATTGTACGTCGATCGAGACAAATAGTCAATTAAATACTCTTTTAATTAGTCGAATACCAAAGGGCGACCCGGTTTGTTGACCGGTCCCTTTCACCGACCCTCGTTTTATTACATTTCGGGCCTCTGCATCGCGCCCAAACCCGAATTCGAGACTTAATTTAGTACCGGTACCATCGACCTCAGATCAGAATTGCAGACCACTGGAACCCATTCCAAAATTTTATTTTATTACGGTTTACTAGAAATTCTTGTATGCAGTAACTTATTTCATCTCAAAACCCCACTTGCTCTTCGGTTATATGCATTTCATAATTCAAAGGGACTCTACTAAACATTTCTCATTACTTATTTTAGTATTATATTAAATAAATTCGAACTTCCTTTTGGAGCGGTAGCAGATTTCGATCTCTCATCCACTCGCATTCTTATATCTCAAATTGCCGGAATAAGAAACGTTATAAGTTGGGACATGATTTAATAAAAGTTAAACGCAGTGTTCGTAAATACACGAATATTCAGGAATCTCAAATCATTTGGAAAGAATATCCAGTGGTTGGTTGCAAAGTTGTTTATTTTAAAGCGTCCAATGTAGAGGGGGGACAGGCCGAAAAAATCAGTGTACAACAACGGTTTCCACAGGACTGAACGATTGGTGGTTTGGCAGGCGGAGTAAAGTGGACTTGGCGCGGACTGAGCCCAATTAAGCAAACATTCCTCTCGATTTTTACGCCATTCCTCGCAGCTTGGACGGGCGCTTCAACAGTCAGAAAAGTCCGGTCGCTCTATGAAGTGGAATAAAAAAGGATCGTCCGGAATGCGCCTCGCCACGGTGAAAAAAGAACTTGCACTATTTGAAAATCCCCTCTACTCTTTAACTTGCCCCGTTTAGTCTCTGAGAGTCAGTCCAAAACGAGGGCCATTTTACAATTTCTCACTCGTTCTCCTATGAGGGATTCGAAAAACGGTAATTAAGTTTGAAATCTAAATCTAATTCAAATGATTATTTCCAAATAAATCGTATATTGGTTATTTAATAACGTGTTTAACTGAGATAATAGGACATGTTATTCATGTGCGGGATGCAGGCACAGCGTTCGGGATTAGCTAAGCATTAATTCCAATTAAGCCTCTCGTTTAGAATAAAATAATTGTATTATGAAATATTAATTTTTATTTCCTTATCGGTGAGATAAATATTAGTCATCCAGACTATCAAACGAGTGATCGTTCTCTCATTGTGCAATGTCATGATCTTCGTTTGTAAACACTCCTTTCTCGGTCTTGTGTTTCTGGTGTCAATAATATGAGTTATATTAAATTTAAACACTGAATTTGACATTAAATTGAAGCCTATTAACCTTCGGATATGGCCTGCTTCTCATTACGAACAATTTGATGTGCATACAACAAGTGGGCGATTTTATTTAGACATCACGAAACAAGTTAATCGAGAACAATCAAGTTCAATCTCCAGACTGATTTCTACCGTTGATTTATCGAAGCCAATTTCATTTTAATTTTATTCTGAATGTTCTTTTGTGTATTTCAGCGATTATTTTAATATAATAGACACTCAGTAATGTAAAGAAACATGCAAGGAAACACCTCATATTTAATGGATGGAAGCCAACATTTTCAATATTAAAAGTGCTATGTTTCGAACTATTTAAATTTAAACTGCTATGTTCATTTTCTCACCATCGTCTGCACTAATACTTTTGGTTCGTTTGAGAAGTGTCCTGTGGAGGAATGTTCTGAATTCAACTAAACAGTAAAAAATTGAATAGCAAGTACCAAAACAATACATTTTCTGGGAATAAATTCCCAACACATGAACACCGCCATCAAACTCGTTCCCCGTGCGATGACAAACGACTGCTTCAATTAAGCGCAGGTTAGGAAGCATTGTGTAATACCTCGAACCAGAATACTTTGGTACTACACTGTCTGGACAATATTGGAGATGAGAAGCAGGACAGGTGACGGGAAAATTTCCTTCGATGATTAAATTAAACAAAAGAAAGAATGAAGTCGTTTCGGATGTCGAGGCGAGGTGTTGAATGGACAGAGTGGTAGGGGTGAATTGTCAATATTGACTGCCGAAGTAAAGAACAAATAGGGGTTAATGACCGGGGTGCGAGTGCGGGGGGCGGTCATCGTACAAACAGGATAACGGGGGCGGTGTCACACTGCCTCTGCCGCTACTAGCCGGGCTAACAATTTGCTTGTGTCAATTTCAGAGAGCCGACTCCGATCTCATGCGCGGCCCGTCCCACATCCCAGTAAAGCCTAACATGCCTACGCACTTCCGCCATCTATAATTCATAGCCGATACCAAATAATCGGTCTTTTAAGACCCGCAGGGCTTATACGGGCGCGGGTGTTCTCTGGCACGACGCGATTAACGCGGTTTTGGCGTGAAGCGTACTTCTGGTCCGCGAACACGTACAATTTATGTAAACCGAACATCCGTTCCGCGTAGTTTTATCCCCCGCAGTGTTATTAAAATACATAGTTATACGGACATTAATAAAGAGGTTTGACACGAGAATTAATTTTGAAAAATGTCGTATAAAGGGGCCTGAGGTATTTCCCTTCGACCATTTCAAAACTAAGAAAGCTTCGCCTTCCGAATTGGGAATTGAAATTTCATAAATTTGTCCCGAAACATGTTAAAAGTATAAATAGCATGTTATTATGAACTACAAACTTACACAGTATACAAGAATTATAATTTATTATTTCCGGTTTTGTAAGGGTTTTTCGTTTTATTGATTAGTTTTAGTTCTGTGGACGATTTGTACTTTTAAGGCATTGGCTCATTTACTAAAGAAAAATGAGAATAAAAATGCTAGTTAGAGTATCTAAGCGAAGAGTCCTAGATTCGTCTTTGTTGGTCCTTACGCGGCAGGTCTAAATCCGAGAGTATGGGAATTGTAGTTGGGCCGTGATCGAATGGCCGAAACGCGCGGGTTAGTCCCGGTTGGGTGAGTCCAATTTACAAGAGTAGCGGACCATGTGTCTCAATTACTGGTAGAGGGTGGTTTTATTCCGCCTTTTTTCTTTTAGTTTATACCCCAAAGCCGCACATAACGCCCACCATCGTCTGCTTTAAATATTTTACTTGCTCCAAACGGCCCCCTTTATAGATTTCCGGCCCATTTTTGATAAGGCCGCTTTCCCCCGCCGCAACCGTTTAGTTTAACCGATCGAAGTGGCATCACGTCGAGATTAGAATACTCCTACGTGGACTTTATTCCCGGTCAATTTCCTCACTTGAGATACCGGGATGTACTATTTACGCACGAAGTAACACACAAAAAAAACTGTATTTTGTTTACACGACTTTCGAAATTATTTGAGCCCAGATATACGGACCACATAAAAACAGTAAGGAAAATTTAGAGCGACGGTGACGTGAATAGAAATCTTTGCGCGTCTCCTCGACAGCCAGGTGTTTATCACCTGTCCCTCTTTTTCGTTTGATCTAGTGAGACTTTCCGGTTTCTGTCGAAATATAAACAGACGCTGTCCTATACTCCAAAGGGTACGACATACCCCACCCAGAAAAAGTAACGACCGCTTGTCGCGTCACATTTATGATTATGGATGAGCGGCGAGCCTGAATCTGCCGTCGGTCGCTCTGCTGTCGCCCGAGCTTTAGTGTCCATAATTTGTTCTGACTGGCTTGGCCTCGCATTTTTCTTTCAAATATCTGGCAAATAATCCAATATTTCAGAAACCGGTCGAATGGATTAACTTTTTCCTCCTGCGAGGTTATCCCACCGTCATTAGACAACGATAACGCGCAACGGCGGGACAGTGAAAGGGTTCATTCCTCCGAATCTCTATTGAACATTTGAAGGGGGAATGAGACTACGATTAATCCTATTCATAAATTACTTAAGGAAACAGTCACCAGGCAGTATTGAGAACAAAAGTTTCGCACATAACCAAGAAGATATTTAAATAATTATCTGTCCAATAAACACTTCATGCATACCTATATTTTCAGAAATTCAGTAACACTGTTGAGTTTTCGATAACCTTGATTCGAATAAATAAATTCGAAATTTGAATAAATAATGTTGAATGTTCAACAGCACAGAACTGTTGTTAATTCCGCTCACATTTGTCAATCATTGTCAAGTCCCGCTAAGTATTTAACATAAACACATTAATCCCAAAGATTGATTTTTCGCTTTGGCGGATATACAAATTTCAACAGCTTAGAAAACATTGGAGTTTACTGACTCCATTATACTCATTTCATATTAATTTTAATACCACAGTTATTTACAGTTAAAATTACAATCTGTGTTAGCTTGGTGCAGCTTGTTTTAAAAGCCTTGTTACATAGGATATGTATTGATATTACCGAACTCCATTTCAGAAGTCTAAAATTAAAGGAACCCTGCAATTAGGTTTGGATATAATCAAAAGCAATATAGGATTGAAATTTATATATCCATACAGTTCCAAGTGGACAGAATAGAATTCCAATTGGTTCTCACGTTGAATTATTAAATATAGATATTATTCATAAGTAGATTTTGGCGCATTAGCTGGTCCGTAGGTTTTCCAAAAAATTACAAAATAAAATTGCATTTTATTTTCCCTCGGACAAAATCGGAGGGAAATTGAACTGGGCTGATGTTTTATTGAATCCGAGGCCGGAGTTAGATGTAATGAGGAAAATTCCCCTCTTATTGGCCTACTTTTGGAAACGAGTTTCACAATTAAGTGGCTCCAACTGTTCGGGAAGTCCGACACTCCACCCGTTTAACCGAACTAAACGCTCGTTCCGGGCCCGAACGACACAATAATAAGGAGAAGGGATGAGAAAATAAAAAGTTATTAGGAATGAAATTAGGACGAGTTGGGGCCAGAAGAAAATCAGATTGCGCTCTAATTGCATTTTCATTTGCATTTGATCTTTTCTATTTTTTATTTAATTAAACGCAACTGCAAACATATAACCCGAAAAAATAGAAGCTTATATTATGAGTCTTGGCTATTACTCAAACGAAACAAATGAGCGAAATACAACTTTATTTTGCTTCCGGGCAACAAAAGACTAATTTTAGAATATTCTAGTCACAAATTGGCCAGTTTCTACGATAATAATAATGAATTTTAATTTCATATTTGTGCATTTGTACGGTTATCAAATTATATAATTTAAATTTATATTCAGATAATATATGATATCAAGAACGTGATAATGTAGAAACTCAAAAATATAACAATGCCGGATTATGTCTGTTTATTTGGGGTAAATTTATATTACTTCATGATAGACAACTGTAGCCTCCATTTTCTGGCCTGATTCCCATTCTTCAGACGAGATGTTTGGCTCAATAGAATTCCATCCCAGCTCGGCGTATCTCTCTGACTGCAGCATAACTAAATCCCTTTAATAGTCGCGTTAATTAAAATATTACGCCCGACTTGCTTGCAATATCCATGACTACAATCCCTATGTAAATTCCATCACATCTGGCGGTTCCCCGGCCGTATTTCCCACTTCTGTAAATGTACGCCTAGAATGTTTAGTACTGTTCTGGTTCCGTCGCTAACATACCTGTAGTTATGTTGCGCGTTTTATTTTTTCTATTCCATTTTGTATCGTCACGGCAATAGAATGTAGTAAATGTGCATTACAGGGGCCTATTACTAATTAGGCAATTAGGATTAATAGTTAGACAAGGATTTATAATTTCACAGTGGACCGACATTTTGATAATGTGTGCTGCAAATAATTTTCGTAGTTTAAATTAATGATAAAATACAAATATGATGGCTTGAATTTCTTCATAGTGATAACTTTAAGGGTGGGTTGAAAGGGCAACCCTGAATGTTAATAACGTAGTTTATTCGAGGGTTTAGTGTTCAGCTTGGCGTTATGATGCCGAGCCGGATTCCTCCCAATGAGCGAGCGGCCGGCTGCGGGTCCGGCCTCTTCATTCCGCGCAATTAACCGGAAATATTCAACCGGGAAAGTTCTGTGTTTTCTAAAATTTCCTAAAATGTTATGATTCGCGAGAATTCCTATTCCTTTTCTCGGCGTTTTTATGAAAAAAAAATCCCACCGGCAACAACACGGATGCTCCGCGGAATAATTAACTTTGCCCGATGAAATCGCATTTCAAGAGAAAGAATATTCTCCGCTTATCTGAAGTGTCCGGATTCAGAATATGAAGGCATGTAAGATTTTGTTGGGTGTGTTCGGTGAGGAAGCGATCTTCATATTACATTATTCACTATTTCCTATTTGCAACTTAATGTATACGACATAATAAGAGCTGACATAACGGAAATATAACGCAGTAATTAACCAATGTTATATTCATAGAAATCCCCCAAAAATAGGGATAATACCTGCTCAAGCCATTCGGGAATTGTTATTAAAGAAAGTAACCGTCTTCTTGCTTTCTATTTATATTTATAAGTTTTCTAATCGATTTGAATATATATTCCTTTAAAACACTACTAGGCTTTGTAACAGAGCGAAATATATACTTGAACTATAATTTTTCATGTTATACATACAATACGCCGTAATCGATATAACCCATGATTAGAGATACATTAGAGATAACTTTAACATCATTGCTATGGAAACTCATTCCCAATTTTGAATACTATGAACCGATAATATCCGTACCATTCGAAACGGAGTATTTTAACTTTATGTATCAAAATGAAACATGACTGGCTCATTATTAGTTTGACAACAACAATGAGTGTACCGTCAGCATGGAATTTACTTGAAGCCAATCGACATTTTAATTAATATGAATGGCAATCGCTCCACCGAAAATATCGGGCAATTCAGTAATTAGCTCGAAACCAGGACCTGAATAGACCACGGCCGTTATTTACATATTATTCAAATTTCGAGCAAATATCTTCAACTTTCCAACCAACAAAATATGATATATTATCCACACACGATTTTCGCCCTATTTAAAACAGTATACTACCTATTCAATTAGTAACTCGAAGACCCTGAGTCGAGAAACCATTCAGTGCATAAAAGGTATATTACAAGAAAAAGGCTGCAAAACCCTGTCTATGGAATTGTGACTGGTTATGGGACTATCACGTGGCCTTATCGGTCACATAAAATATATAGTGATTAGCGAAGTGAAACGTATAGGTCAGTTCAGTCACTTGAAATCATTATGGGTTTTATTTGACCGGGTAAGTGGTGTGATTAGATCTGTATAAATTTTAATATTCGAATATTTAATTTTATTACATAACTTTTATTAAATGTCATATATTATTTAATTCAATATTTTATTTATATTGTTCTCAATCTATCATATATATGGGAGTCTGCAATAAGAATATAATTTCAAAAAGTACAGGCGCGTCCAGGAAATTAAATATTCACTGATTATGGGGAATGTGTATTGACAAGAAAAAGAAAAGAAAATATGGGGATAAGAATGTGATTGTTGTCTCGAGCATTTTAAGCGAATGTCTCGAATGTTTCCTTCCAGTTTCAGTCTTGTTTCATTACTCGAATTAAACATAAAATTGTTGTTTCATTTCACTTGAATGTTTTCATATAAACTTGGAAAGGAATAGAAATACTTAAATAGGTCAATATTTAAATGAGGTGGACTGGGAAATGAAGTCAGAATTATAAATTAACCCATGCACAGTGTTGTGAATTTCAGTCGAGTCATTGCTGGGCGCCATCGCATATTCTTCATTCGGTGCGGGCCTCGGTGAATGGAAAATTCAGACAATCGCGGTCAATGTATTGGTGAAATACTGCGGGCTGATTCGTTCACCACCAAACAGTCTTTTATTAGCGCCTGGCCATACCAGTATACCGCAGGCGGCCTCCACCTACCTATACGCGCCCTCGCCTAATAAACGAATAAGCCAAAATAATAGTCCAAAAATATTTTTTACTACTATTTTGGGTCAGCTTTTCCCGTCCATAATCTTCGGTGGAGTAGCCATTTTAAAAATTATACTAACCCAGTTCGATATTTAATGGCAATTTATTATTACTCCTCGTCTCAAGATTTTCTGATACGGAAGGTAGTGAGATCAAGCAGATTGTTAACTATTTTATCTGCTATCGTATAATCACCACATCCCTGTTTTTATTGTTCTAATAGCCTAATGCTGAATTAAGCCAGGAACTAAAATAAGGCGGCAGATAGTTGTTTTAGCGGACATTGAATTGGGTAGTCAAGTTGTATTGGACTTTTGAGTCTGTACGGGAATAATTAATTAAATGTCTGCCGCTCTGAAACCGCCGTTAGCATGTTGCAACACAATGCAACAGACAATACCCTATCGGCGACTAGCGTAACTATGACTACTACCTACTGGCTGGTAGCCTTCACAAATTGTACATGACGGGAATGTGAAGGCATCCAATTTAATTAATAATTATGGAACACAGTACAACGGTAATAAATTCGTCTATTAATCTCTGGGGATGCTACAGTATCTCTTAATGAAAATATAAATGTACATTAACACTATACATTAACTATAAGTGGAAAAACTTTGCACTAGAGCGCCATTAATAATGGAAATATTTTCATTTGATATTTCATTATTACGTTCATCTATCAGTAATGGAGCATTTAAAATATTGAAAGGATAATATGAGGACAATATGGTTAGTTTGAAAATCACTAGAACATATACCATAAAGTTTTATAATGTTATCTTCATTCGATTGCTTTATCTGAGAGTAGATCGAACAGTCATGGACGATTGAAAACGTGAAAGGCCTTATTCTGTCTACTATCTACCGACCAGGCTATCGTGGGGAATAGAGTATATCGCCGGATTTACATAACAACAATAACTGTCCGACTGTCCCTTAAGCTCACACTTCATTCACAGCCTACTGGCTATGACAAGAGGCCGAAACCGGTTTAGCACAGGAACGGAAATGCAGAATATTCTCTTCCCGACAGAGTATACATCCTTCCATCTATCCAGAAATAAATCAAATACAATTTATTAAACAAAGAATATTCGACGCTGATCCGCTATTCGGAAATAGACAACGGAAGTGGGTACAAAACCGTGTCTGTGGTGTTTTTAGTCGATTGTGGATTTTTCTCTTTCTCTGTCTCTCTCTCTCTCTCTCTCTCTCTCTCTCTCTCTCTCTCTCTCTCTCTCCCTCTCTCTCTCTCTCTCTCTCTTTCTCTCTCTGTCTGTCTACTCCTTTCACATGGTCGAATATCAACTCTCATCGGGGATGTTCACAGCTCGCCGGCCATCCCCCTTATTAAATCCCTCAATGATTCTGACTCCATTCATTCCGCAATGCCAATAGGGGGCTTTATTTGTTCGAGCCGATTATGTCGACGGATTCCGGTCCGCCGCTTCCTGGAACAAGTGCCGCACAGTAAATTCGTCTGTGATTGAGTTTCAGGTAGATTGGTTCCGGTTTCTCGCCACCCTTTTGCAGTTATTTGCGATTACGAATGGGTAAAATAAATCATCCTGAAAACACCAACGAAGTAGCGGTAGTCTTTGTTGGAGACGGTTTATAATATTACACGTAGTTGTATTGTTTTCCACTTTGCCCACAGATATTCAAACAGTCATTGACTCAATAATTATGATTATGACTTATGGAATGATCAGAGTTTAGATGTTGTAGAATCTTTAATAAACGATAGAAATTAAACGATAGAACCATAAAATTGGACATCTGCATTTCAGTTTCATTGATCCAACACCTGATATCTATGGCAGAATGCCTAATACAGGAAGGATTATTGCAGTGACCCCTATGTTTCCGTTGAGCAAAAAAATACAAAGAAGATAAATCAGAAAGAAGAAAAAATCGATTTGATGAAGTCATTATGCTATTAGAGAAACATATTGAGAAATATGAGAGGAATGGAGCTCAACAATATCCACTACTTTTGTATTCCACCCCAGATTCATTGATTGACAAGGTCCTGATCAGGAAAAAGTAACGTAATTTCATCGGAGCTAATCAAATCTCATAATGACCATGAGAGTTTATCGGAATAGGACCCCGCGAGATTTCCTCCCCATGTTATCATTTAATTAAAATACCAGCGATGACCTCCATAAATTAAGGATTTCAAAAATTGTTGTAATAAAACGACGAGTAATTAATAAAGTAATTTAATCAAGCTCTTGGAATTGGCCCGCCGTTATTAAAATGCCTGCCCCTCCTGTTTAACAGTAGGCGATGAATTAAACACTGCTATCCTTAACACTGCTATCGTTAAGACTTGCTTCGCACAGTCTCGATTCTTACAGTCTCAGATCGTGTAAAACAATAACCTTTACCATTATATAATTTCAGTTCTGCTGCCCAACTAACGAGTTTTTTTTAAACGAGTGTTATATAAAAGGCAGAAATTCTTTTAAAAAGGGAATAAAATGGAAACAGGATGTAAAACTGAAATCATCCTGTATAGCTCCACACTTATACTTGCGCAAAAACATTCTGAATGTTAGCAATTATGTTTAAAAAAAATAAATAATTCATTCAAATTAACAATTGAAAGAATATTCGTACTCCGAATAGGAACTGTAGTAATTTATAACTTCTATGCTCTGCAACGCCGCAATACCCCAACTATTGGTCGTTATCCAAAGCCTACTCTCATTATACATGGGGACCACTTGTGTTGAGAGCGCGTTTAATAGAAATCACTTGATCAAGAACAACCTCACATCACTACTCGTTGGAATTTAAACTATAATTGCTTTCACAATTCTGACATAAATAAGGCGACATTGTTTTGGAATCACAACACGCTCCTTGTAAAGATTCAATAACAACAGACTTTTTATCCGCCCGACATGCCACATATGTTATCTCGCACCGACCGCGTTCGGGCTCGATTTGAATAGGAGAGTGTCGCCCTTAATGCGGCCATTAGAAGTGTAGCGCGGGGGTTAACCGTGATAGAGGCATTACTGCGCCCTGCCAGATCCCAATACTAATGCGCGGTGCATTGAGGTGTTGCGGGACACCGCCTTTAATCTTCAAGGCGCATTGATAATTCAACATCTCCCAATCTATAATGCGCATATCTGCATGGGACCCAGTCACGCCACACAACAATTTACAATCCAGTGCCCAATGACCGAGCTGTGTTACACACCGCCCAAATGGGTACCAAATTACAGTTCAGTTTGATATGTACCAAATATATTAATACTTTCCGTTTTATAAACTATAAAATACGTTTGTTTTAATTTTATAAATGTATAAAAACATTTCAGCAGTTTTCAACCTCGGTGCAACTCCGTACTGCATTTATAGAACTGTTTAAGTAGACAAAAAAAATAAATATTATTTATTAGTCCCGGACTATATTGAAATAGGGGTAAACGATTATATGACAATAAATTTATTCTTGTTAGACAACAAACTGCAATTTATATTTCTGAAAAATACATAAATGGGACCTTTTCTGTATGAATCTTCTGTGAAATATAACTTGATGATAGTTATTTTTAATCTTGACAAAAGTTCTTTCATTGCGGATTTCGTTTATGGTCTTTGTTAAGATTTGTATTTTGAATTGACATACAGTCAATTGTCGTTCGGTTCTTGCTCATTCCTGAACATTACTCCACCTCATAGTCTATTTTCCCCGCGACATATCCCACTGTGCGCTTCCAATTCGATAGAGAAAAGTACAATACTCTGAAATTCAAGACGTTAGTTCGAGTTGTCGGAATAATGGATGGCCGAGGAGCACCCCCCAACTCAGTTCATCTTGAATTATGCATGGGATTATTAATAATTCAAATTCCATTCAGTAAGTTACCTATGAACGGCGACAACACTTGTATGCCTCCCCTCCCACTACTCTTCGGAGTGGAAGCAATTTCTTGCATCTTAACGCCCAGAATAAAGTCCCCGACTTCGACCCCGGGATAACGCTCTCGGTTAAATTCGCGACAAAACGATTATGCGGTTTGTTTGCAGCATCACCTCCAACTTGTTGCAATAAGGAAATAGTAGGACGATAACAAAATATTAATGGCCTTCCTGTTTTACAGTGTCTACACCAACTAGAGTTGTCATTCCAAGTTGATCAATTCAAAAATGCCGCATTCCGAAAATTGTTTCCAATAATAAATTCGTTAACAAAGTACTACATCGAAACTTGGCATTAAGAAACTCCATGGCTGGGACATGTAATTCATTATCATTAATCACGCGCTGTGAATGCCGGTTTGTCGGTATTAAATATGTATTGACAAAAGAAAAATTTCAAATAAAGTAATACCGTTAGATTTATTACATCAGTTCATTAATCTATCGCTAATATTATGCTTTCTTTCTGTTCTAGTTTCCAAAAGAGCACTGAAGGGGAGGGATACAAATAGAACACCAGGTAAATTCAACGCTTTAATGGTTCAAGCTGGTCAACTGTGAGTTAAAAGCTGTTTCTGTAAGGGCGTTCAATAGGTATTGAAATAGGAATATTATTGTTTCTCTCAAATGTTGTCACTTATTAATATGCGACACTTAATATTTGGGGATACAATGATTTAAATTAACGGTTTTTATTCGGATATTCAAAATGCCTGAAAATTCGGGTAAACTTGTAAATCTTGTTTTGACTGATGTATTACGTCATTTAAATTCTCGCAAATTGGAAGCGCCGTGAAAATTGAAAAGCTTATCGGTTGCATTGCATTGTACACATATGGAAATTTCAAGTACTTCAGTACAATAATTATTTTCTACTATAGTGAAATTTGCAGTTGAAGGAAAATTTAGATACCATAGGCAATGGCATTTTTGGTTTATGAGATTATCTCTTTTGCGGCGAGATTATTAGACAAAAAAAGTGTATAAAATGGTGGCTTTAAACGTGGTAAGCGGTTTTAATTGGGTCCTCACTATCGGGGTCCGAGAAGGCGACAGGGGCCTGACAAGAGGCGGTGAACTTTAATTGGCCACAGCAGTAATTCGAGAGGCGCTAATTTAATTATTTCCATTGGCATTGGGTTTTATTGAGCACCGCATTCAACGCGGCCACCCTCCACCTGTCGGTTGTACTATAGACTGAATCCGACCATTCCGCTCTTTATAGGTTTCGTTACACCTTTTTCATCGAATTATTGTTATATAGGAACGGCGCTCCGATGCGAGTGGAATATGAGCAACAAGTTAGGTATTATTTGATTGTGAAATAGTAATAAGTAATCTCTCAAATGTTCTGAATTGATTTATGATTCTCATGTCCTAGGAAATATAAAAAAATAACGTCTATTGCAAAACTGAGATGAAATGCAATTGCCGTACTGCTTTACTAATTCGGGCAGATTACTCATTTAAATCTTTAATTAACGAAGCACATTGTCGAAATGGAACGAGTGACTGGCGGTTATCGTCCCCTTTTTTAAAATTTCGTCATCATAATCCTAAATTTCAAAACCGAAACGTCTAGATCATTCTGGTATGGTTCCAAACAGAAGTACCACACAAGTAAGGAAAACACTCTACTTCTTAACATCATGTTAAATAAAATCCACAATGATTGATGTGGAAACAGGTGATTCTTATTACGATATAATATTATTATTTAAATAATTCAATTAGTAAATTACTCTGGTGGTAACGGCAATCTCATTTTCTACGAAGTTGCCATCTATTTTATATCAATAAGGCCTGGACTTCATAGGAACATAGGCTAATTGATATTGGAACACCCCCGCTCTAAGCTTAGTAACTAGTAAGCTTACTTACTGATTTAGTTACAACTTTCAACAGTTTCGCACATGTTCATCTCGCTTAGTACCCAAACCTTGCTCGATTAATTTATCCATGTATTTTGGACATACCAAAAATTTAATAGCACAGTAAAACGAATGAAACAGAATTATTCTAAATATTCATTATTGCCTATTTGTGAGATGATAATAACCGTCACCGGGGCATAAATTTTTTTCTTTTGTCCTTTATTTTTTGCAATAAACTTATAGTTTATAACTACAATTGTGGTATGTTTATTTGTGATTTGATAGACTCGGTGAAGAAGCCGCTCAGTGCTGGTACGTTTTGACTTTAATGTAATGGCTAAAAAGTGTCTGCTACAGTAAGTAGTTTCTGATTCGGGGATATTGGTGGGTAATATCGGAGAGTGACTGAAAGAGCAAACTAGGATGAGGAGTAAGGTGAGGATGGAACTTAAGGAACCCGGATTTTGTGAAATACCAGGCATCTGAATGAGACGATTTCAATATGAAGTTCGACTAAACTTTGTGCTGTATGTTACCCCTGCTGAACATGTTTGCGTTACATAGTCAAATATTAATTCAAGTAATGTATATGTATTTCTGCGTATTCACCATTAACGTACAAGTACGCACGGAAACAAGGATAATGAACCAAATTGTTGATTATTGTTAATTTAATTGTTGATTTCTGTCCAGTAATTTACAGGTGTTTGATCACAACCATCTGTATGCAGTAATACCTATAATATAGATATATAGACAGAATGTAGATAGACAGTAATGTCTTAAACATTATTCTATCTCCCTGAACGTTATGGATATAAATACATTAATAAACCGATATATGACTTTTTACTCTGTGTTTATTATATAAAATTATAGTTTTCACGATAAACAGGAACATTTATCTTTTAAATTAATCATTGAAATGTTTTTATAATGACAAATAGTTCTTTCCTCATTCTATCATGAAATTGAAAATTGGGGCTTGTAAATTCGCTTTCAAGTGATTTATTCACACAGTTCCACTGATTTGACGAGGGGAAAAATTTGAATTCTTCGAGGAATAGAAAAAATTGCGATCGTTACCGGGCCGTTTCGAAGAAATTATTCCCATTCGCTTTCTCGGCGTCGGCCTTTGGAACGTTTCTTTGACTTTACGATGGTCATTAAAGGGCAACCAAGCTCCACCGCCCATATTATTCGCAGCAGAACCAACATAAAGTGGGTTTCGTGACTTACACTCGGTTAACTGCAAGCTTTTTTCGTCCCTGTTTCTCACCTTATTTTCAACCGATAAACGAACAAGTTTTGGGACCAGTGACTTCTGAAGATGAATATTTGAAGGCAGTAAAGTACTGTTTTTGAATTTCCAATCTTTTCGTTTTGTATGTTATTTAATTTTAGATGATACATGACTATAGTTAATCAGACGGTCAGTTATTTAGAGGTCCGTCTATGCTACTGATCCTGTCCGCCATCGCATTTTTCTTTCAGTATCAATACACGACTTTGGTAAAGTATAATTGCAAATAATGAGAACCTTCATTTTACCCTTTCTCTAAACAACTATCCATATGCATATATATAATTTCCGAATTTTTTTCAGTAATATCGATTGCTCATATCTCCTGCCGGACATGTTATTACTCTAAAGCGGGCTATTATGCAAGTCTTTTATTTATGACTGCATTCTGCCATTTCGGAGAACGCACTAAAACGAGTGGTTCGTAAAATGAATAGCGATCATAAACAATAGTCGTATAATAGCTGTACGTAGCTATTAAAAATATCGATCTCTGGGACATTAATTTTTGTCAGTCTTATCGTGGCCGTGTGAGCGATTCGAAATTCCAGCCAAGGCAATTACTCATGCAGTTTGCATGTTCAGATATTATGCTAGGGGCAACTATTATTTTTTGGCCAAAAACTGGTTTAATTAGACATCCGTATGGAACGTGTCCAATTTATATAGATTTCCGATCAAAATTGATTCAAATTTTTCTGTGTACGCAGCATCACGAATTCGCCTTGCAAGAGTTGACTGCGACTAGGTCAACGGGCAAATGAGTGCAATTAGGACAGGAAAAAGGTCGAGTCCTCGAAATGCGGGGGCCAATGTCGTGTACAATGCGGAAAACACAATTGGCGTGCAAAGTGCGTGCATTATTGCACAAATCGGGTTCTTAATATTGCAACTTTCCCAGCTGGCTATAACTAAGCCTGTATTGTAGATATATAGCAAGTAAAGCTTTGTCTCGATAACTATGCAAACAAATTTATTTTATAATATACAAACATTTGTATATTATAAGCCGACAGAAAATTAGGGCGGACCGAATTTTCCCCAATTACAAATTTCAAATTATTAAAAAGCAGTGGAGGCATATCTCTGATTCTTTCTTCCCGATTCTGAAATTTGAAATTTAAAAACGAGGTACTACAAAATATTATATAACTATCTAACAAACAATTTGATGTTAATATATTAATAAAACCGAGTTTTCGACGGGTGTACAAAATAATTCGCTCGGCACCAGGGAATGGAACTTAGTTGTCGGGAAGAGAGTCGTGGGACCAGCTGTCGCCTCTGGACAACCGTCGCTGTTTGGCACGACAGTTTCTTCCACCCTCTTTATTACATCGTGTTTTCACGCTTATTATTTTCTGAGAGACGCCCCGACGCGATAAGAAGTTCATAACCTCACTTCGGGACGCCTTCCTTCCTGGCAGTCATCAATAATACTCCTAACAGGGAAGTCACGAAAACGTTGTAATTATAGTGCAATTATAACCTTGATGCGCCCACGATGCCATGTCTCTTCAATCAGACATATTACGTGCTATCTAGGTAACCAATCAATTTAATATTTAATGGTATTTAATGAATTAAATTTTTGGTATTTCAAATTCTCCCGGATCACCTAAATTGTATATTAAAATAATATAGTGAAGTAATTCAGCGTTGACACTGCTTAAGACGCATCCTTTCATCATTATAAACAAGAAAAATCTTAATTTATCCAGTTATGAATACTTGTTTCGGTGTTAAGGACAGAACACCTCCAAATATCTATTTATATATCGTAAAATATGTTCTAGATTGTTATAGATTCGTATGAATTAGTACAAAAAAATATAAAACTGGATATAAGGGATATGAAAGAAAATAATGAAACACTATATTACTGGATCCTCCTCCAACTGAAGTATGGATACAAGGGAAGTTCACATTATAGTACACAACTTTCGCTTACTCGTTTGGCTGACGTGGAATAATCTCTATCTGAAATGAATTTGTTATTCAGCCGTTGGGCGTAAGGCAAAGTGGGGTCTGAGGTTTGGTCAGTTTCCCGTTTTAAATTTAGAAAGTGAACAGCATAAATAAACATAACTGTCTTCTCCGGGATACTCATCGTATTTTTTTAAGACCGAGCTGGCATTTTTGAAATGTAATTTTTTTTTTGCCGCTTTATACAAGCACACATTCTGGACGCATCTCTCCCGCTACATAAATTCTCTCTCTGCTGAAATCTTCCTCTGGACCGTTATGATGTAGAACTGGCAGTAAGTACTATTTAAAAATGCCGGAACCGAGATAATATCCTTGAGCTCTTCTTTTCTTTGACTTTGAGTCTACTGTTTTCCTCTCTATTATCTGCCTCTGTTGGTATAATAACATATAATTTATAGACGCGTTTATTATAAGAGAGGGGAGACAGTTTTTGTAAGGGGCCTCGAAAAAGTCTAGTACCGAAAGTATTCAGTACTACTCCTAATACATCGAAATAAACACGTTAATTCCTTATCTATAAATAATCTAAGGTCGCGTTCTTTAAAACCGATGTTCAATTTTGGCCTGGTACGTTATATAACATTTAAAGTGGTCTCGAGTCCAGTGTCCCTTTGGTCTTGGGGAGTCCACTTCAGGCCGGCCGAGTTGAGTGTCAGGATCAAGCGCTCTTCATTTTCATCAAATATTCGTCGAAGGCCTACTACATTAGCTCGATCAGGGCTGAACGCTCCTCCCCGGCCTCCTCCCCTAATTCTTCACTTTATTATTCTAGTTTTCCCCGTCCATTCCCGTTCAAAAATGGCCGCCGATAAATCTCTCTCGTTTCCATTACGAGTCATTAGTGTACACTCTACCCGTTCATTAATCCGCGCTATCAGTCTACAAAAGGATCGGACCCGGAGAAATGATCCATCAGTTGATCGCGGAATTAAAACGGCATTAATCTTAGTTGAGAATTCTACGGCGAAGGTTGTTCTTTACGATTCCTGCCGAGTAGATAGGTTTATTGAACCGGCGACTCAATTTACCGTGGGCTAGAGACATTTATCTTCCTCAGTGTTGTGCCAGATGAATATTTACGTTTCAGAAGAAGATAAATAACAATAGCGTCAACATTGTTATTGCTTGGTAAATCAAACTTCTCAATTTATGGACATATTTCCAATTTGTTTTTCGGGATCAATATAAATTGTTTGAGTCAATAAAATTGTGTTCTTATTTGAAATATAATATCAATGATAATTGTTAGAAATATGTCATTAATGCGTGCTTTGTAAAACGATATTCCTGGGCAACAATTTAGTTACCAAATAAAGAAAAATTACACTTCCATAAAAATTTGTATTTGTCGATAAAATTGTATTAAATAATATTCCAAATCTTTTGCGCCTTAATGTGATCTTGTAAATTGCTTTTGGTACTGACGAAAATTTAAAAATTTCATATAGCAATTGCCTGGTAGCCAATATTTTTGTAATTTTCTAAAAATAAACGTATTTTTATCTATATCCAGTTTAGAGTAACAGCGTTTAATTTGCGTACACATTCTACGAAAATGTCGCTTCTCGGACAGTGAAAGAAGATAGATTCAGGAATCTAACCGCATCTAAGGAACTAATATAGTATCCAGCACTATGCGGTATTCAGAAATAATGAACTAGTGTCAGTTCAGCGCATATACAACGACAGTTTAAGGGTGCTATAATTGGGAGAGGTTGGAATAGCAAATATCTTATTGCTGATTCAACTCGCTGGATTTCATCCTTTGCTAGACCGGTTTCGGTTACTCACTATCCATTGTAGCACAGACGGTAATAGTATACTGGTAGTAAAGAGGGCATGTTCCGTTAACAGCCATTACTCTATCAGCGACAGAATATAGGTACGTCCAGTTGAACATATCGTCGAATGGGAACGGTTATGCGGGCAAAACTATATTTAGATATTTATTAATGAAGTAGGCGGTTAATTTTGCCCCCGTTTTGCGGCTTACGGCCACGGTGGCTGTAAGTAAGCTAAGAGAGGTTTTTGAAATTGGGATAGTGCCGTGACAAGTGGGGTGCAGCCGTCTAACAGGTGGTTGTGTGACAACCGGGGCACCCCCCCGCACCAACGACCTACCCTCCACCCACCTTCGATCCCCCGACACATGCCCCCGATACACACGAGACACCCTCGGGGAGAAAGGGAATAACTGTCTGACACTCCCGCCAGCATCTATGAACCGAGTAACACGACTGGGAACAAGTTAGCCCAACAAGCTCCGACTACCCGGGAGGTAATCTCCCGGCCCAACTACAACTTCGACCCGTCCACTTTTCCCAGAACTATTCGGCTATCCGTGTTACTTTCTAGTACTACATTAGTATTATTAATACAATCTACACTGTCTGCGACATCGTAATAACAGTGCTGTCAACAATTGAGCCAATAAACTATGCATGTGATATGCTGTGTTGAATTTTATATCGATAGAACGAAATTACACTCAGCGCTGCCGCGAGGGTTTATGCGACGCGTTCCCCAGAATCATAACTGAATGCATTTAGGAAAATAACATAGATGGATAAAATGCATATACAGAGTAATTTTAAACTCCTCAGAATCCACCTCACGATGTAGAGGAATAAATTAGTTTAGGATTTAAGGTTAAAGAAGCAGTTGTCAGGTAGTGTCGAGAGCAAAACTAATTTACAACCAGGAAGAGAGAATAAACTACCTAATTAGCCGAAGATAGACATCCGGAAGAAGAAAATAAGCTTCGGATTTCGATCTGTGCGCACGAACTTTCTGAATTTTCTGTTGAGTTCCGGCTTATTTAACTAGTTTCTGCTTTTCCAGGCGTTACGAGAGCGAGAGTGAATATGAAGTCCTGTATATCGGTTACGGCCGGGTGCGGTTCGATAAACAGAGAAGGTTCGATAACAGGGCAGGGGTGGCCTGTCAAAATAGAGCTGTTGTGGGCTCAAAATGGAATTTCGGAAAACGGGCTGGGGGTTGGAGTAGTACGGTGTGGGTTATTCAGGTTAGGGCGAAGTCGCTAATTGGCGGTGTGGGGTCAAGGGGGCGCCCCCGCCTCCCTCTAAGGATTATTAATTTAAATCCCGCTCAGGCTCCCTGCCCTAAATTAATCATTTCCCGAGCTCCCTTTGATCCCTGTTTTGTTGTTCCCAACTTTCCCCGCTTTTCTCCAAAACCTGGCTTCTACATTCGGTCTATATCTTAACTTTTGGGATTCCGCCCATTTTTCCTCGGCCAATCTGATTTTTGTTATTTATACAGCCTAGCACTTTGTTATTGTTTCTTTTCCAATAATTATCTCCCTTTCGATAGAACATTTTCCGCTAGGACAACTTGTACCCGTCGGACTACAGTGATGCCCGCAGTAATATTAAGACCACCTCCAGCTTGGTTCAGGCGACATATATCACTCTTATAATTTTCCGTTTCCAATTTATTTCGGATTATGGCCATCATCAACAGTATTCCGGCACAATGAGTGAAGGATTCGTATTTATGTTGGCTGCCGATGAAGCATTCTGCGCTGTGTCTGAATCGTTGTTACGCTGTTACTGTAATGTAACAGTAAATTAACGAGGCAACATTATTGATGGTAACGACTAAGGTATGATGCTGAATCCTAGCACCAAATCAGTGAGTCGAGACAGTATAGTGACGATATCCCGAAACTGTTATCTTAAATTTAAGGAATTGTAATATATACTTTCTATATGGATTTTAAAAATATTTGCTTTCAATTAGAAAATATTCAATTTTATACTGCTCAGGTATATTTTCCAAATTATTCGTTTCCTATTACCGAGGAATACCTGGAGCTCGTTATTCAGAAGAAATACGGCTTCTTGGAAGAGAGTTCTGATTCATTTTATTTGCGCCAAAATGAAAAAAACCTTTGTTTCGAACGCGATCCCTCTTCCAGTTAATATTTTCAGGTGGAAAGACCTTTCTTTTATTAAACGTGTCAGAACCACATGCGCATATTAGTTTTTCGCTGGACTGAATATTTCCTGGAATATTTCTGCACCGTACAATAGTATGGCAATCGTTTACTTGTCTCGCTCTTTAACCGACGCGGAGAAACTCAGTCCCTTTCATTCTGTTTCTCCCTGTGTGTATGACATAAAATACACGAAGATGAATCTACGTAAATACCATTACATTTTTGGCGAATATACCAAATGTTTTGCAAAAAGCGACATTTTTTCAGATATTAAAATTGGCGTGAACAAACATTTAACGACGCCAGTGCGGTTATCTGCGACACATTCCTCAGGAATTGTAGCTGTGAGGACTGAAATGAAAATGTCTTAGCACTTGTGAGAGCAATTGTTCATCTAATTGTTCTGGACCCATTAACCGGTGCATCCCTGGTGTCCCTTGATGGAGCCCACAAGTACCCCAAAATTTCTTTTTTTCGGTGGTAATTCGTACGGGAGATTTCCGCATTTAAGATAGTTATAGGTGTGTATATAATTAATAACAAAATGGTTAACATGTTAATAAATATCGTATTTATTTATCGAAGTCTATTTTGGGTAATATTTAAATAACCAAAATATTTCACGGAGTGGCAAGTTTCTTGTGCGCAATCCTTCGTGTCCTCGCACTTCGTGTAACTTAAAAGTCGTCCTACTTAGTAATTATAAGCTCTCTGTATTCTAATGAGAGCCAGGGAGTCATTCGAACTCTAAACACAAACAAAGTGTGAGTTTGTCATGTATGTTTGTGTTTGGCGTAGCTCCAGTATAAGTTCCAAAATGTATGCCGTAGTCTTCTGTCGTATATTGAAATAGATATAATGCAGAAAATATAACTTAGTAGATGGTGAATTAATTGAATACAGAATTTTAGTTTTTAATTTATATCGATGGTTCAATTTTTATTTTAAATGAGTTGGAAATTTTTTCACGCTAACCCCATTTGTCGTAGCTTTCCTGTTGTGACCACTCCCGGACCAGTTGTAACACCCAAATGGTGGCATTGGGTGCCCTCCGTTGTCTGTATTAAAAATAACTATTTGAATTTTTGCTACTCGCTGATTTGGTCTGAACAAATCCTGGATACACTGCCGGTATAGTGTTACGAGTTGTGGGATAAGTTCAGCAGTCTGTTTACTGAAAATGAGGGCGAGTAGTTATTAAATTCGTCGGTCGAAACGTGAGTAGAGGCCTGTGTATAGTGGGTGGCGACGGTAGTAATTAAGTCCACGCTTTATACCTCGTGTCATATTTTGCATTATTAAACAGTTCCCCGTCTAACCGCTCTCTCCCACAACGAGCCGCCTCCTCCATATTGCTTCCGGGGCATATTTGCCCGTCGCGTCTGCCTGTCTACATTTGACGCCGCCGCCCCCCCGTTCCAGGTTTGTTTGAAAGACGAATGATATTTTCCCAGTCCGGCGGAGCTCTGTATTTCAGGCTTCCTCATTCGGCTCACGTACCCATATGAAACGTCTACGGGCCCCACTCCCCCACCTTCGCTCTACACGTCTGAGCTAATACAAGCAAGCGAGCGAACACAAAAACATATCGAAATTGTTTCCGGGCCACCGAACCGCGACGGCCATATATTTCATTTATACCTAATTTAAGCTTTTAAACATTTTTAATGAATTTAGATTTGAAGTCGTTAAGGATTTTAAGACCGGAGGAGGAAGTGGAGCTACAGCGGGAAAACTGGTCCGGTAGTGAAGTCGCAAGCTGTGGAACTATGTGTTAAACCTGGGGTGTAATGGGACGTCTAATGCGGTGGCAATGTGTTCCGTCTTGCCACGACCCTCACTTAATTCCACCGACTCCCCGCACATTCCCCTCGGGCACCAACCTCTGATATTTGATTCGCCTGAGGAATTACTCTAAGCAGTGTGGAACTTCATTTTCCCACTTCGCTACTTGTTGGTTGTCGTAAATCCTTCATTCTCAAAAATATTCAGAAGATTAGAGAATTGATCTCGGAATAGGAACAATAGGTTTTCCATTGGCCGATGTAGCTCAGCTCATGGCTACTTTCGTGGGAAAGAATTCGCTAGCTGTGTGCTCTCAGTTCTGAACATATGTTTAAAGAACCAGTCGCCAGCCTGAACGGAGAGAAAAGCCACCCAGGGACAGAGAGAGAGAGAAAATTGGATAATGTCAGAGTTCAATTTTACTTCCTTTGGTTGAGCCAAAACTATTTTTCCGGCAGAAACTTACACTATGCATTGACGTCTTAAAAATTCTCTTTCGTGTCCAGAATATGTTACAATTATGAAGGCATGACATAATTCATACTTAGCAGGAATTGAGTTACGGACACTCGGTTCCTTGCACCCTCACCCTCTCCCTTTGGTTCATAAATTCTATAAGGTTCCTGTTCTTTCGCTAGTTACGGTTCAATATACAGGTGTTATCAACGAGAGAGCGTGAACTTTATGCATAGGAAATTTAGAGTAGACGTCCCGCATCGCCACCAATGGCCTAGCCGGTTGACCCAATTATACCGTCCGAACGTATCGCGCCCTACGTTGATTAGAGTGTGTATCAGTTGTCGGGTATTAGCATGTGTGCCACTAGCCGCCCATTAAATCCTGTCACCACGCTTGCTCTTTGACGGACTGAACCGTGTCAATAATGCCGGAAATGAAATTAAGTCCCGATAATTAACCAATTGGAATAACATTAAAGTGGGCATTTTGCTCTCTCACTCTCTCTCCCCTCTCTTATCCTCCCTCTCTGTCACAATTATTGGCGCTCCATTAGCCTTCTTGATCTCCTCCTCCCACCCCACCCCCTGAAAATAAATTGAGGTAACGCCCGTTACATTATACACACTATTTCTTTGTCAATTATTATACTTTTGACTACACAAGACGCTCTAAAACTGATACTAGGGTACTATTTAAATTATACTTGTCGATGTATAATTTAAATTATACATCGACAAGTATAATTTAATCGCTTCCAGTTCGCTAATTATATAGTTACTATACAACTGTATTATAATTAAAATTGAAAGGAAACATCTCCATATTGTCCTTTGGTCGTTTCGAAAATCCCCAAATCAGACTCTTTTCCACGGTAATTAAATAGCGGATTACATTTGTTGGAGTGTTTTCGGCCACAGATCGAGCGGTCCGGTGCAAATATGCTGGTCCAACCCCCCTCCCTCCCTTGGCACACACCCCTCCAGGAATAGTTTGCACGGGGGCCCCCGATTCCAAACTGACAACCGGGAATAAATCAGTGGCGTGGGAGAGTGAGCTGGGCGTGGGAGCGTGAGTTCCAGCGCCAACGGTCAGGATTCCCGCACACCGTCAACACCGGGGCGAAGCGTAGACTCCATATAACCCCGAGGAATACGGGGAGAGCGGGCGGAAAGAGGGGAGGCAAATAGACGGGCCCACCCGCTAAAAATCAAATAAAACTCCCGGCTTTTCCGGAAAAACATCCCCCTCGGCATCATAGCGCAAAATGCACCCGCTAGCATCCCCTGTGTATTTTGGCTCCGCGAAACGGATCCCGGATATCGAGAATGGTGGAATTAAAAAAACAAAAAACGAACAAGTGCATATTGATACGCTTGCACTCTGTGTACAAAGTGCGGATGAAATATTTCCGTTATAATCGATAAAAGTGGACAGTGCCTTGGGAATTACGGAGTGATATATTGTTTACTTTTAGATCTAATTAGTGTAGGTGTGTTAGTGGTAGTGTTACGGCTTTCAGGGTGAGAATTTCCCACTGTAGTACTAAAGGGATTGCAACTGATGATGGCAACCAACCGAAACTGACCGATGACAGCCACATTTATCAGGTTATATTTTCGTTAAATACTACTGTTTTCGCGTACCAGTTTAGAATCTTTTAAACTTTGCTAACCGTTTACCGTTTTATGGTCCATATTTTCCGATGAAAGTAATAAAAGTACGAACA
Organism: Lethocerus indicus; assembly: GCA_019843655.1. Lineage (NCBI taxonomy): Eukaryota > Metazoa > Arthropoda > Insecta > Hemiptera > Belostomatidae > Lethocerus > Lethocerus indicus. Next base: position 10,573,993 of record JACDQD010000004.1, read on the forward strand.
TAAGTAATAAACTGACGAAGCCATTACCTTCTTAGTGGCCAGCGAACTAACACCATATTTTATTATCCAGTCGATTCCTCATATTCCATCTTAAGGTGGGTTTTTACTTTTCAGTTTGCGACCAAAAGTGCCGTGGAGAAACAAGGAGCACCCACCGCGGTAGCGGTCCTGATTCTACCCGAGAAATGAGTTCAATGTAGAAACTAATAAAAAGTAGAAATTTCTTTTGCTGTTGGCAGTGTTCATTCAATCAGGGGACAACACTCCCCTTCACTTCACCCCACCAATCCGACATGGGGCTCTTACCGCTGCCCTTATACGCTCTCAGAAAAAAGCTTATCATTTTTTTACGCTAGTTTTTTCGTCACATTTATGGCCCTTTTAAAATCATATTGCTTTAAAGTTCTCCTATTTAAGTTACGACCCTATTTTCGGGTCTGGCGGCATGTATTCACTTTTATTCGGGGGGTTTATTAAGGGACGCGGCAACTATTGACGTACCCTATTTGCTGTTTCCTCTTCACACTTCATCCAAAATTATGTCTGTAAGATACCAGCTTAATTAAGTTCAACTTCGGCATTTTTTCTATTTTAACACTTATTTTAAAACCCCTCTGTTTGGTTTTTTCAAACCGATATCATAGTGTATGTGTGTTTACACAAGAATACGTAATGCAATTGTTGTGTGTTTCTGTAGTTTATGTTGATCCTTTCGTTTTTAATTTGGGAAAAATTTCGTCCTCCAAAGGGATTCTAACCCTGTTATTTGCACATACTTATGCAATCAGTTTCATATACTGAGATAGTTTTTAAGCGTTTTGACCTAACCTACAATACCAATATTATACAATTACGTGAAACTATTATTAAAATACAAGTCTTTTTGCACTGAAACTCATTTTCCAAGAGTCATAAGTATAACGAATTATAAAGTCTTGATAAAACAAAGTTGGCTAGGTGTGTAGAAGTTAATGACCGCATGGGGAGTTGCGGAATTTTTTATTAGATCCAACAAGGCTGCATATTTAGGTCTTTTCAGAGCCAGAAAAGAGTAAAAAAGGCGCAGTGACTGTCTGCAGTGTCATTCCAGTTGGATATCTGACTTCTCCCAACGAGAAGCAGCTGCCTTTCTGTCAAGTGTGAATCGCACAACGGAGTTATAAATCGCCTGTGAATGTTTATCTGTGTGTTTGTGTGTGTGAATGATTGTAAAGCGCGCCAGAAAGATGCTGAACAGTCACACGTTCATTCTCGCCGCTACGATGTTTCCTTAAACGGTCCACGTCAGTAATGAATCGGCTCGGTACTATAAATTATAATTCACCGCTTGCTTTACTTTCTACATGTTTGCTAAATTCGTTTCTTGTAGTTTTCTAAACACTGAATCGATATTTATTTATGATAGAGACAAAAATTAATTTTAATATTTAATAAGAAGTGCTTTGATTAATATACGGACGATCTGGCCATTCACTACAGCGTTTGATACAGTGAGGTACTTACGCATATCAGTCTATTACACGGAGTCAGACTGTTACACGAGTAATTACATAATATTTATGCTGTTTCACTACTATAACTATTCAACTATTGAGCACCCTCTATGTTAATAGGCTTATTCACAATTATTATTGTGTAATTACTTTCACATGTTACTATTTAAGAATTTAATAATGTAGTTTACATGTTTTCTAATAGAAGTTTTATTTCGTATATTATTCTCTTAAGGGCGAATTATTAATGTTTGATTTGACATTAAATTGATTTAAATATTTTCGAAGTTGTTTTTGCATATGTTTACATATAAATATATTTAGTACTTAGCTGTCAAGTCCATTCCGGGTCATAGAATGCTCGATAGAGTCTAAAGGGTTCTAAAAGTTGTCACGTTTCGGTCAATTATCCGGAGGGTGAGAGAGAGGGAGGGGCCCATTGAAAACGTTGAGGGAATTGAGTTCAACCGATTGGACTGATTAGAAACTTTAGTTACAGTTGAATTGGAATCGGGTATAGTTCAGGGGCAACCGATCTGCTAAACGGGCCAATAGGTCCGGCACAGGATAGGGTTGCGGGACAGGATTTGAGGCCGGTGGGAAGAAGCGGGCCGGTCGATGATATATAAGGCAGTTGGGGGAGAGGTGCGGGGGTTGTAGGGGGAGGCGGGTTTCATTTTGAAACCGGACGCCGCCTCCATCCCCTGTCATCGCCCCTATTCACACAACCCTTACCGTAATTTCACATAAACACAACCGCGCCCAACCCTTACCCTCAAATTTCGCGTCATCTCCGGACCGGAGTGACCTCCCCCGCCCATACATCAACTGAAACGGCCCCATGTTACTGTTTGGACGGGCAAATGGAATACACCCGTACCGCACCGGAATACCACAATCGCGGTGTAATGAAAATTTGACGTAAACTGACAAACGGTATGTCGAGTGTCGCTTAACGTATCGAACCGCTTAAACTCTAGAATTATATACACGTTCGTGCTAAACGGGACGAGATGTAAACATGCAGTAATTTAAGTTGTCGACATCGTTAACTTGACAATAATATAAGCAATAGGAAATTTTTCCGCGTGCCATCAAACAAATGGCTTAAGTTAAAACATATTTTATGAACGTATACATGTTTAAAGTTTGTCATGAATAAATTTAGAGTAGGAATGGAACTATATTTAAGAAATAAACTGTCTAAAATGATACATGATGATGTGAGTTATTTCTCATTGATATTAAACGTATGATTAAATACAGAAATTGTAGTAAATTACGGACGGCGAACATACGAAATAAGTTTAGGACTAAATAAATGAAGGATGACATTTGTATTATACATTGTTTAATCGTTCATTTTTTATTTGTGTATTATTATTTAACTTTTTAGCTAAAATTCAGGGAGATATGAATTTGCTGGAGGTTGGTCAATTCGACGGATCAGAGAATCAAATCAGTTTCATTTATTGAGGAAAGTGCGGTGGAGCCTACTGTTTCCTACTTTATTGAATGCATAATATATGAGAGCTTGCCGGGCACTTCAGAACACCGGTGCTTGACGTTTTTCCACCAATATGATTACTCCTCCTATTTCAGGATCACAGATTTTAACTCCTGGGACCGGCCTCTGTTGTATGTTACGTTATGTACTAACACGATACAACGAGCAATAACCGAATCTCTAGTCAATGATCTTCATTTTGGTTATAGTTTATTTCAGTATAAAACCCAAACGATTTTATAACAGTTCATAGTTTACGGTGTGCTCATTGATGTTTTGTTCGCGTAAAGTACGGTGCATCGCGAACCTTATCAACCGAAGAATTATTTATCGAAAATTATTATGGCTTGCCCAGAATAGCTGAGGTGGTAATACCTCTCCCACACATTAGGTGGGATACCCTCAGCTTGTTCCCCATCACTTTTGCATTAAATGAAGGCCCAAGATAGAAATGAGTGAAGCAGTTTTCAATTAGGTAGTGCCCCGTACTTCCTTTGAAGAAATTCTCTTCTCAAAAGCAAGACATTTCACCATCGTTTTTAATATAAGCGGCGAAACACCCGCATAATTAAGTTAGGGAACGCGGCATGAGCGTGTCCGTGTTAAAGGCGAAAGTCGTATATTCAACCATCACGGAACTTATTATTACTTACTCGTAACCAATAATTTAGAATTTATTAATTAAACTTACAGCCAATTTCCTAGTAATTGGCCGCAAGTTTGAAAATGGCGATACTTACTCCACCCTGCGCTTGTTAAACTTAGTTTTTTCTTGCGTTGTTCTAGAATTATATTTCTTCCACCACATCCGCCGTTGAATGCCGAGTCAGGATACCGAGACGAGGGATGAAAGTGAAAGGGGAGTGTAATTTAGAAGGCGGTGGTGATAGGTGAAGGGAGGTGAAGGCACGGATGAAGAAGAGAAATCTGAGGCAATGTGCCCGTCTTCAATTACCGACTTGAAGTTGACTCCGGCAAGAGCTTAATATCTGGGGCAATTAGTGCCCCGGGCTGGAACCCCTTTTGTGTCGCCCGTCTTTCGACCCTAGGCCACTTTAACCCCGACCAATCATCTCCTCTCGCCGTGCTCACCATACCCCCGAAAGCACACCGCTTCTCAAATCAATTAGTTTTCTATTTTTGTTTACATCTCCCCTCTCATTATCCGCCCCCCCCTCGTCCGGAAATTTATTCTTTACACTGTATTCTATTCGCAAAATATTATCGTCTATACATTATAGACCAGTATTAATAACGCTAGTCACTGTACGAGACCCCGAATAATTCCAGAACGGTGATTAGCTATTGGAGATAAAGGATCGTACGAATGTTTATACGACGATAAATTTGTTCCACTGAACATCATATAAAAAATCTACAAGACAAAAGATTAGAAGAATGATAATAATAAGATATTAGGATAATAAAATTTTCTTGGAATCTATAAACACGAAGTACATAATAATTCCAGTATACCGGAAATAATATATTAACAGTCGTAATTGAAAAGGGTAGGGCCCATTGAATGCGCGGAATCATAGAATTTCCATAAAAAGATATAATTTAAATACTGGCCATATCACTATTTCGACTAATATTATCGTTATTCGCCGTTTTCCGCTCTACAACCTAAAAACATAATCATGTAGTATCGGCAGTTTAAAATGTATACCTGCTAGGGGCCCCACTTCGAATATATGCCCGCGTAAGTGGCATATAATGTTATTGGCGAGTGTTGCAAGCCGTACATATTCGCTCAGGGAGGGCGGCCTCAGGCAATTGACACGTTCAAAGAAAAGTGCACGGTGTGATTTATGGCGGGCGCCATATTTGACACCAAGTCAAATAATTGGAGTTTGTGGCCAACCGAGCAGCAGGACGAAAACCTTCTCCCCCCCAACCACCCGCCCACCCCACCGCTCAGGGGGAGTTATAAACAATTAAAACTTTCCTAATTGTTGGCCCGTCCAGCGCTGTTGAGTTGGTTTGCCCTGGCCCTGGCTTAAGTCCGAAGTTTTATATTAAAAGAGATCCCAAGGCCCTACTTACCTCCCCCAATATCGCCCGATTAATATTCCCTGTTTGTTTCCAGGAAACTAAATTAATATCAGACTTGTAATTAACGGTTGGGAGGGGGGGAGGTATAAATACCAACCAATTCCATGCTTACAACATAATTGATTTATATACAAAAACTATGTTAAATTTAATTTATCTGTACAGAACATTTTGTATGAAGTTAAATATGCTATGGTACGCTCTTACAATATTCCAATTGGCCAAATAAATAATTCTAAATTTAGTTTTAAATTCTAATTAATTTATTATGAAAATTTACCCCCTGTTGGTCATTTGATCCTATGATAGCGTAGCATGATTATTTCAGTGAAATGACCATACCGGTAATGACGAAACCGGACAAAATAAGTGAATGTTAATGTTATTATAATGAATGTTAATGCTCCCAACCACCGTTGGAGCCCGATGGCCTGAGCCCCTGCCCACCACCTGTAAGATGATGTATGAGGCGATATTGGATAAAAAGGTTCGGTATTTCGGCTGGTGGCTGTGAGTGTGGGCGCAGGCGCCCAGTACGGCGAGAGCCAATCTCGTGGGATTTATAGGATGATGAGTGGGTCACCAATTTCCCACGGGCGGGTCGCCTCGCCCCACCCAAACTAACAACGATTAAACTCGATCTAATTGGTCCTCGGGACGGGATAATTTTGCCTCCCCGCTCCTCGCTCCTCCGCCCTCCGCCGTACAAGCCTACAGCGTTTCGCCAGATTTTTTTTAATTGGCGAATGAAACTTCGGGTACACCGATAGCCCGCTGTCCCATCCGGAAAGCGATTTTGCCTTCGTGCCCCAGTACATGAACCTACACTCTCTCTGACCGAACAATATTTTAACATAATATTGAATTTGTAATTTAAACATTATATTTTAATATAATATCATTCCTTAAATACAGTGGCAAGAAATTAAACTGAAATTGAAGACGCATCTAACCAATCGTGAATAGAAATAAATAAAGCCTTTTCAAGAGTCTTCAAAATGTTCTGTCAACGTCTATTTCTTTAAAAAACGAATTCCGGAACATTATTGTCACATTACATATGACGGGGACGGGGAATATCATAGCTCCAAAGTAGAGCAGCAAAATGGCAACATTAAATTGAAAATACAACCATGAAAGATATCTAAACTCTCACTCGTTTTATACACGAATGCAAACATTCAACTCACATTCATATTCGCGTTTTAAGTGCAAGTGTTTACTGTTTTTCTACGGGGTTAAATGCAACAGGTGGCGCGGCGGGTGGAACTAACGACACCTCCGGCTATCGATATTGGATATGGTGCGTTGGAGCAATGAACCCCCTCACCTCCCCAACCCCCCTAACCCAAAGATAAATAATTAACCGAGAATATCGAGGTCCGTGGTGCATCCGGTAGGAGAGTTTGGCTCCGTCTCGGAGAAGTTGGCCCAGCCCGGAGGGCGAGTCTCACGACTTCACCCCTTTTAATGACAGTGACGACGACAGGAATAGACTTCTAATTTAGCCGATCATTGGCCCGTTAAATGAAGATTCGCCGGAAGTGCAGCCCGCAAAAGAATGAAAAACTTTAGTTGGGTGTCGCCCATCAAAAATCCAAAATTAAACTCCAATTAATAACAACCGCTGTTTTTATATCGGGATGTCGTCAGCTGGGAAAATACTATATTTTTACTTTTTAAAATGTTTTTTTAACTAACATAAATTTTATGAATTACCACTAACTTCCAGTGGGATTGCGTAATACTACAAGATTATTCCCGTGTTTGGAATGTGTTGGTCCCAGTTGTAAGGTGAAAAACAATTCATATTCCTAAGGGGATTAACGATACCCCACCTTCAGGTATATAGAGCGCCCCAAGTTGATATCCTCTTCAGTCGGTCCCCGATCATAGTAAGAGAGTTCCGAAATGTCGGAAGTAGACAACACTTGGGAGGGCCCCCGGAGGCAAGGGTAAAAACACTTCCACTGGTGCTCGCTCAATTGGTTTCCAAACTCAGGGGTGTTTTGTCAATCGCAACTCGCATTCCTTACTATTCAAGGAAATAACGAATTTCATTGTATTTTATACCTACTATAGTATAAAATAGCAATGTAGCAAATTGCTGTTTTCCGAAAAATTCCCAATGGCAAATATTTCTAACATATTATGAGCTATACCGATCAGAAAATAACACATTCTGTACTTTAACAGTATTATCGGCGCTGGGTTCTATGTAAATGGAACGGGTTTTATATATACTGTAATAGCAGGTGGCATGACGCTGACCGGCTTTAGGGGACACTGCTTATGTTCTGTAGTCCCCGGTGGGCAAATATAAAACGTGGCCGACGCCGGGAACGACCGAACCGCTATCACATTCCGTCTAATGACAACCGAATCGATCCCGAAGTAACGCCCATACTTTCTTTCATATTTTCGGCCCTATCGCAATGGGAATTTTGAAGAATTGCCATGTTTTTCGACTCCGGTTCGTTTGATTTCCTCTCGCTCTACTCCTCCCCCGCCCCAGATCAACCCCATTCAAGCCATAAATGGCCTATTGGTTCGGTATCGAATGCTGCTTCACAACAACCTTTCTCACTTCGCTGGCATTAGTCCGGTCTCTATCTCCGGGCCTTATCTCGTGCCCATTCACCCGGACGTTAAATCAATGCACGGCTGTAAACCGAGGAATACGTTGACGTATTTACTCTTACCGACTGCCGATAAAGCACAGACGATGACAATCTGTGAAGAATTATGGATTTGTGGATACACCTTGATATAATCAATATTACCGGGGTTGAAAATCCTGCAGCCATTTATAAATTAGTGAAGAGTAAAATGATCAAATGGGACAAAAATATGTATTTTTCCAGGATATTGAGGTTTATTTATTGTTAATTATATAACTATGTTATTAAATACTATGTTTCGTTAATAGTTCTTTTGTCACTCGTATTCTCTTTCATTCTCCGGTATTTTGATTGTTTTCAAAAAGCAGAACTAATTATTAGTGAAACCGAGTAATTTCTTGCAGGATATCCGTGTGATAGTATTGACGGAATTGATCACAAGCACTTAGAATCAGTAAATACATCATTTCAGTTTCAATGCGTGCTGAGAAGGAAATTACAAGTTGCGTTAATTATAGATACCTCCTGCACATACCTATAGCATGCATCAGCCCTTCTGGGCATCTCAGACGGAATTCTATCTGTACTGTGTTCCCAAAATGTTTCGCCAACTACACGATAAACGCTAAGACGCCTGAAGTTACGAGTATAATGAGCCGGGTAGTTATAATGAAGTGCGGCGCTACGTGATACTAGGCCGCAAAGCAGATACGTGTTCCATGTCGTGTATAATCCTCTCGTGTACGCCCGCTCATCAGCGTTCAAGATTTACCTGAAGTTAGACTCTTAGACTTAAAATTTATAAATAAAAGCTTTAATTAAGGAGAACAGCAATTCTGAAAAATGAGGAAATTACATTGTCAGTAATTTAACAAAGATGTATAAAGATAGATATAAAGATCGTCTTTTCCTGAATTATTTCTGTTTTTAATCCTTTTATTTCTTTTTACTTTTAAAGCGGAAGTTTCATGAATCGTTAGTAATAGACGTTTAGTTCTAGAGAGTTGCGCGTGAACGTAATACATATCTTTTATTGGATGTCTATTTATATTTTAAATTAAATTTTATGACATTTAAGTATAACGAGGATAAATATTTCGAATTAAAATTAAATAATATTGCTCAACATATTATAGCCATAACATAACTGCGAGATAGGGTGCATATATAATAAATCTGTCCCTGTCCTCTAGGATGGAGGTTGGGCGGAGGGCTAACAGCCCATCCCCTTAAAAGCTCTCTCGTTGTTGTAAAAGCTCTGTCGTTGAAACGACATCTGTCGCGGCCGACCTGGGGTTGTAATGGCCAGAAGAAAATATATATTCCTCTACGTAAGACATTTTGTGTGTACTTTCTTTCCAGTAATCTAAAAGTTGCCAACTGATATCTAAAGGTATTACTGCGGGTAATGGTTTTCCTTTTGTACCTTGTTGCTGCGTTTAAACAAGTATTCTTGCGGCTTCCCACTGCAAATTCTTTCATCTGGATTTGATTGCGGGGTTATGGAGGGATTTAGTTACAACTCCCGATGGATGCCCGAAATTTCAGTTGTAGTGCTGACAGTATCATTCAGAAAAATGTAATACTTCCAATAAGTGAGATAGGAAGATTCGACTTTACTTACCTGATCAGACATTCCGTCAGCAGTCGACATGCATGAATAATAATCGTGTATATCGGAATTCTATTCAGGTATTCAGAATATTCAGGTTGTGAGGGTTCTTGTTCTTAGCTTATGAATAAAGCACCGGTACGAATATAGAACTGCCCACCATACTTGAAATGCCGGAATTACAACTGAGCGTTTATACTTTTGGGTTAATTTTCACGGTTTCGAGTTTGAAATAGAAATTGACTGGGCAGACGGCAGGCCAGGGCCGGGGCCCCTTTTCCGACTTAAGTGGCCCTTTGAGCCCGCTAAGTTCTAGTTATTAAAAGGACCGGCATCCAAGCAAAGGAGGGCTGTCTCTCTCAAGCATTTTACATTTTGTATAATCGAGTTCAAAAGAAGAAGAAGGAGAAGGTGTTCTCTCTCTCCTCGACGGTGTTTTCAAAATGGTCCAGACCTCTTGTACTTGGACCGAACTATGGAATTGAGTCAGGATGAAAACAGGTTATAATAGTTAATTGACTCCCCTCGTTTACGACCTTTTTAACAGTCAAGGAATCTAAAATCCTAATTAAACTGGTTTTTGAAGTTAATTTTCGAGAATACGTGTATCCTTCGATTAATTTCGGCTTTCTCGTTTCATAATTATTCGATTACAGCTGTTTTGCACGACTGTTAGAGAACGGTCCAATCAAGTTGATGCGTAAGATTAAATCAAGCGTAAAGTGAAATATGTATCACTCGATTGAGGGTATTACACTGAATTGAGTCGATATGATATAACAGTGAGTGGGTCATTTATGTCCACGACAAATAGTTGCTGCTTGCGGAATAAACGGTATTTGAGTTATCCTGCGGACGAAACTTCTGTTCAGTATCGAAGTGCGGAATTGAATTAATCTTACATTCAAATGGATTCGGCCTGAAGCCAACTCAAATTACACAAGTTTGAACACTGGGTGTTGGTTAGGGTAGGGGCGGGGTTTGATGTAAGCTTGGTCGCCTTACTTAATTGATATAACATAACCTCTTTCCCGCGGCTCTTCAGTGATCAAACTTAGCCTTAAGATTGGAAGGTAACCCGCTATTTAGAATGCACTTGCGGATTTAGGCGCCGGGTATTTAAACGAAATTTCAGGCATTTATACAACGTTAAAAAATTGTTACTATATTGACATTTCCCCGTTGGCGCTCTTACATTTCTAGGATAATATTTAAAAAGCAGTGCGAAAAGTTATACATAATAGTCTTTTTTGGTCATTTACGAGTTCAATATTTAAGCTAGAGGCTTATTCTGTTTCTTAGTCTAAGGTAGCCAAAACCACAAGGATATGGAATATTTATCTCCGAATTGAATCTGCTTCGCACCTCAATCTGTTTCAATTGATCGAAATCTACTCTACCAGCCAGCCGTTACAGTACCGAATCTACTTCTTTCATGGTTTCCAGTATTGTTTTACGAGCAAATGTGTATACGAGTTGGCAAAAATGAGTCAGTTTCCTGTGGATCAAGCCCGCAGGCTGTTCCGCCCCTATCACGCAATATATAACGTTTATGTTATCCGCATCGGGACGACAGTTTAGTACCTCGGTGGTGTACACGGAATTGTAAGTCTGGGACGGGGACAAAACTGCGGCTGTTAGGGAATGGGGCATGAGGGCGTGCGTCTGATCGGGACGCTAATGGGAATTCTCTGTAGGGTGGTGGGGTCGGGCACCCGCTGAACAAATATTAATTTCCACCGCCTACAATTCCACTCGTTGTTGGCAGCCCGCCTAATGACACAGCCTTTGATTTTCCTACGATAGTGAAAGCGACCCCACAACCAAGGCTGAACGTGGAAATGTATTTACCGCAATACGCTCTATCCTGTCCCAACTGGAAATACTGTAACTAAATTTAGTCGGTTCAAATTAATACACATAGCAGGCCGTAGATTTAAACCCGTAAATCCTTCCCCTTTAAGGAATTATCGTATGTAATTGTTATATACCGTAGAATTATCGTTTTGAATTTCGCGTTACTTGTGCATGCAACGGTTGTTCTCAACCGGGTTGCCGGCCAGATATTTTGGATATTACAAACATAATTGAAAAAATTGAATCTTGTGAGCGGTTATTTCCAGTAAATGTAGGATAGAAAACATATTGTTTCCGCGGTTATTTGTTTTTACGAAACTACCTTTTTCTGTCTCCGCTCATTGATTTGGTTCTGTGGTGTAACATACGGCACTTAAAAGCCATGAAAGATGGCGAGAACCGGAAACCGATCGTGCATAAGACCGCATCAGTTATATCGCAAGAATGATGACCTTCTACCATCGCGGCTCGCCAAACCATAAATTAGCTTATCTTCTTTGCCATCACCTGGATACGTCTGCAGAAGTGAATCACGAGACCGCACTTGGACAATACTGGGACATAACGTTTTTAATTCAAGTCCATTTTTTTCGACTGGAAAATATCGTCCTCCAAGATTCAAAGCCGACCTTCTAAAGAACCGGATAAGCTATGCAGGGCCCGAATCCCGCCGACATTCAATTCCTTACTCAATTTTTCTTTATCCTGAACCTACTGTCCTTATACGTGTGCATCTCACCAATCATACTGAGAAAATAAAAATACAACTGGTGTTATTTATTCTCGGACGGGCACCATTTTATGGGTTTGCGGTTGATCCGCCTGCAACTTATTTGTATGTTGAGGGATGACCCAGGCCTTTGGATGACCTGAGTCCCGGGGTCTTCTCTATACCTGCAAGATTCCATTTACGACCCTTTTACCCATCCTCTGTACCTCACCTTCCCTGCCTCTCTGCCAGGGTATACTGCGCCCTCCTGAACGGTGCCGGCAGCTTCGGAATTTTCTAATAACATTCCTAGAAATGGCTGCCCTCCCGCCACTCCGTCGCCCCTCCTATGTGTATACAAAAAACAACCTTTTGAATACACCACGGCCCATCGTCTAAACATACCCCGGAAGATGGACAAGACTTTTAACTTACTGCCATCTCACAGCCGATTCTACACTTTTGTTTCTAGTCTATTACGATGTTACCTCCGAAATGTTAAAAGCAGTACATTGGCTTTTGGCAAAACACCTTACATATTATGAACTCGCTATAAAAATTAAATAACTAATGAAGTTTAATATTATGAAGTAGATGAAGCGATCCAAATCAGAAATCATCGATCTCGTGAGAAATGTTTATCAGCCTATCCCAACTCTCGAATGGGGAATGCATTCCACAGTCCAAATAAACATGGATATGCAACAGTAAAATCTGTAACCATATTACCATACGTCTTATACAAGATGTACGCATAATAAATATAAAATAATAAAATATACTACATGTAAATTGTGAGTAGACGTATAAGGGCCCTATGGGAAGAGAGGGAGTGAGAAGGACTAATTAATATTAAAGTGTGACGTTCATTAATTTATAGCAAGTGCTAAAATTTGGTCGGATGGCCGATATCGGATTAAAACAATTAAATTTAGTTATGGGGTCGTTTAATTAAATTAGGACGGAGAAGTCCCGGCCCAACGGGTATCTCCCTTTTACTCGGTAAACACATAATGGGTTCGGGGGTCTCGCCGTTCGTTTCAGGTGCACTCCACCATGACTAGGTATTGAACGGAAATGCACTTTAGAATGTCCATAGTGGCCAGGAGATATTTTAATACGTTTACAAATTGGACACGTGTAACTATGAAATATTTAATAAGGTTGTCCCCCTTATTGGGGGAGTGGGTGTGGGGGAAAGAGTAATATTTCTCTCACAAAACGAGGAAAAATATACCTAACGATGAACTGGCGAGGAAAAACCAAAAATAAAGAAGGCAATTAAAATGAATTAGATAAATCAATTCATTGTTAAGAACTGCCAATTAGGCGAGCGAATGAACTGATATCAGTTCTTACACAACAAATTGTCAATTAACTTATACTTTCCAACTAAAAGAAATCTAAATATATAAAATAAATAGAATGGAGGAAGAGATGTGGTTTAGTGCGAACAAATGGTCCAAACACCGGTACAATGGTTGAGGACAGACTGAGCCCTTGAGCGTAATCGAATTATAGTTTGGCCGGAACGATGGAAAAGAAGAACAAGGTGAGGGTTCGTGATGGCAAAGAAAAGTGAGAAAGGGGATGCCCCTTTACCCCCCTTCCCCCTTCCACCCCTCACCCCTGTAAATATTTGTACTCGACTGTTGGGGTGGGTTTGAGGGGCTCCTGTTTGCTCCCCAAACCGCCTTCACTCCCAACATCCTCAGATCAGAATTAAATCACGTCCCCTTTTTTCAGCCGCCAATCTTATTACGTGATTTGTTGTGATGTACAGGTTTTATCTCGCCGGTTTTACTCCGTCGTTTATGTCCCAATTTTGCGCTTATTTTTTTCGCCCGAAGCCAAAGATAAGCTGTTTACCTTCTATTCCCACTAATTACCGTCTGAGTTTCTGAAGGTCATCATTGTTGATTAATTTAATGCTTTATTAAGTTGCATTAAACTGTACGGTTAAGATACACACTGATGTGGGAACCAATAAGACAATAAAAAAAGCATTGTATATAAAAATCGCTATATACGGTAACAATTACAGGAGGTCTCGGAAAAGACTAAACCGGTCTATATCATAAACTTATAGACGAGTGGAGACAGAAAATCCCAAGACTGATTTGCGTTTACTATCAATAAATTACACATTACCAGGAATCCATTATTCACATTTAATTTCAATGAATACATGAAATGTAGATCGGTAGGATAATTAAATGGAACTAGTTGCCTTACTTATACTATAAAAAAACAAAATAATAACCATCAAGCCGGTAGCTTCAATAATAACCAACAGGCAGCCTACCAGTAAAATCTTCATGACATTTGAGCCTGCTGCTCCGAGAGGTACTCTCACAGAATCACCTTAAATCTACCCTTTTTCTAATCCATCCAGGTTCGTTTCCGAGAATATATTAACAATACCGTAGAGATAAAAAATTTCAATATTGGTTTTAAGAGGATTATATTTGCCAATAGGACCCATCGAAATTAAGCCGTTCACACATTTGTTATTGATGATAAACGGTTCGTACTCTCGTCGTATTTTCTCAGAATGTAGGATTCATGTTTCTGAAACCCTAATTATATTTTTCCGAGGATTTGTTCCATAACGACCCTGTTATTCAGAGAATACTCGAAAATGTCATATATCCAATTCAAACCAGAATTCTCATTTCCCCTCCGAGCCACGAGAACAAAGTTAGGGAAGGATTCTTATTTAAGTTGCCGGATTGAGCCGGAAGAAAGAGGATTTGAATAAATTATTTCTGACGGGCCAACTGGGAAAGAGTTTGTTTGGGTGCTGAGGCCCACCGAGAACCTCTAAAAATATATCCCCATACCATCCCAATTTGTTGCCTTATACATGTACCCGTATACTATCTCAGTTCACAGAACGGGATTTGAATTTAAATAAATGTGGAATAAATATATATATATTTTTAAATATGCCTCAAAATTATTAATTAAAAATTAAATTAATTAAATGCCCTTCGTGCTGTAGCATTAATATTGAATCATATATATACGGTTTTGGGATAGATAAATTCTCTTGTGGATAAAACTGAAAAAATATTTTTGACGCTTATAAAGACCGGAATATGGACATTGCGTTATAAGATCTTAGACACTCCTGCAAATTGCCCGCTTTGTACGATAAAATTCACGAATATCAATATGATAAATTCGTGTAACAACACCTTTTCATCATGAAACATGATGAGAGTATCGATCTCAACTTTTTTTAAAGTCTATTTCACGCTGTTCCGGCTGAAAGATTCGTTGTGGGCGGTGGCGATCATCGGGATTTGACGCCCCTCCCGTCGGAGGTTCGAAGAAAAAACAATGCAATCAGGTCCTTCAAAGACGGGCCGGGATATAAAGGATAATTGGAGTTTCCCAGCCCCGGCCCCAACCGAACTGCGCCACGGATAACACCTCCTCCCATCGACACTGCGCTGAAATTTTAAAATTGAGTTTTCACCGGACTGGTGCTCCAACGGCTGAAATAATTGCCGGGCCGCCCTTACCGCCCGGCCCCAATGAATGAAACATAACCGCTAGTAATTGAAATATCGACGTATCGAATCGTGACGCGTTGTGAGGGAGATCAAAAATTTAAATTTTACCTCTCCATCAAACATGCAAATGGCCAATTGATTCGACGCTAAAAACGGACGGTACGCGTTGATTATTCAACATTAAATCCGATTCCGCATTCATTTGCCGTTCAACCGCTGCAATCTCCTACTTAAATAATGTAATGACTCAATATCGCCGCCCTACACACCTTTACTAATTTGATACCGACGTTGTGTAAAATTTCAGTAACTTCCTTTATTCTCGGGAGAGCAGTGAGAACCATGACGTTTTTAATTAAATTGTAAACTATTTAGGAATACGCGATTTACCAATGGTTTCCGATTTAATACATACTTTCGGGTGTCCGCGGTTGATTGGAAAAATAACCACACTTATATCTCAACTCCCTGATTTGATCCTATGCTTGGTATCGCCCTTATCTATCTATTTTGTCTTCAACTCGCCGGAATGAAATCCTATATAATCGAATAAAGTATACGGAATCTCTACGTACGAAGTACAAGACAATTTGTCTGAAATAACTAAATGGGCCGTAAAATATTATTTCCACTAGGAGTGGATCGTGAGAGCCCCGAAATAAGCTTCTTTTCTTTGTGCGATTTTTCTGAAAATGATCCTAGCATTCTTTGGAAGAAGAATTTTGTCGGAATTCTTCCCGAGCCGTTCAATCAATAGTTCATGGGAGTCGTTTAAGTTTGCGTGGAAGACTGGCAGTTGGGAGTTATACAACTCGGTCGGAACAAACACGGTAATGTTTTGGACCGCTGCGGTCCTAAATTGAGACGGACCTACCGCCTTGGGGGTGGAGTGAACTGGACCAGGGGGCGGTAATTCGCAAACAGAGCAATTTTTCACCGCCGGCTCCCACCAGGGCTGGGGCCAAACCAATTGGCTAATACACCAATCCTTGTTTTATTTGTTTTGCAGCCGACGCTGCACAGAACGCTAATTTGGATTTGTAGTTTCCGACCAACAATCGCGGGAACCACAATACCGTAGCTTCCCACGCATAATTGTGCTTTGTTTAACATAATTTGAAGTGTTTGTTGTTGGAACAGTATACGCTAGAGATGCGAGTACCAGTTCCGACCAACCGACCAAAATAGAGAGGCAGGAGACAAGAAGATAAATTATGACACTCAGTATTAGTATTTTTCTTAGTATGCACAATATAAAATTAGTAGTTTCTGACGGCCAATTATCTATTTTGTAAGTATAAATGATAATTCGTACCAAATATAAATTAATGTTTGAGTCTTCTATCTCCACTTGCCTAACTTAAGCAAGAGCGGTTTCAGGGACTAATACGATAGGGACTATACGAAATCAGCGTATTATAAATACAGCAAAATAAAATTGAATAACGTAAGTTGCACTTACTGAACTCTCCCGTTGTATTGATTTGAGGAAAATTAAAAACAAAAGTACCCTTAGTAGGAATTGAATTAACCCAAGGGTTTATCGCAAAATAAAGTAAGAATTTTCGAAAAATAACGGAAGGACTAATGCTGATAAAAGCTGTCCGAAATTTGATCAGTGTAAAGGGGCGAGAAATTACGTCGGAAAAAATGTTGGAAATTCGCTTTGAGGGGCGAGCGGATAAGCGGCCGAGAAAGCAAATTGCATTAAGGGATTTGAAAAGAAGTTACGCTTCAGAAAAGAAAGATGACATGAAGACATTATAGGATCGGGGCCGGAAATTTTAGACGATAAAAGAGAAATATTGCAATTGAAACACCTGCAATTATAGAACAGTTTTTGCACTAACAGTTTCTAGCGGTTACAATAATGCATAATCACTTTATTAATTTGTATTTATTCCGTCATAAAAATTGATCCGGGTTAAAAATATGCATATTTCTAAGCGAGCGTTCCTCTTAGTCCACATCCATCCTGCACTTATTCTTCGAGAATAAACTTATAACAGTTATAAAATCGAAGCTTCAACCTGAATATCCTCTGTCATCGACATCGGTTTTATCCATAACGTACGAAAGAAAATCGATGTTTCAGAACTGGGCTTCAGTAAAAACACCGATCGATGCCGCCGAGTATGACGGCGCTTTTAGGGAGGACAAATAGAAAGGAGAAGACAATAAGGGGGACGGAATAATCGATGGACATAATAGAAAGATCGGGGCCGTCGGTGGAAGTGTTCCATTGAACAGCGGGTGAAAACAGCCCGCCGGTGATGGTGTACTGACCGTCCGGGGGGGGCCTAATCGTGCTTGTCATGGTAAAGGGGTTGTACAAACGTGACATCATTAAAAGGCCGCGGTGATGGGCGGCCGGCCTGGATTACTAGAGCCCCTCCACGCTCCTCCCACTTACCCTAATCCCGACCTCTGATATTAATTCAGCGGGAAGACCTACCACCCTCGCTGCCGCCCCACACCTACCCGCTTTCCAATTGGCAGGGAATTTTTCATTTACCGCCCGCCCGGAACTCGTGGCCCACTTGAATTCTCCCGACCCGCCCCCACATCCTTTTTTACCAGTTTCTCGAAGTTTTTTGAGCAAAAAAAAGAGAAATAGTACAGGCGGATAATCGATTTTAATGAAAGATAATACAGTTCGGAACGGATACCGAATATCTGCAGTTTCGGGGCAACACAATATCCTCCCCCCAGTCGGTATTTCCCCGATAATTAAGCTTTTTCCGATCCTACGGCAATACCGTTGTGTTATCGAACACTGAGCCAATAAAAATAATATACCGCCTGAACGCTTTTATCTGCCAATACTCTCAATAAATCTTAGAAACTACTTTCCAGTTAGTAAATATGTAATTTACAACATACGTCAAGCGTACCACATGGACGGGTTTGGACCGGGAAATTGGGGAAACTTTAAACAATTTCCATTCTACTATACGTAATAGAAAAATAGAAGGAGAATGAATTAGGGAAACAGTTGGAAAGTCGGGCAGAAAGAGGCTTTTAGCGAGCGAGGCTGGTTAGTGTCCTAGGTTGTAGGACTGGAGTTGGGATTGGGCAATGAGCGGGATTATTGTTTAGGCGTGGCTCAGCGGGGGTTGAGCAATTTATTCGGCTGTCGAGAGCAGAGAGGACAGAGAGCCAGTTAGCACACCTATGAAATGGTCCGCCCGACCGGCTACACGTCAATCCATCAGTTCGACGCCCGGCGCCGGCTTTTAAATCCGATAATTGAAAATATAAACGATCCGAGAGAATGAAAATTCCAGGCCGAGTGATAAGGAGAAATATTTTTTTGCCGTTTTTCCAGATTTCCATGTCAGCGAATCGATTTTCTTGTCACCCTACGAATTGGTTTAGAGGGCTCTTTGTTCCCCGGCGTTGACACAGTGCCAACATGAATTACCGACCGAAAGATAAAACAGTCTTCTGACCTATTTCTTCTTCGCTCCCTTTTGCATTCGGACAATGCTATTTTGGAGTCTCTTATTTCGTATTTTCACCTTCCGAATTCAAGCATAATTCAATGCTTTCTTTATTTCGAACAACTTCCGTTCTATTTTCATATTTTTTATAGGAGGTTTGAACTTCTATCGGTTTCAAACTTTTTTTCTTGTTATCCCTTTACTCTTAGTATATCTTTTGGAGTCTCTTTCCTTTAATATTTTCTTAAGTTTTCTCCTTTACCCTCTCTCGGTTGTGAAAAAGAGATTTGTTATTTTCGTGTAGTTCATTAAAGCCTCTGGGCAATCGGACACTACAAATTTTACTATTAGTCGTCGCTTTACTCGTTTTTAACCATCGGAAAAACACCAGTTATAAGTTAGTAAATCCGACGTGGTGTTACCTTCCAAAAAAATAACGTTACCCAAATCTCCAATAGATTTAGTGGTGGCGAATATTCTCCTGTTTCAAGTAATGACTGACCTTTCGGTAGCTGTCCGGACCATTGTTGGATTACGCTACAAATGGAGTAACACAGTTGCCAGATATTGTAAAAACATCGAATATTAGGTTGAAAGCGTTTGGACAGCTCGTGGGAGAAATTGGCGAGGGTTTGAGGCATCCGGCCCGCAGTGGAACCTTGGGACGGCCAATTTTGAATTAGGCGGGCGGCAAACGCGGCTATTTAATTTGATATTTGACGGGACATTTCTGGAGAGGCAATTTTGGGGCGGTGTCGTTCGGGCGGCTGGCTTATGACCGGTGAGCGTCGTTGCGGTAGTTTGCCCTCCCAATTAAAAGTTTGTTACCTGCACCCATTCCGGCTAACAGACTTAGCCCAACTGGCAGCTGTTGCGAGTTAACCCCGCGGGGCTGGGGTGGGGGGGTTGGAGGCGCCCATTAGGCGCCGAGAATTTTCCGCTCACGTTTTACGGACCGGACCGTCAACACTTGCCGCTACCGACCGTGTCCACAATTTAAAACCGATATTAGCGGAAAGTTTCTGCGCGGAATCGAGTCTTCCTTCTTGCATCGACAAGAACCAATTCTCAGGTGATTTATTACGTTTTGAATATTGCCTGACAGCGCTATACGATTTTCCGCGAATACTCGCTTAGAAACTGAACCTCCTACGAATTAGCCCACCCAATTTGGGACGTAGCGGGAGAAACACGGTAGATAAAGTCGGGAATATTTTAGAATATCTACAGTCCATCCCACTAAATGATCGTGCCGATAATTCAAAAATATGTTCAAGAATTTCCGAATAAATTCGACGCGGTTGGGGTTGGTGGGGGTGACTAACTGTTGTAGCGATAAAACGACTCTGAGTCTGTCGGAAACGGACACTGCAATCGATAGCCTTGTCCGCTCAATTTCGAGCCGTGTTTGTTTTGTCATTTATTCACGTCGAAAGTTTCCCCAACAATCATTTTTGTGGAACCGGCCTTAAATAATTATACGCTGGAAACTTTTATCCCGATACAAAATTTATATAACGCGCCGCATTATTTATGTTAAGCGGCTACTTGGCGAGGTTTATCGTTGCAATTGATAAAATTGTCTTTTACATCTGGTCTGAGAACGTTAGTTAAATTAGCGATGTCATTATAAGTAATAAGTAACCTCCAAACTTATCAGTGACTAATCTTGTTTTAATCTCGGTAAATATCATAGCGGAAATTAATAACTAGAAACCGTTTATTTTGGCAATCAGACTTGTGTACACACAAGTAATATAACCCGTTTCTAGTTGCCTGGCTGACTTTGTAGTTACCACAATAGCAAACAGTACTCATGTACTGGGACTTAAAGGTAACTTAAAGTGTGTACAATACCTGTTCTGGTGCTCAAAAAGTCTATTCGCCGAAAGGGCGGCATCGCCTGCCCAAAGTCGGGACAGAATCGATCCTCCCTCTACTAATGGTACCCCCATTAATATAATTGGAAGGCCCAGATATAAAAGTGTGGTTCCTCCCCCCTCCCGCCATCCCATTGGTCAAGACTAAAACCCCAGGGACAGTAAATAAGGCCGGCGGTATCGTTACTCTCTTTCTCCCTCTCTCTCTCTCTCTCTCTCTGTATACTCTGTCTCCATCTCTAACGACATAAATGTCTGCTGGCGATTTTCTGTTCTCCGCACAATTATTTTTCTGCTTGATAGCGATTTCTATACAAATATTATTGTATTGTCATTTTTCCGATGGGACGCCAGGAGTTAGTGTATATTTATATCCTTAGTCAAACCTTTTGAAATCGACAATTCGCGGGAAGGTGGTCGTCGAGAATATATTCACAGGAGTCTATAACACTTCAGAATTAATTGTATTGCATATTTAATACATGATAGAATATGAAAGAAAAAGATAAGGCCATTGAAAATGAGTAATGTTTTTGTATCCCCATTATTTGTTTATATGACTTCAACACAGAAATGTAGTCTATATCAGCTACTGCTTCATTAAATTTCTCAAGCACCC
Organism: Lethocerus indicus; assembly: GCA_019843655.1. Classification (NCBI taxonomy): domain Eukaryota; kingdom Metazoa; phylum Arthropoda; class Insecta; order Hemiptera; family Belostomatidae; genus Lethocerus; species Lethocerus indicus. Next base: position 10,595,313 of record JACDQD010000004.1, read on the forward strand.
TATTAAAAAAATCATGTGTATTTAGAGATTGAAAAATGCTGGGTCTTCGTCAAACTCTATAATATTATCCTTATCCCAACTCGTCCATACATTCTTTTATGGGCGTTCCATTAAACTGCAATAGAAGCAGATTTTGGTTTACATTTTAAAAACACGGAACATAATCGGCATATAGATATATAAGAAAATAATTCATCTCCCCAGTTTTAATAAACATTTCTATGGTAGTTTAAATTTGAGGTTTCCCGTTGTCCGAAATGGGCCAGTTTCCCAACAATTTCGCTCCCCCACTCCGCAATATCATTACCATAATAGTTTACATCTCTATTGTTGGACTTTAAATTGAACAGCGATTTACACATAATGTTTTGCCCCTGGCTGCCCTCGAAAGCAGATTTTAATGCGGGTTGACGACGATTTTGTGGTCGATTCCTATTTGCTAAATCGTTTTACCGAATTCCGGGAAATAGCGCTTGACTATAGTCCTCACACGTTGCCGACTCTGTATTTTACATTAGTTTGATAATCACAATAATCGTTTTGATCCGAACGATTGCGAGTGCATTGTATCGATTGTTAAATTGGTTCTGAAAAAGTCCAACAAGTAATTCGTTTGCGATTATTGTGAATTTATAACGTCCGACCTAACTTCTCACGTGAAACTCGTACTGAGCTATTTACGTGACTTGCAATGAAAAATACTAAAAGAACTAAAATTATCTGTAAATATAAAAACCTCGCTGAGAAGAATAGTTATGTCTGTAGTGTTTAATTCGAATATTGACACTTATTCTGGGTCAACGGTCACTGCACGACCACCTTTGTACATTTAAAATATGTTTTAGAACAAATAACATGTTTCTTGCTTCGGTATATTTTGCAGTATCGGTTTGATACTTATTCAGATGAATAGTTGGAGGATGGGTTCGCACTACTTCTCTATTAGTAAATTACTTAACCTTACTAGACCTTTAGACGGCGCTAATACCAAACCCGCAATTTCAACCTGTGTTGCATATAGTATCTAGCGCCGTAAGGAATTAAAAGTGAATTACTAAGTCCTAGTTTCAAAACTTTGTTACTTCACCTCCAGAAGTTACCTTTTTCTTCTGAATATTTGACAACGAACAATTTAACTTTTTAATTGAATCTGCCGAGAATTTCTCACTGAACGTTCCTTTGGTTGTACCGGTTATGATAAATAAAATTGAATTTCAAGGCCATATCAGACGTTATGAACTTTGTTGTCTTCTATGTCCCCCGGTTGTAATAGTAAATTGGTTTTGGCTTTGTATCATTGTCAGTACAAATAACGCTTAGTAATCTGTATTACCAATTATGTCTCCTATTTACATTGCCACTGCATTTCTGTAGTAGTGCCATATATATTGGCCTAGTTTATATACATAAATTATACAAAACCAAAACTGTTCCTCTCCTGAATACTCAGTATTGCACAATAATGTGTTGAATTCATTAATTAGGATACATTTTTTAATGCATTTAGTTGAGGGATTATATGAGAGAGAAACGCTCTGGCTGGACTGTTCTTACAATTTCTAATAAGTTTTTACTTCTTTCTCAAGAATATTCAGCAGTCTGTGAAACGCAATTACGTTTATTAATTTCTACTCAAAAGTCTGGATAAATAGAGAATTTCAGTACTACTCGAATGAATGCTCGAGTACAAAGAGTCTTGGAAAATCCGGACCAGATTAATAGTGACAATTACAGCAATGTCACCGATTGCGATGGCTTATTGGAAGTTAAATTCTGCGCGAGCCTAATCCAGAAGGGTTAAGTGACCTGGAAACGGTAAAAGGATTTTAGCCTGACTGTTCAACAGTAGCATGCAAACTAACAACGATGAAAGCTCTTTCCGGATTTGTCAATTCATTCTCTTTTCTAGCTAGACCAGTGTTAGTGATATAAACTATATTAAGACAAATCTACAATTTAAAAGTGTTACTACCGTAATATACGTTTTGCATAAAATATAAAATGGCAGTACAATCAATGAAATTATTTGATATTTACTAGCTATAAATGATTTACATTTTTAATTGTGGTGTTTATTGTGTAGAATAAAACTACACAATGTGTGTACTGGAAATTGATGTATACATTAGGCTTTCATAAACGATATTATTTACATTTTGTACTTATATATATATATATATATATATATATATATATATATATATATATATATATAAAGGTTTTAGAGGATGTACGATTTATTTCTTATTCTAGGTTTATTAATAGGTTTATCTAACCAGAGCGATATAGGGGAATTAATTACATTTTTTGTTTTATATTTTGCATATGATTTTCTCGGTAAGATAACAGCGGCAGGAAGAAATACTGGTCTCGGCGATGGTAAAGTTTCAACTAAACAACCAAAGGCGAAACAGCCAACTGTTGGGACAGAGAATTTTCAAGGTAGAGTTGAGGATCGATTAAGAAACCCTAATTTCCGCAGATTAACCAACAGATTAGTCAACAACGATAATTATGCTAATGAATAGGATTACTGGTCCCAGGAACAACTAGATTAGCGTCTAACTTAAATCAGGACAATTATGTACGGAATCTGATTCATAAAATAATTCAGGGGGAAGATTGTTTTCCTAATTAAAATATGGCGAATTGCAAAATCTTATTAATCATAATGGAGCATTATTATAAATATAAATTCCTATTTGCGATTAAAGGAAAATTATACTTGACAACGCGTTCTGAACTCCGGTTCGGAATTTCCCTTCAGCTATAAGAAAACAGATGCTAACATTCACTGGACACTTTTGAAATCCTTGCGTAATTAATTCAAATTTTCAATTTAAAATCCCAAAAAGGCCCATTACGACCCTCATACTTGACTGTTTTTGTGAAAATTGTGACGACCATCCTATCGGCCGTCCTTGAGCTCACGTCATTAATTTCAGTACGGCAGTCTGGAATTTCACGATCCCCTCCGTTGATCCCGCGTAAACGACTGAGATGATGTCGGTGCTGGCCCGCCTTTCCAATTTCCCACTTGTAATTAGTTCCTCGACTGAACCAATGGAAGCGAGAGAGCGGTACGGAGAGAGAAAATCCGCCGAAAGGCGTTCACTAAAAAGAAGTTGCGAACGACCTCCCCCCCCACACCTCAATGTTGGCCCCCTGCTAATTGAATTTGGCCCGCCCATGACATTTTGTCATCTCCGATTCGTCAGGTTCAAATGCGCCCAGTTTAATTCTCCTTTGGCGAATTCAGCGAATGGAGCAGACTTTATATAATACTCAACGTTCTGTTCGATGTGTTATTTCCGGTGGCGGAGTAACCGGGAGAATATTACTCAATAATACAAACTGAAATATGATTACATTTAATATGAAACAGAAATATGTACTCACTGCTAGATAATTTTCCTTCTTTTAGATGAGAGTTTGTACTGATATTAATTTGAACAAGTTCACAAATTTATCTTTCCCGGTTGCAATATATGCACAAAAATATATAATAATTATAGGGCTGTTTAACGCCATATGTGTATTTGATGAATTTCTACATTCCTTTGAAGTTATATCCGTACGTCGATTCCAGCAGTCTTCTAATAAATAAATGCTGGCCGTGCACTTTCGTCCTGATATAAATGGACGCTTGTTCGGCTTGACCGTAGTTGAGCATTAAACGGACTGATTGGAACGACAAGGAAATATTATCTGGGTGGAGAAATTTGTGAAGCTTACGAGCGTTGCTTTGGGCCACTCTTGGGCCAAAGGCGTGGCCAAATGGGGGCATTCAAGAAGCTTCTTCTCATGAAATATCCGCTCGATAAATTACCACCATCGATTTTTATATTTCGGTGGCCAGTAGTATATACCTCTAATATTCTCCACTGCCTCGTTGTTCCTTATTTCGTACTGGACATTATTATATAGCATTATTGTAGTAGAAATGAGCACTGCAGTACTGGCAGAAATAAGCGTATTCCAAGATCGGAAAGTACGGTAGCAATCGGGAAGGCATAATTCCTTAATTTTCCACAAGCAGGCAAAGTGACCAGGGGATTATTACCACCTTGTACACATAAATCACAAGAAACTATATTTTGTTGGAGAACAGTTAGCAACTTATTTACTTTCTTGTCTTAAATTCGAAGGAAACTATTGAGCTGAGTATGCATTCGTTGAGGGTTCTGATAAAAGTTCCGATAATTCCGATGTTACGTACAACGGCTTCCAATAAACGAATCGATGCGCACTACTGGTCTCACTGGTCCCACTTAGTCTTGGGTTTTCCAAGCATTTTATGTGCTAAACTGATAAGTAAAAGAATATAACTGCAATCTGCGCGGACCAACAGATGAGACCAGTAGTATAAATCGGGAGATTAAAAATGAAATATACTGAAGTACGAACGCGAGCGGGATTTAATCTTGGCTTGGGAGGAAAACAAGTTTTGCCGGGCAATGCGGGCGTGTGGAGGCAAGCCGCTGGGGCATATTTCAAATGTCTAGATAACGCAGATCGCGATCAAACTAACTTATATAAGAAAAGGATAAAATTTAGGGTACAGAACATAAATCATAAATATTAATGTTAGTTACTTAAGAAAGGAACTTTATGAGAGAGGGAAAAAATTGTCTGTCGGTTGTGAAATATTTTCGACCGTTTGTAAACTTCAGCGCACCCTTCGGTGGTAAGAAAAATAGAGAACTTTTAATAAGGAAAGGAAGAAGGGGAGAAATAATCGTTGAACATTATCAGTGTGGCTATTCTCGGAAGTCGGATAGGATTGTCGCTGGGCCCTAGTGGAGTGTTTCATGGCCGCCGGCAGTTAAAACGGAATGAGTCCTCCGCGACATCTCCATAGCGTGACCCAACACCGTTCGGCCGGAAAAAGAGAAAAAAAAAACAGGTTTCAATTATACAATCGCGACCGAGTTCACTCTTTCTTTATTTCTGATCCACCTCCTGTAAACGATATCCCCAACTCATGCCAACGCTTATTACAAGAGCTCCGTCTAAACTTATAGATCCCCCTAGAGTCATAGTTAAATTTTCGATTGAAGGAACTCCAGAACAGAAGCCCTACCTGGAAATTCTGTTAATTCCCAGATCCCTAATTTAATTTCACTATACTTGGTGAATTGTAGTAGCACTTTGTCAGCGGCCGATGTAAAGCCGTTTGCCTGAATCACCGTTAATACGAAAGCAATGTGAACATTGCCATAAAGGAGCATAAGGTGATAACGATTCCAATTCTGATAAGGAATGACTGTAAATCATCCCTGTTATCTAGTTGATGGAATTCTGAAAAAGCTTTATTGAAAATTCGTTTTTTATTTAGAAATAAATTGCAATTTAAGGAGCCTAAAGATTTTTCTGAGGAAGCTCCTAATTATGAGCCATTAATTCTCCCGGAACTAATTACAAAGTAATTTCAAATGGGGATTTTTCATCGTAAACTTTATAATCAGATTTAGTCAGGGAAGTACTTTATTAAACTTTAATTCCGTCGTATTATTAGGTGCCCTTTCCTCATCCAGACATGTTACCGTTAAATAAATATCGAGCGAAGGATCGCTCTTTTAGAGGATCACGAATAAAATTATTACACGGATTTATTATATTTTTTCAGGTCGCTTAAATGTATACAAAGCACTCTTATTTACTTTTTATTTATTATTTAGACTGTTATGAACTGCAATAACGGATGAATTGTTTCTAATACGAAAGGAAAGAAAATTTGATACAGTCTATAGACACTCTTACATGGTAAGCAATGAAATAAGTCTGAAATCGGGTGACGATCCCCATTTTCCTTCAATTACAACTGTCAATTAAACCGATAGTATTTTCAGCTAATCTAAAATTCCGTCGTAAGAAATAAGAAATCGGATCGTCGGCCTGTTAATCGACATAGTATAGAGTAAATGTGGTAGGGTGACGATGTGATGTGAGCGTGCCTAGTCATTAATGATGAAGAGGCCAGTTATGCGGGAGCGTTGGCGGAGAGTGGAAGTAAGAATAATATGTTTTGTGTTGAAGGTGGTTGGCGAAGATGAGGACGGGGGAGTGGGGCCGGGGCGTGGGCGCGGGCTGGGGCGGCGGGTGGTGGGGCGGGCGCGGGAGGCGGCAGAGCAGTGAGGGGGAGGGCCCCCGCCGCATGGAGGACCAAAGGAGCGGCCCCGGCCGCCCCATACTCATCGACAACCAGACCTGGTGGTTCCCGGGGCCGACATCCCCCTACACGCCCTTCGAGGCCGTACTCATAGGGCTGGTTCTCCTCTGCGTCATCGTCGTCACCGTCGTCGGCAACATCCTGGTCTGCGTGGCCGTCTGCCTGGTGAGGAAGCTCAGGCGGCCCTGCAACTACTTACTGGTCTCCCTGGCCGTCTCCGACCTCTGCGTCGCCGTGCTCGTCATGCCGATGGCCCTCCTCTACGAAATACTCGGCCGATGGAACCTGGGCCCCATCATGTGCGACGTCTGGGTCTCCTTCGACGTCCTCTCCTGCACCGCCTCCATACTCAACCTGTGTATGATCTCCGTCGACAGATACTACGCCATAACCAAACCGCTCGAGTACGGCGTTAAGCGTACGCCGAAGCGGATGATAGCGTGCGTGTCTGTGGTGTGGCTCGGGGCGGCCTGTATCAGCTTGCCCCCGCTGCTCATCCTCGGCAACACCCACGGCGAGACGTCGGGCCCCGGCGGCGGCACCCAGTGCCTCGTCTGCCAGAACTTCGGCTACCAGATATACGCCACTCTGGGCTCGTTCTATATACCGCTCTCGGTCATGATGTTCGTCTACTACAAGATCTTCAGGGCGGCCAGGAGGATCGTCCGGGAGGAGCGGCGCGCCCAGACCCACCTGGAGACAAGCCACTGCTACCTGGAGATCAAGAACGGGGGCGGACCCGAGGCTCGGTTGGCGGTCTCCTCCAGTAGTTCCCCCGCCGCCTCCACGCCCGCCACCGCCGGCAAGCACCACCGCACCAGCACCACATCGACCAACACCACTGTGAGTACCAACAGATATTCCTATTATATTATACTGTTATAGATGAACACGTTCTCATATCATATTGCATAAAGCGGTACCTGTACATCGGTACGAATGCATGAATCGTGATGTTAATACCGAATAATTTACTCGGTAGTACCTAAACTGAATTAGAAATTAAGCGAGCGCCCATTAACGATAATTAGTGATACGATGCGATGGGTAAACTTAAATTTATTCGACTGTCACGAATGATGAACATAGGTTACTATATTCCAGTTACGGCGTAATTATAATTATATTAAATTAAGAGTTTGTTAATCCCATGGAACACCAACACAAACAGCTTTTTGTAATCTATTTCCGTGTATCCTGGAACATCGCCTGTATGTAGACCCAGAATGGCCGAATTTGTTATATCGAACGATTCATTCTCATTTGATTATTTCGACCGGTCATAAATTCGTCTGGAACTAACGACCGCATTTATTTAGTGCAAAGCGCGCCATAAATAGAGGTTTAATCCGCAGTAGCGACGCAGGCTGGGCCCAGCCAAACTTAATTATCCCCGAAAGTATAAATTTTACTCCCCCCGCTGGCTTTAAATTCTTAATACCTTTAATAGAAAAAATGCAGTACTTTCATAATTAAACAAAATTCTCTTAGGGCGACTAAGAGTTTGTTACCAATTGAACTGTTTATTGAAATTCGTAAATAATTTAAATATTATTTCCAACAGTAATTTGTAACTTTGTTCACTAATTTTCCTCCCCCACACAGAGAAATATTTCGGCTAATGCGACGGGGAGTAAATTCTAGGACCTTAATGAAAATTGACAAAGCACTTTTGCCAACTTACGACACAGCTCTTATCACCGAAAAACGTCTATAATTTTAAAATAGTAACATATTCGAGGTAATAAAACTGCATAAATTGATTCGGAAATACAAATGGTACAACAATTTGCCGGAGCGATCCTTGGGGGCCTCGAACAATAAATATAACACGGAGTTTCCATGTATATTCGGCAAGTTCAGTTGAAGTTGATGTGCGTCGTTTGTAGGGGGCGAGGGTGGGCTAATAGACGGGTGTGAACAGGTGTTATCATTTGTAGGTTGTAGACAACAATTAATCATCGAGGGGCCGGCCCCTGTGCTGAGCGCTCCCCCGGGCCAAGTCCTCCCCGCCCTTCAATTATACATAAGCGTAACAGCCAGCGAAAGGCACCGCCTCTGGGCCCTCCACCGACAGTTAACGGCTCTACCCTCATAAATATGCCCCATTATCAGCTCCTATTTTGTTCATCCCTCGTCAGATGACCACCGACCGCTTACATTGATTATTTATTAAAAGTTTGAAAGATAAAAATTATTCAGTTTGGCTTACGCCGAAAGACAATTAATTTATCCAACGTAATTTGATCAAACACAAGACCACAATATAACGCAATGACATATAGGCGTTTCGAAATTTGATGAAGCAAGAAATATTATTTTATGATACCTTTTTTCTTTTTTAACTGCTTTCTTTAGTAGCATTCCTAGTGGATTAGTGAGGCAACTGAGCATCATCTCTGGAGCGTGCAGAATGAAAGCAGGTTATGTGGTTTGATTGTTGGGTTAATATTATTGAGAAATAAGTTAATTTTCGATACAAATACATCACCTGTGGATTTGAATCAATCCTGGGTACAGTTAAATGAATGATGACTGATTATGTACATCAATTGGATCTTATCTGAGCACCTCAAGAGAGATTTATTAATTCCAACATTTTTTTTAAATTGAAACTATAACTGATGGCTTTGAGAAAAAAGGCACCAGTAATTGATTCGCTTCTGAGCGTTGGTAAGCTGCGGCATAAATAACACCGTCGTCTATTTGTAAACTCAGCTGTTTGAGGTTACGTAACAGCATTGTTACTAATTTGCATGATGGCGTCACAAAGGTGCTGACCCACATTTAATCAGTGCGATTGCTAAATGTATTCATGGTGAACCACGGCGGTTAACCGTGTTTCACTGTAATTATTTGTTCCATAGTCCTTTCGTTATCATTAATTTTATTGCAGAACTGGGTTGTTGAACATTTAATGAAATTATGGCCTGTGCTGGCGATTCAATTGTTCTACCAAATTCAAACGGTCTTTTACTAGACTGGTTTCGTTGACAATAGTTTTCTGTCAACAATTAATCCAATAATTCGTCATATTAAATAAAAATGTCGTGCGTATATTTTCAAGTAAGTAGGGTATTAGGGGTTTAATTTAATAAAAAACCTCGAAGCAAACATTTCGGTTCGTTTGCCAAATCGTGATGGAGCCATCCATTCAGAATGAGGGTCAATACTACACCTGGCTTTAGGTCCACGGTCAGGGTCCGTTCTCTCTCCCATCAGTTTATCATTGCAATTAGTGTTCATGTTTGGAATTGATCGGCCAAATGTTCTGCATATGGATTCTGATCGACTCAATGATATGGTCATTAACCTCAAAACCATTGACAACGACCCCGCCAATAGTAGGCTGACGCATTTCTGTTTATAGCGGCAGTAAAGCCACACTATAAAATGCTTAATGTATTATACATCCAAAATATATAGAGTTTGGACGTGACCCAATAACTCACTCTTCTTTAAATCCCTCCGGTTTATAGCTTTATATAGCTTGAAAAATGAGTCGGGTCGCGCCCATCAGGTTTCGAAGGAAAAACGAAAGCAGTAGCGCCTCCAATCTGCATATAACGGTCGTAAATAACGACCATATTTATCGTCAAAGGGTGAAATCCGAAATTTTTCGCGACAATCAATTTATTTTCCCATATTTTCTGCACATGATTACAGATCATCAATTCCGATGATCGAATTCCAAAACTAATATGTGTTCATAAGGTTTAAGACCATAATGGCACCTACGCTACTATAATGAGAAGTTGGGAGAAGTATTAGGTTAAAAGTCTTATAATTGCGGGTAATTCAACATTCCATTAGTCAAACTTTTAAAAGTGCTAACAGGATGCCCCGTCGTTGCCTGATATGGCCTATTGTGGAGAAGTCCCAGGAAGATGAAGCATTACTGGGATGCTATTGATGATTGAGCGGAAATCCTTGCCCGGTCTACCGTCAATGCAGTTAATATTGACAATTCATTGCAGTGAGCAAACGGGAACAGTATTGCCTAGAAGGGGAGAAGCCGAAACTAAGTAAAAAGGAACAGTAGTAAATGGACAGATAAATTATGAATTTAACAACAAGGAAATCTCGTTATTAGCGAATTGAAATTAACCGGAACGTTACACCTCCAGTTTGTACAGTGACAACTGCATTTACGATTACTGGGAATAATAAGTTTGGACTGGATATAGATGCCTTAAAGAGGGTGAGGTAGTTGAGGTGCTGAAGAAGAGGGAGAGTCGGATTAAACGTGTTATTAGAACAAATAGGGAACCGTTACACTTGGAAAATTCATCCGGGGCAGGTCGTGTTAAAGCCGGTCAAGTGTTTCCTCCGCTCCTCATCCTCTGTCATCCCGTCTTTCTCATTATACCGACTAACCAACCTCTGGGACTCGAGCCTTATTCGTTCATGGCGAAAAAGCTCTCGTTTTCCAAGTGGAGTAAGCGCTTGGCTCCTTTATATACCATCTCATTCCATTTATTCAATTCAAATTGCTTCGCCTAATAAACTTAACTCCGAACTCGTCAAATGATTCATATATGTAGGATTCTCTGTAGACTGTAGGATTCACTCCACAATATGCTAATACGGTGGTTATCAGATATCTTATGTAACAGAAAAATATATAATATTAGTAATGATATGGCCAAATGATTTTTCAAACATAAAATTATTACAGGAACGACCGCTGTCCTTTACGTAAAGTATAAGGAAAAGTTATTGAAGGAATAGACAAAAAAAAATTAAATCTTGAAAAAATATATGAAAATTGTTGCTTCCTGGTGCTGCGGATGACTGGGAATAAGTGAAAACATCTTATTCGAAACTATTTTTTAATGTTTTCTTATGTTCAAGAAAGTGTTTGCTCTGTGGGGCAAATTTTCTAAATCGAACCGTCTTCTCAGCTTCTATTCTATTTATTCAGCTATTTATTATATCAGCTTCCTGTTTGTATTTTGTCGGTCCCCTTGTATCCTTCTCTTGTAATAAACTGGTCGACGGATGTATATTCCGGGGAGGGCTTCTCAATTTTTAAATCGGCCCGGAAGTTGTTCTGCAATTCTGATAAATTAGGTTCCACTCCCCTACACCGTATAAAATAGGAGCGTGTGTCCAAACCAAGGGCTACCGACTCCAAGATTTCCCCCGAGTTCAAACCAAATTTACCAACCCTTTTCAATCTTTCCGATCGACCGCTATAAACGGGACCTCGTATCTTTGAAATGCATTCCTCGGATATTTTCCGCCCTAAGCGGGAGACTGAGCGAAATCTGCCGCGTTTATTAATAAGTATTTTAACTTTTTTTAAAATTTAATTTTCAGTACAGCGATAATACAATTTCCGAAATTTTCTGATTACACTGAAATGGTCCATTTTGAGCATTAATTGGATTTACTCAGCAGATTTGTTTTTCCTCTTCTTTTCTCCTCCCCTCCCTCCAGCTTCCGTTTCTTTTCCCCATTGTGTGTCGGGCGAGCATTTATTATAGTTTCCGCGTCAGTATATCCTCCATAATTGGGACATGAATAAAGTACCGTGGTCGAGGGGGAGCCATTATTGAAACCCCCGCTGAAATACGCCCTGAACAACTGAATAACCGATGAGCTCACGGAACTTTTACCGTTTACCCTTTATCCCCACGAGGTATAATCTTTTCCTTATATTTCTTTAGATTTATAGAAAGAGGTGGAAGGCTGCGGATCCGCCCTGCAAATTATTTCGGCTTTCATAGAAGAGTCGAACCGAGAGTTTCAGTTATTCCAGAGAGATGGTCCTGTAAATATTCAGGTATAGATAAAAGACCAGCACAGGTTGAAATTTAGCTGCCACTTTAAGGTATCACTTATGTGATCCTCTGTCTTCATTCTACGATTGCACATTATTCTTATGTTATGCTTCATTACTTAGTGGTATTATCGTCAGGTGATATCGTCTTCTTGGACAACGGGGCTCAAGTCCCGAGTTGATGACTCAACTAGCTTAGCTATTTCGATTAGATTATAAAGCGGATAATAGCTTAAATATCGCTGTAGGTATAAAACATCGCTAGACAAGAGATGATAATGGAAGGGTGGAAGGCCCGTACTTCTTCTGCAGTGCGATATCTTCTTGCAAACAGATGGTGCGAATCCCCCTTCGTCGGGTCCGGTACGACTATCATCGTCCGGAGTGAATAATCGCCTTCTCCGGGTGAGCACAACAGTCTTGACGCGGGGTTTCCGCTTCCTCCCGGACCCAGATTAGATTAAAATTTGAAAAATGGTCCCGCGATTTTCAGATATTTCAGTTTGGGGAGCCCTAACCGACCAACCGGCAACGTTGAAACGCTTGCCGGCAAAATAATGTACTACATTTTCATTCCAGGACGCTAGAAAAAAAATCTCAAAAGGATCTTTACAATTACCGAGTTGTACTATTATCATTAGTTACTGTTGTGATTTTTTCTTTCCACTCCCTGATTTGTTGCAGTGTAGGTTTCTTGGTATATTAATAATATATTATTCCCGTTTGCAAACCATAGCTACATATTCATTTTATTGCCTACCGATTGACAATTGGTAAACTTTTTATTATTCCCCCTGAAGGTAATGAAGGTATATCAAAAATATAGTAACAATGTTCAACATTGCTTTAGGCCCGAGACTGCCAACAGTGTCAACTATTCTCTATTGCCAACAGAAGATTATGTTACAGTAGCTTCATGTTAACGCGTTCCTGTTCCCACAGCCTCACTTCATTTCCTTTGTCACATGATATTAACGCACACACTGGCACCCATAAATACCTTCCGATCTTTTACCGCAACGAATTATTAACGGTTATTAATGGATTAATTGTAATTTACAGTAAGAGTTCATTGAATATGGTCAATCGTTCGCCAAAATGCTGAGGTTATTCACTAATTTAATGGTTGATTGCTACTGAGGATGACTACAGATCGAAATCGGCTAGCCTAGAATCAAAGCGGCGCGTTAAGTAATCTTTAAAGAATAAATACTGTTGGTCTTGGAAAATGTAATTGTGTGCATGAAAGTTGACCGGGCTGTCGGGGACCTGTTGATTCAGTTGGCCGTTGAGAATGCACGATGATATTCCCCACCGTATCGCCCAATCCAGCACTCGGGTCGGACATACATATTGCGGTTATATGTCAAACAGCAAGTTTCCTTTGGTGGGTCGGCTTAAATAGCGGAAGACTCAATGGGCTCGAAACCGATACCCGCAGCCCACCACTACTGGGCTTCTATATTGCCCTTAATTCGATACGCCCGCGTATAACTCCCGCAGGATCCCCGCCCTATTTCGTCTCCTAACTTCGTTCGACCCAAATTACAAGGGTGTGGCAAAGCCTTGATTGAAAAATAATTTTATTATTCCTGCAATCAAACAGCAATTAGAATCGGTACTACTATCGGGTGTATCAAACTGTTAAAACAGTATATGTTAACCTAACTAATCGAGGGGGTCTGTATAAAATCTAGAAAAGCTAGATAAATAGAAGAAAGTTTACCACCATAATTGGGGGAAAACACTTGGAAGGTTATTTGTATGTCACCTGAGAGCGTGAGAGACATGTGAGTGCAGTGAGAGTGTGGAGAGGCTAGAATTGCTGTAAAGGGAATACATCCGCGTTCTACACCGAATCTAGTATTGTATTGTCTATGGCCAACAAGGTGAGCAGAGAGGCTTCTCCTTTGAAGGAGACAGGCCCCTGTAATTAAACCGCAGTCACCCTTCTTACCGCACGCTGCCGACGTCCCTGTTCTCCCATTAATACAACTATTATTAACATTGTAGGGGTGTCTCCTTGTCATTTCGCGGTTAATGCGAACAGTTCTAACTAATCCTCAATTCCTAGGCGGTTGTAGGTTTCAAATGCGAATTCGATTGATTCTACGTCAGCCAAAATCTGAAGGTAAAATGAATACTCGTCATGAATGCAGGAAAATCTACAAGGAAAGTCTAGATACCTTAAAATGTCTTCCCATTTTATTTGGTATACTTTTTCTGCTCACAAAAGCGGAGTTTCACAAAGAAAATTAGTTTCATCCACTTTTATCAACACCACTGATAAGTATATCTAAGAGTATGGTCTGTATGGAGGATAGTATCACTAATAGTAGCGGCATGCTAAATGCCAGTGGTAGGTCGGTGGGAAGGGGGTCGCATAACGTCGTAAAGATAAACCTGCAGAATTCCTCATAGAGATAAAAAGCCCGAGGTCGAATGAGCGATGAAAACTGTTATCTACAACGTTATATTGTATAATATACTGAAGCCAACCCCCATTTTGTTATTGTTTGCCTTTCCATTGAAATTAAACAATGGCACAGCGAGAGGGAGGGACCGAAAACTCATGTCAGAATATAATAATGGAAGTTTCAAAATCATTAAATTCACACTTGATTTCCGACAAATAATTTAACGGGACACAATTTTAAACCGTTTATGTCATAAAATTCCCAACGTTTTATTATCCCCTGTTATTTTGTATTGTATTTTGTTATTTTCAAGTCTAGCTTCGACGAATGGGCGGTAGAAATTAGTATGTATTAGAACCTGGATATTCTAGGAAAAATACGAAATATCAGTTAAACGGTGGCTACGTGGCCGGCCGACCTTCAAATGACCTCCACCGTTCTCTAGAAAATTAGTCCGGCCCGGCCGTCCGCCTTAGACCGGTACACTGCCCGTCATGTTTATTATCAGTATTTATGTAATTTCTTCATTTAGATCCGGAACGGCGACATATTTTTAGAAACTAATAATTTATTAAGTCAATAATTATATATATATATATATATATATATATATATATATATATATATAAATTTTTCTCTTGGAAATATATAAAAACGGTTCATGGGAATAGATGTTTACTTGAGTTCCTATAGGTGAAAATGCTTAACGCTTACCAGCAAACATTATAGGGGCTCAATAAGATTAGAATTCGTTCAATAAATTTTTTATACTAAACATTGTTGGTATGTTTGCCACGCTTTTAGGTTGATACAAAAGTAACAGACACACTTACACACACACATATATAAATTTAATTTGTAGTTCCAAGAAAAACATATGCTACAATGAGAGAAGACATTGAAACGAGATTGCAAATGTTAACAGAAAATATTGTTGTGGCAATTTGTATACGTGGAGATGCACAAAATTGTCAATTTAATTTCGAATTGGGGTCAACATGAAATATGG
This sequence comes from Lethocerus indicus, assembly GCA_019843655.1. Taxonomy (NCBI): domain Eukaryota; kingdom Metazoa; phylum Arthropoda; class Insecta; order Hemiptera; family Belostomatidae; genus Lethocerus; species Lethocerus indicus. The sequence continues at coordinate 10,610,696 of JACDQD010000004.1, forward strand.
ACCTAGCTGGGGAGCGGAAGCTTCCTCTGTCGGCCGACCAATTTGCCAGTTATTAATGGTCCACCTCCGAAGTAAAGTTATCACCCAACTTGGAAATATCCCCCAACATGTAATCCCGTAAATAACCGGTTCGCTTATGGATATTTTAAATGGGCCACGGCTGTCATCGGGCTCTAAACCGGAGCGACACATATATGTATATATATATGTATCAATCAATCAATCGGCCGGGTCTAAAGCCAAAGTACCACTTGCCGTTTGAATTTGTCACTCTCGTATCTAACTGACTGTGATTTATGTCCTTTTGCACTTCCGTTCTATTAATGCTTTCAGTTTAGGACGGCAACGCCATGTTTTTTGAGATATGATACCGGTCAACGTATATAAAATATAGTACCATGGACATGGTTTTAGGTTTTATAACAGCTTCAGCTATATACGACTTTTAAAATGACGAATTAACTTTTATTGAGAATTTAAATTATTTATGGAGTATATTATCCTATATTCATGAAAAAAATTAGAACTAATCATTTATATAGTAATACTGGCATATTGACAGCCATCCTGCATCTAAAATCGTTCGATTATATCGCTTAGGATTAACCAATAGCAAGAGAATTTCAGAGAGCACTTATTAGTCTTCGGTTGTAAATTTTGCCGGGATCTGCCGAAATTTAATCAGTCCTAATTCGATTCCAATTTAGATTGGAGCTAACCCACTCTCTTATATTCCAGAGGAAGTATGCAATAAAAGCGGGCTTTCTGTTTGCTCGAATCCGCCGCTTTCCTCGGCCACAAAAGAAGAAGCTTCAAAGATACCATTTTCATGGCTTCCCAATAATCCCGGGGAGCCGGCTATCCGGCCCCAACACTTTTAAACCCGGCAGCAAATTTAAATTCTACCAATTTCTTCCGTTTAATTTATTTCTAACCGTTCCTAAGGTCGATACAGACAGTCCCGCTCTCTCCCACTGGATAAGATGGAAATTAAAAGATAATTGAGATCGATTTTTTTTTAGTTAATAATTATTTATCTTTTTTTTTATTTCAAAAACATAGACTCAATTGTTTTAATAGCGGACCGTAAATTGTATATTAAGGAGAGTGCACTTGTGCCGATAAAAGGGCTGCAATAAAACGATCATCACTGCGGCGATATTCATTAGGGTCCGGGTCCATTAGAGCTTTTACGATGCGGAAAATTCAGCTGAAGGTGTCAACGAAACGAAGGTGAAATTTTCCAACAGGAGAGAGTGGGTGGCCCGCGTCTGTCGACTTCCCCTAGTTTCACGCATGTGACGAAATTTATGTTCCTGTTTTTATTTATTTCACTGCATGCGAAATACAAGCAGTGGTGGGATGGTTACAAATGCGATTTCAAAAATTTTCCCATTCAGGAATTATATTACAAATTCAATTCAGCATTCTCATCTGATATTGATCAATAAATTGTGTATTATTCTGCTCTAAATCGGCTTAACGGGATTCAAAAACATATCTATATTTAACACAGACAATTTATCGTAGCAATGGTATAAATATGAAACCTGGAGAGAGAGAGAGAGTTCCTATCCATTCCTGATATCTCCAACCTCGCTTTTAGAAGATTGGAATTTCGGGCATGAATTTCAAATGACCTAACAGCAATAATTTTACCGCACGTATCGAAATCGTTTTACTAAGAACATTTGTAACCGATGAATATACTTTGTATCAATCTCTGCGCGCAAAGTAAAATAAAGGGATTAGAAAACTTTGAAAACTAAGAAATGCCCGGAATCATGGATTTCATGATTTGAAATTAATCATAACACAATAACATTGTGCAAAATATGTAGATTTGCAGGAGATACAATGCTGTGTTCGATGAAATCGGCGAATCCGTAACATCCTCCTTTGCGTATTAAACTGCAATTTAGAGAGGTTCACAATAAAACGCAGTTGGCACCCCATCATACATTCGTATGGTCTTCAAACGTTCGTCATAAAGTTTTTGCGTTAGAAGTTTCCAAGCCTACGAAGTGTCACTTCTCTTTTCCTGTCGAGTATTCCGTGAGTCCGCCAAGTAGGTCAACTTCTTCCTTTATCCCAGCAAGAGAAACTCGGTCCCAAGTTTCTGCAAGCTCATGCAACCTTAAGCATGATAGGTGACCTATTATGGCGGCATCAAGAACGAGTCAAGAACGTGTGATTCCCTGTCAGAATTTCCTCCTTCTATTATCACCCGCATATAGAATATTACGCATTCCTGATATTTCCAGTACATTATATTTACCGGGAGTCGGACAAAGATCTCCTTTGTGAGGCCAAAATTTAATTTTAGTCACGTAGTTACTGAAACATAAAACAGTGAAGAATTGCTAATGAAAACTGCCTTGCATTCCAATTACAATTTATGTTAGTTCTAGCTTAACGTTATTTGAGTTTGGGCCAAATTACCTGAATTAGGTTCAAACCAACATGAGACGATGCCTACCGATGAAACATGAGGAATAAAATAACTACCAGCGTGATCTGACTACACTCTTATTATCACTACGTATACATAACTGAACTGAATCTGCCAGAAAATATATTAATGAACGGAGTAGCTCGTTAGGTTATTTCGAAGCGTCAGTTAGGGTTGTATACGACCTGGTAATAAATACTGTTTTCACGGTCGGATAAAATAAAAATTCCCGATACATGAACTTATGTATTTTTAATCCATAAATTAATACGGATACCAAATTTAGTCGAAAATTAGCAGTAAACCGATCATTTAATTAAAGGCGATAAGTTGATGGAGTAAGGGATGGGTAAGGGAGGAGAATGACGAAGGGCTTTCAGCGGGGACTCCTGAAACTTACAATACAATCTACAATCTACTGGGGGAAGACTTCCTGGCAATAGGACACTTTGTTGAGTTCCTGTTACCGTGTGATTTTATCACATTTGCAGTGGGAGTAATCAAGTGGGTTTTCTGGAATTCCTTATCCAAATAGGAATTGTAAAGTTTTATATTTGCATGTTGTTTATACTGAAAAGTGAGTGAACGAAGACCCACAATTAAATTGCCTAACGAGTGTTGTGGTAATTTAAATACCTAAAATGCTGGATTAAGTTTAAAATGAATTAATTTAAATAAAATAATAGTGTCACATTTATTGATTACCAGCATCCGGAGAAATAGTCATAAACAAATCTATTAACCTTATAGATTAACACATTTAATAATTCTCCATGCCATGATAAATCGACATCTCCTTTTACGGAGATATAATTAATTATATATAATGAATAGGACTGCGGATTAAATAAACAGTGGATAGAGAGGTGTACGCGGGGTTAGGGTTATTACCGGAGACAAATTCAGGCAAATTCAAATGCAGGCAGTATTCAATTAGAGGAAGGAGGGTTTTAGTTTCTTCAGTGCTTACATCAAATCCGCACAAGGTGAATTCTTACCCCGGGATTAGGCTAACTTCTCCCAGTCCACTTCTTTTTAAGATGGAACTTCGCCTGCTGGAACCTGAACAGGAGAGAGGGAGAGAGTGAAAGAAGAAAGTTGAATCCTCTTAAAGCTTATCCGTTGATTTCTATTCACCGATACTCACCTTATTGTGTTTCTTCTGAAATTTTACACTTTCTTTGATTTACCTCGGGAACAGTCGAGCAATTGGTGCTAGGGCTTAATTCAAAATAAGACCTAATTAAAAAAAAACTCGCCAATATGGTTTCTCTGTAAATTAGTGAAGCGCTCAGACAAGTATTTCTCTTCTTTTCCCTCGTATTTAAATGCTGGCAGTAACAATGGACTGACACTACCGGGTGGGATGCTTCGACGAATGAAAAAACGACGAAAATGAAATTTTCTATTATTGGACCAATCGTAGGAACCTTGCAAGGCACCTTGACGGAACTTGGTAGAATCTTTATTGCCTTACTGTAACGATATGTTATTTGGCTACCTCATATCATTATTAAATACATTTTTTATATCCTGGTGGAATTTATTTATATAAATTATATTTAGTAGTTTATTCGACCTTTTGCCTCCTGTCGGTGGTCTGGTCTTTAGCTAGACCGGTTTCGGTTATACCGAAATCCTATTGTTCCCTGCTCATAATTCCTAACCTAATTCGTTAATAAACGCGGTATTCCTCAGCCGTTTAATGCCGACTTGTGAAAGTCATTATAGTGAACCCGTTATAAATGATAACGGAAATCCGTAGCTCCTTGAAATCGGAGGAAGGGAGTTTATCTCGGACCGGCTTCAAAATTAAGCCGCGCTGATGTAAAGGCCATGAAATTAAAGCCAGTATTAGCTCTTTCTGGTCCAAATGCTAATCCCTCAGCTATAAATAATACACTATGTCGCCGGTTATTCAATTATTAAAAACGGGGTGTGGGGGTTATTCAATTATTCATTTCCGTTAAAAAATTGTTTTAACGAAATCGTTGACCAGTGAAATGGGCGCCGGTTATTACCAGGCTTTGCTTCAGTGGCAGTTTCGCTTTTCATATAATATTTAAGAAGGCATAAATCGGCATTAACATTAAAATAGAAGAACCAGTTATTACTCAGCAGCTCTACACACACACAAACACACACAACACAAACAATATTCAGTGCAAATGTGAAATTTACGTATATATATATATATATATATATATATATATATATATATATATATATATATATTAATTAATGGTGGTTCCGATAAAGGGACAAAGGAATACGACAAGAGGGGGGTGTACGTGTACCTGGAAACGGCATTTGACCGGGTCAATAAGGGTTGCACAGCGACTGCCAGTCAAGCAGAGTATTATAGGATACCTGGGCTACCTACACGAGTATAGCGAGCTAGCTCACTCTATTGTTTCCTGGCAATTTCATAACCACTGATTGACATCTGATGACAGCAATACCGGCATTCGCTAGGCGACGGTTAAGGAGCCGTTTTGGGGGTTTTCTACTTTAATTTGTACAAGTTATATGCTATAAGATAAAAATTAAGTATTATTATTTATCTATGTATGATAATTTGCATTGCTAGGTTACACATCTTGGCCAATGGCTCGATTAGGCTAGGTAACTTACTTTCTTTGCGATGGCGGTGGAAACGTTCTTTAAGTATAAACAAATCCCAAGCCAATTTTGTTGGGTATGTTTACCGAGGCTGGAATGGGCCGGTCGGTCCACTGACCGGCGAGCATCGTTCCAACAAACACCGCATCAGTTCAGAGCAAACAACCTTCACCTTCTATTCCAAGGATCCGTTTACCATTCGTTCAAGTCAACTCCCACTTGCCTAATAATGCACCCTCCTATGGTAAATATTGTAAACATTTTGGTAACTAGTGTGCCCTCCTCGTATTGTATCCGGTGGAATATTACCGTTCCAGCGTCCCTCCTCTCGTTGGCGTTCCTGTAAATCTTACTCGCAACAATACTACCTCGCGATTGATTATTTAAATAAAATTTATTCAGTTCTTCATATTCTTCTTGGGCTCATACTTGCTGTTCGTTCCTCCTCATAGATCATCGTAGGAGTCTTACGAAGGGGAAACCATTTCCAAATCAAACAAAATCAAAATAACATAATATTGATATAAATTTATGATTTAAGAAGCAAATTATGGATAAATGTCCAGGCAAGTAAGGGACGATGAAATCTTCTAAAATATATACAGCGAACGAGACAGTAAACGGTAAAATACTGTCTGGAAAGTGTCACATTAATGGTGGTTTAAAGCTGTTTGGTCGGGGGCCGCGTTAGAGTTTAATAAATCATCGTTTTTAGCATCTAGGTTCATTTTTTTTTGTCCGGGCCCCAATTTTTTTACCTCTTCCATTTTAATTTAAACTCGACCGTATGTCGACTCTTAAACTAACATCCCCTCGCTGCTATTAGGAGCCCTGTAAGGCATTTCTTCAGTCATCCGTGTCCTCCATATTTGTTCAAGAACTCCTCGTCGCTGTGTTTACTCTGACCGGAGATCGTGTTGCCTTATTTATTTATTAAAAAAACCGGATGTCCGACATATATGCGCTTGGGTTCTCTCTCCCTCTCCCTCTCCCTCTGTCACTCTCTCTACATTATTCACCAAGTTATTTCTCCTCTCCTATCTCTTTCGTTATAGAAGAAACCAAAAATACGGAGAAATCTGAGGTTTTTAGAAGCTCGGTGTCGTATCCAATTCAACGTTGATCTCCCCACCCCCTTCCATGACTCCCAATGACCACCCTTTTCTTGAGAAAAAGACTCCTAACCGAGAGAAAGCGCCTTTTGTTGAGTCTGTTTCGCAACTTCAGTTGAGCCCCCAGCTTCAGGTTTCTCGCAACCCACTGTGGTCCTGAGCCCTTCGCGGGAATTTATCTCTCTTATTAAGCCCTATACCAAAGCCCTCACTACCGAAAGCGGCCTTATTTAGCCGGAGCTGCTTCAAAACTCCACACGCGGAAATAGGGTGTGAGAGGGCGCTGGGACGAAAATATATATAAATAACACCGATAATAAGTACGAGAAAAGTAGAAATAAGTGGACAATGGGATGAAAAGTGGTGGTACAGAAATGGCAGCAACTACCTTCAGTATTGTCTTTAACAATGAACGAATGTGTTACGCAGTAAAATTGCCGAGTTCATCGAGTGTAATAGGTTCTATCATTGTAGCCTTTTAATAGAGATTATTAATATTCCGCTTAAACATAAGTGGGACATATTTGAACCTCCAACGTAACGTGAAATAATAGTAGGATAAAATGTGTTGATCTATCTGCCGTGAAGGAATCTTGCAGCATAAAAATATTCCACTTTCGTGGGACAAGTTTATTTTAAATATTGCCGACTAGGTTGACTGCAAAGTGTGCCTAACCCGTTTCCAGCCATATTTGGAGGACGTCACGTTTTCGCATACATCAGTATCAAGTAATAAAAAAGTGGAGGGTTTTTTTATACGGCATTATTCAAAGTATATAAGGGGGTCGCTCCGGGAAAAGGGAGGACACGGTAAAGGGAGTGTGGCCCAGAGAGGCGTACATTATCCAGGTTTCTCCAGTGCGGAGATAAAAGCGGAGAGCGGGACAGCAGGGGTGGGATTTTGAACAAATAGGCACTGCCAGATGAGCAGCGACACTTTAAAATGATCTCCTAGGTCTATATTCTTTTCAAACGATGTTTAAAAATTGCTTTCATTTCTATTTTCACCACTTTTCACCTTCAAACGGATACGACCGCTTCTGCTAAATAAGTTAAACAAACCTTCCGTAATTCGGAGAAATATTCTCTTTAACCTTTAAAAGGTTAAGAGCTCAACCGACGTTCGACTAACCCGCGCTGAGAGGAATACGTTTTTATTTTTGAAGTGTTACAGATAGAAGGGTTTCACAAGGTTTATTCGTTGGAAATGAAGGAATTCTCAGAACTGCTATCCATCGGAAACGTTTGGGTTCATCCTTGATAATTGATAGGTAGAAATACTTAAACTCGGCTTTAGATTGAGTTCTACAGCGTCTTTTCTTAGTGCTAAATTATTCATTCGGAATTTATTTCGGTGTAACGATCATTTTGACTCAATACCCCAGAATAGTGGAAATTAGTAGTACGCAATAGGCATAATTTACCAGTACAAAGCAAAAAAATATTTCCAAGTACAGATTTGTATAATAGGTTAGAGATAACATCCGAGAATTATTATTTTAGGCTGTACTTAACATACAAGAGTTTTTACCATTCAGGTTCCAACTTATTTTTCTATTTGTATATATTCACTTTTAAGTCTCCTCGCCAGCCGTTACTTAATTTGAAATTTTGAACTATATGATTATACCATATAATATGAGAAGAAACAAATGTAATAAATTTGAAATAACCCATTTATAATATAGTGATTATATTGAAGCATCGTTAGCTTCTTGGATTTATCCACCTTGGGTTAGAGTGGAGGATTGATTTAACCCTTTCGCTGTTCTACACGTATATATTAGTAAAATAAATTGTGACCCATAAGCTCCGAACGAGTATTTTCGCGCGTTGTTTTAAATTAGTTTTCTGCTCATTACGGCTATTTTCGTTGCGTATTATTTACGTTTACTGCTCCACACGGCTTTTTCGCTGGTTACTATTATTATTACTAGTTTTACGGCTACGAGCATGTCCGAGCCTGCATAATTATGTTTAGAAAATCAGACGCGTACACTCAGTTGTTCTTAGTATACTGAATAGGATATGTTGAAACGTATTAAATTGAAATATTTATATTAGTTTTATAAAGTTGTACTGTGAGGTTGTTATTTTTAATATTATTTATTTATATTAATAATAAATATAATTTATTAGGCAATTTTTATAAGATGGCAAAATCGTCAAACTGCTCAACACGAGTAAAAACGCAAATACTAAAATATGTGCGCACTGCTAGCACATAATCTCAAAACGTGTTGCGCAGCGAAAGGGTTAAATATCCCTAATAGTAAAACGTTCTTTTACGCCTTAAAAACACCCACAATATGAGGTCTATCTAGGTATTGATCTCAAATTCCGCTGGGGAACGTAAATACATGGGAGTAGAGATCCGAGTGCAAGTTTCCTAGAGGGCGTGTTATTTTGCGAATGCGGTGCTTACTTCCCACCGAGCGGGCCGGCAAAAGGATTTTCTACTCCTTGGACCAAAAGTTAGGAACGTCTCCTTAAATCCATTTATCTGGGCTCGGGTGGTGGCCACCGAAGGAGGGGGAGGGGTGAAAAGTAAATTCCCAACATCCTTTAGTGGAAAGTCCTGTAATTCCTATTTATAAATCTGGGCGGCCCGCTCCTATAATTGGGCCAGAAAGTCCAGGGGGTCCCCAACCCTTGTGCCGATTGATCGCGAAACTCTCCCAATTTATATCCGCTTGAAGTTAGGCGCCCACTCGTAAGGTATCACCCCGCCCCGCAGTCGAAACACCCTCGTTCCAATCAACAGTCATATGACTTATTACTTCATCCGAATTTATTGCTTCACAACTTTCAGTAGACCATTTCGGTATAACGGTCCATTCGGAAAGAGTTTTGCTTTCATTCCAACAAATATATATATAGAGAGCGTACGAGCATAACGAGGATCCACGGATGCGATTATATGAAATTTAATGAGACGTAGACTTAACTTATAAAATGGAACACAGTTTCCCTGACAGTAATCCTTTTTGAATAGGCAGCCACAGGTCATGATATCTAGAACAGTCCCACTACACGGCTTCAATTCCACTAATGGTTGTCCGGATAAGCTGCAGACTGTAGGCAAATTATATGTTTCAGCTAGATGCTTATAACATCTAGCTACCAGACAACATGGACTACCAGACCATCAGGAAACAAAGCCATCACACATTAAAAATAATTCTAAAACAAGAACCATAATTACCGCGGCTAATGTGATAGCCGTTATAGTTCTGGGGTAGAGAGCATTTGGTGGCTATGAAACACCCAATGCAAATCCATAACCCTCCTAATACCTCACCTTTTTATTACTGATATTTATTTTATGGAGCCCCACAACCTTGTGGAAAGCAATGATTGAAAGAAAAACTAACATTCAGAAATCCAAACGTAAAGAACTAAGAGAACAAAACCAAAATAAAAGCGTCTAAGCGTTTGGCGAATATATCTCAGAATATTGCCGACACAATCAGCAATTGTCTGGAATGACAACAATGGTCTACTTACGATGTAATAGTCGTACGCCATTCTATTACCAGTAAAATATTATCACGCCGACAAGAAATTGAGTACTAGGATTTCTTCGGTTTTATTGGGAAAATTCGTTCGTCCCCGTTCGTGAGAATCGATGTTCTCTCCGAAAAAAGTCATAGTATTTCGCCATCAGACTTGATGAATTGGGCGGAGGGGGGGCTTTAAATTGAAACTGAACTCCTCATCCAGATTCAGACAAAGCGACGGGACACTTCTAAATTTGGCGGTAATGGCGCCTAATAAAACCCAATGCTATTCAAACTTTCCTCCGGCGACAGAAAACGGGGCTCGAGAATATCTCAGCATAAAGTTCTGTTGATCTATCGGCACTATTGTGCCCTGACGGCGCTTTTCAATTATCTCCCAGAAACATTGGCTCTACATTCCGTGTCTGTTCCATCTTGATTCTCCATTCCGAAATCGACCCTGAAAAACTGAGAGAAAAATTGCTCTTCTCCAGTGAAACTTTAATCATTTATGCAAACACGCCGCTCTATTCATTTTCTTGACCAATCTAAACCAGTTTAATTTCAGAAATAAATTACTGATAATATTTGACATTTTGAAAGGATTAATAGTCAAACGCATTTTAATGATTTATTTTTAAAATAATGCCTCTGTTTCTTCTTATTATTATTTGTTCTTCAGTAGTATTAAATTACTGTCTCATTGCTTTGTTGTGTCTTCTTTCTTCTTTAATTCGTTAGTAACGTTAGATTATTCGTTAGACCAGTTTTGGGTACACGCTATCGTCTGTGTCTTTCGATCAGTGAGTTAGTGCACAAACGACGTTGGACAAACACCGAAACCTGACAAGCTTAAGACTGCATTAGCCTGTGGAAACATTAAGAACATTTCTAGCATTAACCTATGATGAAAATAATAGGGGTATTGATGATGATTTAACTGGAAATTAGAATAATTTTGTGTGTGATGAAACACGCCAGGCATAATACAGGACTGCGACAATCGCATGTTTTCTAGACAACATTTCGCTCAGTCGAGCTTTACGAGTTGAATTCTATTGTGTACTGTACTATTTGTCCGGTGATATTTGTCCTCTGTTGGCAGTGGTGGGGTCCGGGCGGGGAGTATCCCAAGTGGGACGTTAAAACTTGTTCTCGGTTTTCGACCCAGTGGGAACGCGGGGCATAAACTATGTTCGAAAGCCGGCCAACTTTAATGGGCGGTGGTTTTCACGCCTTTGAACCCACCACCATTTCCGTACGCCCAAAGTGAGTATGCACAAACTGATCGCGCGCATTTCTGGACCTGGAGTAAGTTCCATTGTCGGTATATTTCCACAAAAATTCATAAACTCTAACCATACTCTGCAATGGTAAGTGACCAACTGAACACGGTTGGAGGACTGGACGGACTCATTTAAGTTAACGCTCTAAAATATTGGCATTTATGATGTACACCTGGTACGGGTGTACTGACATACTGATAATGACTGAACGGCCCCTGTATCAGGCGGACAACGACGCCTTTGATACTAGACCCGCATTACAGCCCAGTCTTGAATACAGTATCAAGCGCCCGACCGATAAAATGTTTTTTACCTAAATTCCTATTAAATTAAATAAATGCGTTATAATAAAATCAATAAATAAATTCTGTCGCTGATTTTTTCTACTGCTAGCATTTGCGGTATCTCGCCATTGTCAGTAGCATACTGTCGGCACTGTACCGCAGTTGTGGATAATCTTTTGGAAACTCCGGCAAGTATCAGTGCACTGTACGTACCTCAAAATATTATATCGACCTACTTTATTAACCGTATGGCACTGGAGTCCGGAACCGGAAGACAGAAGTACGCTAGCGTACGGCAATTTTTCACGGACCCTCAAACTGTTACTTCTCTCGTCCCGTCGTATATTAGAGTGTTCATTAATAATTCTATTCCTATGACTTATTGTTATAAAAATTGTTGAGTCGAAGCCTGAACATTGTACTATAACACAGTCTTGCAATCTTCGTGGAGTGAGCAACGAGTAATATGTTTCTAATCGAAAAACGTTAACAGAAATCGTTGATTAGGAATTGTCGCGTAAACGGCTATTTTTCAGATGTAATCCTGGGCTAATAATCGGGGGCAGGGCGCGGTCTTCATATTTAATCTTGGGTTCGGGCCTCGCTCAAACGACCGGATAAAGTTGGCTCGCCGGCGACCGGTCTCAAAGCGGCCGGCCCTCGAGAATTTCAGACGACCCTTTAAAATATTCCGCGGGCCCCGGGCCCCTTATAACGCATTCCACGCTGGACCGCCCCGGATAATTAAATATACAAGCGATTTAACGCAACTTCACCCGACCGTTTGCGGCCCCGTTTACTAAGGAGGGGCGCCCTTTAACCAATGACAAGTTGTTCTTCGGTTAACGCGGTGGGACACCGCAATAAGTCGGAATGAGCGGTATCCCTTCATTGGATTTCTTTTTTTTTTTAACCTTTTTTATTTTTGTACAATCAACTACGTATAGTTATGGGTACAACTGATGAGTATTTACTTTCCACATGAATGTCTCGATAAAAGGGACCACCCAATTATGGCACTTTTTCCACATGGACAGTTTATGGCTTCGGGCTAAGAAGATCTCTGGGCCAGTGGCGTTTGAGCCGACGCGGGGGAGATAATGGATGGGAAACGGAGGAAAGGGACTGAACGAGTGGATTTGGATGTGGAGAGAGGCGGGAATGGAATTTTAGGAAGCGTGATTTTGCGACTTCGTCGACTGTCGGTATGTTGAGGTCATTATGGATTGTTCGGTTAGAAACATACCAGGGAGCATTAAGGATGGTACGAAGGACTTTTGATTGGAATCTCTGGATGCGGGCGATGTTGGATTTCTTAGCGGAACCCCATAGCTCTATTCCGTAAGTCCATGTCGGTTTTAAAATGGATTTGTATATTGTAAGTTTGTTGTCTACTGTCAGTTTTTATGTCTTTTTCAAAAGAGGTCTCAGCAGTCCAAATTTGCGGTTGAGGCCTGTTCTTTTGAGTCGCGTATGGGGTTCCACGTGACCTTCATTAGATATGTGTAATTATCTATATGTGGTTTTAGTCTGATCAACACCCAGATTACATGATGATATATCAAGAATAGAAGAATGATTATTAACTATTTTTAACTATTATATTATTATTAATTATTCTTGTTCAGCTTATCACATCTATTACATTGCGGCCTCTCCTGAAACATTCACTGGAATCAGTGCTTTCCTGTTACTTCGACTCCAGGTTGCTGTTGATATCCAATGATATTGTGGAGACCGCGAATCCGCCCACCTCAGTATATTTATGAAGAGAACAGAGGAAGGTTCCATAATATTTCAGTGCTAAGAATAGCCCGCCAGGGGTGAAACAAATACCGAGTTTGGCAAAGGGCTCCGAACCCCACGCTTTTACGCACGGGCTCTCTGGATTAAGCAGTCTTTTAGCTTAATGGACTTCTTCACAAGGAATATAACCAACGCCTACATCTGCGTAGGTGTTACTCCCAATTAGTAATGTTAACGGTTCGTAAGTATAAAAAGGTACCTGTATAACGGACCTAATATTAAAAAAAAAGCCATCGCAAGGATGGTTTTTGATCTTCGCTGATACCGTCTTATGCCAGACAAATTTTAACTTCACGCCACATTCACCGAAGATGGCGAGAAGCCGTAACCAGTTATACTGGCATAATACTATATCAAGGAATGTGGAAACAGCACTGTCTTTGCACTTGCACTGCGGTAGAAACTGAGCTGTGCCCAACCTAACCGGCGGCGTTCCACTTTTCTATCAATTGGACCCTATCTCGGACCTGCTCTCATTATACTTGAGCACTACTTTCCCAGGGAGCAGACGCTTTATTATATAGTCCCTTATCGGGAAGCAGTTCATTAGAAACGAACCATCGGATTGAATTCTATAGCGTCCGATATAGCTTCGATAGTGGTCCCGCGTTGAGGGTCTGACCCGGGTAAACTCCCGGTAAAATGCAAATTAAATTTTATAAATTTGAACCTGACAAGTGGATCTGAAATAACTCCAGAAAACCCATTATGATTCCACTTTGTTTATAGCTTTGTATTATATTATTGCATATTGTGTAGGCTGCTAGCGTAATGAAACACTACTTCATTAGTTATAAGATTTTACCTTCAGCACATAATCATATGGGGAATGTTTCCGCCTGAAAGCTGTAATTATCGGCAATAAAAGATAATAATACTGAAGTACGCAAAATTATAGTAGCAAAAGGATTAATGAAAATTAAATGACGGCATTTAAATATCATCCTCGTGAATGATAATGGTCAGACCCATGTGTCGTCCGGTTAAATGGCGAAACTGAAGGTACAGTAGTTGTTGAAGACAATTTTGTTTGAGCATATTCCTTTGAAATGGATAATCGATTCCAAACCAATACAACCCAGTCGCACGCCCTACTGATAAGCGAATTTTAATCTCCCTCCCGTGTGTACCACGTGTACCTCTTCCACACGCCATAGCATGCGGGACCGATATGACCCTAACCAAACCAGAGCCAGTATTTATGACGTTCAACGGTGATAACTCTGGGCGGCCACTGCTTTGATACTGCAACGGCCGTTTCCACTATCGGGATATTACACTGTACCTTTGATAATTCCGCGAAGTTTAAATATTTCACGAAGCTACATTTACTGATTCGGACTGATAGTAAGTAAAGCTATAATTTGTTGAAATTCAGGAAAGAATTGTCCGCCATTTTCGGTGAAAGAAACAAGACAGCTGTTGCTCTCGTCCAGTTGCTTTACAAGAGGATTAATTCGTCTCTTAACATGACAATAATTTATTTCCTAAAGTTATTAATGAGGAGGAAATTCAGAAAAGAGTGAGCGAATGAATTTCATTGGAAGCGCTCGGAAACGGGGCAAGATGGCCCTGTTGACTGTGTTGTAATTAGGGTGGAAATGGAGCGTGGGGAAATTTCGGACGAGGACTGAATGGACTGAGAGGGGTAAGAAAACACTGAAAAATGGCCGTTAAAATAAAGCCGGCCGGCGCAACGGCCTTTAGCCCTAACAAGCCGTCAGCCCCAATTAACTGCCGCTAAAGTAATGTTTAGCACAACCTCACTGTTTTTATACACATATTAAAACAGATATTTTTCAATTATTATTTCGAGGTATAAGAGTATAAAAATCATCAATCAACCAGTGAATATTGCCTTTTTTCCTTGTTTGGAGAAAATATAGTTTTAGCTGGTTGATGTCCCGGCCGTCCTCGAATTGCAGGCAAAAAACGGATACGGGTCTGTGGTTGTAGAACATTTGATTTAGTTAATTTAATTCATTAATGAAATAAAATGGCCAACATTGCCAATGTCTATGTAAAGGCAGGATCACTGCAACCATGAACGACAGGTATGGCGACAATTGAAATGAAGGGAATAAATTAAAAATCTGATTTAACGAGTAATTCTAATATCAACGAATACTGGTATTATATTAAATTGTGCCTGAGAAACTTGTACTTCGTGTATATGTATGAAACAGTAAGCATTTATTATGGGAAATGTTCTGTATGGGTATTAATGGGTCTAATTTTGAGAGGCTGCAGGTGGACCATGTAACAGGTCCGGCCTGTGTTCCTTTTTGACGCAGAAATCAGCCCGGCCCCCAATATAGCGCCGGTGACCCAATATAGCTGGATCGGAGCTGTGAAAAAAAAACAGATCGGACGGGAGGGAGCCAGAGAAGCAGTACGAACGATAAAATAAAGGTTCATTGCTGTCCCGGTGAGGGCTTAATCGTGCGCCCGTGATAACCACCCGCCATCTCATTCATGCCGCTTTTTAAAAAAAGAATTTTAAAAAAGTTCCCCGCCCTCTTTTCAATGGACCGTGGGCACAGCGACCCCCCATTAACGCGTCGAAGGTCGAGCCCCTTTAATGATTGGAAGAGCGGAATTTCGGAAAAATAATAGAATTGAATTCTTGATTTTCGTGAGAAAAATATTGGAATATCTCTTTGCGCAAATTACAGGATTGACTTCGCTCACCGTCTACCGGGTTGCGAACCGGGTTCGGATTAATTTAAATTCATCATAATATATGCCCACGATTTTCAACAATGGACAGAGAAGCACTATTCGCATTGTTTCGGTCCCTATACTCTCGGTTTGTTTATATCCGTCCGTTTATTTTGCCAGATTAGTCAAATATGGCCATGTGGCCGCATAAGTAAACATACCACTCGAAGTCCGAGAAACAATATAAATTTAATTTAATGCGTTAATGGGCTATGCGTTATAATTATTTTGAGAAATCCCAATAATTGCGTTATTATTTCTTGACAATGTTATTAGTTTATTTTAATTTAGAATTACTTAAATTTCACTGTACGCACCGACATTTTTTCACAAGTGCCTACCCCAAAAATTCTCATTTAATTAATAATTATTGATTAAATCGTTCATTCCACTAATTGCAGTTTTGGTCTATCGCTAAAACTGTTTTGGTTACTATTAATGTTCATTAGCGTGGACAGCCTCATCAGGGAGGTACTTACTCATGTTCCTTGCCGAGGGTGCATTGTTTGTAGTGTCACTGCATTGTTACAATTCAGTGTTTAATTTTCAAAAAATCTTAAGAATGGGAGCCTAATTTACGACACCTGATGAAGCGACAAGGTGTCATATTGCCTGGAAAATAAAAATTACAACATTTTCTCACAGTAAGCGAATTTTCCGAACCTATATCCAATGACTATGCTGTGCTTGGTTTTCATGTTTCGGGCGTTCGCCATGAATTATAGGAATACGGGTAGTTCTAAATCTTCGCCGAAAGATTTCCCCCTTCTTCTTTTTTAAAAAAGTGACGGGCCGTGTCTTTTTCACCCAATCTATTCATATTTGCAAGCATAAATTGGTGTTGGGTTGGGCCTCACGACTGGGAAGATATATTGAAGATGTGAGAGGGGCGAGTGGCCTATATATTACCCGTTGATGGCGGGGGGGTTGCCACTCTCGGAGGGGGTTGACGCGCCAAGAGTAGAGCGGGCATTTTTCAAACACCCGGGTTTAACCTGAGCCCTGTCCGGGACAGGCCCAATCGAAAATAACCCTGGAAATATGATAAGGGGCAACGTGACCGGCATTACCTATATCAAGGCGAGATTCCTTAGACGTCTTCCTCCGGACTTGGGCGGCAGGAAGTGTTGAAAAATTAATAATAAGTTTAAATTATAGAAACTACAAGCCTTCAGCGCCATAACTACTCTATTTGCTTGCACGTACGAAACCAATATACTATCATTTATGTCTACATTATCGCGTCAAAATGATTCATACTGTAGAGACAGGTATACCACATGGAGAAATTCAAAATTACAAAACTTTTGAAAAAAAATAAATTTTGCTATATATTTCCATCGTTAAATGGATAACAGTAGGAACAAGTGATAAACAAGATTCAAACAGTTTTTGTAATTTTCCTACTGAAATTCGAAATTGACCAGTACCGTAAACCTAGTCTTAACAGTAAATCCTTCTTTCACCTTACAAACTAGAAAAATGTCAAAAGAAAGTTCAAAAAACTATTGGGCGCTATTATTCATGTTTATCTATTGGGCTATTCATCTTTGGCAATGAGTATGGTCGTTATAAATTATTCTAACAGCGTCACTATGTTGAAATCAACCGATGTATATACACCCCCATATGGCTATCGTTTAGGGCGAAACCAGGCATAAAAACGACGTTCATCTATACCTCGGAACGATTTCCGGACGATTGGATTTCAAGATAGAGAAAATTCGATAAAAGAAGATGGAATTTCTGTTCAATATCGGCGAATAAACTGGTCGTATAGGGGCGACATCTGGCGCCGCCCCACCAATATGCATATTTAAGAGGTTCAGATGAACTCAATTTCGTACATTGACTCCAAACAGCATTCTGGACCGGTCTGAATATTAATCTACCGCTACTACGAAATGCGGTAGTCATAAAACGCCACTCAATATTTCTCCCCCTTCCAACCTTTAAATGGTTGTTTATTGGCCACCTTTGATAAATGGGGGGAATAATTTATAAATATTCGTTCCGCATTAATTAGTTCTCCTATTATAGGCCTATATAATGGACTGGTTTAAAATTAAACCTTTAGCACTCTTTTAAACATCTTTTAAAAATTTTATTCACGCATAAAGGACACAAGAATTTTTTTTTCATTGACAATTGTAGTCGATGGGCATTAGGCTGCATTTAAACAACAGAAAGGGTGGGGGTAGTTTTCCGACCTGGCTCCCTCCGCACTCCAAATTGTGAATGTCCATTAATATTGAACGGAAAACATTCCATTGTCCTCTAATTGAATATACCTGAATAATTCAACAGTTGTTTTTGAATGCCTCGTGAATTTTAAGAATATTGCAGTCTGTGGCGCCACTTGTCCGGCCGCTGTACAGATTGGCGTAGTGTTTATTTGAGTTCCATTAATTAATTGTGTGCCCTTCGATTTCGACGAGCCGTTAGCGGAATAAATTAATTAGCGTAACGGATTATATTTCCATTTCAAAATTCAAAATCGCTTAAATGAGGACATGCATTGATGGGTTATATTTCATTGAATTTAGTCCGCGCTCAGGTTGAATATAGAGATAACGAATGGGTTTTGCCAAATCATCCGAATTGTTTTATTTTTAACAAAATTGTAATACGGAGACTACAAAAACACATTTATATACCCAATTCTACGCTTAGAGACAGAATTCCTTCCGTTATTAAATTACAAATACAGAATACTGTAATTACTGTTATATATAGGAAATAATGTGAATAATTAATTCCTCGCATTTAACTAATCAAATTATAAATAACAATTATTATTATCAAATAATAAAGGAAATTATGACGATATCGACATCTATTATTATGTTCGAACATTTCGACTCATTTGGGTGTTTGCCGTGGAACAATACAGATTGTTCGAGCAAATTTCAAAACTGTTTATAACAAAAGTTTATCTGGGGAACTCACGGCCAAACCCTGGAGTTCAGACTACATCGTAAAAAAATCCGATGACACCTAACGATAACCTCCAATTAAAGCATAAAGTTTGTATAAAGGCTTTGTTGGATTGAAATTGACTTCTTTGACTTCAACTCGTTTCAAATCGGTGAAAAAGGGCAACTGGTTTTTCAGGCCAACTCATACCGGAGGAGCATCGCAGCGTTGGAGGGAATGCTTCGGTTTCAATTTCCACCGTCGGCATGTTTCCCAATTTGAATTTTAAACGAGCTCGGCTCAAATATATACGAAGCGCACAACAAATTTCTATTTGGTAGTTTACTACTTCCTTCGAAGTTGTTTCCTGCCTGGGGGAAATGGGAAGGGATTAAAAAGTGAGAGGAAAAGTTGTAGCGAATAGACTTTCGAGTGAGACCGACAGTGCATGCAAAGCAAAACTTGGCAGGAAATTAAGCTTTAAAACTTCCCGACAGTGAAATTTTGTTATTTAAAATGGTGGATCTTCGGTTAAAATTCGCTTTCAAATATTTTTCACGTTATTCCCCGCTGGTTTGAGCTTATAGATTCGAGTTTAATGCACTTAGTAGACCGCAGCATGGTGAAACAACGAAAGCTTATCTAAGAAACTTTTCAATAAGCATCGTATATTATAAACACTCCATTTTCGCTTAATCGGGGGCTTAAGCTATAAATGTTTAGACTTGGAGCCGACGTCAGTAGTTAGGAGTTAATAAAATATTGAGCCAAGATATTAGTTAATAATAACTCAGAGTGATGGAGCAGAACCGAGTTGGAGCCTCCGGTGGCTACCCATTTTTCCTATAATTACAAAGTTACAAAATGTTGATTAAGAGAATGCTGTCGGTAGATTTTAATTTTAAATAGTCCTGAATTAGACTCGGGATGAAGAGGGTTGGGAGCGTGTCGGTTGGGGAGCCAGGAAGCTGAGCAGTGCCGAGTGGTGGTTGAGATTGGGCCCGGGTAATGAATATAGGGGAGGAATGGAGGATAGCTGGTGTGCCGCTCCTCCTCAGATTGGGCTCAGGAGGCATCACCGCTTCCTCCCTATTGATTGCCTCTTAAATCATTAAAGGTCCCGACCGCCGGTCTCCGCCATCCCCCTCTTCAAAACTCGGCCCCGCTCCAAACCACTAACGGTATATCGGCACAAAATTTAACCACCCGCTCGACATCAGTCGACGGCTAATTACGTTAAACCTCTGGCAGCGCCAAGACCCCGCCAGCGTACGAGCCCTGTAACGAGCGAAATGCCGTTCTACACATTCCGAAGGCGCGTGACGTATTTCGGCTGAAAAACAGGGGTCCCGACGGCTGGGGTTTCTAACAATCGACATCGTCCAACCCCATTTTTCTTGTGTCCGACATTGGTGTCTGTTGTAAGCGAATGCAAGAAATAAATACGGCTCTGATGGTTAGAGGAGGACATTATGAAAAATGAAGGCGATATATTGTCGCGACACATATTTACTTTACTGGAAACATATGTGAGTTCACGATGGTTTAAATGGATTTAGAACGCACATTGTCCGTTGTTAGAGCCGCCAGAATAAAAATAACAATAAAATAAAAATGCTGGTATAAATAAATGAATTCGTTGAAAAAAATTGAGTGCAGACCAGAATTTCGCGATGAACAATTTATACAGGTAGGAACGAAATTCGAGTGAACATTTTAAACAGAAACCGGTTTTAGCGTGGAATATAAAAATATTAAATTAAACAAAAAACAAGCATTAAATGTTTTCCCCGCACCCAGTTCTTTCGAACGAACTTCAAAACGTTTGATTGGTCAGGAGGTTTTAGGATTTCAGTTGAGGGCCAGTGATATTTTCCTCGTTAGCGATGTTACTTTAAAGTTTGGACGGGTCGGTTGGGGGACTTGGATGGGCTTTGCGTGTGAGGCTCATCTGCTAATTAGTAGCGGCAACTCTTAAGCCCTTTTCGTACGGACAGTGTGAGTTTATATTTATATTCGTTAGGATCAAAAAACATTTGAAAAAAGTTGGACATAAATAAGCCTCGTATACGCTCCCCACTTGGGACGGAACCCAAAGGGTCAGAAACCGTGTGATGAATAAAACATAACTGAGAGGTAATTGATACAATATTTTGATGCATCAAAAAACGTTATCCCATTCGTAGGAAATTTTCAGCAACTTATATCCACTGGGACGTTCTTCTGAATCATCAGTTTCGGAGATAAATGTTATCAATAAGTAAAATTTTGTGATTGTCGTTATATAATTAGATCATGACAACTAACTAAATTTACTAAAACTTAACTAAATCATTAACAAGGCGTCCTCCTCGTTATCATCGGTCTAGGTGAACTGAGTTAACCGCAGAGTTTAATATTTACTATATTCTTAATACGTATTGTTAATACGTATACGATAGTTAATATAGTGCCGGGAACAACCGGGACTATGTCAAGTCGGGCGCTTTTGAGTTATCGAAACTCAGGCTCGCGGCTGATACCCGCCCCCGCAGTTCAAAAATGCTTTTATAAAATACTGAATATTTACGATCTCCTCGAATCTCTTTACTTTCATTTTTGCTTCAGTCGGCAAAAAAAGCGAGCTAAAAATATCTCCGCTTTGTGCAGACGGTAGAGGTGCGAGATTATTCCCAGTCCCCCAAGTGGCGGGGATTTATATTTTTCAATTTATCTCTAAATGAAATCGAAACCAGAGTTGGTGCTCTCTTCCCTCGACTCCACTCGGCCGGAGCAAGATAAATTACTTTGACCATTTTAATTTATTGGATCCTTCTACCTCTTTCTTTAATATGACCCTCAAACCCCCCAACTACACAAGGGGATATGTTTCCGCGCTGAAACTTTATTGTGCGGTCCCAATATTATAAGTGACCCCCATTTATTAATGTTTTTTTATTATATTACGACAAATCAGCGTTGTCGGATTGATCGTACTACTTCTATAGGACCCGAGGCAATGATCATTTGTTAGTGTGATGCAGTAATTGCGGTGTACAACACACTAATTTAGTTTTTCTTAGAATTAAGAATCGGCTCGGGAAGAATAATCAATCCAGAAATTCCGCTGATTTGTCCGCTGAATTGTGTTGCACTCTTCGATATTCGACTGTATATATTGCGACTGTGTATATATAGGTGCGACTGTCATATATTGTAATCGAGTATTAGAACTTGCGTAAATGTTTTTATGCCTAAAACAGACTCCTGTTTCCGGCTGATATCTGTTTTCAGATTGAACCAAACCCTATATATTTTAACGAATAACCGATAAACGAACGGTACTCTATATGAACAGTAAATGAATGTTATCAGTCAGTATTCGAACTATATCCTGGGTAGTGTTCTCTAAATATTAACCTATAATATACAGCGTTCATTCATCATTTAGTATTAGGTGACTGCTGTTCTGTGGTCTAAGGTTTCATTTAATGAATAGAAGCCTAGTTCTTAATTCCAGGTGATTTATTACGGTCGGTATTCCGGTGGGTTAGAATTTTGGGCAACGGCGGGACAGAGAACATCCGTCGACAATATGTAGGGTTGGGCCGCCGGTGCCTTAAACAAGATAAATTGCGCCGTTTAATAGGATTTAATACGGGAAGTTGATTTATAGGAAGGAGGCTGTGTGATCACTGGGCGAATCTGGCTTTGGAGCGGTGTATATTAAAGCTGTTTGGTGCCCAATTTTCGCTCCGGCCCGTTTCCTTCCGACGGCTCCTTTCTTCTTATCGAAATTCATCCCTCGGGAGACGGGAGACGGGAGGGATTTAATTCGCTTTGTGCCCGTCCACCCGACTAAGAGTGAAATGGGTTAGCCCCTTTGTTGTCAATTTGACTGCCGCCTCTAACCCGCCCGGAGATTGCTTGAAAAAACCGGACATGGCAGCGCTCAAACAAAAGTAAAATGTCAGTGTTTTAGCTCTCTTTGTACTGAAAAGGAAAGTTAAGGGTTGATTGTGGTCCGAGTTTTTTCCAAAACTTCATTCACGACCTACGAATTACAAGCTATCTGACACGCTCGAATTGTGATGGTGGTTTAGTGTCGAAAAAAAATTACGAATAAATCTATCCACTCCTTCGCCTTATCAGTTGTATAGAAACTTAAAAACCGTGAACAAAATTCTTGAAGACAGTTTGTTGCAAAATATTTTCGAAATGCCTATCCTTTTAACTTTCTACAATACCGCCTGGTTCTTAGATCGAAGCTATTTTTACCCAATGTTCATGTTCGTCAAGTCCAAAAGGGTATTTATAAGGACCATCATTGGAACTAATTTATAATAGTAGTAATTTAGTGCTGAAAATATCATTTCCAGGATGCCGATCTCTGAAAATAAAACATATCCTAAACCGAAATAATCGCTGCACAAATTATTCAAAGTACAGTAATAAATGTTAATTAATGTTAGTAAATAATTATGGAATGCACAACACGAATACACGATCCTGCACATTTTGCATTCCTTTATTTGAACTGATCTCAATATTTAATTTATTAATACCGCTGCCGTTGGCGGTCAGTCGGCGGGCCGGTATGTAATGGGAAAACCCCCCTGGTAAATTTAACATAATTAAACCTTGTGATAGCCTCTTGTTTGAGCCGCGACACTAAAGGGAAACATTAATTAAAACGTTCATTATACCGATGAGGGAGAGAGAGGGGGGGCAGAGAGAAACTGAAAAAGACCCTCGAAATACATTTGCATTTAAATCGAACCTCCGACTTGTAATGAATGACTCGTGTCTTTATGGGATTCGATTGCACACTTGAAGTGGTACGGAGACGTCCAAAATATAGTTGTACTGGTTGCATACCTCTGATGTTTCTGTAACTGATATAATATTACATTTTACTCAAGTTTTTTACTTAAAATATTATTACGAAATAAGCAGAGGATTAGTATTCTGCAATATTCTGCTATTAGATACGGTAAGGTAAGGAAGATGACTATTGCTATTTATTTATAGATATTTCAAGTGTGTCGAGTACATTTTCGGTTTCAGTTATTACTATGCTGTTGATAAAATAAAATATTTTATGGTTTTTAATATACAAAACTACATTATTTCTTCATGTTCTGTTCTATTTCTCGATTTGAAATATAACCTCCAGATCCGCAGTGAAGACAAATCTGGTAACGATAGGAGCCTGAGTAATGTAGGTCAATTACATGGTTTAGAACTGGTTTGACCGTTAAATATGTTTTAGTTAAATCTTTACAAAGATGTGAGACAATATCTTTCCTTTTAAGTTGAACCATTCCTAGTATGTTTATTGCCGCTATCGGAGTCCTCCACCGTACAAGTTCTTCTTATTACGTGGTTCACTGGACGGAAGACAGTTTCTTTATCACGAATTGCCTTTGAGACTGTCTGGGCCGGTACTTAAACTCGTTTAAGAATTTTCGTCCGCGGTAACTCGTCGTGGGAAAATAAACTCCGGGGCTGATTCATCCGCAGAAAGTTTTATTTATTAGTTTAAGAGATGAAAGGGGTCCAAACAGGGACAGTAAAGAGAGAGCAGCCACCGCAAAACAACCCTAGTAACTGGAGCAGATAACGAATCGGGATGCGACTGGTTTTCATGATATTCTCATTTAAGTATTCCTAATGCTGAGATAGCTGCATCAGAATATAATTGTAGCAGCTGAAATCCTTACTTGGTTTATAATCATACGCTGTGGTTATGATTTTCTGAACTTTTGGACTCGCTAGAGTGATGATATTCCAAAACCTGTCTCACCTCCAGTTCTTAAAGTTAACGTTCAACGCGCTGAATAAATCCCTTTCTGTAGGTTTCATCTCTGCCGGATAAAGTTGCCATACTCTCTGGCGAAAGGAAAAGCGATTCGCTTTCTGAAAAAAATTCCCCCGCCTGGTTGGCGCTTTCAAGAAGCTTACAAGGACGGTGTAAGGGGCCGGTACAGATCGAACACCGCTCGGGCCTTCAGGGAAACCAACTTTTAAGGGAGCAGAGGGGGAGGGAGGGAAGGGACTTAGGAAAGTTGAACAGCAAAAGAATTTAGGGAGTCTGTAACTGAAGTTTGAAGGACGACTCTGCCGCCGCCGACTTCTGTGACTGGTCGGAGGGGACAAATATAAATCGGAAAATGGGTACCCGTCCGCCGTGTCCTACCCACCGAGAGACCCTCATTCCAGTTTAGGGCCGTCCATTGTTCCGAACCATCGTGCAAGGCCATTGTCTCCCCCCTAGACAACGGCGTTTCGATCGCAAATAATCTCCGATCTCATCTCGCCATTACCGTCCCCTATATGGGTCCATAAACCAGTCAAAATATGGCACCGTATACACTATAAAATATATAATTTAACTCAGGGGTCGACAGACTCCCAAAGAGCTACTCTTCAAAAATGGAATATGGGGTGAGATACCAAAAGTAGACACAATTTGTTTGATAAATTTATTGGTTTCATTTGAAGAGGGAAAATAATTTACTGTCGGCATGCTACTGACGATGGTGCTACAGCAGTGATTGGAAACGAGAATTACGGCAGTTATTTAATGTATAAATACTCATTGGTCGGGCGCTAATGCTGTATTCAAGACAGTTGTGTAATGCGGGTCTAGTATCAGCGCCGTTACTTCTCCACTGACAATGAAAATTCATATTTATTTAACAATTAATTAACTAAGTATTATTGTTGCCAAATTATGATGAAATTGAAAGACTCACTGAACTAATTATACTATATTGTATATTAATAAATCTTTGACATAGCTTAGGTCCATCCATTTTTCCGAAGCACCGGCCATTGACACCCCGTAGTTTAGCAATATCCCCAATATTATATTATTTTGAAATAAATTTAATCCATACTTTTATAACGGGTATAGTTATACTTCTGCACTTATAAAATATAATATTAAGGGGTATGAATAGGATTCATTCGATGAATTTGTAGATAAATAGTTTTAACATACCTGAAGTCGTAAAAGTCGGAAGATGAAACGACTCTCCTGGACATAGGAAAATTATAATTATATCCAGTGAAAATTAAAATTAGCAACCTAAAAAAATGATTTGTGTGCCAACGTATAGTTGCCAGTGGGATACTTCTCTTAAGTCTAATACCTGTTATCACCTCGATATTGAAATGTGCGTGGAAAAAATTCAAGGAGCACTCAGATTATTAAGTCTTTCCCCGGCCACGTCACCGATGATGGGATTGCGGAAAAATACCATAAATCAACAGGTTTTTGTCGCGAGAAACGGAAGTAAATCGTTTATTATCCAGGAAAGTTAAAAAAAAGTGAAGCAGGACATAGCGAATAGGGATTTTCTCCCAATTTCCGTTCCAGCCTGTAAATTGAAGTCATTAATTTACCTTTCGGGAATAGAGAAGATTCCGGTCGGAAACGTTTTCCGGAAAAGCTTGAAAATGATGGTGGTCCGTGGAAAGATTCATTAATGTTCATCATCAACCCCCTTGAAAGAAGGAACCGAGAACCAACAGTTAATTGAGTAACAGGTAATGGCCAAGAGTCGAGGCACTGGTGGTGTCCTCTCTATTGGAGCCATTGAAAGTTTCACCCACTCAAATTAAGTTCTTATCGACTTTAGCCGTCAGTTGCACTGCGCAGTATATTTTCCTTGAGTTTCCGTAGAGTTACTACTATATTCATTGATATATTAGATAGTGCGCCAAATATGAAACGAGATAAATACTCAAAGGTGTAAGGAGGGCCAATGAAGTACACAATTGTACGCTAGGCTGGTGTCGGTCAGTATTTTAACTGACTTTTACAGACGGAATTAAGGCATTTATTTAATGAATAAATACTTAATGGGGCAGGCTCTTGATACTGTATTCAAGACAGAGCTGTAATGCGGGTCTAGTATCAGCGCCGTCATTGCCCCTCTGACAGACTTTGTAATAATAAATTAAAATTAATGCAACAATAATGGCTCTTACAAATAATTCTCATAGGTTACAATGTATAATCAATTATCGAATTGTAATTGTGCATTTCTATTGTTTCTTGGGCATCGATAGGTCTGTTAAGTTATACATAACATTTACGACGGCATTGATAAATACTTAATGTGGCAGGCGCTTGATACTGTATTCAAGACAGAACTGTGATGCGGGTCTAGTATCAGCGCCGTCATTACCTGCCTGACTCACTTCACTCGTTCACTTTATTTATGTAACTAAAAAAATGTATGCAACAGTAAATTAACTAAATAATAATGTTTCCAACATATAATGATGAATCTAATTATAATATTTAATATATAATAAATCCTCTGACGCAGAACGCTTAATGTTAAATGAAACCGGATAATTCTTGTTCCTTGAAAGAAACGAAATAGATTTTGACGAAACAATTTTTCTTTTTAAATCGTTTCACTAATTAAGGCGAAACACATTCAGTTGTAAATGTGTCCGTTTATAATCCTCCGTATCATTGGTTGCAAAATACTATAAATAACGGATTTAAATTTGTAATCAAGGACATGTTTTTTACCGCTGATACTACGGAATTTCGAAGACAGAGTTCGGACATAGGTCATTATCCAATGAGCTGCAATTCAACGAGCTGTAAACGCATTGGACCCAGAATTCAATCCTGCGGTGGTGGACCGAATGTTCCAATTACAAATTTCAGCTGATTAAACGTGTAGCGTACATCAATTCCACTATATTCATCATTTATATATATATATATATATATATATATATATATATATATATATGTTATCAAAATTGAACATAATTTACTGCCTAAACCGTCAAAGAATTAGACTGATTATCGGGATTTTGTTACGCTGGAATATTATTAACTGATACGCAAGGGGTGGGACAGATTGTACAGTAGACCGATCTTAATATGTGTGTAGAGATTGTAACGAAATGATGGTGTAGAGATGTCTTTGAGAGTTGTGAGCGTGTGACGTATTCTCATGGTTGGGGTCGTGGCGGGCTTACCGGATGTGGGCCCTTTTGAGCCGGCTCACTATTTCCGGCGAATTTACCAAACTGTACCGCCTTACAATTATTACGGTCGCGCGGACGGACCCTCTTAATGGCTTCTGCTCCCTCCTCACACGCGTCATTTTCAACCGGCAAATTAGTTCTACAAATCCTGGCAACATCCGGCCCCCGCCAAATGGAAAGATAATTGCGCCCTACCTACTATCAGATGTAAGGGAAACCAATTTATTTCATACACGACGGGGATATATTTTTTATTTTGAGCGTTACATAGAAAATATGTAGAACTTTGAAAATAAAACTAAAAATAGAAGAATCTGTGGCTCGATAGGCCGAAACTGAAAAAAGTGGTATATTCTAACGATTAGTTGGTTACAGAATACCATAGCTGTTTACTTGATCAGAAAAACCTTAGCCTTTAAATAATTTACTTTTATTCGTAATGCCGGAGGAATCTAATTAACAATGGCGTGAGCCTAAACCGGTCTAACAAAATAAATCACATAAAAAGATAATATGAATCCATTTTCAGATCAGATAAGCAGTTCACTTGGCCATTTATTCTTGCTTAATAATTAATTTTTTTTATTATATTTCCGACTCATAATATTTTTTCTAACGAGAGAATTTTCCTCGGTTTTTACTAGCAACGGTATACAATGTGCACTAAGGTAGACGCATTGATTAGAAAATTTCCGGTTCAATAAATCGGATTAATATTTCAAACAGGATTATCTATGGGAGCGGATTCGGTGGCGTGAAAGCGGTGGTTAGGTTTAATCAGGCGTGCCAAGTTGTGGAGAAGGTCGACTTATAGGTATGCTCTTGGCTCCAGTCATCCCATATCATCAGCCCGCTCCTTAGAATACACTCCTCCCCGCTCTGCCATACCTTCTTTCCCTGTCCCTCTGAATTAATATTGCCGGATCTCGCCATCTAATACTGTAATTCGGCAGATCAGTTATTCTGAACTGAGGAACTCCTATTGGATCCACATATCGGAAACCCAATCGGAAATTGGGAGAATAATTTGTGAACCGGTCGGTGCCGCGTTATTTTCTCTATATTTAATCATTAAATATATAGTACTATATCGCTACTAATTTTATGTATACTTTATGTTTCCTTGGATAATTTTTAATTTTTATTATAGACATACCTATTGGCCATGGGTATGAATGTTTTTGATCCAATATATACAGTGTATATAATTCATGCCTGGCTGCCATAATCTACACCTTAAATTGGGCCCATATTCTGTACAGTACAAGATGTACAGAAGATAAATATTTAAATATATTACCTAACCTAACCTACCCAATCACCCCATGAATTACTGTAAATTGTTCTAAAGCCGATACAGTCGATAATGTTATGCCCGACTGACTACTCCACTCGCGTGACGCTCCGTTGCATTGGTAATGCGCCAAAACGTCTATCGATCAACGTTATGAATTTTAACGAATACGGAGAACGTCCAGTCACAATTTGCAATCGCTCACATTACGTGGCGGTAATTTCGCGACACCTTGCCATTTAGTTTCAAGAATGTTTTAGGTTAGCCCCTTAGTACCAAGGGATACAAGAAGAATGAAAAGAAGTAATGCCGAATCCTCACGGGGAAAGTAGATGCATTATCCATAAAATTGCAAGAGCCCACTTTATCAGAACGAACGAAGAAAATGATAAAAGTGTACTATAAGTGATGCCTCGTGGATCATGAAGAAGTGGGAAAGGTTGAATGAAATTGAATTGTTTCCATAGTTGGTGCCGTGGGCTAGGTACGATTAGTAGTGGACCGGGTCGGGTTGGGTCGCGTCCGGGTAACGAAGTCAGCCCGTGACCAAAACTTCATTTAGCAGGCACCCTCACTGTCCCCCGGGGCAAATGCGCGGCTTAACCCGTGCAAATCTTACACCGCTCGGCTTCATAGAAAAATATTGTATGTATGCACGCATTGTGTTCGTTCTGCATCAAATTAGGTTAGATTTTATCTAGATATGCGAGCTGACAAAAACTAAACAGAAATAGCATTTCCACCTCGATCGTCAATTTAACCAACTTTGAATTGTTCGTCCCACGAACGCAGGTGATCAGCGAATAAACTACTCTCATATTTTACTATTTAACGCGATCCACACTCCGGTAATCTGTGTTCCGGACGCTGGAGACGGTCTAGAAGGAAAGAGTCCGACCACTAAACGGCTATTAGAGGGTGTTTGAGGAGCGGCGGCTATATGTTTGTTCGGCCATTAGGCCAGAGTCGGGCCACGGGGGTTAACGACGGCTAGCCCAAGAAGCAGTAAGAAAGAAAACGAGCGGCGGCAGCGTTGTCGAGATGGTAGTGGAAGAGATAGAACTATTATACAAACAGACCCGGGCCCCAACGAAATTGGATAAAAAATCCGAAAACAAACCCTCGCCTTTCCTACTTCACTACCGTATTTTTAGTTGGAGGGTCGCCCGCGCCAATGGAGGAAAGGGGGGTCAATTTTTACGAAGCCCCAGACGGTCAATATTTGTTAAGGTTGATGGGCCCCGGAGAGAACTAGTCGATATTGGCACGAAAAAATATATTTTCAATGGTTGAGGTGGCCAAATACAAACCTCAAACATTATAGACTGATAATATAATACGTTCGGATACTCAAAAAATGTAAACGTACTTCTCGGGAGGCTTAGGTTTGGGGCCATTTTTTGCGTAACTGTTGTTTATATTATGAAACCATTTCGAAGGGTTTTTTTTCACTACCAAGCGGATTAAGCGGCGGTCAGTTAAGAAAATATTAGGATGCTGTGTTTGGTCGAGTGTAAGTACATTTCAAAGCAGATAGCCTGCGTGCATTTTAATAATGAACAATAAACTGAACCACGAAGAAAAAGTAAAAATAATGGCGCGTAAATAAATAATGTAATATACATAATTCATTTTTCCAGATTCCGTAGCAGAGGGAAATATCGATTTAACCGATTTCAGTTACGACTGAGACCATTAACAGTCCAAAGGGGGGAATTTTCGGTTTCCTTGTTTAGAAAATACTTTAAAGGACGGGAAGGAATATTTTTAATATTGCCAGATAGCGGTTTGGAATAACGCCCTCCCTAAGGGCGGCCCTCCGTTATTCTTAGGGCGGGCTCCCGCCACTCACCCCCACGCCGACCCCGGCGCCGTCAAATTAAAATTGCAAGCCTGGCGATATTCAACCCGCTTCGACTTATATTGGGCTCCCGTCTAGATGGTAGAGCGGTATTAGGGGGGAAGGGAAATGAGGTCTGGCTGCTCCCCATGCGGAATTTCGGGTCGGTCTGATGAAAGAAAAGCGGTTGACAGGCCGGGGCGAGGGGCCGCCGACGCCTTGTTAGCCCCATCAACCCCGACCTACAAAGAGAAAGGAAAAATCAACCGCTCCCTTGTTAGCGAATAGCCAAGAGGCCGACACCCGCCCACGCAGCCATACCACGCATCAACTTCCATTATTAGCGGCCCACCTGTCGCTAACGTCACTTTATAAACAGTTCCTGCAATTTAAATAAAGGGGTAGAAAATGTTTCCTTCTCCCGTTAGTCATTTTTTCAAACGCGTAATTATCCGGAAACTGGAAACCCATACGACCGGTCTTACATATACAGGTAGTAATGGGTAATCTGATAGTAATAGAGGATAGGTTATGTTTGCTCGTGTTGTATAACAAGCGTACTTTCCTCCGAGTGCTTTGAATTGTGATGGGGCCTCTGGAATAATTTACAAATAACCGACCGCGCGTCGAGTAAAGAAAAGACGCTTTGATGTAGAATGAAGCAAAAATTGTGGGGATATATCCAAATCAATACGGGAGAATATTTTGTACCCGCCTAGAATACATCGACTGGAATGTGAGTCGTACTCGTTCGACGGCTTAAATGCCGCTGGCCTAGAGATCTGCTCGGTGTGCCTGAAATTTGTTAGCCATGATATTCAGAAAGTGCCACAACTGTGTGGCTTCTTTTATCGAGTCTGTCGAGTCACAAATAAACACACCACAATTGTAAGTTGATTGTACAAAAATAAAAAAAACTATATGAAACCGAGAGGATTTCCAATTAATTCGGGATGAACCGGGGAGTTTGGCATGAAAAAGAATCGTATTAACGACGTGAAAGGGTACCATGGCCCCCTCCCGCTATTCGTGGATGATGATGGGGGAGGATTCAAACAAAGGATGGTGTCCGAAGAGTTTATTTTCGTGTCATTTATCCTTTTCATTTAACAAATCGTTTAGCCGTTATGTTAACGCGGGCATCGGACACGCTCCAATTGACTTCTACTTCACATTAATTACCCGTTGTCGAATCGACCTACCGGCTCCATCCTGGCACATTTTAGCCCAAGTTTTATATCCACACGATATAAAACCGCCATTCGGGTGGTCCCAGTCTCCCCAGGTTATCTCGCTGTCTGTTATTGGAACATTTCTCCTCTGTTTTCCCTCCTCGGGCACGGCAATTAATCTTCGTACCACCGTTCAACACTGCTATAAAAATCCCCGACCCCGTTTTGTTAGTTTTGTATTCGCAGTTTTGAATTCAATTAATTGAACGTTTAAGGCAGTTACAGCGACCTCTGCCATTTGTATAATTGGCTTCCCCCGTTAACCAAGACCAAGATTACACACTGTACGTATTACATTTGTGTGATGATCTGCCTCCATTTAATACACTATTAAATATTGTTTATATATAATCCGCCATTCACAAAATGAGTCAAAGATTGCCGTACGGAGATAATCTATTTAGTTACTCCTGAATAAACTCATGTTTTGTGTATGTGAAGGTTGTGGTGGCTCTCGTTACTGGCAGACGATTTGCAATCCTCAATATACGTTCTCAGTAATAAATACAAAATATTCTTGAGGGCTATTCCCCACATTCTTCTTAATTCACTTGTATTTTATTATGAAGATTTAGTCCGTTAATTTCCCTTCGGCTTATTCATCCTCCTTCGTACTTTCCCGCTAAACAACTAAATACCAGGAAGATAACTATTCAGAGATAATTAATTCAATCCATAATGAAGTTAAGAGCTGAGATTTGAACGAATCGAAGTTAAATAAATAAAACGAAGATACATTTTGGATGATATATAGAGATAGATTTGTGGAGAAGCCACAAATCCTTCCGGTAATATTAATGTTTCTTCGAATATCCGTTCTATATTTCAGGAAAATGTAATATAGAATACTTATAGAGTCAGCGTTTACGGTCGGACTGGCCGCCCTAATTGGATAGCGGGGGTAGGGGGTTGCGAAGGTATCTAATCATTGTTTGATTGGTGTTGCGTATTAAACAGGGATAGATAGTACGTGTTGGATGTGCGAGTAGGGCGAATTTAATAAAAGGCTAGGCGTCCCCACCAGCGGCGGGCGCCACCACCCTGTAATTATCCCTCCAATGTCCAACTTAATGGAAACAGCTGAAAGCTGCAGAATTAACGACGATTTAGAAAATTACGCTCAGCCGGCTGACTAAACGCCGTTCCGCACAATCAGAGGCCTCTCCCCCGCACTGCACTATCCACTCCCCCGTCCACAGCCACTATCGATTTTGCTTAGCAGCCTTTACAATTGGAAAAATTGACGCATTTCACATTAAGAGTTGTAAATTAGTGTCATCCTACTGTCTTTCAATACTCCACCTTGGCTGCAATTACGACCACCGATTCTTGATTCGTTTTTTAATAACTGCGCATTATTTGGTATCCGCTAGGCATTCCTTCCTTTAATTCCAAACAGTCTAAACCGTCTTCTAAAATTGTCAAATTTCCGAGAGGATATTAATTACTGAAGGGAAACCGTTCACAACTGCCAAGAAATACGGTTAATAAAGAACAATAATAACAACAAATTATTATACGTTTATAATTATTCAATGATATGGACGTAACTGCGTCACTATTAATTCGACTCCTCCTTTATCCCAACTGATGTTTGATTAAAAGTAGACGAACCGGAATTCCGTCAATTAAACTACGCGATTCCAACTGCTAGGTATTATTATATTATAAATCATGAAATATATGTAAATATATAGGGATATTTAAAGTCGAATTCTATGAGGTTCTTCATTGACAGTTAAAATACTTTGTTATAACCTTGTAATTGGACAGCTTAATCGTTAGAGATGTTGGGAGTTGGGCCTGTCGAGACACGTGTAGCGGAAATTCGGAAGAGCTGCCATTATGACCGATTGACCCAGTACCCACCCTCACAACTCTCATCGTCCGTTGAACTCTTTTCACCTATCGGTATTTCCAAACCACTTTCCAAGGCCAAGTTTTCACAGTCCTGCCGCATGAAAAAAACGAATCAGTTATTATGTTAATTACAAACATAGGTGTGATTTTGGTTTCCCTTTTTACACGCCTTTTTACATGTAAATAAAATAATTTCTGCCCATCAGTCTACACACAAATGTTGTAACAACTATAGATTACCATTGTATCTACCAACGAATCTAACTTCGATAGATTAAGGCTGTCTCTTATTTTAGTTTCCGTCTCATTTGTGGTGAATCAATGGACAAGAAAAGCAGTGAACATTGTAAGAACACTGTGTTCATATAAACGGTGAAAAATTGGAATATTCAAATATAAACAATATTGATGTTTTACAACTTGTGAATTACTTATGAAACCTTAGTCCATTCTGTTAAAATATTTCTTTTTATATTACTAATATAAAAGAACCGGTGTAGTAGTTATTGCTATGCATAAAATTTAAATTGGTGCGGCCAAAAATACGTGGAAACGGCCAAATGGATCCTGGCCAGTTGAAATAATAACTGAAATGAATTCTGGGGTACACGTCGTGCTTATTATTTTGCTTTATAACATTTGAACAATTGTTTGAGATGAATTCAGAGCGGGAGGTAAAAAAAAAAACGGTTAAATAGCGCTTACCGGCCCCATTTGCATAATGCTATCCTCCAGTTTTAATGGCTCCATTACGAACCAATCTCTTCGCCGAAACTGCGGGGTTGGCAATTTTTTTCTGAGACCGACGACCTCCGTATAGCGCACAGGTGTTAGAATCGCTTAGGGCCGGTATAAATGAAGCGGGGCCACAGCAGAACTGGGTCAATTTTATACAATATATTCTACAAGCAAGTGAAATCTTTCGAACAGATCATCGCAAAAACAAATTCTATTTTAATTATCAATCTTTGAACATTAATTTTTCAATTTCCGCTTCTTTCCACAACCCTCAGTTAATCAATAAATACAGCGTTCTAGTTTTGATTGTGTTTTCCAGTGTCACATAACCACCAGATGTAAAATAACCTTAAGTATTTTAAATTTTCAATTCCAATGAAAAATGGGTACGTCACCAGGGAGCGAAACCTGGAGAGTTTTTTCGACTTTGTACACACAACATGTACATCGTGAACGTTTAAATGTTTTTTACTCTAGAAACCGGAGAACTTAATTTATACAAATTCGAAAAAAACATCTGGGAGAAAATTTACAGTTTAGAAAGTTAATAATTAAAATTTAACTGGAATCTTCTTGACATAAAAGGAGTCATTGGCGAGTATTCGACAAGAGGCGCCCGCCTCTAACGTGATGTAGTCAAACTCTCGACTGCCGAATCGAACTCTCTTTCTCCGTATCACGATAAAAGTCGATTCCGACGATGCCACGATTCATTTGTCCTGCGATTGGGCCTGCCCTTGCGAGTTAGCCAACCGTCGAATGTTTCTTTTGGAAACCGAATCGGGTGGAATGAAAACATTTCAGGGGCTCCGTCAATTTCCTTCCAGGGCTTGGATATTTCTTCCCCTCCAAAAGGCAAGGAATTATAAACAAGGCCCCTCTATGAAAATTGTTGTAGTGAGGGCTTATCAGGTGCTCTAAACATTAATCTAAATAATATTAACAATACGGAGTGTCCTCTCCTGTGAGTTATATTAATTACGTGGGTATTTAGTCGAGTGAATTTCACTATTAACTATTCCTTAATACATAATATTATAATTTTACATTATTATTATAAAGATCTTCGTAAATCATTATATCTGCCCGTGGTGAAGGTCCAGGCATAAATAATAATACGTGGAGGGGGATTGTGTGGCGTGTAGGGAGCAGGTGCATTTCGCAAAGCGGTAGGTTGCAAGGAAGTTGTTAAGTTCTTTGGGAAGCGGTCCAGGATGCTCGTAAACAGCCGGGTGTTAGCTCAGCTTCCTAACCAATTACACACACGGGCATGCGCGGATGTCGACACACACACACACAGGACCTCACTCCCACAGCCAAACTTCCCCCCTTCCACTCCAATACACCTAACAAACCTTATTGAGGGGTCTCACTTGAGATTACTATTCGAATAGATGTGCAAGAAATCGCAACCAGTTACGCAGCTGGATAATATTCTTCTGACTGTATACCATTCGTAATAATTAACAGCAATGAAGAAAAGTGACACAGGTCATCTAAGAACAAATAAGTATGCAAGCCGAACGTGATTTCTAAAGAATGTTGGGGATTCATATTTTCAAAGATTTATTTTTTATAATATAACATTTTAGCTTCCATCAGATTTTCAGATACTTTTTTCATTTGATAAGTTCGCATTTAGTCCATTCATTTTAGGTATTCGGGAATTGAAACGTATTGGGGGAAGCCAGTTTATAAGCCTGTTCAATATTGATACCGGCTATTCGTTAACATGGAACTGGCTTAATTCGTGGAGGCTTATTCCCATCGGACCTTTTAATCGGCCTACACATCATTCATCCTCGGATTTAACCACTTTCTTCATACCGCTTCTGTACAATGTGCTCGAACATCCGAAAACCTGTTTGATGGATTTGATGAACTCAGCTTAGTTGTTGTTTCTGTATTTACATTATATTATACATCACCGGTGTTTTAACCTTCCCTTTTAAACTGCATTAAATAATTATTTTGAGCCATACACGTTAAATACTGTAATTACATTACTGCATATGTATAACAACAACAATTACTTAAGTAGATTGCAGCTTCCCCTTATGTTTATACTAATGTGTGAATGTGTGTTGAACTAATGTGTGTATTTATTTGATGGTGTAGGAGCCTGCTTAGTTTGGCCTCAACCTAGATATATTTCATCTTCCCGCTAAAATCGTATTTAATGCATTTTTCACGCTTCTTGGCTGTTAATGATGCACCCAACCAGTCGTCTAATATATAAATTATTTAATATTTCGAGCCTATAATCCGTCATTTGAATATTATGATTACTAGAAATTATGAAAATAATAATTAATTAACAGCGAGAACATTATTATAAGATTATTCCTAACCAATTACACACACGGGCATGCGTGGATGTAGACACACACACGATTTTCATGGAACAGTAAATTTTCATGGAGTATTTACTAGTCAAACAATAACTTGGTGGTAAATCTAACTTAAATAGTAATTAATCTGGCGTTAGGGCATATCAGTATTCCGTATAGTCTTACACTTACAAGTGACTAGATGTACTTCTTCCCCAACTAATGGCGGGTGAATGGTTTCGGCATGTTGAGAAACATGTCCGATGGAAAGGAAATCTGGCGGGGGGCGGGGGTTCCAATATATGTAGGGAAGACCATGTTTAATGCTAATGGGGCGCATGTCAGCCCAAAGGCTATTGGCTGCCTTTGCTTCCCATCAACTAGTCCCATCTGCAAACCTTCCTGATACGGTCGCGGTTATAGTGTTAAGATTTTGCCCCTAGAGCGGAATTACTGGAGAGTTTGATAGAAGAGAACAGACGGTTATTTCAATACAGGTAATTAGGAATAGCCTAATATAAATTAATAGTTATAATACCTAACTCAAGATCCTAATTAGAACAAGACAATCATATATAGAGGGGAGTTGGAGCTATTCGTTATTTTATTAAATCATACATTATATTATTTAATGTTTTATTTAATTTATAATTAAATATTTATAAATAATATATTTTCCTCTCAATTTTCACGGACCAACGATACGTTGGATATACCTAATGGTTTTCAAAGCTAAGACTCCGTCTAACATCCATATATCCAGTGCAGGGCTCGTTATCCACGGGAAACTAGAAATAGGATATTATTCCGGCGAGGGGGATGCCATTGTCTTCGTGCTCCACAATATGTGTTTTTTTCCCCCCATTGCTGGCGGCCTGATGAGAAAGCCGCTCCTCCGATTGTTCCAGGAGAGTCATCTCGGGGTGACGATGATTCGGTGTTAAAGCCTGGTGAATAGGACCCAAACACTAGGACCAACATCGGTTACTCTACACTTTCCTCGAGAAACTGGACCGACAGTCGAGAACCCCTCGGACCATAATGGAAGTTATTCCCACTCCCGTTCTAACGCCGGGATGATTTCACACCCTAACGAAAGAGTTTCCCACAAATGTCTCCTTTCTAAAGGTCGCAATGCGTATTATTCACACGATTTAGTTAAATACGGAACAAGATTTTGTTCACGGGTTAAGAAGAATTAAATTTTGCTATTAAAGTTAAATTCGTTCAGTCATAAAACGTCTTGACCATTAATCACTGAGGTAGTTGTAATATAACTATACAAAGTAACCTGAACAAGAAAGTTTCTAGCCTCTGGAAAAAATAGTTCATTTTTGCTAAAGATATTTGGTAAGATCCACAACTGTCAGTGTGACAACTTTCAGGAGTTGAAGCTGTTTATGACTCAGTATAAAATATAGGTTCCTACCTAACTCTATCCACCTCGGTATTCACCCTCCGTCATTCGCTTTTTTCCTTCTTTAACACCACAGTACCATAAACATAAATACAGTATATCGATAAATGTGATAATTCCTTCATTTTCTATTTACTCCGCTTATATTTACCTATTAATATTATCGCACACAAATCGTGGGCACAACAAATACAAATTTACGGTACTGAGATAACAATCGAAACTTAATCATAAACTGAATAATGATTGGAATCCTCAAAATCCAATCTACTGCCTTTTGCCCTGGGTCCAAGTTTGCCAATTAAACGTTCAATGAACAAGCGTCTATTGTTCTCTCGGCGGGTGCACAAGTGCCGTCCCGTTCCCTAATGATTTCCGCCTAATTATTTACATACCAATTAAGTATTATTATACGGGATAGAAACCTCTCTTACCCCGTTAACTCGAATAATATTAATAATGCCAACGAAATTATGTACGTAAATGCAAGCGAATAAACCGCACCATTACATCAATATCCATTCCATAGTTATTCGTTAACTAATAATAGGTGGAAGTATCATCGCTCGTCTTTAGAATTGATCGTTAATTGTTGAAATAAGGGCTCGCCGAATCATTTACAATATTTGTTTTGAGGTACGCAATGGTTCTGAATATCATACCGTTGGGATCTCGCCTATTTATTACTAATAATCCAACACGACTCGATGAGCGAAAAAACCATCACGCGACTAAGACGCAAGAGTGGACGATGTAAATACTTGAAACTCACCTTATACCGTGGTTCATCAAACCGAGATGATTTGAAAATGACTTATTGAGTTCAACGTCCTTTTTAAATGGCAACATAATATATTTACGTACAATTAATTTTGGTGCGCTTTTATCCGCGTACAGTTAAGCTAGGGAGTTAAGTTCGGGCCTCCAATACGGACACAACTAAAATACGATTAAATTCTGAGTGATTTACTGGGTAAACGATTGTGTTCTTAATAATAGAGCGGGTAATATATGTTTTCAGTGCAGCGGAACGGGGGTCTCGAGACCGAGCAGCGAGTCTCAGTGTCCGATGCTGGGGGGTCTTCGAGGTGCGGGAGGGCTGCGGCGGGGGCGGCGGCTGAGACGGCAGGGGCGGGGCGAGGGGGGCGGGGGCGGCGCCGGTCAGCCCCCGGGACACCCCGCCCAACAGCCCCACAACAAGAAGCTCAGGTTCCACCTGGCCAAGGAGCGGAAGGCGTCCACAACCCTCGGCATCATCATGTCCGCCTTCACCGTCTGCTGGCTCCCGTTCTTCGTCTTGGCTCTCGTCAGGCCGTTCCTCCACGACCAGAACGCCATCCCTAACTCCCTATCTTCGCTCTTCCTCTGGCTCGGCTACGCCAACTCCCTCCTCAACCCGGTCATCTACGCTACGCTCAACAGGGACTTCAGGCGGCCCTTCCAACAGATCCTCTACTTCAGGTGCGGTTCCCTCAACCACATGATGCGCGAAGAGTTTTATCAGTCGCAGTTCGGTCGGCCGGACGACGGCGATCGTCGGTGCGGTGGGGGCGCGCGCGGCTCCGAGGGCGTCCCCACTGGAGGAGGTACCGCCAGCTACGAGGACGAGGAGGACGACGACGACTACGAGGACGTCGACGACCCCTCCGGCTGCGACGTCATGGCCGTCGCCTCCCTACCCGAGATCAAGCACAGAGGCACCGAATCTTTCCTATGATAGTTACACCTCCACACTCTCCCCGCTGCGGCCAATCACTTACCGGCCGTTTCGAAATCCGACGCGCGACTTCGTTAAATATATACCCGTTCTATCTATCTCAAAGCATGAGTTCTTCTAAGGATCGAATTCCGTAAAATGGTTTTAAAATTCCTTCGCTTAGGTTAGATTATTTTTCGAAAGATCTTTTGCGCGACGCTCCGTATTTATAGACACATTTAACGTATCTTCTTATCCTTATCAAAACACTCTTCTCAAAATACGGAGTTTCCAGTGAACGGGCAAAAGCTGAGAAAACTAACGATCGTTATTTTATATACATATATCGTACGGACATCCGATTAGATTAAATTGTCTTTAACGTGATACTACAAGATCGATAATCTGCTTCTAACATAACAGCGGCTTGTAATGTATCGTGCGATCGAATATGCCAATGACTTGTTTGGAGTTCACTTCTAAATTACCAGTTTTAACTTCTTGTCGTTGGCTAAAATGACGACACTCGGTAATTTATTAATTACCGTCATTTCGTTGTTGGAACGCGTCAATATACTTCTTTCCGAATTAGAATCGAAAATACTCTTTGCCTAATTTATTCGACTCAATTATACTAAGTAAATTTAAACTTTGTAAATACCGCTTTAGGGCTTATAGCTTCGATTATTCCAAAACAGGTGGTTTCAAGTTATACTTTAAGTAAATCGGTCGATAGAAATTATATCTGCCAAAGTCATACAAATAATACGAGAATATCTACCTTTCGATTAAATATACGCGTGAAATATACCGAGCAGATTGGTCTGTTTATTTCACTCATTCTTAAACATTATGTAATGGATAACTTTTCCGAATAAATACTTGAGCGAGAACATTAAAAGTGTTGCATATTGGTAATAAATAGTTAGATAAATTGAAGAATAACACGCGGTAGTCTAACATTAGTAACTTAGCAGTTTTCACTGAAATTATTGGTGATGTCCCGAATATATTCCAATGATGATTGGATTTCGCAGTTTTATATATACATGTTAAATGGATCGTCAATTCCGTTGACTAAAAAGTGACGTACTTATCCAAATCTGAGTTATATACAATAAATCGTTAAGGACGAGTGAGGTGTAATTATTATACTCAAACACTAAAAGCCAAAAATACCGTTTATTTTAATTAATCTAGTCAACACCGTAGCCGTCTGTTCGTAGACTTATTTAAAACAATATACTTGTTCAATGAAAATGTACAAACATGCAACAGAAGTGCAAAGCATGTATTGCTGGAGGACATACGGAGAGTACAGATCCTGTGATGTGTTCATGGACCTCTAGGAACGCGCAAATATCCTAATATAACTTAACAGAGATTAAGTAAATTTTGAAAAAGAACTATATAAAGTATATTTGACAAATACTATTGTCCTCCTACAGTGTTGGAATCAATATGTGTATAATCCTAGTAATTACCTAAGAACGATGGCTGTGCTATGTTTTACAAAACAAATTGTCGGTGGAGATTAGTTCAGTGCGGTGTTACAGTTTGCCTTCGATCAAAGGCGTGAAAAAGAACGCTGTTTCAATTGTGTTCATTCACACGATGAGATTTCAGTATGTCTTAAGCCGTGGATAAAGAAGAATCGTTGTTTCCATGTAAGTATCAAAAAGGAAAAAGTATTATAGTGTGTATTTTCTAGGCAGGACTTGGCACAAGAGTCCGCTCTAACTGATAATGTACTCTGTCTGTAAATGTAGGTTTTAGTTATGTCAAGTAGTTAGTAACAATTGTACAGTTAGATATCTCTGTAACTCCGTAGCCCTTATCAGGCAAATACTGGCGGAAAAATGTCACTCGGATTGAAAATTAGAAATGAACTTTAACCAATGTTTTATAAAAATAGCAATTTCATCTCTACTTGAAATTTTGTGAACGCACATTTTCAGATCACTTTCGCATTCAATAACTTTGTAAATTAGCCAGTGAGCATTGTTTTTTACAGACGTCCAATCATTTCATATTTGCTCGAAAGTGATGCAACCTATATTTTCCCTGAGTACACCAAAAAATCAATTCGTTGTTCAATAGATACGTATAAG
Organism: Lethocerus indicus; assembly: GCA_019843655.1. Taxonomy (NCBI): domain Eukaryota; kingdom Metazoa; phylum Arthropoda; class Insecta; order Hemiptera; family Belostomatidae; genus Lethocerus; species Lethocerus indicus. The sequence continues at coordinate 10,652,916 of JACDQD010000004.1, forward strand.
TTAGCAGACGTGTGAACATATTTCCGCCAGTTGCCCGCGAGCAAGGCCGAATTTCTTCTACTTCCTAAATGTTCCTGCGTAAGCTATATTCTAAATAAGTAACTGACCGAGGGGATACAAAAGTAGAAAGCTACGGCTGGCCAGCTGGCGGCTCAACGGAGCTAACCGCATCATTTAGAAGAATACGAGCTTAAAATATTTTCAACGCTTAACTTTTTATATCTTTCATTGAACAAAAAATTAGCAAAAGAGGAAATTAGATTTTTAACGTTTTCTAATAGCATTAAAGGTAGTTCCTAAGAAATGATTCCTGGCAGATTGCTTTCTCGTTAGTCATCAATTGAAGCGACTGGATACCGGGAAATGATATTTTTAATTTCATTATGACTCCCATCAAAAAACTGTCTAAAATGGTAATTGATTACCCATCATACCGAAGGACCATTTGATAATAAAATAGATGTTCGTGTTCTCAGTGAACTAAGCCACAGCTGGCCTCTCTTCAAGCATTAATAAGTTAAACGTATTTGTTTTTAAGATCCTGTAGTCATCGATTGAACCTAACACGATTGAACGCTTTAGATATTCTTGTGTATTATTTTTTCACAGTTTTCTTGTGTGGGAACGACAAAATTTTAACCATTTGGATACCTCATCAACAAATGCTTGACAACAGTAATAGCCTATATTATTTTCCATATTGTACATATTATAATCTACTAACTACAAGTAGTGATCATAATTAAACTAAACAAACATTCAGTCATTTCATTAAACTGAAAACGAAATACTCTTTCAACTACAAAACGTTAGGTAAATAACAATTACTTTAATTACCAATTACTTATATTACGTTTGTGTAGCTGTAAATAATATTATTTTTCAATTATTATATAATCTATCTAAACGTTACCTAAAATGATTACCATTGATACCAATGTTACCGATATTGTTATTATTAAACCTAATTATTACCTGCCGCATTCGATATTTTTTATTACAATAATATATGTAGTTAAATTATAATCGTTAATTTATGTTGAAATATTTGTTGTCAAGCACAAAATCTTTCAGTGCACTCAGGTGGTCTCATTTAACAGGTAAGAATGATTATTGGTAACCAACTAACAATAATGTTCTATTGTAAATAACGGCGTCTAGTGCGTCCGACTAACAACGATTGTGATTTTAAAAACTAAAGAGGAAAGATGATAGTTGTGGAACAAAACCTTTTGTACGAGAGAGCACCTGTTACCTTCGTCCATGTGTACAATTTACTTTAACTGTCTACTGTGAGAGAACATAGGTATATTATATATTGTTAGTATAGTCTATATTGGAGGTAAGGTTTCTTTTGCCGACTAGTAAGATGTCTGCCTAAGCGGCGTTTCCTTGTGAACTATTTCCAATGAATGAATTTCGGGTCCACTTTTCAAACTTATCCGCCGTATCAGAAAATGCCTGGGCTAAAATCCAGGAATAGAGACAAAAATATATAATTGTATATATGTGTAATGTAGTTTCGTATTAATTCAGATTATATAAAGATATATTTATTGTATATATGTTGTGACACTGTATGAACATTCAAATGTGATATTGGTTGATAATCAAACTCCACTCTGGATTAATGAGCAATATTGTTCGAAAGCCTATACAATTCTGTTTAAATACATATGCGGCTATAATTTCACTAAATGTAAAATGTGTATTTGCGACATTAGAAGGGGCGAGGCTTGTCGCAGTAGACTTGCATTTTTTAATATGCAGTGATACACAAGTAGCTACGAAAAAATGCATTTCTTCGAAGTGTCGTCACGTATATTCAGCAGAACCTTCTTCTCTTTGTTGATGTTGAGCGTCGTTTAAATGTAACGAAAATGGAAAATACAAAAAGTTCAGTATATATATTTATCTACTACCACCTTGTGTTGTGTACTTTCAATACCAAATTTCATTATAATAAATGTATATAAAAGGTATGTTTAGTCGCGAGAATTGGCAAATAGATGTTTTCACAACACTATATTGTACATATGTGGGGATGATGGTGATGCTAGAACGATGTAAAATATATCTTTTGCAATAAAACTTGAATGAATAGACTATTTTTGGGAGCCTCCGTCATTGTTCCTTCGTTATCTTATTTTATTAAATTATTTCTTCGTTTTCGGCTGCCCAGGATCTGTTCATGTGATGTCTTGTGTTTATTTACATATTAGTCCTCACAACTGAAATCAGTATGAAAAATATCGATGAAAAGGAAATAAGATGGTGTAATGTCAAGAGTTGTAAACTTATGATTTGTTATATCTTTTATGTGTTATCTGATTAGAGAAAATGAAAATAGCCATGTATTTATTGCTTTTTTCTGCATTGAAATATTTTCATGGAAAATAGCCCCATATTAGTTAGTAGGAAAAACAAATGAAAAATACCTAGTTCAACCATTGGCTCGATTGGCGATTGGATTATATTGTTGGTGGTTGTTTACCGGTATCATTTTTGTGTTTAAATAATAAATATGTATTATACATAAATAGACATCTTTTCATAATATTCTCAACGATGTAGTAATCCACCACGATATATCTGAACACAAAATTGCTATTATCTTAGCCATCATAACTATTTTTAGTTATTAGCCGTATGGGCTGGAGTTGGGACCAGTTTAATGATGTCCGGACGTGGTTTTATATCTTCAATTCGGACCTTAACGGCAGGTTCTACGACCGGATACAATAGTTGGCTTAAAGAGCTATGCTTTAATGGTCAAACATAAAGTTGAACCGTTTCTCTGTGCTGCTATGCCCATTGCCGTCGTCACCACCACCATAATGCATTTCCTGCCCCTCCGATCACCCCCTTTAAACGCCACCACTTGTTCGTAACCGTTCCGGAAGTATGTGTATGTGTAAATTTCCGATCTACAATATATCAAGGCACTTAGATTGTAAAATACCCAAATTTTCTCCCCATCAATCCTATTACACTAATAATGCGTAAGATCAGCATTTTGTTTGATGTACCACGATATATCAATGACAGCGCGAGGTCGCTCTCTTATTCCTAGAATTTACTAGCTTCTATTATTTAATGATATCTGTATTATTTTAGTGACACTTTTTTTGTTCCCTTAACAACAATGATTTCAGTCCCAAACAAGCCACAAGACAACAGTTCATCATCTCCCAGGTATATAATTAAACTAAGCTAACCAATTTAGGCTTCACAGCTTCAACTATAAAATGTTCAAAAATACCCTATAATGTAGGACAAGCAATTGGGAAGAATGTTAAGCACAGAGTTGGTATTCAAAATGTTGTTTCTAAACAAAATTACAGACTTTAAATTAGGAAATTGTTTATTATCAACATATAATACTGTGACGAATTCATTTATTTAATTCCTCGATGAAATAATAATTTTGTTTATTTCAGTTGAGCCCGAATAGACAAGAAAGAAATATGAAATGATAATTGCCAATGACCGTGCCGAATGGTAAGCCAGAACAGGCGTCAGGTCGTTGCCTAAATCAAATTCCGTTTACCACTATCTCCTGTTCGGCTGTGGTGTTGGCCCGAGCAATCAGTTAAATGGGTGCGCTCGGCTTGCCGCACACATTATGATTAACGCTTCCCAAACCGTCAAATCACCAAGTTACCGTTGCGCTCAACAGTTTTGTGGTGGGTTCAACCGATCACGGTTTTCATCCTGACCAACGGAGGACGATGCCAAAACAATGCTATACAATCGATGCGGTAACGCTGGCGGCTGTTAATTAATCCGTCAGTCAGTACATAACTTTGTTTTGACATATAACTAACGCCCTACCTAGTAGTCGAAGAGAGTATTACATGAGAGATACATGTGAGGAATTTGGGACTGTCATCTTTGTTGGTGAAATATTCCTTATACCTTTGCAAAAGTGACTGCTCTTGGGCAGCAACTGGTGGTCTGGAAGTTTGAATTCAACAAGACTAACGACAATACAAACATCTCAGGTTCTCACCGGTCTTTGACCGTACGCATTGTTCTGTGCAATTAATTTTTATAAATTTTACAGTAAATAAAGTTCTGAAACTACTATGCGCGAAAGTTCGGCCGTCGCGGTCCCTTAGCCTATACACGGCCAAGAATGATGCCGCCATTTACTAAATGAAACGATGAAGATTGTAAAGGGAGAACATTACCATATTGCCGGTTTCCAAAGAGAGGAAAGAGGAGGAGGGGGAAGGAACCTAAAAGATTGGACTGAAACCGTCTCCGGTCGCCTGCTATAATGGATGGCGTCTTCAGATTGCTTCCGGCTGCTTGGTCAGATTCATTCGGCCCCGGCTGACCCCCACTCCACACTATCCGATCGGTAAGTGTTTTAAGACCTCTGCATGTACTAGACCTCCAAATCATTCCAAATAGCTGCATCATTCTGCAAATAGGCTGGTCGGTTACACAGCTAAATAATAGGTATTGGACCTAAAGTGATGCTTAAAGTCCGTGAGCGCACATTACCAGTACTTAAAATTTGTACCCGTTCGTTACACTTTCGAATAGTATACGGGGCGGAACCGGAGACTCGTTTCGGCTTAGGAGTACAGCAAAGAATTAAGCGGAAAAGAAATAGAAGTCTAGAGAAGGCGCAGAAAGGGAGAGGGAGAGAAGCTGTGCCTAGTGCTATTGAGAAACCACTTAAAGGGTTGAGGGCCGCAGAGGGCCCTTATGAGAAAGAAAGGGCAACCGATAGATCAATCAGTCAGTTCTTGAAATGTTATTTTACCAACAAAGTTCCCAGTTGAACCGACCGACAGCCAATAAACACGGGGGCTAACATAGCACCGACCGACTCACTTGGTTCTCACTTCAATCTCCTGTGGCCATTTTTTCATTCTTCTATCACACAGAGAAATAAATGCCGCTTTTATCTGTTTATTATAATGCCTCATCGTGTATTGAGTTAAGGCACAGTCTGAAAAAACGAAATACCCGAGTTCCGCCATGAAAATGCAGAAGTGGAGTTAGAGTCGCATCGATTACTAAAGGTATTTAATGTAAATGAATTGCGTACAATAATGAATTCTTCACTTTATTTTAACAGTTAATTTATGTTACGAGCAGTTTAACCATAATTCCCAAAACGCTTGGTAATCATTTATAAATAAAATATAACCTATATATTCAAAATGCCAATTAACCGAAAAATGTTATATAAATATGTACATAAACATCAAAATGCCTCGATCGAGCGCATCACTCTACTTATATTCAAAAGTGTTATTTTATTTTCATTTATTCATTAGGCATTATTAGAGTTTTTTTTGAAGACCGGGAATTGGGAATACTGACGACGAGATTTACACAGCGACCTGCTGTGTATTTAACAGTTCCGCGTTTAGGAAACAGTGAACACGAGAAAGAGCCCGAACCCTCATCCCAATTTACATTTATTTGCATATTTACTAACTTGGCCGTCCACTTGCACACGCCGTCAACAACTGCATGTCTGATTTAACTGCCGGCAGTTTATAGGCGGAATGGGCGTGGGGGCGCTATTACGAAACACAGCAGTAATCAAATTAGTGAAGTAGAAATTTTGACTAACTATTTTAAGGTATATATATATATATATATATATATATATATATATATATATATATATATATAACGTTATACTCAAAGGAAATACGGTTCTCTTTTAATGTGTCGATAGTGGAAATGAAAAAATAGTATGCCGTGTACACCATTCGCTGTTCATTGAGGAGCATAAAACCGAAAGATTATGATGAAGTACTAAAAGACCGAACTCATTTCTAATTTTGGCAGGCGTTCGTATTCTATGTTCAAAGTGTGCGTGCAGGTGTATGTGTGTGAGCGTTCGCGTACGTAGGCGGGGTATTATGTTATATTGTGGACGGGGAACAGATGGGACAAATATGATTTCCCCTAGGACTTCCCTCCCCCTTCCATTCTTCCACTACCTATATCATAGACGGGGAACAAGGCAACCCAATTTTATAATTCGTTTCTATATAAAAGAGTAATTTTTCTATTGCCGACTCATCCTTAGTGAGCTTTACAGTGGAGTGCATGCTGTCAAAAAATGAAAGTCAAAATATTAATCATCGTGATCCGTTCAATCTAATGGTGGTTGTACCTGACCATACGATCCGACTCCCTTTTTTTCAAATACGCATTCGCATCTTCATAGTTCATCAGAATAAAATTGTGAAATTGTCGGCTGTAAACTTCGCCTGTCTCCTGGATCTCTGGCCGAACTAATTCCGTTCTAATTCTAATTCTATTTCCAGTCCGTAGCACGGCCGAAGAATTTTTTACCTGCCAAGAGTCACAGGGCGTGTTTTGGCGCCATCATTTTCCTGCGATAAATAGCATGTGCGGTATCTCTCTTTGGTGCTCGCGACCTACATTCCCACAAATCGAATGTTGAAGAAAACGCTCGAAATATATGACCGACTGATGGCAAAACACTAATATTTAGAATGACAGAATGGGACTCTCGGGGCGATCCGATCCCAAGGAGGGTCTCAGCCGGAAACGACGCTGTAAATCTTCTAATTCGACGACAGTCCGTCTTGTTAAAAATCGCGTAAACGGCCCTGACAGTGTGTCCGACCTGGAATTGGGAGGTGGAATTAATCGATCGATTGGAGTGACGCGGGGAAAGATGTTGATTAATAGAAGGCTGGCTGAAGAAGAGTTGGAACCGCTGACATATCGTTCCCTATTAAGGCCGACCCCTCCGCCCTTAAACTAATAGCTTTGAACACCCCAAGCAGTCGCCCCATTCCCCCTTGTCCTCTCTTTAATTTATCTGAAACTGGGGGCGATTTTTTTATATCTAACTGATATCTACGTAATCAATGTTTATTCACTTTATTGTGCCGGAAATGTTTATTGAAAGATCGTAGAATACTGAAATTAGAAAATTATAAGTGAGTATAGTCGGTTACGGATGGGTACATCTATTAAAAAATATTGCACCGCTAAACATTTATTTTGTGGCCGTCTTAGAGCTGCTTTAGTTATTCACTAACCAACGATGAGACCCTCGCATTAGTATTGACACATTATGTTTATTATTTATTTATTCTCTCAATAACTTGGAACGTGTGATAAGAATTCCCTCGCTTCTACCTGAGTTGAATAACCCACGGAAATTCGAGCTTTCTAAACTGTTCCAGGAGCGGGAAAACCGATGGTCCAATCCCTGGATCGGACAGGATTCGGGTTAAGAGTAACGAGTTGTGAATATTCTTGAAGGCTACTCTTCTCAAACTACTTCGCCCAGTTCTCTCATCTCATGATGATTTCTTGGAGAGGAAGTCCATTCTTCTTACTACTGAGATTTTGTGAAGCAGAAACCGGGAAGATAAATAGAGATTGGTGTATTACAGTCGCGTTATAAATCTGTAGAAGTATTTACATGAAGTATACTGTAAGTACACAAAACAAAAAAAACCCCAAGCCCTCTGTAGATACCTATACCATATACATATTTGAGGATAACACGATGAAATATTTTAAATTTTAGTAAACAGGTAGCGCATGTCCTCTTTTCAATAGAATATCCCCGAAATATTTCTTGATTCTTGACTTTTCTTTTATATATATGAAGAATTTTCCAAATTCTTGAGAAAAGTATAAGCAATGAATAAACGTATTGATTTTTTTTATTTGTTTTCCACTAATTTGTTATTGAAGGGAGGAAGAGGTGACGATGGAGTTAACTCCATAAAGATGGGCGGAGGGGTCGAGCGTGGGTCGATACCGTCAGAGCTATTTGTCCGTCTCCATGACGCTCGGTTCAGCTGTTTTCTCACGTTTTAACCGCATGAATATTTTCCAGCGACGATTGTCCAGCTTCCGCCGAAAATTGTACCGTACCGCGATGAAGGGAGTCATCGCCGCCAGGAAAACAACGAAGAGGATCATTTCAGTATAACAATTGACTGGATAGTAGCGAGTTGATATTCACTGCATGCTATTCCTCTTGCACATTGAAATTGGGCCCGGTTTCGCGTTGTTTTCACCCGCGAGGGTAGAGCTTATTTTTTTTTTTAGATTTGCCCAGCTCGGCTGATTCAGGATGAAGTCTATCAGTCGCAGCTCTGTTGCACGCAGCCTGCACTCAACAACGTCCGTAAGAAAGCACACCTTAACAGTAACTTTATGCTTCGGTATCGATTCTTTAGCTCAGTACTATTGATACGTGAAACTCCTTTGTTGTTTGTACCCCACCCCCGTCCGTTAAAAAGCAACTATATTGGCCATAGGTGCATTAGTAAGCATAAATGTAAATAATTTATTTGGGAATTGTCCCCATTTTTTATTAATTAGGATTGAAAATTGAGAAGGCATTCTCGGCCTGCGTGGTTTCTATCAACCTGATTTATGGTTGTCATGAACAATATTCTTTTCATAACCGAATTCTACTGATTAAATTAAAATGTGAATTTTTTATATTCATTTAGATTCATTTAAAATGTGAAAATTAAATACTGAATGCATATCCATGATCAATGCTCATTTTTATATTTAAGAGGTTGACCCCTTGAACGCAATTCATTTGAGATTTATTACTTTTATGTATTTAAACAATTTACTTTCGACTTGACCAAATGATTGATTCACTTTGATCTATTCATACCCCACTCTTGTCCCCAACATATTGTTGCGTTATGATAAATCATGACAACGTATAAACATTTGTTTCGGTGGTATTTTTAGCCAAATAAATAAAAACAAACTTATACGATACCTTTTCCTGACTTTATTATGTTTAAACAAGTCTATAATTTCATTGTTTTTTTCGTTTGGATTGTTCTTAGAGTTATAGACATGTTGACAAAGAGGATCCCCTTCTGGTGCCAGTATCGACGAAAGTTCAGGAACAAGAAATTGAAGAAAAATATGAAAATGTAATGACCGTTCGTATCGCTTATGTACTAAAAATAGAAGCTGTAAATCTTATAACTTTTAGGTGATAACTTTCATAATTATAGTTCGGAAGATGGATCCCAAACGTGCTAACATTAGATTCTTGTCGTCCCACCGCACTACTGGAAAATATGGAATTAATTTACAGCTCAGTGAAATTCAAATTTTAGGTTAGGGCCTCGAAGGAGGAGGCAGATCCCATGGACCTCCTTCAGAAATTGTGGGAGTATTTCAAGAAATATCAAGACAAAGAGGCCAAACTGATGGAGAAAGTGATTGAGCAAAAGGATCAAATAGTTATGCAATCTTTCCATCTTGAAGAGGAATCTATCAAAATTGCCGAATTGCAGGATATCATGCAGAAGAGGGATCAGGTAAATAGCAACCAGAAATAGACAAAATAACGTAGATTCTCTCCTTAAATCAATTGTTTATTTTTGTGTTTATGCATTCTTGTATTTAATGACTAGTCAAAAATATTCAGATTCCTCATTTTGATTTCCTACAACGACTGTGATAATTACTGCGTTAATTTCTGTGTAATTAAAACAGAAAAAATAATTAATTACATTTAATTAAATTAATAAAAAACGAAACAGAATATATTTTTAATTCCGAAGTAACTATATTTATGGAAAAATTCGGATCTTAATAATTTAATAACAGAAAATGGAAATTTAATCACACTGTAATCATGATGTAAATTCCTTGTCGTTTACAGGAAATATTAGATGTAAAAAGACTTGTGGACGCGTCGCACTTGCGAGAACAGGATTCGCAGGAAACCATTGAATTTCTCAGGGGACAGATCAAGAAACTTGAAACGGAAATTGAAGTTAAAGAACGAATACAAGCCGAAATTGACGCAGAGTAAGTGTGTTGCATTTAGAACATAATAGCTGAAAAATGCTTAAATTACTCTAAACACTCTTAATGGTTAAAAATGATCAAATTATTAATTACGATGTGAGTACATTTTTGTGTTCTAAAATATTTTCCAGAGGTAAATTGGCTCCGAACGAAACTTTCAGAATTTAATGTTTAACTTCAAGAAGGTAATACGAAACGAACTTGACATTTTCAACACGAATTATATTTATTTTATTAGGATACTCTCGACATGACCCTTCTCTGGGACGTTATTAGCCTAGGGATATGTAGTGTTAATGCCTTGGCATTTTTTAAGGATATTGTTTATTGATACATGTCGGTGTGCAAGTGTTTCAAAGTGCTTCCATAATAACGTCTCCCACCGCCGTCACGAGATCTCCACTCAGCACCTGGTCCCCACTCCTCCTCCTCCTACCCGTACACGCACTCCGGGTGGTCCGATAGGCCCCGCCTCTGTAGATGAGCATTGGACGGACCGTGACCTATTACGTGGTACAGCAAGCTCATGCCCGACTCTGGTGGCTTGAGAGCTACAAGGGTGGTCGCCCCGGGCACCCAGTCAATCCATCTCTCTTCCCATTTCTTCATGATGTCTTCATCAATCCTTTATAGGCTTCCCCAATCAGGAACTGACGAAGATCTCCTATAGCGGATGGCATTATCTCCGTTCCTGTGACACCTGATAAACTTACATCCCCCGCTCCGCCATCTCTGTTTTAACCATTTTACCCGTTTATTTACTGAATTAGCATCCGGTTAGCGAGGCGAGATCCGTATTAATTTCTAAAGCGGTTGTAACGTCACTTTCTTCATAAGAACGCCACGGCCGTTTATTACGCGGAGTCATCATCCATCATCGATCGGTCGTTGTGGGCGGTTGGTTGGTGCTATTAAGGGGTACGGCCCTAGCCCCCCTTTTCCAAACTTTCATTTACACCTACCGACGTTTCCGCTTAACCACGGCTCCCGTCCCTTTTCCCATTTCCCAGCCAACGTTAGTGTGTTCCTTGAACTTCGATCAACGCCGGGTCTCTAGTTCGCCTCACTCCTCACGCATCACGCGGTGGTACTTATTTATTCCCGACGAATGTTTTGTACCGTACCGGTATAAATTCCTATGACTGAATTCACTTAGAAATATTCAATTCTCACCGATTTATTTATTCTAACTGAAGTTATAGATCTGTTACATTCGGTTGACACAATGTATTTCTATTTGGTGAAAACAAGTTCATGTTTGATATTTATGTGCATGTTCTTTATACCATTCGTGCATAATTATGATGTTAGCCGAACTCAGAAACCATACCATGCTATTCCGCAATATTTTTCTTGGTTATTTGAAAGGGAAACTCATAAATCCTACTGTAGCATGTTCTAATATTTTGTATACGTGTGTTGGAAATAAAAAAAGTTAGAGTAAATACTCAGCCTCATTATCAAAGTTATGATTGTCTGTCATTACTCGAGAGTTTAGAGTGATAGACCGGCTTCGGTATACCTCCCTAGTGAGTTGTATATACATTTTATATATATATATATATATATATATATATATATATTGTGAACGGACGGCGTCTGGTTATCCCACCAACAAAATGTCCTCGGTTAGCATGAACTTATATTTTATTTCTTAAATAACCCCTGCATTTAGGTCATGATGATGGCGTTATACCTAAACCGGTCTATCAATGTACCAAAAACGCAACATCAAACAGTCAATCATACATTTGATAATCCTTAAATGATTAAATTCAACATGATTCTTTTCATGGGTCACACTCGCCATTTAGACCTTTTCAGGATGGGAATATCTGGTAAGACGAGGGAAGCGTTCACAAGGGACAAGGATAGGATGACTTCTGAAATTCAATCGCTTAGAGGAAATTTGAAATATACCAACGAACTTCTGTCGGAACTTCAAGTTAAATGTGACAAGGCAATGGCGAACATTGCCGAACTCCAGACAGAACTGAACGTAAGTCCTACTTTCATTATTTCAATTGGCAATCCAGGAATTACCGAAATATATGTTATATATTGATAAATTTGGAATAAGGGCCAGGTGTAGAATCAAGAAGAAATATATTGACCACTTTTACAATCACAATCCCATCTAAGCGTCAAGCTATAACGTGGGTTATTCTTACTAAAGACTAGAATTGGCTTGAACAAGTATTAGTTTATTCTTCCAAAGCTGAGACTGAGAAAAGTCAAAATTATCTAAAATATAGATCTATTATTAAAAAGATGGGACAATTCAGATTTGGCTAAAGAAATTAGAATGTAGAATTTCGAATTAATTTCCATCTCCATGGCGTGTTTCCAAACATACATTATATAATGACTTCAATTTGCAGGCAAAGCTAAAGCTCCATCTCTTTCTCTCTTATCCTTTCACAGTGCTGTAGTGGCACGTTCTACCCGTCTATCCCGAAATTCTCCTAAATGCTCCCCAATGGTTAAAACAACAAGTGTAAATTATAAAGTAGTCTTTCGACTGTATAAATTTATAACGAACTGTAGGACCGTTAACGAATTATTTCTTCCATCAAATCTGCATACAACACAGGTCATATTAATTATTATATTAGTTATTTATGGCCTTGTGTGGCCGATTATATAAATGTATAAAAAGGAATAAAACTCAAAATTACAATAAAACGTTCAATATACAAAATTAATGTCAGCTACTGGTTATAATTTTCTTTGGTGTAAAGTAATCTGTGTCTCAAAATTGTCACATCAGTGACTATTGTTTCGGCGTTTATTGTCTTACCTTCTTGTGGCACCATTTTTAAAAATGTTTATAGGCTAAAAGCAAAACTTTTATTCGCAGTCGAAGAAAGACGACCTGAACAGAATGACGAAATTGAAAGGCGTTGCGGAAAAGGAAACTGAAGAAGTGCAGGCCATGGTTGATAAGTTCAAAAATGAGAATGCCAATTTAAAATTGACTATCGATGAAAAGGACGAGAAAAACTATAAGCTTGAAAATACTATTGCTGATCTCATGGTAAGATAACGAACCCTCTTCAATCTAATTAATTATTCAATTAATTATTTTATTTTACGTACAAGAAATTTTTTATTATACAATAATAAATATTTCATTTCCTGTTAAGAGTTTCGTCGATAAAATGAAGACTGAAAATCAAGAACTCTGCAAAGCGCTATCCCGTGAACAAGAGGAGGTCTACCTGTTGAACTGTAAAGTCATGGAAATACTTGAATCGAATGAAGAGTTTACTAAGAATTACAAGGTAATTCCAGAAACATTTTTTGTTGCTGTATTTATAGAAATACAGAGAGGTCTGTATTTTCAAGAATGTTTTTAGGATTCCCTCCATACGGTATCAATATTAATTAGTTAACATTTAGTTCCTAATGCGGTTTCCATCGAAGACAAATCACATTATAATTAAGTTTGATTAGATCCCGCTTTCATTTATTAATGAGGAACCAACCGGGGGACTGAATAAAATATAGGGGCATACTATAGGGCTCAAATAATAATTCAACCCGTACTTTCAGGTTCAAGAAATGGAGTTGGTAAGACTGCGAAAGGACGCTACGAAGAACGCGAACCTTCAGGAGGCCAACACTAAAAAGGTGGCTGTGGTAGAGAAGGCAAAAGACAGAGTCATCTCCGAACTGGAAAAAGCCAAATATGAAAAGGCCGTCAAAGAAAAGGAAATCGAAAGCAAGGAGAGGGAGGCCAGGAAAAACAAGATGTTCACAGATGGAGTACTAAGGGAACGGGAAATACTGAAGAAAAACGTACTCAGAATGGCCGGTGAGAATCAGACACATTTTGTACCAATCCTCATTACTTTTTTAGGGAACTCGTTTGCATTATTTGTGAGATTATCGGTTGCATTTCGCTTCTGTGACCTAATCTAGTCTGGACTAAACAGTTTTCTGTCAGTGCTTAGGCATACGACATGAACTCCTCAATGATAATTACATGATAATGATGGCAATGATAATGATTGCGATAGCTTGAATTAGAACGTTGCTCCGCTTTGTACTGCATTTTGCAGAGCTGGCTCGCGAAAATCTGAGGAAGTACCAGCTGGAGGCCCAGTCCAAAACCAATGTGGAAGTAGAAAGGGATGTTTATAAAAAGGAAATGGGCAAACTGCGTTTGACTATGTTCTCGGTGCAGAAAGACAGAGAGAGGTAGGTTCTTAATGTTTCGCGTGACCAATAATGCTGGTTTTTGCCGATGTGAATGGGGTAAAAATTCAATCGCTTAAATGAATACAAATATTCAGTAAGTTCAAAAGCTATTTATTTACATGTTTTCTTACGCCAACATTACGTTAATAATATGATCAATCAATTACAGGCATTGAACACTAATACGTCTAATTCTATTCTAACTTCAATTTCGTCAGTTTTGATCTTCGCTTGTCAGCAAGTTGGTTCTGAGTCTTTCGTTTGCAGCCATTTCAGAATTCTGTCGTGATTTTTGCGTTATGTATTTTTGCAATATTTGCGCTGCGATGGCTATCACATTATGCATTGATTTTGCTCTGAGGAAAATAATTCGCAACGTTCTATCGTAGCATCTTTGAATGAAATAAATGCACAAGCCAGAATCGAAAATTCATAACTATCTACTAACGGTTCGATCATTTTCTCAGACTTATGGGCGAAAACGCAACGCTGAGGGTCAAGTACCAACATTGTGCTTACGAAAACAAAGAAAAGCAAACTGAGATTTACGACTGCAAGAAAAAAGTACTGGAAGGAGAGGTTAAGGTGAAGCAAGCGACGAACATGTACGAGGCCGTCAGGACCGAACGGAACAATCTGTCACATTCGCTGAACGAAACAAAAGTACGGTATCTTGAAGATATTGATAAATAACCGATTTTATTGCCAGTAATTTATATGGGTCATATTTTTGAAAAAGTTCTGAATTTAGTTAGTTGATTTCCTCCTGAAGCTTCCTGAAGTTTCCTCAGGCCTCTTTGAGCCATCACACAACCGATTTATCCACTGGTAACTTACACGCTTAGTGTGTGCGCGAATACTTTAAAATTAATTATAACTATTAATCATAAATATAAGTTACATTCTTGGATTTTCAGGATAAATTGGACGAGGTCCAAAACAAAATGAAAATTATTAATCACCAAGCAGAACAGCTCAAAGAAGACATAATGGCCAAAGAAACGAAACTAATGCAGGTAGAAATAGGTGAGAATGTATTTAAAATAATCATACACGTATAATTAATAATTATTAGTAATGATTCTTTTTGTCTACTCACAGACCAGTAATCAATATTCAACTACTCAATAATTCTATAGACCCTTCGTCTATTCACAAACGTGAATTACACAGATTAGTTGAAAGTCCATCTAGAACTGAAATACACTGCTGTTAGTTAGATATTAAATCGATAGAATTCATTAAATTGATTTTGACCAAGTTTGAAGTTATTGAAGCGACTAATATATTTGCTGTTAATTTAGCTACGAGGAAAATAGAAGCCGAGAGGGACGCTCTGAGCGTCGAATTGAAAAAGTGCAACGAATCGCTGAAGAATTCGAAACACACGATAAGCGCCATGGCCGAAAAAGAAGACAAACTGAACCTCCAAATTGTCGACATGGAGAAGAAAAACAAAGCACTGACCGTTGAAGTACAGAAGGTGAGTTTATCAAGTTATCAATTTCCATATAATCTAATAATCTAATTCCATATTGCATTTGGAAATGAATGTTTTTCGCAAATGTAACATTTTCTTCGGTTCACCACTAATACATAATAATGATACAGGTGGTGAATGATAGCGGGATATTGGCTACACAGTTGGACAGGAGGTCTTCGGAGTTAAAGCTGATGTACGAGAAGGTAACTGAGGTACAGGTCGTTCTCGCCCAGGGCGAGGAACAATACAACCAACGCCTCGAAGATATTAGAATACTCAGGCTCGAAGTGATGAAATTAAGGTGCTTTTAATACATTATTGTTAATGTATTAAATGTATTAAATTATGTAAATATATTAATTTTATTATTATTCATAATTCGCGCGAGTGGGAACACGCTGAAAATGAATAATAAAATGGATTATTTTTCAGTAAAAAAGCTGGCCGTATCACAAATTTATTATATTATCAATACGAGTAAATCAGCTGCGATTTAGCAGTGGCACTTATTTCCTTACAATTCCCCGAATAAGGATCTTCAATCAGTTATTTTCCAGTTGATTTTCTGATTATTGTTAGAAACCTTACTGGAAGATGCACAATGCTAGGACACTTCTGGAACTTGATGATTCACTCCAACATGCGAAAAGTATATTTTCGATTCCTGTGATGGCAGGCACGAAAAAGAATATCTGAAGAGATCATTCGACAATATGGCCGATTTGAGGAAGGAAATCTACCACTTGAACCGAGACCTAATGAATGAGAGACAGAAATGCCGGGCGCTTGAAGAGGAAATGGAGAAACCGGTGAACATTCACCGCTGGAGACTTCTGGAAGTAATTCATTCATGATTCATTGTTATTCTAATGGCCAATCGGACTATACATTATTACATCTTAGTATTATTCGGTATTCCTGTTATGGTGAACATTTCTAAAGTGGTATGAAGCGCAAATATTCTGATTGGCGAACAGGGGACCGATCCTGACAAGAGGGAGCTTCTGGAGAAGGTGCAAGTGGTGCAGAAGCGGTTGAACAAGTACGCGGACCAAGAGGCTGTTAATCAGGCCAGAATTCAAGAGCTCACCGAACTGTACGAGGGAGCCGTAGCCGGCCTCAAGAGACTACCGGGCATTGAGGCCACCAACGAATTGCAGAGGGCACGCGGTGTCATCCAAGACAAAAACAAACAGCTGATGGCAAGTATTAAACGTGTTAGAATGCATTTTGTTTTCTCTCCCTCCGCAAAACTAAGATAATGTAACCAATAATTAATAGTAACAATGATTATTATACTCTTAGAATGTACATGTATACTTGTATAGAGTATTACATTCGGAATAATTACCGGAGGATTCTTTTAGCAGTTTGAATTTTTGATTCCAGGTAATCACAGCCGAACTAAAAGTGTGCGAAGGGCAATTGGAACAATACAAAATTGAAGTTAAGACGCTCAAAAAAGATTTAAATGAAATGAAGAAAAAATATTTCGCTCTGGTAATAATATTTACACTATTTTATTTTCACGCTTATAGCCCGAAACTGTAACTTTTTTAACTGAGCATCCATAATCCATTCAAGTTCCATCGAGAATTAATATCTGTGTAGAATTCATCTATGGTTTACTCGACGTGGGACCTAATAATTTCCAAATATATATGAACTCCTTACGTCCAGACAACGAATGACTCAATTTTTTTTTATCTCTGTTCAGAAATTTAAGGAGGACAAGCGTAAGCAGAGGGCTAGCGACGATCTGTTCAGAAAAGAGAAAATTGCAGAGGAAATGCAACTGCAGAAAATCTCATTGGGCGGAGGATACCAGCTATTACCAGGGAGCAAGATCAAAGATCCACTCACAAACGTCACAAGACCGGTCAGCCGTTGAACTTTGACTCTTTGGAACGCTGTTTTATAATTAGCATGTTCAAATTGTACGGTTGGCCGAATTGAATAATGGCACTTTCCAATTTATTGACGGAACTTCTTTATTTTATATGATGTCTTTTAATGTGCGAATAAACGTGTTTTAATGTAAATTTTTTCTATCTACGTAAGAGAAATTATGTCCTCGGATATTATATCCTCATAAATCATAATTTGGTATATGTTGAACATGTATCGACGCGGATTAATACTTCTTGTTTACTATCGAAATACAATACAACTAGTCGGTAATAATCTATGATCGTTTCTTGTAGTAGTTTGTGGAACTTGAATAGTAATAGTGAGCATTAATTAATATTGAATTGAATACAAAAATGGATATATAAATGTTCATATGTAGCTTAAGTTTCCTCGGAAGAAACTTTATTACAAGAAAGGAAAATGAAGAAAGACAATTAATGACAAGAATGAACACATATACAGAAGAGAGAAACATTATAAAAATAAATTTATGTACGCTTTATTCGGATAATTTCCCAGTGTTAATTGATGTGGAAGAGGAATTGATGTTGTAGGGTTGTTCTTCTGTTAACGGTACGACGGCTCGAACTCTCTTCTCTGTGATTTTCTTTTTCGTGAAGTTGATCCTTGTGAAATTGCCTCCCGGAGTTTGTATGTTCTGTATGGTTATGAGGTTGTCCTCTTTTTCCGACGGCGATGTTCTGGAGCCTTGGCCGGAAGAACGCGAGTAATCTCCGTACGAAGCCAGTTTCCCAATTTCACTCCCTATCACAAAAAATCTCAATTATTCAGTATGTCCGAAATAGAAAAGTGTTATTGAAACAGTTATTCCAGCTAGTCTTCACGATTTTGGAATTCTTTGTTCGAATAAGGAAAACACATTACAAACGAACATCATGTTACCATAGTTCTTTCGATCTTCTGCCTCCACTCGCTGGTTTGATCTTTCTAGACCGGTTTCGGCCTTTCGGCCTTCGGTTACATCGCCGGTAGGGTGGTGATTCACTTGAACATACTTGTTGCCTGTGGGCCGTCCTGTCTGCTTGTCACTTCAATTTTACTGTCGGTAAAAGGAGACAGTAGGTCGAAGGAACAGTGGTAACCGTAACTATTACATTAAATAAACTTTATATTACGGCTTCAGTCAGTCATCGTCTGTATTATCGTTTCTTGTATTCTTTGCTTCCGCGTGAACTCCATCAACGTGTCAGCCCCTTAGCGTCAATACACGAAGTTAATATTAAATTAAAAAATAAAATCCTTTGCCCGCAACATTTTTGGAGGCCATCATTTGGTCGAGTGCCTGGAAATCTTTGGCCAATTTCAGGTATAGATAGCCAAGTCTGTCCCTGATGAATTGATCGTCGACCGAGCTTTCCTCCTGCCCCGAGGATTGTTGGAGCCCCGCTTCCGGTTCCGGCTTTACCCCAATGTTGTTTGGTGCGGTGGGTTCTTCGCCTTTGTTCACCAGCGCCTCAGCCGTCATCCGGGCTTCTTCGGCCTCCCCGGTACCCTTCCCCGTGTATTTCAATACGACCCGAGACTTGTCCGATGAACTGCAACAAACGCAACTATCGGGTTCTGTAATTTTCAAACTTCGTTCGACAAAGTGGAGGAATAAGCACGAAGGGATAACGTTAGCACCAGGCGTTAAGGAAGAATTTTTCTAGAAATCTTTTATTTACAATTATAAATTGGTTTATTTATTTTAATTTAATCTATTCTAATACAGCGCAAATAGAAATAAATAAAGAGAATTTCCTTTATTTATAAATAAAGATCCATGTACGAAACCCCCGTGTATTCCCTTGAAACCGTGGGGGAATTGCTTTCGCTCGGCCCGAAAATATGAAGCAGAAAAATCGGATACCGTACCCACCGACTGAGTTCAGTTTCGGTTCACTTGCTTTGGAAACCATTTCGAATATATAGCCCCAATCACATCCTGAACTAATTTCAAAAACGACTGTATAGGGCTGGCACACAGCCCCAGTGCTAACTGTACGAACCTGTCCCTTTCTCATTCAGCAGAACAGTTTAGAAGTACTTTCGAATAGAATATGAAGACAATTAGAGCGTTTATGATAGTGTGTCAGAATAAATCATTCTAGAACAATCATGGTTTATAGAAAATACTACATTTTTGTATTGCACTAGAAAATTACATCGAAATGAAAATTAGCCTAATTACTTACTAATCATATTAATCAGAGTTGTTTAAATGGACTCATTGCCCATGTCTGTACTGAAACAGAATATTGGATAATGTTACCTTACACTGCCATTTTTCAAATGGGGCAGCCTCAAAGGATGAGCTACTGGCAAAAGTAAAATTAACAGCACACCGAGCATATTAAAAAGCGAATTCAGTTTACAACAACCAATCGGCTTCATGTGGTATCAAATCACATGTTTGCAGAAATAATTGTGTGCATCCAACAGTGTCACAAATGCATTAATTTAAAAATATATATATATATCATAAATATCTCATATTTCAATTGTACACAATATACAATATTTCAAATGCTAAAATGTTTCGTAAAAATTTTATTTTCCGTTCGTACTCCACCTTATGGTAGTTTAATCATTTTTCCAACATTTTATTTAAATTTAAATAAAAATTATGATAGAAACAAAAATATAAATATAAATACAAAATATAAAGACAAAAATATAAATTATGATAGAAAACTGATAAATTCTTCAACCTTAATTTATATAATTATGTATCTTGAGACAGTCAAAGACCGAGTTGTTCGCTTAAAGCCCTGGTATTTTAATTTGGTAGATTTTACGAGATTTCTACATTCACTCAATCGTTCATCCTCAATTCGCTTTGGAGTGAGTAAGCATAATTCAAGTTTTGCTTTCTCACAGGCCGATTACTTCACCTTAATAAATTTGAAGAGAATTTTCATCAAAGGAAGTTAATTCAAGTAATAATATAGTTTCAAAAAGTGTTGAAAAAGTACAGTTTCAAAAACTATAACTTGAAATAATCTAAGAAGATTTTGTTTTTGCTTTAATCAGAATCTTGGTTTGTTAGTTGCTAGCCATGTGACCTTGACCACAGAGGTATAAACAATGCGTTTCAGACTAAAACTGAATCACCTCTCGCTATATTGTATTCTACTAGTACAATGGAACATCATCATTTTGATCAGTGTGCAATGATATTAAACAGTGAGGGAAACAATATATTCCAGGTAAGGAGAAAAAGATCGTTTTTGAATCGTTATTTGGGGGCGGATTTTGTTATTATCAGTTTGGTTTAGCCAAAAGACCATGTATCTCCTAGTATCCTAGTATCTCAAATGTTGGACAGTTTAATTTAACTCTAATGTCTCATAAAATAATTTCTGAAAAATTACATTTAGTTCCTCCAAATAAATTTCTCTTTTTTATTTAATTTTCGTCTAATTTTATAGTCTCCGAAAATTGTCGCCGAATATTCATTATTTTGGATATCTTGGAGGAATGAACATTGGAAAAAATAAAACGTTATGAAATATCTTTCATTTTTTGCTCTCGATAAAACAAAAATATGGCGTTCTATAATTCAATATATATCTCCATAAAGTGTATACCCAATCGCCTTGTGGAATAAACTAATCGCTCCTTCGTGTATTCTTTGAATGTCATCTACAATCCAGTAGACTTAAAATATTCGCTCGCGTTTCAACAATTTCCCCATTCATTTGCATTTCATAAATCATGCAAAGGGGTTAAGATCCTTGCGCCTAAATTGCTGACTTAGGTAGTTACGCATTTAATAATAAAAAAATGTCTCCCGAAATATTATTTTTTGTAGGCTATATACTCTAGATTGTGGTATATTTGATTTTGTAATCTAGCCATCTGAGTTACTGACCTTATTTTTCTATGGGATTTAAATATATTTACATTGTAATTTTAGGGACCACTAATTTAGAGTTTCCTTTTTAATTTTCTCGCATTATGAGCACAGTAGGCGGAAATTATTGTTAAATAATTTTTCCTTTATCGTGTTCTAACAAATATACACAAAAGACATCAAAAGAAGACGCGAATTAAACAAATCTAACGAATGAACAGAAATATATTTAAAATATTGAAATAACTCTTCGTTTAAAAAATAATTGGGTTTCTTTGTAGTTCCAAATTGCCTAATCAATCTGCTACTGAAACAGTAATCGCATATATATCATGCTGCTATCATCGAACATTTGAGGTGGCTACGGACTGGAAGCAAGATTAAAAGATTACAAATACTTTATTGTTCTTTAAATATTGTAGACGTTATACAATTCTTGGTTAAAACATGCAAACCGGCCCGCAGACCTTTCTACATTTCTATAAATAGATATTTGAACTTAAATATAAGTGGTTTGCACTGCACATTGCACGCGACATTGGTTCGCTACTTCATTACACTGTATGTACCGATACTTGAGGCACTGGGGACAGTATACGACCGGTCGTATACCGCTGTTAGCACTATAACACTACTAGCGCTATAGTCACATAAACTGGCGCATTTACAGGTTTCACTTCACTCTAACACTTTGGACTTTGTTTGGGGGGGGGGGTCATCTAGTTTTTCAAGTGTATACTTGGTCTATACTTCGCCAGATAGGACGCGTAAAGTATGGAGGGCCTGATGATAGTTTTTAAATGGTTAGTTTCTGCCACGCGTTAAGCATCTTGGACTTAACAGGGTTATTCTTCTGGAGGATTATTTTAGTGCACTGTCGTGGCAGACAAGAATAAATCGTCAGGTTGATGAATAGTTGGAAGCTGCGATTGATCAAGTGGAAGATCAGACAAGGAGGAAAGGAAGGAAAATTCAAAGAAATGCAAGCAGAATGAAAACGAACGCATTAGTGCTGAAGAATACGCTGAACTTATTTATTTTCAACCCGGATCTAACCGTTTCCACAGATACGAGGATATTTCCGTGTATGCTGTCAGGGAGTACTTCTTATCGCATATGCCACGTTATTGAGTCAATATCTAAATAATATTTGTGTAGGACTGAAAGGTGGTTGAAAGGTTCATGATCTGGCCAACAAAAACTATATAAACTTTTATATCACATTTAATTTTACAATGAAAATAAAATATTTATCATTATAAACAATGGAAATGGGATTTCTCGAAAGAAATCAGACTGCTTTAATCTCTACTTATTATAACATCAGAATATTTGACCAAATTACTTGAGTCATTCTAAAATATAACATTGAACTATGTATGATTTTATGAACAATTTTCTGAAGTAATATAATATAATTTAATTCCATTTACGCTGCAATAAAGGTTTGAAATGCAAATTCGTAATTTCAATTTTTAATTCTACTATTACTTTATTGAAAAACAAAAATATTTTGATTGTTCACTATGTTTTGATCGTTCACTACAAAATTAAATAGATATGATTAATAATAAATAAAACTTTTATCAATTTTACATTCAATAAGAACTATTAATAAATACAAATATATCAAATACTATTCCTGGCAACAACAGTGGAAAATATCAAAATACTTCTATTTTTATATACTCACAAGTCACTTTATTGCGAACAATAACACTTTTCCAAATGGAGGAAACTGAGAGCAAATATTTACATTAATAATGCTTCAGCACAAGTCAACATGTGTTAGAATATTAAACTAATTCGATATATTTTTATTTCAACTATATTTTAATACTAAATTTTAATACTGCTATCTTTGGAAAATTGTATTCCTTTTAGGGGCTGTATAGCCAATGGGTAATATGTCAAGAATTAAACACATTTCAAGAAACAACAAACATTTATAGCATGCATGAATTCAAAAATAAAATGTCAAAACTGAGCTAAAGCCACACGTCTATCCTGTAGTGAAGCAAAGTAATATAGTTAACATATAGTTAACATTATAACACTGATGTGACCAAAATCCTTTACCTTAAATGTACCAATGATATCACAAAATTTATAATGATAGAAAAGCAATTTCCTTGAGCTCTAACTCTGTTCAAAGCTAATGGATGCCAAGTCAAGAATATTTTTATATAAATGTCTGCAACAGTAACATACAAAATATTTCTTTAACAAAATTCCATAATTGCAATTTTTTATTAATTGAAGATAAAACACTGCTAATATTTGTTTTTTAGGTTCAATTTAAATGAAATCTGCCCCTCTATTTACTTAATTAAAAGTAGGAAAAGTACTCTAAAGTACCATATAAATGTGGTAATAGATGATTGATCTGCTCTTTATAAACCACACTTCTATTGAAGGCAAACATTTCAATATCAAACTCCAATTTTTAAACTTGGTGTTTTTTGGTTTTTTTTTTATTATCATTTACTGTCTTCAAAGCTATATGTAACATTGAATTATGAATCTCACACAACATTCAAACTTCATGATAAAGTTATAGAAATAAATATGCATCATTTAGAAATTTACCATTGCTATGTTTGAATAAAGAGTAAAGCAAAGCATCAAAAAGAAAAAAAACATGTATTTAATTTAAGCATTTAATAGGTAGAAAGCAATTATTAAAGATGTGTTCAAACAACCCAAGATAAACGACCCATATTGCTTCTCTTATCAACAATTAACAGCTAGCAAAAATATTACTTCACAATCAATAAATTTCATCAAAAATAATCCATTCCTCAATGTAGTTTTGAAATAATTTTTATTAGAAAGAACTATAAAACCTAAGTTTTATAAGTATATAAATATAAGTATTATTTTTGGTGCTCATAACTCCATAAGTATTCCAGACAACTCTTCTCACATTAAAGAAAAATTGTCTTATTGTTCAGTTATCCGTCCACTAAAACACACATAATAAAAATATATTCTACATAGTAAATTGAAAGAATCAACATTTAAGTTACAAACTACACTAGATACTATTATAAAACACTTAAAATCTGAGCTTATATACAATATTAACATGAAAATTACATTCTACTTACAATTAATGTACATTGATAAATACTATAGTTTTCACTTGACTTTGTTATCACTTATTTTAAAATTACCCAGTTTCAATGTCTGTTTTACAGACTGATTTCAATGAAAGTAGAGAAACTGGGGCATGCATAAAATAATATATATATTATTACCAATAATTTTCAAACTATATGTATTTACACAATCTGATATACAGAAACAGAGAATATTATGTTTATTGATACTCACAATAAACTATTCTATAATAACATGTTATGGAATGCAGCTCTAAATTACAAGCAAATCTACAAATGAGCAAAACATTTACATATATATTGCTATATTAGCTATTGATATGACTAGCTAAATCATTTTACAGGTTTACACTGATAAAATACTGTCACAAGGGACGAGTCTACCTTTGTTCCCAGATGTTTTTTTTTCATACCATATCACCACATCTATCAACACTTTATGTAGATTAATATGTTACTAATGTTAGCTAAATCTGAAACAGTTGGTTTTTGATTACCTAAACATTTTGAGGACGTATTTAGAGTCCTGGCAACATATAAAGCACTATAAGGATATAAATTACACAATGATCCATTTATCTGTCCCCATAAATCCCAGCAAAAATCTTGTGCGCTGAAACAAAATTTGAAAACTTCACCATTATTCTTTGTACTACAATACGTAGGGTCAAGTACGCAAACAGGAAGTATAGATTGGGGGAAACATTTCCTTTGTGCAAGTGTTTTAATATGGTAGAATTAAATAACGTCTTAGAAGCTACATAAAATCTAAGGTACGAAATGTATTTGTGTTGTAAGTTATACAACTTAAATATTTCACTAAATCTTAAGTCTTAATTTGTTTCATTATTCTCATTAAAAATAAAAATAACGCGAAAGTAATTCTTATTAGAACACAAAATAACATAGGGAACAAAGAAGCAATTGATTGGTGTACAATGCAACAAAATCAAAACTAAAAAGTGCATTCATAAGTACATTTAGGAGTGCACGTAGAACTGTTTCAATGAATAAAGGGCTAGCAAATCTGTGATTCTCTTTTATAATAAGGCACAGAGTTTGCTTTTACTTTTCTGTGGTGCAGTGGTTATAGGCTTGCTCTCCGCCTGAACTGGGGTAGTAGCTTCTGATGTTTCACTAAAACAAAAAATTAAACAACTGAAGCTTTAATAAAGTTCTAATGATACTTGAACATTGTCCAGGTTCGAACTAATTTATTAATTGTAAATTACGAAATTAGAAAACAGGAAAGCAGAGTTCGTATTAAATGAAAGAAAGTAAGACAAAACTGGCACATCGATCAGGGCCACGAGCGGAGTTGCTGGTCAAACATGTATGGTATTGCTACCCCGATACCTGAGCACGGGAGAAAGTTCAGACTTCTGCAACCGGGTAAAAACAGCGGTAGCCTGTTCATTCCTTGAAGAATGATCAACGAAAACTGTCTGGAGGACCAAGGCGTCGGTGAGGACTGTTTAGTTCTCGGTGATTGGACGATTGTCAGCCAATGAAAAGCCATTTATGTTTCGCTGACATAAAAGCGGACGACCGCTTTTTGGATCGGTTGATCGGCCAACCAATCAAGGGTCAGTTATATAAAGGGGAGCCTCAGCTGTTGGGACTATTCTTCCGTCCCCCCTCGCTGGTTTGGTCTTTTGCCAGACCGGTTTCGGCTGCTCACCATCTTCAGTTGCGGTGTTGTTAGTCACTTTGGTTCGTTGGAAATCTACGTATTCCAAACTGTTCGAACTGTCTTAATGGAACGAGGGAAATATCGGGTGTGGACCAAGTACAGTAGGAAGTTGGGGTTTCTCACTCTTCTTCAAGATTTAGGCAGGGTGCAGGATTGGACGAAACTAGACTTTGAGTGGTGAGTGGCAGTTCCGCTCGCGGTCCTGGTATATGTACGCGACAAAACTGTAAGTCATTTAATATTTATTATAACACGGAAATCTTCATTCAGAAAATTATCTTGTATAGATTTCCTATTTACCCTGTGAAGTTTGAATTGAATCGCAATTTTATTTCTTTAATAACCCTCTCATAACCATATAGAAACGTGTGACTTAAAAGAATAAATATATATATATATATATATATATATATATATATATATATATATATGTATTTCCTAACTTCCTTTGTCAAATGATCAGTTCTTGTAGTTACTTGTCATTGACCATGGATCTCAAAGGTATTAAAATATACTTTATATGTTTCATGTCATTATATGAAACATACTTGTCTTCAGAATGACTCCGACTTCTGTTGTACAGTGACCTGCTGATCCTAGTACGAACAGTTTTGCCAAGAGCCCGGCTCCTCCTCAAGCTGGCAAACCGGCTAATTGTAGCACCATTAGCCTTACGATAACCGCCACCAACACCTCCAGCACTGCTTGTAAATACACCCTCACCATCAGCATGCATCTGACACACACCCCATCCACAACATATTAAACCCTCCACACAAATACTTCTAATTGTTAATCGTGGCAAATTAAAATACTCCACTTATAGATACATGCTTAGATACTTTATGGCACAGTTAATGTATGTAAAATTCTATAAACGCCTTCCAAGCTTATATTTAATAAATTTAGCATGATAAGATATAATCGTGGGACTAGTCTTGCATAAGTAACTGTCTATTATCTAACACAAAAAAAAAAGGTATTCCTATATTCATGTCAGGTTATTCAAAACAGAAAAACTCATACAGCTCGAAACAGCATTGGTTCTGAACACTTTGATAATAGTTGTCAACAAGAAAATTACTGACTATGAGCATGTAACTTACTTTTTTATCACAATTCAGTGTTGTAACAGTGAACTCAATGTCCTTTGTATCTTCATCTGCGGTGAATTCTTCAACAGGTTTTTCGATTGTGTCATGGTCTATCCAGGTCAGACCCATTTCAACCTTTTCAGCCAAGTCCTGCCAGTTCTTTCTGTTTTCCAATGTGCCTTCATACAGTGGTAGAATCCATGGAAATGTATCTGACAGCACCTACGAATTTGCCAATCTAGAATTACTTCTAGTTTTGACAGAAAATAATAAAAATACAATCTGAACTAAAAAGAAGGGAATTTCTGTTTGAAATTGAATAATAAAAAAAAGAAAGAAATATCGCTGTAAACTGAATTAAATTTACTATTAAAATAAAAAAGTGGGTATAAAAATTATATTAATTAGACAACAATTTTAATAAAATTATAATTAGTGATGGTGCAATTTGATAACATGAATGTACTTTGATGGAGAATCCCCACCCCCATTGATGGTACTCCTGCTCCTGCCCTGAATATGTGGTGAGGAAATCATTTAAATAACAAATTTAAAATTTCCGTATTAAAAAAATGAGTGCTATCATTAAGCACTGTATTCATTAAGAGGCATTTTTTACTCGGCAATATTACTATATACCTCTTGAGTAAGACTAACAGTTTTACCTTATAAAGCGGAAGGCATATTACATCAATGAAGCCAACTTGCATCTGAGGTAGCTCGTCTTTTCTTTCCCTGTCCATCATGGCCTAAAAATGAAATTACTTACACTTATATTACTGATTACTTACGAAATTCTAATAGTATTATAGAAATATTGTAATCTACTATTAAATTAGCAATAATATACTATTATCATTGGCTTTTTAATTAGTGACCAGTTTTATTTAATTACTGCACTTATATTTCAAACAGTGTTAAGTTGAAAGAGATCTCCCTCAGCCACAGTGTATCAATGCAACTGAGTAATAGAGTAAATAATTTTTTAATGTGACCAAAACAGCACAGGATTTAATAAATAAATACATTTATATATGTAAGTGCATTCAAATATATGTGCATGTGAGTTTGTATATATTTTAGTAATGCCTACAACTGGTTGCTGATTGAGCTGTAATTTCTCCAAATCACCCTGATCAAAGAATTCATCTGCAACCAATTTAGCAACTTTGTGTTGAACTTCCCAAGGTTTGGCGATTGCTCCGACATCACAGCCTGTCATCATCATCCCACACAACACTGCCACAAAAGAGAACAGTTTAATATGTACACTGAAGCTCGAAAATTTGAACTGAACATTGAGGCTTACACTGAACATTGACTTACACTCTTTTTTTGATTCACTTTGCCAGTCAAATTCACCGTTCTCAATGAGCTCCATAAATCTACTTCTTTTCTTGAAATACATTGCAAGATCGGTTGACAGAATGGAATTTTCGACCGTTTTCATAACCGCTCTGTAATCTTCAGGTGACAGCGCCTACGAATAATGTTAACATTACTTTACAGTCTTTTGGTCCATTGGTAGACCGGTTTAGACGTAACGCCATCGTTGGTAACTAAATTTACGCGGGTTAGATAGGAAATAAATGTTTATACCAACCGGAGACGCTGAGTCGAGTTGTTTACTAGTTTCAGAAAACAATTAATGCATTTTAAACTAAAAACTCTATTGAATACTTATAAACTAAACCTACTACTTATGTTAGTGTTATATTTCATAACGGTATTTATGTAAGGGATATTTCCCCATCAGTTAATGGAAACTTATGGTTACCTGGGCTATTTATGATGTTTTCACGTTGTTCGGCTTAACTTTATTTTCTTTCGATTATTTTAAAGCATGTTAGGTGACTGTTCTTTTTATAATCTTATTAATCGAAGTAAATATCCTATCGTGTGGGCTATTAATCTTTTAATCTAATCGGCTTATTTTTTCCTTTTGTTATTAATTTTATCTTAACATTATATACGTTATTAAACTTATGGAAAACCATTTACAAAAGCGGCTTGTGTCAAATTGAATGAATGTAGAAAAAACAAAACTCAAATATTGCCACATCACAAAATACGAACATGATTCCACCAGAGATGCGTGCAAAGAAACATCCGTTACTCTGCTCATTACTTAATAAATTATAATAATAAAATCCGCCCCCAAATAACGATTTAAAAACGATCTGTTTCTCCTTACCTGGAATATATTGTTTCCCTCACTGTTTAATATCATTACACACTGATCAAAATGATGATGTTCCATTGTACTAGTAGAATACAATATAGCGAGAGGTGATTCAGTTTTAGTCTGAAACGCATTGTTTGTACCTCTGTGGTCAAGGTCATGGCACAGGCAAGCAACTAGCAACCCAAGAATCTGATTAAAGAAAAAACAAAAATTTTTTAGAACATTTCAGGTTATAGGTTTGGAAAATGTACTTTTTCAACACTTTTAGAACCTATATAATGTTGAATTATACCTCCAGATCTTTCATGAATCTTTCCATTTTGCCAGTTTTCAGCATTGCAAACATAGTCTGTGCCACATTGAGAGCATGCCTCCAGTTGTGATACTTCACAGGCCTATAGTTCTTCTTCACACTGAGTACCCACCGACAAAGGACCTGAATAGTTTGAAATGTTATTATTTAAGATTGTCTCAGCATCAGCACTGACAATGTTTTTATTGTTAAAATTAAACTTTTCAACCCACATCATAAGGAATGTGAAACTGCTCAACGAGGTTGCACTCAAGAAACATACGAATGGTAGCTTTACATGTTTCTTCATCGCTGAGATCAAAGTCTATGAATGTGAAGCTATAAACAGAAATAATAGTTATCCCAGAGCCAAAATGTGTAGGAGGATGGAGAGATGGAGCTATAATTTTGGGATTGAAGTATAGGAGAGGAAAATAAGTAAGAAATATGTAAAAATATTAGTTTAATATAAAAAATATTACCTAAATAAATTGAATATTTTTGCTGATGGTATCACGTCCCTACACAGTTTGTTGGTATCATCAATTGATGCAGTTGCATGGTAGGACAAACATTCCAGTGCTACTTTCTGTTTTGCCATCAGTTTACCTGAAAAGATTTTCAACCTTTTATTAGGTACTATATTTTAAATAATTACGTTATTTGAACGTGTAAATAATATTACAAATAATAGCATAATCTAAATGAAGACAATACATCGGTTGAATACATACAGGCATTCTCATACATTTGAGTATTATGAATTCCAAGACCACAAAATATTGCAAAGGCTTCAAATATGGATACGTCACTGTCTGTAAATGGCTGCCCAATTTCCTGCAGTAGTAAAATTGAGAAATGTAAGAACTATGTTTTCTTATTTTGTTTTAAAAATGTATGTTTAGTCAAGGGTGTAATGAAATATAAAATTTTAAAATCCAACCAATAATTGAGGAAGTTTACTTTGTTTATGAGTTGTGCAACGCCAATAACTTCCTTCTGTCCGTTTACAATTGGCATGCATAATATACACTTGGCCACCAATTCACCTTGCCCAGTAACAGCCTCATTGTTCATCCATGTTGTTACATCTCCGATATTTAAAATCTACGAAATATACAATGTTTTAATTATAATTAAATAACATTGTACATAAAACTATGACATTCAGTCATAGTAAATATATCTTATCGGACTCAAAGAAATAAATTCATTTTCAAAATGTAAATGGTCATCAGTAAACAATTTATGCGTAATTGATTGAAAACTAACTTCTCTATAACTTTTGAATTGATTCGAACAATTAGTTATGGTAACTGGATAATTAGATACCTGTCCGGTAGCAGCGACATAACTTGCGATTTGTGCTAGCCTTGATCTTTCAAGATCACTCGCCGATGGTCTATAAATTTCTGCTTTCTGAGACTCTAATCGCAATTCAAATACCGTCGTAAATGATTTCTGGGAATGATTAAAAATTACGATTGATGTAGAACATTTGAAATGAATATTTATAATTAACTTCGGTTGATATAAAAACATTACTTACTTTGGTCTGATAGGCCAATATATCATCTATGCTGATGTTGTTACTCTAAAAATTAAAAATAATTTACGTAACATTTTATTCATTCAATGTACTTTTACGAACAATTTATTCAAAAATTACTGTACAAAAAAGATTTTCTCGTGCCTGTATCATACGACACTCATGAATTAACACATAAACACATTAACGGAAATATAACACTCACTTCTCTCCTGCAAAGTGGTTTCTTTTCACTCATTATCCTTCCAGGTCTTTCAAGTATCCTTTCTAAATGACTCTGGAAGAAATGAAAAGTTCGTTTATAAGATATTTTTGATACAAAAATAAATTCCCAGTTTAAATATTATTGACTTACAGATTCACAGCAATCCGTATCCAATAAGAAGACGGCGCAACTTTCACATTTCAGTAGGTCTCGAGCTTCTGTCATAATTTTTGTCACGAGACATTCCAAATTGTTTTGCTCTTCAAATATTGACCTTGCCAGGTTCAGAAGGATCTGGGAAAACAAAAGTGCATTAGATAGCTGGATCAAAACCTGTGCACATGTAGTTTACAACATAAAATAATCAAATTATTATCTTGTAACTAGATAGTGAGCATTTAGTACACGTACACAGATATAATATGTATTACCTGATTGCGCTTGAATTCTTGAACTGACATTTCAAAAAGTTGTGCATTCTGAATCCCTATTCCACAGAATGTCAGGTACCTTTGAAAAACCTATATGAAGAAAAACACACGCTCGTTCATATTCAGAAGGTGGCTTGTACATTTTAAATTTTATTTGATAAATTCAATACCTCGATATCTCTCTCAGTGAACTCCGTTGTATTGTCAGTTTTATTAATGATCTGAGCCACGCCTATTACATCACCTTCATAGTTACAAATCGGGACACAAAGAATTATATTGGTTTTGTATCCAGTCTTCATGTCAATTTCACAATTAAATCTTGGATCCTGAAGCATTTTCAAAATCGCATTAGACAACAGATATAAATTAACGTAATTTAAATTTATGTAATTCATGGAATCTCAGTATGTTTCAATCAATTCTGGAACCTGGGAGAAATTAACCGCACATCATTTATTATTACATTATTTATTGGCGAATTATCGAGTCATTTGCTGTATTGTTGCAATTTCTGCAGACGAAACGTTTGATACCTCAATGTTTGCAAATAACTGAGAAACAAAGTTCGACGACATAGGCGGAGTCAATGACAGAAGATTGCAAGAATGATAGTAAATTATATATAACGTAACGTACCGCGATATGACATCTATATGGTGGTATTTGTTTTATTATAATTAAACTTTTTGCCGCTCCTCGAATTTTTCATTATACCAGCTCGCAGGTTTCAGCGCTAAAGTTACTAGGTTAGACAATAGACAGTGGCTATAAACAACTGGCCCCACTGTTGGGAGGAGGAGCCGGCTTTCGTCGCACAAACCGTCCCCCGGGGACAGAAGCAATAAGAGACGAGGGGTGATCAACAGGTCTCGGATGATGGGCAGAGCTTAGGGGCCCCCTTGAACAGGATGGCCGGCTTGGATTTGCCCCGGGCACCAACCACCGACAACGGAGGGAACAGCCCTCCTCCTCATCACTCCTTCT
This sequence comes from Lethocerus indicus, assembly GCA_019843655.1. Taxonomy (NCBI): domain Eukaryota; kingdom Metazoa; phylum Arthropoda; class Insecta; order Hemiptera; family Belostomatidae; genus Lethocerus; species Lethocerus indicus. The sequence continues at coordinate 10,685,752 of JACDQD010000004.1, forward strand.
CCGGCCACAGCAGCTACAGATTACAGGACAGCGCTCCATTGTAAGCAAGAAGAAAAACCGTCGTCTCCCTGCTTCGGATGGGAATTTCGCAACGAGTAATCCGCATCTGGGTTGTTCCCGAAGATCGTCTCATTTTGTTTAAGACCAAATGTTGTAGTAAAACTAAACACGAATTTAATTTTATTATGCGTGTACCGTTTTGTGAAACGTTTGACGAAAACTCGCACATTTTAGTTCCCTACGACACTCAAAAAGTGACGGAGTAAACAGAATTTTCAGGTCTAACAGCGTGAGACCGGTACTTTCCAATCGGGAAACCTTACTGTATATAAATACAAAAGTTCAACAGATAACCTTCGTGAATCACTATCGAACTATATCTTGAATTACTTAAATTGTGAATAGACGAAGCATTAGGATATATGTGATTAATTTTGGACTACATTATAAAAAGTGAGAACTCATGGTCAGTAAATGTGATCGAATTCGTAACATGGAATGTACTGTGGATAAAAAGTTGGAATTGTAAAAGTTGGCTGATTAATTTACCCAGGCAGTATTGTAAATTACAATATTGAAAATTAAATTATGATTCCTGCTAAAATAAATAAATCACTATCCGAGCAATCCGGTTACCGTGTAAGCATCCGTAATATTGATGACTCTTTTGCTCTGAGCGACAACACCGGCAACTCCGACTCCAAACGGAATTCGTATCTCTTCAGCCTTCGCCTTTTGTATAGCTTCCTCCAGTTCTTAAATAAAATGTTCAACATTAAAAACGAGATATTAGAAAATTAAATCATATTCAGAATATATAGGACTGATAAATGGAAAATGCCAATTACGTCTGATGACAAAACACTGTTACTCAGCGTTCATAATACCTAAAAGAGTGATTTTAGGGTAGCAGAGCCGACTGTTTAGTTTAAGAAGTAAAAATTTAAGAATTTTTATTTTTTAAACAATGTTTATGTTTGTATTTCTTGCCAACTCATCAGCAACACTAAAAACATTTTACACTGCGCACCTTAAGTGGAATATGATAAGAAAATTAGGTAATTTTGTTTGATATGAATTGGTATAAATTAGGATAACGATTGAGACTTACAAACGCTTCGCTAGTTATACATGTCCGTGACATACAGAATTTATTTATGTCAAACGTATTCCAGCAGATAAAACTTGAGAGGTCATCGTGTTTTGATAGTCCGTCTAACTGCTGTTTTCTGTTCCTCGTAGACTGTTTGGTCATGTCGCGAGATTGAAGGCCTGATTGTTGCGCGTTATGAGTCGGTTAGAGTATGTTTAGTTTTTGGACAATATTCTACATACATTGGTATTATACATTACGTGTGTCTACCGCATGCCGTTTTGTGCGAGGTATGATTGTACTCGGGATAATCATATCTAATTAACATTTAAATTGTTATTCAGATCTACAGAATAAAAGGAATTAGAATATATTGTTTAAAGTGTTACATTGTTATTGTTATTTATAAAATTAAATACTCAATGTATATATGAAAATAACTTCATTTCTGGGCGTTGGGGGCCACAAGAATTCCTGAAAGATGATAGGCAGGCAAAAACAGACAGACTATAATTGCAATAATTGCATAATAACTTGATTTAAACTATGAATAACGCATGGTGGGAGGAAGAGACGGGAGGAGAATACCTGTCAGGACCAGACGATCTCTTTTACTTCGGACATGATGAGCCTACATATACGCCACTGTGACAGAATCATTACGAGAGCTGGGTATATTACAAGTTATTAATTTCCCTAATTATAGTTCAAAATAATTTGAACAATAAATTATAACAATGCAAGATGATATAAAGGCATAGGAAAAACATTCCAATTTATCATAAGAATTTCAATAATGAGGTACAACATCTAGAATAAAAGGTGTTCAACATCTAATAATAGTGTCAACCGTTTTGCAATTACACACATGGACTACAGAATACAGTGGTAATACCTGTCTTACAGATTGAGTATTTGAATGAATTATGTTTTATACGACTGGCTAGAAATTTAAATTGTAATAGGGAGGAATTCTATGGTATTATATTTACTGGTACGAAGTATTTTTGAATAAAGATACGGTTATTACGATCTATATGTCATGTCCGTGCGTTAAAAACCGATGGCTATTATTTTTGCTCCAGTTACTCTGAAACTTCGAAGTATTCTGCAAGCATCGGCAATAAAAAATATGCATTATACGATTTTATTAATGACCGGGCGTCCGACCTTCGTTCAGAAAATTCAGGAAGAATGAAAGGATTGTAGGGGGCGGCCGAGTCACGAATAAGTAGGGCAAAAAATTTGAGAAAAGGGCGCCATCCGTATAATAATAACAGTAGGTCGGGATAACCTTCAGGGAACGTGCGACAGTGGTGGAAAATGAAAGAAGGGAAGAGACGGTTTGCAATGTGTCACTGGGATTGCGTTTTTATCCACCCCCCAACCATAATGGAATTGCGCGGGCGTCCTATATTTCCCGTCATCGCACTGATTAGAAACGGGAAAGGCAATTATTTTCGCCCGGATCAACTCCTATTTCAAACAAGAACCGCGCGCTCGCTCACTCTCACACACAAACTATACCACGATACAGAATCCAATGTCACGTTCTTAATGTGAAACCGATACGAGTTAATTATTTGTTATATACATTGGGAAAGTATTAAATATCCGTTCCGAGGCGACGGTAACTTAATTTAACTCTATACGAGTGTGAGTACATTCTGCGCTTCCATCAAATTAAATTTTTATCCGTTGAGACTTAAAATACACGTTAATGAAATATTAAATTCGCTTCTCAATATTCTAAAAAATGTTAACATTAATTCACGACTGCTAATGCAGTCCTTAGTACAATTTTATCAATGATTTATATGAATCAAATAAAAAAACTGATTAAATTACCATAGAATGTTCTCGTAATTTATGGTAACGCACAGTTGAAGCATCTATTAACAAATAGCCTCGTCCCGAAAGCAGGTAGTATAATTCGGGGTAATATGAGCCATCTTTTGGTCGGGCTGAGGCTAAACGGCCATCTCGGCGAAGAAGTATGATTAATGAGCAGGCCAACCCGGGACTACTCCAAGTGGGCCCTCCAGCTTGGCCTAGTTCGATTGTTCACCGGCACGAGCTCTCATCATCCCCACACAAGTTCCGGGACATTTTCCCGGCAAACTCCGACAAAACGGCGCGGTATATCGAAGTTAATGGTCCGCCCTAAGACGCCGGGTGGTAGGGGTTTTGGAGGGGGCGATGGGGCCGAACATAGAGGGGTGGTGGAGCCGGAGGATGAACGAGATGAAAGGAGTCCGTCCTATTATAAAGTTGGTTCCGACCAACCCAAACTACCAAACGCTTGACGGTTTCATCATCGCTCGTCTCTCTCGGTACCTTAACATAAGCCTTTTGAAATATTAACTTTTATTAGAAATGAATTTGTTGCGATTCATATTCATAGTATAACACTGTTGCCACTATCTAGCTCAATATAGTGCCAATAATCGGTAGCCTGAACCCATTGATTTTTATTATTTATTACGAGAATTTAATTGGTCATGTCTTGTAGGTTCCATCCTAATGCAAAATACGCGAGAAACAGTAAAAATACAGTAAATTTCAATAATAAACTCTTTTGCTTAGGATACATAAACGTAGTCATTTGAAGAATAAAAGGATAATATGTAAGAAGAATAAATTTTAATGTAACGTAAGGTAACCTGTACGAAAAGGGTGTATATCTCCGTATTAGAATCTAATATTTTAATTCTGGAATGATGAAACAGACGGCAATAAAACTTATCATTCTTCTGATCTTCTGTCTCCCGGCGCTTTAATCCATTACTCCGAAAATGAATTACGGCTAATCAAAGAAGCCGTGAAACTCGGTACCCGGTTTTATCTTAAACAATTCAAGTTGTAAATAATTATTTATGGGTGTTATAAATAACACCCCAAACTAAAATCACAACGTGCACTGACTCCAGTGAGAAGTGAATTATTTCAAGTACGATTGATTAAAGTTTATAGAGTTAATGTTAGATTTAAGGTAGTGTCTACGGCGGGTATTAAGAATGTATTTAGTGGTCCTCGGGGATAACCCCTCCAGTCAGCCCTGGATAGGCCAAGTAGTTTGAAACGATGCCAAACATCGAGAAAGGTCCCGACCGAGTCAACTACATCGCGAGGGCCCAAACCTATTTGGAAACCCCTTTCCTTCTATCTTTTTCCGAGTCTATCCATTCCTACTTTAAACATTCCCACGGACGTACAACCGGTCTACTAATATATTGCATTTTCTCGGTGATTCTGATCTTCCGAAGTTAACACTCAAGAATGGAAACAAAAAAAGTAAATATATTAAATGAGGCTAATTAATCAGTTCTTCGTATTTTCTTTTGTATTCGTTGCATGGAAGAAAATTAAATTCGTTCAAAACTAATTATATTATAAGAAATAACGGGAAATAAAGGAGCTTTTTCAGAGAATAGGGAGGCTGAAAATTGCATAGCGTACTTTATAAAAAGTCGGTATAGACTACAGGGATCGTTCCGATTTTCTATTTCGGGAGGCAATCATCCGAGGGGCCAAACCCTCGGGCGCCCTCCCGAAACTACGCAAGCAATTAATCTTCTTAAAACTGCCTTCATTTCGTTCGGAAATTTGATTCCGGCGGCGCTTTCCATTTTAAACCGGGCGGGGCGGGGCCGGATTAAGCCGGAATCTCCCCCCTGGACCTGACAATGCCCGTGTTAATTTGAAATGAAAACACCGGAGGGAGTTGGGCCTTTCATTGAGGACTACTTGGGACGTAACTAGTTCCGCCCGTTTAACACAACGAGCCCAGAGGGCGGTGTGTTTGCCTTTAAATAATACACGTTATTGGGTTCTACAACCGGAGTAGGGAACGCAGAGAGCTACCCGGTCACCAGTAATGACTGTGCTTCCCCTCGGCCGGTTTAATATAAACCCATCTCGAGTACCAGTTTTCTCGTTTTATTTTACCAATTACTTCAGTAATATGTATGTAAAAAATATCATGCGGATAATAATCGATGTCAAGCAATTTAGGTCCACCCTCGATTTCTCTACACTTATACTGCATTTCATATTTTTAAGGTGCCAACAGCGGTTATATTCGAATCCCGACGTATTATAAATATCGGGAAAAAATATATAAAAAATAAAAGGGAAGTGACGTAATATTTCTTCATTTTACTATAATGCCATTTGAAATATACGTTTTAGAGGCACATTAACATTTGAAAGGAACGCAGAACTAGCGGTATGCAGTGGGACAGGCTAATATTCCACTTAATTCAAACCGACAGGAAGTCTGGCCAGCGTCTCAACTCTCAACAATGGGACGTGAACGTCCTCTCTTAATTGGCCAAGACCAGGGACTACCTACTTTTGCCCAGCGAATATCAGAATTGCGCTGCATGAAATAAGACTGTACGATCCGGTTTTATTTCAACAACTAGGGTTTCAAGTAGCTCAATGAGAATCTCCCGCTGGGCTGGTTTACGAGCATTTTCAATTCAGGTTATGTTTTAAACAAATTGTACTATTTTGATAATACTAACAAAAGGTGGGGATTTCTAGACATGATCGCTATGACAACGGCAGGATAAACTAGTTGAATTAATCGATTCAAGCCACAATTCCACTGAAAGCCACAAGGTTTCTGCAATGAATACGTTGTACTAGAATACACACACAATCACATGGCTGGTGGTCGATCCCAATCCTCTCGGACTCCCCCCCCCCGGAGCTTAAATATCGGTCATGGCCGGGACTTTGCGACATGAATCGCGGTAAACAATTCAGTGCGCGAAATGTAATGCGCGGATGTAGGGTAGGAACTATGCGAACGGGAATAACCCAGGGTCCGGGGTGACATCCGAGATAACTCGATTAGTCGACTAGAGCCGGGCTCATATAAACTCGGCACGAGTTGTACGTTCACCGGTGCCTCGAGCCAACTTCAGACCTAAGTTTAATGCACTATAAACCTAAGCTTATTGCATCATCATTCTCCTGCGACGTGAGTAGCGTTCGAATTACACAAAGTTGTCTCCGACTCTTTTGGAGCGGCTAGGGCGCATTACTAATGAACCATTACTACCGGTGGAATGGTCAAGAATCAACTATAACATATTATAATAACCAGAATATACTACCGGTAGTCCGATATCCAATGTGGGCACAATATTGGATATGAAGGAAATTGAAAATTTGAGAGAGTTCATACAAGTTTAAGATCACGAAAACGCCCAAACCAATGTAAGTAGGTACATATATAATATGTGGTCTTATTGAAATTAACATTACTTCAAACATTAGATGAAACAGAAACGTGGTCTATGATTCCAAACCCTCGTATTCCCAGAATAAGATACATCATATTACCTCTTTACCTCTTTGTCATAAGTTGGCGGTAAAATTTTAATCAGATGAAAACATTTTCGGAGATAATGAATACAATTTTTCAGTACATCGTACCCATCTCATCCTATACTTTTCTGCACTAAAAACAGAACCACATTAACCCATATTTTTATAGGACCCTTGTACTATTAAAAAGGTGTGGCAAAAAGTTTCTAAAATCAGTGTTAAAACAGGTATTAAAGATTCAATTTTCAGGAATTTTAAATCGTTTTCGAATTACAAAACGATGAAATAAACACGGTTTGGAGTTTCAAAAGAGGGGATTGCAGTTAGTAAGGTGAATAATTGACCGTATTACATGCAGTTTTCATTGTTTGCAAATTTATAACGGCGATTTCATACAGAAATAATAATAAGCGGCGAAAAGAGAAAGGTAATGGTGAATATATTAATATGATCACTTTTTATTCCATCTTTACTATCGTTTACGACATACGGAATCATTTCCATTCTTGATGTCATTATAATTGCAGATAACTTGTACTGGTTATTTTATAATATAATGTATTATAATATAAGAACAGGTTAAAAAAACAGCTTCATGGTTATTGCTAAACAGAAAAACTGTACCCGAAATTTTTTTTCCGAGAAATCATTTTTCTCAGTAATAATATTCAATCGCTACTTAAACAAATTATATTTCTGTATATCACAATTTCAGATTGTTTGAGCTCAATATTTTGTAATGTTACACTACATAATCCGGTTTCGGTTTTCGCCATCGTACAAACAGTGTTCCTGTCAGTAATTTGTGCGTGTCACTCCAATGATATTAACCACTGCCGTGAGAGTGCCACTGACGTCGGGATTATTCGACGCGACGCGGTAAGGGGAGATTTCGTACCGGTTAAAATTTACTTGCAGCTGTATTGAAATCCATTTGGGGGAATCAATTAAAACAATAGAAACGATTCTGGCGCCGGTGTACAATCGATATTTCTTGCGTCCGGAATGAACCGAGCGTCCCGGTGAATAGTGAATAGCTGGAAGCGGTGGAGGCCATTGAAAAGGGCCTGGTCGAAAAACGGGGGAATAGCCGGCTAGCTCCCTATCGGGGACAGCTTCCGGTGCGATAAACGCAGATTCGACTGGTCCGCGTTTTTGGGTTGAGTGGCTTCCTTCACTCCACTGGTCAGTGGCCACTCTCTAAATGACAGATACCTGTCGATATCACGCTCGGACCTTTCCCGTAAAACATAGCCAAAGAAATTCACTCAGGAAATCACTCTCGTTTTATTATAACTCAGACAAGAGTACATTGGACAGGATTAATGACAGGATTCTCTACGAAACTGTTTAAATTTCTTCATTATCCACAACACAGTACTTTCGTTCCGTTATAACGCGAACGGGTAAGATGTCTTTGATGGATACCCGTTTGGTTTTTGAACAACATCAAAATTTCCGTGAATATGACGGCATTTAAATGTTTACTGTATACAACAATTAATTATTAATTTATTAATTTCACAAGACAGTGTCGTCAATCAATTTTTTGTAGATTTTCGAATAATTGAATGTGGGCCTCTTTAAAATATCACAACAATATTGTTATGTAACACAGCGGTAAAAAATAATGGTCTTTACATTGATGATTCTTCATGATGACCAATGATTGACGGGATTTTATTTTTCGGAGCGTTTTTTGGAGGTGAAAATAAAAGCGGTATAGTCTTTTACTGAACTGAGAGAAGTTTCTCGATAACTATCGGTTATTTTTAGACTTAGGCCCTGACTCTCTCCGACTCTCTTTCTCCTAACGTGAGAAAGGCCGTCGGTCAATGTCAGAGGGGGACTGTTGTCACCTCTATCGGCCTCTATCAATTTGGAGCCAACTTGTTTCTTCCGTCCTATTTTTAGCCCGGCTAAACTGTGTAAAACTGTGCGGCGAGACACCTCTGGAAAGGCCAAAGTCGGCGGGCAAAACTTCCCCTACCGCTTTCAGTCTAGAATTTTCAGCTTGTGGAGTGAAACTCGGCCGCCCTACGGCCAATGAGTTTGCATTGCCGGGGAGAGGTTCTGAAGTGTCCGATTCTCATCTCTGCAGGAACATTTTGCCTGTTCCAAAAGGAAGATTGTGCCTACAACCTTCGTGTAAGTACGAAATATACTCAAGCGTGTAAACGTCATTTAAAGTTTACAGGGTAGTATGTGAAAGTGAAATTTACTATATAGGATACGTAATTCTTTTTTTAAAACCAAATGAAATCATTAAGTGCCTTCAACTTGAATATTTTCCTTCATTCTTTACTATAGCGGAATGCGTCATTTTTAATTGCGCGGGCTTATAACCCAGTCTACCGGTTCATTCTGAATTGGTTTTGAATGGTTAATCAATGACCATTGATGATAAAATAATAATCATTCAATAATTATTGTTTCAATATTAAGAGGAGTGCGAAAATACTGTACGATATTCACAGCTTAAATCAAATCTTGTACAGAATGTTTAATTTACAATTAGGGGCCTTCATTTTGTGTCAATCTGTAGTGGTTATCCGGGGGAATGAAGGGCAAGCGATGAAGAGGACGATAAACTTCATCCTACAGCGGAACAGACACTTCAGTCAATATTGAACCGTGTTCTACAGGTGGACTAGTTGTCTAACTCACACGGGAAAAGCCAAACGACTGTTTCAATATCCGTTGACTAACCAAGGAGAAAGAAAATATTTTATTTGCGTTATTTATTTGTAAACTTATAAATAAAATCCTAATCCAGACACTCGTGAATCAAACGGCCGTCTACAATTGATAGAAAATGTTTGTTAAATTTCGCAAATTAAAGAGGAAATCGTACGACATTTCATGGATTAACGGGACCGTCCGTATCTCATGGGGAAAAATACTTTTTCGAAAATGATCGAATGAACGGATCTCTAATAGATTACTTCAAATTTGTAACCCTGATGTCGGTGTGTAATTGGTTGCTGGTGCGGCGGGTTGTTCGGCCACTTACGATATTTGGCGTTATTCCACTAATGGCGTTTTGGCAAACATGGTCCCCGGGAATTGTTTATTCATCGCACATATGCGCCCCGATTTGCATTCCCCTCTCTCCCGCGTACCTCACCCACACCCTCACCGACCCGTCGCTATCCCGTTCAAACATTCAGTTTTCCAGCTAGACAACCGACGACAACTGCCGTTATTTATTGTGAGTACGAATCGGGTATTAAATGTACACTTCTTTTCCGAATAGGTTTCAAGTGAAAGGAAACAAAAGGAGGCAAAAGGGGGATTTTTCCTCAGCTGTCACGCAGGGAAGTGGCCCGGACGAAGTGATCTTAATCTGGAGGATAAAACCAAATTTCCCCAACGACGAAAATGGAACGAAACAAGCGGAAATATACCGGTTATTAAAAACAGAGACAATAAAGAGCAGAAATGATATTGATCAAAATTTATACGGAGTTTATTTTACAAACGGCGATTCTTATTTAATTACTGCCTCGAGATGTCCTTTGACAGACGGGAAAGATAATGAACTCGTATTCATTTCAGGTCAAATAATTGTAATCTTTGTTCTTCTGTGTCTCCATTCGTCCGTTTGAGGACGATTTCATCTTCAGCACAGAGAAAATGTAAATAACTTTTATTACTCGTCCGTCATTTCCATTCCAGAATCGTTTCTGACAATGGCAACCGAGATGCTCACATTAAATGGCCTCTCTATCTCTGGTACAGTAAAACAGTAAAATGCGAGGGAACAATATTCACAATTGCTAGTGAAGGATGCGGGATGAAATAGCAACATAGCTTCGTGGCAGTGAAAAGATCGAAAATTTGAACTGCGTCAAAGATAAAATGAAATAGAACTACTGAATACAGAAAACCGTTCTGTCCAAAAACAATAACCAAGTACAATCCCCATTTTTGTGCGAAAAACCGCACTTTTGGGCCGATTTTGCGCCTAAAAATTCCATATTCCACCCACAAGTGTACTAATATGAGTTACACGTGCCCTATGAACGGCGGGTTGAAAATGACCATTTTATCGTTTTTGACCGACCGTTTTATCGCTGTAGTCGTGAAATTTGCCTTACATTCTTTCTTCCTTTACCCTTTACTATCTTGACAGTAATATATTGAGGTTGAGAATTACGTTGTTACAGTGATATTACTGGCTCTGATAGGAAGCAACCTCATAATGTCAGAAAGGGGATTAGTTAAAAGTATAAATTCAAATAGTTTTCAATTTTGAATTTTAAAAACTTATAACCATAAAATAAGATATCTTCCAAATATTCTAGTTTTTTAAATTAATCACTGATTTCACTGTTTTTTCCAACATTTTGAGAGAGAGGGAAGGGGCTCTGGAAGACTCTCAGACTCAGACTCAGACTGGAAGAAAATCAGGGGGAAGTAAAGCCCCCGGAGGCTTTAGGGATTTTTCATCATCCATCAGGGCACTTCGATGTGGAGCAAAGCCCGCCCTGCCCGGGGGCCCTTTGAGACCCCTCCGAGCTTCGATTTGCCCCTGCAGAAAGCCTCGAATAAACTTCTTGCCGGTGTAAGCACCGCTAAAATGCCCAAGGAAGTAATAGCGCTGTCGTTATTAAGAGGCAATTTGTAAAGTGTAGACCCTCTGTTTGTAGTCCAGTTTTGTCCGCAATATCCGTTATTAAGTACAAAAAAAGGAAGCAAACTGAACATGTATGATTTGGTAACCTAAATATGCGTGAATGCACAGAAATACTAACTAATATATTCTAAGAAATGTGAAAAAATGATTGGTGCTTATAGTGGCAAATTGACCATTAAATAATACAATGTGTTATACTAATCGACTATTACTGTACCGTATCTATAATGTAACATAAAGGTAATCTAGTTGATTTTGGACTGGATACTGGACTCACCTGTGTTGACTGTGACGTCGAAGAGCTTAGCGATGAGGTACCTAGACTCGGGTGTACCTCTGGCCAGGAAGAGGGAGCCCCTGTCCGCGTGCGTCAGCAGTCCAACGTTAACCAGTATCTTGTGGCAGAGGACGTCAATGTCGAGCTCGTTGGCGACATCGCGGATCAACTCCATGAACAGTTCGCCCTCGTCCAGTAGACCCAACTGGCGCCTCCATTCTCCGCCGCTCACACGGCCCCTACACCTCCACCAAACAAAACTTTGTTATTCCAGTCTCAGGACACAACCTTTTCAAACGTCAAAACCGAAGTATGACTGTAGAAAAAGTGAAAAACAACTACAAAAAATACAGGATCATTATGCTGAGTGGTTATTTATTTACATTCCAGTTCTGTACAGTTCTTTTGTACAGTTCAAAATATGTAAAAGAGTATATTTTCATCGGGTATATATTATTTTTGAAATGCCATACAGGACCGGTTTCCGATTATCCATACAGAAAGGCGCCCGGGGTAATTTCGTAATTCGTGAAGCGGAGATTACAGGAAAGCCCGACTTTTATCGGAAATATTACCTGCTGGGGGAGCGTGACCTTTTCGTTGGCGAGGTGGAGAGCCAGGTGTGGAATAGTTCCGAGGTGACGGAGGGCCTCTTGTTGATGTGGTGGTGCTGGCTGAGATGAGCGAGTACGGGGGGCCTCTGTTTGGGCTGGTTGTGGCCGTGCAGCCTGGCCTGCAGCTGGGCCTGCAGCTGTGGCTGCGGCTGTGCTGGGCCGCTGGCCCTACTGTGGCCGGGGCCGGGGCCGGGGCCGGCCCTCTCGGCCAGCCACCGCTCCACGAGCTCGGGCCGCCGCTCCAGCACCTCAAACACCGCGGCCTCCTCCGCCTCCTCATCCCTCTTGCGTCACAACTCACTAGGACAGTAAACCAATATATAGTAGTCGATCTATAGCTATTAGCAACACGCTTCAGGAACTGAAACAACTAAATTTTAATAATCAGAAAAATAAACGTCAATTTAAAATGCACCGTTTAGCGTAGGCCCGGATTTCCAACCTTGTGCCCTCGGGCGACATGGGTTCAGTGTGTTAAAATATCGAAAAACAATTAAATTTTAAAAGTAAGGAAAATAAAATGTTGCTTTAGTGATTACAATCTCTGTAGATCTAGTGAGAGAAACACTGGCCGCAGTTCATCCTCACACCACCTATTAGAGTCATGAAACGACGATATATACATATATCTTAGAATTTTAATAACTATTTTTAAATTATGAAAAAGATATATTAATTAGAACTGAGCTTGGATTCCATTTATTAACAATCCGTAGATGGCGACAAGATGTCACATATAAACACATTAAATACGAGTAAAGGAGTATGAATTTATGAAATATGCGCCTTATAATAACTATTGGTCGACAGTTTAAAAATTGATTACGTAGTGGTTGCATCCCTGTCACGGGAATATTATTCAATATTATTTTCGTTACGAAATTCGAGAGAGAAAACATACGAGCATTCCGCATTGCCATTGGCATTACCCCAGTAATGTCCAGCATATGCATGGGACGTTACTGTAAATATTGGGAGACCACAGAAACTGTTTGGTTGGCGAGTCCACCTCCTGAATTCCTCCGCCTGCCTCTAATGTATATCTAATGTCCGCACGGTTCGGTTGAATTATTCCCAACGTTTATTACCAAACAGTTTACTTCAGTTTCCCTGACAGTTGGATAATGGTCACACAGAAAAGGATGCATAGTAACTACCAAACTTACTATACGTATACGTACTTGCACTTACTATACGTTTTGACCAATTTAACATTGCGAATAAGATTAATAAAGCTTACAAGTATAGCTTTGATACCAATGAATATATGTTTATCTAATATAAAGTTATTAGTGCTCACTCAATTTAAGTAGAATTTAAAATCTCAAGTATATTATTATAAATTTATTTTTCCAAAACACGTTTTGACTTATTGACACTATACAATTATAGGACGTTTGAAAAATTGACTGTGGTTGTAAAAAGAAGCGAACTGTCCAATTCAAGCAGAGCTCAATTTTATTACAGCCAGGGGCGATTATATTTCAAAATAGGGGCCAGAAAAAAAACGTGGTCCGTCATTTAAATAGCCGGCGGAATAGGAGCTTAATTGAATGGGGGGGGGGTTTCCGCTATTTCCGGATTGAAATGGTCGCTTTTCACGGGAGTGAAAACATCGGGAAAATCGGCGAAGGCGCGTCGAAACAAGCCGCTCGGAAAAACGGCGTCAAAATCGGTTGAGTAAAATCTTAAGGTTACTCGTTAGGCATTCCGGTAGCCACCTGTAAATTGAATGAGCGTGAATAAAGGCCATGATAAAAATTATTTTCCTATTTTACATTATTCAAGAATTTTTATGCCTCAACAGTAAATGGCGAAGAGTTCCAACTTTAAGCTCGTATATAATCTAAAATTTTAATTCGGCGAAGGGAGGGAATCGGGTCGTAAATATCGCTACACCGACGAAATGGCAATTTGAATAAATTAAGCTTCAAGATTGGGGACCCGTCCCGAGCAGAAATGGCTGTAAGTTAATCAAAAGCAGGCCGCAGAGCATATCCATTTTACCGATACTCTTTCACCTAAACCAAACAAATTTCCGGTTTAATATTACACAATATTAATCCAAGTGTATATAACAGTAATAGTATACGGTATTTCCCGTGTTTTATTACACTAGTATATCCTATTTATCAGTTCTCCTAGTCAGTTTAAAAGTGTTAATATTTGAAAGGAAGTTGAAAATATTGCTCCCATTTTGTTTCAACAAGAAAATACTAGCTCATATCACACTTTTATATCTAAACCTTTTATTAGCTCCTACGTAGCCTTAAGCTCCTCCTATTCCCTACTGGCGCAGAAAGGGTGAACATTTTAAACCCAATACGTCTTAAAGCGTACAGTCACGCTCTGAAAACTCGCAAAGCCTTTCTAATAATTTACAAGTCCCGTCAACTGGCAAATAAAACCCCGGTTTCTCTCGCATCGCGAAGTGCGACAGGCCAGAGGCAATTTGTGATATTTGGTAGCGGAAAAAGCAAAAAATGGCAGAAAGATAGAAACAGAGAGAGAGAGAGAGAGGTAGATCACGAGAAACAGAGACAGAAGAGTAGACAGTGGCTGTAAATTCGCCGCCTTCCCAAAGAGGCATAATATATATCAAGCGCGAGGGCCCCGCGCTAGATATTAACGACTCGGAAGGGCGATTTTCTGTTTTAGTTTTTTCCCCTCCGCTTCGGCCCCGTTCATGTTTTTTCCGAGGCGAAACATCACCTCCAGGGATATACGCGGACCCCGAAAACATTCCCAACAGTAATGAGCAATATTTCACTGTTATTGGGATGAGCCAGGGCGAAATACGAACGCCCTGTTTACATCAGTTATGTTATGGGCAATAAACTTGATCTGTTGAGGTTTCAATGGAATAAGCAACTCAATTTGAAATGCCCACGAAGGAAATTTCGTGATTTTTAAAATTTTACGGAATTTTTTTCTGAGAATTTTCGACAACCTTCACTTCAACTTAGAGCTGTATACATGATACCATACCATTTTTAAATTCATCCAATTTCAATCTAAACCGATTAGCTTCTTAACATTTGGCTAATTGCTTATCACAAAGTTCCTTTTTATTTTCGTCCTTGCACCACTGATTGTTTTAATTCTATTTCCCCCACACACATCAACTTTCCTGTGGTAGCCAAGGATAAATCTATTTAATTCCCCCATCCGTGTCTAAGTCCCTTCTACTGGAACACCACCTGAACAAAGTAATTGTGAGTAGTTTTCTAATTGCCTATAAATCTCCACTTAAGTGACCTGTCAAATATAATTGCTTCTAAAAGTTCTCTACAACAGACAAAACTTACACTAATTGATAGGATATAATAGGAAATTAATACAACCGTAATGGAATATTTGTAAAATTAATGTTGTCAATGAATGGATTGGATTCAACCAATGCTTTGATAGGCCCAAATCAGAAAGGAAATAAATCGATAGCATCGTTATTACCAACAATAAACGAGCTTTACGAGCTCGTCAGTCATTGAAACAAATGGCGTATACTGTTCGACTATTTTTCGAAAAAATCGTACCTAATATTTTAACGTAATGTTATGGGAAATTAATAATTGAAATAGAAATATATGAAGTAACTAAAGCACCGTAGTTTTAACCTGGGATAAAGCCATGTATACCATTTTTAAAATTAAAAATCATTTGGTCCAGAATGCGCTAACATGGGGTAGATAACTGTTAATATTTCTAAATATTGCACATAAAAATCATATATATTTGGGATATATCACTAAAAGACTTCGTTCAGGGTAATGAACCGTCATAATACGGCAGGCACAGTACATAAAATATAAGGTAACGAAGAAAATAATATCAAATAATTAGGTGAGCATTTAACTTCAAAGTAAAATATGCTTTATTTAGGTATTTATATGGTAGGGTTAGTTCAAACGCTGCTAATAAAAAGTGACTGCTGGCAGAACGTAAGTGAACTGAATAGGAAGTAGAGAAAGACAAGGAACTGAGCGGACCGGTCAGAGGAATGTTGGGCATCCCCATTTATATTTATAGGGAAGTCAAACAGTTGAGGCGGTACAGTTTCACCAGTCATGAAATATACCGCTCCACTTGAACTTATTGCAGCCGCTCTGTGACACTACTTCAATACCTGTTCTAGTCTAGTACAACCGACGTATATATCGTGTAAAAAAGGGAGGCGTAAAAACAAAACAATTATTGGGCGTTTATTGGATAATAATATTTTCCAATCTTTGTATTTTTTTAGGTTGTCACGAATTCCTATCACCATTCAGCCTAAAACCCAACCGTGACCGCTAGATTAACAGTCTTTATTTGTAGTTTAGATTTTAAATGTTTCGAATGTGCTTATTGAAAAAGTTTTACTTCACAGGTGCTTATGTCTGAAGATCCGACTTGGAGCCGTTCAATTAGCACGTGAGTACCAGATTATATCCGAACTAAGTGCGACTATATCAACTCAAACTGAAGGTCTATTCGATAAAATTTTCAGTCCACTATTTTGAACTTTCCTGTCGATACACCCGAAGTTAACGGAGTGCTGTCGCGACTCGAAATCGGGTTTATTGGATCCATTTCTTAGGGATGACTTTAAAAAAGTAGATAAGAGACAAAGAAAGCGATGCGACGATTCCACGGAATAGATTTAACCGCTAAACAATTCCTTCGGGGATTTTATCGGGAGAAAGAAAAGCTCGGGGGACAAACTCTGAATAGAGCCAGGCCCTAAGACCTAAATCCCTTCATTTAGTCGGAGACCACCCCTCCTTCTATATCTTACAGTTGACCCTAAACTAAATTGATCCTCCGGTTCATGTAAACGAACCCAATTTCATTAGACCCGTTAATTTTCCGAAATCTGGCCGCTCTGGTAGTCGAAATGTCGACGGAGCTATAGACAGGTATTTGAGAAAAGAAGCGACTAACAATATCTAATATAGGATTCTTAATAAATTGTTGAATTACAGTATAAATGTAATCATTATTATTTTAATCGGCATTGCATGTACTATGATTCAGTAATTACATTTTTAGTGATACGTATTTTTTATGTTTCCTCAGATACAGGAATAGACTGTTTTGCATAAACTTTTTTTGGTTCAAGTGACACAAATTTTTAAACTTTTACTACAATAAATTATTACACGATTGAGGGACATTAATATTTTCTGCATAACGGTGCACACATTCCTTAATTAAGGAATGATTTATAGGTCAAAAATAAGTTCGTGATATAGCTGAGCAACCATCATTAACTATGTTATAACATAAGAGAAATATCGGATGAAAAAGACTTTTCAATTAATTTACTTCTTTCGACTGTATATAATGAACTGTAATCTCCTTTTGAGGGTACGCAGAAAAAAAGCCAGCACTAATGGCAAGGAACAATTATTAGTCGGCAGACAAATAAACAGATAAAAGAAAGACTGAAACGTTTATTAAGGAACTTATTTATACGTCATCATTAAGAGATCCGATTAAATTTCAGTTTTGATACGAACAATATGACAATGAAGCTACAAAACAAATAAAAATATCGATTATACTATATAAAATAATGGCATTTGTAAGCGGTAAGCAAAAAATATATTATCGATTTTGATTATAATATTATATTTTGATATAGAAATTATTCTTCAGTGTTCGGTAGTCTACATTCAGGTTTTAGCAGGAACATCTCAAGATCCTGCGACAAAATTCACCCTATAAGCCCGATCCTGCGCTTGCCAGGTTTCTTTTAGTTTTCTGCGCTGTTAAACTAAACTTCGGTTGAAGAGAAGGCGATTTGTAGATGCACTACGCCAACAAAACTCTCACACCCAAAAAAACTGCTTTTCAAGCTCGTTTCAATTACAAATGTTAAACTAATTATAATTTTTAGAGTTTATAGGCACTGTACACAAAGGCTTTGTTCTTAATTGACGAACAAATTACTTCCCTTCGGCCTTTGTAGCCGGCCTATTCCGAACGGACTGCAATTAAAACTTTTACCAGCCGGAGGGGATCAGGTATGGATAGTAACGTGAGGCCGATTTGGGTTTGGCCGGCAATCAAAAATAAATTAATTTCCGAGGTAAATCCTTGGCCGTGGGTGCGCCTGTCGATGACAGGAGAGGACATGAAAGCACCATCAATGAGAGCCTTTACCAGCCCAGATACATACCTTCAGGCCCGCCACCTCTTACGCTATCTACTTCCTTTGTGTTTCACTATCGTTATATATATATATATATGACTTGATTATTCATAAAAATGCACTAATGTAATGTATGTATGAAATGTACTGTAATGTATACTTAGTGTATTAATGTAAACTGGGGTTCACGTATTTAGATAAAGTGATCCAGGTGATAAGTGGAGTAGACTAGATAGAGAGAGTGGAGTTTCACACGTGAACATGGAACAGAGGAATTCAAAGTAAAAGCTCCCTTCACACATTCTTTTACAGGTTGAGTGTTCTTAGAAAATCAGGATATAGAAAACGTAATAAGAGCAGTTGATTGGAACCTGTACCCTTACCAAGTTTAAGAATCACTAGGAGCTCCAACTGACTCCCTGGAATTTCTAATTGAATCAATTGTTAAACCCTCGCCTCCAGTGTCCTGCCCCATTGAGAAGACATAATGTTCAGCTCCCAAGTAGCATTTTTTCATGTACTCCGATTAAGATATATGTTAAAACCAGATTTGGGTGTTTTAATTATTCGATTATAAATTATAGATTTGCACATGTATTAAAAGGTTGGGACAGTATAAAAAATGTATATGTGTGTAGTGGACATAATAATAGATAGTCGGAAAAATATGACAAGGCGGGGCAGTAAATATAAACGGATCGGATGAATTCCGAAAGTTGGTAAGGTGAATATAACTGGGTCCAATGATTCTCAAAGAGGATTCAAAACGGGAGCGCGAAAACTTCTTTCCAAGTCTTTCCAAGAAAACTATGCCGAAACACAGTTGATGTCAGAGAAGGGTGTTGCGGAGGGGCGGCTCAACTTTTATGCAGTCCAAAATCTCTCGCGGGAAAATATATTCTGAATCCAACAAATAATTTAATAATAATAATCTAGTTTTAACGTCCTGTTTTCGAAGGGAAAATGTTAATTATTGATCTAGCTATAGAGAATGAAAATAGGAAAAAATACATTATTCAGATATCTAAAGAGATTTAAGTTTTAACGACTTTTCTTGATTCTCTATAAAGAGTACTCTTTCATAGAAAAAATCCTTATTTAATTTTCGAAATGAATGTTAAATCAAGACTGGGAATATAGAACTGGGGGATTGGCGTCAGTTGGGTTTGAGGTGTTTGCTATCGGCCATCCTGGAGCTCGGACAATCCACCTTCGCCGGCTATTCAATTAGGCAGCCGCCCATTCGAGTAGCACAGCTTCCTTTCATGTCCCCCCAACAGTTTCACGAACAAGGGGAGAAACTTCAGGCGAGACTTCAAGTCCCCCCCTCCTCCAGCCCAACAATCTGCAGCCGCTTCGCCGCTATAAGGCCGACACTCCGCGCACTTCCCCATTCGGGCCGCTAATTACTCCCCAACTCGAATACGGCAATATTCATTAACAAGAATAACCTCCTACCCGGCACAATGGCAGTTTTTAGACTCGGAAACGGTTTTCATAACGAGAGTTGTTTGGAAGTTGCCGCTGGAGAAAGAAAGTGTTCAAAAATGGATGAAAGTAAAAAAGGAAACGACTACTTCCTTTTGGACGGCGTTTCAACTTCAACCCGTACTTGTATATTTTACTGTGGTATACTTAAGAATATGCATTTATACAACGCTGTGCTCTGTTCGATAACTTATATTCCCGTTTCGTAAATAAGTTCAGTCAGTACACCAGGCGTGGACTAGACTTTTAGGACGGTTGGCTTCGGTACACGGGGGAACTTGGCCTTTGGGCCGTTGCGGTAGTGCGGGAGGACTTGGAGGCCGCGGCTCACAAAGTGAAAGTTCTGCATAAATTGGAGTCGGGTCACCGAGCTACCAACACGACTAGACCTTTGCAGAGACCCCACTTGTAGGCGCTCCTCATTTTCGCAGGCATTAGTAAATGAGCCCACTCAGACCCTAGAATTCAGAAAAGAAAAGTTGGAGGGATTGAAAACGTGACAACGGGAATGTTAGTGTGCATACATTTATTATATACTTAAACAATCGTGCATTTAGACTATGAAATAATCTAAAAATTGCAATTTGCGGTTGTCCGCAGCGCACTGCGGTTGGAATCATTAACTATTAAGTAATTCCAGCGAGCCAGAAGAACAGCCCGGTCTGTAATCATACCTATTTTCGTTATCAGTTCTGCGCTTTACTATCGCCCCTCGCTTATTTTCCTCCTGCTAGACCGGCTTCTATGCCGCTTTCAGAATCACTCACTCGGAACTGAGACATGGATTTACAGGAGCGCCGAAGGAAGGGCGCGATTGAGGACGACGCGGTTCTTACTTGGGTTATGACAAAGCGAGCCTAACAGAGTGTGGCGCTACTTTCCGCCCCCGCCCCCGGTAAATTGGCCCAGAAGAAGGGGTGACGGTAAATCGACCATTTGGTGACAGGCGGGAGGGAGGTGCATTAGCAGCCAGGAAACCAGGTGAACCAGCTGCGGACCGCACCCGCTAATAGGGCCCTACCCGCAACACGGCACAAATAGAACACTCCCACCGCCGACATCAAAACGCTCGCCTAATCCAATTTCCTTTGCGGTCCAAATAACATAATTGTTTCAAGAGCCGCCAGCCTAACTGGTATTCCTGAGCTACCCTCGACATAAGGTCCGAACCAAAACGATAGCCTCGTTTTACACTCAGCCGTAAACCTCTTAGGTTATACATCGAGTAAAATTTCTGATTAATGCGAATTATTTTCCAATAAAAAAATATTTTCCTCCCGCTAGATTATCTTGCCTTACTTCTCTGGAACAGGGAAAAATTCATTCCAATATGAATTTTTGAATAAAACTCAATAATGCAAACGATTCTTTACGGATATAAAGCGCGGAATAGCTAATCTGTTTATCAGTTAAGATTTCCATAATGCCCGATGGGTAGGTAATACAGTTTTGGAGCATTGATTACCATTTGGTAATATTTTACTATACAGTCTTGCACAATGGAGCGACTAGTATGAACAAAATTATATTCCAGCGGTCATTTTTGTTTTTAACAATACCATCAACAGTTTACGCTATTGATAGCTTTAGTGATCTGAAAATACATAATTTTCATGCGAACCATCAGTTATGACTGACCCCACAAGTACACACAAGGTACCAGCCTCACTGAAATCCGTTTCAATGTATCGTCTTGAGAGGATGGGAAATCAATCTTAATAAGCAGTTTATATTTGAAAACCTCGTCCGCCAAAGGTATACACATTTCGACTAGCCTCCGATACTGAACTGCACTCTGTTGGCGTCAATACTGACAGGATGCTCCGACTATAATTAATGGCCCGAGGCAACTCCAACTCGAGTGTCATCAATAGCATTAACCCTCTAGCTCTAGTACTGACAGGATGATCATCGCCATCGAAGCAATGAAAGACCTCGATAACTGAATGCTACCTAAGTTCCGAAACCTGTCCAACTTTCGACCAAGCAAGTGAATGAAATCCGACAATAAGGCAAATTACGATGTAACATTTTACAAAAGAAAGCAAGTAATGGAACGAGCATGGTACCAAATTGATGCGAGAATTTTTTTAACAATTTCAGTCTGATTTGTGGGGTCTAAGTATTCGTTTATTCCTCAAATCCAGCCTTCATACTATGTGACCATACATTTATAATAATTAATCTCTAAGTGTGGCCAGTGAAGTGAACTGCCATTGTCCTAATACTAGTGGTAGTTGTCGTTTAGTGTTATATGTTGGTGTTCAATTGTTTTGTCTGTAGTGCGCAAGGTGTTCCTGGGCGGTAGACATCTAGTGGCCCTTCAACCCGGGAATTCAACGCTGGGATACAGAAAATCGGGGTAATTTCATTAGGACTGAATTTAAAATTGACATTTGTCGAACTAGAATAACTCAGCCAAAGTACAGATTAATGAAAAATCAATTCCACAGTCATTTCGTCCATCACCGTTCCATCGTTGCCCGGAGCGGTTTTCAACATTTTTCTCAACCGCTATCCGTTTTCGTCGACACCTGTTGCTTTTGCGTGCCGAGTATTTATTAAAAAGTGGAATGGAGTGGGAGGGGAGTTTTTCCCAGGATAAAGCCGAAGCCCAAAAACAAGAACAAAAAAAATAAATAAAACAAGCCAAAGTGAGTAGGAAGCGGCAGGCGTTTTTACCCTAAGTCTCGCCAGTTTGAAAAAAAACGCTGGTGGCGGTCAAACCGCCTGGCAATTACCGCTCTGGGAAAACAGTTTGGATTGTTTGAGAGCGGCCGAAGAAAGGAGGGCGTCAAATTTAAATTCAGCCCTAACCCTAACAACTTTTTCATTTACCTTCGTGTCCCCGAGCTAAAGATTCCCCGTCCGCGTGCACGATTTACAAATGTCCCAATTGGCCGGGTTAAATTGTTTTTAAATTAAACATACCGCAGCAGCGTTTCCTTAAATGGCTCGTTGCCATTACTAACATCCGGTTACTAATAACCGTTTTGGAACATTTCCACTTTGTATTCTTTCTGTTCCTTAATAACAAATTCAATTCCGGCCTTCTTAGTTTAATTTGGGGACATTGCCTCGAACAACTGCAACAGTGTAAGTCCCAAAGGCTTATATACTCGACCGAAAATTCTTGTCGATCGCCTTCGATTCTCATTCGATGTATCAGATATCTGAGAGTCGATCTCAGATACCTTTAAAAAGAAATCATAAAATGAGGACGTACATTTGAAAAAAGAAGATGTTTTGATCTTCTGTCTCCACTCACTGATTTTGCCGCTCGCTAGGTTTTCTGGACACGAACGCGAATATACAGAGAAATAAACGTCTGGACATTACCTTAATAGGCTGCAAATTATTTTGGAAATTGTTGATAATATAAGACAGAAGAATGTCTTAGGACACAAGTCGGAGGAAATATTATGGTATGACTGTTCAAAGAAAAGCGCTGAGTGGCTGGCGGGCGTTTTGAGCGGCGCTACATATTTTACGAGGCTCATAATAAATTCAGAGCGGGGAGTATCCCTTCGGCCTAATAAAAGGGCTTTTATTGAACCGGAAGAAATACGAAATAAGGGCGAAACCGTCGCCGGAGCAAGGCCCTTGCGAAATTTACCCAGCTTCATAATATTATAGCCGGAATCGTCTGGGGAGTGCCCCTTACCCGCGTTGTGTCTGCTCAGTTTTTACCAGATGAAGTGCTTCGTGCCCAAGTTGGAACGCAGCATCGTACTAATTTGCACCACTATTACGTTCCTCAAAAACATTTAATAATTAAAATTATCGCTAATTTCTTTTGATGTCACATTTAGAAATTGAAGATTTGACATTGCATTTGCAATGTATATCCCTCTTATACAAGTAGATGATAAGAGGAAATATAAATGATAATTTTTTCTTATTTTACACTATACGAAAAATATACTTTCTTATTCATTTATTTATGTATATATAGAAAGAACCAGCTCACAAGGTATAATCAGGCTAAAGCCAAACATAATCTGTGGGATCAAATTCATAGTACAGATAAATGAAACCTTTAGCAGTAGCAATTGGTGAAAATAGTATGTAGTTCTAGAATATACAGAACATTTACCATTTCTTTTACGAATAGTGAAAGACAAAAACGATGAGGGTTGGTTCGAAATAATGAGTATCAGGAGGGCATTTCCGAATACATATATGCATATGCATATGTATATAAAATACCAATATTTCTGGGCTTGTTCGGAGTCAAACCAAACTGTTTTCGGCTTTTCGTCATTGACAGACGTTGATGTCTCCGTTGAGCTGTACTAATATTTACATGAGCCGGCCGCCACTGGGATGGATGATCTTGTTGCCGGCCCCGCCACTGCACCATTAATCAATAGCGCGCGCTCTAGACAAAAGGCCAAACGAACGTGGAGCAGGCACAATACAGGAAATATACACGAATTCGAGAATTTTCTATTATACAGAAACAGAAGGAACCAATTCCGTGTCGTTAATAAAAAATTAATTACTTCAAAACCCGTCATCGTTTTCATTAACTAATCATTCCTAATTTGTTTTCCGTGAGAGTACAAATAAGGCTGTTGTTGCCAATGCTCACATTGTCATAGCATCTATTTGTTGCCGATTCTTAACAGAGGATGGGATTTGTGTAAACAGGGCAGGCTAACACGCCTAAGCACTTAAGCGGGCCCCTTGGGTCTTTCACGCCCCTCTCTCCAACCGAAAGTCCATTCAATTTCTCATGAGACCTTAACCGCCTCAATAAGACTAAACCTTCTATTGGAAATCACCCATTTGCCCGGCGAATAAGCCTTTGAAACTCCGAATTCTAAATTTCGTTGTCACGATTTCGTGGAGAGAATTTAGTTTTCTGTAGTCGATTCAGATGTTGTTTCTCAACAAAAACGGACTGCGGGAACAGGAATTGCAAGTCGCGTCTTGCAATTCTCCAACATATATATGATCTGATATTTATGAAATCTGCAAAAGCCACTCGCTTAGACATTAAAATTGTGTTTAATGAGTTAAATTTGTATAAAACAGATCAGTCGCAGTATTCGCAAATGATTATGTTTATCTATTTTACCATTGCGTTATGGTTCAGAACCACCAGTTTAGTGGGGCGCAATGTAAGTCTATTGAACATCGACTTCGATTCCCTGGTCTCAGATTCAATAAAAAACCTGACTGCATTAAACTGGGGGCTGACTAACTCCATTGTACAAATTAGTACATTAGGTTAGGTGCGTTCTATTGGCAATTAGCTATTTTGTGTGGTTCCTGTCAGTGTAAGAGCCCCACGACCGACCGTATTCACTCGACTTGCTGCAATTGTAACAATCGGCGCCATTTCCCACCCCATTGATCCGGCCATCCGGATTCGGCTAGGTCCCAATCAAGATAACTGTTTGGTGGAGCCCCATTATCGGTGGGGAACAATGGCTCGTTTCTGACCGGGTTTAAAGTAGGGCAGTGTCCACAGCCTTTGTCCAGTGCAAGCCAACAGTGACCTCCAACATTTGACTTGTGGGATACCAACCTGCGAACAGATAATCCGTCCTGGAACATACCCGAATACAATCTCTTCGGGGAGAAACCTAAAGCAGGGATGAGCCCACGATTAAGAGGAATAAATTGGCTCGGAAATTCAGGTTAGAGGACAGCCGCCAGACGGTATAGAAAGAAAACAATTCGTCACTATGGAAAATAAAAAGGATTTTAATTTGGGCCGGAACGATGAATCTGATGAACCGCATAAAAGTAACACAACGGGCCTCAGATAGAAGCTTATTGAAAAAGAAATAACAGACGTTCCTGTACGGATTTCATTTCCGGAATATAGACGGACCGAAGATTAATCTGATTTTTTAACCATTATCAGCGTAGCTCAGGATGGAAAAAATTACCAAAAAGTAACACAAAGGCTACATTGTACTTTTCTTGCTCTATGGAAAGATAAATCCATTCTAATCTAAAAAAAATATTTTTTTTTAAATAATCATTACCATAAACTCTATATATGAATGCGCGACTGTTTAGTCTATTTTGGCTATTTGACACTTTTACTATTAGTGCGAACACCACCTGTGCTGCCATGGTATATTTATATTTTTTACCAATTTCTGGACTATTGTTGAAAATTGCAAGGATCAGGGGCACCTTTTTTTAACGATCGGATTGTTAAAATCCGAGTCCGAAAGTCGAAGTCGGGTCCACAACCGTGTCCGAATCCACGTCCGAAAAGTTTTCTTCCACTCGGTTAAATACTTTGGGAAAATTAGGCTGGCTGGGTAGAATTAACGCAAAAAAAGGTAACTGAGGTAAGGAAAAAAATAAAAAGTAAGGTATAGCGGTGATAGAACCGAGGAATTCCCGGTGCGCACAGATCGATACCCAGAGATTCCTTCTTCTCCGACGTCCCACATACTACATCACCGCCTCTTCCCTATTAAAATTTGCTCGAAAAATTTGGTACGAAATTTCGTTTAACCCCAGACTTGGGTTCTGAATACGCTCAATGGGGTCAATGGGGTATTAATCAGAAGTTTGTTTATTACTAACAGCGAAGACGAAAATGTTTCCAGCCGGCAATACTAACAAAAATGCGGATGCAGAAGGAAAAATAACAATTTGGAATACCGTTTTGTGGTCTGCGAAGAGTTGGAATACTCTTGCGCTTTTGCCAGACCGGTTTCGGATACTCGCCATCTTCAGTAGCAGTGTGAGTCACTTTGGAGCACATGGGACGCTTGTGGGGCGTCCTGTTTGCACTGTCGCCTACTTCACATGTACTATAACCCAACCATGTAAGAGTGAGGAAGAATTTAAATGATAAATGAGTAATGAGGATGAAAATAATTGAGAGGAATTGCGCTGAGGAATCTGCAGGAATGTTTTTTCCACACTTCGGATCAATTCCCGTTTACAGTTTTGATTCCGAAATTAAGATTGACAAACATTTCAAACTTCTTCATGACTTGTCTTCTACGATTATTTCTAATAATAATCCATCACGTTATTAGTTAGGCTACGCCTCATTAGCAGTCCTATTTATCGCCTTTCATACACTTAAAAGTAAATTGTTACGGAATAGCAGATTATTGAGGCACTCAGAGGCTTTGATATTACAATTATGAGAAAAAGCCGTCGGAAAATTCTCCACCGTGCCTGTCTACATACGAAGTCCCAAACATTTACATAAAGCCCTCCAGAGTCAAGTACCGTGTTAAGAGGCTTCGAACGGCATTTCCATTTTTTCGCCTCATTTCATGACGCAGAAATGCAGAGCCTTCCCAGCAAAGAGATCCATCGCATTATAATTATTCCAAAGTAATTTCATATTGGCCAAATGAAACTAATTAAAATGCATTATTACACTCTATTTCTGTCCTGATTTTTTATTATCAATTCTTTTGCAGTATTATACTTATCTTATTTTGGCTTATCATAAGCCAGAATGCATAGCTGCACTCAATGTTTACAGTCATGTTTAGTGTTTTTATGGTAGACCGATATATGGTCTGTTATGACAATATTTACAAAATGAAACATAACTGTAATCGACATTCCAAGGGGGAAACAAATATGTACGCATTTAAACCTAGATAGACCCGTGACCAGGAATATGTATAACTATTGTGTATTATATAAAGACTAGTATTTATTTAATGAAATGGATATTGTTGTTCATTTGCATAAATCTGTGGTTATAGTAATGCGGTGTCAATAATACCTTCGACTGTACCTAATGTTATCGACGTCATATTCTCGATATCAGACGATATACTATGAGAAAATGGCGTGGCGAAGGGGGGAATGCGTCATAAGACGAAGTAACTGCTAAAGATTAGGTTACACAGGTCGAGGCTGAGGGCTGAGCCCTAAGGCTCATTCACTTTGAACGGGTAGTCCCCTACATTATGTACTTAGCCTCGTCTGCTAATTTCCCTAATAGTCTTCGCCCCGAATTAATAGACGGTTCTGAAGCACAATTAATTAATTAACAAACTAGGGGGCGGGGGGGGGAGGACCGACCCTACACCACTCGCGATGGCGACGCCCACATTCTGCCTTTATTCCGTATGTAAATCGGGCCTAAAGGGCTAACGCGTCTCTTGGCGTAATGCAATAAGGGGGGACGGATGTATTATTTAAGAAGCTCAACCCGCAGATGCTAACC
Source organism: Lethocerus indicus (assembly GCA_019843655.1). Classification (NCBI taxonomy): domain Eukaryota; kingdom Metazoa; phylum Arthropoda; class Insecta; order Hemiptera; family Belostomatidae; genus Lethocerus; species Lethocerus indicus. The sequence goes on from JACDQD010000004.1 coordinate 10,713,515, forward strand.
TCGTTACCCTTTCACCGGGGAAAGCCTACACAATTATGAGTACGCAATTTACCCTCCATATCCTTGGATTAATAATTAACTAACATCTCGTCACTTAGAACTTTATGCTGTTCGGTACATACATATATGCGTTGAGAAAGGCAGCCGAAGGATAAATCTTGTAGTTAATCACTATATTCATCTCAAACGTTAAGACGTGAACATAAACATGGGATCATGGAACCGTGCACAATAATTCCTCACGCCTGAGTTTCGCACAGGTTGTGACTTCCGTTTCATTAGCAATATTACTCGTTTTTCCAAACCATTCTTTCCTCCTGGCTGGACACACAAATAGTAGGACAGAATTGTAATAAAAACATACGTTTTCACTTGATATTGGTCACACAAGTATTTGGATAGAATAGATGCTTCCTACCATGTCCACAATAACGAATTCCTTCTTCTAATGCATGGAAGTTTCGGTAAATTCCTACCTTGCTTAATTGGTAAAGTGTTTTATTAAATTTCTGTTTCATTATTTAAATAATATGTTCCAATAATCGCAAACTTTTTTCTAAATCTAAGGTACTTTAGAGTGACCACCGGGTGGGGGATCATTCTTGGCATATACGAATTTCTATGTTAATGATGACATGATGCAACTAGAAATGGCGAGGTAGCGTAACAGCCAAGCTCGTCCTATGATTGCGAGGGGAAACAGAAGACTTATAGGTAAATAGGAACTTAACCGTCGCATCGTATTTCAAATATCGAAATAACGACAGAACGCAATGGTACGTTGTAAATATTTACTCGTCCTTTATTGCATTTCACCTATCTGAAAATATTATGACAATTTCTAAAAGCAATCGGAAGGCACTACCGATCTCGTTGTGCCGGGGAAGATCAATATCGTTGTAATTTCGCTTCGGCAGAGACAGATTTGTTTTTAAATCGAATATATCCACCCGCGGAAAATATTTTGGGAAGCCCGGGAGGCAGGTTGGCCGAGTTTATTACTATTTGCTTATCAACTCAATCTCCACCGAACCAGATTTGTCCAGTGAACCAATAACGGGAGCTGGCGTGGGCTCATCTCTCAATTTATTTCGCTAAGCCCAATTCGCCTACGTCTCAAACGCCCCCATCATCGCACTCGGCACTCGAGGAAAGTCCCATCGTGACAAGACACAAAAACAGGGTCACGTTTACCTCTTAATACGTTATGGAACAAAATTTAGAACGGGGTTAACGAAAAGGAAATTTTCTTGAATTTTCTTTCCACAAGGTAATGAATCCGCAAATATCGCTCCAATTTTAATTGTCAAGGAACATCGTGTAAATCATCGTACAATTTACATAAACGTTAGGGATGCCTATCATAATTTAACGTGAAATATTATGACCGACCGGGTAGTAATAATGAACAAGAGAAATATATAGAAGCAGAGTACGTGTATTGTGCCGCCTGGAACTTTCGACTGAAAAGCATAAAAAAAATGAGCAAAGTTTGGCGATAAGTTGGGCTGGTAAGTTCCCACAAGTCAAAGGGGTTGAAGTGGGGCCGGCTAGAGAAGGGGCGGTGTGGGGGCGGGTACCCACACAATGAAGTTTTGAAACAGGTAAACATTTTGGGGGCGGCGGGGGCGCCCTCATCCACTTCACACCGACTGAGACTGGGGCCTCACAATGGGCTCAAAACACCCCAACAATAGCCTCCACCCCATACCTCTTCCCCTTCCTATAATCCTCCCTAGCTTTATTAGTTTTATACGCCTACATCATATACAACTTTTTACATACACACAGATATGGATATAACAAAATTATACAGTTATATAATCTTAATATAAAGTCTCTACGATTATTATTATAATTATGAGTATTTAATGAAAAGTTTATAATGGCGAAATCCCTAATTTATGTGGGTTAAAATTTTGTTTCACTTTTGGAGCCACTCAAATATAAATAGACAACAAAACAAAATTAATCGGCATAATTTATATTCGACTGTATGCAACAAGTCGTTGTTGAATATTGTAAATTCTGAAAAATCATTTAACATGCGAGGTTATAAATACTTGATCGCGCGAAACTTTATTTATAGGAAGAGATTCCAAATAAATTATACTTTTTTCGGAGTTCCGACCTGATTCATAATCGGACGCGACGACCTGAAAACGCCGGCCTAAATCTGACCTCATTTGTGAAGTGGTAATCGAGTAATGAGATTCGGATTAAATTAGGGATAGGGAAAGTCGACTAGGATATTAGGAATGTGCCGGTGAAACGCCGGTAAGGGAATCGCCTCTATCGGTAGTCCCACGGGTCCCCCGCCTCAGGGTTATCTTCGATAAACAATTTATAGGTCCGGAGTAAATTCTATTTATTTCGACGAGGAAATTACGCCGTCAATTCCCACGGTAGCAGGGACGAAGAAAACGCTACGGTTCACACGACAAAAGGAACGAAACCTGAAATTAACCAGAAAATAAGTCGAAAAGATAATTTTTAATCAAGTTGTATCTCACAAGAATACAACTAATATCCGTTCCTCCTCGCTATTTAAAATGTTTATTATTGTGGAACGTCAAATGAGCTTTTTGTACTATTTAAAAATCAACCCCACATTATAACAAGTTAAATTGAACATGCATTCGTTGTTTTATGGAAAGTATGGGGGGGGGGTCCGCTGCGGGGATTTGAACCAGGGGTTTAAAACGCCAAGTCATGCAGGATTCCACGTTAATTATTCTTTTTCCCGGAACCTACATATTATATAAGGTCACCTCGCCACATTGTATTTGGGAGGGTCGGCCTTACAACTATACTTTCCGATGGGTAGCAGTTATTGCTGAACAAACTACAGAACTGAATTCTAAAGAGTATGCTCGAGTTAACGACCTCCCCACGTTTAATAAATTATTACTTGAACTAATTAAAAGGGAAGTGGCCATAAAAGTCCAGTATAAAGTATTTTGGGATAGCAATTTTCTCGATTGCTAGAACCTAAAATATGCCTCTTTTATTTTAGGAGTCGAAAGATAATCCTTTTTACAGGATCGCCGCTTTATCGCCCAAATGAATGAGATACGATTGACAGACAGAAGGTTTATAAAAGTACTATAGTCTAAAAATTCGGGGAATACATGACGAACCTAATGATCGTTGCTCCTTTCTGACTAATTTAAATTTAATGTGTATAATTAAAAATATAATTATATTTTTACCATCAAAACCATAAATAAAAAACTAGACTATTTTTTTCACCCTTAAAAGGATATGAATGTGATTGGCGGAGCAATCGGATCCTAATTTCTATAACGAGTGATGCGTTTGGTAAAGGGAGGTATTTGCACCAAAGGGATGTAGTGTAGTGTAGGGATGTGTTATTTTAACCGAGAAGATAAGCTCTAATAACCCAGAGGTGGAGGCTCTCTGTCTGTCCCTATCTCATTCCTAATCGACTGACCGACTTTTCCACGGCCTCCTGTTTCCCGTTTTACCTCCTCCACACCGACAGGCGCCTAGTTTCATACCGCATAAACCTAGCTTCTCGTAATAAGTTTGCTCACCCTTGTACCGCATCACCCGCATCTCCATCTCTTCCATATCGTGCGCTGAATAAGATTTTTTTCCTACCCAGGTATCTTATCCGTAATGCATTCCCATATACTAGGTTATTAGTTAACAAAAGGTTGGCCGAATGCGGTCGACTCTTTCATCTAGTTGTGCGTCTGTAACGAATAGATAAGAGGCAAAACTAACTTTTTTTAATGAATTTATTCGGGTCCGTTATTCGCGGAGAAAAGTAAGCAATTCAATTATACACAGAACGAATCTCTGTTTGAATCTAGATGCTGAACAGGTATTTGAAAGTAGAAAGAGTTAAAAGTTTTGAAATGACTGATTATACTGATTGCGGTCTGGGGGAAATGTAAATTTATTTTTATATTACGTAAACCATTTTGACTAAATTAAAGATTCCCAAGAACAATCCTAGGAGGAATCTTCTACAGATTGTTCTGGAATCCAACTCCCATTCTTATATTTAATTATGTGCACAAGTGCAAAATCGCTAATATTATGATCAATAAATTGAAATCGGATGAACAACATTGATTGCAATCAATAGCAACGTCACGAGTTTGATATTGCGGAGATGGGCGGGTCCGGCCTAGTCCGCATACAGAAACAGAATATTGCGACCAATTAAACGAAATTGTTCTCTTATTGGAAATCTAGCCTTTAAACTCATTAACAATACATTTTCTGCAAACGGAATAATAAAACTTACTTATTGGGTGAATGTGGCGGTGAGTGGTGAGGGGGCGTAGCGTCCCCCGCCATGTCTCCCCTCTTTTCCATCACGTCGCGATCTTCTGCTCCCCTAGCATCTGCAATTGAAAATAGAATTCAGTAAAGTATGTGATATAAAATTAAGTCTAACCCGAGTAGAATCTAATTGCAATCTAAAGCCATTGACCGACGGATCACGTTTTAATGGCGGACTAGAAACAAAATCAAATATTTCAGTGATTTTGCTATTTTCTATTTCTTTTGTAGTACTATAGCATAAAGCGCAATCACCAAATTGGCGAGACCGAAATGTTGGCAAGAATTATAAAAGATTTTTGTGATTACAAGTCGTTGAAAATTAAACGGGGCATCGGTGAATGCAACTAATGGAACAATATTGAAAGAGCACACAGGCGGCCCTCGAGGGACAAAAGAGACGTAATTAAAGTAGATTACCAAAATAATTAACTCGTTTCAAGATAAAAAAGTATGTTCGCTTTAAAGACTTATCAGGGTTAATTAACTTACTTTGCGTTTGTGTGTAGTCGGCTGTATGATTAATACTGTCCGCGTGCAGCGAGACATTCTTACGTCCTGTTTCGACGATGACGAGCCGTTTGTTCGTATTAGTATAGCATTACGGATCGGAAAAAATGACAAACTGAATTCGTTAAAAAAACAGTGTTAGCCATATTAGATCGTATCGTGAGCAACAAACACAATAGCTTCTTTGGCAGTATTAAATATAAGGGTAGGTCAATTGACGTAGAAGTAGCTCAAAATGGATAATTTTAAACGGGATACACATGAATACACTTATAAATTCATCATAGCGGCAGTATATTTTTTTACGATAAAGGATATAGGACCAGGTATATATAGCGCAAGAATCATATATCAGTAGATTTCGTGTGTCAGTCTCCTCCCCCTGGTATGGTCTTTTGCTATTTACCACCTTCAGGGGACGCTAGTTTATCGGTGTAAGTGCACCCATACGAACTTTAGTTAAGTACATTTCCGCACCACACTCTGGGGGGCGCTAGTTAATATATATCTAATGATTCGCTCGTTCCTTGAGTGCACTTGCGCCGATAAACTGGCGCCCCCTGAGGGTGGAGCGGAAATGTACTCAACTAAAGTTCGCTGGGCGCACTTTCACCGATAAACTAGCGCTCCCTGAGAGTGGAGCGGATAGTAGACAGTAGAGCCCCGGTCTAGCAAAAGACCAAACCAGCCAGAGCAGACAGAAACACGACATCTACGGTATTCCAACCCCTCGCAGACCACATAACTAATCATATGTAACATTATATATACATAAAAGAGAAAACAAAATTCATTTTAAATTTAAATGTTCACTCTTCAATGTATCAATTTACAGTTATTATAGAAGCAAATTTTGCCTCAGGAAAACGAAGTACGTTTTATAATAGTTTGTATATATATTATATAAATATACGGATACTCGGGTTCTAAATTCTATTCAGAAGAATAGAATTTGCTTTATAATCAGAAGCACAACTATGCTAAAATAATCCTATAGTAACTTCATACAGCCATTTGATAGTTTCAGTTCAAACGTGATTTTCGTTCTTGTTACTGCCGTAATGTTCGAATTTTAGTTAAAAGTACCTATTTTATCAAAAAAACTACGATTCACATTTTACATTTCTACATGGCCTCTACCTTTTATCCCTTTAACCCCAACTTATGAAACTCAATTAACCTTTCGTTCCAATCCGATTTCCGCAAACCGATTGAAAAGTTCCGACAGAGAGTCACGCATAATAACGTATATTACCTGACATTGCGGATATCCACTCGAACCGGTTGCACGGACCTAGACAGAAGCCGCTTCTCGGAATGGGCAAAAAAACAGTGACAGAAACTAATCGCAAAATACGGTGAAAGTCGGAAATGGATTGGCGAAGCGGAATGGGCGGCTTCCTGCCCTCCCTATCGCAGGTACACTGTCCTCACCCAGTTATGATAAGACACATTTGCGATCGCGTTTTGCTCCGTGGAATAGGAGAAATTGGGAATAATTTCAAAACTACGCCGGCACTATTCGGCCCTTGTTGCATACTCGTATGCTGCATTATACTACACCCCCTAAAATAATTCTTCGCCACCTCTGTACACAACAATTTTCACGTTTTTTTTTAATTAATTTAACCGGGTACTTGCAATTATATCGTGAATTCCCAATTAGACACTCCGGCCATTGACTATCGTAACGAGTTTTAGCACTACCGGATAATAAACACTCGATTTTAACCCGATCTTTTCAATATAAGAGAAATTTCCCTCCAAGATTCCCTTTGAAGTCGTCATATATAATAATTTAAGTTTGCAATTGTGTTGAAGTAATGCAACATGCCTAAAACTGAACTGTAACCCAACTTAATACTTTCGTTCTGTAACATTAAATCTTGTGTTTGATTTTGTGATTGCTGCAAACGGGGAAATATAAAAGTTCCCGTTGTTTGTATAAATTCAAAAAAGTTGAGAAAGATCGAATACTCTTACCTATAAGGTAGTTTTTTGTGCTGTTATTATTATCTTATAGCATTAATATTAATGTGTGTACAGAGTCTCGACATTTTCCACTATTCGGTAACGAACATCACTTAGACGACTGGAGGGGCCCCAGATCCTGAACTTTGCGAACTTGCGTAAGTATGTCGAAGCTGGTAGCTCGGGACCACCAGGGGGGTCTTTGACGTCTCGACTTGGGCTCAGTCCAACACCGGGTCTGCACTTTGACCTTTGACGATGACTGACGACTCGTACCCCCCAAGACTTCTGTGGGGACACTTTCTTGGTGCCGACGAGTTCGGCGAGTGGGAGGAAGATGAAAGCCCCCCCGGGGCCGGTGCTGTCCAAACAACCGGAGGCGTCTTCACAAGTTTCGCTCGTAAACTTGTCCTAATTAGAGGACTCCATCGATCAGGCCACATACCGCCCACTCGACGAGAACATCAGACTTCCATTAATAATCGTAAAAGGTTAACGAAAGTAACCTTCTTAGTAGTTCCTCCGTTCACCTTTCAGTGCACGAACTTTATAATCTGCTTTTGACGCCTAGTTCCCCAATATAATACCGGTATTCAATTATTGTTTCCTACAACTGGATGTAAAAATAAATGATGCGAGTTCCGATACTTGTCGGGTGGTCCCCAATAGGGGTCCACCGTAATAGATGGTCCCTTTAGGAAAAAAAAAAGATTCCAAAAGATACACAAATTGCCTTCAATTTATTTACTAGTCTCGCTAAATCGACGACTCCACCAATTACCGGGAAGTGTTAAGAGTTGTATTTTTGTCGATCGTGACATAACCCATTCGGACGTCACGGGTCACCGGACCCGAGGGCAGCCGTGACGCATGTACGGCCGACCGATTTCGTGCGAAGAACGCGTGAAATACTGGAGTTTATGCAAAGCCCCCTCAACCATGATGGGAATAAATAAGCGAACGCGCAAAACGGTTGTCAGATGGCCCGAGGATAAACGGGTGTCCGCGGACTGGACAAATAAATGTGCAGCCCGGCACAACTAGAAGCGGGGGGTGGGACGTTAGCGCTATTTGTGCCCAAGTCGCCTAAATAAACTCGCGTATATCACCTACTGGAAATAAATGAGCGGCCCCACTGCGTCGTTTCTTCTTGAAAAAGTTAAAAAAAACATCGTTCTATTCTCTCGAATGATAGCCTGGTTAATATTTGCATAGTAAATCTCCTAAACAATTATTTTTTTGAGGGGTTACATGGGGTCTACGATTAGTGGTTAGTCACCATTCGAGGGTTTTGTCCATTTGCAGACAGGACATTTGGTTATATTTGGATGAGTAAGGTCGTCTTTTTATGGTAGAGCAGGAACGATAATTAAACAATGAAGTAGATATCGGATTAAATTCCGATATGTTCGGGTTTGGGGGGAATGGGAACGCAAGAGCGTTGGGAACATCATCACTTGTTCGATTTTCTGTCTCCACTGGGCAAAATGTGGCGCTTACGATAGCCGGCTACCGATGAAAATCCAACCAGCTCCCCCATTCATTACACTGTCGCTTTAAGGTCTGCGAGGGTTTTTCACAATCGCTCTCGGGGCCTTGAAGTTTCGTCGGCCCCTCACTGAATTGCTGTATGAGTGCAGACAGGATGTCAGGACTGAGATCTCAACTAATTTACTGGCGGAATGGGACTGACGTAGACGAGAAGCCGGTCTAACATGGGACACGATCGGGGCGAGAGGGGTCAGCAGATTGCAGGAGCGATGATGCATGGGTACCCATCCATTAGTTACACGGTGCAGTGACAGTAGTGACAGGATACAGCTGTCACCTCATGGATTGAAAATCACACGAGCAAACCAAAAAGAAATATGATAAATTAGAAGACAGAACCTTAGGCCTACATTAATGAAGGATTTTAAGATCCGGATTAAAATTCAATTAGCGCCAATATCCACAATCTGTTGCACACCCGTCAGTTACATATTGTAGGGATAATACTGGGCAAATACCCTACCACATTACTCAGTTGCGGGGAGGGGGAGAATTATACGCTACTTTACTATACCATTACCAGTCTTGCATCTATATTGGCCTATATAAGTAATTTGAATTTTTAATCCTTTTTTTCTCAATTAAATTGAGAGTTATAGCTTTACCAATCTACTACTTTTACTGTATTACTAAATAGTTCAATTCACACCAGCGAATGAAGATTTTTATCATTCTTGCGAGTGGGGAAAATCACGATGAAAGTGTCTATACATCCCGGAATTATGGTACTAATCGGTCCGCATCGGTTCAAAAGAAGATTTGTAACCTGGATTTCAAAACGTGTAGAGAAATCTGAAGACGGAATTTAACTGTAGGCCGAATCAGTGGGGGGACAATAATAGATGTGGTCCCCGGGCGGATTTTGTCCGACTGTGTGGTGTGGGGGCTAATAACGCGGGGCTGCGGCCGGGAGGAGCACGCCCTGTGTCTGTGTGGGTGCGCGCGCGCTCGTCTCTGAACCTCTCTGCCGGTGTGTGCGTGCGTGTGGCCAGGGTTCCGCCAAAATCAATAGCCCGGGTATTCGGCAGGGAGCTGGCGATGGGGGAGGGGGCGTGGATTGCCGCCAACGCACAGTGGGACGGCCCCGTTTTAAATGAATGAACTTCTCTCACACTGGGTCCGTTGAGCGGGGGGAGATGTTAGGGCCTGTACAACTTTTCGAATTTCATCCCCCCAGCCCCGACCCGCCCGCCAGCCGAGGAAAGCCCGCCTCCGAATGATGGACTTTCCTTCTGTTACCTTCTAATATCGCAGTGCAAAATACACTGAACTCATTCGCATATTTTTCAGAATAAAATTCCGTAAATATATTTTTTTAACTGTTTTATTTTTGCACAATCAACCTATACAGTTATGGGTGCAATTGATACATGTGTTTATTTCGGCGTGTTAGTCACGACAAAGAAACCACGCAATGATGGCGCTTTTGACATGTTTTAAAATGTGAGGTGATCTCTGGGCCAGTGGCGTTTAAGCCGTCGTGGTGGGGATAGTGGATGGGTAAAAGAAGAAAGGGACTGAACGAGTGGGTTTGGATGCGGGGAGAGGCGGGAGTGGAATTTAAGGAAGCGTGATTTTGCGACTTCGTCGATGTCGGTATGTTGAGGTCATTATGGATTGTTTGGTTAGAAACATACCAGGGAGCATTAAGGATGGTACGAAGGACTTTTGATTGGAATCTCTGGATGCGGGCGATGTTGGATTTCTTAGCGGAACCCCATAGCTCTATTTCGTAAATATAAGTAATATTATATATGAACGTATAATAAAAATAATAACACTACCCTACTACTGATGTCACTGTATTAACTGTTATTACTGCCATTGCAGTGGCAGTGGAGGCAGAAAATGCTTCGCCTGCAGTAAACCAGCAGTTCGGAAAGTGTGGTGGTTGACAGGCGAAAAACGCGAGGGGTGACAGAAAATTGTAATTTTTATAATTAAACTATATTTTTTAACTTCTAGCTGCACGATGAAAAGCACACCCTCGTCATCGCGGTTTTTTTCGCGATATGCTCCTGACAATGAAAAGTGTAAGGAGAGTGTCCGATACTTTTTATAGGGCAGAAGAACAAAAACGGGGAAGAGTTTTACCAATACTTTAGGAACCCTCAAAATGAAAACAGCGCTTGTTTAAGAGCAAATCGAGAACTGAATCTTTCAGTGATGTCTCCTCTTTTTTGCAGTTAATATTAAAACCTTCCAAACTAGTTAACATTAATATATAGGATTTGTCTATATTTAAAACCTAGTCATTCTGAACCCAGAAATCCTGTTGAAACCGCTTTTACTTTACATATGCTTGAAGAAAGCTGAAATTTTATTTCTCAGAAAAGTGGAAAGGAGATGGAAACTCAGTGTAGTTCCACACACCGTAATCGCACTTAATTGATTTCATAATACACAGGTAACTGTTAACTGACTGTTTTTAATTTGATTTGAAGTTAACGAAATTTCGTTCTAAACTAGTTCTGAAACAAGTTTGCCTTTGGCGAATAAGAAAATTCACGTATGCGTCTCACAAAGGGTTTGCCGCCCAACCGGTTAAGGTTTTCTCCAAGACCATTATACTTTTCCCGTAATACGAGAGTCACATAATAGTAGGTAAAAAATCGTATAACGTGATTCCAAAAACATTTCTTATCGAATATCCAAGGATCGCATTAAACTTTCTTCTCGACCATTCCGGCGTGTAAACTTCGCGGACCTTGGATTTACAAGAAAACCAAATAATAAAAGTTCTAAGTGTAGAAGTTCCCCCCCGGAAGGACTTGACAGGCATGCGGCAATGTTGAAAGTTGTCTTTAGTCTGAAATAAGCAAAAAAATCGAAACATTTAAAACAAAGCAGATGCCTTTGTTTCGGTAGCATTAGTTTAGTTTCATTTCCCCCCTTTAATTATTCCATTCCCCGTAGCCTACACTCATTATATATGGGCACAGGGCCACTTTGTATTTGAGAGAGGAGGCACTTTTTGGTGGGAAGCAGTTGTTGATGAACAAAATTCAGAACTGAATTCTAATGAGTGCGCTAGATTTAACGAGCCCCTCACCTTTAATCATTCATCCGTCACTTTTCCCCGCCATATCTGACCCTCTGTATCTAAACAACGTTAGGAATAAACTGGTAAAAGTGCACGTAAAAATTCTTGTTTTGTACAAGGGCGAAATTACAGGTGCAGTGACAGTGTTGACCCACAGGCAACCGGTCTATCTAAGTACCTCACCAATCTACTGGTGGAAAGCTAATGAGGATGACCATCAGTGAAACCGGCCAAGAAAAAGACCAAATCAGTGAGGGTATACAGAAGAGCACATGAAACTTTTCCAGTTCCAACTGCTAACAGTCCACTCTAACCCACTAACAGTTATTCAAAATATTGGAATATTATCACCTCTCGGTTACCTGGCCTTCAGCTAAACCGGTCAGAAGTACCGTGTTAAATAATACAGTATTTCTTCTGTTCCTTTGACAATAAAATATAGGCTTGGTGCTGGACTAGCAGTCAGAAAGCCCAATCAGAAGTCTATAATCAGGGAACGTCACAAGAAATAACTATCTCTATAATTACTTGTACTAAGGTGGCTCCTGACGAATAGGTGGAGGTGCCCGGGCCCCTGACATCCAACCAATTCGGGAGAATTCCCCCTTCAAGAGTCAGTCGGAGGTCGATAACGAGGGTGGGCACAGGAGCCGGAGGTGGGTGTGGATTTGGGAAATTCATTAATTGTAGAGCTGTTGCCGGGTTGAGAAGTGAGTCGCTCTGGAGGTTACAGCAAAGTTCGGCTTCCCCTTTGTCAGATTCGTGTTTCCTCACTCACACACTCTCTCTCTCTCTCTCTCTCTCTCTCTCTCTCTCTCTCTCTCTCTCTCTCTCTCTCTCCTTTTCTCGCTGGCTGGGTTTTTTTGACTCTCCAATATCCGTTTCCATTTGTAAATTAATGTGCGACCTTGTCTTTGTGTAAGGCGGCCAGCGCATTTTCATTATTTCGTCGTAAAACCGAGAGTTTCCGTCCACTACTGTTACCCGGCGGAATGCGGAGATCTAAATTGCCAGACTTGTTAGAAACACGGGAGAAACCTCAAACTAAGAAATTTTACATATCTGCAAATTCGAATTTGAAGTATTTTATTTAAAAGTGATGGCGTCGGAGAGTTATTATTAAAATTAAATTTATTATATAATCATATTAATGAACATTCAACATATATTGTACATATTTTAATTAGTACCTGCGATTCTTCCACCCTTAAGCCGAGGAATAAGTTCGACAGTCTCTTAGGTATTAGAAAATGGCCTTAATATCCTAAATTACTAGACTAGTAGTCTGTATGGCTTATATAGCTGATATCTTTATTCTATAACATCTGAAATCGAGTTAAACATCTTTAATGCACGGTCTGAAAAATAACAGGCCAATACTCGTGACCTAATAAACTAAGAAGGTAGAAAGAAACTGACCACTGCTACAGGAATAAATGATTCCTTCAAAGAAATGAAGAGCCAACATTTGTGCTATTCACTCCTTTAAATAAACTTGCATATATCACCCAGTGAAAACAAATTACTGCCATAAACGGGTCTACTGCGTCTCTTAAAAAAGGAAAAAAAAATACCCCATGCGTTGCCCACATAAATGGACAACGTGTTCACTCTTCTCATGAAAAAATATATCAAGACAATATGTTTCATTTAAACTCTTTTGTTTTAGACTCTTATTTTCGGTTTGCGGGTACTTTTAGTTATTTTTAAATATTTTAAAATATATTATACGTTTAAATTTTAAAGCGTAAACCATTTGTAAAAAAATCATTCCCTCTCAAAGAATTTTTTCCGCCTCTAGCCAAAATATTTTTTCCCGCCTGAAATAATTGAATCTCCTTCATTTATTAGATTAATACGTCCAATTAGCTATCGAAAGCGTCGAAACCCAATTTTAGGAGCGGTCGGGAATGCTTTCCGTGAAATTGGTTTTCCTTTAACGTCGCAACAAACCCATTTCCTTGTCCTCTGTCTGATTCCTGGAAAGAAAAATTGATGGGAACACGAAAATTGCATTAGGATTGAATCAAATTATACCTAACAAATTAAGATTTTTTTCAACCGCCTCCCTTATACTGGTGATTTACACCAATTCAGTTTGAAACCTAAAATATGAAGATATTTTAAAATATCGAAAACGGAATTTTGTGTCCATCCTGTTGAATAATTGTGAAGAATAAGTGTCACTTGTATTGCAGATTTTAGATAACGAGAGATTTTGTAAAGGGATTTCAGAAATTATGAATACAGGCAACACATTCCGGCAAAAATACTTGTATTTCTTAATTATTGGAAATTATAACATATAATGCATATCCTACGCACTCAATCATCCTCATTCGGTGATAGCAGAAGTTATAAAATGTAACGTGAACTCATTGAAGGGAGCATCGCGTGGTATAATCTGCGAAATATATGTCTCGATTACTACTAATACTAGGCAGAAGACACTGCGAAACTGTTCCAGATTTTTACCAGAATCGGTGGTCAAAAACGTAGGACCAAATCAAAGATTGGATGCAGAAATACACAACAGTTAAGAGATAAGATTTTAAATTAATACAGCGAGGCGAGTCGGTTACCGACATAAGGCCCTACCACCTCAATGTTACTACCGACGGTAATAATAGAAGTGGCCTACCTCGTTGCCAGGAAATATGGGAACCGCGTTCTGGTGCAATTCTCAAATAAGAGCCCGCTCGCAACGAAAATTATACATCGCTGGCGTGTATACACATTAGCTGAGATTGCAACTGCAGACCGAGAAGTGAAGGATGAGTGAGCGGATGTGTTTATTAAATTCAGAGGCGGTGGTTATGGTTTGTGAGAGAAAGGCGAATGGACGGGGGCAGGTGGGCTACCTACCGAGCGATATGCAAAGCGCCCTCTGAGCCTTCCGCCTTTTACTCCTCTAAATAACTTTAATGCCGGCAGAAGGGGGCATACGTCTTCAGATCTCCCGCTCGGGTATAAATCAATTTACCGGCGAGAGAGTAATTCTCCCCGTCCGTGTACCTTTGCGTAATAATACTCCGCAAGTTGAAAATGGCTTTCCCACTTCTATATTTTTTATCACGTATTTATCACTCCTCTGAGGAGGGTTTTTCGCCGAGGAAAAGTCCCAAAGCACCTGTTCAAATTTGGCATTGAGGAAAATTAAAATTTTCCCGCGTTCCACACTAAGCTTGTACCGACAAATGAGGGCAAATATTCAAATATGAATTATGATTGGAAATATTCGATTATTATAGTATATATAAGTGGAAGATTGTTTTGAGATATCCTCGTTTGTAGTAAATACAAAGAGGAAGCGGAATAAAGAAATGGTCTTTTCTTGCAGAATTCCTCATAAGTTGAGAGAATATTAAAAGTAATAGATCCAGAAATACGCGGGACTGGTTATTTTCATCCGAGATACCTTCAGATATTTTCATCCCGCCTTGCAGTTTGGATCAAGGGCTCTTCCACTGCTGAAATCGTTAAGAGCGCTCGCATTTCCGCGAAGAATATTCAAGCGTATGACGTCAGACGGTACTGAGAGAATCACATATCATATATACCAAGCGATCGAGTCAACAAATAAGTATATCGCGTCCAAAGGAATAGATGCGTGTATTGGATACATCGTGCTGTATATATTATATTCCGGTCGCTGAATAGGGACTCTGGCTGGTGAAAACCTTACAAGATAACCTAATTTGCTGGAACCAGCCCTTCCTTCCTTTCCGACGCACTCCACTACCCGCATAGTTTCATTTTTTGAACCGTGACACTACCATCCAGAGGAGAAACCGTATAAAAGGCATTCGTACATTTTAAGCCCTTTTAACGCTTTCAGTACAACTTTTTTTTATCTAATGACAATTTAAGTAATGCCGTCTTGTAACCGAGCTATTATTTGAACCAGGAAAAATCATATTTTTTAAAGTAATGAAGCCGTATTGAACAACAATATTAACGGGCGGGCAATTAATGGAATTTGTTTAAGAGCACCTGTTTTCCTCTCGTTCTGTACTCGTGAACTACTGAGCAAACAACTAATAACTCCTGTAAAACAGCTCGTTTGTCGATGACGTGTCGCAACATATATAACTCCCGACATCGCTCAATAATAACAAGAAATACTAATTGGGTCTACGTTACGTCTAACCCGCTTTCATGGAACACGAGAAATTTAAACGCCTATTTCTTCTGAATCATATTTTGTAATTTCAAATTACTAAATATAGTTTAGAATACCTGTTTTGTGGCCTGCATACTGTAGTGGTTGTCTGTTTGTCGTGAATATATATATATGGGTCTTGTTATTGTGTTTTTGGTGGATGTTGTTTGTCCTGTGTGGCTTGGGAGGGATTTTGTTAATCGGTTTAAGTCTTTGTCGGATTATCGATCAAATATATATTTGATCACACAACTGGTCATAGCTAAATTAGGTTCTGACTTCCAAATATATGACAGGAAACCTATTCTCGCTCTAGCTTTCTCTTTAAATAAAAATTATTAGATATAGATTAACTGGCGCCCCCCTGAGTGTGGTGCGGAAATGTACTTCACTAAAGTTCGTTGGGTTCACTTGCACCGATAAACTAGCGCCCCCTGAGTGTGGTGCGG
The DNA here is from genome assembly GCA_019843655.1 of Lethocerus indicus. NCBI lineage: Eukaryota > Metazoa > Arthropoda > Insecta > Hemiptera > Belostomatidae > Lethocerus > Lethocerus indicus. The sequence goes on from JACDQD010000004.1 coordinate 10,729,518, forward strand.
AAATGTACTGAATGTATCCGGAAATGTACCCTCAGGGGCCGTTAGTTTATCTGTGCAAGTGTAGTTTCCTATCTGCTAGGAAGACCTGTTGTATAATAATAAATATCTTAGTAGGATTAAATGTTTAACTTGTAGTATTAAAAATATTTAAGCATTTACACTGTTTCCAAACCACAGTTTTTCTGCCGACCTATTTTCCCTGAAAATACAGTATGTTCTTTCTTTCTTAAACTACTATGAAATAATGGTTACAGGCCATCTTCAAGAATACGAATAAATTTGTCTGCAATCGATATTTAGAGATGTGTGTCTACGGTAAATCAAACAGGTGTCTATTTACATCTGTCACCCTGGTGTATGCTTCATATTTGTATGATGGCCGAAATTATTCTCGAAAAAATCTACCGGCGGCTACCGTCAACTTCAATGTAAATTTCGCGCCCTACTTTAAATATTGAACACTACATGTCTATGCACATACATGTATATATTAGAATAGATAATATATCTATTCTATTATTTATTTATTAATGTCTGTTAGAAAACTCAGACGCCGTTGGGCTCTACTGGGATTTAGGTATTGGGCTAAAATTGATGTTTTTCTAGGCCCGAGCACCGAAACGGAACTGGCGCCTATTTAAAATCCTGGAGGAGGATGACTCGGGTGTCTCTCATCAGAGGGGCCGGCTTTCTATAGGCAGCCAGAAGTGGTATCGTCTCACTCGCCTCTCTCTTTAGAAAACCCCCGTGAAAAGACCACCGCCCACCCCCACCCCATCGATGTCAAAGCACCTCTCCTCCAACCCTCCTCCATTCCTCTTCTATTAATCAAAGAACGGCTACTTTAGTGCTGCAAAATAAAGCCGCGTCGAACATAACACAGCGCACCGACGAGTGATAGCGTAAACGCCGACTGCTATCGGCCCCAACAGAGAGCCCCCAAGGAAAGATGACATTTAAAATGGTTGATAACACTAACTAATACAATGAAAACATATACCGGCTCCATATGTGACTGTTCCGTTTTCTATTTCGGATTCCAGACGAACCGTCCGTCCATACGTCATTCTGATTTGTGGACGCGAAAAATGCAATGACGGTTCGTATAATACCGTTTTAATTCGGCCTCGGCGGAGCGAACCAATAACTCCCGGTACGTTATTTTTTATTGCGTTATAAAACTGGGTCGAGGGAGTGAGTGAGGGAATGGGCAGGGTTTAACGAGGCTGATAACGAGCTGCACTTATCTCGCGACCGGCGATTACCACCGACGCCAGCCCCTTCATTCATTCATATTCGCATCGGTCATTCAGGCCCGCTATTCCACCGTAGGCCGGCTTCAAACTGAGCGCTCACCGATACGCTTGGAAACCGTACTTATATTTTAAATTATATACAACCACGTAGAGGAGAAATTCGCACTATTGGTACAATGTTCCCGTGTGTATTTCACTCTACTAAAAATGATGTTACACAATGTTATCAATTTTCTGTCTGATGAAATAAAATTTTCTTCTTTTTGTGTATATCTTATTATGTACGGTACTACTGAAAGCCGTAATTTTAGAATGTCATTTGACTGATTATTATTTTTTCAACATTGAAGTTACTGTTCGGAAGTAGAGTCGGAATTGTAAAACGGGCGGAATGACGAAGAGAAATAAAGTACAAGTAACGATTATAAACAACCGAATGGAGTGACACCACAAGATGTATTCAGTAGGTGGTCTGAGCAATTCATTCATCGGGCGGCCTTTGTGCGGCCGTTGATGGACAAATTTCATTGTCTCCTCTGAAACTTGAAAACTCGTGGAGCCATCGTTCAAAAGTTAGCGTTGGGGGCTCGGCTTATAGGGCCAAGTCCCGCTTTTCTCTGTGTGCCACCGCCATTTCCCGCACCGCCTCCCGGACCACTCACAACCCGATTCATCATCAAAAGGGCGGACCAGTTAAATTAAACGACCCACCCCGACCCCCGGCTCCGCTCCACTTTCTTTTCTCAGCCGACGCCATCATTTATATATTTCTCGACATTAACACGCTCGATATTTTTGAATCCGCTCAAGTTTCCACCGAAAGTTTCGTTATGAAAGTCCTTATGTAAATAGGGGCAATTATTTTCGGCTCACTGCTCATTTGTAGGCGTCCAATTCTACGAATCTTCTTTGGGGGTACTTTTCGTTTTTATACATTGAGCATATATTCCATAAAGAAATAAATAAATGTGCCTAGTAAAATGCCGAACCTAGAAACGAAATTCAGTACTTCGAAACTAATACATTATGGAACAGTAATTATGGCGCGCAAAATGATTAAAGCGCACATAGTAACTAAGGATCTGAAGACGAAACAAAGGAAAATGTAAGAGTGAAGCAGGTGATATCTCAGGACGATTTTTATGGTTATAAATAACGATGAAGTCTCATATGTATATTAACAAATCGAATTTAATATCATTTATAGATAATAAACATTATACAACTCTAATCGATAAGAATTACACAAATTCACGAACACCTATATTTACCTCTAGTAAGCTTTATAATATCTTCAATTACTTTGTAATTACAAACTGGAATAAAAGATATTTCAAGTTGGGAATAAAAAAAACGGAAAGATTAAGGTTAGTGGTTAAATAAAGGATAATCGAAAGCCCAGAAAAGGGCTATTTATACAATCGTGGGTAAGTTATTACTTATGTATATTATAATAAGTCGTATATTTGTTGGAGGTTTTTGTATACTATTAGGTATCGCTGTTTGTGGTATTGTGCACACCCTGCGAGTATATTAAGCATTATTACGCACCTTGGGCATAAAAAAAATTTAATAAAAAGGGGTCATGGAAATTCAATTTCAAAACGGAGGTCGACGACCCTAGACAAAATTCCCACTTTGTTTCCAATAAAATTCTATAAATAGTACCTGGCCCAATCCAATCTCGCCCAAGTGTATTCGTCAAATTTAAACATTATGGATAGAAATTTCGGCAGTATTGATTTTCAATTCGGGATAGTCCAAAAAAACGACAAAAGAAGTTTTTGAGTCGGGTTTCTGAGGTCCGTTGCCCCGTCGCTCGGTTGGGTGGGGGTTGGGGTGAGGTTCGGAACAAGTTTTAATTAAAAATGGGACGGAGAAAGAGAGAGAGAGAGAGAGAGAGAAGGAAGAGGAGCGGGAGGATGCGAAAAAAGTTTCAGAGGAGAGGAGAAGGAGCAGGAAAGCGATGCCGGGAATCTGCGGGCCTCGAATTTCTTCTCGGGTAAAAGCCCTGAGAGGCATATAACGATGGTGATGGGTTTAATTATAAGAGGGGGGCTGTGTGTGAGGGGGCGGCGGCCAGGACCCCGCCCTTCTCGGTTATTTGCATAATTCGGTCCCCGAGCTCGCCCTGAGCTTGGCCCCGCCAATTGAAGCTCATCCCGGGACCGGCGCCCCCGCCGGACTACGATAGCTACTTAATAACTCCTCCCTCTTAACAAATCGCCTCGCCCCCTACGACCGGCCGGACAAAACCTAATTCAGACAAAGCCTCGAGGAAAAACAAAATTAAATGCGAAAACCCGAATTCGGCAACCACCGCGAACGGCGGTGTCTTCAGTCATTCCGCCCATCTCGTCGTTAATTGTTCGAAACAGTACGATACAGCAGTGGAAAGCTCCAAGGGATAACTGTTCGCTTTAACTCGCCCAACTACAATGCTAGGCTGCAACCGCCCCCTTTAAAAGGTTTCACCCGCTAACAGGATTCGGAACGGTTCTTAATCCGATCGCGCTTTGCTCATCGGCCGATGGTCGGGTCAAGTTGCGCTGAGTGAAATCGGCCATAGATTTCACGGGTGTGTAATTGGCCAGTGCAACACCGAAGCAACGAAACTCTACTCCTACGCGATATTCTCACCATATATAGATTACGCAATGAGTAAAAAATTATTTTTACACTTCATTAACTATTAAATATTATAACATAAAGCTCATATGTTAAGCATTACAACCTAATCTCAACAACATATATACAATGTTCACCGTTACTGGCCTTTTCTCCCTTCTTCTATTATCATGTTAATTTAATAAAATATAACATGAAAACTGTTATAGATACCTTTTTACGGTATCTATGCATTAAGCTCACTACGTCTTGTAAACTGACATAATAACACGTCAGTGTATGACTGACATTCTTGTAATAACACGTGGTAAAGCTTCCTTCAAATAGTCCAATGAACGTCCATAGTAACCAGAATGCATTCTTACGAAATTTCTCTTGACTGTTATGCGTCATTTTATTTACTGAAATTACTGCTTAAAATTTACGAAATAAATACATTAATTAACTGATATTTGAAATAATAGTCATCGCTACATAGATAAGAATTAGTTACAACTAGTTATGTATTATTATCATAAACACGAACAGTTTTCGAAACTAGGACAGTACATTAGCTAAATTGAATTAATTGAATGTGTAATACCTGTGACGATGATAACGAAGGCCACACTACACTGCGACTGGGAATCGTCATGTTTTTAATGCTCCCATTGCAATCACAATATTTTTCTACTCATTTTATATGAATGACATTATTTATATGGCATTTAATTTCCTTTTTGTTGAGTTTAACTCGTGCAATACGAAAATACATCTTCAAAAGTGAGTTAATTATAATACGGTTAATAAAGAGTTAGTTATGTGTCGGAAAGTATAACTGAGACGATTTTCATAAGTGGAACTTTCACCTTTCCTCGCGCTGACTTATGATTTGTGCGCTATACCGTTATAGTACATCCACTCTGATATCAATAAAATTTAAGGAAATTTTAATTATACTATTTGATTCGGAACATTATAACTCACCTCTTAAAGGACCAATGATTCATATTTACGTATCTATACGCTAATCGAATGGAACCGAAAATACAATCGTATAGCCATGTTGACGGTACGAACTCTCGCCTGCAACTATCGGGGCTGCTAGGAAGCCGCACAAGCGACCGGCGCCTCCTCAATATCTTCGAAACAGCTGACTCCACACAACCATCTGAATATATAAATTCAATGAGGCCATAAACCGCTGACATCTCCGCCTTCGTCGGCACTGTATTAATTCATGAGCGCAGAACATTTTGAAGGGCGTATCGGGAGACGCGAGCACGAGGCCCGTTCCATTTCGAACCCGTTCTGTTGATTATTCCAACTTTACCTGTTAACCGGTTTAACATCCACTGGAGAATATCTTGAAGAAAACCGATTTTCTCACCCATTCCCCTAACCGTATCGTGTTACCTATTAGAGTTAGGCCTCAGAAAGCTCCACATTACGCCCCTAGGCCGGTTCTTTCAGCTATCGTAGAACTAAAGTTATAATGAAAAAACCGATATTGACGGGGAAGGTTCTAAAACGGTGTCAACAGAATTAAAATTTCCCCCGGAATCATATTTTTATTCGATTCTAGGCCCCAACAATGCACTCTCACAGAGCAAATCGAAATTTTTGTAGCTTGTCTTCTCAGCCCGAAGACTGAGTGATTTTTAAGTTTACGTTCCTAGTCCCGAACCCTTTCTCAATTTTATAGAACTTGTGACCTTGTTTTCTTTGATAACGAAAATTTAATGCTCGAAGGGAAAAAGAAACAAAACCCCGGGGAAAAAATGATTTTGCTCCGGTTTCATTTGGAAAGTGATATTAATGGAGGGGCTGGGCGGTAAGCCATCGCGCCTCGGGGCACATAGCAGTGTCGGGGGCCGGTGCCGGAATTACACGGCCCTTCTCTCTGCTCCGTTCCAATAAATATTACCCACCACCCCGCCCACCTCCGCCCACAGGAGGCAACAAACGACACAGGTTTTCCGACAGTCGCCCAGTTTTAAACGAACCGGCGCAAAACTTTACTACTCCGCCGCTGATTCGAATAACAGGCCCGCGCCGCGAATCAAACCACAACTCACGCCGAAAGCCGAAAATTATAAAGTGACAAAAGCAGCACACCGCCAGACTGCTTTTTGCATTTCTCTCGGTCATAGTATAGTGATATGTTTTTGGATATAAAACAAATATTTATCGCCCGTTCCTACGTTTTAGGATGAATTGATTGCCGAAACGATATTTGTTGACGGGAGGTATGCAAGAAAAATGTAGTAGCTGGTAATAGTGCTGGTGAAAACAGTTTCAAGAGGCCTCTTATGATCGAGGGAAAATTGAAGTGGTATTAAAAGAATGATTTGCTCATTGCGGTCAAACGGCGGTGCCAGGTACACGCTAACTTTAACCTGCCGAAAAGTGAATGGGACAACAAAAGTCCAAACCAGCGAGAGGAGACATAAACATCACGAACCTACAAAAACCCCATAAACTGGAACCCCATTCGACGTAAAAGGTTGTCCATAACGTAAGTGGTGTTCCATAATTGGAATAATTTGCAATATATAATCGCTACCGGTGATGAGTGGGGAGTAGTTGCTGCGCAATTTCATCTCCATGTCTTGCTAAGTTCGCGATTTGAACCGTATATTGTCTGTCGGTTGAGAAAAAGCGTACGGGCCATATATTTAACAAGTCATTACAATTAATCATACAAGTTAATATATGACATCTTAGGTTACGACTATATTAGTAGGATATTATATAAATTAGTTAAATTATAAATTATCACTCGAACATTTTTGATTTGTTGTAGAAAAATGTTTCTATCGAATGAATTATTAAAAGGACAAATTCTAATTCTAAAAGATTAGTATCTAATAAAAAATACGAATATAACTGCCAGATCGAACTATAACAATTCTCTGCGCAGACACTTTAATTTAAAGGGTTTAAAGATTCATTTAATCTTCTAGCTTCATATTCCTTACGATTCCTAACAATATATAAATTTTCATGACAAAATTGACCTCTTCTATACGTTTGTACGCATTCTATCTATTGCATGAATGCACACAGTTAAAGAAAATAACATTTAGCAACCAAGAGTCTCGTCGACTCAGTGCCGGTGTTTTGAAAATGTTTCGCAGCCAGACGGAAAAAAAGACAGTGGATTGGTTTTGAGTGGGAGCCAGAAAGACAGAAGGGGCAGTTAAACACAACACGAGTGCAGGGGGTTACCTCGAACCCCACTCCACACCCTCCTAAACAAAGGGTAGGGACAAGTGTCTTTTACCATTCTAAATAACACACAATCAGCTTGCTCTAAATTCAGCATCATTAATAGATTACAGTACCTACACATTTTTACAATATATTTTGAACATATAATTACGACGGCGTCCGCGATAAACTAGCAGGTCCTAAATGCGTTGACCAGGGTTATTGTCAATAAACACATATATCCGTAAATAATTCTTCAATTTTATCAAACATTATTTTCCTTAATTCTGTCAGAATAAATATGAAACATGTACAAGTAGGAATAAATAATGTGAAAATATTAAACAAATAATATAAAAATAATATTTTCCATTGATAATAATACGATGCAATTATCTACGCTTTATAAGGTGTTTACAGATATATGTTCGCGTTTAATTGTTTTGTATTTAGGATGCAGTTAATGTGAGCGGGGCTTGCGGGCGATGGACCCGTTCACGAGTGTACCTCTGGTCCCTCCCAAGGGACAAAAAACGGAGGAGCGGTGAAATTTTACTGGAAGAAAAGGCGAAAATAGACGATAACCGGCGGTGTTCCGGACGGATTAGCTTGAGGACAACTGATGTTCGGTCGTGATCGTCAGTCTAGTCATTGTCCCCAGCAGGTCGTTTGGCCCTTTAACCGAAGGGAGGGTACAAGATAGGGGTGAAGGGGGGCAGGGGGGGGGCCGAGGGTCTTTGAAAGGAAATGCCAGAACAGTTTAGCCCATCGAGGGTTGATACGAGGGCGGCATGCTAATGAGATCGCTGCCCCTCCAATTAATTGCCGTTCGTATTGGCAAGGACCACCATCCCAGTCCTCTCACCGCCAATAAATAAATTATACCTATGCACACACACACACACACACACACACACACACACACACACACACACACATATAGAATTATAATCATAAGTCAGGATGTTTCAAAAATATCTTAATAGTTTTTAGTGCAGATCACTATATACATGCAAATGTAGACCAAATTATTTTAATGGGAAAATATGGCGACGTTGCAGAGGTAGAACCGAAGAGGAGAATTCATAGTGATTCATATACAGCTGTAGCTCGGGCAGCAGCGCCAGACTGAAGAAAAAAAACTTCATTGTACACAGCCAAAGAACAAATGAGGAAACCCCCTAATCTCCTCGGAAACCCTAAGACTTTGCGACGCTGTTTGCAGAAGGATTTGCTCGGTGCTTGCCATTACGTGATAGCTGAATGGGCTGTACGCTGAATTGAACCGGCTGAGAACTAATTTTTCCTGAAATCATTTTCCGATAATATTTAGCGAACGCGTTTAATTTAGAAAGAGTGGAATAATCGAATAAGCTATTTAAGATAGCACTCGGTAATAAGGCGCCCGAATGGTGGGGTAATGTCGAATATTTATATTCTAGGAATCGGATATACTAATTGGTTCTAACGGAGGTTCTCTACAGCTAGTTCGTGCTTCGTGATGAATTCAATCAATATTTCACCCTCGCTGGCCGTGACCCGGTTAACCAGCGCGTATTTTTTGCGTTAATGTCCACTAACGGCATTTTTCTCCCGGGATCGACCTGAACGGGGGAATTTTAACTCGTCCGGGAACATTTCCAGGTCCATCCTGTACTGGCGGAATACGCTCAAAAAGTACGCCGTGCTTTCATCCAGAGTTATTGCAGGGCGGACTACGCGCAACATCGATTTGGCCGTTATTGTTGTAGTAGCAGCGTTTTTGATACTTCGATTAAAATATCACGGGATCCTCATTTTTATTTCAGAGTTTAATTTGATTATACTTCAGATTATTCAACATTTTCTTCAACAGTGGTGAGTCTGCCGTATTGAAACCCATAACGGATATTTTCTATTTGACGCATTATTACTATTATATTTCCTGTATGTATCTATATTATTCTCTATGAGTTTTCCCCTTCTCATGTTCTGCACTCTGCAGGAAAAGGAGTAATTGCAATCGCGATCAAACGTAACAAACTGGTATGTTCGTCTCGGAAGTGTAAAAGGTCCCCAAATGCAAAACAGTATGACAAAAAGTAGACTGGAAAATGCATTCCAGCTCAAATCAGTTTTCCAATTGGGCCGGTTGCTGCTGTGGGTCTATGGGGGGGCGTATGCAATAAGATTTAGCCAGGCCCCAGTCCCTGGGACAGGGAAACACTTCTCTTTCTGCCGTTCTGCCTATTGTAATACGGCCCCTCTGATAGTCCAATAAGCCACCGCCAATATCGCTCGTCCGGGGCTGTTCAGTCGGCCGGAAAAACGCCCCGAAGCTTTCTACCCACGATATCCCTGCATTCAATCTCTGTATAACATGCCGCCAATAATGCTATGCGCAATACATTGCTCTCAAGGAAGAAATTTGTTGTAATTTAGGTAAAATTAATGTATACATAACTGACGTACAATGCAGAAAATAAAAGTAGCGTTTTCATTAAAATCAATAGATAATCACTAATGATATATAATAAATTAAATAATGAAAATATATACTAATAATTGCAAGAAAACAGAAAATTATGTATGTTCCTCAGCGTCAACTTCCAAATTAGCTCAAAGACCGTTAGACTTGAAGGGAAAAACTAAATCAAAGGGAAATCGATAAAAGAGCTAAGTATAAACTGCTGTCCCCATTGGCAACAATTTCAGATGCCAATGATAACAGTGGAAGGTCCACAATTCAGTAATTCTCTCTGTTCTCTGACTTTCTCCACTTTAACGTAGTTACACAGACACTGGCTGTTTTATAGACGCCGGGAGAAACGATAAAATCCGGAAATCTTTTTTTATTGTTAACACTTGCACAGCTCTATTTACTCGAAGCAACCCTGACCTTCGAGTCCGATAACACTCACGCTAGGAAGTAGATTGCGACGGAAGTTGATTGTGCGTGTTCGTGACAAATTCCACAGGCAAATATAAAACACAATTAAGCTTCAAATTAAAACTACGGGGACATTTTCTATATATTTTCCAAGGTGGAAATTGCAACTCGGAGTATAAAAAATTTACCTAGAGCCTATTGGGGTCTGGTGTTGATGAAGAGATCCACGGTTTAATATCCGCCCGCTTATATTTCAAATTTAACAATATAAGACTTAATCTTTAAGAGTTATCAATCTATTAACCTCATGTCAGCCCCATGGTTTAGCCGTAATGCGCCCAGAGCAATACAGAATTGAAGTGCCGTGTCAAATTCCCGTAATAAATAACTGTTCTATTTTCGGAGCCTAGATGGGATTTCCGGTCATTAATCTAAGTCGTTTCGCTTGAATTTTCCAATCTAACGGTCCGGAAGACATCGAGCCGATATGGGAGGTGGGAGCATGTTTTCTCGTGCACACAAGTACACACGCATTCCGTCCACAGGCGGACACACAGAGACATAAGCCTATTTCATCTCTAAAAGTGTACTCGTTATGGCAAAAGTATAACGCAATAAACTGTCCCCATCCAGCGGCTCTATTTCAGTTGGTAATATCCGAATGCCGTTATCGAATGCCGTTAAGATTATGATTCCGATTAAAACCGCAGAGGTAATAGCCGGGTAATAAATTCGCCTTCGTTTATTGCCTTCGGACTTTTTATCGATATTTAGGACTCGAGGCGGCAAACTAGATAGATGGCCGAAAATCGATGTAGTTCTCTATCCTTGTTCCTACAATTTCACAAAGCTGCGGCACTCATGCTCAGATTTTAGCAGATTTTTAGCTTTTTTTAATTGACTTTTTGAGAAATTTATTTAAGCAGTAGGACAATCCTTCGTTTCGAAAATAAAAAGAATTGAAGCCTTGAAACGGCCTGAAATTTCAATAGAAAAGAAGAAACAAGCAAATTCTCATATAATTTTATTCAATTAACGACCTTCAGAATCTTGAACTATTTTTGAGGCACAAAAGTACATTCAGATCCTTATTTGAGACCTCTTTTTAACGATTTACATATTTCCATAAAACAGGGCTTAATTCTATGACGAATATTCTATACGTTAATAAATTCGGGACAGTTTTATAGAGCAGGTACATCAGCAGCAGAAGGCCCTTTTGTTTGAAACTGCACGAAGGGCGGAATACATCACGTAGGAAAATTGCATTCGTTCTCGACTTAGTTTCGTACCGCGGAGCGCTGAGCTCAGCTCGAAACTATTCGACCGAATATACCATTTATGATAAAAACTTTCGACGCTTACCTGTATACATTATTTTAGGTTGAATATAGTTAAATATTGTTAAAACACCATTAAGCGTGGATGCTATCACGGAATAGTTGAGATATGTCATCATAATGTTGCAGTAATAATTTTGAGATTCATTATACTGTTCAACTCCAAACCTTATTGACAGGGTGTATTATCGAGTTCATTCCATGTCGAAAATGCAGAGAGGAAGGCTCTGGGAGTAAAGTAAGTGGGTGAAGATTTTAAGGGTCAAAATTGAGAGGAAATTATTAAAACCCTCGTGCGGTGTGGCAACATATAAGAGTGAATTTATTAGTCGTCGATTTATACCGACTTCTAACTCCTGCTGACGGTTAAGTGCTGATTGGCCAAGGACAAGCTAGCGAAAAGTGACTAGCAATCAATTACCATATCCCGGCCACTTAAGGATATCAGTACTTGTGTACGGACGCGGTTAAATATTCAATAGGAGTCATTATGAATCAATCGGTCTGTATCATAGCCGGAGGTACCGATTAGTGATGCGATATTGAAGAGAGTGGTCGGGGGCTGTCCTTATAGGGGGGTGGCGCGGGGAAGGCGAAGGATCGGGGCAATAAATTTGGATTGCAGCGTACTCCGAACGGCCGGCCGGAGCATGCCTCCGTCCTCCTGAATAATGCAGGGGCCCGCCCGCGCCCTATTAACCCAACCCGGGCCTTACTTCTGTTTTATAAACGCCGACCCACTCCCGGACCGCCGGACTACCGGGCCAATCGCTGAACCCTCCTCAGCCTCTTCTGCCTAAAGCACAGTAACTGGGAGGCGCTAAGAACTAAGCCTAGTTAACCGGACAGACTGCTCAGTACGCAGTTCATTATTCAAATATCTCGTGGAATGAAAAATCACCGGCCTTTCACCGCAGTGCGAACACCCATTAGACGAACAATTGTTTCAACTGCTACTTATTGCTAGTTAATCACAATAATTAACGAATAGTTACTGAAATAAAACTGTTAAATGATCGTTTATAAGCGGACGAGGTTTTGGTTGATTGATTTATAGAACATATTTAGGTTATTTGTGGTAATGCGCATTACGTAGGTTAGGTTACCATCGAATCTATCTTCAGAAGAACGAGTAGTTTCTACAGAAATATTAAAATATGGATAAAATACTTCGAATGAAAATTACAATTTTATCTGTTAAATTCTTTTAACATATGAGTAACAAAAACATCAAATTGAAGCCAATGTGATTCTTCTTCGGCTATTGTCTATTCTGGATATCGGCAAATTCAAACGTATCTTAGTCTTAAACTGAACGCCATTCAAAGCCTGTATTGTTACAGTGAAACAAATAATTGTAATTTCACACATTGTATGATTTAAATTTAAATTTTGATTCCTCTTCGCCCAGTGAGGTTCGCTGATAAAACAATGGCGGAAGTCGAGGCGTCAAGTTTATCAGCGAGGAACAATGACCGTTAAAATGTCACAACAAGATAATTTAAACAGATAGGAATGGGTAAGTGTTTTTCTTAATATACAAACTTGAACTAGATGTCTCTGTTTAAACGCATAAATAAAATGTTTCCGCCCCATTCTAAAATAGTAGGACAGGAATAAAGCACGTTAATTGTCTTAAGGTGGAGCCGATTCGATGGCTGAAACAAGCAAGCTTAATCGCAAGATCATATTAAGATCTCGACGTTAATTGGTGTACACGCCGCTCAGAAATGACTCGGTACGTACTTAAGGCACGTACGGAACGCCTTCAGTTTCTCACACTGGCTAATAGTGCGATGGACGCGATGGCAGAGGAACCTACAGTAAACAATAATTTTTATTTCACTATATAAGTACAATATTTTATAATAAACAGAATACATAATAATTGTACATACTCTAGCTCGTAGTCCTTACGCTTTCATAAGTATACATTTTTTATTCTTCTTTCAAATTATATTATCGTGAGAGCTCGTGAAGTCATCCTCCGCTGAAAACTCGATGCCATATAGAGGCACTCCGCTAATCATACACGAGCTTTCAAGATCATAAACATGTAATACAGTACCGCATTTTGTACACTTAATTTATTTCTTCTGTTAAATACTGCCCAAGGTTTTCTTCCTTAATCGTAAATCACTAATGTAAATCAAGAAATCAGGCACGAGAGTAATAAAAGCTATAAAATGTGTACAACGCTCTTCTACAAGACGAAAATAAAGGGAGAGGTGTTAAGTTCTGGACAGGAAACCTGGAACGAGAAGTAGTTTCGTCGAAGGGGAGGAGGTACTTGGTAAAAAGCGCGTGACGATACTTGCACTTACTTGATCGAAGCGGTAGCAGTTAAACGCCTTCAAGTGCGAAATAGGGTCAACCTTCAATAAAACGTGAGCTCGTAAATGAGGCGCCTGAGTACCAAGAACGCCCGACCATTACCACCTAGTAAAATACGACGCCCAGAAACGACTAGGACCAACGTTTTTTCATATCGGCGAATGGTGGGACCACGACGAGGGAAATTTTGGAAATAACAATATTCTGGTTATTCTGCAATATAATGGCAATAACAGTCAATAGTAAACCAGAAAATGGTAATTTAATACTATGATATGATAGGTACGGGTTACCGCCCGGTTTGGCTCAAGCTATATATTTCGAATTTTGGTTTTATTTGAATTATATTGTATTTATCTCGTCAAGAAATTTCTAGAACAGGATATGGTTTCATTTTTATCTCGTACATGTTTTACCGTAGTTACGAATACTTTATTGACATCAATACGTTCTTTTTCTTCTTCATTTTATTTTTTAAGAAGCGATATGAATAATTATGTGAGGTATCGTACCAACATTGTATGAAACTCCTTTACAACCTATTTTTCAACTCGAATAGTTGAAAAATCAATCTTAATTCCCTCTTTACAATTCCCGTGCTATTTAAAACGAGCGCTTCACATAGAAATTCTCCAATATCATCCCTGGTGCAGTGTTCTTCACTATTTTCACTTTATTTAGACTTAAGCTGGAGTAGTGTAAGCTTCTCGTCAACTTCAGTAGCCGTAAGGGACTGCTCATGCCGACGAAACATCCTATAAGTTAATGGGGGCGGAAAATTGCACGAGTGATTACCTTCCAAACCATTATTTCATCGTAATAATATATCTTATCTTATTATGCTGATATTATTTAGATTTTTTAGGTACGATGTCCCCTCTGGCTGGGACAAATCCGCTTTGTCGTTATACCGGTGCGGATTCTGCGTGGGGCGGATGGTGAAGTTGAGCCGGTCGATGTTGAGTCTCGACTCTGGTCTACCAATCACCATTAAGCTTAGGCCAGGCCCACGATTTGAACACCGCCACCGCCCTATCCAAGAGGACACGGACCTTTCTTCTATTAAACTCAATTACAAGAAAAACCCCACCCCCTCCCCACCAATAGTACAGTCCGCCGCCCAATAAGCCAATGAACAGATTAAGCTTCCCGAATCGAATAAGCTTTTATTCCCGAGGAATAAATGGTTAAACGATTCTATATCGGAAAGTATACCGTCATTCCGATTATCGAGGCCTTTCAGGCCAATGATACTGCAATTGGCGGTCTCCAAGGTCTTTCAGTTTATTCAAGTATGAAAATTAATTCAACTATATCTTCCATCGCGGTTTCTATGACTACAGACTACATTAATACATCCAAAGAAACAGTGCTGCAGCTACACTAACAATATATACTTAGCCTAATAGTGCATTTGGGGCATACAATAAAAATGGTACAATTTTGAAATATCGCGAATAAATTAATACATTCCGTCTGCAACTCATAAACATGAGAAATAGATCATTCTCTACCGCCTATTTAGTCTAAAGCGCGGTCGATTATTCGCCCATAATTGGCATTCTGAAACGACATTGGTCACCGGAACTGCCTGCATAAAAACATCCGGTGTAATATAGTTAGAGTCAAAATGCGTTCGGGGAACGTCTTTCTGGAACAACGTCCGCAGTTTATCCCCGCCGAGCACTTGCCTCGACAATAACGGCGTTTTCGGTGCGGGCCATAAACAAAACAAAACACGGAGGAAGAAAAGTATTTTTGAAATAGCCGGCCATTAGTGGCGCCGGACGTGGCCTGAGGCCGTTTCGAGAATCCGAGCGAGCCGTTTGAGCATCCCTCGGGAAGAATATCTGCATAATTCAGACACCTAATGGGCGAATCGTTCTTCGGAGATCCGGCCCTCATCGAAGTCGATAAACGTTGGAAATCGCCCCGCGAGTGAGATAAAAGTCCCTTTTAGATTATTTGCGAGTCCAAGGCAGGCAGGTCGACGCGATAATAGAATTTGGCGATTAATAGATATTTCTGCGTGGAACAATTTCAAGCGCCGAGCTATAGTCGAGTAAGAACAACCCTGGGAAGCTTGGATTACAAAAAATTAATAAATAACAAAACTACAAAATAACGTGTAACAACAAAATTTATTGAGCCTGGATGGTAATTATTTAGTGCAAATACAATCGGTCCAGCGTGGTGTCACGTTGGTCGATTGCAACTCTCGGAAAGAAACTTGGTAGAATTCGGAGTTTCAGTTGATATACCATGATAGTTGATGGCTGCGTATGTTGACACTCAGTGTCTGCGCGGATGTAAATTTGTAATTTGTAACTTCGTTGCTGAGGGTAGTAGTAAATCTCCCATTATTACTACTGTCCAATGTCCCTGATATACCAAACAGAAGGAAAGAAAAATACTATCCGTATCTGTACATGTATAAAATTTACATACAGCGTTAAACTGTCATTATCAACATATTTCGAAGTTTGCAACAGTAAGAATCATCTTTATTAAAACCGAAGTTTTTGGGTCCCTTCAAATAATCAACTCGGAAATAGAGGTCTCGCCGAATAGAATATTTTAATCCCTCGCGTTAAGCGTAGGGCATTAGAGGCGGTGGTACAGGGCGCAGTTGATGAAAATAACGCGTTTTCATTTTCTGCAGGGGCTTTTGAATGGAAGCCGCACCTTGCATAGGGGAGCAACACCGGAGGGAGATGTTGGCTCGAAATGGAAAGAAGAAACTAGACAGAGCGGAAAAAGGGGATGCCGAGAGGGGGAAGTAGAGAGGCCGTCTTAAAGGATGAGCGTTTGGTCGACGATTACTGGTGGCATCCTTCACATCCCTCGCCGGTTCGGTTATTTCACGCCACGCTGAATAGGAAGCCCCAGAGACATTTCCCTATCTCCCCGGTCGTTCGACCCCCTTTCTCGGCCATCTCCACTAAGGGGATGCACCCCCACCCACCAGCCAGACTATTCGGAGAACAATAATTCTCTCCTCCGTTATTTCCCTCTCTCGAGTTGGCCGAACTCTCTCCACTTTTTTCTCTATAATTTAATTTTCGTTTCCGAATAAAACGTCCCGCTTGTCTCATTGAATTAAGCGCTTTGACTTATACCGTGCCTGAAGCGCGCGTATTTAAAAAGATGGATTCTTAGTGGCCCTGTCACCTTCAGACCGCAAGACCTTACACCGTTCCTACATGTTAGCAGTGTTATTTAGTATTATACGTTGGTATGTAGGTTTGTGTGAACGCTGAACTCCGGTATTGGCCACCGCGGGGACGGACTTTTAAGACGGGGACAGTTCGGACAAAGCCCTGACAAACAATCCGCGGAAAGGGTTTTTTCCCCAAAAATCTAATATTCGCGGCTTAATGTAATCCCGTTTCACTGACACTTGTTGTACAATGTTCAGCATTAATGCCATCGTACTGTTTCTTTAATTTCTACAGGTTATATAACTGATGCAAGAACGGAAGTGGGACACTCGGCAAGGGGGGCGTTCGGCATTCACTGAACTGTAACAACCGAAACGATAACGCATATTTCCTTCTTCGACTGACGTTCTGATCTACTTACTGTGGCCTCACTACGCGACATTCTGACAGCAAGGCTTTTTAAATGTCGATTAGTATGTCAGTCTAACGATCTGCTATTAATATCCTCTAATAATAACAGCAACAGCTACTAATAAACGTTCATTTCACCGTAAACAAAGTACATTTATACCAACATTAATGGAAAGAAGTCATGAATGTTATAAAAGTCAATTATTTATGACACGATTTTCAATATAATTTAATTAATTATTTATTTGGCTTGGATTAATTACTGATTGACGATTGATGGTCTCCGAGTGTTTGCAATACCATGGTTCTTATAATAGGCCTCGTCGACTTATATAATGAGTTAAATATATAGAAATGTTACATAAAAACACCTCGAATTTGTTATTCCCCTGCCTATCGGATTAAAAAAATTAACCTATAAGATATTGTGTATATCATCTAAAACATTGGCTTTAGAAGCCAAAAACGAGTATCGTCCTTCCACCGACGTCCGAAACATTAGTGAGTCTTGGAATTAGTCATGTCCGCGATGAATAGTCCCATCGAGAGACATCTGGGAGATAGTGTCTGTTGTAAGCGGGAGAAGGGAGAACAATGGGGCCGCGGGCTTCACTCGAGGCACTCCCCGTTATAGTTGGACTGACCGCTAACGACCGCCAGGGGCTATTGGCCAGCATTCTCGCCCCTTTCCGACAACCTCCCCGACCTCGAATAACACAATAACAACAAGACGAGATCACCAATTTAAGCACAAAAATTAAGAGAGTAATGGTTACGATTCCAAGGAATTATCCCATTCAATAATTCAATGATTCACCCATAATCCGAAGGCATACAGATTCCTTCAAGGGGTTATATTACTGAATTGGTTTGATTACTTAATCATTCCATTTATTTCACCGTAAACCAACTACAGATTTAAAAACAATAAACCCACCTCAATGCATACAGTAAATACGAATTCCTTACATTCATTATATTATTTTCACATTCTGTTTATCTCGTACAGTAAAATAAACGAGATGTAATCAGAATTTTATTGCGGACATTTTCATTAAAAAGATATCGCGTTGTATAAAAAAATGTAAACAATGGAAAATCCAAATATGTTTCATATAATACTGATTTATTTTCAAATACAAACCTCGGGTAGGAAATATTTAATAATGTAGACAATTTCCTTTATTTTAAGGAACAATTAAAATTATATTTGGGCTCCGAGATAGAGAGGGATGACCGAAGAGTGACGGGTGGCGGGGGACATGAATTTTTCAGGTTTTCATTAGCCGGGAACCCCTCGCAGGCCTATTATTCGGGGGAAAGTTTCAAGTTGCTGACGTGAACGTTGAATCAGCGGACATTGGCCGCCCATTGCATTCGGCCCTCGACAGGGCCACCCCTCGACACTGGAGTCACCCCTATTACAAATTTTACCAGCAATTTCCCACCCAGGTTTCTGCCTCAGCGTTGAAATATTCAAATTTTTTTGAAACTTTTTAATTACTTCTGTAATATTAAAATAGTAAAACTACGTACTCCATTATAATTCAATGGAAATAGTCACCACAATTTATTTGTAGGATCCCTTAAATAATAAATTTCGTCCCGATTTTGATTGTTCAACTCGTCCCAACGACGAAATATATATTTATAAATGAACATTTATGTACAGGCATATCTAAAATTGATATTATATTTTAGAACGTGGATCGGAAGAGCAGTGGTATATTTGTAGGAAGAAGAAACTATCTTAGTATTCGGGACACCACTATCTGTATAAGGCATTGAAAAGCCGCAAAATCTACAATTTGTGGCTAGAATGTTAGATATAAATGTATAGATTCGTTGTAGCCCTTCCTGTAACACTATCATACACTTTAAGGATAAAGTACGAAGTTAAAGAGTCAAGATTATAACAATAAAAGTAAGGAGGCGGAGAAAAATGATTAGCTTCCAGTTTCAATTTCAAGTGAGTAATAGTTAGCCTAACGATTACAATTTCATACTGGAAGTAAAACGGAAGCAAGTCACGCGAGTCAAACAATGGGCTTGGTTCACACAACGAGCATTTCGTAAAATTATACAACTCGAATTGGATAAAAGACAAAATAAAAGAAAAAGAAAATAATAAGAACTTGTTGTGCTTTAAGAATACGTGCCAATGTTCCTATTTCCGGAAGTACGCTTTTAATTTTAAATTGGAGCCATCATCGTCTCTTTGGCAAAACTAATATACGTGGGGCGGTTTATTTTTAAAGCTAGAGAACGGTTACCGGTGTACGCCCGGTGAAATATGGACGGTATAGGAAGGTGGACGGGAGTAAAAACTGAAGAACAATAAAGGCTCAAATAAAGGGTAAATTTTTTAGCCCCTCTGTGGACAGATAATGGGGGTTCGGCGCTGGACTATTTCCAGCTGGGCGTTAGACCTCCAACCAACCGTGACCCGGTCGGACGTTACCGCCGCGAATCCTTTATTTCCGGCGATTTTTTTTTATTTTTAAACCCCGTTTAATATTTCGAAAATTGCCCACCCGCGGCCGTTAAGGCACAAACTACTGAGGAGTGGAAAACAAAAGGAAAAGGTCGTTGGGACAGAACGACCCGGCTACGAATTTCCGGGCCGAAGCTACCGCTATGAGAACGCCCAGCAAAGACAATATCCCCCCTTCCCCCTGCCACTTTAGATCCCTATCCTAGTACAGCAATTTAGGCTCTCGAATGTTTACATTGAGTCGAGGGGTGATAACGTGACAACCCTTGATATACAGGGAAATCAGATCCTCAGCAAGTCGGCATCCCGTCTGCGCGATCAGAAGCGGTAAAAGAGTAGCGATATTTTTAAAACTATTTGGTAACTATTGGTAATTTGGAAGGAAAATTGTTTACGGCAATCCCCCACCCATCTATCTAAGGGTTGTTTTCGGTGACTACCTGTTCCGTGGAGGCAACAATGAGGTTAGTCCTCGGCCGGCGGTGGCTGAAAGGGAGGAGCACGGATAAAGCCGCGGTCGAAAGTCAACTATTTTCGTTATCCGTGTTGTGAAACCCCTCCGACCACCACCGCCCGAATATCCGAAAGGGAAGCAATAAGGAACAGGCCATACCCTCTTCACGGAATAGTTTCACGGCTCCTCAATACACGACCCGCTTCAAGAATTTCACCGTCGTCTCCGAAAGCCCTTTCATTATTTTTAGGTTAAATACGAAACGGGGAGGAAAAATCAAAATCTACCGGACTCCTACACCGGAGACGAACATTTCGGAATTTTAATTATTTGTCCCATCATTTTCCCTACTCCCGAACCGTCCAAATTTATTTATTTCATCGGATTATTTGACTATTCATCAAGTATCAAACCCAAAAATTGACTATCGCAATCACTATTGCAAAAATCTATGGAAGAGAATGAAAGTATGGATCTCTTGCGGCTCTTGTGTTTCGATCAAAATCGCTATTTCAAGTCTTGCATAAGACCGGAAAGAAAGTAAACCGGTCGGAAAAACAAATAAAAACAGCACGAAAAGACTTTATATTCATATATAAAGCTCACTACACGACCCGCCTTAAGAATTCGACTGTCGCCTGCCTAAGCCGTTCCTTTATTTTTATTGCAAATACGAGACGGGTGGACAAACCTAAACCTACCGCAGTTCAATAACGCCGTCGCACATTTTCTCTCTCGACGTTCCATATTTTCAAAATAAATATTTCATACTTTTCGTTAGTCGGAATTTAAAATAATTTTGTCAAACGCAAAAAATATAACATTACAATAACCCATTTCTTTATTGCAAATATGAACCTTCAAGGATGTTCTTCTCCTTGTCAATCAATGTATAGCATAAAATTTTACTTGTCCAATTCAGAAAAACGGATTGTATAATACACAAAACTACGACGTATCATGAATTTTTGTTACCTTAGACAATACCTGTCGGACATCTGCCTCTTCCTTCAGATACTCACCTGGAACATATAATTAATATTGATTACAGCGTTTAATACATTATTGAGAGTTTAAATTTTAGCGTTACAATAGTCCCAAACAAGCAACCGGGCCATTAAACCTTCTGGGGTCTGTAATTGCCCAGACGATTTATTGATAGCTACGTTAGGCCACATATTTATTTTTATTATATATTTATTCTTTTTTGGTGGAGGAAACTGGTGGGGGTGGTTTTTCTTGAGTTTATTAAAAGAGAGGAGTTTATTTATCAGAAGTGCAAAAAATTGTAATTATAACAATTATTAGATGGTACAGCCTAGTAAGAGTTGTACTATATGCTGCAGCGGTGTGACATAACAGTCCCGCCAAACAGACGGTAAATATCTCTGAACTCTAACAAGTAGACCTATTTTGAGAGTGTTTTCCAATTTTAACCTAGGCAAATAGTAGAAACTAAAATTATAACTTGCCTAGGCCAATTAGCCGCGGCCCCGATTAGAGGTCGTAGAGCCCGCCTTACCAGTCAGTCGGCCATCGATTGAGCCAACGACACTTCTCTAATTAGTGAAAATTCAATTTTCGCGCTTGAGCTCCTTAATGAATTATATTAAGGCGGGCCAGTGTTAACGCCTAAGGCACACCTCCCGAATGGCTATCATAACCTCCTCCCACCTGGGTCCCCAATCGCGTAACTAAATCCAGTCATAAACTACACACCGAGAACCAAGCTCCCGCATTAGAAATAAGCAGGTTTACGAAGGTATTTAACACTGTAAATAAGAAATTTAATTTTAAAGATGTTCATTAGCCAACTTTTGATTTAAAAATGAGACTCGCCATAAAATGGGAAATCATTATTTGCCTACCCACCAAATACGCAGATTGCGTTCATGCTACCAGCGTAATTGCTGTAAACTCGGTCGTAATTAGTGGGTACGGGGGACGGGAGGCCACTACAAAATGAATTAAAAGGAATCGCGGAAAGCGCGTTGAAAAAATTATGAAAGTGGAACCGGGAGTTGGGTTTTTCAGAAAGAATCGCTACCCCCGCGGCGTGCGAGTCCAGTGTTTGAGCGGAGTGGGCTTAATTAACGGGATTAAAACCCGCCTCGGGCTGTCGGCCGCCGCCCTTGTCAATATTGAACATCCCCCACGGCTGTTATTCAACAGCGGCCCGGTACGACGCTACCGAAAACCTGGATAATTAATAGGAAGAGAGAGAGAGAGAGGGAGAGAGAGAGAGAGAGAGAAACGCCACCGCCGCAATGCAGCTGCTCGCCACCAAGCGAGTCCCCGCCAGCCGGTAATGACCCGAGCAATAAGAAAACATTAAGCCACCGCCGAGCGGCCCTGTTTCTGCTGGCAGGGTGACAACCCAGCCCCAACCCCAACACCAACCCTCCAGCTCCATATCACTATCTCTCATCCACCCTACAACCTCGACCGTGCAATCAGCACGATTTGTGCTATTAGATAGCGCGCCAGATTGCGACAGCGTAATACTGATAGTTCATAATCTTTTAATAAATCGGCGCCCCCCCCCCCGATACGAGACCCCGCTGCGTTTATATTTGTTCCTTTGCCCCTCCCGCCGGTGTGAATTTAATTTGTAAGTGCGAAATTTAAACATCTTATTCGGTAGGCCCGTTGACAATAATCGACTCGCCGTTAATACAATTACCCTACTACGTTTCCAACCTCACCCTACATACAGATCTCGAAGACCCGTTTGTCCATGATCTTGCCGGGCAAAAATATTAGAAATTTCGCACCATTCTAATCCTACTTAATTCCGTCATCCCAAACGTTCGATGCAGACGACTGAAAAGTAAGGGGTAATGTGATTTAAACATACCGGGAAAATGAATAAAATTTTAAAAAAGATGGCCCAGGGCTTTCTCCTCCATTGGGCTCTATTTGTTACTAGCGCTACATTCATATACACTGAATGTATGTGTGCCCCCTAACTGACCGTAACGTTGTAATGGCGACAAGGCACCTACATACCAAGCGTGTACGGGAAAGGTAAGAACTCGGTAAGGGAAAAAAAACTCGACTGGTGCCGGTCCGGAGGCGGAAAGATTGGCACCGCCGCGAGGTGACTAAACAAGGCCCGTCCGGTTTGGTTTAGGAACAGGCCTCCGGAGGAGGGAGAAGGTCGGCCGCCACTTCACCCTCCCCCTCACCCTCGCCCTCTCAACAGGACCCTGTCACCGGTTGCACAATGCTGCAGTCCACTTGTGCAACACCGACCGGCGACACCACCTTGCGAAACTCACCGCCCGCTCTCTTCTCCAATATATAGCCGAATAAGCGAACACTTCGTCTCGGTTCAAGGCGATGAACTATACTGTCCGTAGAAGTATTAAATCCGTAATATTTTAAATAAATTTAACCGGCCGAATATTTCAATGACAAGACTCACGCAATTGTAAGCGACTATAAAGTTAACGTAAATTATTAGATTATTTATACGCATTATAATAATTATTTAATTAACAGCGATATGTTAGAAAATTAAAAATAAATCAATTTTCACGAATTCGGAATTACCCAAACCAAAAAATATTTCTTATACTTCTTCACTTATATGATTATGTTACACGAAGCATTCTACTGAAGATGACTGATCACAGAATCAAAAGATGACTAAATATCGTCGTTCCGTCAACTTGAAATATTTTTCTTTCCTGAGTTTCAATAACTGGCAGCCGATTTGCTTAAGTACCTGACTATTTTACTGGCAGAATGCTACAGGCAAAACCGGTCTATCCTGGTAAATTGATTGTAGGCGATGCTAACATCAACGAACAATAAGTTTTGGGTCCTTGATTTAAACTACCCGACTAAAGTTGAACCAATCTCGTTCGGGCAGGCAGGGTTGTTGGTGGGCGGTCGCCGCTTTCTAAACGCCTAAGTGATCCCCGGCGCATAGCTGTTTCGCATTTCTTTCCTGTTGCTCCTCCGCTCCTCGCTGCAACCGGTTCCCGACCGGTTTCTTGCAACTCGCACAATTCGCCTTTTTGTTTCGTGGACGGTCGTGGCTTCGTGAAAATGAGAAGAATCAAACGCCAACATTTCGGAGTTAAAATATCCGCCGGGTATTTTGTACTTACACTCGTACTATCGACTGGGCGTTTTTTTAATGAACTCAAACAACGTGATATTTTCAGCTTTTGATAGCGTGTAGTTCATTGAATCTGTCCTCTAATAATTGTTACCGTCTCAAGTCTTAAATTTCGATATTAATTGATTATCCTAGCCTTCTCTATGGATTTACATTTAATTTTTATTAGCACAAATGCACATGTTAGTTATTCGTAATACAGTATATTAGGAATAACTAACAACGTTTTATATGTTTTAATAGCAACTATCAAGTAATTTTAATTAATAGCAAGTAATTCCTAGTGTTAACTTTATCACCATTCGGAAGCATTATTTTATGATCTTATCGATTGCATTGTATTCCACCGTATTTCAATTTTTTAATCCTGAAAGTAGCTGAAAGTGGCGCGGTTGATGTTCCTATCTATATCTGTTTGGTCTGTTAAGTATCATGTAGTTTGAAGCCATTTACATTGGCCCCGGGGCAGATAGGTAACGGTGTTAAGCCACAGTCAATAATACGCTGTGCCTGACTTAGTAGTCAGGCTTTTGGCTGACAGTAACTATGATTTTTATTGCATGGTACCCATAAAACATCATCGAAATCCCGAACGGCCCTTTATTTTACAGTTTCGTAATGCAAACAATTAAAAAAAACACTTTGGCTCTCAAAATGGTATTCGAATCGTCAAAGGAGGGTCCTGTCCCGTGCCCAGTGGTAACTTTCACCGGCTCCTTCCGTCATCAATCACTGTCCCGGGTCCCATTGGCAGTCCCCCTTGCCAAAGCATCTTTGCAAAAGCATGTTACTCTCAGCTTATTTCCATTAAATTACTGATATTATTTCGAGTGCATTGTTACCTCCGTATAGTATATACTATTAGTAAATTACTAATCTGAATTGATCGCGAGAGGATATCGTACAGTATAGCCATTACAGTTTTTTAGATTACACAAAAATCATTCATTCAACTTTCATGGATCATATAATCGTTAATGGTTTCTTTGAAGTCTACATGGTACAAACTTCTCACATATCAATAGTACTTATAGTAGGCTACCAATTGTACTTAGTAGTGTCAATAAGAATGGACAGAAAACAGTTTTTCATCTCAGAGATAATGTTTTGAATTACAAACCATCTAGACGACAGTTGAACAAGCCACCAAACTTTATCCTCTCTGCGGGACTCCTTTTTATGCTTTTCGTGCTTCTCCATTATCTTTGCTAAGGTTTCTCCCAGTTTCCTGGTTCTCTTTTACTTTATTCACCCTTTTTTTACTTGCGCTGTTGTATAACTATCCAGTACTGAGTAAGGTAGACGAGAGATGCCGCGTTTTATAAAACAGAAGCGATTACCATCACAGGTCTTCCTTTCCGCTAAGTTCGATTTACGTAACGCAGGGGGCAAGTATCGTTACGCAAGTTAAAACAGAAATTGATTCCCGGCCCCGAAGGAGCCATATGAAGAATGAAGTGCTATTAAAAAATTAATAACCCACGACCGACTCTAATTAATAAAAACGTGAGCTGAATTACAAGTTGTCGACGGCCAACCTATAACGCGACCTAATTTATAAGCCCGAGACCAGCGTGATGAATGGCTATTGTATGGCAGACTCGTAATTAATGTAGCATTTTTCAAACGAGATACAATGCATTTTTCAGTTCCTCATTGATTTTGAGATAGGCGCCAACACGCAAAGAAACACATACATACTAGTATATATCGTGTATTCTAAGAAACTAAAATATGCCAAATTACCAATTAGGAATTAAACAAAATGAACGCCATCGTAATTTTATTTTAATGTAATCGAAATGACATCAGGCTAAATTATATGGCTCATTTTATGAAACTTTTATGATCGTGAATACACAATACCAGATAGGTTTCCGTCATATACAAATGACAAGTGACAGTGACAGCGCAGTGAGGATGCCCAAAAATATGTGAGAGATGAGGAGGCGTCCCAGGCTATCTGGCATAAACGATATGAACGCCGTGCAGGCGGGGGCATGCGACAAATAATGATGTTTATTTTAAAGTTATGGGCGTATAACAAAAAATTTATGGAGAGAAAAAATGAATGCCCCAAAAAACGCGGGGTCATAAGGACAACACTGCCGGCTTGTAACACCTGAAATGTCAACATCAGAAAGGACAACCTCGACACAAATAACATCTATTCTTAAACATTAACAACAAAAATAAGAAACCCCGTGAAGGAAGTAGCAGTTGAAGACTGTTCGAGAGTCGGGAAATGGGGATCAATCATTACTAAGCCGCAAGCTCGAACAAGCTGCCTAGACCAATAATCAAATCCTCCTCAGCGACATGCCTGCAAACTTGGAGTGAAGAAATCGAAGAATCAAATTCTCGTAAGACCACGGGATAAAGGAAGGGGCCGACCACCGTGATCCAAAATTATTGTAGAAACCGTTCCGAACGGCATTCAAACCGGACCGCTACTCTTTCGGGCGGTGCAATTATGATTATGAACAAACTCAAATCGTCCATTACAGCTTCGGGATACATAACTGAACTGGATACAGTATAATGCATCCTTGCAGTTACCACAGGCCGCGGATAACTTCCATCAACAAGTGTGGGAGACGAGAAGGAGGGCTGAGATGCCTAGTGGCCAAGCTAGCACGTCTGGACAGAATCGATTGGGGCTTAAAGCGAATGGCCTGTCTTCAGGGGAGTTTGCTTAACCGTAGTAACACACGGAACGGCTATACGGGCTCACAGGCTACAAAGCTTTATTAGTGACAGTTCATTTTTTAGTTCTTGAAAATTAAGGATTGAACTAATTTATTTCCTCTTCATTGGTAGCCCCGGTGGTTCCTTAATACGAAATACTTTTCCTAATTTCTGCCCAAAGCACCCTAAGAAATCCTTCTGGGTAAGAGTTCCTTCGGGGGTATCATGAGGTAATACAGTACGATATATTATATGCACAATACATTATATACAATTAGTATAAATTATACCTTATTAAACAATATTTTAAGATGTATCACGTAGGAGAAATCCTGGTTCTATTTCGCTAATCAAATAACAACCTCGACATTACGATCTTTTTCGAGCTCCATCTTTTGTTTTTGTCGTTTTAAACCAGTGAGGCGGCGTTCGAAGTCATTAATCGGAAAAACAACGTGGAGAGTTAGCATTTACATTCAAAACAAGGCGAGTTGGGAGAAGTGTGGGAAGACCGAGCCCGAGTTGTTGTTTTTTTGAAAAACACTTATGAATCTCCCAGCCGGAACCGGTCGTGTCAAACTTTCTGGAACTACCGTATCTTCAGTTAGTTACTGCTTCACAACAAAGATGCGAAATAGGATAGCGTCCAACGGAATTAATCTACATTCATAAACAAATTCTTATATTAGTAAGATTACCGGATAAGCGGAATTAGAAGATTAGAAAAATTTCAATTCTGAGGAAAAAAGGGTTGCCTTTTTTTGGTCTACGAGTGCACGGTCTCGGCTTTTTGCTATCGTCAGTAGGAGACCGCCAGTAATAGAGTGTATTTCGATTGCCGATGAAGCTTCCACCGGTCACTGTAACGGAGAAATGGGTTCGGGCGAAAAACTGAAACCGGTGCAATTTAAGACAGGGTGAGTCAAATCTACGACGCAATAAATTTATAGAAATATAGGAATATTTTTAATTACGAAAATATTAGATGCACATTAAAGAAATAATAACATGTTTTTGTGTCAATCTGTTTCTTAGCTGCAACATCCGACTGTCTGAATTTCCTTGCTCGGAACAGAATCACAAATCAACTCTCCCCGATACTCGGGCTTAGAGTACGGCTTGAATTTTATTGGGATCGATGTTCAAAGGGTAGCAGGTTGGGTGGTGGCCGGTTAATGCCCGGTGTACATCAATTGGTGTGGGCTAGGGCTGGGGCTATCCCCCTGCGGTGGACTGGGCACGCCACCGTACAATTACACCTCCCCCATTGCCCCCCACAGCCGATGAGAAACTAACGGCGGGATCAGCCAGGTGTAAACCGGTTGGGGAAACAACCACCTGCCAGAAATGTGCGCAATGGAAAGATTTACAAATTACATAATTCGGCTATAATCATTTTATACGCTCTATAATTTCAGCAATATGCGCGTGTTAATTTGTTTCCTGATTCGTCAATAAATTTAAACGCTCGATTATTGGGCGTAATTAAAAAGAATGCGGAAGATGGTATAATCAGAACTTGTTCAAAATAACTAGCTAGACGGAAATATTACCAATTTCTTCCTCTGTATATACTTCACAGTTAATGAAGAACATACCAGTTCGTGTCTAATGTACAACAGCTTGAATCTCATAAATAAATAACATATTTGATTTGTATCAGCAATGTGCGTGTAAAATTAAATATAATTAACTATGCAATGTTTATTATTGAACACGTCTCAACGAAATCATGCAATAATTAATGTTTTTCCCTAAAAATTATTGTTTTTAAAAACTGTCTGGCAAGTCAGAGTATCACGAAAAATAGTAGATTTAATATTTTGAAGGATAAAACCCGGTTTGCCTTCAGTGGGGCAAGGCTGTAAATAGGGCCCATGCTTATCGCCAAAGGGACGCCGTTCTCCCAATATACTTGTAAGACTTATCCCCCGGCCTAGGGCGAAGGAAACCCTCGGACATTCATTTTAAACAGATCGCGATTTACAACAGAGTGCTGGGCTGAAAATCTTAACCAGATTACCTGAGTATCATACATAAACTGCATTAAGCGGTTCCTAACAATAAGTCGTTGAATGAATAAATTAAATAACCTGTGGAACGTAAATCTAGGGCGCCGGTTTCTCAAGTACTCCTCTTACCGTGTTATTTTTAATGACGTTTCCTTCAGTTACTGATTGTTGTGTGCGGCTGAAAATCGAGTCGACGAATGAAATTAATATAAAAGGCATAACTGAAACCAGGTGATGTTCGACTCTAGCGTAAAAGGAATGTGGCCGAGTTCTTGGTTTATGTTTAATATAACATAAATAGGAGTCGGAGGTCTTTTGCCGGTGAGTCCGCTCCAGGTGTTGGCAGATCATTCCGACCCGCCGAGCCTGTTATCCCATTAACAAATTCCTCTTATAAATTATGCTATACAGGATTCGGCTTCTGGCAACCGTCAATACTTAGCGATCCGCCAGCAAATTAATGAGGCAAATGTATGAACAGAAAAACTATATAAAAATATAAAATAGTTAGGTGTTTACCATTATTCAGTGGCGCTTTCTTGACTTTCACCAATAGCATTACAACTAACTCAAGTAACTTCCTATTTACAGTGCAAAAATGTCATTTTAATGTTATATATAATTTTATACAGATGGTAGTGAAATAATGGGATATTTGTTACAAATGTTGGGAAACCGTAACCATAGCATAGGTTATTACGATGCTTGTGAGTCTCTTAGCAACACAATATTCGTGTAACAAAATTGTGTTTACCGTAATGTTTTTTCAATTTTCTCCCTTCTCTCCGGTTTGGTCTTTCGATAGATCGTTCTGTTTGTCTTTTACGTATTTACGTTCTGTTTTTGTTTTCTTGTCGTTATTGGTGTTTGGGAAACTTTTTGATCAGTAGGGGTTTTGGTTTTCATCCACATAGCACTCAAAAATAAAAAAAATAAATGAAAATAAATTTAATATTAAAACATACAAAAAAATCAAACGAAGGATAAAAGTAATGCATTACTGCGGAAACATGAAAATAAATAAATAAATAAATAATAATGTTAATTAAAATAAAATAATTCATACATACACTTAAAACAAACACAACACCAAGATGGGAGAGCCATGAGTCGAACACTAAATCCTTAATCCTTAGGAGTTGACTATCCTAAATCCAGTACCTCTGAGACACCTAAAGGATAAATGTAAAAAGACAAATAAATTCAGGGTAAATCATATAATAATTCTATATTGTAAAAGCTTGAAGATGCCAAACCAATCTTTGGCAACACATAATAGTAATCAATTTAAACGCTCTTGAGTTGGTAAAAAACAACTCATATCTTATGTTCTTCAAAGTATTATTTTGCAATATTCGGAATATAATTTATTATATAATACTTATTTATTCACAGGAAAAAAAGATTTAAAGGCGATGTTTTAATTCATATTTCTGAGATAATTCATATTCACGAATATAACCATTCGACTACTGCGTTAAATGCATACAGATATTTGGTGCAAATTATTTCTACGTTGTACTTTAGTCCAGTCGACGGTCAGTCCCATTACCGATGGCGTCCCATTCAGAAGGAATAAATAATTTTTCTTTTAACCTTTTTTTATTTTGTGTACAATTAACTACATAAAGTTATTGGTACACGTGTTGAGTGTTTTCTTTTCACGTGAATGTCTCGATAAAAGGGACCACCCAATGATGGCACTTTTTCACGTGATTATAAATAAATAATGAAGTAGCATTTTATTGAATAGTGAAATAAGTAGCAGATTTGTAAGAAGCCTTCGTATCGAAGGCTCCGAATAAAATAAACCAATATTTTCCCACCAATTTCCCCTCTAATTCCACAAGTTCTTAATTCGGTAATTCTAATAAAGGGTTATCCGTTCTCTAATGTATTTTAGGGGAGTCGACGGTATAGAACGCTATAAATAGTAGGGCGGTGAAAGCCAGCAGTTGGTAGGGGAGGAGGGTTAAATCATGATAAGCGGGATGTGACGGTTAGGGGTGGGGGCTTGTCTGTCCACCACCCTGATTGTCTCATATCGATTTCCACCAACCCCCCCTCATCACCATCAATGGTATAAATAGCCAGTCCAATATCATTTCGCCGTACCCTCCCCAAACAACACGACCAACCGCCCCTAACATCCAGCCCTTCAAACTGCCTCTCCACAGCCCACCATCGCCGGTGGCCTATTATTCAACAAGAAATCCAACCACCAATTTTTTAGTTAAATTTTTTTCAACTAATTTTTCCATTGCAATTGTTTGGTCAAAACAAAATCAAAATTTCATGGTAAAATAAATAGTAGTAAATAAGGAGATGAGGATGTATGATACTGATTAATCTACAGAGAATTTTCAATACTCATCCAGTTGACAACCAGTTGTCCTTAAAAATGTTGTTATAATATTATTTGTCAAAAAAAATTCGACTATATTGAATTAAAAGGCTCGAGATAAAATATAATGCTACCAAATAAGGTAAGATGAACTCATAACTGATATGGGATATATTAAAATTTTCCAGAAAATAACAATAATAACAAGTTGAATCGTTAGTCTCACGGTAGGCCGAACAAGAAAAGAAATGTGGGGGCGGGAGGGGATCAAAGAGCTGGCAAAAGAGGGATGATCCCGAATAGAAGGGCTGGCTTTAGAGAAGGTTGTCGGGGCTTACAACCTGGCTCTAGACCCGCGCCTCTCGACCCCTTAGAAGGCAACGAATAATGGATGCCGCGGAACTGGATTTCTTTTTATTTGCGCTAGTTAGCTCAATTTGAATTTGTAATATAGAAACGAGGGATATTATATCCCTCTTGTCTTTGAAGTGAAAGTTTTAATTATGCTATTGTCGTAACCGTTACACTCTAGGCGATAAAGGAAACCGACGAACTGGGCACACAAAAAGGAAGCCAAGAGGGGTTTAATGTAATTTCTGCATTCACAATTGCAGAACTCTTATTTACGGGGAACACTTCCTTTCTGATCATCCATTCACCATTGCGATCCTGTCCCCAATCGGTGATTTGTGTAAATGTGTAAAAGTAAATTAGTGAGGCAGCTGCGAATGACGCTTGCCGATGTAGCATCTTATCTGCAGGTCGTGTGCCGGCATTTTGTTTACAATGGAAACAGAAGAACAGGAAACGGGCACGCTACTTAGTTATTCGTGGGCTTAGCTTTTATTGCTGGCGGAGGTATTTAATGGTACTGCCTGAGGTGTATCTTCTTCAGATTTAAAAGTGAGTCCATGCGGAGTCATCCATATCTGTGCTGAAGAGTGTTGAGTTAGTGGGGGGACAGAGCCGGTTGCCCGGAGGAAATCGATATTTTATAAAGGAAAGTGGGAGGAAGATTCCCGGGAAATTCGGCTGCTAGCTCTCCCCTCCTCCACCCCCTCCTCTTTCTCTCTCTCCCATTCTCTCTCTTTCTTCCTCATCCTAACTTCCATCCTTATCCCTATCTCCTCCCTTTCCGCACTTAGCAAAACACAGGCCTCACCCGCCCAAACTAAAGCTGGGATGCTTTCCTCTTTCCTTTTCTACATACATTTTCTCAGGAACGAGAGAAATCCCGCTTTCGTTTAGTTTTCTATTACGTTAGGATTTGGGAAACGTATTATTTGTGCTAAACTCATTTTCTTCAACACATATAGTGGACTCCAGATTAGTGTTTTGCAACTACTAAGAGGTTTCAGTAGGTGTATTCTGAAGGGATCATTATCGAAATTAATTTAAACATTTTATATTTTTTGAATGCATAATAGAACAATACTAAATTCGGATGGGGAGGCTTTATCTTTCCAGTGTTAGGAACATCATCATGTACGATTTTCTCCCTGCAGTCGCTTATTTGGTCGTTATAACAATCTGCGTATAAACACTAATTTATTTTTAAGAACTAGAAACTGTATGTAACGACAATTAATAAAACTATCCTAATAGAACTCCAAAATCTGCATCTACGGATCTGCATTCGTAACAATGAATTGAAGGAGTATTTTTCTTCGTTTAAAATTGAGAATTTACTACAGCCAAATCACGGAGTCTGGGCATTACCCTTTTACAGGCGCATAATCTAGTACCTAAATTGCTAATACATTTTTACATTCCTGGGAAATAAAGTGTGCACGGAATAGATTAATGCAAAGAGAACGTCAAATCCGACATTCATTAGCACACTAGGATGAATTTAGTCGCAGTTGTGAATGTTTAAACCTTATCTGTTCAAAATCTTACACCACCAGTATTAACGGTAGGATGTTTCGCGCACTAATGATACAGGCATGGCGAGAAGCAGAAAACTGAATTCAAAACGGGCGTTGAATTTTCATCCATAAAACTATGACACTGTCTACGGTTGAAACGGCATCAATGAAAAGGCGCGTTTGTGGCAACCGTCCAGCTTTATGAAACATTCGGCTACGGGTGATTCATGTACCCTGAGAACCTGTTATACTTGTCTAATAAGTATAATTAATATTAAGAAAAACGACGGAAATTATAAGTTGCCTACACACAACCGATATATGAGTCGGCAGATAACGCATTCGGTTTTTTTTTCTTGCCTTTTACAATTTATAAGACAGCTCGCATGATGAATGGGCGAGTGTGTTGATAAATGATAATTATAGAGGCGATGCGATATAACTGTCCTATATTACCACCTATTGTTTGGAATTAACTAATTGCTGCCAATTACAGTTTCCTTATTCTAAATTATTTCGTTGATAATAATAAATTGCTCCCTTCATTTAAACACGACGGCCTTCGAAATATCCTTTTGAAACGTTTATTTTCTACCCCTGAACATAAATTGTCTAATTAATACCTGTAAATTATTATTATATATTGTTTTCTTATCTGTATACAACAACAAACATGCAACATTCCATTGTCCACAAGTGAGATAAAAATAGCTTAATCGATGAACAATCTAGCTTTATGTCTTGTAGCACACTTGAAGCTCTCTTCCGTGGTTTGGTGCTTATAAATCCGCGATAATTTAATTTTCCAAATTGGAAATAGGAATACACATACATACTCATGAACTTGTGTACATGGGATTATCGTCCGTTCGTTGACAAGATATTCAGATCTAGAGCTTCGCTTAGATGTATTCCACGCAGGTGACAAACAAGCTTAAATGTAAAGGGTTCAAAACTGCTTGAATTCAATATCATCCGGAACATCAGTTAGCCTTGCAAGCAACGCCCACAGTTTCTGCAAACATATTTTGTTTCCAGTTGAGAGGACGAATGCGCAGATTGTTTTCGGCTGCTGTCTCTCATTCTGTTCACCAAGACAGGAAGTGGCAGTGTTTCGATTGTCTGTGATGCAACATCCGCTCCCCGCTCTAGTTATAGAGCCAGGCTTTTTCTCGACTGAGGCGATTTGAACGCATATCGTCTGAGCAAGTAGGTCGCGCGACTTACAATGATCGTAAGTCCTCCCCGCTGCCGTTCACGATGTACACAAATATACAAAAGCTGCTCTCCAATTGAACCTATCCAGCAATTAATTCGGAAGGAAATCTGATTTCGTAACTATGAAATAATTGTGGGACGAATTCAACAAAAACAAATCAACAATAATACGCCCAATGAGTTGGCCAAATTTATGTAGCATAAACGTAATTGTTGTTAAAACTTTCGGACAAACTTCTGCTAATCGTTCTAATTAGCGTTCAAGGGAGCGCTGCTGGCCAGCAAAGTCTCTGAAATTAACTTCTCGAGAAGGTTTAATATTTGATACCTTCCCCTCTACCCGCGATTCCTGAACTGAACTATTCCAAACGCTAAACCCCTTACCTGAAGGCCATTATAACTACTATTAAGGATGGTTAATTATGACCAATATAAGTTGATATATAAGATTGATACCATTGGAAAATATTTGTTCAGGAAATTAAATATTTTGATTTTTCAGATAATGCATTCAACGCTATATTAAATGACGTTACAACTAGGTATAGTCATTATATTCCTAACGAATGTTTATTGCTACTGAATTGTTTTTTGTTCTTTTACAATCCCCTTGTGTAAAAACTGTTTTTTTGGAACTTACCCAGGGTTTCTTCCCAAGACTGCCTGCTGTCCCCTTGAAATTTCTTCTTGTTAGGAACTATACCTGTGTCGGGTAAGTTTTTGAGGTCCCTCTTCGCGAATCATTGTCAGCAGCGCTTTTTCACTTCACTCTCAGTCATGGAGTCATTATAAATGTTTTCACCGTTTGTTTTAAACAATTTCGGTGAGGTGTTCTTTCGTTTCGTTTTTTATCGAGTTCTTTTTACTGGCCTTGCTTGCGATGAGGAATGATTTAATTCAGAATTGAATCTTGATTTTTCTTCCTCCTGTGTCTTCTCTTTAGGAACTACATAGTTAGCGGCTCGCACTACGAGCATAAGGCTACAAGTTGAAATCGCACTCGAGCATAGGAGAGTGCAAACAGAAAATAACAGGAGCCAAAATGTTCCAACAACTCGCGTACAAATACCTGAAACTTTCCATTACTGGGTAATTACTCGTTAGAGATGTCTGAACGGAATGTACCTTATGAATATTCAAAACTAGTTTTATTCACCCCACATCCATTCCGAATAACGCTCGGATCATGGGTTTACTAAACCTGAAAGTTCATGGGGCTCAAATTTTTGACACGATATTCAAGTGTAAGACGTGCTATCACATATGCCAAGCTATTGTGAGTCCATGAATACAATTATAATATTATGAAATTTACCACTGTCTTCCACCACTTAGACATAAACCACGTAGCACATGCCTGTTTGCTACTTATATTAAATCGGGTCAGCTCTTTTTGTACGAAAGTAATTACAATTTAATTCGTTATAGTTAATATCGGGCGGGGGAGGGGGAGACGATCTGTCGGTAGAAGATAGAAAGGCCAATCAAATTATTTGTTGGGAAAATATGAAAGAATTGGCCGACTTCATGGACTGCCCGGATTTTCCTTCAATTACCTAGTGATATTCATTAAATGGGTCCCTTGTATAGGCCCAAAATATCTGACGGCGACATCTAATGAGCAACCGCTTCCTAATGATCCCCCCGCTATGCCCCCGTCGCAGCCGTTCCAATTAAATTTTAAACCATAGACGACGTAGATGAACAGTAACGACCCAAGAACTAAGTCAATGTCTGCAATATTAAATGTTTGCAGGCATATACCGTACGTATAGGAATAGAAATTCTTGAATGAAAAACTTCTTTAAACATTCGTCATGACTGTTATATATGTTAGATATCCTGCGGTATATCGCTGAATACCCCAAGAAATGTGGAGATTATCAGCCTAAGCTCTCCTACTCGGTTCTAAGCACGCCCAGGTTCAGCATCTCGCCATCCTCTAAATTCCAATAAAGAAATGAATGAGTTATCCTGTCTGTGCAGTACAGGATTCTTCAAAGGTACTTCGCCGTTTTGCTGGCAGTGACGGTTCGAATCAAACGAGCGATTGGAAACAGAAAAACGCTTAATTGTCTTTAATAATCCGCGACAGTAAGAATGTTAGTGACAGTTCTGAAAGATTGCTTCATCGACTGCAGACAAGCCCATGTAGCTAACTATAATATTAATGCTAAAAAATGCTACTGACATTGGCATTGGTATAAAGTGGAAATGGCGATATATATACACCTCTTTTGATTAATGTAGGAAAAAAACTTCAAAAATTCTTTATATGAGAAATCGAAGAATGATTTCAGCTGTAGACCGAAGTTTCGGAAATTTTCAGATTGCTGAAAGAGAGGAAGCTCAAGTCCTGTTTGGTTTTCCAAAAGTGCTCCCGGCTCATATTAATGCTCGGTCTGTTCGAACTGCTTCCGGTGACCGCCAGCCGGTTGCGGACGGAGAGGAGCCGATTCGATGAGTTGAAGTTTGTACAGGCCGGCGGATAATGCCGGGAAAATATTGGCGGCCGATGAAATCGGGCGCGAAGTTTGAAGTTGGAGGAACGGCGAAGGAACAGTGAGAGGAGGGTGGAGAGGTAGTCAGCCTGTTTATATAATAAACTGTGTTGGTTGGACGTGTGGCTGTTGGAGAGGTGCGCTTAAATCAACACCAAGTTGAGAGATAGAGCGCCGCGTTTTGTAAACCCCTGCCCGCCCCCCCACACACACACCAGTCTTAGGAAGACCATCTCTCCCGTTCTCCTCCCCCAATCGGTTCCCAACACTGTTTAACATTACAAACCCCGCTGGAGAAATTTAAATTTACATAATTCAAACAAAACTCCCGCCGATAACCGGCCTTAATTAGTAATCGAGCTATCGTATCCCGGATTCGGCGAAATCGCGAAAGTTTTCGGTACCGATTGTTCGACGATGAACGCTCGAACGACCCCGGCCCGCGTAATTAATAAGTAATATTTACGAAGAAATTAAATTCTGAAAATCGCCTGTTTTACCGGAGTTGCCGACATTAAAGTACACTAATTTATTATTATTCTCGAACACACTGAGTGTGTTAAAAACTTATCCGCCATTACTAACGATCTTAACATTTTATACCGTTAAAACCTTATTATACTTAAATTTTTTACTATTAAACTTTTTCATAATTAGACGCCGTAAATATATCGTAAACTCCTGCCATAATTTTCAAACCGCGATCGAGCAACATTTCGAATCGTACAATTTCTTTATTATTCAGTTAAATGTTCTATAAAATATTTGTCCGATGATTACACATCCCCTTCACTATCATATTCAGTCAGTAACGAACACGAATAACATATCTCGCAACAGAATCATATCTCGGAGTATTACTACTTATTCATCGATGACCATTTCACAAGAAGAGCAAAAAAGTTATAATATTCCCAACAGTATAATGAGTTGAACACTTTGTAATACTTTGTAACACTTTGAAAAATTGTAATTGAATGGAATTAACAAACCCGTACTGGGCATCCTAAGGAAGTACCGATATCTTCCGATATTCCCCAGCCGTCTCCTTCGCTCTCTTTTACCGAATTTATACCTTTCATCAGAACCGATGTCTATAAAAAAATGTTATAAAAACCGTGCGAAGCTCGGGGAAAGGTCGGTAATGCAGTTTTATAAGTTTCAACTCGGTCAAATGGCCGATTACGCTATCAAATGTAACGGCGTCGTCGATTTCATTAAATGCTCGGGCCACCATCGCTAGCTGCCGGTAGTAGTAGGTCAACCCAGTTGTTTCGTAAATGTCAACAACTCAGCCCAGTTCTAGATAACATTAGAAAGGCCGAACCCAACCGTCAAAGTAAACCCTACGTTTTACACACAGTCTACAACTGTTAAACCTACATCTCCTGGGCACGGATTTGAATATTCCGCAAATATTGTCGTCTCTATGATATTAAATATAGTCTCTTTTGACTCGAATGACGAGATTACAACCGCCTTCGAAAATTTATTTACTTGTTACCGACAGAAAAACCAAGATACGGGACTGATCTAAACCGAAAATCTGAGTTTACAATATAAATTGAATACCCAAAAAGGTAAACGAATATTTTGTACCCATTCAGTAAATCATAGAATTTATATTACATACCATTATACCGAATTGAAATTGAATTAATGTAAAAGATGCCGAAATAAATCTATTCCGATGTTAATTTGTTCTCAGTATCGGGTGGAGGAAGCGGTTTTGGCTCGTGGAAGAATTATCATGCGGCATACGGAGTGGGACTCCCATGAAGCTTGAATACGAATCGGAATGTCCGACTCAACCGCGACTCCCTGAGCCTATAACCGTGGATAGAATAATGGAAGTCGTTCCTTGTCGGTAGATATATGAGCTCGCTACTTTTGAAGAACGAATGGAATACGTCGAATCGGAAGTCATACTGTTGTGTAATATCACTAACTGTATTCAGAGTAGTCTTAACACACGGATCCATTACATTTACAATTTTCCAGCTTTTCCTTTATTTTTCATAAAAACCGTAAGAATGTAAGCACTATTATTTATAATGTAAACCTTATTGTTTATCATAAATCGTGAGCTATTCTGCTTTGCCTCGGATTTTCCGAACTGGTTGTCGTTTCACCTCATCCTCAGTAGTATTCGATCAGTACTTTATTCATGTTTACAGTTCTCAGTCAGAACGTACAGGAAAAAATAATCACGCTTGAATGATAGTAGCCGAATATTACGGGGTGGAGCGAGAAAAAGAAACCTCATACAACAAACCACATGCGACTGCGAAAACAGTTCATCGATGGGCCTCGAAAATAAAAACGATGTAACAATAAGCGAAATCCATAAATTTCCATACCGTATGAATGAAAACACAGTATATAAAAAAACGCCTTATCAATTAAATTCATACGACCAGAATTCTTCGTACACTGCACAGCCCCTATATTTGTTTTAAAAATGACTACATTTTTCCAATCGCCCTAGCTGAGTTAGGTAACAGGGTAATCGAAGCCGGCACAAACAAGTTGTGTATCGATGTAATATCCCCGAGCTGGCCAGTGTTTACTCCTCGCCTGTTTGTCTCAAATCCAATTTGTCCGGTTGGAAGAGACCGTCCGATTTGCGCCGCCGGACCAATGTGGTATTCGGCGATTCAAACTCCCACCTCCGCACATACCTCTCCGCCCAAGGAATAGGCATCGAACCCCATCAAACAAAACGCTCTATGCTTAATACATATGGAGATTGTTTCCGTTACCCCCGCGATATGTGTTTGTTATTCATAGAAACTCGGATCGAACTTTTCATCCGCGAAACCGATTTCGAGTATATTTGATAGGTATAGACCGGATGAAATGCGGGCGGCGGGGCTTTAAGCCGATTGTTGGGTTGAGTAATTCAGTAGGGTCTAGGAAGGGTTCTAGCCTTGGCCTGAATCTGCCCTAAAGGGGGTGTCGTGTTAACTAGGACACACGCTCAGCCTTCCGTTTTTAAGTCTGCCAATATTTTCCTGTGCCGACGTCGTAACACAATTAAAATTGTTCCTGAGATTAAAACGATCGGTATCATCCCAGTTATTATCGAAACTTTTCTTTAACTGACACGTTGCAGATTTCAACGCAAATTTTTCAACTCTCTACTAAACCAGAATTTACTTAAGGAAGGGCCTAAGAAATTATTACAACCTGCTAGTTCGACAGTGAGCTCTGCGATATTTACTTACTGGAGAATAAATTGCCAGTATGATATTATGAACATTTCGGCCGCAGGTTGGATGGGGGTGGCACGAGTTCAAATTGAATGAATGGGCTTTATAGTCTGGCGTGATATAACATAGGGCATAAGTGAGTTTGGTAGGATGCCAATGGGTTCTAGATCAAAGGGTGGCCCAATTCAGGGGTGGCGATCTCTACAATGGAGTCTAACTA
Source organism: Lethocerus indicus (assembly GCA_019843655.1). NCBI lineage: Eukaryota > Metazoa > Arthropoda > Insecta > Hemiptera > Belostomatidae > Lethocerus > Lethocerus indicus. Next base: position 10,769,849 of record JACDQD010000004.1, read on the forward strand.
ATTGTGCCACCCCGCCAATCTGAAATTAAGTCGAATTAAGTCTGAAATTAAGTTAGAATGGCAGCGCTACCTATCTCACCGGGCATACGGGTTCTAATTTTCCCGATTCTGCTCCCTTGAGATCCCTCCTTGCTCTCAGTAATGCTCCGCCATGTCACAATTCATTAGGGTCAGAAATGCACTGTTGTATAACGTCCATACTGAAGTTTTTGAACTGAGGACGCAAGTCTAAACACACTTCGTGTTAATGAAACGTGCACCTCATTAAGGATAGTGAAATATTAAAATATGCAGAGATTAGAATCAAGGTTTTCCGGCATTTCAAGTTGGAACACTATAACTGGTTATAATAAGTAAGGTTGTAAATAGCAATAATTAGTTTAGAATATCTGTTTTGTGGTCTGCGAGGGGTTGGAATACCTTATATTTCGTGGTATATATGATACCTAATTAGATCGTAAACACACCAGATAGGTTTCCTATCATATATTTGGAGTCAGAACCTAATAGTTGTGACCAGTTGTGTGATCAACTATATATTTGACAGATAATCCGACAAAGACTTAAGCCGATTAACAAAATCCCTACCAACCCAAATAAGACAAACAACATCCCCCCAAAACAGGATAACAAGTCACATATATATATACACACTACTAACAAGACAATCCCTGCAGTACAAGTGACAGTGACAGTGCAGTGAGGATGCCCAAAAATCATCCAAAGTGCCAACGTGACTAACACCGCTACTGAAGATGGCGAGCAGCCGAAACCGGTCTAGCAAAAGACCTAACCAGCGAGAGGAGACAGGAAATCCACGTTACAATTAATTATAAGTAAAACATAATTGTATCCTACTCGCGATATTTCATTAACTTAAATATAAATGTACTGATTATATATAAACAGTAACGGAAATTGAACAGAACATAATTAACCCGGGAGTCAAATAGGATTTCCTCGAAAACTGAAATACCCTACAAATTTACATATCAAATAAACGGCATGAAAGCTCATCCCGGTCGGCTTTGAAAGCGGTGGGGTTTCATTGGAGCGGATATAAACGCGAATAAACATTCTATACTGGCGGCAAAACGCTAAACCGCCTCTAAGCGCCCACGCTCAAATGGCAACTCCTATCACGCTCAAAATAGGATAGCATTTAACATCGATATGATCTGATTACATCAATTTAGGAGCATTTGAAATGATAATGAGACATCTGATAATACCGACAGGTTTATATGTAGATATTTCATTATTCGATTGGTCCTATTCACTTCATAGTCCACGTTGCTAACTTAGTAATAACCCGATCAGCACGGATACAGTTCTACATGGTTTTATATAGTTTCCAATTTTGGCTTCAAAAGAACAAATAAATCAAACAACAAAATTTATGATGAACAAACACAAACATCTAATGATATGAATATCGTTAACTAGAATCATGCACTGGAAGAATATAAATCATTTATTATTTACTTTGGAGGTTAAAAGAACATATGTATTTAAATGCACTCAAGTAATTTCATTTATCAATAATATATTAGTCTGTTTCAAAAATAAGATTTTTGATCTGCTTTCTCGAGGCTGTTTCCTTAGAACATAGCATAATTATTCTGCAGTTCGTCATAATTGTGTTCGTTGTATACGTATGCGTTTAAATTGTTTCATTTTTTCATTCCATCAGAAATTATGACTCTTTGGATAGGTTTCTATGTCCATTTCCAATGACATAAACAACTCTGGAGCCCATTCATGGAGCTGAGACAATAAAAACAAATTGCATAACCTTGCTTGTAAACAAAGCGCGTTTATTACGTTCTCAAGCACGCGTTTAAAACTAAGAACGCGGAAGACCGTCGCGGAACAAACAAAATATTTCTACACCCGAAAGGCGAATCATGCAAATTGAGTAGTATTGCGTCATTAGTAGTTAAATCGTATGAGATCATATCTGTTTGATCATCGTGTTTATTCCTGATTTCAGACGGGCCCTCGGTTTATTACCGGCCATTAATTACGGAAGGAGTCGTTCGTTTCATTATCGCGGCTGACACAATTCGGGGCAGGCGCCACCTCCCGTCAATTATTTTAAATTAAACGATTATTAATTTTCCTTTTAGAGACCACTATGCAAATCGTTGGATAAATGGAAATTGGATCAACATTCATTGTTGTTAAACTAAACACAACATAGCAACATATAAATACGACGGGGTCAATTTTCTTTATCACTGAACATATTTGTCCGGAAACAATTTATGCGCCAGACTATGGTACCATAAATAAGTGTAACGTGATTTTTGATTAGTTCTTCATTCTTTCCATTCTGTTTGGTGTGTACATGGATTTCTCCAATGGCCGCACTTAGAGTGCTGAATTCTTAAACATTCCGCAACAGAGTGGTTTCAGATTAAACATTTCTTCAAAAGAATTTCTTTGCGTTTAATAAATAAATTAATTGCATAGAAAAATTATTATATGCACTGTATACACTTAACGAAATTATTATTATTGTGAAACTGTGAAATGAATTCAAGTGGACGACCGAATGAATCGAAAATCTGAATCATGAGTGGGGTTCATATACATAACTCTAGTAACCCCATTAGAATTCAGATGTAAACACATCCATGTTAATTTAAGAAGAATGACTGATTCTTCTCGTTTGAAGGAGAGGGCTTCTGCAATCAACATTCTGCAATCAATAATCAGCTATACTGAACCGATCCAATCAGCATTGTAGTACCCATCCAATCAGCATGGTAATACCGATCCAAATGCCGTGATCATTCTAATTCTAACGCACGGATAGAATCTTAGAGGCCCTCTAGAACAAAAACTGTTATAAAACGTATTCGGGCATACGGAAACTGGACTAGGATTCATCCAAGCCCTCTCCCGAATTGAATTTATAACGCGATAAAAAATGTCAGACACCCCTCATTATGGTACTATGATTCAGTACCCATTTAGATTTAGCCGTTTATAAAGAGTCCAAATTGTCCTCAAGGATTAATTATGCAGTCAATAAATAGTCCACCAGCTCGTCAATAGCAAACCAACCCTAAGTGGAATTAATGACCGGGTGGATAAAGTCAAAACAAAATATTTTGAAAGTATAACAGATGCGGACCTAATTAATAATAATTATTAAATTAAGTGCAAACATCGAGTTTCAGGACAGTTCAGGAAAAATAACTTGTCTTTAAAACCAATTACTGAGGGATACTCATTTAACCGGTAACCATTTAGTGAAGTTCTACTGCGTTTCGCCGAATCCATTACGGTCTAGCTGTAATCAAACTAGTCGGAATGGGATGGAGACAAATACGTGAATAGGATTCAACTAATTCAAATACAAGTGTATTTACTCTGGAGAGTGATCAATTTAATCCTTCTTTGTACGTTGTATTTGTCCCTGGGGCATACATTTCAAGTGGGCGATGGCAACAGCTACTACTAAAAGATCTCATAACATTAGCTTACATTTAGATATTCAACATATATTTAATGTTGCCAAGGCTACTTAGAAAATTAATTGCGGGTAGAAGAAAGGTCCGGTTTACCGTTAAAAAGTCGTAATCATTATATCTTGTATGTGTCCAATAAAGGAAATAATATGGATACATCTAATCAGTTCCGGTGATTCATTGGATTTAAAACAATAACAGTGGCATAACAACAGTGATACTGCGTAACTGTAATAGTTACTCAATAATGTAATTATTTAAGGTAGAAAAAATCATGATGCTATGTGCTATGTTTAGTGCCACTCTTTTTATCAGTACTGTGGGAACATTCGAGGGTACAGCTGTATGTTTTTTAGTCGCCATGATTAGTATTGAACACCTGCCATATCCAAACTTTCCGATCAAATGTCCCTCCGTTAATCTCAAAGCAAGATATAACAATTAAAGATTCCTGTGTGCAAAATTTAGCTCACAATCTTCTTCACCGTGAACTGGCCTAGAACGAACTGTATTAATCTTCATTTTTTCCGATCAATTTCACGTCTAGAGCAATAATCCTGTTGGTGGTGTCGCAAGTGATTGCGATCTGATTGAATGTGAATCGGACATTGGGGCGAGGGCTGTGGTGTTGTCCAGCAGGTGGCCACAGACAAGCCCCCCCGCCCCCTCTCTCTCTCTCTCTCTCTCTCTCTCTCTCTCTCTCTCTCTCTCTCTCTCTCTCTCTCTCTCTCTCTCTCTCTCTCTCATCGGAATGCCATAGTGAAAATTGTTTCTTTTTGGGGGGGGGGGTGGCCTTAATAGCAAGACAATGATCGTTGTTAATAGTAATTACTATTTCACTAAGACATTAATTTCATACCATGTTCAAAATTATACATCTAGACCTAAAAATTGAGTACGACACCAACAAAAAATTATGCATTTAACTAATACAGACACCGATTATGCGACCTGTAAAGCCCTAGTCTAGTGTGACTACAAATTCAAAGTCCGAACAGTAACTGTTTTGAGCGCAATACGATTGCATTAATAATTCATAAATAAATTTCCAACTCGTAATTCATGAATAATGCACACCTTCTGTGTGTCCCGTTTTGGCTTTCCCGAGGCGTGGAAGTCATTCAAAGTACACACAATTAACTAATAGTCCGCCGTATTAACGTGGGCGATAGATCGCCAAAATGTCCGAGTAACTTAACCGAGTATCCATCCGTACTTATAGAGGGCCACAAACCGAAACCAAGTGGTTTCACAATTGGTATTCAATCGCGCTTGATAAATAGTAAACTATTTACTAATAGTTTTCGCTGCGAAAAAAGAACATGACCGATATATTCAATTGTTTATTACACTTCTTTGTGAAAATAAAAAAAAATTGTTGTTTTAATATTCCATGAAATTCCAACAGACAGGGTTTCAAGTCACAATCAATCCTATCAAGGAAAATAATTTCCTTATAGTGTCAATAATTTTAGGAATCAGTTTTCCATATTTCACCTAAATTGACCTTTCAAGAAATCATTTTATAAAGCATTCATAACTATTTAATTGTGGTTAATTAATATTATTACTTGATTATTCAGTTTCATAAATATACATTAGATGCAAACAAAATATTTATAAGAGCCCCTCTATGATGGGCTAGTGATTCTAGAAAAACCAAAATAGTTGAGAAGCTCAGAACTCATCTGTTTAAAATTATATTTATAACAATTTCAATATAATTCTTACATATCCCAAAATTCAATTCAGTTTCAAGTGTGGAGTATTTTTGTTGGCGTTTAATTACTATATCCCCCTTAACTGCTGTTATTTTTTTCACTTTAATGACATCGCCCTAGCCAATAACAATACGCCATTGGGAACTCGGAATTATAAGAAAAGATACATTATTCCTTTAAATCGATTTAGTATAATTTAATGACTAGTTCTGTCTACGTATGGTCTACATCTCCACCGGTAGGTTTAATTTTAATTCGTGATATTCAATAGAAAATTCCTTTGATCATTATAAAATAACAACGGTGCCAAAATTTTACGCTCAAGATAGACTAGGTCAGTGGACTATAGATAGCATTCTTTACAGATCTAAATAGTCCATTAGGAAATGTTTTACGAATAATTTCGTAATGAGTTTCTCTAATATGTCATAGACCAAATTTATAATAACGGTGTATAAAAATTGACATTTTATCCATTAACGTTGAACGAATCCAAAATTAATTTCCTATTTTAATATCGCTTGGCTGCGATAATAATCCGATGCTGTCTAATCAAATTTCAATAAACATCTGCTATTAAAACGACCTTGGTTCAAGTTCGTGCATACTGGCCTTTTTGAACCTATATAATAATCTCCAATCTTACAAATTTAAGAATGTTTCTAAGTAAATAAAGACACAGATTTGCATGCAAGTTCTTTTACACTACACACATTGAACAAATATCTAAACAACTACTAGGAAAATGGATTTATATTTCACTTTCTGTATATGTCTATCCCGATTTGCTAATAAGAAAAATTATACCCCATTTACGGGAAGATTACGTCTTAATTTAAATGTTTATTTGACTTAAAATAAGCGTTAGTACAGCGCCTAGGTCCGTTAGTACCGTGTACCGCGACTGTAAACACTGTCATGTGCCTGTCAGCATTTAGCCGCAAATGTACAATAAATTATTGGGGCGCACAATTTTTTAATTCAACCATAAATGTTGTCCGTACTTCATTATAAGTACACCGCATCTCATATTAATGAGGTATGTAGATACGAATTTGCAAATTACTATTCTAATGGCCGGTTTTATCGGCCCATAGAATGCCCCAAATAGGCGGAATCGTATCGCTCACTAATCGCACAGAGTTAAAAAGGGAATGTGAGCGAATGCGAATTTAGTTTCTTAAATATTTTTAGTCAAAGTGTTGAGGACGCAACCTTATCGGCTATTTCCTCAGTTTCGAACCGGGGCCCTTTTTCACTTATAACTCGGCACAATTTTTAATTTTTAAATTATACATATTTAAATTTTTCACGCTATGGCTGGCGGGTCCCAGTCCGAAAAGAGGCGTTCCGGTAAAATTAGGCCGGCCCCTAGTTAATATAGTTTCTATTCCTTTTCTGTGGGGACTTACCGCAGCAGAGAATCGAGAGTCGAAGAAACTAGTAAGGGAGGCGGAGAGAGCGGTTGGAGAGACAGCTAGGCGATGTGAAACAATAGGCGGATGGCGAGACGGGGAAGATTGTTGGGAAAGAGAGAGAGATAGAGATGGGGAGAGAGAGAGAGAGAAAAAAGAGATGAAAAAGGGGAAAGAAAGAGAGAGACGGAACGAGAGAACACGGCCAACTGTACTCTAGCGAGGCCCGAGAGCGACTGTAGGAGCAACTGGGGGCCGTCGCTAAGCAACCTCCAGCCGAGCACCGCCCACAGATGGCACCACCTCCAACACCTCAGCCCTCCCTACCAAAATACCCACACCTTCCACCCTGAGTACTACGGAAAGTTGAAGTACTCTACCCTCTCCTCAGTAGCATTCCGTTACTAACATGCTCGATGAGAGGTCGAAACTGACCGTATACAAAACAATAATCAGGCCCTCCCTACTTTACGCGTGCCCCGTTTGGCGTAACGCAGCAAACACACACATGAAAAAACTACAAATCACACGGAACAAATGCCTCCGAATTGCCCTCGACATACCCCCAAGAACACGAACAGAACACGTACACGACATGGCCCAGACACCCAAACTGGGCGAAATAATAGACAAAACAACGACTAAACACAGAGATAAACTTGAAAACCACCCAAATCCCCTGGCATCTTCCTCCCAGCTACCCCAAAAAACCCCACTGGCCACCAAAAAGACGTACCGCAAGGATGAGGGTCCTCACGCCCAGCTAGAAGACCCTCCATCCAAAGTGAAAGTGAAACAGTGTAGTGAAAGCTGTGAATGCGCCAGTTAATGTGCCTATAGTGTACAGTGCTAACGACGGTATACGACCGGTCGTATACTGTCACCAGTGCCCCAGTGACCAGTGCACCGACACCGAATTTCGCGAGCAGTGTAGTGAACACAAGTGGCAAGTGCGAAGTGCAGTGCAAAGTGCCTGAGTGAATGTGTGTGTCTGTGCGAGTGAATGTAGTGAGTGTAGCTTATGTTCTCGGGTTTTTATTGTTTATTTTCCCGATTATCACAACAATATTGTTAAATATTCACGATCAATGTACCATAATATTTAAGTATATATATGTAGTAAGGCCAATGGGCCTGTATGCATGTAGGAATCACCATTTGTATATCGTTTTATCGATGTATCATTTGTATTTAAAGAAATTAAACTTGTTTGTATCCTTGTATCTGTTACTAACATAGCCGTTCTATTCTATTCTCATGCCTTATTTAGATCGGTCACTTTTATTTTTTTTAATTTTACGTTTTTCGCCCTTAATCCACACAGTACGCGCAGTCAAATAACGTATAATTAAAGATGGATTTTGTCACAATTTTAATTGTCGTTACTATATAAAAAGTAAGAATTGTATATAATTTTACGCAAAATTGATATGACCCTTGTCAATTCTTGGCCCATAGTTTTACGAAGTATGACAACCATGAATTCAGTTAGTTTATATGTTTGTGTAGTTATTCGGTATGTTTGAGAAATGTTAATAAGTTTTCGGTGGTTAATGGAGCCTAGTTTACCACATAAACCAGCTTTTTGATTGTCCGTACTTGCGGTAATTTATTAGAATGTGTTAAACACAATAGAAAATAGAGGAACAAAGATGTATGTGCAATAGGTTTCTTTGTTTTTGTCAGTGGGTACTCGTGCGAGTTTCGTCCCGAGTACGAGGGTTGTGTATCCCTGTGTAAGTTTCGTGGCCTGACATCGTGATACTGTATTTTTCTTTACTTGAAGCCCTATTTTTTTGCCTGACACAATCTTGTTAGTGTTCGTCGCCGTGAGTGGCGATTTTTTAAATCGAGCCCACCCCCGTAACACGAATGAGGAATCATACACCCCCCGACAGGCATGTTAAATTACAATATTCTAACATTATAATTATAATATATGTAATCTCCGTAGAGAGGTAAACCATTCCAATTTTTTAATTTCCCAAACTACAAATTAACTTAATTCCGTGGTTTAATAAGCGCTTGAATACCAACACCGACTTGGCGGGAGACGATTACCAAACATTAAAACCCTCTAAAATACGAAACCGTTCATGTGGCCGAATTGCCATGTATTAGGTTGAATCAGCGTGGGGCAACTTTGAAAGTGCAAAACAACTCCTGAAGAAAATTACTTAAAACAATTTGTTTGCAGTAAAAGAAAATGGTAAGTAATATTAAAGTAAGATAACAGTCTTAGGAGAACTGTCTTACACAGAGCTGTTAGGAGACTTCATTGGAAATCGACAACTGGAAGAAACTCACTATAATAATGACAGAATGCGACCGACGATGGCAAAAAACCGAATCGATCTAGCTTAAGACGAAGTAGTTGAGTGGAAACTGTTACAGACTAAGCCCCTTCCCTCAGGGAACATGTGCGTCTCTGGCTATGCATTTCAATGAATGATAAATGTTCGAGTACAAACAATTACATGTATTGCTAATCTAAATAAAATTAATTACACAATGTGTTTCTACTATTCCATCTATATTCCTTAATCCTCGCTTCCTCATATAATTTTAAGAAAATGTACACATATAAGGCCCGCATTTATAAATGTGCTGTGTACTAATCACAATAAATGGCCTGCGGTTTGCATCAATATAGAGGATATGAATTTAGAGGAATGGAGAGGAAATGTTTTCCCGTCTAGGACGTTGGTATTTTTCTATTGGTTTGTCGCCATGACAATACACCGTAAAATGGCAAACATTCCCTCAAAGGGGAAACGGAAAATTGCAGGTATTTTAGTATGAAAAACGGTTACTATGACAAAAATTCTTAAATTGTCACAGGCTGGCAATCCGGTACGATCGCGTGATGTGGACAAGGTTGATTCCCAGCTGTTCCGAGACTTTTCCTGTATTCAGAAACCTCCTGAGGACTCCAATGGGACCCACTCAGGTGTTGTCTGCTTCCAACGTTTTGCAACTGTTACTCGTTCCATCATTAGGGTCCGACTCACTCTTTTAGCAGTTTTTGAACGTCAGTTAGATTCACCGCGCTTTCTTCCGATTTAAAATAACTTGATTCACAATTATAAATAGATTCCTTCCTACGAATGAGTTGAAAAATATATTGTCACAGTTGTTTAATGTTTTCGAAGGTATAAAATAGAATCTACCGGACTGTTTACTGTTCACGCTTTAGTTTGTTTCAGTGCCAGGAGCAGTTATTTTGATATCTGTTCGCGGTTCCCTTGTTGACCATGTATTACCAACAATTTAGCAAAAGTTGAAAACATTTGTTCTGTGTCTTGCTCGCCGGTTTATTGACGCATGGAATTCCAAACCCTACTCCCCCATTCGCTCGACACGCGAGTCCAAGCTTAACGTATAACAAATGGCCGCTTTTGCAATATGTTTGTTTTTTATCTAGTAAAAATGAGATTTTACAGGGAAAAACAGGAGAAAGCCTATCAAACTAATCTTCCCACATGTTTGCAGACTGTTCCATTTTTTTAAACGAAAAATCGATTAACAAGACAATGCCATTATGTTATCGCGATAGCAGATGTGACAATAACTTTAAAAGGTTATGTATATGTCATATGGCGTTAGTAATGGACCGAATGGTGGCTCGTTTTCTGCGGTAAATTTCCATGCAATTATGCAAAAAACATTTTTTTATGTTTTGTATTAAATCGTCATTTCATGTCTTCGGACTAGCGGGCGATCTGTAGAAACAAAAACTTATCAATAGCTGCCCGAGCGTGACTCCAGAGTGAAGACAGTCGACCTTGGTCCAATATTCGTCTTTCGGGTACGCTATCTAGCGGCTACTCTCAGAACTGAAACCAAAAACAACCGACAATAATACTCAACAACATTCAATTACTGTGCCATAGTACATATGAAACGATGATTATTTTATACATAAACGTGAGTCCATAGAAAAAATTAAGATTAAACGAAATGGGCATTCAATAGTTACAAGTTTTGTGAGTATTGATCTGCGACTCAAATGACCAAGAACTCAATTATTTTCATTTAGCAGCTGAGTCACTTAAGCACCTATGAATTACACTTGGCGGCCTCCCCCTTGTTTATTAGTCCATTCTTAGCAAGCGGGGGGGGGGTTGTTGCTACCTAAGAATTAACTACACTTGGCGGCCTCCCCCTTGTCTAGTCCGTTCTTAGCAAACGGGGGGGGGGGTTGTTGCTACCTAAGAATTAATTACACTTGGCGGCCTCCCCCTTGTCTAGTCCGTTCTTAGCAAGCGGGGGGGGGGGGTTGTTGCTACCTAAGAATTACACTTGCGCACTATCTTGTTTTATGACCTTATACCCTTCAAGTCAGAGGTGTTCAATTTAGGCACACCTGACTACTATGTTGTAGCTGTCGCTAAGGAAGAAGATCCTACCACACAGCTCACATATTACCATTAGTTAAATCAACGATTAGTTACACCAAAACCAACGGAATTATCAAATTGAAATACACGCGTCCGTAATAAATCATTTTCATTATATGTCAATGTTCAATCAATTGTTAATACTACATTTGGAGATAATAGTAGTTATCGCAACTAGAATTAGTAATTCTAGAATTAAAAGTAATAAAATTTTACTTTAATTACTAAAAATGATAAGAGTTTCACCTAAGAGTATTATCTATTTTGAATTACCGTCGCTCATCTAAACATTATATTGTTTTCACAATCATAAGAAAAATACTGTCGTGAAGTCGATCTCCCAAATTTTTATTTGAAATTTGATAAGGAATATTTTTTGTGCAATTTTCGCTTATATTACACAAAATACAGTTTTAAATTTAAGACTCAAGAATATATTCTAATTAAATAAAATGATCTATTAAATTCAGAGGAGCTCGCATTCGATTATTAGTGACTGTTGAGGAAGTGTGTGCCCCAGGAACAGGTGTACTCCAACAAAGCAATCATACACCCCACTGACTAATCTCCGCTCCAATATCTAACGACCTTACGAACTTTCTATCAGTTTCTGTCGTAAATAAACTGTATTCCCTTTCCCAACTTATAGAACTTTTCTTCTACATTTGATACCTAAAATTCAATATTTCTTTGAGCCGATACCCCACTTGTTCTATGTTTAGACGACTTTTTTCTTAAATTACTGAGTCAAACATAAAAATATATAGCCTCAGTTACAATTCAAAAGGCTATTTTTTAAACAACAAAATGCAATCATTCCTATTCACTTAGCCACTGCAACAAGATTTGTCGCTAATAATATTGCAACAAATTTAATGAGTCAAACTTAAAAACATAAGAAAAATATATAGCCTCAGTTACAATTCAAAAGGTAACAACAAATGAATTAATGGAAATATAATTTTAAGAATAATTAGGCTATATACTTGTTGTTGTTAAGGCCAAGTAAACATAAAATACTTGAGTCTGGGCATTGGACCATAATATGTTCACATATGCAAGAGCATAGAAGAAGTCCCCAAGAAAGCCAGTTATGAGATGGCTTAATGGCATAGCGTTTATATCATGCTGGCTGAAGTAGTATAGCACACAGTTACACATTACAAAAGGAATGCTAGCAGGAATGTATGTGGAAAGTTACTAATAGCTATATGGAGATAAAATTTATTGAAATATGTATAGACAGATACTTAAACATTCATTTTATAAAATATGATTCTACTTAACTTAGATTAAATTTTTTCCTTAAATATGTAAAACACATTATCCCCTTATTAAAAATACATAGTTCTCATCTTTAATATAGATAATATCACATTTTCCAATTTATTTTAATAAATGGCTGGTAGTAATTGACACACATAAACGGAAATATTCAAATTCAGTAAACAGGTGGCCCAATATATTCTTAACATTATTTCCTATTTCATTATTTTCTTTGTGACTAATCTTCAAGGATATTTCATGCAGTACTGTCCATGCTCATCTTGCTCACACATTCTAGAACAAAAACAATCAAAACATTATTCAATAAAATTCACCATAGCAATTAGTTATGATATTTATAACAATTAGTAATTTATATTAGATTTATGTTATATTATTTTTTTTTCAACGCAGAATCAATTTTACTTTTGGTTGGTTCATCCCATCCTATAAATTCGCCTGTTCTGTTGTTTTCAGTTTCCAACCATTCCAAAAGTGGTTTGAAAAATTGTAGTAAAGGCCCTCCATCCATTTTTCTTTGTCCAGTAATAACTTCCATTGCATCTGGCCATGGCTTGGATGATCCCATTTGCAACATACTCCTACAATTCATAATAATATATGCATGTAATATAAATACATAGCCTACAACAATAAAAGAAATTAAATTTATTGACATTGCTCTAAAGATTAAATAATGCTTTATCAACATACCCAAGTAGGTTTCCAGCATCAGTGTTCTTATAAATATCACATTGGTGTAGGGGTTTGCTGTTGGGATTATTTGGGTAGAACTGTCCAGCTCGTTCACATAGAGATTTATGGAATTGGAACTGTATTACAAAACTCACAAAGTATCTGTAACAATTGATAATTAACAACATTAAAAATTATCTAAACATAAAGAATTAAAAATGATTAGCAAATAACTTTCTTTGATCATTAATTTAAAGCATTCATTTAAATTATAATATGATCCAGTTTTTATGATTGTATAATAATTACCTTATATAGGGAACATCAGCAATAATGTGGTACTTTGCAGCAGCATCAAAATCATCTTCACTTCTGTCTACAGGTGGCTGGATTCCCTGGTATTCATGCCTGTAAAATCAATTTATTTAGATTGACTAACTTAAAAATTTAAATCGAGTAAACAAAGAGGAACTCTCAAACTCTAGACCCACAATAAAAGGTTTCTTTAGTACATGCTTTACATTTCTTACCTGAGTTCCCACCATTTACAGTTATAGCTATCAGGAAGTATTTTCCCCCTAAATACATCCCAGCGCCATAAATCCATAAGATAACCAAAAGGAAGGAATGCTATTTTATCTAAAGCTGTAAAGAACAATTGATTGATTGTTGCTTCATAATTTTCTGGGGTATCTGAATCCAGGAGGCCAATCTTCTTAAGGTGGTCTGGTGTAGCCACAGACAGTGCTATGACATCACCAACAGCTTCATGGAACCCTAAAATACACATAATTATAATCATTTAGAGTAAGGAAAGAATAGAAGAAACATTTCTTTTTAAATAATACATAATTCTCACTCAATGCACTTAGTTCCTCCAAATGGACTTACTCCAAAAAACTTATCCAAGGATATAATATCCCATAATTAGTTTTTATCAAATATTTATATGATCAGAATAATTATTATTTAATAACACATAATTGTACCACATGTATTTTACATAAAATAATTCTAATATCCTTAGAAAACTCAAATCTACAAACAACTGTACCAGAGTTAGCTCCTTCTTTAAATACATGAGGCTGATCCTTGTACTGGAGAAAGTATTCCACATGCCCCATTTCATGGTGGACTGTATAAAGGTCATCCATTGTCACGTCAGTACACTGCTTTATTCTGGAAAGCATAAAAATACTTATCAATACATAAGAACTATAATCATTTTCAAGTGGAAGTGGCCAAGCTCATGATGTCAGGTCCATGCACCAAATCAAGCACCACAATAATAATTAGTCATATTATGCTATAATAATTTATTCTTATAACAGATAATGCTATAAAATATTTGAATAAATATAATAAAAATATTTAAAAATAAGTTGAGGCTGCATACCTGAAATCCTTGCTATCATAGAAGTCCCAAGCTGATGCATGACACACAATATCTCGATCAGTTGGTTTTTCAATTATTGATTTCGACCAGAAACTTTCAGGCATTGCAGTTAAATTAAGAGAAGTAAAAAATTCTTCAGCTAATTTGAACATCTTTAAAGGAGTATAGCCCTGCAATTAAATAATTTTACATTTTAGGTATTTCCTGGCTAATGACAAATTGAATCATATTTTCTTAATTAATCTCCAATTTCTAATTTTTATAGTTGGGAATAAATAGTATACTTTTATATAAACCAAATTGCTCATAGATGCTTATAAAGGAACTATCACAAAACAAGTCATTACATTTACATTTTATCAAAGGATAATGATAAGGAAATATTTGCATTGAGCTTGTTTTTTTACCCACAGAATGCATTTTTATCAGCAACATGTATTGGAGCTTTTTCCCCTTTTGTAAATAAATTATTTTGTAAATAAATTATCTATTGCTCAAAAAAAAATAACTTCTAATAAGCTGCAATGAACAATTCACATACTTGTCTGACCATCTCCGGAGTTACATCAATGGACTTAACATTTGGATATGGAACTGTAAAATCCAGAATGTTGCTCCAAGTTTGTGACCACATATTGCCTGAAACAAGCGGTTTCATTAAAAATATAATTCACATATTTCTGTCAATGTTATGTTATATAATTAAGAGGCACAATTAAATTTTTACTCATTAATTGATTTACTTATTAATTATTTACCTAAGCATGCCAATTTTTCATGGACTCAACTCCAATTGCATGATAAATTTTACATAAAACTATTTAAAAGAAAAAATCTGCACTGAAAGCTTTAAAAATAATTATAATAATAAATTAATTGATTTCAATTATATGACAAAATACCTAAGAGATGAGCAGGAATAGGACCTCGCTTTGAGACAATTGTTTCACCATACTTCTCCCTTAAACGCCTACGTACGTAGGCATGAAGTTGTTTGTAGAGTGGCTGCAATTGTTCCCACAATTCTTGAACACGCTGAGGAAATTCAGAATCTTCAAAGTCATAAAGCCAATAATCAGAAGTGTCAGTGAAATCTGAAAATAAACAGGGTATCCATGTATAATCATTACCTTAGGTGATTATAGATTTAATTTCCATAAAAGGGTGGGGGGTTGTGTGCTGCAGGAAAAAATTAAAGGTACAGAAGTGATGGAGTAATTCTTACTGTTTAAAACAGCTGCTTCATTTGAAAGTTTGACATACTCATTAAAAAGAGTACGGCATTTTTTCCCTGTAACATTCCTCCACTCTGTCCATACATGTTTGAGCACATCAGGGTCCCTCGATGTTGCAAGTAACTTAGTCAACTCTGATGAGAAAAAATATAAAATACACATTTTATTATGGAGTTATTTTTCTGATAATATATACCAAGTTTATAAGACAGAATATGAAAGTTTACCTGGTTCAAGACTGAGATCACATTTCTTTGAATCTTTAAGATCACATATTTTTGCCTTGCTGTATATTTCTTGCATCAAACTTGTTACTTCCTCTAGCTGTATTAGTAATTATACATTTAGTATTAGTTAGAATTTAATTAAAATTGTCTAAAATGTCAATTACATTAAGGTAATATAAAGTCAACACTTAAAACATAAGGCTAAGTCCTTAATTATTAATTGGATATTATTATTTATTATTTATTAATTAATTATTATTAAAAATTTATTAAAATTATTAAAAATTGGAAATATAATGAAGGATATATAATTAAATATACAAAATTAATAAATGATTTAAATCAGGAAAAAATAATTCTTCAAAATGAATGAGAAACTTAAAAATGAGAAACTTGTTTACCCTTTTATGTTTGTCTTCTGGTAATGCTGCCGAGCCTAATATGGCATATTTCTGAAACTGACGTTTGAGATTCTCATCCTGAAATGTTTTCCATGGAAATTTGATAGTTTGTTCCCAGTTTTTCTTAGTGATACTAGCTATTTCACTTGACACTTTAAGCTGAAATAGATATTAACTCAGTGATGGATTGAAATCATATTGAAGTATTTTAGAATTTTACATAAATATATTTTTAAATTCATTATGCATTTAATGAATCAAACCTTTTCAGCCAATGCCTCTGGTGTTATATTTGAGGCGTAGGCCCATTGAGCTAATACTCCTCTATTGACTTCCCTGCCTAGTTCTATATTTAAATTTTCCATATACTTCTTTGCCTTTTCTTCTTCATCTGACACTGAAGCTTGGAATGAACTCATGATTTGAAGACACAGGAGTGTCCATAGTGTTAATGTGAACATTTTGCTAAAATTTAAGAAACTGAATTAAAGAAAAATTACAGTTAAAATACGACTTTTCCAGCTAAATCCTAAAAACAACTATTAGTTAAATACCTTGCCTTGACATTGTAAACACATATTTCTTTCTTCTTTGTTTCTTTTAAACATATTGATTTCTTTTATTGAACAATGCACCCTAAATTTCTTCTTACTTAAGCAATATACATATAACAATTGATGAATAACGATTCGTTTAAAATTATATATTTAATAATGATTTTGATACATTATGTGATAAGAGAATATATAAATACGTTTTTCTAATTCATTAATAAAAGAACTTATCTCAATGTTTCTGGCATGAATGAAATAACGGTCTCTACTGTTTTGTAATTGGTATTGTTTAACCTTGGGACCCGAAGCGAAAATGGTAAGACACAGAAGTTACAATACTTGTTTTTATTCAAGGTTAAATGCAAAAGTTAATTATATTTAACAAATAATTAACAAATAACGAAATATGAATGGAAAAATGTGACAAAAACGTTTATGTCCACATACAGTTAATAATTAACAAACAGCGAAATATAAATGGAAGCGATACATAATAGATCGCCCAGCATTTTTTTGAAAATTATTTTATACTATAATGATTAGAAAACTTTGCACAGTGCCTTGCTATAAAAGATAAGAACTGAAAACCAAGAACTGTAAAAGTTAATAGAATATTTTTTCTCGGTAAAAATCGTCGTAACAGCTATCGGGGATCAATAAATACACTTGGGGCACGATCGGCGATCCGATAAGGATGAAATAATTTCTTTGTTAGATAACTGCAGACTTGGTTAAGCCGGTGAATGGCGGCTGCCTAAGCCGGGGAAATGGGCCTTCCTCAGTCCTCATAATGTAATTGTCAGTAACGACTAGTAAAAAGGGTTCGAGTTGCTCGATTTTTCGTCCTCGGGAAAAAATAATATTCTTAATAAGTCCAATATCGTTCGCCCACTGTTTAAGTTTAGCAAGTCGTTTTGTTTGTTCCGCTGCGGCAAGAATATCTCTTTTTTTTTGCTCCTCCTGATTTTTGTACTGAATCCTTTTTTCTTGCGCCCATGTTCAATTCTATTGCAGATTAAATACTCTCCCGATTCGAAATTTTTTTATTCAATTTTAACCTTTTTTAATAAATAAAATTAACTGATTGTCAATTCTCAAAATGCAATTTACGAAACGAAACATTGCTATGTAGTTTCTTCCCGTTAGAGAATCTCGTTTTCACGTAAATAGTTTTCACCGTTCCAAGTAAATAACTCGGAAGAATGATATTACAAGCGGGTTATTTTTAATTTATTTTCCCCAGTATTCTTGTACGAAGTACATAGAAGCATTTATAAAGAAGAATGGAGAATTTTTAATGGAGTCCATCTAAGGTAACGAGATTGTAATTGCAGTATTTCGAAAGTGTTGTTGAAAAATATACAACGATTATGAACAGGGGGAATCCCCCTGGAAAGTTAGCGAAAATAAATGTTGTTCCCCTCCCTACAAGTCTGTATTGCGAGACTACTTAATGGATGAGTGGCAACTCAATTCCGTTTGAGATAGCTAAGAATATGCGGCCGACGCGTGGAGAGGTAAATATTTATACTTACCCTGTTGGGTCCACTCCGGTGTCGAGACGCAGACTGGTCTTTGGACAGATCCTGGATCAGTTTATTATGTTTTGCTCCCACTCGAGGTAGCCTCAACGTTGTCCCCCTCCACAACTCCTTCCAGCACGATCCCTCCCCCTTAATAACTCCTGTACCTGTCCTCTCAACTCTCTCTCTCTCCACCGACTTTTCCTTCCGTGGGTGAGGAACCGCTTTCCGAAACCACTCTCGAAGACCGCGCTCGTTATCCTCAGCGATATTCTTCGTGTCAATAGTACCGATTAGGCCAACTGTTTTTTCCCCACTCGCCCATTTCCCCGTAGGGGGCACCGGAGGAGTTTTGATGTTTGGCCTCAAAACCCTACGCACAGAACAAGTAGAAACCAACATACAACACTGGAGAACATTCCTCACAAGGTCTAACAAATTAAAAGAGCACAAAGGAAAGATAGAAAAGGATTTTTTCTCTCTTCTATGTTACTTCCGAATGTTTCGCTCTCAATACTGCCTGGCCACCCCTTCGCTAACCCTAACTTCTGACCTAATTTATTCCTCTTCATCGTGGGCTCATTCATACAGTCGGTTTCTTCCAACGTATATTCCCAGAAGGTGGAAGTCCAACTAAGAATTACTGTATGTTATGCATATTTGGTGATAAAACACAAGGAAGAAAGGATTTGAAGAATTGCACAATATTGCAGAGCACAAATAGATTTCTTTTATTACGACCGATAGCCCGATGGGTCTGATCTATTTCCATCTTTCCGTATGTCGAGTTGGGTATGCCACAAAGCGATGTTGACATCACATATTTATTTTTTGTTTATTTCGTAATTTTATTTCCATGTCATATAAACTGAAATCGAATACTGCGTACATTTATTGCATTACATTTGAAAGTATTCTTAACGATTATGGACATCCTAACGGCCCCTCTAGATTACGATCAGTGCGTTTCTTTTATTTCCGGACCTGTAGTTCTCACGACTCAAATACATTTCCGAAACCAGTTTCAAGACAGTTATTACAGGCCGTAAAAGTCAGAAAGTTCATGTCGTTTTAACTAACCAGCCTAATCGCAGTAGGCGGACGACATGCACTTTATATTCGCTAATCCTAATCTTTGTGTAATTTGGATCCCATCCATCCAATATAAAAAATTGCTTCATTACAATTATTCTGTTATAATACCTGTTAATTTCTGTATTG
This sequence comes from Lethocerus indicus, assembly GCA_019843655.1. Classification (NCBI taxonomy): domain Eukaryota; kingdom Metazoa; phylum Arthropoda; class Insecta; order Hemiptera; family Belostomatidae; genus Lethocerus; species Lethocerus indicus. The sequence continues at coordinate 10,789,383 of JACDQD010000004.1, forward strand.
CTAATCATAGCTTGACTAATCACTTCACTCTTACATATAAAAGCCATAAAATACCACTTTATGTATGTTATAATTATATACCGGTCTAAATTAGGCGAATGGAGAGAGAAAATCGAATGACCGAGAATATTTCAAACCACCGCAGACCTCCCTTGTTTAATTATATTAACTATTTTAGTTATATACCGGTTGTTATTCGTTTATGTAAATAAAAGAAAAATATATTAACACTATATTTACTCTAACCTATATAACACTATATTTATGTATGTTTTTGTTAAGTGTTTATAAGTTTAAGGGCTATATATTTATTTGGTATTTAAAAGAACCCTTTAAATTGGAAAATATTTATTTTTTCTTCTGACTGGCGAATGAACTTTCTTCATGCTTATTCGAGAGGAGGAAGAACACACGTTAGGTTGAGGAAAAAAATTTGTAATTATTTACCAACGGTTTATTGGTTTGAAATGGTATATTTCTATGAATCTAACTGCTTGACCGACTGCGCTCCAGCCAGAAGCTGGTTCTTCAATGTAAACAATTACTTCAATCACTTTTCCTGTTTACTTACCCCTCCGTCATAACATATTATTGGGAACTTTCATAATCGTGAAAGTGTCCATCATAAAGCGACTGAGAAATTTCATAGCTATCGACCCGTTTAAATACGAACAAATAAGAATTCAAATTCGTAATTGACTGCGAGTGGAATTTACAGAACACTATAGGGAAATATCGAAACAAAAAACACACCCCAGGGTTTTCGTTTACGACATAAGAGAGGGCTGAATTTTAAAATATTTATATAATGAAACAGAAATAGAAAACAAGACAGATTGCCTCTCTTTCACCGACTGATTATGGAGTTCCCAACAGAATTTCTATACTAAATTCAGAACCCCAGTTTCTCCAATTCTGGAAATATACAGTTGTAGATCGCATTTGCTATTACTTCCTCCAGCGATTAACTTTATAGAAATTTCAAATTACTTCTACCTGATTATAAGACCAATTCATTAGAACGATTTTCGTACAAGTTATATGGCCAGTCGATGAGGCGTCCTTGGAAGATATCTTTTGTCTGGAGACTGACTCTTAAAAGTTAATACACGAACTAAATTATTTCTTCATTGTGAGTTCATTCTTTCCGTTTGTTCCCCCCCGCACCGTGATTATTCGTTAGGGATACTTTTCGAGCTCAAGCTCCATCCGGAGCTAGCGTCTATTGCTAGCATAGGGTCTCTTCTTGATTATTAATTATCACATCTTGCTCTTCCCACTCCTTTCATAGCCATTTATCTTTCCATTTTAAGTGCAAATCCGAATCTCCTAATGCATGCCCTCGGATAATCTCGAATTTCGCATCAGCCAGAATGACTTTCAGATTCCAAGAGAGGACTTGTCGATATTGAACTTCTTCTGGGGAATCAGCGGGGGTTTGGGTCAGCGACCGGTCGGGAATGCCGCTCAGAAAAACTTGTATTATTTAGCGAACAGATTTAAATTTAAATTCATTTGCAATACGAGCGATTTTCGATACATATAAAGGCAATGACTCTTCTTTTAATTTTTTTAATACGGCATGTATATACCGAACTTATATAACTAATTACTGTAATAATATTATTATTTTAATTTTTATAATATTACTATTATCGAGTTATTAAAAATTAGGCCCATTATCTCTTCTTCGAGCGAGTTGGATCCGTTAGTTTTGACTGTTTACCATAGCGGTATTCCGTTAACCATTGTTACCGCTGGTGACACTAACAGACTTCGACCGAACAGCTTCTAATTAGGTGAGAAACAGAGCTAACGAAATGTTCAAGCGACACTCATAGTCATAATGTCAGAAGTTATTACGTAGTCTGCTGAACAAATATTGATATTAATTTAAACAAATTATCAGTTTTCATGGAGAGTTAGTTCTTCCCAAAATGTGCATGACGTTAAATGGTGAATTTGGATAAAATAATAAACCCGAAATTGATAATGAAATCAGGCACATATTTTTCCAACAGCAAAAGACAATTCTCTATTTATATAAATATAAACCCCCGCTTCAATGAATCTACACAGATAAAAATGGTTTAGAATTGGTCATAAGAGTATGAATAATTATAAATTAGCGTTATATACAGCTCAATACCTCCAAGTAATATTACAGTGGCAAAGTACACAGGATATCCCACCGGCTAGTAACATAAGAAAGTGGATCGACAGAACGCTACTGAAGACTCCGAGCAGCCAAAATTTAACCAGCCTAAAGACAAATCAGCGAGTGATGATTAAAATTTTAATCAGACAGGAGAATAATGGACTGTAAAGAAGGTGTTTCATAGTAATTAGACATGTTGGACGATAATATTTTAAACTGTAAATGCTCGTGGCCTATCGCACTACGCTACGTGGGCATCCTCACTGTACTGTCACTGTTACTTGTACTGTGGTGGTTGTCTGTTTGTCGTGTACATACATACATATATATATATATATATATAATAATAATAATAATAATAATAATAATAATGCTTGGGGCATCTGACAAATAGGCAGTGAAAAAACCGAGCGTAGGGGATTGCGTTCGGCCGGCGGAAGCTCAGTGCGTTATTTGATCCGCATCAGATCGTTTGAGGGGGTCGCCCGATATCGAAAATAAATAATTTCTATTCTATTAATTGTTAAATTGGCACAATTGGGCGGAAGTTGCGATCCGCAGCCGGAAACTAGACAACGATCCTCCAAAAGATGTGACCGCAGAGCTACTCCCATTTTTAATTTCACTACAACGGTAGTGGTCAACAGCCGACTCGTCGAGTCTATTTATTTTCAAGCACAACATTGCGATTAATGTACATTAATCTGCACAATAATGCGTTTTCAGCACGGCGAGCAAAGTTGTAATTTGAACGGCTATGAAGCGCAGTCAACGCGAAAGATGCAGGTACATATTAGTTTCCGTCTAAAATTATATCCTTTCCCCTACGTCTTGGAAATTATAGTAAGCGACGGATGGGGATTTTATGGTCATATCAACCAACGTTTAAACACAACCTATAATTTTCAAGTAACGAATCGGTGGCTGCTACTCATAGTATTCCATAACCTTTACATAACGTTAGTTATAGTTTCAATAATTTAGGTTAGTATATCTGTTCTGTGGTCTGTGAGGGGTGGGAATACCGTAGATTTCGTGTATTTCTGTCTCCTCTCGCTGGTTTGGTCTTTCGCCAGACCGGTTTCGGCTACTCGCAATCTTCAGCAGCGGTGTTAGTCACTTTGGCACATTGGATGTTTTTTGGGCATCTTCACTGTACTGTCACTGCTACTTGTACTGTGTGTGAGGTGGCCCAAAAAACACCCAAAGTGGCCACCCCTCGCAGACCACAGGACAGGTATTCTAAACTGAAAATTTAGTTCTTTAGCCAAAAGGTTCAAATCATTAGCGTGTTTCATTAGATGGACAGCACTCGGGTTAGACTGCAACTTCAGGCACGTCCACGTATGCTACTGTCATTCAATGGTGTCAATGACTTTGAACAACGCATTCCGCAATGTTCAATCTGTGCTGCAGGTTGACCTAGGGATGGGGAGGAGGTGAAAAATGGAAGCAGGAGCCACCAAACTGGTTCGATTGTTTTGCTCCTTCATCGAACTGGTCCCACGGCCGGGTTCAACGTCCCCAAATACAAATGCCAGGCCCTTCCTCAAACTGGAACCACTTTAAGATTGCACAACAGCCAGTCTGTCAGGACAACAGAAGAACCTTCGAAGACAACAAGGTCACAGAGCCATTTAAGAAAGTGAACTATTTATACAGCAGGATCCAAAACAATTCAACGTGAAAGGTAAATACAAATAGTATATATTGAGGTTCATATTAAGTAAATAAACTACCTATATATTTGATTGAGTTTAATATCTTACGAAAGAAGCTGAGTTTAAATAAAATTCAAGATCAATGCGAATTGGTAGGGAGTTGCAGGACTTGAGATGTAATTAAGTTGCGCTTTAAGAAATTTGAATTCCCAAAATTGTAAATACCAAAACTTCAGAACGCCTAAACTCGAGTTATGTAAAAGATTAATACGGATTTATTTTCACTACAGTTAAAAGAAAAACATGAAATTTTCCTGGAAAAAACCTGTTTCCCGAGAACGATTATAAGATGCCATTGAATTTAGGTGAGATTGGTAGGACAAATTTTTAAGATTTGTTTTTAAGTGAAAAAAGTACTTTTTATCGGTAATCTGTATTAGTTCTGTAAATTAGTTCAGCTATCTTAACAGTGTGCAGACTACTTCCTAATTCTGGATATTGATGTAAATTACATTTAAAAACGAGTTTTCCCTATCATTTTTTCAGGCTATTATGATGTCGCGTTAAAAAAAGGTTTCTCTTTTCTTTTTCGAGCGGTAACCTGCAATAACCTGGGTTGAATATGTGTCAAAAACCGTAGGTAAGGACGGAACCGGCGGACCGGAAAACCCGGCAGAGGAAAAGTAAAGGACATCAGAAAGCGTTAAACCTACACGGAGGTCAGACGTAAATCGCGACCACAGATGGAATATATTTCATAACGCCATTGTTTCCTTACGTTACGCTTGATCCATATACGCTTTTCTGAGATCCTCGATTATTAGTTGGGGGAATTATAATAGTAACACAGTTCTCTCGGTTTAGAATTTAAATGTTAGAATTGATTTGAATACTTTTGTTTTATTATTGTTTAGAAATATAGAAATAGAAGCAATCACATTATAAAAACATTGACACATACACATGAAGATATCTGAATGGTTTACTTAATTGTCCCAGATTTTTAAACCAAATAATAATTAAAGAATCAAACTAACCAACGGTAAGCATTGTGATTATATTATATAAATATAATATTTAACTGGTAATTTCCTTTTTAATAATCATAATGAGTAATTGGTTTCTATTTCCACTCGCTGATTTGGTTAGGCTAGACCAGTTTCATTTAAAGCAGTAAATGATTGGAGCATCTTGCACTATCGTTGTAGTAACTCGCTTGTTTGATCCTAAGTCCAAACGGTTGTCTTTATCTTAAATTATGATTTTTGTAATATACAAAGGTAAATAATCTATTTCCATTCGGTGAAGCTATCAATAAAAAGGAAAAGTAATATCGTTGAATATGAACAGCCAGTGATATAGTTTCTTTCTGGACTAGAAAGTTCTAGTCTTTCTTGTTTAAGCATTAAATTGCTATCATTAAAAGAATCATAAATTTCCTTTTTCGCATGTTTAATCGACTCGGCTTAGGTCGAAGGTGCAAGAATAATTTTGCATTATTTCACTTCATTTCTGACAGTATCTACTAATTGCATTCTTACGACATTATCTAGCGGTGGTCGATTACGAGTCAAAATATCTCTGCAGCTTTTCACTTATAATATTTAGATTAAAAACCATAACAATCAAATAGGTCGCAGCGGTGATAATGGGTTCATTTAGAATACTTCATTCATACCTCATTGTTAGTGATTATAATTCGAGTAAACCGCCATTACATTACTGCTTGCAACAATTTCACGCCTCTATAAAGTGCCGAGAACGCCATCTTCTATCATAATCTACGGTTTCGACATTATCCTTACTATTGTTCAACAAACGATTTTTTTCAGCTAACCATTACGGTTTATAAATCCCACCGGTGCGTAACATTTTTCAATTGTAGAAAGCCCCAACAAATATCGGTAACACTAGAAACAACCTATACGAGCTTTTTGTCTTGAAATTCCATCTGCCAACGCTCGCAGAAATAAAATATTAAATTCTATATTTCCCAGCTGCCAGGTGGTCTTCATTGAATTCTAATTTTTTAAAAATTTTTAAAAATTTATTATAACGCACTCGATATATTGCTGTCAATAATTGGGCATAAGTCAAAGATTTTGACTTATGCTGTATTTTAAAGATTTAGTTGATCTTTCTCAGGGACGATAGCCCTGTCGGTGTGTAATTGTCCTGCATGTAGGATGCGGTCAATATTAGTTCAACTTACGGCGTACTCCTCGGTTAAAAAATCCGACATTGGATATAACTTATATAAAAGGGTATAAAAGGGATTATGTACAGACAGAAGGACATTGATGTCGTCTAAATGAACACGGATTTCATATTTTCGTCTTAATACGCATTCATAAAAGTATTCGGCAAAGACAGATTTCATTTGCCGAATACTGGGAACCGCAAGTTGGAAAACTCCGTCCGAACAAACCTTTACAATGCCTATTGAGTGCGGAATGAGAACGCAGTAATGTCCGTGTATTGTTCGATGCCGGCTGGTATGGGTTTGTCCTTGTTGGCGAATATTATTCGACCTCTGGTCTGGGACTCCGCCTTGGTCCTTATGGCGTCAAGCCAGGCCAATGACTTAGCCATTGTCGTGTTATGCAAGGCCCCTTATCTGACAGGCGCAATCTCGGTTTTTCAACGGGGTGGCTTCAAAAGATACAATCAAGCCAATATAAATTTCGGCTCCCCATCCTGATAAAGTTTTTCCGTTAAGGATTTAAATTAATAGTTTCAGATTTCCGACGTTTGGCCTTCCGTATCGGTTCGTCTATTTTATGCTACGTCGGTATAATTAAAATAATATTTTAAACATTCTCCTTCCTAACTGATTTTCTTAAAATAACTTCAGTTGGTTTCTTTTGTTGACTGCTATAAAGGCAAAACTATCCAAGTGAAATAACAAAAAGAATATGAAGAGAAACAGTAAGGCTTGCGGCCCTGAATATGTACAACTTTGGTGAAAGAAATGACACTGCATTTTTCAAGAATAAATGGCATAGGTTAAATTGCTGAATACCTTTTTAGTCCATTTTCTTGTCTGGCTGGCATGTTTGATAAGTTCGCTCTAAATTCTGTTTGGCGTCTATTTTTGTTTAAAGGCGAAATACTGAATTAAATTATTTCTTCATCGTGGGCTCCCCTCGTCGCCTTTGGTCCCTCCCTAACAATCTTCGCTGCGTGATACTGATCTTCGTTTCCGATCAAAGCGGCCTATGCCAGTCCGACCACGCGGTGGACTTCACGTTGTCTACTGACGATAGGAGGGTCCTCACAGAAGGAAAACTTTACTCCACTAGGCCGGAGATAGTGGATCGCTGGGGAAACCCCTCTCAAAATTAGAACCTCGAGAACCTACAGGAGGTTCTTTAATTGTAACGATCTGGGATCCAATTAGCAAACCAGTATACTCTATCGTATCTCAGAGCCGCCTTGATTCCAGAATCCGTATTCCTGAAATCTTAACATTTACACGGAGTACATTGGTTTCGTTTTGGTGTTCGAAAGGTGACTGGTTAATGAGCGGCATTGGACCCATTCAGAATTCGTTACTGAGGATGAACGGTTTCCCCAATGACCTCTTGAGGTGAGCGGAAGCTAAATTTAGCTGGGGCCACTGGGTAACCGCCGAGGGTCACCACTTGACCCAACGCCACTTGTCTCTTCCCTCCACTTGAGACCTTCCAATTTAACATTGCTATCGCTCATATTTAACTTACGAAAGGAAATACAAATGTATTTCGCAAGTGTCCGTGCGTCCACCGAAGGACGCCTGAAAACAGAAAGATCTTAAAAAATTGCATTGGTTCCACACAGTCAAATGTATTATATATATTTTTTTAAATGGCATCACTCTTGTGAACTCGCTCGCTGATTTGGTCCCGTCTTACCTCAGTACCGGCTTAGCAAGAAGCGCACTAGCGCGTCACTAACATTCAGTTGGTAAATACAGTTGGTATTAATACGCCACTTTATTTCGGCGAAACGATTACATCTCTCTATATTAAGTTGTACCACTTGAATTGAATCCCATCTTCGAAACCGTGGTTCTTGAAATGAGTGGAAGAATGATATTCCAAAAAGGAACATAAAATAAAGGAAAATTGACACCATTCCGATATATAAATAGGTATTTAAAAAGGAAAAACCGACATATAAAAAGGGGTATAAAAAAATGGAAAAACGCACATATAGTGTACAACGTATATGTTTATTTCACTATTTGCTATAGCGTTACATACAGGCATTTACTTCTGGTCAGTAAACGTTAAAATAATTAAAATGTACAAATGATACCGTATTGAATACTGTCAAATTTCTTAAATACAAAACATTAACGATACAAAACAGAAATCCTGTTTGTATCTGTTTGTGTTTCTTCCAGCAATGCTGGAAAGTCCCTCCAATTCTAGTTCAAGCTACAGGTGCGCTAATTACTCCATGAAAGACGAATATGACAATACTTCCAGTTTCGGTGATGACAGCTCCATCAGCACTCACAGTTACTACAATTAAACATCTAAACAACAATTAAACAACTGAAACAATACGCATTAACAGTCTTATTCCTTATTACTACATCATCCGTGCGTAATAACGTACCTAAGCATTTTCGAAGGCAGATAACAAATCTGTTAAGTTGAAACCGAAAGGATTAGAATAATTGCCGTTAGTGAATTGAGAAAACAATTCACCCGGTGCCTGGCGAACAGACAGCGTCTTCTGTTCTGACTCCGAAATTGCTGGGTTCAATAAACTGCTCCCGGTTGGATTGAAACCTCCAGGAAATAAACCGCCACTACCCGAGGGACGGAGAGATCCCGTCCTATTAGTGAACCCCTGGAGAAGGTTGTTTACATCAAGGCTATCCAATGGGGCCGAGAGATCTGGACTGGGTATTGGTCCAATCTGACGCGCGAACACTTCTTTCTGTTCAGAACTGGAACCGGATGGGTTCAGAAAGCTACTGAACGAATTGATTGGATTCAGAGAACCCGTCCTATTTGTAAAACCTTGGATAAGGCTGTTCAAATCGAAGCTATCCAATGGGGCCGAGAGATCTGGGCTGGGTATTGGTCCAATCTGACGCGCGAACACTTCTTTCTGTTCAGAACTGGAACCGGATGGGTTCAGAAAGCTACTGAACGAATTGATTGGATTCAGAGAACCCGTCCTATTTGTAAAACCTTGGATAAGGCTGTTCAAATCGAAGCTGTCCAATGGAGCCGAGAGATCTGGACTGGGTATTGGTCCAATCTGACGCGCGAACACTTCTTTCTGTTCAGAACTGGAACCGGATGGGTTCAGAAAGCTACTGAACGAATTGATTGGATTCAGAGAGCCCGTCCTATTTGTAAAACCTTGGATAAGGCTGTTCAAATCGAAGCTGTCCAATGGAGCCGAGAGATCTGGACTGGGTATTGGGCCAATCTGACGCGCGAACACTTCTTTCTGTTCAGAACTGGAACCGGATGGGTTCAGAAAGCTACTGAACGAATTGATTGGATTCAGAGAGCCCGTCCTATTTGTAAAACCTTGGATAAGGCTGTTCAAATCGAAGCTGTCCAATGGAGCCGAGAGATCTGGACTGGGTATTGGTCCAATCTGACGCGCGAACACTTCTTTCTGTTCAGAACTGAACCGGATGGGTTCAGAAAGCTACTGAACGAATTGATTGGATTCAGAGAACCCGTCCTATTTGTAAAACCTTGGATAAGGCTGTTCAAATCGAAGCTGTCCAATGGAGCCGAGAGATCTGGACTGGGTATTGGTCCAATCTGACGCGCGAACACTTCTTTCTGTTCAGAACTGAACCGGATGGGTTCAGAAAGCTACTGAACGAATTGATTGGATTCAGAGAGCCCGTCCTATTTGTAAAACCTGGATAAGGCTGTTCAAATCGAAGCTGTCCAATGGAGCCGAGAGATCTGGACTGGGTATTGGTCCAATCTGACGCGCGAACACTTCTTTCTGTTCAGAACTGGAACCGGATGGGTTCAGAAAGCTACTGAACGAATTGATTGGATTCAGAGAACCCGTCCTATTTGTAAAACCTTGGATAAGGCTGTTCAAATCGAAGCTGTCCAATGGAGCCGAGAGATCTGGACTGGGTATTGGTCCAATCTGACGCGCGAACACTTCTTTCTGTTCAGAACTGGAACCGGATGGGTTCAGAAAGCTACTGAACGAATTGATTGGATTCAGAGAACCCGTCCTATTTGTAAAACCTTGGATAAGGCTGTTCAAATCGAAGCTGTCCAATGGAGCCGAGAGATCTGGACTGGGTATTGGTCCAATCTGACGCGCGAACACTTCTTTCTGTTCAGAACTGGAACCGGATGGGTTCAGAAAGCTACTGAACGAATTGATTGGATTCAGAGAACCCGTCCTATTTGTAAAACCTTGGATAAGGCTGTTCAAATCGAAGCTGTCCAATGGAGCCGAGAGATCTGGACTGGGTATTGGTCCAATCTGACGCGCGAACACTTCTTTCTGTTCAGAACTGGAACCGGATGGGTTCAGAAAGCTACTGAACGAATTGATTGGATTCAGAGAACCCGTCCTATTTGTAAAACCTTGGATAAGGCTGTTCAAATCGAAGCTGTCCAATGGAGCCGAGAGATCTGGACTGGGTATTGGTCCAATCTGACGCGCGAACACTTCTTTCTCTTCAGAATTCGAACTCGAAGTCTGTACTGCAGTACCTGTTCATTTATAAAAACAATTATTAGTAATAATTAGTAAATTATTGGTAATATTTTAGTTGTTTTTAAATACCTTGTATTTTACACAACAATGTGTAAAACCTGCCCCCATAAATTTGGCAGTATCACCCATGTAAATGGAAGGATTATAAATGTATTCTATATGTAAGAACAATTCATGCTAGAAATAACCGACCAAATTAACCTAATTTCATAGTGCATATGGGTAGAATATTCATTCATTTGAGTGCTTGTAAATTTGATACTATATATAGGAATAATTGCAATTAATGAATTTAATTGCAGCTAATCATAACAAATTCGAACATACATACCGTAAAACGAAAAAATGATAGCGCAATACAATCCAAACGTATCCATTTTCGACTCGTGTCTGAAAAAATAATTAGACGGACATTAATCACTTTTAGAGTCACTTAATTATATAACTAGATTGTTAAATTGCTGGCATGTAGTTTTCAAAAGTGCGAAAAGAATTGCCGAACAAAGAGAACAACATTTTCCGAAAGGGGGATTGTCGCGAGGGCTAATATTGCTTACCACTGATCTTTTACTCCGAGTAGTAGAGGCCGTTAAATGCTTGCTCATCCGGAGTCCCCCGGTTTTTACCTTTTATACTCGACATGGTATCATGTCATGCATTTTACAACAGTTTTTTTTTCTGTCCGAAAATGTCAGTCCGTAAGTTTAGTACGACTAGATAGACGGTATTATTGCCATGGGGGGGAGGTTATTACAAAAACAAACGATAGCAGGCGAGGGTAAACTCGAAAGACAAAGAACAAAGGGGTCAACTGTAGTCTTTCTCTCGGTTATCTCTCTTGGACTTTACACAGTTGCCACTATCGCTAAACAGCGTTTTAAATTGTCTAGGAGGCATTTCACATGTTAATTAATGTTAATAAGGCTAAGATGTCGCGTTTGCGTTATCTAGCCGAAGAATAGCTAGTTAGTTTCAAATCAGTTTAACTTTTTAGGCTGTGTACACTCTCGATTTATTCTAACTTTCAGAGCATTATAGGTTCGGAAATGTTTCGATAAAATTACTCGTACTAGGTAGGCATTTTAACAGAATTAATTCTTTCCAATTTATCCTTCTGGTTTATGGTGATTTTCATAATTTTCATAAGGTTTATTATGTGTTCATTATTCAACTTTTAAAGCTTTCATTATTTAAACGGTTGAATGAAAATAAAGCTTCCAGTTAAATTCAGTAATATACAATAGCCTACTTTTATCTTTTTAAAATAAAAATGCCAGTAAAGTACAATTAGTAAAAGACAAAAAGGAAACCAATATTAGTAAATTTTGATGCTTGCAGCGTAGGTTGGCTAGTCTGTTCAATACATAAACAAACAAAGTCATCAGCTGACTATACACGAAGCACTTGGTACCGAGTTGCTTTTTATAATTTTGTTTTTCATAGATTATTATTTTTGTTATTGTTCCGACGGTTGAGAATGCAGAAGTACGAAAAGTTGGAGAAAATCGGTGAAGGTAGGTTGCCTAGTGTGTACCTGCTTGATGATTACTTCATTTACATTTTGTGCTAAAAGTCAGCCGTTTGCAGGTACTTACGGAACTGTCTTTAAGGCGAAGAACAGGGAAACTCTGGAAATAGTCGCTCTGAAACGTGTCCGGCTGGATGACGACGACGAGGTTTGAATTTAAGATTTATCTTGTTTGACCAAAACGATTTATATCTTTTTTGACCATTTTTTAACCTTGCCTGTTGCCTTCCTCTTAGGGTGTCCCGTCTTCGGCGCTACGCGAAATCTGCCTGCTAAAAGAACTGAAACACAAAAATATAGTTCGTCTGTATGATGTGCTCCACAGTGAAAAGAAGCTTACTTTAGTGTTTGAACATTGCGACCAGGATTTAAAAAAGTACTTTGATAGCCTGAACGGTGAAATTGATCTGGATGTAGTTAAATCATTTATGTAAGTTCAGTTACACTCTACTATATAAGCAGTTGTTCAGAAATGTATCCCATTCAAAATTTGTTATTCTAGTCTCAGTTTAATTTTTGCTTCAAAACGAGCAATGGGGTCAATAAAACCACATTTTTATTCAATTTTAATAAGTTATTTCAAAACTTAGATTTCCAGTTTATTTTTCAAGTTTCATTTATGCGTTAAAGAATTGAACTTTCACTGAATATTAGTTGTTTCAATAGATCAACATAACCTTATTGACAAATTATTTTGAATTAAATTAGAGTTGAATAAATTGCAATTTCTTGCAACATTTTAAAGTTTGTATTATTAATCTCAAAAAATTATTTAGAGTATTAATAATTTTTAGAAGTCTTTGTTTACTTACTGTAGGTATCAGCTTTTAAGAGGACTCGCTTTCTGCCACAGCCATAATGTTTTGCATCGAGACTTAAAACCTCAGAATCTTCTAATAAATAAAGTTAGTATACCTTGTATTGTTCTCGTTTATATTGTCTATCTCTCTCAGATTGTTGTAAATTTTCATCCAGAATGTTTCACTGTATTACGATGCGTTGTTCTTTTCTATGTCCTTCAGATCTCAACCGGATACCAGGTTAGTTGATAACTTCCAGAAATTTAGATGCTTCACAACAGGTTTTACGAATTTTTCCACCTGTCAGCTTCAGTTTATATTTTTATTTTTACACGCACACACATTTATTTCAAGCATTGTCAGATTCATAGTAGGAGTCTTCTTTAATGTTGTTAAATTTCTTTATATACATGATTACATTTGTTATACACCTGATGTAAATCAATAAGGTACAAATACATTATAAATATTTTACATTCTTATAAGCAGAGAGTTAAAGAGGATATTTCAGTTTTCCAATATTACTAGAAATAATTTTAAAAATGTATTCGATTTTTTTCCTTCCTAGCTCTCAACATGACACCTAAAAAAGAATCAGTTGTTACTTAAAGCAATGAAAAAACAACAGTACCTCCTACTGAGCATACAGGCGTTCCTGTCAACATAATACACATACACACAAATACTTCATTACATCAGGTTTAATCAACCTTCATTCCATTTCAGTTATTCCTGATTTAAGTATTTTGATAGGCCATGCGTTCAAAAAGTTCATGTTCGTTCATTTGTTTTAATTATTGTCATCCTCAAGTTTTTCACTCAGTTGGGCAATAGGACAAAACACTAAGAAATAATTTTTCCTTTTCCTTTATTTTATTTCATTATTTTCTGTTACCAATTGTGTTTGAATGCACGCAGAATGGCGAATTGAAATTGGCTGATTTTGGACTGGCGAGAGCATTTGGAATCCCAGTAAAATGTTATTCAGCAGAGGTTGTGACATTGTGGTATCGCCCACCAGACGTCCTATTTGGTGCCAAACTCTACACAACATCCATAGATATGTGGTCTGCCGGATGTATATTTGCAGGTGAAGAGACCATTTTTTTTATTATAAAAAACAATTTCAATAAAATAAAATTTAATGTTGAAATGGTCATGGTAAATTTTCTTTTCACGTATAAAGCATTGAGATTAACCTCCTAATCATTCATCATAATTGTAATTAATGTTACATTAATTACAAGGAATTGTGGTTCCTTGGCTGATAGGGTGTACACAAAAACTGGATTTTGAATCTTACATATTTCAGAATAAACCTGTTATCCTGGTTTCCAAATATTTATGCATTTTACACTAAAAAGATATTTATACAAATTATAATATTTTTTTATTTTATTCAATATTTATGGTATAAACAAACCATGCATGGTATGGTAAAAACAGTGCTTTAAGAATAAAAGTACTGTACTCAAGACCAAATAAATTAAAAAATAATTGTTTCCAACAGGTTTTTGTATTTTACTAATGTATCCAAAAGATGTGTTTTTAAATTCACACCTATAAACCCTAGAAGCTAGAGTTTTTCTTTTTAACAGTGAAACTGGATGTGTCAGTTTAATTCATGTTACTGGCTTCAAGCTTAGTGCACATTTTTGTTTGCAATAGCTCATAAGATTTTAGAGTATTTTTTTAACTAGGTTTGTGTTAGCTATTTGTGTGTTATACCAGATTTAATCAAATCCTAATATTTATAGCCTTAAAGCCTTTTAGTTACACATTTGTTTACCTCTGTATCTGGGAATTCTAATTGCAAGCAGTTGGTTCAAAATACATACCTTTAACCATTGAGCCACTCCTGTACCAAAAAAATAAATTAAATATTGATTAAATGATTGGGATACTTCTTGTGGCCACTATATTAATTAATTGTTGCATATAATAATTTAATCAAGAACTTAAATATTTCAACATACACTCACTTGCTTATTTATTATAGAATTAGCAAATGCTGGCAGACCTCTCTTTCCTGGTTCAGATGTTGAGGACCAACTTAAGAGGATATTCAAATTGTTGGGTACACCAACTGAAGAAACATGGCCCGGCATGTCACAGCTGCCTGACTATAAACTATTTCCGATATACCACCCAAGCATGAGCTTTATTCAGGTATTATATGTTTTCCCTATTATATTAGTTTATATTACATGTATACATTATATAATAGTGTATATACTACTTCTAGGTGATGTGAAATGTTCTTTTATTTCTTTTATTGTAAATGTGTTTTTTTTATATATTTAAAGTACACAGCTGATGGTAATGTAAAATGTGTTGAATAGGGGATTGGGCTAATTAATGTTTCATAATGCATTGGAAATATTTAGAGTATTATACCACATAGGTAAAAAACAATTAAGGAGGGAGATGTTGTACATTGCAGTTGGCAGCAATCTAAAAGCTCATTTGATTCTATAAATATAAACCGTATGTTATTTTAAAAATAACTTCTTACATACCCTCCCATTAAATCGTGTTTATTCCCATATTCTGTTTGCCAAGTAGACATATTATCTGTTTTATTCTCCTCTTTATTAGTATAAGCCTTATTATATAATTTTTTTGGTGCAGGTAGTTCCAAAATTGAATTCAAAGGGTCGCGACCTGCTACAAAGGTTGTTGGTGTGTAATCCATCTCAGAGGATAGGAGCTGATGAAGCCATGAGTCATGCCTACTTCTCGGACCTGAGCACAGCAGTCAAATCAGATCGCGGCCAGTGATACATTCCCCCCGGCAGGCGGGCATCCACATAACCTACAATGCCACTGCCATCTATATAATTCCCATTGTGATTGAAAACAACATAATGCTGTTATATAAAGTAATATTTAATTATATATTTCCTCAAATGCTCGACCTAAAGTCAAGGCTGTAATTCTAGTCATATAACCTGGAATACTCTTTGTTTGTTTTTATTTGTTGTGCATAATCTATTTTATGTTACACACTGTTAATATTATTTATTTATTGTAACATTTAATTAGTTATGTAATTTTTAATGAAGGACCAGAGCTAGACTTCTGATTATAAGGAGTATTTAAAGGAAGAGGAGAAGACAGTATCGATACATTTATTTATTAGTATTTTTATTCTGTCCTAGAACACGAATAGTACATGAAACTACCAGTTCAGTTTTTCTTAAACTGATGCATAATCATCCTGCAATTTGGAGCAATTTATTTTATCCTGTGCTCTAGTTGAGAGAATGAAATATTGAAGGAATTCTTGAAAAAAAGTGTTTTGAAAGTTTCCTTACCAATAAAAAATTAGGAGATTCAAATAACCTTAATTTGATCATTAAAACTTAAAACTAACAACTGAACTTAGAGAAAATGGAATTTCCTGAATTTGGAAAAAGGAAATTATAATATTGTCCTATTTAAGTTATCTTTTCAAATGTTTCAGATGTATATAGTAGAGGTTATAGTAAATTTCAATGTTAGTGAGGTTTTCACCTTTACGTAGACATGTAATAGGGAAAAAGACTGACATTTTTGTGACAATTCTTAAACTTTCCTCTTCTTAAATCTTTTGTGAATCATCATGAGTACATAATAAAAAAATATTTATATTGTTTCTGTTCCTACAGTTTTAAGTTTCCTGATTATTTTTTTATTCCATCATTGTTTCGGTTGCAATTCACATTATCGCCATTCCTTAGCTGGCAAAAAATACATTTAAAAAAACATTTAATGTTTACTTTTGAATGTATCATACTTCAAGCATACTCTTTTCATTGGACCCTATAAAGGCCCAATAAAGTAATGATTATAACTACTGAAGTGGCTTGTTCCCCAGACACATACATCTTGTTTAGCTTTATTCTTGAGAAAAAGAAATGATATATATATTCCACTTTTAACATAATTAGAATATACTTTCCAGTTCAATGCAATAATATTCTTTATTTTTATATTAATTCAGAACTTTTGTATAAATGTTTTTAATGTGCCAAAATTATTGCTATCCATGATGTTTTTACTGCTTTTTAGCAGTAAAATCATTTACTATTGTACTGTTACTATTTATATGTAACAATATCTTTTCTTAGCCTTTAATAATAGGCTCAGTGTTACTGTGTAACTATCAAACTTTGATAACAAACTAATTCAGAATATCAATTAATTCTCCTTGTGGACAAATTTAATGACCATTTCTTGTGTGTTTTTAATAGATTTAAACATTTTAGACTCTTAAGTGAAAGAAAACAGATATCTCAGTGTTTTGCACATGTATATTGGGCAGATGTGTTAACATTTAATTAATTCCAAGCATAGTCATTTAACTGGAAACATCATCATTATTACAGAACAGTATGAGTTTGTTTTGTAATGGGTCAAGGATAAGTGGCAAGTATATAGGAAATAGAAAGACAGAATTTTGTAACTTTTTAAAAATCCTAATTGGGAGGACTTCATTTTTTAATCTTTTTATCTGTTTAGTTGTACATTCTGCTGTTACTACAAGTGATCTACAATTCCACATAAACATGTGGTTGAGATGAATGATATTTTTGACCATTCCAGTTTATAATAATAATACCAAAATATGAATGAATTGGTAACTGAAGGAAATTAACTATTTGTACCTAATATTTAAGTCATAATTGCTAAAGATGAGGGCACACAGTTGTTCAAAAAAAGTTTGTGTTACTATTTTAAGATTATTAGTTATTTTCATGTGCAACAGTCTATGATGAAAAAATATAAGAAAGGGTATAATAAAACTGAAATTTAACTTTCAAATTAAAACAACAATATTTATTTTATAACCTTTGGTTTCTTATCAATATCACTTCTCCCCTATATTATTATAAATCAGAGTACAAATAAAACCAGTTTCTCTTTTCTCAATAATCTATAATTCTATATAAAATGAGTTTACACTAATTGAAAATATATGTTATACATATGTTTACAATAATATTATTTTTCTCAAAAAAAATCAGATTAATATAACCTTCACCTTCTAAATTATTAGGTGATGTCATTAAACATTACATATAATTCTGTTAAATATTCTTATGAAAGCAAAGTTCCAAGCCCTCTGTACTCACACCGAAATGTCTCTTCATTGAAAGTTGAACCAAGAGGGCACTTGTAAAACTCCGGAGCTATAGTATTGCTTGCACCATCAGACATGCAAATGTAAAAAATACTTGAATTCTTCAATGCGTGTGCCTATAAATGGAAAAAAAGCTTACATATCAAGCATAATGGGAATATGAAATACTGCCTAATATTTCACCTTATATTTTCATTGTTTGTTATCATTTCATAATGAATCTATTTTTCACCACATCATTCATTTTGTGATTACCTCGAAGGGATGGTTACAGTCAGGAATTCGAGTACAAGGCGCATTTTTTGTACATCTCTCAGAAGCACTATCATATATTTCATTCATTGGGCATTCACTTGGTAAATGTTGATTGTTGAAACATGCATGGACTTTCTGAAAATATATTTTAAAAAACAATCACTCATTTATATGGAATTGTTTTTTTTGTAATGTTTGTTCATGTTACTGAGTTTATGACTAAAAACAGTAATAAAGTACAGTTTCACCACAGATTATCAATTTATTTTCAAATGCTTCTAGGACAAGATATCTTTGGTACAGGGTGCATTTTGTACTTCTTCAGAATGAAAATGCAGTCTCGTGTGCAAGTAAAAAATATCAAATGATTGATTTGGTTCTTTAATATTACTGACCTAAACAATCAAATATCCTGTTCCACAATTTATTTAAATAACATTCTTTGAAGTAAGAGCAATAAAATGGTTTTAATAAAATACAAAAATGTATTTGTGCCGTTTATTTTCCCCATTCTCCTTGTAAATTAAAAAAAAATTTTAATTGTTATAAATTTTTTTTGGTGTTATTCATTCTGATATATGGAAATATCAGAATATATATATATATATATATATATATATATATATATATATATATATATATATATGTATATATGGAAATAAAAGAACAAAGCATACTCATATAGGATATGTAAAATAATTTTAAATTATATGTAAATAATATTAAACCACCACAACACTACATTAAGTCCTATGGTTGTTCCAACTTTGGATGCAGTCTTGTAGAAAGGGGAAGTATGATTCAAATTAAAGATAATCTACAACTTTACCCAAATAAATTCATTCCTATAATTAAACTTACCCTGCAGTCATATGGGTCGGGAAATATTCCAACATCCGTACAGCGAAATTCACGTATGGCACAAGAAATTTTTTGTATACACTGTCCAAATTGTGTTGAGCAAGTAGTGCCATTCGGGCAAGATACATCCCTCACTTTGATATATTTGCCTGTACCATCACTAATGCATATTCTCATTGTATTGCAGTCAGTGCAGTACATTCCATTATATAAACACTTGGTCCATTCATATTTGGGAAATACTGAATACTGAATCTGTAAACCACTCAATTTTTTATAAACTTTTTTGAATTAAAGTTCTTTCAATTGTTTCAACAGCATTAAGAAAACAAATCTTACAAACAGTGATTTCCAAAAACTGATTTAAAGTGAACAATATTAGTTATTTTATACGCAATTGTTCACAAAACTGATGTTTAATGTTATATTTTATGAGTTAATGAAAACACTTAACTTACGTATTTTGATATAACATTAGCTACACACTGCCCCTTACTTGGAGAATAGGAATTACCATTTGGGCAATTTAAAGTAACTTTGCTCAATTCACCATTTACATTTGAACAGACATAAAACTTTTCAGGTGATCCTGGAATAGGGAAGGTTCCCTCTGCTGTACAACTGAAAATTAAAATTTAAACTATATTAAATAACTGTAACGGAAAGTACTTAGATAATTTAATGGAAAATGTCAGATTTATTAATATAGTAATAACCATGTTCTTATTGTCAATGGTTTAAAAGGTTAACTATGTACTTACTCATTTTGTGCAGAAAATTCTGGCACACACTGTAAGAGATGAACAGGGAATACAGAATTAATGAATAGTTAAGAATACATGAAATAATTTTTAGTTAAATATTAATTCAATGTTGAACTTTTAAATTAAAGTAAATCTACAGCAACTAGAACAGTAAAATGTTTCAACAATGGTTTTATTAAAAATAATTATTTTGATGGTAAAAAAGGCAAAATTCTACACTTACCAACAAGAGAAGTGCAACAACCCTAAGGAACTGTTCCATAATCAACTGACACATTCTACATTTTAAAATTGTTACATATATACCATAACTTCCTTATCTCTGTTTGCATTACACAGTACTAAAGAGGATTTGCACATATGAAACTATTTATTGTCTCTGTGTATTCTTGAACAATTTTTGCATGTCTAAGTTATTAAAGAAAAATACACAACTGTAAAAAAATATTTTTATCATTCATTTAACCCTAACTATATATTTAAAGTTAGTTAAATAAACGAAATGGAGATACTCCATTCTAATTCATTGACTTTCATAATTATATGATTATTTATTGTTAAATTAAAATACTTGTTTATATACAATAAAAACTCTAATTATAGGCACCGGCGAGATTCGAACTCGCGATCTCCTGTTTACTAGACAGGCGCTTTAACCAACTAAGCCACGGCGCCCTTGAGATTATAACCTTCATAATTGTCTTTATAAGGTTATCCATTTTAATTTACAAAACTTTAAATGCACGGATTAAAGCAGTCAAAGTAAATTCTACCTTTTATATTTCGAGAAAATGGTCCCATTCGTGTTAATTTTAGAGTGAATCAAAAAGAAAGATACTGAACATAAGGTACAAACATACCGTTGTGAATGTTTGCAGATAGTAAACTATCTGGGCTATTAAAGAATATGTAGATGTTAAAACGCTGATAAAGTCCTCAATCGATGTTTACAGCGTTTTTTCCACATTATATTCTGCTTGTCCCTATAATTCTTCGTAATGCATTTTAGTGTACCTACACGTTTCGAAGAAAGTATGAAATAATTGAAATAGGAGGTTTCAGCTTCTGTTCTGTTGCCTCTTCAGAGTTGCAGCCCCGTGAAGCTTTCCTACACATTTAACTCGTTTAATTAATTTAATTTTTCGAATCAAAACTTATTGTTTCTACCTTAAAAAGAAGCCAAAATTGAATACTTCAATTACCGTACTGACTACACCCACCGCTCAAAATCTACTGAAGGTACAGCAGACTGAAGGTACCTCCGCATGGGAGACATCTGTGAACATTGAAGGTTGTAAAGGGAGACATTCCTTTCGGCGCTTTGAGGCCCAAATGTTCAAAGGGAGTAAACCCACTGAGGGTAAGGTCATAAAGCAATAAAAATCTCCCCTCGACAACAGGATCGATTCAACAATGTTTATTTCAACAATTCCGCACCGAGCTAACATTACCGCAGACATTTTTCTCCGATATTTGATTGCAAAAAATCAATGTTTTTCATTTTTTCTAACGTGGTCAGAATAAATAGAACAACGGTGCGCGGATTTGTAAACCCGACACAATTAGACACCTCTTGATATAAGGAAGTTTAGGTCTTTGTTTTTGAAACGGTGCAAAACACTCAATTACGTAATGGACAGACAAACAACCAGAGTCTTAATGTATTAAAAAACAAACAATTCAACACATGTTAAACATGTGTTTGATTCTCGTAGTTGGAACTGATTAAGAGTGGATCTCAAATTACTGTAAAACACTCTGGAGAATATCTTGAAGCAATATCATTAAAGATAGGAATAGTTACAATTTTGTATAACATAAAACATTAAAAGTATTTTAGAAGTAAAATAATTTTGAGAATCAAATAAATCGGATGTATGGAAAGCTATCGTATAAATGTAAATATTTTGGTATCATTTTAAGATTAGAACGCATATATAACTATTGGTTGTATAGGCTTTATATGCAACCTATAAAATAAATACAATTATATTGTGTGCAAAAACAAACATGCTGTTGGTAGAAATCGGTGCTCTACAGTTCTAATTCATGTGGAGCCATTCATAAACACATTTTGGTTCTCGTTTGAGAGAGATAAGAACCGTTTCATGCAGATAGGTAACAGGTCGGAAAATTGAGAGATCGTAAAAGTTTTGTTTGTGAAACATTAACTCGTAGTATGTTATACTATCTCTCCTCGCGTTCCGAGAATGTATAAAGCTATAATTCAAGCTCAAATATTTATTTTTCTCTTCGCATCTCTCAGACAAAACACCATCGCAGTTCTCCTTCAATAATTCAAACAAGTCGTCTCTTTGAAAACTCTTTTGGTTAATTCCTCCTTAACACAGTTTAATTATCTAATAACATTACTTCATGATATTGTTGGTTGCATCTATTCTGCAAATAAATTATAATAGTAAATAATGCCATCTCTCACCTTTAATATCTATTTAAATAAACAAAATACGCCTTTTCATGTAGTGGCGATAGTTTAAATTATTATCACAAGATAGAGTAACAAGTCAAGCCTGTCAGATTTTGCCATCTGGCGGTAAACGTATGAACTTCCGAATACCCTGTAAAGCACAATTATTTATTAGAAATTAATAATTAAAAGTTTGTACTATGAGAAAAGACAGCAACAACAACAATAATGAAAGGTACTACTTTGTCCCATGAACAAAAATTATAAAACAATATAATTATTATAACAAATACTGGGGAGCTTTTTGTTGATTATAATCTTTTTATGAATATTAAAAAAAAGAGATATTAACTACCTATCAAGTACTTTTTAATTTCTGCTGTCCTTTGGTCAGAAAAAAGTCTACTAAAGTGGAGCTTGAAATAGTAACTTGTCTCTTTCCTAGCCCTAATAACTTGGAGGTTTATATAATGAGAAAACATTACTCCTGATTAGCTAATTAATTATTATATAGTGTGTTTTATATATATATATATATATATATATATATATATATAAAACCATAAAGAATAAAAATTAGTAATTTATATTGTATTACTTTGTATTTTTGCAGTTTTCTTTACATAATTAAACCTCAATCTTTTGGTAATGTACACACATATTAGAAAATTAATTATTTTACAGTACTAAATGACTATTCAAACAATAACTGAAAAGCTTTTGGCAGCTCTTGAATCATGTCAGAAGCAAGCGTTCCTCGAAAATGAGTCTCAAATGCAATTCTGTTAGATGTCCTTGTGAGGGCACAAGCATTATAGGCCGCCTTCATGTTAGAATCTGTTATGTTTGATTGCTGCATAGTACCCCACCATGCAAATGTAGCCAGAACTCCCGAAAGGATATCACCCTGACCTCCACAACGCCTGCCAGATCCTTCCACCAGGCATTTGATCAATCTTCCGTCATTCCATATGTCGTCCTCCACCCCCTTCACAATTAGCGTGAACTTTGGACCCAGCATCAAGGAAAGCTCCTTATGGGTTAGCCCTTTGGAAATATGCGGCAACTCCACAACATTAGGAGTCAAATAAACCCGTCCTCCATAATCTTCAAGAAGTTTCGGTTCTAGGCACATG
The DNA here is from genome assembly GCA_019843655.1 of Lethocerus indicus. Taxonomy (NCBI): domain Eukaryota; kingdom Metazoa; phylum Arthropoda; class Insecta; order Hemiptera; family Belostomatidae; genus Lethocerus; species Lethocerus indicus. The sequence goes on from JACDQD010000004.1 coordinate 10,812,810, forward strand.
AGGCCATCTGCATCAAAGATCAAACTTGAACAACAGCCTTCTACAGAATATGCGGCCTTCACCTTCTCCAGGATCTTGAGAACATTTTTAAAGGCTGCAGGTGTCCTGCCCAGACCCGGACCTATTACTACAGAGTGCAATTTCTTAAGCCAAGGTGCCACTCTTTCTGGTTCTTCCAGGTAGGGAAGGACCATGAGCTCAGGGCTGTAGCACTTGATGGGGACAGCAGCAGAGGGCGTGGTGAAGACATAGGCAAGATCGGCCCCTGCCCTCAGTGCGGACATAGCACTGAAGAATGGTGCTCCGGTGAACTCTTGGGAGCCACCTACTACTCCAATTCGTCCATAGTTCCCCTTATGGTTGCTCCGCTCAAGCGTTGGTACCAGATCAAAACAAATTTCTCCTTCCATTTTTGACATACTTGCACAGTACCGAGTGATAGTATGCTGCTTTACCAGATACCTATGACCTGCAGAGACTACTGTCCACTGTCTCATCCGCCACCACTTAGATTATTTCTAAACAAAGGACAGTACTTCAAGAAATCAAAACTTTTTATTGTTTGTACATATGTATACATACACACGTGTCGTATATACAAGTTTGTGTCAATTCACATTAATAATGGTAAGTAAATTGGCTATTATATTATTATATCAGCTATAATCAGATAGTTATTATTCAATAATGAAGAATTCCAAGTTACAAATTAGATGTGAAATCATTATATACAAAACATGTTGTCATAAAAATTTGGTTAAAACAAGTGTTCCATAGAATAATAAGAACCATGTTCCAGCAATACCAGTGTTACAGTCACTGAATCTCAGTGTTACAGTCTGTAATCAACCTTCAGTTATATGCTTAAATAAATTAATACAGGCTTAATAATTCTTATTTTAATTACTTTTTTGAATGTACTGTTTTTATTAAGAACGATTAAACAGCTTCATTTGGTAACTATAAAGAGATAGAGGAGATTCGGCCGACCAAGTACCAAACAACTGGGAATGACGAACCAAATTTTAATAATTGCTGATTATGACTACAGACAGGTGTAATGAGATTTGAAGTTTACTTTTGAATTTCACCAGGGTGTACGTACATTATCTGGTGATATTTCGTGATGATTTACCCTGTCTGGAGAAATATACGCATACAACAATTGAGGAAGAAAGATAGAAAATGAACCACAACAGTCCAGTGAACCAATAACTGGATTAATCAGCTGTAGAGTAGAAGGCTTGCCAACACACGCAAACGAAATCTACAATTCCAACATACTGGAGTTCACTTCGTATGTTATCTGGCTTACGGTTTATTTACATAAACTATCCAAACAGGGAGAGTACTTAATAGTAATATAAAATGAATTCAAAAGTAAACATCAAATCTCATGACACCTATTTCTAGTTATAATCGGCAATTATTAAAATTTGGTTTGTAATTCCGAATTGCTTGTTACTTACTCAGTCCAGTCTCTGTGGTCGCATGATAATTATCGAATAAAACTGCTTAACTCGTATGAATGAAAACAATAGTTTAAAATAACGGAACCTTTAAAATGATGAAATAAGGAGTAGCAAGTTAGTTTAGTTTAATTTTTGGAATCAAAAGGGAAATAAATTCAACTGTGGTGTTCCTCAACTTATGATTATAATCTGTTTACAAGTTAAAAAAGCCACCGAAAAAACAGTTAATCTTTAAAAAGTAACTCTGTTAATTCGTGCTATTATTCGACTACTTATAAATTCAGTTACACGAATTTAGGTTCGTAACTGCATAATGAATGTATTTTATGTCATAAAAAATTTGAATGAACGAGATTGTTGAGGGTAAGATTTTAGCTAATTTTGTCATACTGATAAAACTCGTTTTGAACTAATTTAAACTAAGTTTTTCTTTTATTTCGCCTATTTATTTTCTATAACTGACAAAAACATTATTCCTTTAAATTACTTCAATATTTCTGTGGATTTAAGAATGGAATACTGAGGGATTAATTATTAAACAACGGGCAATTTCACAGGGCTTTATGATAATGTAATGTGTCCGTGTAAAAATAAAATCTGGCTAAAATGCCAAGTTGACTTGCGTCGACCACCAAAACTGTTGATGATGAGGATTCCACTATCACGTCCGCAATGCCACGAAATGATAATGTAAAATAGCAGAGGAGTTATAAAAAAAACATGCCGTAACCTAAATAGATCCCCCTATCGAAAATTCTAGATTAAAACCCACGTAAATGTGAGTTCCGCGATGGGAGCTTCCCAATGAAACGCAAATGGGAAGGGGATGAAATTAAAATTTGCCGTCATTTGCAATAGCCGTCACAAAATTACGAAAAATACCATACAGATTTATATAAATAATAATACAATTGCAATTAGCCCTTACGTACTCTTATGTAGCCCCTTACAATTGTATTTTACTTAGGCCCGTTTATTTATATATGGGCTCGTTTTGCATCATTTGTTTATAAAATATTTTTTTACTTTTAAACTAAGACAATGTGAAACACCAACTGGATAGAGCCATAGTTGTCCACACTTCCTTCGCCTCTTTTGGCAAATCTTTATTACACCAAGGTTCAGTGGGAGAAAAACAACAGAGGCCGGTGAGAAAGAATTAGTTCATAATATTAGGACCATGAAATTAGTGCAATATATTATTACATAGATGAAGTAGAACTGGTTTATATTTTACGGTATTAAGAGCTAATGTAAGCAATTTGGTTTGCTTTAAGATTGTAAGGAGATTTTTAACGCGTATCGTTTATGATTTTAAATTGTTTAAAGTTTTTAGTTTGGGTAAGTTTCTTATTTTCTCATACCTACGACATAACGTAAGGATTGGCGCGTTTCGGGCTTTTTCCCAGTAGGTGTGTTTAATTTCTTTTTTTATCTTTGATTCGTGTGTTGTTAAAGGTAGGTTATTACCACCATCACTACCCAATTTAATTATTTAAAACAGATGTTGATGTAGGCAACTCCCACGTAAGGAACTGAAATGTTATTGCATAACAGGGGTCTCTGCGGCGCGAGCCCTGCTTAAACATGATGTTGCGGTTTGATTTTACGCGAACATAAACCTATAGTTATATTTGGGGTTGGGAGGGGATCGTCGCGGAAATTTTCGTTGGTAATGACGCAGAAGTTAGCAATACCGGTCTAACGAATTATCTATATCTGGCCTGTGTGTCGTTCCACTTTCGGAGGATGAGCAGGAACAGATAGATAACCGGGGCCGAAGATAGTTGACTTCCTACTTCCTGTAGAATATTTGGTGGGGCCGGAGGGTGGCCGGTCTTGGGCAGTTGCTCGTCTCATCGGCACCGGATCGCGATGGCACTCTTCCGCTTTTGTTGCGCCATCCTTCTCTTCATCCACCCCTCCAGCCCCAAAGTGTTCCCGAGCTATTTTCGCCCGGACTACGATCAAGGCTATTACGAGCTGTGCACTACTCAAGAGTGCAAGGATGCAGGTTGGTCCCTGGGGTTAGCTCGAGGGAAAATTACTACTGGGAGCCCGGCAAATCTTCTTCGTTTGTATTTCCTCACACTCTTTCTGGAAATATGTACATAGATTTCATCGATACATCTCTGCCTCTATGCCAGACCAATTTTTTGGCTTTTCATCATCGATAGTATAAATATGCATCAATCGGTATATTATTGATGCATCTGTACATTATTAAATACTACCTATGGTGGGGACTCGAAACCGGTTTAAAACAATACAAAATCGGCGAGTGGAGCCGGATGATCGTAAAGGTGATAATAATCGCGACGCTCGCCAGCCGTCACACAGGTATACCTAATTAGTGATTGAGAAAAAGAGAAAAGTTTTAAAATGCCTATTAAAGTTGTTCAAAACTAAACAGAGGGAAACAATAATTGTGCTGTGCATGCTACCCTCCAACAACTACAGCCATAGATCTTCATGTGTACAATAATCCTCTTCATAGTGGATTAAGATGTGCAAGCAGCGAAAATTATAAGTAAAAATATTGTTTCCGTTGCGCTATTTATGAAATAATAACAGTTTTCCATTTATTATTTTTAATAGTTAAATTTTTTCAATCCAAGTATTTTTGGAAGCTAAATATAATTGAATACAGTATTATTATAGTATATAACTAATATAACACTATTATTACAGTATATAACTAATGTGACAGGTGTATATGTGAATCAATAATGTTAAGTACGACAGAGTAAAAAGGATTTTTTTTTTCTGATTTTCCATTGAGGACTAAGAAGGGGAATTATGAAGTAAGATGAAATCATATTGGCATTGGGCTCCAGTGAAGCCCTGAAAAACTCGATAGGGGAAATTTCGGAATCCCTTATAGGTGATATTCAACGTATGAGTCTCAATTGTCCGTCTGTTCGCAGCCGAAACTCTGAAGATGAACATGAACATGACAGTTGACCCGTGCCAAGATTTCTTTGAATTCACCTGCGGTGGCTGGTCGAATAGGCACCCTGTACCCAAAACCGAGTCCCACTGGAACCAGTTTAATTTGGTCGATGAAAAACTCAGTTACCAAATAAGAGGTAAACCAGATTTTACTGCTAACACTTTTCAAATAACATCACTCTTACCGGATTGAGGGCAGATCGAAACGATCGCAATTCACTCACGACGTGGTTTTCTTTCTCACTTCGTCAATTTGGTCTACAGCATTTAGGCAGTGACAGGACAGTAGGAGATTCGTCGTTCATACGTTCATAAAAAACGCTGATGTAACGTACGTTATTTCTTTCAGATATTTTGGAAGAGCCAATCCATCCGAACGACTTGCAGTCGATAAAAAATGCTAAGGAGCATTACAAGGCATGTATGAACACGAGTAAGTTAATTTATCAGTACCTACAAGAACTTTCTTTCTAATGAAAGGACGGGTCGCGAAAGTCTATTCAGATTATAGGTTACAAAAAGTTAGCTAAAAAGTTAGGAAGTGTAAGACATGCGGACGTAATTTGTTGCAGACGATATAGAGGTGGAAGGTTTGAGCCCGCTCGTCGATCTGCTCTCTGATCTCGGTGGGTGGCCGATATCGTTGGGGCAGTTCCAATGGTCTCCTCGCCACTTCAGCTGGCAGACCACTTTGGCCAAAGTGACCAGGCTTCTGGGGCTGTCGCCCGTCATATTTATATATGTATACGCAGACAGGAAGAATTCGTCGCAAAGTGTCCTCACTGTAACTAACTATCCAAATACCCAACTATCGGTGTCACGTTCACTTAGCGGTCCTCGCGGACCTCGATTTTAAATTTGCAATTCTCTATTATTGATAATACTCCAAATATTATCGCTTTCGAACTCTCGCCATCGTAAGTAAATTAGTGCATACTGACGCATTATGTCCTCCACTTCTTAGTCGAGGTGGACCATGCGGTTTTCTAAGAACGTTGGTAATTTATGTAATTTCCGTGCCAGTTTTGGTAAAGATATCAAATTTATCTTAAATTTAAAAAAGGATCCTAACGTTAAGGAAAAGGAAATAAACTAAATGTATTGTCGCAATAGGTCGATCAGCCGTCTTTGGTTATACCGAGATCGATGCTTCTCGATCCGGTTACTTACACCGCTCAAACTGAAGCCTACAAAATCTGGATATTCGAATCAGCCTATCTGTTGGCTAAACACATGAACCAGAGCGTTTCGAAAGACGACATTTTGAGGCAGGCGGAAGAAATTGTTCAATTCGAATCTGAAATCGCCAGGGTAAACCGGAACAAAATGTTTTTCTTTACACGCTTATTACTTCATCTTTTATGTACTTACCTTATAAAATATTTGTTTGAATATTATATCATTGATAATATTTGAATATTATAATCAGTCCTGATCGGAGATATTAGGCCAACGATCGCCAAATCACTGACAAAATCACAACCTTTGTACAAGATTTGGGAAATTATCTCTCTTAAAGAATTCTTTTCGAACTAAAATGTTTAATTATAATTTTATTAGATTACTAGTCCTAATGAAATGAGGCGTAACGGATTCAGGACTTACAACGGTATGACACTGCGACAACTGCAAACGTGGACGGACACCGCCTCATTGAAACAGGTATAAATATTGTTATATTACCAAAAACATGACAGTCAAATTTGTCTGTGACATAATAAAAAAAATCCTAACGAATTGGAATACTTCGTGTTCCTTATTAACTTAATAATATAAAGTTCAGGATTATAAACACAGGAGGTCTACCGAAGTCCGCATAATCTATAATTATGTGATTTTATATTTCCACGCGCTTATTTCGATTCAGCATGTAGTCTTCGTCAGTTGTAATCATTATCTGCTATAGTGACGATCGATTTGATTTAAAAAAATTTCAAATTACATCAAACCGTCGGCAATAAAAATACATATACCAAACCTATAAAGGTGGTTCGGCCTGTGTGAACGTTTACTTGCTTAATTCAAATATTGTTCAGAACAATTTATAATTTCAGATTAACTGGTTGGAATTAATCAACGACATATTCGAGGGATCGGGAGTACACATTGACTATACAGAAAGAGTTGTCGTTCGAGAATTGGATTACATTTTCAATCTGGCCAAACTGCTGGAAAACACGCCCATCAGAATTATCGGTTGGTTTACTTCCAAGTCCTGACATCTGTTAAATTCGACAACATATATTGTACATAAATTGATTATACTGCACATACTAAAAAGTATAAAAGCGTATGAAATATTGATTCAACTTTGCCACTTAACTATAACAATTTGCATTAAACAGGTTATGAGATGTTTATTTTTCAATTTTATAATAATGATTTATCAGCCATGTACTTCAGAATAGCCTCATAAACAAGCCAGGCATTTCATAACAAATAAATAATACTATACACTCATAACACCAACATTTCGGACCTTATCCGAATAATATCCACCATATTTTAAAAAATTAATGCCACTTGATTTCTATCATCAATTGAAACATAAATCCTAAAACAAAAAATTTACTTCCAGCCAATTACTTGTATTGGAGAATCGTAAAAACGTTCAGTAGAGATCTGAATGAAAAAATTCGACATGTTGCGTTTAGTTTTGACCAGGTGTTTACTGGAGCCACTCTGGATCATCCGCGGTAAGGATTCTGACATGCGTAAATTTCAAGATTTTAGATTTAAAAAAAAAGTATGTCAGCAGTTATATTTCTTTTTCAGGTGGAGGGAATGTATATACTCAACGAACAGCGCCATGAGTATGGCTGTGGGCTTCAGCTATGTTCAAAAACACTTCGACGACTCTGATAAAAAAACGGTTAGTCCAAAACGGATAGTTTTACGTCACAGCTGTGCTTATATTCACTTTTCCATATTTCTCGTTTAACTCCATTTTCAGGCACTCGAGATGTCGGAAAACATAAAATCAATATTTTCGGAAGAAATGAGCAAAGTATCTTGGATGGACGAAGGCACGAGGAAAGCCGCCCGAGAAAAGGTCGATTCTATGTCCCAGCTTATCGGATACCCTCAGTGGTTTAGTAACAAAACTAAAATGGATATATACTACCAGGGAGTAAGTCAAATTACTTGTTACTTACGGAATATAGTTTCAGCACCAAAATGTTGACAAACAAAATTGGTAACCTTACTGATTATCATTGAGAATAATTGTAGTCTCCCTATTTTACACGCTTTTTTTCCTATGAACCATTCTTCTTTCAGGAGAAACTATGCATCTTAAACATTGTTAATTTCATACATTTCGACATTGTTAAACTTTTTTTATGATTTTGTCAATCAGTATTTTTAAAGTCATGAAAATTAACTTTTCTAAATACGTTTTGAGGTATGTTTCATGTATGGAATATGCATTTATTTGTAGTTACACATTGGAAACAAGCATTTCAAGAATGTTATATCAGCAAGAAAATTTGGAATGAACAGAATGCTGAAAAAGTTACGGGTTATGATTGATAGAAAAGAGTAAGGAAGAAATAAATTTAACTTTCAATTAAATAAAACGAGTATTTCTAGACAATCAACCCTGTTTTATTGTTTCAAGGTGGCCTATAAGCCCTGCAGTTGTTAACGCCTATTACAATCCTCAAATTAATTCAATAAGTAAGTAGAAATAATTTTCATAATGAATACATTTTATTCTTTCAAATTTGCAAAAATATTTTTATTTCAGTGGTATTTTAGAACAGGAAATAGTTTTCCCGTCCATTTGTTTCATCTCTTGAACATTTATTATTTATGTTATAATGATTAATAAAAAAATTTTTCGTTATTACAGTTTTTCCTGCTGGTATATTACAAACACCTTTCTTCAGCAGAGGAAGAATAGAGTAGGTACATTGTGATATATTTTTGAAACCCACAAATCTTATTATTATTTTCTATGATGTAATGATAATTACAGGGCCCTGAATTATGGTGGTATTGGAGTTGTTATTGCTCATGAAATTACCCATGGCTTTGATGATGTAGGTAAGCTATTATTTTCTCTGGGAAAATTATTGTGTTTAGCACCACATTATTATTACTGTGTATGATAAAGTAAATTAACATACCTTAAAATGTAAAATAACATTCCTTTATGTTGTCTTTACCACAGAGTATACTAACATAGACTCACTTTAACTGGGTACATGAGAAATTTGAAATATTTCAAATATTATTTCCAGGTAGACAAAGTGATTCATTAGGGAATTTGGCCCAGTGGTGGTCAGAAAATACAATTGAAACTTACCTTCAAAAAGCACAGTGCTTTATAAATCAGTACGGTTCATTCCGGGTTCCACAACTTGACAAAGTACTCTCCACACGGGTTACAGTATGTATCAAATTTAATATCAGTAATTGAAATGAAAAACTATATATATATAGATATATAAATATATATATATATATATATATATATATATATGTGTGTGTGTGTGTGTGTGTGTGTGTGTGTGTGTGTGTGTGTGTATAGATATATAAAATCCATATATGTTACAGGTAAATGGAGTTACAACTCTGGGGGAAAATATAGCAGACAATGGAGGTCTGCATTCAGCCCTAATGGCATACAGGAAATATGTGAGTTTGCATGGAAAAGAGCCACGACTCCCTGGTTTGGAACAGTTTTCACCTGAACAACTCTTCTACATTGCATTTGCAACGGTAACTTAAAACTTTACATCCTTATTATAAGAAAACTAGCTACTTGTTCAGCCATTTCTCTTTTGACTGATGATCTTTATTTCATTGTGCTGTATTTTTTTAATGAGTCAACTGGTTAAAAAAGTGGATTTCATCTTCAAACATTTTCTTTATGCTTATTGTAATATGAATGTCGAAAAATACACATTATGTTAAAAGAATATAAAGCATAAAGAAAATGTTTGAAAATGAAATTCATTTACTTATACTGTGAGCATGTACTAACTGAATGGAGTCTACTGTTATGCAAGCCCTCTGGTGCATACGTGTGTACATACATACATATATATATTTTTTTTCATTAGTTTAATTTTGTTATGGTATTTATAACTTATTTTTTCTTATATTTCATTTTTTTAGTAATTCTATGTCTGACTATATTATAAATACTGAAACAAATACATATTAATGATCATATTCTTATGTTAAAGAACTGGTGCGAATCTACAACAAAGGAATCATTACTGCATGAAATTCTCAATGACCCTCACAGTCCACACAAATTTAGAGTAAGCGGCAGTCTAGCAAATTCACCAGACTTTGCAAGAACATTTAATTGTCCACTTCCGAAAACTCAAAGAATGTGTAAGATTTGGTGACCACGCGCCAATTGAGCAGTCTAAATGGGTTCAGGGATTTTATGGGCACGTAAAGAAATAACCTTGTTTTCAATGTTATTTAATATTTTACAATCTTAATAAACTATTTATAAAAAAGAAATCAAACACTTTAACAGTGCATTCAAATTGATTGTGTTTTTCTTTGAACTCGACAAAGTTAACAACACTTAATTTGTAAATTTGAAAAAACAAAATAAAATAAAACTGCAACTAAATACATATAATACAGTGTAAGACTCTAGTATCACAGGAAACTATACAAAAACGTTATACTAAAAAAAATAACACAATTGATTTTTTTTATTATGACACCACATGTTGTCTCTTTGTGGACAGACATGTGTCCCTTACGCTCAGTTACAAGATACATTTTTCCTACAATAGACTGTTTCATTTCTAAATACGCTGGCACATTATTACAAACAGTTCCTTCCAGCCCTTTCATTTTAAGAGTTCCCAACTGTCATAAATACTCTTGAGTATTCTGGTTTGAATAATTAATATGCAAGTTTACAACAGTATTTTCATAAACCTTCTGGCCATAATAATTATGGGATTTAAGCTTTACAAAAATATTCAATGCTCTAAAATGTTTTAAACAACATTCAGAATGAAGAGTATTTATTAATATAACTTTTTTTAATGATAAACACTTCATTTCATCTTAACGCCACCAATACCTGACAGATAAAATTTACTTCCAAAAATATCTGGCAAAACCAACAATCATATATATATACTTCAATATAAATTTAAGCACTTAACATGCTTAAATCTAAATAGATTTTTGAAATCGTTAAAAAGGCTAGAATTACTTTGTATAAATCTCTAGATTACATTAAATAGCTTAGTCTATTTACAAAAATGATAGTCACATTCGCTTATGTCGACATATCATCACTGAGAAAACAGTTTCAATCAAAGTCAGAATATTGAATTAAGATCAGTTGTTTTAATACATAGTAAATTAGTAAGTCGGAAAAAAACAATATTTAAGTAAACACAAGTTAACAATGCAAATACGCAATAGTACATGTATGTGAGCTTTTCTATGTACTAAATATTTACAACTGGTTCCTATATACAATGCCTTCCATTTTATAAGCACCAGCTCCTAACTTTGTCCTAAAATATAATAGTTAATATGTTAACTTATTCAAAACTCTAATTCAACATTTGAAAACTAGTTTTGGCAACACAATTCCCTACATCATTCTTCTAAGATACGAAGTGTTCAAAGGTATAAAAATAAATTTGACAGCTGTGATGTTTAGGCTCTGAGTTACATTCAACAAGATAAATCAGTTAGTCAGCAGCAAATTAGGCCAAAAAACCAGAGCACATTTAAGTACATTGAAACTGACTTGTTACACATTATTCGATAAAACTTGGTTTTATCGAAATAATTTCAAATTTATATAAACAAGCTTATCTCATAATAATTTGACTATAATTGGTCAAACTGCTACATAATAACAATTATAATAATGATAATAATAATCTTTGTTCTATGCTAAAACATGTGATAACTACTTCATAAGACTGAGAGATGATAATTTTTTGAAATAATTCGATGTATTTAAATAATAATACGTTTCCAATATAAATGGAAAAGGAGGAACACAAAATTCCTAGTAAAGTACCTAATGAAGTTAAGTCATTAAAATGATAAATATTTTGTTACAGTACATTTTTTTAAAAGATCACATTCATATCCTCACAATGAGAAGAGCTTCTGCTTCACAAGGCAATCAAGTCTTACAGCCTTCCTCATTCATTCAATTCTTTCCACTTACAATTTGTAAATATTTGAAAGATAAAAATTTGATTAGCAAATTGATTAAATAATTTGTTACATATGTTCCAGTAAATTCCAAAAGAAAAGTTGGGCTCATATATCGCTGTCTGTTTCACTTCGTGGTTGTCCAAAATTTCGTGTAATGCTCTCAGACATACTTCTAATATTAGCCAAATTTGTTATATCTGGAGCGATTTCCCTATTATAATACCTAAAAAATAGACAAATTCAATAAATTACCATAATACTAAAGAGTAATTAAGTACAGATATACAACCTAAATTCAAATTATACACACTAATATATATCATAATAATGAGGGCTAACATACTGAATATTTATTTCTTTTACAGTGCCATAACAATTTAATTATAATATGTTTTAATTATCATAGGTTCATTACATGAAATGGGTAAAACATAATAGATCAGCTGATTAAAATATAAATATCCAGGTACACCTAACAATATATAATATTTGCATGTGTAAAAGTATTGAAGGTTTAAAAGGTTGTAAGTTATAGACAAAACAGAAAAATTGAAATATGATTCATAACTTCTTTAAAGCATTTATAAAAGTTTGTATAATTAATCTAGATATAATAAATATAATTAAAGAAATGTTAAAGGAGATACATGGACATCATGGTCCCCTTATTATTATTTTGGGTACAATCTTATTGTTTCAAATCAAATACGGAGGAAGCATAACTTTGATTTCAAAAGGTGCAGGAATCAGCAAGTTAAAACAATATATGATCTATTTGAGTAAGGTAAATGCATTAGAAAATTCAACCAGTTAAAATTAAGTCAATCAAAATGAAACATTTTAAACTGTTTAATCTAGGTAACATTTTAAAGTTAAAATAATGTAATGTGTATATTGATATATTTTAATTATTGTAAAGGTATGGGAGCGATGGGCAATATCCAATGCTATGTTTACCTTCTGGATAACTTTTCAAAATAGTATTTATAATATACTTACTAAGCAAAAAGAAATTATCAGACCAAAAACATTTCTGGAGAAAATAAATGACTTTCTATGGTATCGTCAATCTACAGAAGTATACGACATAACACTGGATGAAGAAATTCCATTCATTATTTCCATGTGTTTTGCAAGTAAGTTTGTAAAATAAAATTAACATTCTCAGTAAATGTTTGAAATTACATTAAGAAGATCAAATTTTATTTTGAAAATGTTTATAATTGTGTTGCAGGCCTACTTTTCCTAATTGTATTTCTTTCAACGCCTAGCAAAAGATCGATAGCAATCAACCATGCTCCAAGCACGAGGAACATACGGGTACCCCGCTGATAATGATAAATTAATTGAAATAAAAAATGTAATATCAATAACAATATACAATATAACAAATGGTAGTTTTTTCCATTAACCAAAAATAGGGATTAAGTTTCATCAGTGTTAACTAACCTAATAATTTCTGAACCAACTGAAATATGATAGAATTTATTCTATTATTATTCTGTGATTTTAGAATATATGATAAATAACAAAGAATAACATTTTTTTAAGTTACAAACTACATGTGGGATTATTGAAATTACCTGTAATCATCCGCATAGCACGTATCGTATTCAGAATCATACAGAGCACTCAATGAGTCAAGACTGAGAACGGCATCAGAATCAAGGAGTCTACTGGAAGCTCTTGATGATAATGACGTATTATCTCCTTCATCATGGCAACCACCATCAAATACTGAATTCACATCACTTAAAGCACCTGAAAAAAATAATTAAATGGTGTATTGTACTGGTACACATATACTTTTTTTTTCAAAAATGTATTACTCCAAATTATAAAAAATAAAATGCAGTAGGTATTCATACATACCTTCGGCATCAGTTAGACCAGTTTCATGGATCATTGAAATATTTTCTAAAGCAGGGTCATCAGTTGTATAACCAGTGCTTTCGCGATCAGCCAAAAGGGGTTCAGAGGCAGCATTTTCATCTTCATCACTCCATTCTGACTGGTCAGTTGTTTCACATGTTGCAGCCTGTTTGGCTAAAAGCTTCCTTACCTCCTCTTCCTGCAAAATGAATGCAGTTAGCAAACATGTTATGCAAAGAGCACCTGGTAGAAATATTATCTAAGGTAAGACAATGGGATTTAAACATATCTCTGGCATGTATATTTTGTTTCATTGGTCCAAATACATAATACATTTCATTTTTTTACATAAAATAGAATAAATAAAGTATTTTATATCTTTAATACAGAATTTCACTTACTTGTCTCTCTACTTCCTCTGCTATTCTTTTTTCTTCTTCTTCAAATCTTTCATTTTCACGCCTTTCTTCTTCTTCACTTTCATTAGTTTCAGTACCCGTAATTCTGTCTGCCACAACTTCCCGTTCCTCATCACTGTAAAGATTATTTTTAGTGAAATAAGTGATACAATGAATACCTAAATAATAAAACTTCTAAAATATGAAAATAAATTAAGTGCAATTAAAACAATATAAGGTGCAGATATAAAAAAAAATATTAATGCATTCTATGAAGAGGATTTTTAACAGGGAGGATAACAATGAACATTAAAAAATTGCTTTACGCCAAATGAGGAATTCATTTTCTTTAGATGCTAATAATAATTCAGGGCAGGTAATAAAACCATTAAAAGGTAAAGTTATTTGTTAGAAAAGTATTATATATAAATAACACATAAAAATAATCAACATTAAGAATACAGAAAAGGAAGACACACATTAACTTACCAGCTAATAGTTTTTACACAGTTAACAATATTAGACCAAATATAATGTTCTTTAATTTTGGAATAATAGACAGCAAGACACTTTTCCAAACACATCTTTCAGATGAAAACACACATTTGACAAGCTAACATTCAGAAAGGTATAATTAAGAAACAGCCAGATTTCACATCACCATTTATTTAGCATGCTAATCATAATGAAAGTTTTGAACCCTCATGCATTATATGTGAAAGGACAAATACACCCACACTTTAACAATTGCCAGAGTCGTAGTTAATTGTTAGTTAGATGATCATCAGTGAATAGTACAAAATAAAAACATGTGTAAAACAGTGTAATGTGTTTGTGTTTAAAAAAATAAAACAAATAATTATGGAGTACTTGAGTATCAATGAGTGATCCTTAAGTTATAAATATAATTGACAATCACCAGCCTGTATAACATATTTCTTCAAAATGCCACTGAATATTCAAAACATCATTCTTTAAATTGTGTTTTATTTCGTTTTCAATAATTTTAATCAAAATTGTTTTACCTAATAAGAACAGATATATGAAGTCAAACAGTGTCCATTTATAATGGAAAAGCCATCAGTTCATTACATCAGACAAATAAATACTCATAGGTCACTCAAAAATACCATTACAAGTACAAAATAAAATAAATTATTATTATGAATTATTGTGTTAAATAAAAATAAAAACAAAACAAAACTTACATGTTGTTCATTGGTTTGTGTTGAATGCCTAGACTTTGTTGTTGTTGGCTGGCAATCTCAATAATATGGGCTATGCTGCTGGGGAAAGTTACATACCTAGGAGTGACAAGATCATTGTTGTGCTTCTCCATCATATTACCAACAGCATTCCTTAACTCTTTCTGTTCTTCAAGAAGCCTTCGAATTTGTTTTTCAAAGTCTTGCTCGCTCTCTGGTGTTGAAATTTTCAAGTCTGTTTGGCTAGAATTATCTTTTTTCCCACTTGAGTCACTTCTGATGGAGGATTTTTCAAGACTATTGTTCTTCTTTGGGCGTTTACCGCGAGAGTACTCGAAGCTGGCACAAGTTTCACTGGGTGCTGTTGAGGTTGGCGGAATTTTATCAGAATTTGTTTTGCGAGAACTGGAACTGCTACCATTTGTTTTGAAGTTCCTGGGAGAATCTCTGACTTTAGAACTCCTACCACTGCCTCCTCTCGAACTGTTGTTATTTCCATTTTTCGCAGCCGGGGAGAAACTCCGGGATGAAACAAGGCTCTCAGAGGGAGGGTTGTTGTTGGCCAGAAAACAAGGAGGGATATAGTCATGAGAGGCTCTGGGCGATGTTTCTGGGGATGAACATGGGTTGACTTGAATGTCCGATGGGAACAGGTACTGTTTTGTATCCGGTATTGAAAGGAGGGGCGGTGATGGACTTGGAGAAGCGTCTGTTGTTTTTGAATAACTTTCATCCGAAGAACTGATACTTGGAGAATGATTGAGTGAACTGATCTCATCGGCAGAAGAGTGTACCCTCTGAGTGCCTGAGTATTGTATTCCCGACTGTAAACTCTCATCGGAATAATGCCTCTGTAAGTGCACTGGCCATTGTTGTTTTGAAGCCGATTTAGGAGGTTTAGGTAATGGCTTCAGGTAAGGCTTTATATCCTTTGCAGGAAGGGGTTGTTCTATACTATTGTGACCGTTCTGCGGGTTCCCCCGTGGCCAAGGTGGTGTATACCTACAAAGTGTTAAGCCTTCTATATTAACTAGTTCATTACTTATGTCTTAACTGGGTATGACAAAGTTGTTGAGTGTAACATACCCGTATAAAGAGAAGACCAAACTTTGATGTGTTGCAAATGTCCCACATTGTAATAACTGCACGAGTAAATCTGACCAAACATTTAAAACCCCAAATATATTCAATTTAATTTTCTTGTTTGTGCCACGTTAATATTACAAAAAATGTTTTCACTATTCAGTGTTCACCATGATCTTTGAATTCAATTGCAATAACAATGTCATCTACACTTACAGTGGTCATTTTTCCATTAAAAAATCCAACATCATTTGAAGGTGAAGTGATCACATAAAAATTACCCAGTTAAGAGATTAATAAGTAAAGTAGAAATACAATTGGAGAGTAAAATTGCTTCTATCCAGCAGTCCCAATTAGTATAAAAAACTACAACTACTGATGCACACAATTTCTTGCATTGCAAAATATTGATTCCAATACAATTTAAAGATACAAAATGAGCAAAAATTACAACAGTTTCCAAATAGAAAACTAATTCAATTGTACAGGTTAGATTTCTTGTAAATTAATACAAAACTAAAAAGAGTTCAGAGAAACAGGCAAGCATCTACAAGTATACATGTTTTAATACCAGCTTCTCACAGACATAATAGGACATTACATTTTCCACTTTTATTAGGTAAAATAATATTTTAAATAAATATAATTTATTAGTAACATATACTACAATATTTGATCCGGAATACAAAATTATCAAACAAAACTACAAGATAATATTCCTGTTGGCATAATACGATTATATTGTACAAAAAATAATCATATTATTCATAGCATATTATCTAGATTTCATCAGTTCATTCAATGTACTAGGATACTTCCCTGAAAATTTTGAGAGTAATTATTCCTACCCACGAAAGTAAATCTACCAAGATATCAACATCCTAGAAATAAACAGAATAGAAGTTTCATGCTTTCAGCTGGCAAAACTCACAAAATGAATGCTCACACAACCACACATCTACCCACAATATACACACGTGTTCCAGGATATCAGAAGTGTATTCTGAAGTTTACACATTACTAATTTTATTGTATACGCAAACAGACAATAAAGTGTAGTCATTTAAGTCATAAATTGAAATCTATTCAATAGAAAGAGAAAGGAGTTCATGTAGAAGTACAAGTAATCGATGAGAAGAAAAATTAAATTTCAATAGTCAGTAATAATATAGACACACCCCTACAACATTTGAACTCCAATTCTTTTGAAAAACATGCTGGATAAAAATAATTTTACCATGGGCATAATAAAATAAAAATATATCTAAAATACCAAATAAAATGTAGGCAATACCTCGAGTTATTATCATGATTTCTGGCAGGTACAGGGGGTGGGGCTTGATGGTGATTACGGGGGGCGAGCCTAACAGGGTTGGGAGGGAGGAGGGGCTCACTCTCCGGAGTTGAACTGGTTGGCTGGTTGGGCTGCACCTGCTGCGGCTGAACCTGCTGCTGGCAGACCCTCACCAGCTTACTTCGGTCAGGCACCTGGTGTAGGAATGCCAGTGGAGTTGCCACACCTCCGTACATATTACCTGTTGAACACTCCCTCTTCATTAATTCACAAAAGCCAAATTAACTAATTCAACATATTTAATATCATTATTAAACATTCAGCGAATAATGAAGGCTGTCATTATATGTGGAATGATGCTAATATTGCACACAAATATGCAACTATTATTCTAACATTTAAAATTATATTTAAGACATTTTATATTATTTGTTTTCCCTTGGTATGAACAAGCTATATGTTAAGCCTGATCTACATCTACTTTTAATCAAGCTTAACAAAAACCCCAGTGTGTAGATTTACACTGAGGAATAAAATCCTCAGTGAGAATGAAACTGGCACTGCCAATGGTCTTAGTGGTTCATAAACCAATTTTATATAATGTTAATTCAGCTTTACTTACTGACAGCACCCGCTCTCATGCTTGATAGTTCCTCCACTCTCATGGTTCCTGGCTGTTTCCTATCTGTTAAAAAGTAAGTTGTCATTTCACCCTTTCCTTTTACCTTAACTTTACCTCTGCACTGGAACTCATATGGCTGATTTTTTAGTACTTGGTAAACCTCTTCAGTTACCTAAAATATTACCAATAGATATTTTACAGATTTTACAAGTAAAAATCCTTTTATGTTAATTCATACTCTATTCTATAATATATTCTTTAGATGTTATTAATTATCTATAATGTGAAGTACCTGAGTGTGATTTGGTAAACCTGTGGAATCCATACGACTGGCTACATTTACTGTATTTCCCCAAATATCATACTGTGGTTTCCTAGCACCAATGACACCTGCTACAACAGGTCCTATGTTTAAACCTAGAAAATGTAAATGTAAGAATAAGTAGAAAGGGTATGCATTTTTAAATAAAAATATTAACATATAAATGAGAAATTACTCGAGAAATTAATAGTAGTAGAACTTAATAGTACAAAGTTAGAGATATATTGCATTTTTTTTATTTTCACATTTATTGTTTCAATAAATCTCCAGGTCATGACAACAAACTAGAAAATTAATGAATGTAACGGAAAATAATTTCTAAATTTTACAAAATATAACTTGTTCTTCACCAGTAAAAATGAAATGATAAATTATAAACAAATACACAATTACTGACCTACTCGCAGCATAAAATTGTTATAAGAGTTATCATTGATTGAGATAAGTTTATCCCTCATGGCAAATACAAATTCAACCAAGTGACTTAGATAAAGGGCAGCACTATTATCATCACCATCTGTAATTCTATGTTCTGGCATAAGACCAACTGCAGCCATATACGTTGATCCTACTGTTTTTATCTTGTCAATGCACACAAAACGTTCATCCCCAAGTAACTGCAAAATTACAAATAATTCATTATATTATTTATAAACAGAAAATTGTATAAAAATCAATCACCTAAGTTACTGACCTCATCAAAATCTGCTATGATTTCATTGAGAAGTCGAAGACACTCAACTCCCTGATTATTTCCATCGAGCTCCATGTAGAACTCATGAAAATTTGTGATTGAGGCAAAAACCACTCCCACCCTTGTGTAACTTTGATGATAAAGTTCCTGAAAATTGATGGTGATGGCATACATTTCTGAACCTGCATTAATCCATTATAAGCATAACATAGTTTATATTTTAAATACTTGAATTTTCATTAAGAAAAACATACCATATTGTTGCGGAACTGATTATCCAAAAAATGCATAGCAACATGAGCAGGTAGCAGGTTGAAGAGTATCCGTTTATTACTATGCTGAAGAGCATCCATATCCCTTTTTTCTTCATTTGCCTAGTGTGAACAATATTATTATAAAATAAAGATAATCAAAATAACAGGTAAAATTGGTATTCCACTGGTTCTAACAAATATATGGAACAGGTTACATACTGAATTATGTTCAACATAAAAATGTTTTAAGTCTGTATTTAAATGTAACAATAAATTAATTGTTTTGGTTATTGTTGAGCGAGTTAGAAAATAACTAATTTCTTTTAATTAAATAATGAATTTTAAAATCTAGGTAAATGTTTGCTTCAGTAACATAAATTATAACATGGTGTGATGAATGATACATCAATTTTTATTAATTACCTGTATTTGCCATAAGAAGTCAAGTCTAGCAGTCCATTCAACCTGTCTGCCATGTATAAGCACAGCCAATAGGAACATAATTACATAAACTACACTGAGCAAATGTGTAGGCACCACTGCTCTATAAAAGGAAAGAGAATATTCACAATTTAAGATTATTTATAATATTGTACATAATTATTATTTGCTTATAAATAATTATTTGAAATATAATATAGTATGAGGAGTACATACAAAAAAGTGGAAAATCAAATAAGTTGATGAGTTTATAAATAACATACAAGTATTACTGATAGCAGTATTATTAAATAAATTCTTTGTTATTTCCTGAAAATAATCCCCTCCAGCTTATAAAACATTTATAAAGTCAAAGCCATCGATGTGTACTTACTGAACACGTGAATCATAACAGGCAAAAATAGGTGTGTGTGATATTTCAATGAGCAATATGTAAACAGTAGCCATAAGGATCAGAAGAGATGTTTTGGCCAATGTGGGTAACCGGAGGAAAATAGCGACAGCAAGATAGCCCAGAGAACATGAAACAGCAATGTAATGAGGAAGGGGACACTGTCTGTGATCATCCCAGTGTATACTACTGCTGTTCAGTCCAGGACAACCAGGTTCGTATCTGCATGTAAACTAAATAAAGGCACACAAAATGTTCATTACTTCCAAAGTTAAGCCTGAGATTACAATTTCCTAAAATGTAAATATGTTAAAACAAATACTGATATATAATTTTAATATAAAAAGAACGTGTGTCAAATAGTAGAAGTTATAACACTTACTACATTGACTTGGGATACAGTGTATATAAGAACAATGGTGAATATTGTAATTGCCAAACGAAGTACAAAACTCTGCGTGATGTCCCACAATATCCACCTTAACCTCACAGCTAATAAAAGCATAAGAAGTACCTACAAAAAATTTCCATTTCTTTTAATATTTCACTATAAAAATAAATAAATCCACATAAAGAAAATTTAATAAATTGATGATGGCTTACTGAGATCCAAACAAATGCAGTGAGAAACAATAAAAGAAGTATTATCGTGCGAGGTAATATTGCAGCTTGAATTCCACCAATAAGAAGTAGAAGCAAAAGACTCACAGCAAGAGAAGTGCTGTATCCAATATCAATATCAGAATGATACTAAAAAATAGAATATAAAGATGTTATAATATAAATATTATTCAAATTATTTAAATTAATTAATAAATATTAAAAAATATTAATTATTCCAATAACTAATAACAAAAATAAGATGAATTTAAGTTCTGCGCTAGTAATTTTTTTAAATGTCCTTTCTACAAAGTACCTGATTTTCTTTTTGGCTGTCTTTGAAACATAATGTAAATAGATTCACATGATCTGCTTTCTCTCGATCTACACTTCTAGCTTCGATAGCTTGAGCCAGGTACTTGTTCACTCGATTTGATGGTTGGTGGTAGACACTAGCATGGCGTTTCTTAAATGGCCTCTTAAACTTATCTGTCACTTTGTTCTGTTAAAAAAAAAATGAATAACTATTCGTCCATGGAAATGAATTATTTTTCAAAACCTTTCCTGACTGATTATAATGCAAGCCATAATTACAGAGTAAACATAAAAGTTATAAATGTTATAAACTACTTATTTTTTCCAGATAAGAGCAGCATTTTAAGAAATAAGGAATATTTTATTATTTGAATTTTCAAATTATATTTACCCTATTTTTGTGCATCCCACATAGATAATAGTAGAATAACAGAAAATACAGTTGTCAGTATTACACTTTACCAGGAATTTAATTCAAATAAATATGAATATTAATAATGATTGATAAACAACTTTCATATATGTGTGAACTGTATACATACTAAGAATAGATATATACTTAGGTTAAGAAATTTCAAATGCACAAACATAAATCCACATTTCAAGAATACTAGGATTATTAACATTTCTAACTATATAAAAAAATTCACCAATCAACAATACAACAAGGATTGTTTTGTATATAAAAGCATTAGAATTAAACCACCACAGGATAACTTTAAATAACAATTATTTAATGAAAAAATATATAATGATATAAAAAAATCAATCATTTGGCAATAACACTTATCTGACTTGATCAAATGAAGAATTTTGGAATCAGAAGTATTCAGTAAGAATATAGTATTCACTATATTCCAAATGATTTTATCTGCAGGATGTAAACTATTCAACTGAATGAATTTGAAGCATTCAAACTATAAAATATTTATATTATTGTAGTTAAATCAAATTCATGTACCAACTTTTAAATCTGGATATGGTCTTAATTTTTTAAGGTAAAAAATATTTAATCTTAAGAAATAATCATTAATATTAATGAATACTATTAAGGATAAAGGAAGAAGAATGATGAATCACCTTGTGGCCAATATCCCTCAGATTGAAATCACCAGCATTGAATGGACGAGCACCAGATGAAGGATCAGCATGCAGAACTCTCTGCAGATCTAATACCTAATGGCAACACAGAACTACAAGGTACAAAAAGCTCTTATAACGCACAAGCATTAGCTCAACAATTACACATGTTAACAATACTGACACTTATATAGCTGGTACGACCTAGAGGTAGCTTTTGCAATTTTATTACAAAGATATGACTAACTACTTGAATAAACTTCAGAACCAGTAATGGATGTTGATAATTAAGTAATTTTCATTGCATGACAAAATAATTTACAGTTACTAAAGAAATCTGGACAACAAAATTCTGTGTTTAAATACAATAATGATTCAAAATATGAATGGTATACATACAGACTCTGCATCTAATATTCTTTTTACTAGATAAAATTACAATGTTCAACATCATAATAACTTTTTTCATAATCTAAAACACTGAACACAACTCAACAGATACTTTCATTTAATACATACATCTATGCATGCTAAATATTGTTTTATTTTACTAATGGGGATTAAAATGACTGAAATGAAGAAATAATTTATACTAAAAATATAACTCAGAAATTGCATTTCTCCAAGCCAAAGTAATAAAATAAAACTCATGATGCCTTAAATGACCATGAAGTCCTACCTTCATAAATAATGAATCAACATTTTAATTCAATCCCGATTTTACAGAGTTACTTGCCTCAAATCAATCAGAAGACAGTGACTTGAAAGACCAGCACTTACCGGATCCTAAAATAACACAAAACATGCTTGAAACAACAGACACACCGGTGAACAAGACAAGTGTAGTACAACATCAAGATTACCAAAAACAAATGAAAAGAAACTGGTGGGATTTTCATAACCAGTGGAGTTGTTCTAATAATATATAATGCATGCACAACAAAGGTAAGTGCACAAAAGAATATAACATAAAGAACATTTACTATTCAACTTAATGATTAACACTACTACAAACAAATACCTTTCTTGCAGCAGACGCCTTATGATCAGCCGCTGTAGCCATATTGGAGAATGGAACTTCCATGGAGTACTTGATTGAATGAAGCAACTGGACTACAACATTGGAAACATTCTTGAAGCTAAGCTTTCTCCTCTGAGCTCCCAGAGCAGACCTAACTTGAAGAGTGTTGAACAGCAATGGCTAAAAAAATGCAAAAAAGCTTAATGAAACAAATCATAATACAATTTACAAAGTTGAATGTTATCCTATTCAGAAATTAAATCAAACAAACACATTCTTTATATTTCTTTCTTTTGTGGTAGTTATGAACTTCATGTATATGCTAAACCATTTATACATAATATCTATATATAGTATTTGTACTTCAAAGACATTATTGATGGGGACTGGTTTATTGTTTGGTTGTTGGAGTAGAGAATTTAATTTATTGAACATAAAAATGTTAATTAATTGTTAAAAATGAATTTTAACAATGTTAACAAAATTGTGAATTACTTTTCTTCTTCTTGCTGGTGGTACAATGAAGTATGTTGTGATATTATGCTCCCTGAGATATTGATTCCGAGTGCCACCATGGCCAGCTTCAACTTCATATTCACCACCGAGGCAGTCAAGTGTAGCTTGTGTAATGTGAACCCTCCTAAATAAAAATAAGAAAATGATATACACATTAACAGTGTGTTCATTAAAAATATTTAAAGTTGATTACCAACAGTCTCAGACTAATATTCATTTTATATTAATAATAAAATTAGATCTCTCCTGAGCTAGTAGAGAATACTAAATCTTTAAACAGTTCACTGAATATTATTTACCCTGGTTCACCTCCAGCTTCCATGTTGTTTGCCAATGTAACATCATTAGACCAGACATCATATTGCCATTTTCTTAACCCTAAAACTCCACACAGTACTCTACCTGAATGTATTCCTACTCTCATATTTAAGTGAACATCAGTTGCCTCCACAACAGACCTGTAAGATGAAATTGACAAATACAGTGACTTAATATTATTAATGATAAATAATAATAATATGAGTTATTTTCTTAAATAACCCAAAGGATAGAACAGTATAATAGTAAAATGAAAATTAGCCAAAAAGTACAAGAAGTGGGTTCATTTTTTTATAAAAGTTATGGCAGAAATTATAATTTAAATTTTATTGTAAGGTTGATAATAAAATATTGTTGAACAATGAAACTGAATAAATCAAAATATTAACAATTAGGCAATTTTGGACATTTATGAACTTACATAAATATTTACAACATAAGTAATACCATTACAAAAAAATTAGAAATAAAATCACAATTTTTCCGATTTGTCCAATATAGGGTAACGAATTAAATATCTTACGCAATGGCATCTATCATATCCAATCCCATTTCAACGGTGCAGTGTGCATGGTCAGATCTTGGTTCTGGTAATCCGGAGACACAGTAGTAGCAATCACCTAATATTTTTATTCTAAGACAGTGGTTGTCCTACAGACAAAAATATATTTGTTTTAGTTCAGAATACCTGTTTTGTGGTCTCCAAGGGATTGGAAAATATCCCCTTTGCAGGAAAAATTTAGAAGATAACAAATTCACAACTGGTGGAAAGAGGCCACAGTTGTGAGGTGAGAAAACTAACTTTTGCATGCATTGTTCAATACAGTAACTTGTTTCTTGTTTATGTGTGTTATTAGTTTCTATTTTTTTTCAGAAGTCACTCAAAATTCCCCAAGATGTGAACTGATTTCACTATAATAAAGTTATACTTTACTTACATTAGCTAGTTGATCAAACCTCCCAAATAGTTCATTTAGAAGGCGAACAAGTTCCTGGGCAGTACATTGAGAAGCCAGTACAGTGAAACCAACAATGTCAGCAAAAAGTATACTGGAAAAATAACAATAATACATAGTAATATTCAATTTTGAAATTTTCCAATCTATTGGAATATGAGGAGTCATGAGGAATTCTCATCTTCTGATCTCCATAAAATACACACAGAAACCTTTTAAAATAATATAAGAGAATACAATAGGATATGAAGAATTTTTTTACCTAACATTTTCATGTCTTTGAATGTAAATTTTGTGAAACTGCCCTTCTACTGGGGACATTATATCAGCCTTCATTTCCATTGCAACATGTTGAGGTAATACTGACAGTAACAGTCGTTCCTGAAACATATTAATTCATTATATCACAGGATAAAACTTTCTGAGATGGAAGTATCACTGTTGTATTCTCCTAGTGAAACCAAATAAATTATTATTTTTTATATTTATTTTTATACATGTTTTTGTACTATTTATTTATATAAGTCTGTATTTAAATTATACATATATATATATATATATATATATATATATATATATATATATATATATATATATATATATATACACACACACACACACACACACACACACACACACACACACACACACAATGTAGTATACGGTTTCTGTATCACATATTTTGTAAGTTAAATATGCACGTCTGCATATGCATATGCACATTAAATTGGTTTGGTTAATATGAGATCATCTCGTATTCTCTTAAAGAAGGCAAAAAATTATATAAATGTAAATACAAATGTATACATATATAAATGAAATAGAAATAATGCATTACATAAATGATACAATGCACAAATTATTAGTTGAAACTAAAACAATGAAGGTAAATATGTACCAATTTTTCATTTTCATCCTCCATCTCTAACCGGGCAGCTATACAATTCCTTGTGTCTAGAAATGCCCTCCTTTGCGCTTGTTCCATAAGAGTGTGTAGAAGAAATCCAACTACATTTGTGCACAGGAATACTAAGGTATTTGCAACCACCTAAAAATTAAGACAAATACTTTTAATTTTTGTTTATTTAAAATAAGGATTAAAAATGAGAAAAACTAACAAAGCATGCCCACACCAAATCAGACCTACAAGTAACAATAAATGGAAGGCAGTAGGAAATTATCGGCCTATACTTCAAATAATTTACCACCGAATGATTTACGGCGATGGTCTGCTACTATTCTCCTTTTCAGTGAGGGACTGTCATTAATGAGGTTATTTCGAATAAATTATCAGGAAACGCCAGCATTGTACATCTTAGTTCCATATAGGATACACAATTTCACTACATCAATACTTACAAATACTGTAGCTTATTAACAAACAAAATTACAAGATACGTTACAAAGCAGATAAGAGGAACCTCCCACAGCGAACTTATATTTCAGGCGTTAATATTCGTGTAGGAAGAAACCCTTAAGAAAACCTAGTTTAGTTCTCAAAATTTTGAATTCGGAGTCGAGAACAGAACAACCTACGGAGCGTAAATACCGGGTAAATCAAATCAAGATTATATTTACCTGCTGCCAGAAAAGCTGGTGGAAGAGATCGGCAAAGGCGGCGCTGACGGCTAGATGTATGAGGGGGAGTGTGATGCCGAAGAGGGTGGATATCCAGGTCCTGAGGGGCAGGAGAGCGTAGGCGAGAAAGACGACGAAGACGACTTGCCAAAGGCCCTCGGCCCAGACCCGGCGTGTCTCGCCCCTCAAACCGCTCTGCCAGCCCACCGGCAGACCCATTAGGCAGAACGTCACCATGAAGAACAATATCACGTGGCACACCCACGGCAGGTACGTGTCCTGCATCAGCCTGCAACAACCACAACTGAATTAAATATCCTATCTTCTAACCGTTATTTCAATTTATTACAATTAAATTTGACAACATATGTACAATTCTGAATAATGCCTTGTTTCAAGTCCTTCTGAAGTGTCTATTATGCTGAGTTATGTTCTTTTTTTTTTTTTTTTTTTTTTTTTTTTAACTTTCTTCATCAGTGTTATACCTACGACGAATAGAAACAGCGATGTGTAACAGGATAGATTGAAAGACACGTTTTTCACGCATAAAATAGGCCCGGAGAATATTTTCCTCCGTTATTCCCGAGCAATATATAATTCTGTGAGGGTGAAGACTTGGTGGGTGCCCAGCGCATTACAATGAAGCGTATTAGCATTCTTTCAAAATTTTGGCAAAAAAATCGGTGGCGCCGAGTTGTCCAAAGGAAATAAATTATATAAAAAAAATACAAAAAAGGGGTCTGCCCCACATTACCTGGCATAGACTTCAGCATATTTCTACGAACATGGAGATTGGCGGGTGTGCCTCAAGAATGCTAACCGGAATTGGCTATACAATCATTTAAAAAAACACCTACATGGATCGATTAAAGAACAGAGTCTCAGCTTCAGCAGACGAGTAATCTGTTCTTAGTATAATTCCCTTGAGTTTGTTACCAACTAGATAACATATAAATATGTATATATTCCTTATCAGTACAGAAATGCACGTTAGCTACTCGTTACTACTAACATCGGAAAACGAACTAAATAGCAGGATAGAAAAATCCATACCAAATGAAATCAATCATTTAGCTGACCCTTTACCGCTGTTCACTTTTAATCTTCAGTCCATTCAAGAAAACTAATTACGTACGATAACCGGTTTCTCGGAACCCTTCATTTTATTTGCTTAGCGTACATTAGTATCAACTGAATACTGCCGAAATAATTGAGATCCACTCTTGTTCAATTCAAATTTGCAGTTTTCAATCAATGTTAGTAATTAAAAGAGCCTAATTTCTTCCTGTTTGATTGGCGCCAAAAATGGTCAGTAAGGAGTCCTATTGCGCCTACCGCATTAAAGGAATAAATTCGAAATTCGTCGGTATCAAACCTAATTTTGAGCGGGATTACATATGTCTTCTGAAGCTGTTATACAACAAGAGCAGCCGGATGGGTTAACGGAAGCGTTTGAGCAGCGATCCTACCTAAGGTAAACTAATTTCCTCCCTTCCAAGTCGAGTAGAAGGGACCAGGCTTAGTTTGCTTAAAGCAAAATCAATTCCTTCATTCCCAGTCATTTCCTCTTCGGCCTTTGAGGCTACTTCTTTAATTTAAATTTACTGTTGGCACCATTTTGAAAAAGACGTAAGAATACGAAAGGAGAAGTAGAATAAAGAAGTTTTTAGGACGCTCCAGAGATCTAAGCCTCCAACAACATCCCTTGTCTTTAATACTCGAGAGTAGTAAAATAAACTGAACCTTATTAGCTGAGTCAAGGGTGAAAGAGTTTACAACTGTGCTTACTCTTCTGACGAGGTCGAATGGCGGGCAGAACTGCGCACCAGGATAGGGCAAGCCACTCCAGATAATAAAAACCCCATTATCGAGCAACCTGTCCTTTGACGGGTACACTAATTGGTCTTTTTCTAATCAAGATAGGAAAGTCTCAATTTTGGCCTTATCTTCCCCAATGTTCGATGAAAAGCCAAGAAGCACTTTTTTGATACTTTTTGCGACTATACACAAAGGTGCGTTAAAAAAAATAATTCCCAATAAATATCGCAAAACCATGTTTTGCCAAGAAACAATATACTTACACTACTATAAATCATTCATAAAATAAATGGTCTTGTATAAAAACTACTACGGAAACTCGGGGTTGCTTTTATGCCAAGTGAAAGTGCAATAACAAGATGCACCTAAGGCCACCAACCCGGTAAAGTGATTCACTAACCTACCGAAGATCGGTTAACCCGAGACTGGTCAATCAAAAAACCGAACCGGCAAGTAGAGGGGTAACTTATTATACTTCAAACCATAGTTTCGGTAGCTCCGATAGACTGCCGATAGCTCTGGAACTGTTGTTGGGAAATATATTACCTGGTGTTGAGAAAGACAAGAAGGAAGACGAATAAGAGACAGTGCAGTAAGTGGTAAATGTTCTGTGCGGTGAAGGCGTGGGCGTGGGCGAAGCTGATGTTGGCGAGTAGGGCGGTGAGAGCGACGAAGAGGCAGACGACCGAAGTGACCGAGGACTGCTGGAGCTTGTAGGTGTACCGCTGGTAGAGGGCCTCCAGCTCCACGCTCTCGAACCTGTGCCTGTTCAGAACCCGACCCAGGCCCCGCTCCGTGTTCATCGCCTTCACCCTGTGATCCATCGCACATCTGAAACAATAGTATTCGCTCGTTTAAAGCAAAAACCCTACACACATTGATATGCCAGGAGATTTGTTGGTATTTTGAATTAAATTGCGGGGATCCATCAAGTAGCTCTATGATGAAATTGATGGCATCATTCTAGTACAATCGTAGAAGTCACGGAGGAAGCATTTAAGTACTTAGAACCCTCGGGAATGTTTTCCTAAATTACTGAAGAAATAGAGAAGAGAAAAACGGAAGGATTCCGTCGAATACTCTCGAGGTAATTGAGAACCGTATTCAATTTGACCAGCCTGGAAGGATGTTCTTTGTTTCGATTACCAGAGAAGGATACACGTTTTTCGATAAAGTCTGTTTTGAAATGTGAAAAGAACAAGAAAAATTGACCTTAGTTTAAACAAGTTATCCTCAAACAGCATACCAGTAAAGGGACGTGAGAGGTACTTCTATTTAAAGGAACAGGTCCAGCGTAGGAAGGAGCCTACGATAGGGACAGAATTTATAAGGGAAGGGTTTACGACTTATTTCCCGCCCTAACGGGGTTTTAATGATGCTCCCCCCAAAATCATATTCCGCACACCATCTTCCAAATCTGTAGAAACCAATGATGTTCACAAATAATAATGCCCTCATGAAATCGAGAAGATATCGCATAAACCTAGAGTTATGAATCGAAAACCCACAGCGGTCTTCTGGGATCCAGCAACCCTACGACCACAGTTCTCATTAACTTCACTCTATACACAGAACAATCACATGCCAACTTATAAATTCGTGCAAATAAGTATTTAGAGGGAATGAAAAAAGTATATCTTTCTTTATATAGAAGTTCAATATTAATAAGAGTACGTGTATAAGTATTATTATATGGCGAATCCAAAAACCAAGTAGTCAAAAGAAGAGCGTTAAAGAAAAAAATAAAATCGATTTCACTGTAACTATTTAGTACTACTTAGTTAGCTTTAACTCAGCTAGTTGATATACAATTATTCTTGATTATAGATCAACAAATAAACATTGTAGTAAGAATGTACGATTTCAGAATGTTTACAGTATTGACAATTTTGTTAGACAAATGATTAAATACAGATAGGAACACATACTATACGATATAATTATCTCGTTGTCTATTCATGAAACAACAAATGAAAACATTAATGCAATGTTTCATGGAAACAGTCTCTCAGTCAAATATCATCAGATGTCTAGGATAACTCTTCAAGCAAACATTTGTTTTATGTCCAACAGGGGGAAAAACACCTTCAAACACGGCTTGAGGGTCTAATGAACTTGATTCAGTTAGGGTTTAACCAAGAATATAATTCCTCGACTTTACAGAAAAGTATTAGTAGTAGGGGAATATTCCGTCGGTTTGGAAATCCTACAATTGGATAGGTAAACGGCAGTTCCTTAGCGTGCAAAACTAAATTATACGGACGGTCGGCGACAGCCCCGGCCCCGCCTCATCACCAGATTATCGATTAACCCGCCTGAATAATTCCAACGGTTTGACCCGGGGAATAAATTGATGCCCTCTTACCAGCGGGGGTGGGGTGGTCATCGCATTCCAAATTCAAGCTGATACAAGCAGAAATAACGCTGAACCTATACAAGACCAATACATGAAGCCCGCAAAGTAAAGGGGCGCGGTTTTTGATCTAGCAGTAAGTTTAAAAAGGAAAAGTTTGAAAAGCTACTATACAAAAGGTTATTATATACAATTTTAACAAAGCAATACATTCTACAATCTTTGTAAAAAAATTGTTTGTTTAATTTTAAAGGTTCCAGTCAACCCTCCTCAATCGGTAATGCCTTGAAATAAAGGTTGTAACAATTATTCAATGAGAAGGGGGGGAGGGGGATCATAACAAGGGAAAGTAGGGGTACAATTTCCCATAACCTTAAATCACCCACCGAAAAGCCTATGAATCCGACAGAACTTGTAGAGAGGGGTGGCACGAAGCCAAAAGAAACTTGGGGAGGCTTTAAACAATATTCCCTTCCTCTCCTTTCGCTCCAGTAGCAGCTTCCTTCTACTGGAAGTAACACGCCTCTATAGGAATATATTTTAATTTACTTATCTGAAAAATGTTGTACGGCAATATTACGTGTTTCAAAACCTCCTTCCAATTCAACACATCCAACATCCAATCCTTTCTACTTTAATCAGCTATAAACACATATTCCGAAATAATCCTGTCCACACTGAAATAAACCTGAGACCGCCCTAACGGTTCCTTGTTGTTTTTAAATCTGTAATGACATTTCCAGCAACGGGAGTGAGATGATTGCAAATTATCAACTTGGCTAATTCAGGTAAAAATTTGATCCTACAAACTGCTGGCTCTAATATATGTAGAAGCGCAAGAAAAAGAAACTCTTCTGCGACTCTACAAAACGAAGAAATAAAGAAACTCTTTCTTTCCAGTTCGTTCTTTGATATTACCGTTTCTTCCCTCCCACTCACTCTCTTTCTTTCTCTCCCTTACTCCACAGAGAACTACCGGCTGAGTGTTTGAAAGCATATAAGTAGGACCTCTGCCAGGTAGGAAGAGGCGCAGTATTATTTATGGAGGGTCGAAAGCCTTTTTTCCCCGGCAAAATGTCGCCCAAAGACCGCGCTGCCTCGGACGTTCACACTCCAGTCCATTGTCCATTGCTGCTCATAGGCATTGCACGGCATGTTTTACTTTATTTTTTTCTATTTTACGTGAAGCTCTACTTTGAAAATCAAAGGAACAAGATAATGGAATCAGTGTTGCGCATTCGTTTCTGATGCAAAAGCAGAATTAATTTAAAACTTTCTCCACCACAGGATACATATTTTAGACCACTCATGATCAATTAAACAGGCAAGTTACTAATTTTTCTGTAACAATTTTGCAATGCAGGCAGAAAAATGTGCACAGCGGCAAATAATGGTTACCCCGGTTGAGGTAATAACATTGAATGATAGTTTGTTCTGAACAGGCTTGAGACAAAAAAAATCACTCCAACAGAAACAACCAAAAAAGAGATTTAATTTCGTTACTTCAATTTCAAAGTTATGACAAAATGGCTGATTTATAACATATAGCTGGAGTTTATAACAAAAAGTAAAGAAACCAGACATGGTGATCCACCATGTCCACAAATTTTAAATTTTCTGTCGGGAACGTAACACGACATCTTGTCATCTTTCTTATGTCAGAAAAATTCTAGAGGATTGCGTAACAAGGAGAAGAAGCGGTATATATTATTCATTGTTATTGACTGCAAAAGGCTTCACGGTACACTCATACTTCATACAACTCCGAAGCGAGCAATGTGCTTGCATAGACAACGAATACATTTCATGGACGATATGTTCTACTCACATATATGAGATTTAGATGCAGACTTGATTTATTTCAAAATAAATGTGTTTTATTACACCACCAGTGTAAATTTTTTCAGTCACCTCTTTGCTCTAGATTATAGGAGTTTGTTTTTCTCAATCGCTAGTAGCGTTCTCTTAATACGAAAGTTAACTTTCCTGCGGGAGTATGAAGATAACAAATCTGGTATTCCTCAAACCTATTCAAGTGGGTAAACACTACACAAAGTAAACTAAAATTCACATTGATTATATTCTATTCTTGCCAAATATATTTTTTTATAAATAAACGTAATTTTGTATAACATTATACCTTACTCGATCTATCAAAAATAACTAACTCTCATAATTCGCTTAATTATATCGTATAATTAGAAACGCCATAATGCTGGGAATACCTTTAATCTCACATATGCTTCAAATTTGACATACCTAAGGTATTAATGGTAATTCACAATAATATTATTCCATAAATATTTACACCCATTAAAAAAACAAGGTCCGGTAATAACGCCTTTTGCTGTTGTGTTTGAAACAAGTAAAAATTTGTTCTCCATAAAAACGGTCCGATAATAAATTACGAGCCTAAACAAAAATGAATGCTGAAATGTTTTACTGATAACGCGCTGGGGCCCTATCTCGCCAATATAAATGGAAATACCATCCTTTAGGATGTGCCCTATATTTGGAAGGCGTTTACTTGTGTTCGATAACGGTGATCCTTTTAAATAATTTCTCCGTGTTATACACACCCCAAAGAAAGGGGGCCAAAAGAAATGAGCATGAAAGAAATGATATGAAACAAATTCTAAATATTACAGAAATTTGAACACTAATTCGAATCATTTAATTCTTAAGCTCAGAACCTCACCTCTTAACGTATTCTATAAACGTATTTTAGTGTATATATTGACTTTTACTGTCTGAAAGTCAATAGAGTGTTTAGTACGCTCACAAAGGAGAGATATTGGAAAGTATCGCTACAACGAAACAGCAATATAGAAGCGTCAAGTGTTCATTAAATATAAGACCAAAAAATAACGTTACTACAGACTTTCAGTCAATATTGAGCTCCAAGTTCCATTTGGAGCTTTAATGACAAAAACAATACAGAATAAGCTTAAGAGAACAATTACCGGTCATGAACTTGATGCAAGATGAAGTACGGTTCTAAGGGAAGTTTGGTATTGTTCTGGATACGGTATTTTTCTAATGACTACTATTCTGCACCATACAAAGGGGGAAGTGAGAAAAACAAATTCTACAAAATCCATTAAACAATACGAAAAAATGCGAAATTGTTATATAGCATTAAAAAATCCGGTGGTGTAAGAAAATTTACGAATTTTATACATGAGTAACTTGTACACGTTGTACAATCAGTCTACTATTATGTAATGACATCAAGTCAGTTATTCTGGCTGTACTTGCACTGAACTGTAACAGTCTTACAGTTTACACAGTCAACCGACATCTGTCCTGTTGGTACGAACACCGAATTGCTATCGGTATGCTGGTGACGATGGCGAGCCGCCAGAACGCCATGTCTAGTTGAGCACCATAAAAACCATAAAAGGGTGGGGAGAATCGCACGGATAATTATCAATCGGTAAAACAAAACTGAAGCCAGGCTATTAGAGCTCTGCATTATAAAGATAATGGGGTCGTTAAGCGATGACTCGGTTTACAATTCCCACCCCTAGCACAATATATATATATATATATATATATATATATATATATATAAATAATACCGATAATTTGCAATGAAACTAGGAAGTTCAATAAGAATTGTATGTTCGCAGTACTACTATTAAAGTTGTAATGGCTTCAATTTTTCATTATCCTTATTTAAGGGACAATAACTAGAAAATAATAAAAGACTTTAACGTTTGCGCCTTAGAGACGTTTGCACAATGGTAAAATTTGTAATTGTAGAAGAAAATATGCTTCGCTTCTATAAGATAACCTTATAGAAGAACAATCTGTTCTAAGAACAGCGATGAAGACCTGAATATTATTATATATATTGTAGTCCTTTTTAATTCGGATCGATTCCCTGATTAGTAGCTCTGTTCATATATAAGGAGGCGGAGTGCAGGGAGGGTTATTCTGCCCGTTGGTAATTGGACGGAGAGCCTTTGCGGTTCAACAAAGCGAACCTATCCGTCTTACTCTGTCGACGTCATTCCCTGGCCCTGGCCTACCCCCGATCCCTCGGATAGCTCATTCGCCTCTTTTGTACGAAAGACCGCGGCCCCTGATTAATTTTCCTATCCCATTTCCATCCATTTCTCCCTCCTCTCCCTTTCTCTTTCTCTCTCTCCTCTTTTCTCTCCCCCAACCCCGACCCGCCCGCTATCACCCTCTACACAATCTAAAGCAAAATCTTTTCGCGCTGAAATATAGAGGTCAATTATTCCACAGAGACAATGGGACAACAGGGGCAGAGTCGGGAACATTATTCTAACCCCCCGAACATGAAAACAAGAAACTGAACCGAAATGATTTGCAGACATGCTACACTCTACTACTATCCCCACTCGCTGACTTGGCCTTACATGGTTTTCATTCTCGCCATGGACAATAGCATTCCGTCGTTAAAACAGTGGGGCGTCTGCGCACGTCGGCTGACGAGACTGAAACATGATACCGATGATAAGATGCTGGAAATCGATACAGCATCAGGATGGTACAACATAGCAAATTCACATCTTACATAAAATCATCCTCAGCGAGTAACTGTATCAGTGTTATTAGGCCTACGCAATGCTCTATCGAAAGGCAAATACAAATGTGTTTAAGTCAATCATTAAAGCGGTATTACGGGACAATTTTACATGAACAACCCGCAAATTAGAAATGGATCCAGTTAATTTCAAATTTCAATTCAGCCGCGAACGGATGTCTCTCCGATTTCTATCGGATGACTAGCTTCAATATCCCTCAACTACAATACGCCCAAAATTCATTATTTTCACACTTGAAATTTACAAGACAAAGTGGAAATCTGGTCTAGAGCCTGAATTTTGCTACTTTACTATTTTTCGCCTAATTAATATTAACAGATAGCCAGGCATCTTGAAAATTTCGTGTCGTGGAACGTAAAACTGAACTCTGAAACTCCCGTCTCTACACAACTCCTATCATTAGTAAGACCAATTTCAAATGCATTGAATGACGAAAGAAAACTTTCTTCTTTACTATGTTATACCCTACAAAACTAAAACACCGGGCAGCAGACCTGATAAAGAAATCTCCATTCGCACAACGCTACGACCTTATCATCAATTTATTGACCAATCCGCAGAATTATTTCTTCTCCCGGAAATCATTTATCGTGGCAGACAATTAAGAAGAATGGGCTCTTAGAGGGACGCCAAGGTGCCAGACTCCTCGTTGGAATTGTTCTTCGGAAATTTTATTAAATCGTTTAATTAGAATCCTTTGTTTTCTCCCTAACAAAACGGTAAGGAACGAGACTGCGAGAACAGCTCAGATAACCCGGAGGTTATCGTTCTTCCGAAGAATGTCCGCTGGAAGATTGGCCTCGAAACCGTATATAAATCATCGGTTTGTTGCGCCTGTGTTTGTGAATGGATGTTTAAGTATTTTTGTTGCAGTCAACAAATTTTATGGGCGAGTAAATCTTTATCTATCATTCATCTGCGTTTTAAAATATTCTATTACTTTCATAATTTGTAACATACACCATTATGACCGAAAGGACTAAAAACATCTATTCTGTTATTCATTTATGTTTATCTTATTTCTTCAGACAGTAATAATTGTATTAATAGAAGGAATTTGATTAAATCTAATGTACGAGAATCTGGAATTTTTGCTATACATAAATATAACCCTTGATAATATTAGTCTACTATTTGTTAATATCATAATGTTATATATAATACTTTGGAGAAAGTGTTTTTATTGAATTGTAGTTCGTCCAATATAATATTATATATATCGTTTTCCATATCTATGTTTATCGTGTCATTGCGACGCAAGAAAATTCACATCTATAATTAAATTAAGAAGAACTGTTTTCGGATATCTTTCGAAAATTCTAAATAGGTGACACTAGTCCAGACCGGAATTATAAGCGGATAGGGGGATATCTCCTGAGAGGTAGCGGTTAATTCATTACTCGAGGGCTAATAAATGGAACCCTAATGGAGGCACTTCCAACTGAAACGTAGATGGCGGACTCCGCAAGAGTTCGAAATGCACACCCGCCATAACTAAGCTCAGGTTACCCGCGCGGTATATTCGAATCAACATTAATCTATTGCCAACGCCGAGATATGAGCAACTGAGGCCCGACCAGTGGAATCCCGGGCAAGTTATCTCACCACTCATGGGCCACCGATTACAACCCCCCAAACACGACCAATCCCTAAAATGGAGTAACTATTTCGTGTAACTTTTCAATCAAAAATCCCAACAACAGCCCAAGTACACAAACTGAAATGACTAAATTACAGATAGTAAGTTATGTCAGAAGACTGGTAAAATTTAACATTTCCGAGTGAGATAATTGGAAAAATTCCATTAATATGCCGCGTACCTTGAAAGGTAGGCGCCAATCTTGAGTTCTGGAATTCAGGACACATTTTTTTAAATTTGAAATGTAATTAACAAAATGATCTATTAAACAATAGTGTCACTTAGAAAACATAAACATATATATACTATAGAATATTACGACGAAGCACAGCGTAGGTCAATTTTGATCTTAGGGTTTTACGGCCTAAGGCATACTAATACAACTCAACTGATGATCCCCTGAACTTACATTGAGAACAGTGTTCATTCAAGTACTCGGGGTAACATTTTGTAAACCGGGCATGACCCTGTTACAGCTGTTCCACAAGTTATCGATTAGCATGAATCTGTACCAGGGCCACCCACGAGTACCCTCTTGAACAAAGTTTATACGGATAATGCAGCCTAATAAGAGAAAACGTCGTTTAAGGAACCTGAAGTAATTGCTGGAAATAAATTTCTACCCACTGGAAAGTATTGAATCTCAGGGAATATGGATCTCGAGGCCAAATGGAGGCACGGTCTACTACCTTTTTGGTTAATTGATAGGAAGTATACACCTTATAAGGCTTCGGCAATCGCATCAAATTATCTGTCGGGTCCCAATTACAGATAATTAAAACTTAAATTTTCGTACTTGCATTCCAATTACAGTCCATCTAAATTCTAATCTCATTTAAAATGCTTTGAACATCACAGTTTCCTGAAGTACGGTTCCTTGGTGGAATTAATAAAATCAATTATTATTATAATAATATTCTTAATTGTAACCAACCTTACGACCAATTGAAAGTACACAATTCAGGGAGTTCCTCCTGAAATTAATTTGAAATTGAATTTATTTGATACATATATTTTATTTCGTTATGAATCTAACTCTAATCTATAGGAACGATATAATAATAGGAAACAATGTAAGAGAAACCCAGTCTTCGAGAAAACTAAAAAATATTGCTAAAGAAAGGGCTTAGTAATTACATTTGGGTCCCTATGTTTATACAGGGTGAATGATTATTCAATTGACTTCATAAAGAAATTGACTTGCATTTGTCCAGCGGGTTTAATTTTGTCACTGTGTAACTAAATATTAACGTTTCATAATTCTTTATTTTCATAAATAATTCATAAATATGAATGATCACTTTTTAAACGTTTCTTTTGCTCCGTGTCCAACTTAGTTCCGAGATACAATATGCAAAAATTATATCCAAAGTAGGAAAACTTTATTTTTCATTATAGTTAGTCAACTGTAAATAATTACGCTCCTAAAAAATGAAAATAAAAAGCAAATTAATTTATAATAAATTATTGGATTTTAATTTGTAAGGAAAGAAGAAGTTCCTTCCGCTAATCACTGCCACCACTAAATGTATTTAAAGGCGGAATTACGAATTCATACATGGCTTTAGGCTCCGGGCCAAATTAGTTCAGTTGGCCAAAACTCCATTGAATGTTCAACTAAAGTAGAAATAGTAATAACGAGGCGATCTATGTAGTGAAAGTTTTCATTTTGAAATGCAAATATTCGGAGATTAATTATCCAACAAACTTGGAGAAATAGCTGGAACCTTTGGTACCAACCTAAACTAATTTAGCGCATTTTACATTATTCCTTTTACGTTGCGAAATGGTAGACACCATACCGAAATAACGATCAACAAATATCTATCTACTCATTGTTACTACGAGATTCCAATTTTCTGCTGGATTAGGCAGATTATTACAACCCAATCAATATCACTTATTGAACATAAATGTGCGACAGAATTCCCTTTTCTGCTAAATAATACTTTGTTAATAATACTACAACAAATACTGTTAAACACATCTCGTGCAGCTTAGAATCAAGGCCGCGGAGAGCACTATATGCGATACCACAACGCGATCAATTAAATCAAATTGCTCACTATATCAAGTAACGTATTGCGCACACGTCACGATCAAATGGTTTTATATTAAGTTCAACGGTTATTCTGATTATACTAACTAGTCATACATAGACCCCACGAAGAACACACAAGGGCCAACGCCTCATTCAATTGGATTTACATCAATATAGAGAGACCTTTTTTGGCGGACATAATGAATCTTATCTCGATGAAGTTCTCCAATGATAATCATTGGAAAATATTAGCAACATTACGACGGAGATTTAAATTCCGATTTCTATTCGATTGTCCCTGCACTTATAGAGCAATCCAGTCTCATTTTGTGACTATCACCTAGGCAAATAAACTTAATATTTGTCCAATATGTTTCGTATTTTGGCACAGGTAATTGCCACATTTTCACATCGGAGATTTCACTGAAATTGTTTAAATTTAGAGTATAATATAAAACCGGAGTTATAACGATTAAAATGTGTAAAACGTCTTCTTAGCTTCAGAACTGGGACTGTGACGGCTCTGTCCTTGAATGACTAAACAGAGTATTTATGGAACGTGTAATTCACGCCTTGACACGCGATGACGTTAAGCTTTATTAATTGATAACAGCCGTTACGTTTATTTTAAAGTATGTCACTGCACACTACCACAACCGTTAAGTGTAATAACTTTCTTCACTATACCTGGGACCAGTAATGTCAAAACTGATAAATTGCGTGAAAACCATTAAGTATCCGTAGAAACTGAGGCTGTTTAAA
Organism: Lethocerus indicus; assembly: GCA_019843655.1. Lineage (NCBI taxonomy): Eukaryota > Metazoa > Arthropoda > Insecta > Hemiptera > Belostomatidae > Lethocerus > Lethocerus indicus. Next base: position 10,852,554 of record JACDQD010000004.1, read on the forward strand.
TTATCTATCTTCACTGCCTGTAATACGGTATTGCTAATAATGCCGAAATACATCGTATTATTAGACCAGCAGGTTTCGTTAATAAAACATTAACCCGAACAGTTATATTACAAATTGTATTGTCAATACTAAAGTGCCAAATAGTGTTCGAGTTTGCAGTAATTTCTCAATCTTAGTATTATTTATTTACGACCCCCCTAATATCAATATTAACAAAATGTTTGTAATCTCTGTAGAGAAAGAAACGGGTTAATGAGGGTCTGTTGTTGTCCGACAGGGTCTGTACACCTGGTATCGCAAAAGCGGAAACGCGGAAGGCGTTTATTTAGCAAAGTAGCAAATCCTGGAAATCAGATAAGTAGGTAGGGTCGAGGAAACCGGACGTCCGCCGGTGAAGACGGGCTGGAATGGGACACTGGCCCCTGGTGACGCAAATCCAATCAATTCCAATTCAAGAGGCGTATCATCCACGGCCGGGCGTCTGGTTAGGCTAACTGCAATGCTGTTTGCTAAACGACCTCACCGACCGGCTAATTACGATTCCACTGGACGGCGGTCGTTCCCAAGGGAATCAATAATGTATGTAGGTGTGGAATATGCTTTAGGTCATACGTCGTAATAAAGGGTGCTCCTAAATCCTAAACCCTAGGAAACATTCAGTACCGCCCCACTCGTGCAGCATTAATCGTTGGAGTACTTGAAAAAAATTAAATTGAAAAGTTACGACGGGGGCCCCGACGGTTCGGAATAATACAGTGAAGTTTACAGACTCTTAGGATATAGGAATATTCCAAATCAAAAATTTTTGAAATATTTAAAAATATTAAACACTACGAGCGCTATCAATGCAATGTTTGCGTCAACGTTGAATTACTTCATACACTAATACGTTTATAATCAAATTACATTTTGTAGGCAGTCTCAAGTCCGACCATGATTTAATGGTGCCAACTGAACTTTTTTACAGTATATAAGGCCAGAAATTAGAGGAAAATGAGACAAAATGTGGTGCGGATATATTTCTGGCTGCAATACAGATCTGGTGGGGCGGATATCCGATGATTAAAGCGAACGGAACACAATTAGGCTACCCTTGACTTTAATTTGAGCAGCGGACCCAAATGGCGTCCATCCAACAGGTGTTACCAGATTTCCATAAGGTAGTGAAATAATTAAAACATCTCGTCCTTTTTTTTTAACCCAGGGATGTTAATAAGGGAACGGTCAATGCCAGAGTCACAAGGATCATTAAAAAAACTGGAGGAAATTCGGTGAATGAAAAGGACCGAAGTGAAGTACTGGCGTAATAACCGGTATAAAATCATTAATGACAGGTAAGGACTGAATCTGATTAGGGATTCACCGAGTGTATCTCCTTCCTGTGTGGCAAAAGTACCAATGCGTGGCGCCCTGAGGATTCGGGATTAAAATATTCACAGTAAAAACGGGGAAAATTATAAAGTTATAAATATGAAAAACAATAATAATGTATAAAATTTATTCGAATAATTTTAAGACTTCAACAAGTGTTATTATACTTTATAGATATAATCACTCGGTATTCAATAACTTTGAAATTTAATTACGTACCAAATTATTAATGTATGCTTTTGGCCTCTGTACCCATAATTGCGTAGCAATGAAAATAATGTATATATTTATCGAATCATAAAAAAACTGAAGAAGTCTTTCAAAATCTGAACTATCTATTTTTTTCTTCTTAAAAATGGCAAATTTTAATAATGTTCGGCGGAGATGAATGATACATTTTCCGTAAGTACACACTACTCTACTCAAAATAGGTTTCCAGAGGGAAATAAACAAGAGGGAAGAACAAAGAGATTTGCCATAGTACAATAGGTAACTTTCATTCATATTAGGAAAGAAAATATGTCATTGTACTGCATAACAGAGAGTACACTTATGTACACCACAGAGAATTTGATTATATATTCTTATTCTCCTGTTAAACCGAATCAAATGAGTTAAATTTCGGTAATTTAGTCATTAAAAAGACAAACTGCTAAGTATAACAGCTACTCGTTATTCCAGAAATAGTTTTTAATCTATCGGCATGATTAAAGTACACTATAGTTTGAAGAATAAGTTTTCTAATTTTGGTTCATTCAACTTATCTATTGTTTACAGCAACTGAACGATGTTAATATATTTTTGAGTGTGAGAAACGTACAAAGAAGCACAAAGGCGGCCTCGGGTAGCCGTAATTATTAAAAATCACATATATCCTTTGAAAACTGTTGAGTATGTCGAGACGAAATGGTTACCAGGCACGGGTTCAGATTCCCTCGAGACGGTAGAGGCTTAGTTAAGCGGACGATGATGATGCAAGTCAGATGGGTTTGATGGACAAAGGAGGGGGACATGGGTGCGTGAAAGGGAGGACTGTCTCTGGTTTGTCTGGGCGTAGTGAACGAGAGAGAGAGAGAGAGAGAGAGAGAGAGAGAGAGAGAGAGAGAGAGAGAGAGAGAGAGAGAGAGAGAGAGAGAGAGAGAGAGAGAGAGAGAGAGAGAGAGAGAGAGAGAGAGAGAGAGAGAGAGAGAGAGAGAGAGAGAGAGAGAGAGAGAGAGAGGGAGAGAGAGAGAGAGAGAGAGAGAGAGAGAGAGAGAGAGAGAGAGAGAGAGAGAGAGAGAGAGAGAGAGAGAGAGAGAGACAGAAAGCGAACCCTCCCCTATTGATTTTCACCTCCCTCCCCTGTAACTCTGTCTTTCTCTTCTTTCATTCATTCTTACTTTATCGGCCCCCACATCCTTACAGGCAAACATCCTTCTCTCCTTGTAAACCCGTGTTATTAAAATATCCCCCGAAGCCCGGCAACATCGACTACCCGTTCCTACACGAGGGAATGCAAGAGTCCCTCGCCGAATGAAAATAATCCCCGAGGGCTTAGAATATTCCCCTCGAGACAATGATTGCGTACCGGCACAAATTACTCATCTATAAATAATCTAAGGAAAACAAAGAACCGACTTTAATCCGGACTTACAAATGAGGTAACTCGTAAGTTTGAAATAATATATTATAAGTAACCAAATAAATACAGACTTTGATCGCGTACCTAGTAATGGAAACAAAACACAAATCATCTTTCTTCCTATATTGGTAGATGGGTTGTATAAAACATATATTTATCTTCAAATTTGTGAAAATTAGGTTCATTTATGGGTACAGACATCTCCCAGCCAATATTACATTATATAATAATACAAATGTACGTGTACCGTTTCAATTACCGGGAAAAGGAAGAAAATAGGATATGTGATTTAATCTGACACTGGTGGTCATCGTAATATACTATGCAAACAGGTATATTGTTAATATGTGGAAATCCTTTTATACTCGTACTAAATACGATTGCAAAGGCATAACGTCTTATAAACCGTCAGAAGGAGTAGGATGGTACGATGAATAGACAAAATAATAAATAAATAGTGGTCTGAAAATATTTTATAATGTTGTATATGGATGAGATGTTACAGGTACGAAAAATACGAGGGGCCACACTTGGTCATAATTCGACAATGAAAAAACAAATTCAAGTGTTCAACCTGTCAGAGATACAAATGCGTGAATTATTTTACGACCGGCACTCCTCTCAATGAATTCCATTAACCGGATTACGATCGTTCCAATATTTTGAAATGGATCTCAAACGGGCTAATCCGTGAACGCGGTCAGGATGTTATATGGAATCCGTACAGACCGGACAGATAGGATAGCGGTGTCGTGGAGGATGTAACACTGAATAGGAGGGAAGCCGGATAAGGGAGAGTTGGGGGAAGTGGGACGGGTTTCACGGGGTTGAACGCCAGTCCGCCCCTTCCAAAAAGCAATCAGTTAGGCTTTGGATTAAATCGGATGCGCGTATATTTTCAGGAAACGACTAATCTCGACCACTCCGGCAAGCCCAATATAGTCCCGGCGTAAATGTCTTCCTGCAGCCTTCAATCACACGTAAACTGTAAATACCAATTTATGGAAATTTTGTTTTTTTTATTATATAAAATGATGAAAATATTGATTTTTAAAAATTCGCAATCACCGAGAACATAATCTACCAATTCCGGTTTTTTGCCGTTATCAGAATTGCGTAAGTAAATTCGTCGGTTGCTGGTTACAACTACAAAAGGGTATACGTTTTGAATGATGTCACACCAGATATTTCATTACACTTTGTTTCATTTTCACATTGCATTAATTTCATTTCAACTTTATTTCATTTTCGCATTTTCACGGTGCGCGACCAAGTGTTTCGTCGCCGACTGCCACTAACAGGAGGTTACTGATGTGCAGCCTAAAAGGAGATTTAAATACAGAACGCAGTGTGCGCGCATGGGCCGAATAAACAAGCGACAGAGCTGGCAATTAGGACGAAAACATGGAATGAATAAATACCGGAAAGACGATTCAGAGTCAGGAAAAAAATGGACTATCTTCAAGACTATCTGGAGGCGGAGCCCCAGTTAACAGTCACGCACAGCAATCAACCACTCTCCATCCGTGATAAATAAAAAAAAAAACGATTTCTACAAAACTTGATAATACCAGAACCTCTCCAAATACAAAATGATTAATATAGAGCTCACCAAGATCTTTGTAGAGAGTTTTCGCTTGTACAGTATCAATTTTAATAAACCAGTAAGGTCTGAAATAATTCGACCATGTAAATAATATCTCATTCTAAGTAGGACAACCGATATTGAATGTTATACTAACTGAAAATATTTTGTACAAATACGTACAAATATGATCGTTCCAAAATTAGATCTACCTTTTATATTGTGCCTAAATGTAATATCATCGCACCTAATTATTCTACTGAATTATGCACCATAATAATATGTGTCATTTTCATGATATAAAATCATGGTTATATTAATTTACGGTGAAAGTATGAAATACATGGCTGTAAAAAATCTATCGGTAAGTGTAACAAGACGATAAATATTTCGAAATAATACTGAAACAGAACTCAATTTAGCTTGCTCCCACAAGAACATGAAAATTTTCAAATGCTGGAGGCAATAGAGAAAAAAATCACATCCTGAGATACAAAAGCCAGCCCCCCACCCCCGTAATACATTTAGGGACAACCATATATGTGTCCCTTAAATTGAATCACAAAGCGACGGTATAGAACGAGAACATAATACACTATTCCGAGAAGTTAAGGGGCCCATCAGACATTGGATTGGATTTGGGTTACGAGACGAACAAGGTTACAGAGACTGAATATTGCAATAATATACGCGAGACACAAAATTAAACCCACTATAAAAACGAATATAAAATAATAACTCAAAAACATCAATTCAAGGAAAATTCAGTCCGTCGCCGGAGAGTGGAACTTCGGGTCAAACGCGTTTTGGCCTTAGCTTAGCCATTTTTTGTAGCCCAGAACAAATCATTATTCGCCATGATAATTGAATAGTTACATCCGCAATTCTTAAAAAAAAGGTCATAATTTCTAAACATAGTATCGGAACAGAATGAATCTTAAGTGGATGTGCTCCCAAGAAGTGGCCTAATAAGCAGGACGGCAAGCAGACTTATTTTTAGCACCGTCACAAGAACAGTCCCCTTCGAAATAAGCTCCAGTCCCACTGACAATTAGCGCGGCCCTCTATTGTCTCCACTGACCCCTCACAGAATATTAAACAGCGGTAGCGCCATAACCGTCCATTATCTCACCTGCAGATGTTTGAGTCGAGTATCTTTCACACGTTATAAGAAGCAGTCCATCGAACGATTAAGCGAATATAATTTTTAATAATAATAATAAGCAGTTCCTTAATACAGATAACATAGAGCCAGTGGGTTTAACTATTCCCATCACTAAACCCGGTGTCCGAGAAGCATTCTATATCTACACGCCTATTTTGTAAGACCGATCATATTCTTAACCTTCCCGGAATTCCAAGCAATACCTCGAATAAGGATAAATTAAATTACATTAAGAAAATTTATATTTGACTGTTTTCTGGCCATAAAGCCGCTGTTATATATTAAATGATAACTGAAAAGTCGTCTGGCTCGCGCCTGAGATAGACGGCTTGCTTTACCAGTTGCAACGTCGCTATACGTGTTTCATGTGATTGATAAGGCCAATATAGGTTGTACGGATAGACCAACTAACCCAGCACGGCAGCATTAGCGAGTTTAAATGAACACGCCAGAACTCCCAAAATATTAAAACATTTCCTTAATCGGATGTAAATGATTTAGAAGAGTCTCCTTCAATTGGAGAAAATTTAGGTCCACATGCTCCTAGAGCCGGGGACCGAAGCAACCATCAGCCATGACTTTCTATCACTCCGTATTCTTCAAGCCTGATTGATTGTATCCACGAATGGAATATAATAAATCAGTAAATAAAAAGTAATATCACACACGTTGAATAGAAGTCGGAATAGTGTAAATGTTTAACGTTATGCATGGTAATTTGCGAAAATGAATTCTGAAAAAATTAAAAACCTATATGTCCTAAATAGACTGCGTAAAAGTTCAATAAAAGGTATTATTCTTGTTTTCGAGCACCTCAGGTTTATCAACCGGAAATCGTCAAAGTACGGCCATCTATTGAAGAAAGTAATATCTATTTAATATCCGACGGCTAAAATATATCTCACCGGTATGACCATATACTAGAGGATGGCCTAGTTTCACGCGGGCTCTAAAATAAGCCAACCCAACGGAATATAAAAAAAATAAGCGAGCTTCAATATTTCAGACAGTGGACGACACTATTTCATTTTAGGAAATGAAATTTTATGTATTATTTAAACTATTTAATAATAAAACTCTCGAATAAGAGACTAAGAATTTTTAAATGACCGTGAAAAACAGAAATGAAATTTAGCATGATGATTATTGAGTTCTGTCTATCGCCATAGAAATTAATGTCCAGTAGGCATTTAAATTTAGCTGCTTCGAAGAAATCTAAAGTTAGAAATGGGTTTCGTCATTAATAGGGCAGGATCGTATTTAAAACAAGCCAATCGGCTGTCCCGTTGTCTTAAAATAGTGCAAAGTGACCGAAGAAACTAAGGTTTTCTGAATTACTTGAGAAAATTCAAACCCTTGGATGAAGATGGAGCAAATTATTAAAACTGCATATGAAGCAATGATTTCGTGTCAACCAGTGAAACAATGAGTTCAATGTTTAAAAGTCCAGATTGACAGACTTAAAATGCGCATTTAATGGCGCTTGCGCAGACAATTATCTGAAAAACACTGGAAAACGTGAAAAAAATACGCACCCACTGTGGGAATAAATACGCTCCATATGGAAACGGATACATGTGCCGGTCATTATCTCACGCCTTCCGGTATTGCGAAACATTTAACCGTGCAGCTGAGTTAATGCAATATAACATCCCCCAGCCTTTAGATCAGAATTCGAGTACACTTTCTGTTACAGCACCTAGTTTCGATAATACGGATAGTACAGGAATTGCTCCTTTGGCTTCAACACTACTCGAGATGGGTGATACAAAATCGCCTTTTCGTCGGTTTTTAAAGTCTTCGAATAGAATTGTCTCAATTAAACGCAATTACTAATATATTAATATAATACAGTAATAGTGTTACATGGGATTTCCAATAAAATACCGATATAAAATACAATTCCATGGGATTCCAGTTTAGTATTGTACTCGTTTCGAATTTCGCGCCTCGTTTAGTGTTTCATCACCAGAATTGCCGGGTCAGAGAATCGAACGAGAGGAATCCTGGACGTGGTTCCACAACCCGCCGACGAGCGGATTTTTCCATAAGTTCCCCCGAACTCCGAGTTTCCCTCGGTATCTGTGTCGCGAGGGGAGAACCGTGTGGATGGGGCGGAGGACATGAAAGAGCCGGCCTTTAGGTAAACACCGAAGAGGCAGCGAGGGACAGGGCGAGATAAGGAGCCGCAGGAGAAAGTGCCGCCACCAGTGCCACACCTGCTCGACACTACACCGCTTTTAACATCTCTCCTCTGTACACGCCCTTAACAACCACCAGACGACAAAATTCCAGTCACCAGTTACCACGCGATACCAATACCAGCTAACCGGTAAAAGAAAAAAACACCTATTGCAAAAGTAACACCGCCTGCGTCTATTTCGATTCGAATTACTACCTAATAGTATCAATATTGCTTCATTACACTTTAAGCGGGTTTATAAAGCCCATCGGTATATATATATATATATATATATATATATATATATATATACATAGATTATTGTAAATATAAATTTAGGTCGACCGCCAGTGCGCCATTCGAAAGAACGGACAGTACAGTTCCTTCAGTAATCATGAGATGGATCTCAAGCGGTTAATTGAGCGGAAACGTCCCCATTCCTAATAGTTTTCGGTGCAAAGAATTAAATGAACAGGCTCTAAAAGACCTCCTCCTGTCTATTTTTAAAAGACCGGGACTGACTGAGCTCGGCTTGAGCAATAAGCAGACTGCGAGAGCAGAACCCTTCGAATTTCTATATGGCCCCACAAAGGACCCCATTAGAATGCACACTCACGGCGGCCATTTTGTCTCTCCCCAATAGCTTTCTTAAAAAGAAGAAGGAGGAAAAAAAGAAACACATGAACGAGGGGGAGGGAGAATAAGGGGAACCGTAAGAGGCAGAAAGCCGAGAACGTTAGTGGATCGGACCAAGGTTTTAACAGCAGAGGTGAATAATATTAAAAATTCCTCGAGCGCAAGACGGCTAAAAGATATTGCCGGACACATAAACTATTACACTGCTTAAAAATTACTGCTTTTATTAAAGATTTAAATGACTGAAGATATTTCCCGGTGAATTAGAGACGGAATTACGGATTATTGCATTGAAACCATTTAGAATTCATGGAAGTTATTATTGCATTGAATCCAGGTAGAAGTTTAGTATTAGTTACTTCTATACAAAGTATTAGGTTCTCCAAAACTAATTTTAATTCGTAACGAGATGAGACGAAAATTTTCATTATCGGCAAGACCGCGCCATCAATGCCAAAGGGTTCCGAAAAAAGATTGTCTCGAAGTTAATAGCTGCAGCGGGATAATGGAAAAATATGAACAATCAACACGAGGTTTTACCCTTCCGGCGAGGAGGTAAAATGTGATAATGAATTTGCTTCGATAGCAGAAAAGTAATATTTACGTTACTAGAGGTAGGATATTTACGCTACCTTAAAATATAAACGATATTTCAAAAAATTAATTAAAAGCCTCGGTGAATCAACAGACCCTGAAGTGTTTATCGCCGAAAAGCAACCGTTATTATGTTAATTGGAGTACTTTTTGTTGGGATCTATCGTTCCTATATACGACCCCGATAAATTGTCAACTTACTGACATCATAAAAATTAATCAGTCTGATGGCAAGACATGCACTGATAATTTCTGAAATTGTATGGCACATTACCGGAGCGGGTGCATTCTTTATTATTATAATGTTGGAATTACATTACTGTAATCAATATATATTTTTTCAATTCACAATACAATACTATTCATTCTATGTGTGTTATTGTAACGATTAATGTATGCCTTAAAATAAAGTACCGTAAAGGATAGGCAACAAAACGGTTAGATCCCCTAAGGATACAGTTCCGGACAAATCGAGTAATAAAAGGATTCAGACACTCAAGTACTCCCCAAAAGCAGGTAAACCCTCCCCAGAACCTCCCCTGGGGCTTCCAGGGGGGTTAATTTGATGGCCAAATAGTAGACGCAATAAGGACCCCTAAACGAGGCCCGTAAAATTATACTGGAACCCTGTCTAGAGGTATACTTCGCTGAATCTAGTCATCTCTCATGAGTTTATAATGAATATTATGAACACAAGAACAGATGAAGGGGTTGGTAATAAATTGGATTACTTCAACGGAATTTAATCATCGGCAGACTGATCGTAGGATTGATATTTTATAGAAATTAATAAAGTAGCTGAGTTGGCATGTTCACACAATTTGGTAAAAAAAAATAAGTAAGATTCCGGCAAACAGAACGGAAAATGCAGATATGTATATTCGAATCCTCCAGAAGCACTGGAAAGGGGGCTGAAAACCAGGGCCAGTCTGGGCATACCAGATTTATAAATAAACACGGTGAAGGTCACTGGAGTTGGAATAAGAACCGATTTTAAACAGTACACAGACGAGGGAGGGTATATCTGTGGACAGAATAAAAACTGGACATCACTAATGGAAACCAATTGGCCAGCTTCATCAGAATAACCATTTAGCTTCCCATTTCCACAGCAACCAAGCACGGATTCAAAATATACTTTTCAAAAGACAATTACAACCAGTGATTGCAAGCATCAATAACTCGTTACATTAAAAAATAAAAATGCATCACAGTAATTTTCAGAGAAAATATGACTAATTTCTCGGAGAAGAAAAGGATGAGAAGCAATATTTATACAACTATTACATGTCGTTATTTTTGTTTACTAGAATACTCATATGTACTCAAGGTTAATATGAAACAAGATCATAACATCATAAATTCATAACATCCTTCCATACAATTCTCAAAATTAATATTCCAGACTATGAGTGCCCTCGATTAAAAATGCACGCAAACAAACATCTTGAGAAACAATAAAAACATAGCCACAAATAACATACATAAAATTAAATATATAAGTATATGTACAACCTTAATAGTCACGACAAGGAAAAAATCACTCGTACTTGTATGCTATATACAGTGTAGTGGTTGTATTGTTCCGCAGAATGGTTTCCGGTCAGTGTTTAATGCGTTCTAAGCATGAAGCTGTCGTGCCTACAATTCAATTCGCCAAGCGGGAAGCGCATTTCTGGCTAAAGTATTAAACAGATCTTGTATCCCTGCACAGTTTTCACACGTAACCGACGACATTTTTGTTCCACACGTCAAAAATGTTTTATAAAAAAAAAGAACAAAACGCACACGAATATGGGTTTAGAACAGTAGTGCACACATCACTCGCCGTTCAAAACTTACGTGGCGTACATGATGCTCAAGACGGGCGTGCACTTATTCAATTTTCATTTAAGTCTGCAACCAAATTAAACGAATTAGTACAGAAATATAAATTAAAACAGGTACAGTGTAGAGCCCCGACCAATGCGAGGACCCTGAACGCCCTAAATTAATCATTATAAAACTGCTACCAGTTTTTAATTCCGTATAGGAAATAGTAATAATAAGTCATTAATAGCTTAATGAAGGGTTACATCTCTAAGATAGTTATGTCATATGGGCTCAGAAATGGTCCATTCACTTTTTATGTCGTTAATTGAGTTGTAACATTGATACACCTGCAATTCCAAACATTATTCGTTACACCATCGTTATCATTCCATTTCAAGAACGTGAACGTGGACTGAAAGTCGATTTTGTTTCATGGATCAAATGGTGGGTTAACACAGACCCATTTAGTATTTCCCTAATAGGCCTAAGAAAATCGCAGGAAGTATTCGAAAACCTGTAAAGCCACGTTGAAGAATGGATGTTTTATTAAAAGTTATGAAGTTTGATTTTTAATTCAGTTATGACCGGTAATTTCAACAATGAAAAAAAAATCTTTTTTCCCATCAATATTTTACATTTCCACTTGCCTATTCCCTCATACGCAAGACCAGGCCTACGTTCATAAATGTAAAAGTAAAGTTCATATACAATAAAAGAAAGGTTTTATCACTCTGCACCCGCTTTATTACAGCCATAAGTCTGTCTTCCATTAAGCACATTCATTACTCTGGCTCCAACTTTATACTCCCTCTTTCACAATAACTGTGATATAATCGAATTCAAGCTTGGAATTAATCCTAAATATTATGAGGCTATAGCTATCGACTAGTATTAAGTAAAGACTAACGTCCTGAGTGGTTCAAGTTTAATTCATAAGAGATAAGAGGGATTCCACGAAAAAGACATTTGTTTTGGTCGGGCGACTGGAGCGTCCAATAGCCACGACTAGACGACGCCTAGCACTGTGACCCACATTACACACTGTCCCTGATGGATCATGTGTTCTATGTTCATATCCATTAACAATTACTCCTAGAAAAATCGATTCCAATTGTAATAATAAAAAAGGTATTCAAGTTAATAGCATGAAAGATAGAAAACAATAAAAAAGTTGATCCACAGTTCACTCATAACCTTAAACTTCGATATATACAGTTGATTTTCATCTTCAGGAGAGTTTGATCATTCTCTCTTTTGGTTGGCATCTGTGAATGTTTTGTTCTCAATTCTATCCATTTCAATTAGCGGGTAATTCAATTCTTAAATGCCAAGGGATTTAATAACAGCATGAACTATCACAAAGCACAAGGGAGCATCGCGAATGATATTTGTCATTTAGGAAGGTTCGGATGCCGTACAGACTTGTAACTCGTGCTATAACAAAAGAAATATTCGGGCATGCGTTCAAGAAAGAGGTTGGCAAATAGTCAGTTAAATTCCACAGGGAGGTTAATTTATCAGGTGTAACGATGGCCCTTTATTCAACAGGGTCATTTTCTTCCTTATTTTATTTCTGGGCTTCATTCAGTAATTGATTTTTGCTTCTTCTTCAAGGTTATAAATTTGCAATTAACGTATAAGTATACTTTTAAGGATCGTGGGTCGTTAACAAGTTCTTTTTGCCATAATTTATCTCCACTGGCTGACTTGGCCTTATCCAGTTTTCGCCATCATAGTATTTCTGAATTAAATATTTTTATTTAATATTTAAAATTAAATATTTCTGAATTCCGAATTAAATATCGGACAATATCACGCTATTTAGGCTCTCATCCTGGGGTATATGGAAAATGATAAAAGTCACCTAGCTAATATACTGTTTGGTGCAATTCTTGATTTTGAGAAGTAAGCCTAAAATGGTGTTCTACCAACGCAGTTCTGTAAACCACTATTTTACGAAACTTTGAGAAAATAAATTGCGCAATTTCAACCAACTTTTGCAAGAAAGAGACTTTCTAATTCTGCATGAAAGGCTGTTTTTATTAACCGCATTGATAATCAGATAGTGGTGGGGTTATTCATTCAGCGTGAGGAGTAGCGCCGGCACGTTCACTCCCACTCTGTAATCAATGTCTTTTTTTGTCTTCATCTTCCAAACGTCTCCCTGCGATTTTTTTCTAAAACATGACACCTCTCTACGCTGTGCGTTCAGGATAACATTCAATACATGTGAATACAGCAAGTATGTAATTTCAAATTCTAACTTTTATAATAACACTATTACTCGTTTGTACATCAGGAAGCACCTTGAACACAAATCACATATGAAACAAAGATTATATCAATTAAAATTTAACTAATTACGCCTCCACATCACCACAGTTAGAAAGAAATAGGACAGATGCCAACTGGAGTCGGCACTGGAAACACAATATAAGTGCGTTAAAAAAACGTATATATTTGAAGCCACAACAGAATAAGAATAAAATAACTTTCCATATTTCACTAGAAATACTCTCAATACTCTCTCAAGAGCGGGAACGCATTTAAATAAAGTGAAAGGCTGAATGCAATTATTTACAGAAGTTTTATCCCTTGGCAACATTCTGTGGTCAGTCCCTTTCGAGGCTTTCTTTTCAAACTTCTTTACAAACCTTGAATTTAATCTCGTACAAACCGAATTATAGAAGGATCCGCTACTCACGACTAGATACAAATCAGTCCTTCATCTACCCCACAGCATATGCGGCAGGCGGTAAATATTCGATGACAACAAACCTAATGTTAAATGTTACGTAGTGTTAATTGCAGTTCGAAATATAGTGCCGTCGAAAGGAGTGTCCAAACAAAATAGAATGGTCAATGGTCGAGAAAACAATTTCGCTTGAATCGGCATTAAAACGTTAAACACTAACTGAATTTATAATTTTAAACGAAATTATTCTACACAATTCGATAGCTCCAGTCAGCACTTCTTCCTGTTGAAAGCGGTAGCAGCGTTCTGAAATTAATTATTCACTGATGAATACAATGGGCAGTAATGAAAGCCCAAAAGGTATTGTTCACTCTGGAGGTTCAAAATGCTCAACAAAAATAAGTTACGTACCTTCGCCATCATTTTTTCAAGAAAAACTAGAAATAATTAAAAAATATTGTCGTTACACATCTGAATGGATGAAACGTATGTGTATTTTAAATTTCAATTTCAAAATTTGTTTGTGATCTCCGTTAATTAGTTAATTAAGTCCATTTCAGTTTAAAACGATTGAAACGCGGTAAGTTCAATATAAGAAATATAAAATAACCCTTCACAACCCGTTGTTAACTGACAAAGGAAAATCGGTCACGTTCATGTTTGATACGACAAAATACCTTCGGCAATAAAGGTGAAGGAACAGTCTACATAATTATTTCGTAAAAGTGATGAACCTAAATGAGTCAGGCAATTAGCGAGAGCATTAAAAATTCATTAAACTACAACCTGAGACTTCATCTTTCAACCGCAATTATGGAACTGTTTTTTCACCAGGTTTAAAATTCGCTTTCAATTCAGCCTTATCTGAGTCAGAGCAGTTTTTGTTTCGGGATTACGATAAAGATCCGGTATAAAGATCTGATTTATTGAAATTCCGAGTTCAATGAAACAGAATAATTATTCTATTTAGATAGTATATAAATAATATCATATAAATTATAAAACTATTTTTTAATGGCTGCACTAAATGTTTCCTCAGTTAATAATACTTATTATCATTAATCCTTGCTTAATGCAAGTCCCTTTGATTCTATGAACAGTGTAATTTTATTAAATACAAATTTCATGTTTCATTTATTTTTTACGTTGCTTTCCTTAATCAAATACCTTTGTGGAGTATTTATAGATCATGTTTCTGAAGGTTTGTTTATGGGAGCGATAATACCACTTGCATTCATTCAATCTCTAAAAGTTCTTAAGGCCCACGGCCATTAATTTGTGTTTAGGACCCATAAAAGTTAGAAAGGAGAAAAAAACGAAGAACTGGTAATGGCAGCGGTCCACCAGAATGGATAAGAACGGTCCGAGCTCTCCCATAATTAACGTCCAACCCTCGTTTTATAGGCCAGGAACGGAACCGAAGAAATAATCCCACGGTGAACATTTTTTTGAAGGAAATGTAAGCCAGTTGTGTGGAAAGTGAGGCAGAGCGTAACTATCATCAGAGGGGTACCGACCAAATTACGAAACGGCGACCCGAGCGTGACTGACTGGCGACGACGCTTCTTCCCCATTCGGAATCCTTGGATACTGAAACCATTTTATCCAACAACATTTCAGTGAAATTTTTACATTCGAACTTAGTTCGTTCTCTTTTCTGGGCGGTACTAGTGAAAGTTTTTCTCCAAATACTACCTGGCGTCTGTTTGATTAACCTTAAATTCTGAACTGTTTTGCTCTTCTTCATCGTGGGTAATAAAAAAGGACTGTATGCACCGATAGCGCTTTTATTTAATTCAAACCCCGAACAAAAAGAGCATCCAGAATGATGCGCGCGTATCAATATCCATGGCCCGAATTTGTTTAATTTTAATCATTCAAGAACTCACATTGAATTAAGTTTTAGTCACTGAACGCAAAGCAATAACTTTGATGATGCCAGTGTACTGAAAATCGTGCACAAGACTGAACACTCTTTGAAAGTGTAGGTAATAACCTGATTACTATACACGTAGTATAACACTGGCTTATACAAAAGACCGGTTTGGGGCCGCCTACGGGTACCGCTTCCTTTCCACCTCCGATGAATTAATTTAACTCAATTATCCCTTCTAATAGGCGGGGTCGTTTCAATCGAAATAAAACCAAAATAATCCCTTACGGAGGCAGTCGAAAGAAATTAAACGTAACGCTCTATTAAACAAGAATTTCGGAACCGAAGAAATTATTTCAGGTTACCGATAAACAAAATACACAGAAACGATTAAAGAATATTCGAATTGGGGCTATATTTCAAAACGTTTATAATAATTATTTTTTCGGCCAACAAAAATTTTCTCTACGTTATGCCAGAGCACGTTTAAAATAGGTGCGTAAATTTAGCAACACTGATATCCCATAATTTGTACATTTAATAAGCCGACACATAAACAAGATAAACACTGAGGATATAAATTAAATCATGCTGGCAACGAGACACTTCCCATTCGAGACCTACATTCCATTCTTATCTTTTTCAGCCGAAATCACTGTTATCAGGCATAACACAGAAGATATTCATTTATAGGCAATTAATTATCCTACTGCATTCCCAAAACATACGATCAAAGAGTATTTCAGAAATATTATTCGCTTGGGATAATGCGGTAAACTAAATAGTAATAAGATCGTTTTATATTTTATAGTGCTGGCCACAATCGTAAAGATCATATAACCTCAGTACTAACAATTTTCCATAGTTCATTAAATTAATAAATTCAACTAGACATTAATACACGAGTATAATAATAATAATAATAATAAATAGAACGTAATTGCAGATATTTATCAAAGATAGGTTGAGAATACGAGAGAGTATCAACATCGGTCTAGATTAAGAGGAAATCAATGAATGGAGATAGACGACCACATCGATGATTTATACGGTTAATTAATACGGTATCAAAATGCAATGAGACCGGACTAAGGATCGGAGCGCGGAGGTAAAACCTCGAACAAACCGAAGGGGCTTCTTACCGGCCAGAATTTGTGTGTATGATGTAAAAAAACCCCTCGGTTTACATGTAACCGAGACAACAGTGTTTATACCGGGGACTGGCAGCGGTTATAAATAGTCTGGGCCCGGTTGATCATACATAAAGGGTTGTTTTCCAGTCGAATACGCCTTTGTTTAGAGCCTGTTGCCGGATGCCCATCTGTTTTGACGGGTCCTCTTACAACCGCCCGTGCGGCCGCCAGGGAAATGCCCACTTCGCCAGTTGTGGCCGGGCTCCAATTCGGTAAACCTCGCCAGTATTTCATTTTCTTACGGAATTAAACAAAGTGGCAGTGTTTTTTTTCTTGAGCGTTGGAAAAGTCGAGTGGGGCAAAAATGACATGGTGAAATATTACCAGTTTGGTAACGATCATAATACCCGTTCGGATAATGATTAATGCCTGGAGGATGTCTGAGAAAAAATATTAACATACCATAATGATATGATACTCGTTAAACGACCACTGGATTTTGTACACCTAACTTTCAAAATAAGGACAACATATTTCTCACTGTATTGCATTAATAATTGTATAAACAATATATACAATTTTCCACTGGATAAAGTCAAAATATCTTATTAATATGTTATTAAACAAATAGATCACAACAATTTTCAAACGTTTTCTTTCAAAATGATTTTTTTTTCAATAATGGTATTTTAATAATTACATTTGCTTTCGCTTTTGTTATTGGTATTAAAATACCATGGTCTTTTGAGTTTTTATTTTAATGCATTATAAGAATTACTTTGTGGGACTATTTCTTTTTATACAGACGCAATATCTGGCTTCACGTTCTTCAAGTTCATCACGTACAAGTGTCTGGGGAGCATCAAACAGTTTCTTTAAAAATACTTTTTTAACACAAAACAAATTACATTCTGATAATGAGCTACGCAGAACTAATTTCAATACCGAAGAAGGCAGATTATATTCATTATCTAATCGGAATTCCATACATATTCACTAACTGCTCATAATGGCCGTTTATCAACGACATTCTTTATTCCATTTCTCTGATAAAGGGATTACTCGAGTATTTTATACACTTGCTAAGGTCTAAAATCCTCATGGTTTCTGTTGATCCAACCGTTAACGATACATTTGAGAACAGCTCAAATTGTGTACAAAATACATTCAATTAGAGAATCATAAAAGGTGGCAAACAGAAAATAGAATATCATTCCATTCGAAAAGATTCGAAATGTGCCCAGCTGTAGGCTTGGCAACTACTTTCGGCATATTCAAAAGGATGTCTAGGGTCTGATGAAAATACAATTAACCAAATGGAACTGATCTGAAGCAAAATTTTGAATTAATACTCAAGCGAAAATGGTTCTTCCTTTTCTCAATGAGCCCTCTCATTCATGATTTATACCGTTTAATCCAATACTTGAGTCCAATAAAACTATATTACCCCGCTGCATAAGTATGAAAATGAAGTGCAGGGAATGAACCGAATATTTCGTACGCATATAAAATGTATATATACTTTTGTAAAACCAGTAGTTCTAAAAAAACAGGGTTTTCACAGGGAAGATATGCTAAACGGACGCTGATCCCAGGGGTCGTTAAACCTACCCAGGTAATGACGCCCACGTCCCTCCTATAAAATATTACGGCTGTCATTGTGACTGAAAACAAAAATGAAAAAACGTGAAAGTTAAAATAGGAACCGGTAGCCATTTAGTAGAGAACCTTATCAGAAAAATCTACTATTACCTTGGATGACTGAAATGAAATCTCTACATCTGGTCGTACCCATAGACACTAATAAATATAATTTAGATTAGTATGGAGATGGATCGCACACGCCCTCCGGTACCGACCACAACCCTGTACACACTGTACACTGTACCCTGTACCCACAACACACTGTAGGGTGTAACAAGCCACATTAACCTAATTGCGCCACATAAGCAATGATAAAAAGAGATTCTAAGCCATCCTTGTAATGCATTAAGTTAATAAAGTGTACATGAACTGATAGTGAAAGAGTGAATGTATTTATAAACATGCTACGTATAATTACCTCACCTGCTAATGAAGCATTTCATTTTCGACCTACACTGCCGGAATTCTAAGAAATTCAGGTTTTCGAAACAGTCGAAAAAACATTTTGATAATGAACGTCAGAATCGGGTAGCTGGAAACAAAGGGAAGGCACAAGTGCAACTACCTGGGTCTCGAGTTACATTCCATGAAACAAAGCGAAAAGACAATGGACATTAAGAGGAACAATACACCTTCTACTAGGGAAGCGGATACGACATTATTCCTAGAATTTTATTCATGCATAGAAAAAGAATTGCACCAGCGAAATACACGCCTCATTGACCAATAAATGGGAAAATTCTAAATAGAAACATAAAAAATAGGTTAGCTTAGAAGTATATGCAGAACAAAATTGTGGAAATATGTTACGAGAAAAAACGAAATGGTGTATACAACGAAATACAGGTAACTATATAGCACAATCTATCTCAAATTATATATAATATAAACTTTAATTACATCGGGATAAACACATGGTTCTGAAAATTATTGATGGTGTCTAGTCCTGGAG
The DNA here is from genome assembly GCA_019843655.1 of Lethocerus indicus. Classification (NCBI taxonomy): domain Eukaryota; kingdom Metazoa; phylum Arthropoda; class Insecta; order Hemiptera; family Belostomatidae; genus Lethocerus; species Lethocerus indicus. The sequence continues at coordinate 10,871,817 of JACDQD010000004.1, forward strand.
AAATGAGAAGAGTAGACGGGAGCAGAGGGTAAGATTATAAGGGTAAGGATAAACCTTATAAAGGACGCGGGAAAGGTATCTGAATACATATACCGCCGCCGCCTCTAAGCGAGCGGCTACAGAGTAATCGGGGGATAACAAAAATTTACAGCTCGCAGCTATTAATGAAACATGCAAACCAACCCCAGTTTATATAATGACGCGCCGCCCGATAAACACCGTGTGGATTTTATTGGGCGAATTATGAAAGGGGAACTTCAATATTTCATAACTCCTACATATCCCGAAAATAATACCGAAATTAAATTGCCCTTGAAACCCTACTGATCTATTTTTCAAAGTATAACACTAAACTGGAAAATAATAATAAAATACCTAAGTGAGGTATATTTGTAATACCAAAACCCTGCTACCTTCTCACGCCAATCTCTGATCCGACCAACGGATTAGGCTTATCACGATTTTCAGTAATATTCCCTCAATAAATTACCGAAGCACCTCCAAGGTACCGATGGAGCGTTTCGTCAGCACTGTCAAACAGTGCTTTTGAATGATATTCGACATAACAGATATCTTAAATTATATTCGCGTCCAACCATCGCACATCTTCAATTTTTATGGTGCTACAATGTACATAATTAAATGCGGGGAAGACGACAGATTTTTATGGTCTACAACTGCTGCGATAATACAAACATACATAGAATAATGTATGCTCAAGCATTTTATGGGTGAGATATTGAAAAATCTAAACTTATGCACGCCCTCTCAGGCTAAATGTAGTCGAGTACTCCAGAACATTATCAACGAATTTACCTCTAACGGTTTTTAAGATTCAACGTCTAATTCAGGTTGAAGACATTCAGTAATACAGTGAAGTCACCGTATTTAGTATGTCGTAATTTTCGTGGAAAAATAAAACACATAGTAACACACAGTAGTTCCAAGCAGGTAGGCGGCCCCTATACGACAGGAGAGATATACAACACGTTCTGTAATCATTTTTCGTCGTTTACTGCAACCGCGATGATGAAACCGGGCGAAAAATTTACCCTCGTAAATCTAACACGAAAAATCTGCTCACCCAGAAATTAAGAGGAGAAGAAGAAATGGTCGAGGGAGGGGAGGGGGAGGAAGAAAAAATGTTGAATGCGAGAGTCCGACCGTAGCGGACGGCGGCTCTAATTTATCGGGTGTTGGGAAAAAGAACTCCGCTACTTCGGTCACCTGACAAATGCTCCTCTGCAACAGTTCCAGATGTTTTTCAAACATGGGAAAATCCTATTTGCACTGATACATGTATCAGCGCACTGTTGCATTGTGCGCACTGTACTTTCTTGTATTTCAATACTACGTTAAGGAAAAGAGTGTCCACACTTACACCAAAGACCTGAGCGATTGATTGGCCAGGTAACACTGTCAGGAGAGATTTAGAGCGCAGTCCTTCAAGTTAATTAACCTGTCCAACGTAATTGCTCTAAAACAGGTCCGAAACAGTGAATAACTTTACTGTGAATATCAAAACTTCTCCACGCAGATGTTATGAGCAAAACTTTACAAGAACAAATACATCACCACAGATATACAACACGTCATGTAATGTAAGCAGCGCATACGTGCCTATTGTCACGGCACAAGAAAGAATTTACACACTGAAACAATTAACCTAAAGCGGTAAACATTGTTAAAATAGAATAAAGCATTTTTCATCTAGGTGTCAACAACAGGCCTTTTTTATTTCCGTATATTGTCCGTAAAACACATTTATTTAAAGGGTGCATCGCAGTCTGCAAAATATCAGAATGTTCTCCTCAACTAATAAATAAAGCACATTGTATTAAAAGCATTCTCTGACCGGTTTCAGTATGAGTACAACACCATGATTGAAATGATATTATACTTAATAAGTAATTTAAAATGTAATGAGAAGATTAACGTGGGCTTACCGTTTTCATGTATGTAGGGTTATCTTATCTCTGTACTACAGGAAGGACATACAAAGAGAGATATAATTTTTGCCGCCGTTAATCGCAAAACCAGGTACCGGTTTTAAGAATCGAATAAAATAAAATAGTCTTTTCTTAGCGTTATTGGCTTTTGCATTACACAATAACACAGCCATTTAATTTGATAAAGTGTAATTCATAAATTGGGTAACAGTGAAAAATAACATTAAACGTTGGGTTGGACCTTTATCCGGCTTGCGTCACTTTAAGGGCGTTATAAGGTGAATGAAAGGTCAGCACTAGCCTCCATTGATCGCTAACAACCTAATTTTCATTGATTACAATATTACAATAGGTTGTGACATTTAATAGGTCAGAAACGGAATGATATTCGTTTCATCTCCTGCAGACGGAAAAATATATAAAATAAATGAAATAAAACGAATAATAATTTTCAAAGCAACACATCGGACATGATTATGAGGGAGAAAATTGGGAACGATAATATGACAGTGTCATGAAATTATTGCATGTGTTTTAGCGGATGATTAAATTACTGTAAATGCAAAAATTACACATAAAAGTTTTATTTACAGGTTAACGAATGAATGGTCAGAAATTTCCATTTAGTTTGCAACATGCAGGAATATTATGTATTCGAACGGGTTCAATTTTCTACAGCTTAATAAGTTTTCAATCAGTAATCGTTTATTCTGTAATGTAGGATATTCTGATGACGCGGCATTAATACATCGTCAAATCCTCCCTAAAATAACTTTGTTTTAAATAAGTTTGTACGGGGTCGATAAAGCTTCCCACAAGTGGTATTTATACATGGCATACGAAATTATGTTCCCACCTACTCTATTAAACGTTGTAACGTTAAAATTGTATTCATAACATCTGAGTATTTGAAGAGCACACGTAAAACTTTTTAGCGTAATTGTCAGACCATGAAATAAAAGAATTCTGCAAGGTCTTGTAGGGACCTACCATGCCTTGTCCGGATCTGCCTAATCGTTAGAAAACGTTAGAAAGGTTTGCGCTTAGTTCGCGCATTTTCGAAACCATAAATTTCTCCACATAATTTTACTAGGCCAGTTACTCGCTCAAATCGACAACAAATATATTCCAGTAAATAAAGACGGTAAAATAAATGGCAAACGGTATTCGACTCGTAATGTAAAACCGCAGCAGCGTCTTGAAAGTTGAATTACAATCAAGCGTAGACTTTGAAAGTCTAATGAGGAGCAGGAATTAATTCGAATGCAAGACGCGCTATCCGCAACGAAAGTGCGCCGGATGGCGTTACTCTCTTGTGACTTAAAAGTTTCAATTTCGGAGACGAGAACGGAACAGTACAAAAAGCATCCACCCCCCCCCGTCCTCACGCCCCCCTCGTAATAATAGACGGCTTTCTCTACCGCTCCCATCTAATGGCAAAAGAAGAGATAAAAAAGAAACCTGAAATGGAGTGCGCCGAAAATATTCGGCGGACCTCCGGCCTCCATTTTTATTCGAAAGAGGAGAACTCATTTCCAGGCAAAGGCACGGAGGAAAAATATAAAGGAAATTCTTCACTGTGTATTACAGGGGTTTTGCCAGCGGTGGACTCCACCCACATGGTCGATGGTCAATACCGCCTCGCCCTACTACGTTTAGTTCTCCGAGCTTATTTTCACACTTCATAAAACGAGAAAACACACACACGCACACATTTATATATACTAAATACCCAGTATAATAAATGCAACATAAAATACAATACAATTTGCAAAACATGCACAGTCAATGAAAAGAAATATTACACAGGATTATTTTTATGATTCAATACAAATACAATTTTGTTCTGTTCCTAGTAATCACGAATGTAGCATGTTATTAGGTTATTAGTTTAGATTAATAGTATTAATTAAGTTTATTAAGCTTTTATTCTAGTAAATGAAACCGCTGAAAATATATATTGTTGTATTGTCTGAAGACATTAGTTCGTTTTATGTCTAACTGAGAATGGTGAAAAAGAGGAGAAAATCCGTCCTTAAAAAAAATATTAAAGGTTTGCAACAAGAGGGGTCATAAAAGAACGTATTCGGTGATTTAGCATTCCTTACATCCTTCAACATGTATTTTATATTTCTTCAAGTTTGAGGTAATTTTGACATTTTTTAGCGCATACCTGTTATTTGTTGCTGTCTCCAAATCGTAAGGCAACCCACTTAACTAACAAGAGGCAAGGTAGACTCAATCTCTTTTCGACCGACGCCAACCATTCATCCCCATTTCTATATTCGAACCAGTACAAACCTGGTTCTAAATATTATTTTCTTATCTCTTTGGGAGTGTCAATTTGGAAGGTGTCGAGTTTCCAACGACAAGGGCCTTATTATAACTCTGTATAAGGGAATTTACCTTTGTATCTTAAACATTCCAAAAGACTGAATGGAAAAGAATAACCTGGACGGAACATCAAAGTTAAAACAACATTAAAGTAATATATCTTAGATTTTTTAAATCTCTCTGGGCGTATTTCACTTATTTACGCCCGAAATTCGAAATTTAATTAGAATCCTCCCACAGTATTAGCGAAATTCGTAGTGAGCTAGGGACTAAATAGTCAGGAGAGAACGAGTTATAAAGTAAACGTGCGTCGACAGAAATATGATCAGCATCGTAAACCGTAATTAAACGTTTTACAAGTTTCACTTGCAGGAAAATTGGGGCAATTTTTCATCAATTGAAACTAATCGAGAGGAACTGCATAAACTCAGGAAAAACTCAAAATAGAAAACCACCATTGTTTCCCACATATATTTCCAAAGATATTCATTCCGGTTAAATAATATACCTACAAAAAGGGATTTCCCGAAGTCCCGAATAGATCCCGTGCAGTTTTTGAAACGCGTTTCATTATAAAAGAGATAAACAAATTCATTATTACCAACTACAATCTTATTTCTGAATTATCGAATAGTTGGGGACCCCTATCGAACTGCCCTAATAACGCAAAGTAGGGCGAAGCGCGAGAGTTACAAAGCTATAAATTGAAACAGTCTAGACTTAATTCTATCATTTTATAATTCTTATGCAGAATTAGTGATATTGTAAAATAAGAGAGTATTTAAAACTGACTTGAATAGCGCTTCCTGCGAGGTGTAGGGCAAACTTCAAGGCGCAGATATGCTTCCCATGCGATACATCTACAACAAAAAAATGGAAAGTTATATATAATCATGAAACATTTCACAGAACTCCTTACTGGACACAGGAGTTCAGCTGATAGTGGAACATATATAGTTTTAGACAATTTCGGTTATAGAAAAGAAACTTGCAATATATTTGCTGCTGTATGCTGCCCAAGAATGTGAATTATATTAGACTTTAAGTCGAAAAAATGAATAAATCTCTTATCTGTTTCAATAGTAGGGAAATTCCTAAGAACCTCCAAACCTGAGGAGTAGTAAACCTAACCCTTGGGTTGCAAAAGTGGATAAAAGGAACCCTTATCACCGTACTCGGGACGTAGGGTTGATCCCGAGGGGACGCTTTTAAGTGACGTCTCTGTTCAAGAAAGCTTTAGTAGAATTAGTTTTCACAGAAACCTTGTCTATTGCTTCCATTGAGCTTCAACCATTGTTGGATAGAAACGGCTTGTTTTCACAACGAATTCTGAAGATCAAAGTCTTATTTGAATTATTCGTCTAATAAATACATTTTAACAAACATGCTTATATATATTTTTTTAAGAAGCTGTTCCACACAAATTTACACTTAAATTTATTTATTTATTAAACACATACTTCACAACACTTACTTCATGCTTTTTACCAAACTAGGAGTAAACCCTTAAAAATCGAACACCCACACAATTTTTACTAAGAAATATTTGGTTATGTCAATCCAAATCAGTAACACATCATGACAATTACTGGGGTTAAGAATAAAACAAGTTGACTTAAAACATTAAACCTAATGAAATAGTACATGTACTTCCAGATATATTGGGGCGGTCCCTAGGACTAACACAATTGTAAGTGACCCCTAAATGGACCGCAGTAGGATAATTGGATAATTTTGCCGTCCTAGATCCGTTTTCGATTAGCGGAATGGACAATACGTTAATGGAAGGATTTACACACTCATGCAATGTAATAATGATCAGTTCTATTTATATTAACTCAAATATTACAAAATTCTTTATAAAGTTATACAAAAAAAATCAAAATAAAATCATAAAAGACGATTTATGGCATTAAAAAAAGCAATGGAATATAAAAAAATTCTTTTGGAAAAATATATCACACACACTTTCAAATAAAAACCCACCTCAACATTTACCCTCGATAGATACATAACTTAGAGAAATAAGGTAAATTAATAATTTCAATGAAATTGACGTCGAGAAATTGATACCTGAAGAAGAAAAACAATTCTAACCGACGAAGCGTAGCTGGGATTATAAATGTGAATCTGATACCGTGAGATATTGGATAGTGAGATTAACGTAACGCCACTGATTAATTTGATAGCTTAGTGTTGCATAAGGATTCAATTTTTTCAATCTGAAATAAACAAATAGAGTAAGAGTTTGCTCACTCCGGCCAATCTATCACCACGGAGAGGTTTATTTAATGAATAGCGTTAGAGTACAGAGTAATTTGATCTGGAAGAATTGTGGCATGCCTCGAATAGCCAAGCGGAATGCCGCGATTTTCTCACAATGCATTTAGATGGATTAACAATAGCGAAACGTTTTAGAGGATTGTATTTTTATACCAAAATTGCCAATTAAATTAGTAAAAAGTGATGACAATAATCACCTGGTAAAGAATCAAACGGGGAAGGATCATTCCAAAGGAGAATATCACGCTGTTATGTACATTTTATTTTTCTGCATGTCAAATAAAATTAACGCTAAACGCTTGAAAACACCCGTTAAAACCCCTCTGGAACAAAAGCACACTCATGAATTATTCCAAAATTAAAACAATTAAATGATATATTAGTGGGACTATGACTTCCTCAGGGGAGTAGCGTGTGAAAAAGAGTGCGTGCCACTCCCCTCCCAGTTTCAGTCATGGGCTATGATTCATAAACAGCTGTTAAAAGGGCGCTATTTAGTAATCAAAACACGTTTTACGGGGATAATTCCGGCGACGGCTTTCGAGAATACTGACACAAACTAGGCGACTGTGTGTTGTACAATTTTATCCGAATAAGGCAAAAAGAACATAACCTAATCGATTGAACGGTACCGGCGAGCGACTACATGAGGCGGGCGGAAGACTCGATTATGCGCATGTGAATCTGGACGAAATTGGCAGGAAATAAACCTATCAGTTCGTAATAGCAAACATCTACACGGGGACCGAATTGTAAACCCATATTAGAATGCAATACGGAAGGTTTTTCGCAAAATAGGGTTTTGATTGATATGGTTAAATGAAAGCTTGGAGTAGTAATATTAAATTTTACGTATCTCAGTAAATTTAATGCAATATTATCACTGGAAATCAATAAGAAACACCTTTATTATAAAATAAAGGAGTGACACAATTAGATGTTAGGAAAATAGAAACAAAGAACTCGTAGAGAAAAACTTGTTATTGAGGACACTAGATTATTATGAGTATGTTAGATGAGTGAACAATGGATTGATGCACTTTTCCTTTTGCCTAATCAAATTTACAACTCATAGAGCGAAAACAGATCGGATACTCCGCCTTAAAAGAATGGCGTGAATCAATTATGAAAATGAGAAATTCAAACATATCTTCGGAGAGGTCAGTCATATTGAAGTAGGGTCCATTTATCGTAGCGATCCTGCACCGAGTTGTAAATTATCTTCAGCGTAAAATATTAACTAGTGAGGGATAGCATTATCACTACGCGGTTTCTGGTTTTCTGGATTATGAACATGTTCGGGTGTATTCATTGTTTATATTGTTCATTTCTCAGGGTTTCTGAATGTATGTTTCAGTCAGTCAACATTCGACCAAGTCTTTTGCATTTATTCCGGAGTGCAAGTTTTTGGAAGAGACACGATTGATCAAAATGCGATTGACCAGTCCTGTTTTATATTACTTATATCATTATTACTAAATTAGAAAAATTGTTAACTAATTATCTTGGTCATTCAATTTGCCACTAGGCCGGTGGCAATTAACCTACAAAGCCGATGCGCGCAATAATTTGGAGACCCACAAAGAATAATGGAATAGGATTCGGTTAAGGATTGGGGGACGGGTGGGTTCCCAACTGGTCACTGAAGCGTGATGGTGAAGCAACACAAGGCCGTTCAACACAGAACACCCACAATAGTAGTCCTCCTACGCTGTTATAGTCACTTTGTTTCGTCCTCTACTTTTCCGGGTGTACCATCATTCTCTAAATAACATTCCATATGAATTTGTAGATATTTATAGCCACAGCTGTAGATCTTAGCCGCTAATGGTCCGAAAAGCCATGTTAAGCGTCCTTACAATGTGTGTTCTATCCGAGGGTATTTAATACCTTTGTTCCTAATCGTGTCGTAACCGATTCGCCTGTCACGACGATCCAAACCAGTGACCGAAAACGATGATGCATAACTGTATAATTTAGTGGAATTACGTCAACTTTCGCCGCGTGCCATATATTCCATATTTTGAATTACAGGAAAAATGAATGTATACCTGTCATTTTGCACGTATTTTTTCAAAATAGAATAGGAATAAAGATTACGATGTACTAAAAAATCGCACTATTCACCCGGAACGTAGAATGTAAACCGTATCAATTTAGTGTAACCTATTATTCATGACTCTGTCGTTAGTTTATTACTGTCTAACCAGTAGCCACTCTAACTCAGGTCAATCACAATGATACATATAAAAACTTTTGTTGAACCAATAAAATGTATTTCAGTTACGGTTACTCAAATTTCATAACATATTCAAAATCGGGATTTCAATTAAAACCAGAACTATTATATTAAGTAATAAGCGTTAATAATCGAAAATAGATCTAAGAAAATATTAACATGATATTTGGCAAATTAAACCTTTCATTCTCGCAGTGCTAAATAGATGCAGGTAAAAAAAGATTTGGCATACCTGTGCCATGATTTATTGTTAAAAGGAGCAATCCATCATCCTAACTACTTAAATACACAGAAGAGAATGCTTATATTGGAATGAGGCCAAACCCTTTGTGTATTTACAATTTAACGATTTTTCCTGCCATTCTAACCCCGACGCTCACTAAGTCCGAAAATCTAGAAATGAATCTAGGGGAATCGATGAGGGAAAAATCATATCTACCGAACACTGAATTCTTTTTACTACATCAATTGAACCAAAATTGGAGTAAAAAGGTACGTGAAAAACGACAAAATTATTTCTACTGATATTCAAATTAGACATCATTCGGCACATGGCGTAACATCGATGCAGAAAAAGTTTCGTGGAACGGCAGCTTCACACAGAATCGAGTGCCAATCGTGACAAGAATAGTTTGCGAACGTCACAGAGAGCTTCACAGCGCTACTCAGTAGAAAATCGGTCGAAAACTGAGTTGCTTAATATGCATTTGGCACGGCTAGAGAGCCGAGGAAAAATCAAAGATTTGTTTTCTCTGAGATGGCATAAAACAAATAAAATGCAGTTTACACACACAGACATCGAATTTAGAGAACATTTGACGTTCAAATATGCGTGGCGTTTTAAGTGCTATTTGACATAATTCAGATAGGGGCATTTTATTTTGGGAGAAACTGTTACTCAAGTGCGAGATACAAAAGCTAAGAATAAATATTGCGCTTCCTTCCCAATCCACCACTGCAAACTGTTGTTAGAGCAGCTAATAAAACCAATATTTAAAGAAATAATAATGCATTAATTTAAAACATTAAAATGCTCCGACAAAAGGACGCTTGGATGTTGTACAAATCATCTTATCCTTATGTTACTGGATCTAGAAAGGAAAACAGCTCACGAGAACCCTAAAATCACAATCATTAGAAACTGAAACCAACTAGATAATCCCTTAAACAGACAGTACCACACACTAACGTGGTACCACACAATAAATGAATCGAACTAATCAATTCGGTCTAACTCACCGCAATTTTCTAACTTGCATTCTTTATGCCCCGATATTCTACCTTTCCCAAGAACATAAGCAGAACAGTACAGCACGGTGGAGTGCAGAGTGCATCTGGTTCTGTTTCTAGGATGGTAAAGTACACATCCAAAAGGGGATCAGAATGTGTTTAGAGTAGTGTGTGGCCTATGGGAGAGGGACGGGCGCGTGGCTCAGGAAGGAGGGCCGGCTAAAAAAGGCGTCCGATGAGCATAAGGCGCCCCAAACCTGAGAGATCCACTCTCAGGTAGCAAACCCACAACCGGTTTGACCGCGCCCGACTCCAGTCACAGTTCACGTCCAGTCCCGTCCCCTCCCATCCCGACAGCGTCACACTATTCACTATTCCTGGGAAAGCGAGAGTTCGCAGCTGGGAATTTCGGGAACGAAGGAAACATTCGCCGGATAGGTTTGAGCGGATCCGACCGGAATTTTAAACATAAAATCACCCAAGAGTTACGCATACGCCGACAATGAAAAAATTAACAGACGACAATTAATAATAATAATGCACTATTCTCTGAAATAATGCAATTACAATTATTGCACTATAACTTAGTTTACTTATTTTTAATACATGAGACACCCAAAACCAAGAGTTTTGACAAGCAGATACAGATGGCACAGTTCCAGGCTCATAGAACTCATATTGATGATAAAATTTCTTAAGAACGTAATATAACAAAACAAATAATAAAATGCTAAGTAGAACATCTGAATGGGATTTTTAATTAATTCATTATGTTTTTTAGTGAAAGAAAATGTCCTCTCTATTAGTCAATTCATATTTGTAAACTGAAGGAAAATTCAGAACAGAACCCTTGTGGAAGATCGTAGAGACCACATTTCTATCAGTGAATAATATATCGAACTGACGATTTGCATAACTGATTACTCATACCACAGTGACTGCATCCTTAGGAAGTAGTTCCTGACATTCTTAGAATCAAATCCAGTTCGAGATATAGAAGGTATAAGGGGCTACAGCGCCCCAGGAAAAGAACAATAATTAATTCGGAAAAGGGGAAAGGAAGTATAAAAAAGAAAACATGTCAGCTGTCGGGTTAACGAGTCGGCCTCACACTTAATTAAGCAACAAAAACTGAAACATAATGTTGAAAAGTGTCAGTGTATTAGTCAATAATTTAAAAATAAACTTGGTGGGCCAGAAAATAATTTCTACATGCTGCTATCAATATCAGTCTACATAATTATCCGAAACTGTTTATACTATAAAATAATATACCGGAGTTTATATTTATCAAAAATTCTCAAACTCTTAACATATGGGAATAAACTACACCGGTTAATAGGTTTGCTTGACACTGTCGCAAACAATGTAATTACAAAATGACAATTCCAATAATTTTTCAGAGAGTTCAAGCGCTTATTAAATTTTCAGAGTCCTTAAATAATAAAAACTATCGCAATATTTTCCAATAAATATCAGACTCGGGTTGGACCTCTTGGGACACCTAACGGAACCCAAGAGACACTGTGGATCCAGGCTGGGAAATCAGTATATTTTACTGAAACTCCAAAAGCTACCGACTCTGGCCTACTTCGAAGTAATAGGATTTCTTGCAACTTGTGCAATATAGGAAAACGTATTATGGGCTCGGCTAGGACTCTATACAGTCAGTAATAATGGAAAACATAAAATTATTGATAAACTATTCACCCCCAAATAGGGTTATAAATTTACAATATTTTATTGGGCCTGAATTTTTGTATATAGCCTGAATCTTTTATATAGCTATTTTATTATTTATTATTTTATTTAATTTAAAATAATACTAGCAGTATACAGTGTATAGGTACCGCGGACATTTACTCTTGTTAACAATTCAAATGGGAAATCAGAAATTTCATACAACGTTGTAGGAATATAACACCACTGGAGAATATAAATCAAAAGAGAAACGGATATGGCCTTTAGGCAGGAACGTTCTGTCCGGTCGGACAGATTTATGAATCCCTTACGGCATTAGTCCTACTGCGTGGCCTAAACTAGAAACGCAGTAATGAAATTGCATTTGGCTTTAATAAATGAGAACAACGACCATTCGTTCAGGCGTAAAATGAATTTAATACGAAATAGTTAAATCGGATTAATTCTACAATAGGGACACCATTCGGCATGAAGGGACAAGTTTAATGAATAGAGTAGTTTAGGACTCTACAACAAGCACAATAGCTCTTATCAATTGCATTTGACAGTGTGGTAATGGGTTGGTCCTGACTTTGAATCTGTGAACACGATATCCTCGGAATACGTTTCCTGTGATAGGATGCAATGTGACATTTAAAATGTACGATTTATTGTCGACAACACGTTTCTTCTTTAATTTTGACGAACGATGAATCCAAAAGATGTATGCTTACAACAATAACGATAACATCTGTTAAATTTAGTTACTCGCTAAACAACAATACGACGATGGACAAACCTATTCAGGGTTCCCGAATACAAACCGACCCCACGCCATTTCATCCGTCCATTGAGGAGCGCCCACACATTACATGAGACGTCAGGTTAACTCCGGTTCAACTTATAAATCACATGGCCCCAACCGAATGAACATTCAAAGTTAAACTTCCCAAACGCGTTTATAATTTCGTTTAGACATCGATAGTAATTGGCAACAACAGGTGAAGGTTAGACGAGAGTCCATCAAAAAGGAAAATTGAGCTAGAAGTTCTGAACGCCGATGTATTTCAACCGAATAATAGTTCGTTTCAAACCTATTTTCCTTTTATGGATTGGGATATGTGTACTACGGTTCTGGCCAGAAATGCTTATTTTATCGCAAAAATGATTAAAATTATAAAAATATAAAAATTCAAAGCGAAAAATCCGACTGATTCGTTTAACTGTAAATGTGGGGAGCTGTTTCGAAACGGTAGCGCTTCACCTTAACGGTGACGAAGGGGCTTGGAGTGGCACCGACCTGTTGCCCAGACCTAAACATATGATGGGGATCATCCCATTGTATTCTAATCACCGCAATGGGGTGAGCCCCACCGCCTAGTTACGATTAGGACGGCCGCCGTTATACCACCTTTGCAGCTTTCATTAGGTTATATTGTAAATGATTTTGAATATTTTTTCCCGCCAATTTAAATAGTCCATATCACAGTCGTAAGTAGGACAACAGCGAAGAAATATTAGGGTTAAACAAGGCGCGCAGTACACCTTCATAATGATTATAATGAGGGACAAAAAGTCTAAACATTTAGGTCAGAATTAGACTTTCCTTTTACGTCACTACTAATTCCTTTAGTGCGACAGTGCAGACAGGGTTCCTCACCGGCAATCAACACAAATAAGTGCCTTACACAACTCATAAAGAAACGGTACTAAAGATGGCGAGAAGCCCACACCGGTCCAGCATAAGTCCGAGCATAAGCGCGTGAACATAAGAGATAACAAGAAAGATGGTATAATATTATAATTACAACATGTGACTGACTAATCCCAATCGTACACTTATAGGAATAAATATAAAGTTTAATCAATTGTTAATCGCGATAAATAGAACGTTATAATATCGTTAATATTATAAGATAGACCATTGTTTAACTATTATAATAATATTATTATTACAGTTTAGGCCATTATTGCAAATAAATATGAATTTTGTTTTATTATCACATTTCACACTGACTAAAACATCCTATCCACTCCTCCAAATATAAACGACCACGTTTTGTTTACGAATTACGCACGCGGTCCAAAAATAATTGAACTTACATAACACATAATGTACGCTACGGCTGCTTTGAATCGGGTCACGTTTTCGCGACAACCCTGTAATTTCTACCCACCCCTCCACAATTAGCATGCAAGCAAAATTTTGCCGTTCAGAATCTGCGAATCACCCAAAATTCTATTTATGCTGCTTAAAAGCAAGTTAAAAATATTAATATTGTTTATAACATTCCATAAATTATTTTTTTATTTAGCTATTATTATAAAGATTTAGATATTACTATTATTATTATTATTATTATAGACTATCTCGGCGGCCATATTACGGAAACTGAGCTCCATTAAACCTAGTCTTAAACTAACACAGGCTAAACACCCAGGGCATGGATATTATACATCTTGTAGTTCATTTATAATAACAGAACACCAAAGACACCAGAAACACTTAAATCTGCTGTAGCAGAACGCGCAGATTTTGTTTCAACTTCCTCGTTAAGGTAAATTCTATAAATTTTAAAATGTGATGTCACAGGTGTTTCAATACTAAGAATAGAACACGAGCTGCAAAATAGTATCCGGAAAAAGAAAAAAATCAAATATTTGAAAACGGGATAAAAAATTATTTTGTACTGAAGAACGACCCGCCCTGTCGGTCATACCTAACACGTTCCGACACTGTAATACAGCTGGTACAATTGGATTAGACGGACATATTTTATCCCACTCGAGCACACTCCTGCCGTACAATTGATGCATCCGGATCATTAATCATGACCGATATCAACTGGATTAACTATAGGGGACACAGGCATGAGCTCTGTCCAGTGAAGACAGTACCCACCCATAAGAGTATAAAAAGGTTTTCTTATTCTCTTGCATACATAAGAGCACTAAAACTATAACTCGGTGCATTTTTCCTCATTCAAAGCTAATTAAACTATGTTTTTGGCATTATTTTGTTTTTAATTTTTCATAATCATTATACCCCTATGGAAGTAATGTCCTCATAGCTTTTTTTTATACTCCACCAAAATTTGGCGAATAAATTTTGGGGGGAACAATATGTGAGCATGCTCCAAGTAAAAAAAAGGAAGAAAACGGAGTTAGTTTACAGAAGGAAATATTACTGAATAAGAATGATTCGTCATTATAAGATGTTCCCACGTTTTAAAATCTGTGTATTACAACTGGCGAGTACAACTTCTCAACAATGTACGCTAATGGATTTGATCTTTGATTAAATTCATTCTTTGATCATATATCCACCCTTCTTTCAATAATTCTTATATATTTTTAGAAGTAAACTAAAAGGATACCACGAACAAGAGTTTAGTATTAAGTTCATTATAAAATAAAAGTAATTTGATGCAGTATTTGAATTGTCGAGTGAGATTTAAAATTAATATAATTAGAGAAAAGAAAGTCTCTAGATTATACAAATTAAAATCGCACATGATTGAGAAATAAACCCGGGAGCAATATTTTCGAATGGAAAAAATAAAGAAATTAAGTAGAATAAATTAAATACAAGAATTATTGCAGAATAGAATCGTATTATTGTCAATGGTAAGAATCATAGCGATGGCTTAAGTCCGAAACCAGATGTGATATGTCAGTTAAAAAAAATAACCCTGAGTTACTCGGTGGTTGGGAAAAGTAAATCTTGCCATAAATCAATCCCGCCATTTTTCTTCTCACCAAGACATCAGTTATATTTTTTCCTTTACGTCTACAAATAAACATGACCATAGACAAGTAATGACAGTCGTCTACCAGCCGACATTACAACCCAATAGCAGGCACAATCTGGAGTAAACAGATTCTTTTCTCCGCGGAATTTAAATAATCGACAGCCATAAGTACTGTAGTGAAAGTACTTCAATCAATCGAAACACCGAATTAACTCATATATTCCAACCGGATATTATAAACAACCATATTTCGAATATCAAGGTTTAAAATTCAACTATAATATAGTGTGTGCCTTATAGTTGACTTCTGTATTATGTACCTTGGAATACTAATTAAATAAAAAGCAAATATTTTTGTGTAATATTAGGTATTATCATAATAAATGACTATATATGAGGGATCTAATTAATGGCCATTTAATTGGTCGAAATAACCGACGCAGTCAGGGACTGAAAAAATAAAACCATTCGTCTTTATTCGCTCCAAAGAGACACGTCTATCCCTGCCCATTCCATGTAAATGGTTTGACCCGCCTGACATTAATTTCTCCTCGCTCTTCTTAATACTGTCCCAAGTTTCATCTCAGTATCGCCACAAGTGTAAACGGTGATTCAAAATCACGGTATAGAATTTGTTTCTTATATCGCAGAAATATAAAAAAAATTGCAACAATACCAAGTAATGAATTTGAGAGAGAGGTAGGTTGTTACTCTATATAGCTCAGTCAGTGATATTAAATAAAAATAATTTCGAGGAAAGTACAGGCCAGTGTAATACGTGTAATTTACAAGGATATGAATTAATCGCTGGGTATCGCTATCAACTCACGGACTACAATTACTGCCTAAAAACAGATTTTAATTATATCAATTACAGTATTATCTAAAACCTGCTATTAAGTTGAAGTTCAAGAACCGGATTAGGCTCAACCAGTTAAATTAACCTTATTTACAGGATGAATTCGTTAAAAAAAAATTGATTTTTTGCGAATTTGAAGATGTTTCAACCGAAAAGCATTCATATCGCGGATAATGTACGGATACTGCGTTGCTTCCAGTTTCCTTTCAAACATTCGTAAGACAGTTTTACCGATGATCTCATCCACGACAGTCAAGTAACAGGCTAATGCTGCCATGCTTTCTAGTCATTAAAAATATCTTGGGTGCAAAGAAATCCACTCTTTTCTTTACGAATGCAAAGCAATTTTACAGAGAAAAATTGTTTTCGTAATCGCTATTATAATTTCACTTTTAATTCAATCACAGAAAAACGTATAACCAACGTATAAATGACGAAAAAACCAAAAAACAGCATTGAAATAATTTCATTTCTACAGATAACCTGCTTTTTCTGTCCTCAACGCATCCGAGAAAGTCCTCAATCAAACAATGAATACACGACATTGAGATGCGAAACAGAGTCAAGTGCTAAATTGCTGTGATCTCTTTAGAGTTAGATTAAAACGCGTGACACAGTATTCATAGCGGCCTTCAATAATGCCCGCCACCCCGGCCATTTTAACTCTGCGATTTGCCACAAGCCCGTGCCTGATACAGGCAATAAATAAAAGCGAATAAAGTGAAAAAAATGAGAGCGACAATCTTTAAACAAGATATTTATTAACAGTATCAGTATTGAAAACATGTTACATGTCCTTACTAGGTTTCGGCGGTATTCTCGCATTCTCATATGGTTTACATATCCCTTCCTGATTTTTTCGTGTATTCGTATTCCTGCTATGTTTTTATGTGGAATTATTCGGAATTAAAGAGGAATTTCTTACTAAATTCTCACCAGAGAAACCAACCCACAAGAATAAAATATCGTATACCTAAGATAAAAGTGTTATATGAATTCTGCGCCTATGAAATAAATATTTGTTTTTATAACATAACACATGTATGTAACATACCATTTTCTTAATTCTTTACTAATTACAGTAGTAACTTAAAGTAAACCGAAGCAAAAGATTCAAGCCTAATATTACTTATCGTATGTAAACGTGGAGCGCTGAAACACATTTACAAAAACTCTATTCATGTAAAAATTCCCTTCCGACAAACTGTGGAATGTTTTGGTATGAAATGCCTGGAGGAATTGCCTTGGAAATGCTCCCGCGAGCGTCAAATTCTGCTTGATATTACACACTTTTAATAAATGACCGCATCCGGTTGACGTGGGGGAACATTAATTTTAAATAATCTTTTTTTCAACTTCTTGGTCCCCAAAATAAACGCACGTGTCCAACACTGCGCAATTGCTGCAGAACAGGCGAGGATGTTTGAACAACTTTAAAAACGAAATACCAGCATAAAATAGCCTACGGATTTTACAGATTTCTAGGCTTGCAATTGTGACCACGGTTTCAAATTATTATGACAATAATAATCCTGCTCGATTAAATGCTGGAGGAATGGGTAAATTATATTTCTGATTATTTACTATAATTTTTCTTATAAATTGCGTCGTACTTTTGTCCCGGAATAATATCGCGATAAAATAAGTCTAAAAAAAGATTCGGTACACTGGAAACTCCTGCTATGTGTTTTCCTGTAAAAACGGCACAAATATCTTCAGCTTACAACATGTTTGTTGACTCTGCTCCGAGGAGGACTTGAAATATCATGCTTAGTCACGCAGAAAGACAACATTAATATATTGTTTCAAGTAGAATTCAAAGTTGAATAATTTTAACTTTGCTGCCGGCAAATAAGTTCTAAAAATACTGGGCACACAACCTTGCAGTTAAATTTAAATTGAAAAGGACTCCAGATCATCTTTAATTGAAATAAGCCATCAAGGAAAAGGCAAGTGAGCGGGTCCAGAAATAGCGATCAGTCAGAACGTATCAGTTGCGCCTAGTGTGACTCCATCTTTAAAAATTCGAGCGACCGCCGACAGGAAACCCCGGGCTAATTTAGAACCAAGAACAGCTTTTAACGTTTTTTCCCTCCACTTGGAACCAATTACAGACACTCTACCGCACTTTAGCACTCCTCCTAAGCCTCACGACAAAAACAATGCAAGCGTAAATAAAACAAAACAACAAGCCATAAATAATACAATCGAAGGTAGCCAAATATAAACACGATATTTTTCAAACTTGAATTAACATTTAAAGTTTACAAATAATTAATACATTAGATAATAACCCGAGAGATACAAGGTTAATAAACCAGTCACAAAATGCGATAGTGAAACATTGCCATCGGTATGATTTTTTTCTAGCTGAGAATACATTGTTATAATAACTGAACCTAATGCTAAACTTTACAGAAAACACATTACAGATGGTACGACCATAATTAATTTAGATTACACAAAAAAAATGTTAATTAATTTGAGTCTGTCAGTCTCGCTTGTTTTGACCAAATTAAGAGTGGTTTAAGCTTCTCCTCATCGTCAGTAGGTAATACACTTAAGAGATTCACTTGTCGGTTGCCGGTATTCACGTCACAGTCCTGCTGTTAGGAGTTCTACAGGAAGCAAACACGATCTTCCGCCTCGCGATTACATTTGAAATTCGAAAACACTATAAGGTGCATCCACTCTAAAGTATAGTGGACTACGATGGAATTATTGCAACTGCCTGCGGTCAAGGAATGAATGAAAGGCACCATCGGTGTAATAGCAACGGTACGCTTTCAGTTCGGAATTCAAATTAAATGTAAATCTACTCGGTTCTTAAAACCCCAAGGGGTTCATTTACATGAAAACGACCGCTAAAGTTCTCCGGGCCCGATAATGTAGGTATCCGTAGTGGATCCGTCAACATTCCATTAGGGATATCGAATCAGGAACAGTTGGCACATATTGTTTGTTGGCCACGCACGACAGGAAAGTAAAACTGATTAAAAAACACAAACCGGGTCGGAGAATTGCAATTTCCTTATGCAAGGAATGTGACTAATGAAATATGTAAGAGTAAAGAATTAAACCTCATGAAAAAAACAATTGATAATCTCGAGCGCCCCTGTCAATATGTTTACTTCATATTCTCCAAATAATCATTTAGGCTGGAGTAAGATTACAGACACTATGCATAACTGACACTTGAGGTTGATTCTTCGTTTACATTTTATTGCGGAATAGTAAGGGATGTTCGTACAAAAAACGTTTTATTTAAAATAAAAACACGTTCAATTTTACATGTGTGGCACAAAATGGTGAAGCATAGAAGTATAAATGTTTTGGCAATGCTTTCGAAGAATTTGAAATTAAATCTACACAACCAAGCAGTAAAATAGGTTCGCTATGAGGTAATGTCGATAAGTCTATCCCGTGATGGGCCTGCGATGTTTTAAAGTTTTTTATTTATTTTTTAACTGATTATAAAATAAAACCTCCAAGGCAAACAGTTGCGGTCTAATCAGCGGCCGGTTGAAGTGGGTAAACAGTGGTTTCCAATGGGCACCGATAACGGCACTTATCGTTCTCGAGTGCACAATTTACCTCATTTGTCGACAAACAAGAATAACAATGTTTTATTAGTGTATTTCATTCAACGTTTAACGACATTTAACAGGACCCACTCGTGCGAGGTAAATTGAAAAAAAAATAAAACAACTATATTGATTTAGCATTTCACGTGGGCGCCGCTCGTCCTTCGAATGCTTTCCGTATACATTTGCCCTTTAGCCCACGACGCGAACAGATACAATACGCGTCTCAATACATTTGTGAGATTAAAAAAATATTCTTTATATATAACTATTTTAAGTTTTCATTTATTTCGAATTTATATAAAAACGACATTAAATAAAGCCTTTAATCACATAGAAACCATCTGTGACCATGGTAGTATATTGCTGAATTAGGAAAGGAAACTGTGTTACCTATCATGCATAACAGCTCAAAATAAAATAAGATTTGATTGCGAAACCTTTAAAACAAATAATAACTTTAACAAAGATATATAAAAGTATGCAGCACTTACCAGTAGTCCCTACGATCTCTTCGTAGTAGCAGGTCTTCGTCGCTCTCTCCTCAAGCCATCTTCACTCCTGCTGAAAAATGAAAAAAATATAATCAAACTGTCCACGAATATTTTATCGAATACGGAGAAATGCCTGATGAAGTGACTGATAAGCCTCGATTTATGGTCCCAGCTCCCATTCGGATCTTCTGAAAGCAATTTACCGCCTCTCAGCTTAATAAACGGCTCCCGACATTCAACCCTTTCGGTACAGTACCGAAGACTTGCAAAATTTACAAAGGAAACTCAGAAATAGTAGTGATTTTCAATTTAACTTTTAACTGTTATATTTGTAATTACAAAATAAAATATAAATGATAAGAATCAAATAAACAGTAACATACCACCAAACTTTAATCAGTTCTTATTTAATTTATAACTACACAATTGCACACCAATCTATGTTGTCGCAAACGTGACACAAAGCAAACCTTTCCGGCTGAATTTTAAACAAATTCTCAAAGTCAAACATTAACTCCCCAGAAGTTTTAATGACGACCACTGAAATTTACGCAGATGCAATCTCCGATGAAACGGACGAAACGTACAAATTTCTCATCAAACTCGTTCGGGGAAAATGGGTTGCACCCTTATGTAAAATTGAAGAAGCGAGGAAAAGGGACAAAAGTTCATTTTTGTATTTACAAAGTGTTTCGAAAATGTACAGTAGTTTTAAGAATCTGTGACATAGTTGTTCATGCTTAATGAGACCAAGATTCTTCTATATTATTATTATCATTATTCTATACAGTCATTAAACGAAGGGTATATACACATCGTGATAGAAGAGAGCTTGCTTGTTCGGAGACTTAAATGTCACACGTTGCGAGGACACATGCTTCACCATAATACAAGGGAGCATAACAACAGATCAATTCATCAAATTAAAATTATTTTTACTTAATAATTCATTTCAATATTCCTCATCAATAATTGAATTTCCCTTTCCTTCCTACTTATAAAATGTCCCACAATTGAATCTAATGAACATACTGGTTAGTGGTTTCGCCAGCAAGAATCGAACTTTTGAGCCAAAAGTATGATGTAAGTAACGACATTGAAGTTCACACCGGGGCTTACAAAAGCTTCATAAACCACGGCCAAGGTAAATATTCGTTGGGATGAAGGAGAAAGAATTATAATTTGTCGGTCAACGAATCGGTAGAATGGGGCGTGGAGTGGTGGATGAGTAATGGGGAGGGAGGAGTGCGTAGGGGGCGAACTGTTGCCATCAATTCCCACAACACGGACACGGGGCCCGGTATTTCACCAATTAATACTTCATTGGGAGCGTCCCTCCACGGCTAATTTTCGAATTTGGACCGTTCTCCCCACCGCGTGCGGCCAACGCCGTACATTAATAACGTTAGGGGCATTCCGGACAGACCCAAAAGCAACAGATGGGCCCAGCCGACATTACAGGTCCGCCAGAAGGGCGGTCTCCTCTTAAAATTTAACCGAGACCGCATAACGCTCTCTCGCACTTGGCCAAATTTAAACGGATAACTGTTCCCGAACGGGATCCACACACCTGCATTTCCCTGGTACAAACCCGAATATTGAGACCGATAAAAGCCCGTGATAGAACAACATACGGTAATGCTGACATCGGTTAGCACTGATTACGGCAGCTTTAACGTCCCGACTAGACTAAACTGCGCCTACACTGAATGAGATGCTTATCAGATCTTGGCTTATCAGAAAATGCATACATATTTCGAGTACACACTTCAGAAAACAGCTCTAATAAATTTCACAGATGTCGAAAACGTTCAATAAAAAGTTACAAGTCAAGGAATACAATAGCCAACACATAGGTGATTGTACGGAGTTACTAAACAGATATGAAACTATAAATAAGAATTACAAGTGACATTTTTCTTAATACGTAATGCAATAATAATATATAATTACCTCTCTTATTAGTTAATTTATAAAACCTATTGCCATCTGCTATCACCTAACTAAAAGAAACAGGATGTTACAATCTAGAAACCCAAAATTTCTTCCATAAACTGCGTTTAATATAGTAATGGTAAGATAAAAAACGACCGGAAGGCAGATTAATTGAATAAAACTTCCGGTTTCATTACTGGAACTTTCTAATTTAAAAGGGACAATTAAGCTAGTTGTAATCCACTGGAAGACTGGAAGATAATCGAAATACGCTCAATAATCGCGATAACCCCGAACGCCCGCCAGTAAGGAATGATTTCCTTGGTTTCGGCAAGCCAAGGGGACCCACGCCCAACTGCTCAAAGACTATTATCCACTTCTGAAACTAACCAGAATACTGGAGGGAACTTTGAGGCGCTTCGATCCGAAGGACTCGGAGTTTGAGTTTGAAAGTGTATTATCTTGGACCGACCGACCGGAACCACGCCCAACCATTGTTCCCCGGTTAAACTACCGGAATTGGTGTCGATAAATAGATGCCACAAATAAGAAAGACAATTTATGTGAGCACGAATAGAAAATATGCTAAAAAGCGCCAAGGAAGGTATTTTCCTCGGACTTTGATTCTTGTAATGCGAGGTTTTAAGAGTATTCTCCCTAAACCAATTTTAGTTAACGGTCCCCATCGTTAACAGGAAAACTCATTATCCCTATTTAAAACGTGGTTTATTACCAATAAATCACGGTAAAACAGTGTTCAAAATTAGAAAGGAAAGGGAGGAGGAACAACAAGCACACAACTCACGTTATCTGTCGGTCCCCATCTGTTCCATTTGTTGCAACTGTTCGGCCCGTTTACAAACTTAGTGGCTAAGCAAATATCGGTTTCTTTTCCGGTGTCGGTTTCTGACCTATATTTTGATTATACTTTAACGTTTGCCACCATACATTACGCGCTAGTGTTTTGATGATACGTCGACTCGAAGGAGTTCAATACCATGTCTCCTGTTCCTGAAATCCTTCAGTGTCTTACTTACAGCCAATAAACTACGCACTCCTAGGTATGTTCAGCAAGGGAATTTCATCACAACGTGCCGGACGTTTCTATCCGCACACGAATAATCTATGATTCGCCGCTAACAATTAAAAGACAAGAAAAAATCCTTCAGTTTTGCACGGTTCCTTCGATGCATTTTGAAGCCTTAGCCAACAATAATTTCGAAAGAGTAACAAGAGAGAGTTACTAAAGAAGCCATAGGAGCAACCCAAACAAGAATATTGAAATCAATGTATAAACTTTACGAAATGTACGAATTTTATTCCCGAATAAGCTTGTAGTGCTGGCATTACTTAAAAAATATTTTGCTGCTGAGACATTCTCGGTAAAACCTTTTACAGGATCCGTGTACACGAATCGTATTCGTGTTATTTGCTAAATCGCAGGAATTACAAATTCAGCTTATCAATCGCTATTGGCGCGATTGAAAAGAGAAAGCCAGCATTTGGCTGGTAAATATATACAAAGGGTCAAACGCGTGTTCGTACATTGGAAGCGACTGTGAGAGCCGCGACCTTTCAAGTCGCGGCCTTCGCGTCCCGAGTGAAACAAAGTGATTGCATTATACTGACCGGAGTCTGTTTACATCTATACCAAAAAAATAAATTCGCGCGACAAACAATTAACGGGACCGACGAGGCTTTTCCAGTGAAAACTCAATTGTTTACAGACACACAAAACGTTAATTCTGGGAAATCCGAGAGTTCCAACGTGGATAAAAATGGGGTAAAAAAGGAACAAAAATAGCACATTTAAAAATACTTAATCATTAATTCTAAGCAAAATATATGTGCAATATAGAACACGTGAAAATTAATAATTATCTTTAAATACATATTTATAATCCATACGCTTATCTTTTGATATATTGAAACATATATATGAAATGTAGAATCAGTATTTTTGACTTTTCAGTTGCATGTTGATAATTATTCAATGTTAATAAATTCTCCGGTCGCCTTTCCTGTCTCTAATTCGGCTATTCGATTTTGGCTTGGACTATTTTCTAAATGGATGCTTCAAATATGTATAAGCCCACCAGTGCCAGGTTGGTTACGTCATCTCGAGGAGGCTGCAGTGCTGATGAAAAGCGGCCGCCTATCTCCCTTGCCAACAAATTTGCCGCTTCTTGAGTATTTCAACCTCAAGGGAAGAATCTCCCAAGTGGACCCAGGTCGAGAGCCATCAGTATGCACGAAAGGCGAGATCACTGTTTGGGCCAACTTCCAATACCGGCCCCAACACTATACTTCGTTATCTAGCAGTTTTCATCTGAAACCGCTTAATCTCTCAACCCTACAGAGAGCACTGAAGTCACACCGGGGAATATCAAGTAAATCCCCCCCCCCAATCCAGTTTACGCAAAATATCCATGGGCAGTATACTATTGTTAGTATACAGTCAAAACACTTTAATTGCTTAGGTAGACTGCAGTCAAGTATGCACGGCTGCTACACTGGCTGCTGTCTGGTCGTTATCCACGAATAGTTAAGACGTTCAACAAACCGTAGATGTTAAAATGTATGCTGTAAAGCTTTACGCTCAAATTGCTCAATTTAAGAAGATGACTGGCTATTGTACTGTCTGGATCTTTATATTGGTGGGTACTAAAAAGGTCGCACAAAGGTCATAAATTTAGAATGGCAGAATGAAGCTGCTAAGAACTGAATAGGGACACAACTGTAAGTAAAAAACACATAAAATAACTGTTAATGCATTACGTCTAAGGCTATCAAGTTACTGCTACAAAATTCAAGTTTAGGTTCTTGAGCCCGATAACTTTTAGACAACTTAAATTAATTAAATTTCATATCCGGTAAATTAACAATATGGCAGAGACTTCGAGAAGTTCAAGCATCGAAAAAAGAGATAATACATCAGGCAAACAAAAAAATAACCCACGTTTCGTTATTCAAACTGAGTAACCAGATCAAATAAAATAAACAAATATTGGATTAAACGCTGACAAAGAAGAACTTCAGTTGTCCTACTAAAAAGTTTCGAAACACTCCGCCAAACAAAGGCGGTACTCAGAATATGAAAGGATGAAACCTTTCGAAACTTCAAATTGAGTGGACGATTCAGTATTCAAAAGTTTTATACAACAGTGAAATTAAAGAATGAACGCTTTCGCAAAAGTAAATTTACAATAGTAATCTGACAATGTCAATAATTAAGTCCATAATTGAGATCGAACGGGGATCGAATACCAGTTTTACCAGATGTGCTACATTACAAATACATTTCAGCTTATTCACTATTCGAACTGTTTAAATTCACACATCAAGTTGTTGTTGAAACTCATCATCTCACTGTAAACTTTCTTTATATCTAATGAAATATATGTTTATTAATACTTATGAGTTGAAGAAAAATATTACATAACAAATATGTTCAATGTTCAATGAACGTTATTCACTATGGAGACTGTAACCATATGATACGGGACACCGTGGTGACAATAAACACGCTGGTTAAATACAGGCTCATTATAGCAACACTGCAATCGCTATTGGGACAGTTATGTGCAAGAATCTTCTGGACAGTCTATGTGAAAGTTATCAATTGAAAGTTAACGACCGTGAAAATAAGTGAGGAAGGTGGGGGGGGGGACTATCGAGTGGGCAACCTGCCGATAGGAAGCTGGCGGCACTTTGGCCCAGTATAAATTGGTCAGTTCATTGCTGATATATCACACGACCCATTCATCATTGTAATATGTTGTCTTACGACTTAATTCTCCTAGTATACACAAATTTGTCCTTCTTACTAAGAAAAATCTAATTATTTAATACGTACTTAAAATTAAAATAGCACAACTGAGGCATTTGCTTCGAATACTGGAGTTAGTGACCTCAACTGCTTCAGTCCACATATACCGATATATTTATACGGACTCAGAATGGTATAATGAGATAAATTAAAATGATGAGAAATCATAATCGTCCAGTGTACTAAGAAGATTAATGTGCCCTTGGGAGGCATAACATGATTTACAATTTAATGAACTCGACCTAGAAACAGAAAAAGAAAAAGATGGCTCCGTTCTGATAACTGCCGTACTAATGGCGTGTATCGCGGCCAACAAGAAGGGTGCTAAAGAGAACAGTTTATGTCGTGTAAAGGCCTCTCCCCAAAGTGGGGAACAATCGATGAAATTATAAATAAAACGATCGATAGCGGCATGCAGCCGGGCAATGACGCTCGTCCCTGTCGCATGTAACCCCACCGACCCAAAACCCAAATTCAGGTTGCTCGGCGCACGCTATCCCCAACAATTTCACCAACTGAAATCAACCTCCAATATCGTTTTTCTGGGTGTTCAGTTTTCCATTTACCTACTTGGTTTCCGTTTCTGTTCCTAGTCTCCAGAACTATCCTGAATAACCTGAAACAATCGCCACTCCATCCAGAAGGGTCCGTTCGTTTTGTTACAGCAAAGTACTTTGAGTTACTAGGTTGGAATAAAAATACTGGCGTATCAAGAAATAAAATATAGACGACATAAAAAACGTCCAATGAAAATTAACCTAATTTTCATAGGAAATAATTATACCACTTAATAAGAAACCCTCAGTAGAAATGAATACAAGTCATCGATTCATTAAACTGGACAAGATACAGTTGTTGATGCAAAATAAAAACGTTTACCCTATCCAACCTGAATGCTCATGAAAGGTACGTCCCCAGAATATTTTGTGCAAGGGACGTGGGAGAAAAAGGGTCTGGAAGAGTAGGGGATACGCGCAGTGTGCGCCCATCGGTAACTGAAACACGGCAGCCGGATGATTCACGGCCGAAGATGTTTTCTGGCGAACAAGAACGATTAAAGCGATAGCAATTACACAGGCAATTACACAATTACGCATCACTGGCTTCAATTAGTTGCGATAATTATTTACATTCCCCACCGTTTAGCGCTCTAATTGTCTCCAAGGCGCCTCACCACAACGGAGGAGCGAACTGATAGAAAAAACAAATAGTGTTAATAAAACTAGATACTATTGTTTTAAAATATAACGGAATGGAGAAATCAAATACATAGCAGATGTAATAAACCATAGCCATACGAATATGGAAATACTAAATCAATATTCCAGGTAATTAGCTAACCTAAGCTCAATCGAAAGGGATCAAAGAAATTATATAAAGAGCGTGCATAGACGAAGACCTGCGACAAAACAAACTGAATGGAATGAACATAAATCCACCAAAACGAATCTCAAATATTAATTTCACACCAAATATTTGACGTCAGTGGATATAAGACAAGTAAAGAATTTCACCTAACATATAGAATACTCCATTATTTACCATTCGTTGAGCTCTACCCGGAACGTGGAACAGGATGATGACTTCCAAAACTGGAATATGTTGATTTATTTGTTTCCTGAAAGCGTAAAATCACTGCCTCAACGCGTGTTGATTTAATACAGTTTTACGACCGTAAAGCTGTATTAAATTACCTATTACACGGTTTCCGGTGTCGCGAATGTAAGTAATAGAATCCACAGATGATTTATGACAAACCATAACAAATCTGGGGAATGGGATATTTATAGCGCCATTAAGCTAGTAGAAAGCTACTTCTAATCATAGCTTGCATCTCAAAATGTGACCGGAAGAGCCCATGAATGGAAAATCAGTGCTAGAATAGCACAGGAATGAAATTTATACCTAAAATATAAGAATTCGATTTACTCACCCATATACACCTGACTACGGTCGGGTAAACGAACGCCCACGTAACTCCGTCAGATTCAGGTGACTAGTGGTATTACAGGTAGTTTATTAATTTAATAATCTGTGTTTAGTGTATTTTTTATAATAAACATATAACGTTTCTTTATGTTAGCACACACGTCAGTACCTAGATGAGCGACCAACATGGACGTGAGAGACTCAAGCGATTCTCTAAACAGGCAGAAACTGGCACAAATATATTTAAAAACAAATAAAACGGATGATAAGTTTTGGAGTTCTAATTTTATTAGACAGTTCTGTGTCACTTTTGCACACGTTGCCAAATAGGTCACGAATAAATTTCGATTCAAAATGAAAATAAAGTTGGTATATTTGCATGATCTAAATATTACCATACCTGCTAAAAACAGTCTATTATTTCACCAGTACTGTCGATACAACTTTTTCGGGAATAGATTAGATTGGTTAATAATCCAATTTAAGCCATGAAAGTGCAGTATCTTTGAAAATGTAATTTTTTAGAGCAAACACATATTAATAAACTATTTCAGTATCTGCATTTCCTAAGTCACTCTAAGTAAATAATTCTTCTGAATTCAATTAATTCGATGTTATAGACATTAAATAGTGCCGATTTTCACGAGAAAATGTCACTAACAGTTTGTCTCAGCCAGTCTAAGCAACGTTCGAGTAATTCAGAGTGGTAGTTGTAGGTCCCCGGAGAAGAAATAAAAGTCGAAAGCCGGAGGCAGTCCCTAATTAAAGCAAGAGTTGACCCATTTCCACTTCCTCCCTTTTAAATAAGACACGTCGCTCTTTATAACTAATAAACTTATTTTCAAGATGTTAATCAGCGTTTTTGGAATGCAGTAAGAAACCAAAAAAAGCTAAATTGCGGATGACCAAAAGAAGTAAACGGAGACGGATCCTAAGTATCATGTTTATTGATATATTACGGTTAGTTCTAGACCTGGTACGCAACTGCATGCTATAAATAATAGTAAAAAACTATTTCACTTATTTTTACATCTTCAATATCGTGAAATGATTTCCTGCAACTAAATACAATTAAATTCTACCTTATTTCTGGTATACATCAATTATCTATATCAACCATTATAATTAAAAAAAAAGGATAATTGAATGCCTCCATGTTGCATGAACAACTGGCATGGGGCTATGACGGCGAGCATATGGACTCAGCGGAGGTATAAACATGTTATCCGGGCGGGGGGCCCCCAACCGAGCACCGACATCATAACACTCGCATCAGCAATTATAAAAAAAGGAAAGCCGACCGATACCGACGGGCCATGCTTCGCACACGTGCCCTTTTCATTCACCAACCCAGTGAAGTGTTCATTACAACACTACTTAGTAACTATTAGTTCCAGACAAGTTTCAGTCCGAACTTTCATTAGCTCATATAACCTAGCGGTGATCGGGTACCTGGATTTTTACAAATGACCTCTGCTAAGTTGTGGTGTTGTTATTTTAATTTTCTTTTAAGATTTTGCTTTGTCCCTGGGTGGGGTACAGTACATGCGGTTTGTAGAGTCGAGTTAGAACCCGTCCGGCAGTTTTGAGTCTCCGGTGACGGATAGGTCTGTATTAGCGCCAACAGTTTCTTTTCTGGCACGCTGTCTCACAACGGAGCTGCACGAAATCCGATCTCTTAGACTTCTATTTCTGTGTGTAAACGACTGTCTTTTTTCCTTTTTGTTTTCACGCGAGAAAATATATATTTAAATTTCATTTCATAATTGATGGTAAAGAAAGAAACTCTAGAAATAACCAGGAGATAATGTGTTGCAGGTGCATTATTATTTTTAATAATGGGTCCCTTGGGACCTCTCTCTTTGATTACATATCTTGTTATCTTCCTTCACTAGCCGTTCATTAGTGCTAATATATAACACGGATACAGAATTGTGAAATCATTATCAATTCTGATCCTACCAGTTTTTTTATGAAGGAAGAGGAGATTTTATGTTTCCATAAATGGGGAATTGTTTCACTAGTTAATTTCTATCCATGATTAACTCAAAATAGCAGTAATTATTATAGTAGATTTACCGTAACGTTTCTGAAATCTGTAATCTTTATCCGTCCTATGTTACTGATAAGGTAAAACGCGGCGATATCGTAAGGTTTCTGAGAAAGTTGTCGTCATGAGTAGAGAATAATCAGAAAAAATAATTTCTATAAATCGTGCCACGTATTAAATTTTGCTCGTCACGTCGTTCATTATTTATGGAACTAGAGGAAACATCCCGGGTCTGAAACCGACTGTGCCCTAGAGGTCTGGGCCGGTTTTCAGAAACCTAAAATGACTACGCGAACTTCTCCCAAGTTTCCTCTTTCCCTTTACCTTGGAGTCCGGTAGGGTCGGTTTTAAGTTATAAATCTGGTGTCGTGACTAACTACTGTTTTCAACTTCTGTATCGCACGATTTTTTGTCAAGTTTCTTAATAACCTTTCTCAGGCAGATGCTGTATAATGTAATACGAAAACTGCTGCGTCGCAAGGCAAATCCAGCACGGTTGAAAAAATGCCTCTAAAACTTCAGTGCAGTCTGTGTAATGAACACTCGAAATTCTAGACGAAATTTTCGAATATTATTCGCGACATATTTTAACATGACTAATTCTTCTATAAAAACTTAAATCATTTTAAGTTAATTATGCCGCAACGCGAACACTAGCCGGCATTGACCAAACTATTCTTATCTGTGAAGCCTAATACTTTGTGTAGTGATGGGCGTTCTCGAGTGTCCGCTGGAACAGGTTTCGGGGATTATAACGCGGAGATGTCTGTCTTGTCACCCGCCCCTCCCCCTCCAACCACGTATACCTGTGCCTTCCCTAAACGCTGCCGTTTAATCTTGTTATTCATTTCCAGGATAAAAATAAATATTGTCTCCCGGGAGGCTGTTCCTCGCTTGATTCCCTGATTTATAAATGGCTCTGACTCAGTAGTAATAAATACCCCACCAGCGTATGGTTGCTAGATATCACAGTCGTCATATCTGCTACGTAATTACGTAATGAATAAACTATTATCATAATTTGTTTTCCTTACTTTTCTACGTCTTATTGACGACTGCAATTTCTATAGTCTCATTACGTGCACTTGCTTTATTATACATATATATTATATATTATTTATTTATTTATTTTCGGCATCTATCTTATACTCTCCCCACTTTAGAGCTACAACCCTACTACTTATTGTAACATTAAGAATTTATAATCAAATACGCCATTATCGTAGAATCTCAGGCCTATAAACATATTCTTATGTCCGTCCTTCAGGGCAATATAAGTCTTAATGATTTATGTTCGCCATTAGTCAAACCTGTAGTAAAAACACGGATACGATACCGGAAATATTTCCAAGCTAACAATCGTCTATTTTTAGAAAAGGGTTACTAGCCATTATTAATTTGCACAATTGATTCCAATTAGTCACCCCCCAATTAGTAAATGACTAGCGGACAACTGTTCCATACCAGGGGGCGGTACCCGTGTTGTTTACCTCGGAAAAACAGCTGCCATGTACGACTGTATGTATTCAGGGGTGATAATCCAGAACACATTTTGGTTCATTCACGTATACCTCAGAAAGTATGTTACCATAATTTTGACAGTCATTTACAATCTGGCAATTATGAACATTCCAGATCACATCTTCTCACATAAATGGCGATTTAACGACTAATATTTTAAATTATATTTATTATATTGACCTACTTAAAAATCATACGGTATTAATCCTACTAAAAGAACACACACAACTCAAGAAACCTATTAGAGAGTCCGCTAGGGTTTTGAATATTATCATTCTTGCGATAATTTGTAGTCACTGATTTGGGCTTTCGCTAAGCCGGTTTCAACTGATAATTCCTGTACATTCTGTAGTTACAAACAAACATTTTGTATATAACAGAAAACATTACAGATTAATCCTTTAGACATTAACTGCAAACTTTTTTCGAGGCTTTTTTTTATTACTGCTCCAGAAATGAATCATTCGGGTGTGCGCGTGCACACATAGAAACACATCGTGGAAGATACAAAAAAGGTTTTAATGCTCTCTCGACCCTTCATATAAATTTACAGTACAAGTTATCTACTTTACATAAGCTCCCGGAGTTACATTCGGCCCACGGGCGGTGAATGCACATGGGCCTTATTATAATTTCGCCGGTGGATAGGGCCAAAGCTTCGGCACTGGGGAACGAACACGTTCACAAACATAGAAACAAGTCTCGCGTTCTTCTACTCGTTTCAGTAATACTCGTTTGTCCAGCGTTTTATCTCTTCGTCGCGATCAACAGTATGTTAACAAGCACGGGCTTCCTATGCTTAATATTCATTTTACTTCGCAGAATCAGTGTCATCCGTGGGTCAAAACATACGGAATCAGTACATTAACACAAACATTAATATACCAAGCATCACATCCATAGAATTTAAGTTCAGTTATAAAATGAATTTTCGAAATCCATAATGATGGGGCAGTTAATTAAGTCCCGTTTACGAGAAACGAGTTTAATCATTGTATCATATCTTTTCTACAAATAATAAATAATATAAATAATTGTAAATGATATTTATCTTTAAAATAAAGCTAAGTAACTTCTTTGTAAAATAATTCAATTCATGTACCCTAAAGGAAAAAATAATTCTTCATAAACATAATTTAGCAAGCGCAAATGACAACTTTCGGACAAGGTATTTTATACGGCGGGTACAGTGTGCTTAACAGTCAACATAAGTTAAAAGGTGGAGATGCGGGCTCATTCACAACCAATGATAAGAGGAGTTCAAACAGACCCGGTAGGTGACTTTGCATTCAAAGGGTTGCCGGGACTGAGGTCAATCTGCACGATTTAAAAGAAAAAAGGGGGCGTTTATAAAAATTAAATGCGCTAAAAGAAATCACTGAAAATAAAATCGGGTATGCAAGAGAAATACCGAAAGAGAAATAAGATTCATACATGCATATGTACGCATACAAAAGTACAATTGTACATAGTTATGATTCAACTTTTTAGAGATAATTAAGTTTTTAATAAGAGTTTAAAATCAAACGAATTAAAATATACAATGTAATAGACAATAACACATTACACGTTACGCGATATTGTCCCTAATTATAGAATATATAATTATGAAAACTGACTACAGTACATAACACCCCATAAGTGTTTAAAAGTGGTTATTTAAGAGCACTGAAATGCCGTAAATCTTCAAAGGATCAAATAAAACGGACCGTTTACCGGCAGTCATACAAGGGACAGGATATCCGTCACACATACGGTGCCGAATATGGAGGATAATAAAATTAAAATACAATTATCAGGAACGACCGTTGAACCAACGTGCGAGAAGGTTAGGGAGCCATTAATGCGGTGAGGATTGACTGCGAAATTAGGATGTGGAATACTGAACCGGGCCAATGTAAAAACGGCATGCACTGTAGGAGCATCTGAAAAGGGGACACGGCCAACAAATATCAGCTCGGAAGACGCGCCTCGCATACGCGGGACCTCCTTCAGAAACTAACAGGGACCCTCGGAAATTTGGCAAGTCTTAAAGGCCCAACGCATCGTCGTCCCCGGTGAGCGGGTCGAGGCAATTCGAAGGCGATTGTCCAGGGTCAGTTATTGCTCTCATGACGACGAAGTATGGACATGAATTAATCTCGCGACCGACCATGTACGTATGTATTAGATAAATGGAAAATCAAAAAGTAAGTCGCGTCTGGGACAAATTTTTAAACTGTTATCACTTTTATAATAACGTTTAGATACACAACATCACTTTTAATTTCTTATAAATTTTTTTTTATCAGAGGTACACCTTCATTATTCAGTCATAATGAACACACACATACAATTCTCAGGAAGAAATTCTCAAAACCACAACAGAACCCCTACCGCGTAACTTAAAATAAAAGTGTGTAGATAATACAACTGGGCCGTGTGTATCGATTTCAAATTAGT
Source organism: Lethocerus indicus (assembly GCA_019843655.1). Taxonomy (NCBI): domain Eukaryota; kingdom Metazoa; phylum Arthropoda; class Insecta; order Hemiptera; family Belostomatidae; genus Lethocerus; species Lethocerus indicus. Next base: position 10,905,927 of record JACDQD010000004.1, read on the forward strand.
AAATAGACTTATCTATTGCTGAGATATAGTTGTTAAGATTTTTTAGCAAACAATTTTAGAATAGGGTGGTGGAATAAACTGAGGCTAAGGTATCACATCGTATTCAAGGCCGTCCTATACCTTCTGAAACATTAAAACTGCACTTCCCTTGAGGTCTTTGCCCGGTTACCCCTGGTAAGAGACAGGAGCGAGCTAAGTTAGCACCACATTGGTAACCCACCGACTGAGGTAGCAAACCGAACTACCCATTTCCGAAACCACTGTTAGTTATTTAAGAGGGAATGAGTTTCCCTTTCTCCTTGTAAAGTTCTTCAACGGCCGAATTAGGTTGAGAATTAAAGATGAATAGGAAAAACCTAGCCGTATAGATACATATGTTCCAATTTATAATACTATATATATATATATATATATATATTCCCAGTACATACAGAGTCGTATCGGTTTACATTTCGTAAACTTTTAATCTCACTACAAAAATGATTAGACTACGGAGATGGGGGTTTTTATTTTATATCAAGAATTTAATTTAGGTTAACATTTAAGGTGAACACGTTTGGGGGCATAAAATATCACAATAGCAATAAAGGTATCTAATGCTCCAATTTAAATTTAGAATGAGCGAAGCGTGACATGAATAATTCACGAACTGCATTCTAGATTTTGCTATATGCAAAAAAACAACATAGCGGGAGTATATTTTCATTTTTAGAACCGTTTCAATCGGAACGAGGTAGGTTACGCCCCTCCCCTTGAACAGTATAACAGTCAGTCAAGTCTCGGAAAGTAACAGGGAGCTGAACAAAGCCGTGAACTTGGGCCCACATTTGCATACTCTTACATAAAGTCATAACTCAAACCGGTAGCTAGCTGGACTCGACCAGTTCTACAACAGACAATCTACAAACAGAACACTATATTATGAGAAGTGTTCAAGTATTTCACATTTTCTCACAGTACTTTAGGTCATTTAATCTAAAGATACTTCTAAAACGAATTTATATAGGCAAATTAGAATTCAAATGTTTTAGTACTAAGTGCTGATGATTCACAGCTGTAGTCATAATTATTATTACATCCTTCAATATTATAGACAATTTGTTTTATCCCTCTTTACATACGGGTTGCCAATCGCATTAATCACACTTATCCTGTACAAAAAATGAAAATAAATAATAAATACTATATCCCCCTTGTATCTAAATTAATGCAACCTTCGTCAGACATAAGTTTAACTTGCGTCTAGCACTCATATAAGAATTGATTTAAAACCAATACAACATAACAAACCCATAATAAACTGAAAATATAAATTATTTATAAGATCAAAACATATATATTCCTACACCGATGAACAATTCTGTTTCCTTTCATTTGAAACACAGATTGGGCAAGAAGTCTGAATAAGAGTTTTTTCGGCGGGGAGTAAGACCCAGAGAAATATTAGTCCAGTGGGGGACATTCGTGATAGGTCACTTAGAGACCACGTTTCTAAACCTCGGAAACCTACTTCTCACAGATTTCGATCTGGTCCCACAGCTTTTCGAGTGACACAGGTCGAAAACCTGGTAAAACACGCTTTATAAAAAAACGTAGGAATAAACAAAGATTGGCAGATAAAGCAAGTCGGAAACTAAACCTTACCGGTTATGAAGAAAATTATAAGTTAGTATAGACCGACAATAAAATTACCTCGTCAATAAAATAGCATGGTCTAAAAAAACACTAAAAGCTAAATGCATTGCAATTGCGTATAATTGGACAAGGTCATGGAGACGAGTGGTTGCACAACAAACCAGACTGGCCCGAGGGGAAATAGCAGCTTCAATGTTGTTCAATGCGTGCAACTAAAAGCCAAACGAAAGTGTAAGTAAAATTATTCTCAGGTAGAATCTCTAATGAGACGATTCAGGTGAATGATCAACAATGATAAACAATGAGCAAAATATATGCCTAAATAATCTTCAATAAATATGTTGCCGCTATAAAGACGTATTGTGAATGGGATAATAATTTCGCACAATAAGGGGGAATTCAACTGTGAAACAAGTTGTACACTCAAATATTATTTACAATTACAAAAATTCAATTTTAGTAAACCTAAATTAACCTTTCACTTTTTTTCGTAAAGTTTCTATTGATCGAGAATATCGTGTGTTCTGTCCCCACGCCATTGGTCGTATGGTAAAAAAAACGGTTTTATTTCAAAATCAAATGAATTGCCCCAGTCGAAAATAACCAATCCACTCAATCGAGGGTACTTAGAGCAGTGTGGCTGGGGCAGGTCGAGAAGCGTCGTTATTTTCTCCTCCTTTTTCACCTACCTTAATTGCGATCACTGGCGGCTTTCTAGCGCACTGCCGGTGGTTTTAATTAAAATTTTCCTTTCGGCCGCGAATTACAGAAGGGCTTTGTCCCAATGTCATTTCCCTTTTCGGCACTGAAAGCGTTTCCCCACTCACCCTTTCACCGCCAGCCTCTAAAAACTGTAGGACACGAAATTCTTAGACGCCCATTTCTACGCGAAAATCACACCCGGTGTTCTTACGCAGTTTTTTACATTGGTGGCTCCAAACGTTTTCACGTACAGGATAGGCGTAGAAAATTGAAAGATTGACAGTATGGCGTATAACTAAAAAGGAATTGTTGAAACAACAACTACATTTCCCACAATATTTTAATATAAAATGATTACGACTTCGAATGGGGTTTTATATCATCTGAGTTTAGAATAATTTGAGGCATCTAGACAAGACAAGATCCCTTTAATTAGTGCTTGTCCCGAACACATTTTATATATGGATATCTCGCAATGTGCATTGAGAGAGGCGGCCTACTACTACAATCTACTCTCTCAATCGGAAGCAGTTACACACGTAACTAACTTAAATCCAATGACTAAACTGGTGTCAGAGAACTCTACTTGTTTAATCAGCCGAAAATAGACGTATATAGAGGTCGGACAGAACAGTGTCATTAGTGACCCACAGTTCGATTCTCCAATGTTGGACCGTATTTTCCTTCAATTTTGCAAATTAAAAATTAAATAAGAGATCTTCAAATTACAGGCCGGTTATTTCAGTAGAAGTTATGCTCGATGGTACGTCAGTGCTAATTAGAACCTCAACACGGCCACGCCTATAACAACGTAAAATTAGGTACGTCCGAAGATCTTAAAGCATTTAAGAGGCCAAATCAGTTAGGGGCGACCAGATGGGATTTTAAAGAGCGGGTACTCGAGCACTGTGTACCCATAAGCCGGGAGATAGCGGAGATCGCTTCTGAATCGATTTTAATGCCACAAAAAGCTCCATTGATACAAATAGGAAAAAACATATTGATAAGATTATAACCTTTATTGAGGGGGAGAATCCCACACATGGTGGGACTTCGAAATTTTTCGGGGCGTCCATAAATAGTAAGAAATATGATAATGCCACAATACCACGTTAATAACACGTTATAGAGAAAATAGTCAACGCTATTCTAGGGCATTTTCATTTTGAAGTACTCAATTTTGCAAGTAGACATTCAAATGTATGCCTTTCTGCAGTAATATTCTCATAACATATGCCATGTCATTGAGTCTATGAATAAATAACATTAATATATATTCCACCATATTAGTAATTCGAACGTGTAAATTTATTTAGCTCGAGATTTATTTTTCATATTCTTGAAATATAGTTGATTTTGATAAATAAGCAAAGGAACATAATAGATGCTACGTGTTACCCATAAATCGTACAACCAAATCACCAATCTGAAATTAAATGAGTAAACTAAAGTATTATCAGTCAGATATTAGAAAAAATATCTAATATCTTTCACTGTAATAAAATCTCTTCATTTTCTGTATACTTATATAAGGACAACTATTTTAAAGTTAGAATCACGACTGCTTACAAATATTGTCTCCCATTAATGATCAAATTTTCATATTTTAAACATTTCGTTAATAAAACATGCTCTAAAAGTGAAACGTCGCATTAATGAAAACGCGATCCTCCAATAATCAAATTAAAGACCTCCAATAAACGGTGAAATATACAGCCGGTTATGGAGGGTGTCTCTATATAACCGTTTAAATTCATGACGGCGGTAATGCTGATATACCAATCATAGGAATGCGTGATGAAGGCCGGAGTGTATAGACTCGTGATCGAGTATTCAAGTGCTAGAGGAGTTGATCGAGTCCGTTAACCCCGTTCAAACGTGTTCTCCACCAAACTACAGCTCCGGGAATTGGTCAGAACGCGCTATTACTATCGACCCGGTCTTCTGTGTCAAATGAACTGAAAAATAACTGGATGCCAATCAGAAAACACAATTCTGATCATGTAACAATAAAATCGTTACTTTCATAACAGTTAAATATCATTTTATAAAACAACTTTAATCATCAATTACGGCTTAAATGAACAACGGTTGTCTGTTTTAGTAAAAAATAATTCATCGAAAAAGTAAGTCAGTGAAGCCCACATGAATTCTAAATGTTTCCTACCTAGAAATAAAGGTCAGAATACGGTGAAAATATAACAGGAAACATCAAGAATTTTAAAGCAAACGTATTCATTAAGAAAAACTCTGGAGCCTAAATATATTCAAATTTTGCCATGAAGTTTCATATTGTGTAATACAAATAAAGCAACCGTAATTCCGTACCACACAAGTGTAGTAAATAATAACCAGTGATCCAAAAAAACTGTTTTGGAAAAGGAACTTACCGCTGAATTCAAATTTTACTAGTTGACTGATTGTTGTCAAAACAACTGCTTTGTTGTCAATTTATCACACTTATTACAAATCCCCGTTTAAGGGGTCGGAGTACAGTATAAGTGGCAATATAACAGGTAAAAAAAAACCTTTCTACGTAATAAAAGCGTAATCGCTCCTTTTCTCGCATATTGACGGGTAGGGGGAGGTTAACAGAATTATTATTTTCCAAAATAGCATAACATGGTTGAAGATGGGTCTGAACGCGTCAGTAGCAATCTGTCAGTAATTAGAGGTCTGACTAATACCCGAGTAAAATTTCGTAGTCGGAGCTACAGATTTCACGCTAAGATTAAAAAGAACCAGAGGTGTATCAATGAATCTTGTTAATGGAGTTCACTTTTCTCACAGGCTGTCGACCCAGTCAGAACAAAGAAAATGGTCCTAAAACTTACAAAGTAGTAAAAATTAGAAAGTACGCTTTTTACACTTACAAGAAAAAGAGTACAGGGTAAGTCCGGATAATTATACTCCAATTATTAAATAATTGGATAATCGGACTACGGAAATAAAACAAAGTTGTTTAACAAAATTTTCCCCCATATCTAACCATTCATATCTTATACACTATAGACTTCGTATCCAGACTTTTTAGTTTCGTCAATCACATCGCTCAAATTATAAAGCTCTCCGAGTCTGTTAGATTAAATTCATAGTAAACACAAATACTGAGTAAGGAATCAGAAAAAATTCATCTCCTACAAAAATCTAATGCTGCTAAGTTCGACACTAACATCTTCAAAGTACGAAGAACTTTAAGTATAGTCTAACAATTAGTAGAAGGACTTTCTAGAAGACCTTTCACACACAAAATTATTTCAAGATAGTTTGGGCTATTATTATTCTATATTGTCATTTTCAGTTTTAATAGGAAACGTGTATTAAGACGCAATTGCGCAAGAAAACCTGAATGACTTCAAGCTGAAACCAGCGTAGGAGTCACGTCAGTGCAACCAACCCACACACAGGTTATTCGTGAACATTTGCATATCGAACTAAAAAGTATAGCATGGTTTTTGTTGGCAATATGCTAACCTTACTTCCGTTGAATATATCCAATAAAAAACAAATAAATTTCGTAATACCCTAAAGTATTACCTATAAGACCTATGAAGACTCAAAAAGGGCTATATAAACGAGAAGATTCAAATTAATTTAACTGAGACAGAAATATGAATTTCAAAAGATAGTAAAAGTAACCGAGAAGAAGTGTTCATTAGCGCTCTGGTGCACTTATGATGTAAGGAGACGCTACAAGTCCAAATGTTCTCTCACAAGTGGCCCCTTCATCTTGGTCTTATTTCTCTTTTGTTTTAAATTTTTCAACGCGATCGCCTTTTCTGCCCATTCAATTATTCACCGGGATGGGAATGGCCATCAACAAGTTTCAAAACCGTGCTATGCAGTTAATCCACCGTTAGAGCCCAAAAAATTGGGACATAATAACTTTATGTTTGAAATTAATAAGTTAACATAATTAGAATCATAAATAATATTATCATATGAGTTTACTTAAGCAATATTCAGAGAAAACATTATAAAACGTAAAAGAGTATTTTTCTGTACAAACAGATACAAGAAGAAGGAAATGAATGAAAAAATGACCAGCCCACAGGGCAGTTAAGATAGGAAAGTCAAGATTAGATACTGACTGTAGGCTTTCCGCACAGCACTGTTTCCAGAAATTCGAAAGTTCGCTAGCTTCTGTACAAGTCAACCAAAAATCTCACAGAAATAAAGCAACGAAGAGACATACCGGAAGGAAGGGGATCCCCCCGGAAACTCAGAGCCTTGTTAAATCCATGCTCAACTTGTCGACGGGGTCAGTGAACCGAGTTCTTTTTTTATTCCTTGAATCGTCGAATGCACGGAAAGCCAGGCATGAGAAGAATGCGTGGCTCAAAAAGGGGACCGCCGGCTCGTATTAAAATGCGCGGCGGGGACAGTGGAGCGGGCGAGAGTGGCCATTCCGCCATTTAATACACAGAATAAATAGACCGCCACTCCTCTCCTCTATCAACTCAATACTTCACAAGAAATGTCACCCGCCCGATTAATTTATGGGTCTATAACTTCTGAAAGCTAGCCAGTTATCTTGCTTCGCCCGCTTCGACCCGATCCATCTACTGCAACCAACAACCTCTATGTGCTCGTTTACTGATTGGGTGTACTATTATTCAAGACTAATTATTGAGACGTGAAAGACCGTTAAGTACAACCAACCTGCACAATATTGATTATGAGCTAACGGAGAAAATAATTCGATTACTTAGAAGTATTTGGGCATCCTCGTAGGTTTGGAGAGTTATCACTACGATTTTCTACCTCCGATCGCCTGTTTGGTCTTGGCCAGACCTGTTTTGAGTTTTTAGCTGTTTCTACCGTCTTAACCACTAGATGATACTCTGCAGAGTATGTCCTGTTCACGAATAACTTCGTCTACAAACACCCAAGGTGGAGAAAACCTAAGAATTCCATAAATAAATAATCATTTTTCATGTATCTTTAGAGGTAACGTTTAAATATATTCCGGAACACTTCTCACTTTAAAATGTTTATGCAAGGAGCCAATATTTAATTACGATTAGGCACGAGTGAGTATGACACCCAACAGAGATGACAAACCACCTCGTTAAATCCCCGCAAAAATAAATTCGTTTTATCCGTGCACGCGAAACAAGTTGAATCAACTGGAGATCAATCCGCCGGTCGGTAAAGAGTGAAAGGAAGTAAAACAGCTGGGTGGAGAAGAAGAAGAGAAAGGGAAGTGGGAGACACTGAGGAACGAAAGTGGTGGGGAGAGAATCCAAGACGATTGGTAGGCCGAATTTTCTGAACCAATATAGCGTGGGAAGTTCACACAAGGTCGAGGAAACAAGGCTCTCTGATCCCTTTTGTCTTCAAATATGGCTTAATAATACTCATACAGAAATTAAAGTAATCGATTTTTAACAATACTGATAATTAATTTCAAAATTACTGGGGTAAAACAAACTATAAAAAATATGAATGAAGAAATCCGTCAGTAACTGAAAAACATAGTGATATAAGTACTGTATTATTATCGAGGTTTCATTAAAAACTAATATATAATGTACTAATAGTTTTAATTAACTTTTTAAAAAAGGGGTAACCGTGAAGTGTCAACTTTAATTTCTCGGTTCTATAAAAATTTACGATATACTGTCATTTTGTTGTCAAGTTGTGAATTTCCTGAAGAATATACGGAGAAAATTTAATTTAGAAGAATCGAGCGGACATTTAAAAATAGACACTGATGTCCATCGGTTATTGGTGTCTTACGGGGCCAAAATATTCCGGCAACAGCAGGAAAGTGTGCTGGATATTGCGTGTGCTTAGACCCACGACACAAACAACGGGTGGCTTCGGAAGTCTAGAATTAATACCGGAAGCCATTCAAAAACTCGCTGAATTCATGACATAGTAAGGGGCTGGCTCAACGTGAGGTCCGGCTATATGTATTTGAGTAGGCTTCAACCATTGGCGATTAAACTGGCATACTAACAAGATATTTACTCTATTCGGGTAAATATGTATTATATTTACTTTTCGTAACCCCAATCCATTCTGCACGTAACATAATATAAAGCTCGGCCAATTTTAATTTGCCTAACGCCAGCACAAATTCAGCACATAGCTAACACCTGATCTGGATTAATCAATAAATTAATTTTGACTGCCTTCACAAATCCATCCGGACTTATATTTATCCATTCAAGATAAAAATAATAATGTGGTTCACTCTAACCACTGAGCTGTGTTGCGAGACTATTTTATATTAGACTAGTGGCGAGGTGCTCGCATATAATGAGTGACTAAAGAAAATTTGCGAAACCGTCAGAGATCGGACACAACACAGCTCGGTGGTTAAGAGTGGTGTGCCTAGTTCTGTACTACGGGGCAGTAGGGTTTTTCTTCAATTTGAACAAAATTTCAACTGATTCAATAAGTGGAGGTCGCTCATTAAGCTACATGCATAACATCCATCATTCACTAGTGCATTGCTACTAACTGAGAAAAGTTTTCAAGGATGTATGCTTTTCTTGACCCAAGAAAAGGCGATTCAACAATTGAAAAAGTAAGCCCCTTTGCCGGCCCTACCCTTCCTTAACTGCCGTTGCCAGTTTGCTTTCTCAAAACGAAAAAAAGAATGTATTAATTCTGCTAGAATATTCGTGCTTGTTATTCATACACCGGATACGGTTGGCCACTCCAAGTAACTGATATACGGTCCACTGAACATTTTAACAATCATTGGCCTCCAAGGTAAACCGAAAACAAATGTAGCCTAGGTATTTATTCCTACATAGCTTTTCCTCTAAACGAAATTCCTCAGTTCCTTCGCCATGATAGGTTTGAAAATCGTTGGCAATAATAAACCACATGAGGCAAATACTGAAGATAGTACAAGGCTATGTTTGTTTAATTTTCATTCATAAGGTTGGTTTGTATAACAGACCTAATATTATTATATTCACTACACTGAAGGGATATAGACATCCCTCATTAATAAATTAATAAAACAAAGGTGGGCGAAATGCCCTCATGTAATGAGTGTATGTTTAGGGACAAGGATCAACTGAAGGGAAGTTCGGAAGACACCAGTTTTCATTCAATATAATACTATTACCTTCAAATATGATTAGAATTTCCATCAGAAAAATCCATTAACCCACACCTTCTTCTTAGAATCAGTAATCCAAGAATTGTGTGAAAGAACTAACACAGTTTCCTGAGCCCTCTTAAAATTTCCCGCTGATTAAAGAGTATTATCTTTCAATATCACTAGGTTTCGCCCCTATAATCCGCAATATTATGACATTCAAAATACTCTAACTGGCGCAATAATATTTGACAAATCGAATTTAAATATACTCTTAAAAGGACTCGACGCTTAAATGGAGTCCAGAATGCTCATTATAGAATGGAATGAGGCCTTGAGCCGATATGAGCGAGAACGTAAGCGTTCTCGGTAGATAGCAGGGGGGGAGGTCGGTGTCGGTCTGTCTCGCTTTCCGGGGAGCCACTTCTCTTTCCTTACCGATGAGATCATCACCAGGAGCCAGTCTACCAATAGCCGCCCTCTACCAAATAAGAAATCCAGTTATCACAGAGCGCCACGCTTGCCACCTTCTCATGTATATCGTAAATATTGCAACCTACCCGACAGAATTTCTGTCCACCGTCGCTTTTTCGGCCTATGAGGCGGACCGGTTTGGGATTCTTGACATTCGTTTATTGTTAGATCATGTAATAAGAAAAGGGGGTTAAAAATGTGTAGTGTTGGCATCAATCAAATTTGGCACGTTCTCGAGCGCGTAACGAGTGGCCAGTTTTAAAAATATCGGTCACACACTCGCTTTTATTTTCGTACAAAAATACGCCAAAAAAAGTAAAAATAATTTCGCAGTAAACTAGCTGCACAAAAGTCGCTTTCTGTCGTTCGACAGAAAATCGAAAAAACCGTGGTTTCCCAAACTCTCCCAAATCAGTAATCCAAACTAAGCCTGTTTCATCCTGTAACTAAACGGTACACCAATTCAAGAACTATTGGCATTAACAGATAACGGAATTAGTCCAAATACTTCACCGGGTTTTATGGATATATAAAGTAATGTTTAATGGTGTTCAAATAAGGCGTTTGTCACACAGTGAACAGAAGATAAGTCGGATGGTATTACACATCGGCAAAAGCAAAAGAAACTGAAAAATTGAAAATATTTCTGGAATACAATCTTACATGAGCTATTCTGTTTTCACTCAGTTCAATGGCAGACCGCTTTCTGCTTCTAGCCGTCTTGTAAGAACACTGCACTTTTAAAATCGTGTTTAGAAATTAACGGATCGAATTCTACTGACAACAATAACACTGCAATGTCCGTGCAGACAGGATACCCTACTTGAAACCAACATCCTTAAGTACCTAACAAATCTGAAGGAACGGTGCTGAGGGTGGTGTGAAGCCGAACCCGGTCAATCAGCCCCAGTGGTGACAGAAGATTCTGTTTACTGTTATTATACCACGAAATATGCTATATATGTGTGGACCGATCTTTGGTCAAAATTATGGATACCTTAAGGCGGTCCACAAAGCGTTGAAGTCCGATTTCGTGGCTCGATTGTTTGATTGAATACTGTCATGGAACCCACACACAAGACTGAAACGTACCGAAACGAAACGACGCTACAAATTACTACTAAGACTCCTCGACTACAGATCAAAACTATCACTCTTAAACAAATTATTAATTTACAACTGCGTACTGAAACCTATTTGGGCCAACGGAATCGAACTGTGGGGATCCACCAAGCCCTCTAATTCTTATAGACTCCAATCCTTGCAATCCATAACCCTTTGAAAAATTACTGACGCCCCACCATATGTCTCTAACAGAATAATCAACAATGACCTAAAAGTCCCATTCGTTCGAGAATTAGCAGCTCCCCGGTATAAATCCTTGCATTCCAAATTATCCCTTCATTCCAATCCCTTAATTCGACAACTTTCCTCGCTTCACCTTCCCCAAAATCCCGTGCGTCGCCTAAAGGGGAGATGGCCACGCGATTTCCTTACGACCTGAGTAAGGGCAGGAGCGGGAGTACAATCATTGGGTGGCTTCTCCTTCAAGAGTTCACTGAGTGAGGGTAAAGTCAGAGCACTGTCACTAGATACAATCTAAAAATTGTAGTTGACTATACCAATAAATGAAAAAAATGCTGTCAACACGGTCAAGTCTGTGTTACCTTCCCTCAGCAGCCATGGCAACAGTACTATTGTAGAAACAGCGGCAGTGGCACAACTCCACCACCTGTAAATGACCCAAACAGCAAGCCACAGTACACGGAACGCGACAATCGATAATCCTGTTTCACTCCCCTACACACACAGAAATGAGTTCCTTCACAAAGGAAATTCCTTCAATTATTGTATTATTACACCGCGCTATTCTATTATTTTATGCGGACATAGAGACAAATGACGTGATTCTATGTTTTCTGGAAAACTAAATTCCTTTATCATGTTTGAGGGTATAAGTGAATCAGACTCTAATCCTTCTGAATGATTTCTAATTGCTGTCATTTCCAGTAATGTGAGAAATAGGCACATGTAAAAAAAGCAACTGGCAGTTTTTCGGTTTCCAACAAATACAGTTAGATCAATTCATGCCTTAATACTTTTGTGGAGTAATATAAATGCTCGATTAACAAAAAAAGATGTTCAAAATTAATATATATAAGATTACCTAATACACTGTAGTTTAATATGTTGCTAATAAAGAAAACGGGCAGAATATAATCCACGGGGTTTTCCCTCAATCAAAGCGGATGGAACGATCGGAAATAACAAATATTGACTAATAAAGCATTCCCACTAAACCCACGGAATTGCGAACTCCCGTTTCTTTAGACTAGAGTTTAACGAACGAACCCGTCGCGCGCCCACAGAAAACTGGTTTTGTGAGCAAATCAGATTATAAAAAATACCAATGTTTGCCAAAAAAGTCCATGACATCTGTCTAGACTCGCTGGTTTGGTCTTTTGCTAGACAGGCTTCTGTTAAGCGAGAGGGGACAGAACAATTCGAAATCTACAGTAATAAGGTAGTAAAGAGTCGTAGTATATATTGTTATACTATTCTACATATTATTTAATATACCGTTTATATTCTGTTATATATAACGACAATTTTTGACTTAAAACACTAGAAAGCTAACAGAGATACCGTTGCCGGTCCTTTCAAGAAGGCCCGCATGAATCAAGTTCTCATGATTCTCCCTTTCACACCGATGGCTCCCACGTGTATCATCCCAGCGAGAAACACTCGTTTCACACGAAAATTTAAATGGATCCACTTTCATTTCTTTTTTTTCTCAGACATTTGGCCCACTGGGTCAACACTTTCTCCATTGTGCCTTATCATATCTTTCTAGTTCAAGATTTATCCAATAACCGACACTGTAGTCTAAGTCACATGCCGTTCTGTGTTCGAATTACAAGTAGAAAAAAAGTTTCCAAATTAAAAAACCCAGTTTCAAATTAATTTAGGTGTTCAATTCAATGCTGTAATGAAATATGGAAACTAGGGAAATACAGCGGCTTTAACATGCTCTTTATGTAGTTCAACAGATTAAAGTAATAATAAAAACAACCGTTGCGTATTGTGTTTCTTCAAAGAGTTTTTGCATCCATCCATATCATTTGACAAACTTGTACTTAAGAAAGACAATAGGTTTAAGCGTTTAAGGGTAATCTTTAACGTTTTATCAAGCCGATAAGAGAAGATGACTAATGAGGATGATATAATAATCGGTCAACATGGTTCCGCGTTGGCTTGTACATATGAAAGTTTCTACACTCCAGTGTGACAAAAAATGTTTCGCATGTTTACTCTCATATGTTCAGAAGTAAATCGAGTGATAACATTTTATCTTAACCTAGTAAAAACTAGCAAAAAAGCTAGTGGGAAACTCAATTCGGGATATTGCTTTTTCAACTAGTATTTATTCGGAGTGCTTGTAATGATATATGACGAAGGCATATATCATGGAGAATAATGTAAACTTTCAATTTTTAAAAAACGTATATATAAATATATATATTCTTTAGAGCAGAGGAAGTAAGCAGCTGGAAGGCGAACTTTATATTTGAGTGGAGCCCAAAGCAATTTAGTAAAAAGTGGACAAGATCAATGCAATTCGTTCTACCTAAGGGTTCCCGCAACATACCTTTGGCATATATTCATCCAGAGGAACCCGAAGTGCGGAAGATACATGTACATTTCTTTCATACTACAGTATAATACAACCTAATACCATTAGTTGAAATATTCGTTAAAATATTTGTTAATAACTGAAATCTTGAGGAACGATATATCGTAATTTCTTCTTCTCTGCTCCAAATCCAAAATAAATAAACTTTGAAATCCATATAATTCTTTCATACTCCGTAAACGAAATAGTTGATATTCACCCAGCAGCGGGCATAAACCAACCGATATTCGACCCAACTAACATTACAGGATTTTGTCCGAGCCGGACAGTTACATACTTCCCACCAATTTGGTTCGAAAAAACACGATAGTCCATTTGGCCCACCGAATCAAAAGTGATCCCAGAGTTGTGCGGAAGAAGTGCCATCTAAGATGGTCCCAGGTCGGTTGATACGTGACCTCTGTCGTAGTGGGACGAGGCGATGAGAACGGATAACGAACATTCTAAGAAAATGCTTTTTTAAATCGCACACCCTTCCAGTTCAAAAAGTGGATCGTCGTTATTCGACTCAATTCTACTGTTACAAATTTTCATTATATTCTACATAGCATTATCTACACAGTTCTCGTTGACTTATTTCCTTTATGCTCTTCTTGATAAATTGTCAAGAAGGTGCAGTTACTAAGAGAACTTGATTGAATCTCCAATCTGCCAGACTTCAAGTTCACAGTAGAGTCTCTAGTCGCCGGTTTGGTCCAACGCCAGACAGTTTTCGGTTTCTCAGTCAGTAAATTAGTGGAGTTGCCGATGAAGAGTCCTGTCTCAACTGTCACTGCAATGCCCGTGTAGTAACCGAAAACACGTATACGTTTTAACGTATACTTAGTTACTTAATACGTATACGTAGTAACGTAATACGTATGCCAACTTACTGGTGAAGTGCTACTAAGGATCGGCCTATCATAGAACCGAATCCGGTGTGGCCAGCAGATGGATACAGAAGATCGTAAGAGTGATTATCGTGTTGTTAACTTTCCTATATAAAATTCTTGTAACTCTATTACTTCAACTAACGTTTATATCATTTAATTAAGTTTGGATATCGAAAACATAAATCATTAACTACATTAATACCGTCGCCGGTTGCGCAGTTTTTTCAAGATTCCTCCTACAAAGAGCGCTTAAACGAAAAGTGTTTTTTCAAATATTGCGTACACTTTTTTGAATCACAGAAACGGTGCCACAATGATGGTTCGCCGGCTCTTATTCTTTGTATTACCTACGGAACGCTCAATGACGATTGCGGAAAGCCGAAACCGGTGGTTAACTAAAGCAAACGAGAGAAAGAATAAATGAAACGAGCGATGATATTCTGAACTCCAAAAATATGATTCTGAAAACCAAAAAATAACAAATTTAATCCAGAGCGGGCGTGGCCGCCTTCGGCTTTCTACTCGGAGACATTATATTTTATTTCAAAATAAGAACCATTTATAGATCGCCAATTTTAATTCTAACAAGAGCCTAAGTACTGACATAAATGTGTAATTCCTTTCTGTCACCGTTATTTTCCCGAGAATGGTTCTACAACTTGGTTAGTCAAGTCTAACAGTTTTTTTATTTATCCTGCATCTTTACTAAAGTTAATGCATTTTATATACCCTCAGCCTGTACAAAATATATTTAAAGATCATTAAAAATTCTATTCTCATTCCTTGGTCAGAAAGCTATTAACTCCATGGGAGGGATGTTGCACACTATACTACAGGATCACTTTTCCAGGAAGTAATCTACAGGTTTTAACCATCATTACTGACCTTAATAAACATTCCATAAATCGCTGTTGGTACTAGAAAAATGTCAATTTTGCTCTGCAAATACTATACAATAATAGTAAATTCTTTCTTAGATTTTGCAAATGAAGAATTGTAAACAAAAATGCACAGCTTCCCATGCAAGTAGGGTGTGTGCTGGCCACTAGTACAAGATGGGATCAAGGATAGAAACCTGCCTGTCTATGTTAATTCAATACGATGAAAATTATATGGCATTTTTTCTAAAATTAGAAAATTATATGACAAATGTCTACAAAAAATAACCAAACAGCTAATATTACCATTTCACTAGTGCACTATCAAGCAATATCTAGTTATTCAACTCAATTTATGGAATAAACATTTTCTTTCCTCTTAGATATATAATATTGGTAATATGTATTAATTACTTTCATGCTGATTCAATTATTTAATTAAAATAAAGAATTAAATTATGGGGAAAATAAATATTATTATGTATATAAATGATAACATAGATTATAATCATCTGTAAGATAACTAAACCCATGATCAAATAAAATTGTTGAAAAAATTGTATATCATGCATCTGTAATCATTCACTGGTGATTCATCTACAATTTTGTGGTCACAAAGGGTTTCATACTGATAGTATCAACATGTATACTCCTCAAAAATTAAAAATTAACAGATCATAGAGATTAACAACAATAATAATTGATTGCAATTGAAGACAATTATAGATATAAATTTTCACAAACATGGATATAATTTTCTTTCATGGATATAAAATATAATTAAAGTGTCCCCTGTTTAGATTAAAAGGGGTGTCTGCACTACTACCTTTAAGGGCTAAATGTTGAATATCGAGCACTAATTTAAATAATGACAATTGCTATATAAAATGGGGTGCCTGCACTACTACCATTAAGGGCTAAATATCTATCGAGCAATAATTTAAATAATGACAATTGCAATATAAACAAAGTAGGTTCCTAGATTTTATGTCCAATTGATTGAAGCACATAGACCGTATATCATGTTAAAAATTATTTATTAATGAAACTCCAACAGCACGTTGAACAGCAAAAAAAGGTTAGAATTGGATAAATCTTAAGGGAAAAACGATTCATTTTATTCTTCGCACTTTCAGGGAGCAATACCGGGTTCACCTCCCAACTGACTTTTTGTGAATGGGCTCTCATTGAATAATTTTTCAATGGCGTAATTTTCATTATTTCTGCGTCAACACACCTATTTAAACATAATATCCAGGACCTTAATAAATTCTCGGACCATAAAATTGTCGTATTTCAAAAAGGAATCCGTTGTTTTACAAGATGCATTACATTCAACGTACTGCAGATGTGCAGGCCGTCATTTCAAAAAACCTATAATGAATGAAGTACAGATTTCGTGCTTCAGGCCAGGGTTGAAACGGAATACAGTATCTTTCATTAACCGAGTATGTATGATCGAAACCATAATGCCTACTAGGAACTATAAAAGAAACACAACTGATGGACCGGCCCTTAGGTAAACGCTACAATTAAAAATCATATTTAACATACCTTCCAATTTGACTTCTCTCGTTCGCTGTTCCGGCTTTAATCCTCCAGGGGACAAGAGTACACTGTTCAATTACGAAACATCTCAAAACGCACAGAACGTTATCTTTTCTAATCCACCCAAACAACCGTTAATTCTTTACTTTTTTTATTCTTTTGCCCCCGGTAATCTCACAGTACCACTCCGGGACTCTGTAGCACTCCCGTATCTTGATCGTCGGCGGTGTAATTAATCGAAGCCGATTATCAGTGAAGAGAGCGGTTAGCACAGAAAGTTAGAGGAGTTGACTCAACGGGACACACAATACAGGATAATTCCACGACCCGACTAAAGTATCTCCAGGAGGCCGCAGTCCCCACTATTTTACCACCCACCACCCAATGACGCCATCTTTAACCACTACAAAATTTGAAACCAGTGCTGCCATCTATTGATCATACCTTGTACTGCTACAACACTAAAACGTTAAAACTCTATTTGCATGTTTTTTAAAATTATATGATGAAGGTTTTTTATTCATCTTTCGTTTATTCTTCCCTATATTTTCAAAGATACTTTATACAACTTTCTGCATTTTAATATTTTTTCTAGCTTATTGAAATATAATATTTTTATAATAAAAATCTATTCTTATTTTTATTGTAATTTATTAAAATGCTTACAATTATTTGTCATGAAACAATTGACTATTAAAATTTTCCAAGAGTTCTGAAAGAATTGGAACAAATAAATAAGAGATATTTACAACATTTAAAACATAAATTGAATTAAATGAGAAAGCTACCTTTGGTAGGTGTATTTTCCTAAATAAAAGATAAAATAGACTGGTACAATAACTGTTTCAATTTTGCTTCTATAAATCCAATGCCAATCCTCATTACCCATAATTGTACTATCAAAGTTAGGAATATAAGGAAAACAGAACAGTATGAAATCCATTCAACTACTTATTAAAAATAGTTTTGTAAATTGAAATGGAATCACAAATATTAATTCTCAATGTCCAATGATATAGTTCATACTAGTTTTTAACTCAATGACAAAATGACCTCAATGACTTCCTGTGAGAGTGATGTGGAATTAACAGTGAATATTAAAAATCAATTCTACTTCAATTAACTTATTCTTATAAAAACTTATAAATCTATATATGTATTCTCTTTCAAGTGGTCATAGATTACTGATCGCATATGGTGTACAACATATGAAACTGGTTTCTTCATGATTAAGCATCATAAATAAAACATTTAAAGTAAGTAACTGGTGACCATCCACATAGTCTAAAGGAATTTCATAGCTTAAACTAAGCTCTCATAAGTTTGAAACAACTTTACAACTGCTGTAATTTTTTGTCTCCACTCATGAATCAGCTGTTAGGTGAATTTAAACTGGTTTTATCTTACAACCAAATAGGTAATGGAGAAACTTGAATTAATGATGGAATATTTGATATTAAATGTGTAGCACTCTTAAAGTAGATAAAGAAGTACTTATTGATATCTAATGGTCTCCAAATTAAATATGGTTGAATTGTGCACTAAACAAAATGAAGGTCTGAAAAAGTAATTATAATTTATTGCATTTTATTCAAATAATGTGAGGAAATACATAAAAATATTTATACAACTCATATAGATCACTCTATACTAAAAATATTTTACAGTACAATTAAAATAATGGTATATATATACATATATATGTACATACATATATATATATTTTATATCATATATATTTATATTTTTTCTGGTTGTTACATGAGCGACAAATCTTGGACAGATATTTCAAATACACAATTTCAATACAGTTGTTTTGAGCACACAGAACCGTCATATTTTTATATTTCCCCCAAATGAAAAATTTCTGTTTACAGGACACATTAATTAAAAACAATAAGAAATATAACAAGAGGCAACTCCAAAACACTAGGAACAAATCTTATTAATAGAAAACATCCAAACAATATTCTTTTAGGCACAAATAACTCTCACTTATATAATAGGTAATTCGGTGATTGTTACTCAACAGGACCTTCAAACAACTGCAACAAGAAAGTATAATTACAAAAACCTATAATGGACTTTTGAGCTGAATTAATTGTATGACAAGTTTACAGTTTGTAAACTCATTTAGTCGACACCTATCTGGTGACTCTTGTACTAAAGGTGTATTTTTAAATTCTATATGAAGATAAGTCTTGCCGTGGATACGGAAACTGTAAAAAACTAGCACTTATTGACTTTACACACAACTGCTAAATTTTCCATTGTGTCTTGCCTTAAATATCCTTTGCTGTACAATTAATACACTAACTTTTTCTGGAAGTATGTAATGCAGTATTTATAAATAAATTCGCTCATGCTGTATTAGATATGTATCATGACAACCAAACATTTGTTTAGCACACTCAGTCCTTTCTGAATGAAGCCACAGTGAAACAATTCTAACAGGCTGTGAGCATGAATTACATCCAAAAATGTGTAACCACAATCTAAATGTAAATTAAATAAATGTTTGAAAAACCAACAATAGTTCATACTATTTTATTTGATTCAACCTGTTAGAACTTGTTTAACTTCTTGTCTGAAGTCTTCCCTTATCACTTAAACAATTCCCTATTAACTTATTACTTAATATTATTGTGAAAGCAGAATAAATTAATACTATAAACTAGAATTACAATAAAATTTGTATATTCCTTACAACAAATTCAATACATAAGTCACTTCAAATGTTTAACTAAAATTCTAACCCATTACAAAAAATATTAGAGATTTGTAGAGTATTGGATAAGAAATTATACAACATACTCAAGCCATATTAAACATTAGAGTAACAACCGTCATACACCATCTTATGTATGATACATAATACATGATGAAGTTCTGAAACTATAAATGTATACAGTACCTACCACAGTTACATCTATACATTTTTAATATAATGATTACCAAACCATCAATCAAATATATCCACAGAATACAATAGCAATATATTCAAAATTATGCATAATGTGCTATAGCATACAATTCGTTCTGCTTTCACTAAGTAATAATTTAATATTTTATTGCTACAAAGACTTGTTCATTATTATTATTAACTTACATAAAATCTTATTGACACTTTAATTGGTCCAAAGTTTATAGGTTATAATTATAGGCAGGGCGTGCACAAAAGGATTTAATTTTAACAAAATATGTTTAATTGAATACTTTTTAAGCATGCATCTCTGAAATATGTTTGACAAATGAACAGACACTAATGCTTGTTAGTAGAACAGAGAGAACGGGGGTTTCCTGGAGGGAAGGTCATTTAATAAGAAAAAAGCAGGCTTAAGACAGGAATCTTCTTGTAAAAATTGTTTCAAGTTGTCATGATATCAACTTAACAATAACACATATTGTCCTGTCTACCTCTAAGCATAAATTCTACAATATTATTTTATTTATGGCCATTCTTATTTACAATTAAAACATTCAGTTCAATATACCTATATCTAACCATCTAGGCTAAAGTATAATATGTAAGAGTAAAAATACTACATTTCTACTTAAATGTAAATTGTGCAATAACTAATTAACACTGTACCAACAGGAAGAATTTATTTATTTTAGAATGTCTCCAAAAAAGACATTATTAATAGCCAGGAAAATACAAATATATTGTTCTAAAATAAATCTTTCCAATTGGTACAGATAATTTAAAAGTATTAAACATAATTGGTGAAAACTTAATAAACGACAGAAATGTGTAATTATATAACCTATATAAAATAACTAGCTCTGTTAAGTAGAAGAATATATATGTCACTTCAAAAAAACAGGCAAACAATTAATGTTGATATTTCAAAATACAGAAAGTAAATATCGGAAAATTTTAATGTGAAGTACCCATTTCTGTCGCATATTAAACCAATAATGTGGCATAAGGCCATTATTTTTCTTAACATCAAAAATTATATGTAATATAATTAACATTAAACCATTTCAGTTCTTTTATAATGAAATTCCAAGGCTTTAAGGTGTAAAACTCACATAAGCGTTTTGATAGTGACAATCATGCATCATCACCTAAAATTAACCTCCCACTCCAGAATATGCCACAACTTACAGAAAGAAATTATGAACTACACATTCCATAAATTGTATTAAAATAAAAAAAATAACTAGATTAATATTACTTTATAAAACATAAAAAAAGACTGAAGAAACATGAAAGAAAATACAAAAATAGTACAAAATAGATTATTATTTAAAACATTATTCCGTAAATAAGCTTAACCTTTAACATCCAAGTAACAAAAATCAATTTCAAATTCATACAAGTCCAAAACTAATTAATGATTACATTAAAAAAATATATATCAACTGATTTCAAAATTCATAATATATAATTAAACACAAAAGTATCACCAAGTGGTGAACATTCTGGAGCGAATCACATTTTAATTGATTAAGAAAATGCTTCCACCCATCTTCAATTGTGCGTAATTATAATGAAATATCCTATAACAACGCAACCGTAAAAATTTGAACACATATTCGAATTTGGTTACTAAACATTTTGCACTCAGGCTCTACACAAAGCCTAGAAAAACTGGAGCAGAGATGAGTGACTCAGAACACCGATGATGCAAAAACAACTCTACAAATACTATATAATTTGATAAATCCTGAGGCCTATAAAGGCCCTCCGAAAAAAAGGGGTAACTAAATTAGAACAATATAGTTATAACATTCTGACAGTCTTTCTCTTGGCCTACATTTGTACGGCCTGGTCTAGTTTGTACACCCAACCAACATCATGATTATAATCTAATAATTACATTTAAAAATTGCATCTACAAAAAATGGGAATTAGTGCATCGATTAGTAAATTCTCTGCCACTAAGCTCGTTTCTATCATTTAACAAACTAAAATTCAATACAAGATTGTTTTTTTCGACGATTAACAAATACAAGCCTAAATATCTCAAATAATCAACAGAACAAACTAAGTTTAATTTCTTTCATTACAATCGTATTCTCTAAAAATATAATAACTAAATTATTGTACTTTGCAATATCCAAACAGGTTTATGTAAAACTTTGTACTGTAAATGCCAGCAGTAATTCACTTCTTGGATGCTCAAGAACTACTTGTTTTTTCGATTCAATAATTATCACAAAAATTAAACATAAATCAGGAATAGCATTTGAAAAATATAATGTAAAATCCCGAACAATTTTTAGTACAATATACATAAATGAACTTGCTGGCAAAATATAATCAGGTAGCTATTGGGTGGTTGGCTCAAGTGTTGAAACAGAATGAGGAGGATGGAAAGCAGAGCCAAGACTGGGCTTCAGTTGAAAGTTCATACTTGGCTTCAATGGGTAATCCATTTCTGATATGTCAACTATTGGTTTCCTAAAAATTGTTTATAAAATTTCAATTAACTTTCTGTTATTGAACATACATGCAGTTATTATAAATAATTCTTATACCGAATAATAAATATGCTGAAATAAATTATATGATTTGTGGATTATTCAGTTATTTTTTTATATTAATGCTGTATAACTTTATGATTTACAGGATTTAATAATTAATTAAGAATTCTTTATATAACTTTTTAAGTATAAAGCAGTGCCAAAATAACAAATACATCTAAAGTAGTAATGACATATTGTTATTATAC
This sequence comes from Lethocerus indicus, assembly GCA_019843655.1. Taxonomy (NCBI): domain Eukaryota; kingdom Metazoa; phylum Arthropoda; class Insecta; order Hemiptera; family Belostomatidae; genus Lethocerus; species Lethocerus indicus. The sequence goes on from JACDQD010000004.1 coordinate 10,928,477, forward strand.
AGGTACATCACATCCTGTTTTCATATAAAATGTGCACAATATGAAAAGAAATTTAAAATTGACTTATCATAATTATTTAATATATAACAAAACCAATCTTATAAATTTATGGAAAGGGAAAAATTATGAAAAGAACACTTGTAAATTTGAAACCTTTTTCTTTTAATGAATTATTATTTTCAATATTTGCAGTACTTATTGGGAATAAAACTCAATTAATACTACCTGGTGTCTTCAGTAAACTTTAGGCTAACTCTCTCACAGCCGTCAGGAGGTTCTCGGGCCAGAAACCGATTAATCCTAGGAGATGTTCCCAGATGCCTCCCTTCATTTTCAGGAGATGAATCCTCACTACCACCTGTTGATCACATGACAATTTTAAGTACATAAATAATACAAAATAAAATATATACTATAACTAAACTACACTTTGATGCACTACAATTAGTGCATAGTTTAACTTATTTTCAAAATGTTTTATTACTATTATAATTAGAATTTCCAGCATTTTATCTATTTACATGGAAAATATAAAATAGATTTGTTGAAAGAAAGTTACAGTTGCTGATCAATGCACATTAGCATTTAATAGATGCACTTTATTAATAATATGTAACATAAAATGTAACTAATTGAAAAATAAATATTATAAGATAAATAAATTGAATACTTACCATGAAGATCACTAGATGGCCTAGAATCTACATTATTAGATACCAATGGGGACCCAGAGTCACGGGATGGTGGCCCTGAAACAGAATGCATACTGATATGAAGTGAAATTAAAAATAGAAAATCATAAAGACAACTAAAAAGTTAGACAGCTGTTTTCACTGAGCATACAAATAATTTATGACTTCTAATTCAGATATGATTTGATTAATATTTAAATATAAAGAATCAGGTGTTTTGAAAAATAAGATGAAAAACTGAAATAAAATGGTAAAAATTATTAGTGAATTGTCACAAATGAATTAAAATTAACTGGATTACATGTCAACATAATGAACATACCTGATGATTGAGTACTGCAGGTTGCAGCTGGTGTTTGTGTGTTTACCGACCGTGTTTGCCTTAGGAGATCTGCTACTGGAGCTCTGTGTCCTTCAGGGGTTATTTGGACCATTCCCTATATTCATTAATATATTATTGTAAGTGATAAATATTAAGTATTAAATATCAGATTATATTTCTAAAATCGGTAAAATTATAAAATTACTTCCATCAAATGCAAATAAAATCTTTAGCCTGCAGGTGGTATCAGACTACATATTTTGGGACTAGCAATCCCTTAAACAATTACACATCACAAACTGTAAGTATGGAGGGAGGGGTTATGGGGGTTTGTGGTCTTGTGCTAGGGATTCTTCTCAGGGTGTTAATTGTAAATGGCTTGTGTATTTATGTGGGGATGATCAGTGATTGTCTAACAATTAGAGATATATAGTATTCATCCAGGTTGTATCATATGATTATTAAACAGGGGAAAAAAGGCTTAAATTTACCTTCCTCTCTTCCCTGTCCGTGGACTGAGGTGCCCCTGAAGACCTGAGGACTAACCTCTCTATTTCCTGGTTCAGACCTTCAATGGAGCTCCTCATCTTGTGCCTATGCTGGGAATGGGCATCGTTGCCTGCTGTGGCTCCAGCTCCACAACTGCTGCTGCTTCCTGCACCTCCACCACTCCCACCGCCCAGCAAACTGAAAGCAGCCGTCCTTTCTCTACTGCTCACTTCCTTTGCAGTACGCCTGTACATTACAAATTACAATGATTGAATGTATGGAATGCGACTGTATTAAATAAATAAGGAAAAATAAGTACTTTCATATAAATTATTTCATATTAAACAAAATATTTAGATTGTTACAAAAGAATTACTTTCTTGATATACATGTGAACCATTTAAAAATATAAAAATAAAATTGGGGACTGTGTCTCTAGAATTCTTGAGCTTATAATTAAACTTCATAGGAAACAAAATAATAATAATAAGGCAATACTATTATTTTCCAGGACAAATAATAAGAAAAATGAAATAAAAGTGAATAATAATAATTTCCAATAACAAAAAACTCATCAATATTTTAATATTGTCTTTTTAATAACACATTATACTAGTGGATACTAGTGGACACATTATAAATATGTACTACTTAAAATATATACCGATGCCTGATATATTTTTCTAGTTTGTCCTCATTACTTGATTCTGCGTATCTATGATTCTTCCTGTTTTCACCCAGCCAATCATCAGTCTGGAAAACAAAAAAAATAGCAATTGTATGAAGAATGATTGACAAATATATTTCTGAGTGATACCCAAATCGATCTAATATAATATTATTTTTATTACTTTTGTTATTATTATTTTTATCATAATAAGTGTACATGGTTTAATTATTTTAAAAGTAAATTTGTTGAATATTAAACAGTTTTTTAATTCCCCTCTATTTATTCCAACTGCACCAAGCATGAAAATATCACTTTTATACGAATTAGAATATTATCCAGAATATTAATACATCAAAAGGAATCAATATCACCTGTGTTGATCGATCCACTTGTAGATTACTGCTGTATAAGTAGAGGGTTTCTCTCGGCCATTGGCCAGTCAGGTATATAGTGTCCAGCGAGGCTGTCCTACGCATTGAACAGCTACTTGTGTAGTCGTGATGTGATCTTGCACTCAGAGTTTTACATTTGACTGAAAAAATGACATTCATGAAATGAACAAATTCACATTTAAAAAAAATGACAGTGTAAGCATTCCTTGAAATTTAGCTATGTTTGGTGTTTGGTGGATATGTTGTGGAATACACATATTTGCCCATCTTCATAATTAATAGATGCAATTGATAGAATTGATACTAGCTGTGAGAACAGAATCTGGTGCTTTCTATATAATATGCAAACAACCTTATCATCTCAGCACCATGCAACTCACTGATTCAACTGTTTTTGTCAGCTTATGACAGATATTATTTTCATCTGGTATTCTGTTTCTTCCCACCTAAGGACTGCTTCTTCAAAGAGTGTAGACATTACACAAATAGTGGTGAGCCATCCAGTTAAAATAAGAGCAGGTCCAGGAAAAGGAACATTAAAGAAAGAAATGTGACTTCTTCCTCATCATAGCTCCCAATAATTGGAAAAACATGTTCAAAATAACAATACAAAACAAATAATTCACCCTGTCATACCATAAGGGTTATATAAATGGGGCTATAAGAAAGAAGTATATAATTTCAAATGGAAAAATGAATCATTGAACAATGTACCATTAAATGTACTTCATATTAGGCATACAAAATAAATGGAAGCTTAGTACAGTGCTATACACAATGTTCTAATTGATATTACACTCAACCTTAAAGTGCTTAAATATAAAATGAAAATTAAAAAATGATCTAAGCAACTTTGACAACAATTTTGAATTGATGCCAGCTGGATTCATATATGGAATGAATGATCTGTCAGCTATAAGAACTATTCTAAGCATTATTTTTGCAATACATTACTTGACCTTTTGTTCTTGAAAAACAATTTTCGATAATGGCTTTATCATAATTCATTTAGATCTATATTTCATAACATTATAAATTAATTTAAATAATGTTTTTAAAGTGCATCACATTACCAATGAACTCAGTGTTTAAGCTAGTTTATTATATCATTCATGGTTTTTTTTTAAATTCAGAAAATGATCCAATAGTGAAACAATATTTGATAATTTCAAATAAAATAATTATTTCTGCATGTTCTAATTGGATATGTTAATATTGACACTCATTGACATGTAGGTCGGGATTTAGAATTTTTGTACCCCTGATGGTTTCAAGGACAATAAAAATAACACTAATGCTTCCCAACATAAATCAGATATTGCATTTTATTCATAATTATAATAATTATTGTCACATTGCACTATTAGAAAAGTAAATATCACAAACAGAGAGTCATCAAATATTAATTAAAATAAAGAATAGATTAGACAAAAATCCTAGCTAAATGCAAGTTTCAGGATCTAATAGTCAATTAAAGAAAAAGCAATTTTTAACTTGTCAGGGCCACTCGCTTTGCAGATTATACATCCATTTGTAAAACAGAATTGTGACATGTTAAGTTGTTTAATGAACTGAACTAATTGTTGTTAACAAAGGATGTCAACTGTTTTATGAAGAAGAAAAAGTGTGGTGAAGTGGAAATAAATAAAAAGAAAAATGATCCTTTACAAACATAATTACAAATAATATAACTTACGTGACATTTGTGTACTGATGATCAGAGCTATTATTGAGCATCTGGTTTCTTTATAAGCTATCAATATGAAACCCTGAATGAAATTACAGAAAATTACTGTAATAAAGTATAACTTTGTAAACAAATATTTCACCCCAATTTGTAAAATTGAGACACTGTTAAGTAATATTTCCTACATTAAGCCTTTAACTAAAACAATTTAACATCAATTTGCAAAATTAGCTGAACAACAATAAATTAAGAATAACTGAATAAGACCTTAAGTCTATATGTTGAATACAAGGGTTAAGCACAGTAACACTTTAATCGCAATTTGGAATACAATTAAATGAATGAATACAGACGTAGTACTATAACAGAGCGAGCCAAGTTCTAAAAATACACTGTTCAAAAATAAAACTGTTTAACAACAAACAATGCGAATACAGCACTGGGCAGCAAAACTACTTGATATCAGGGAAATAATTCCACTATATTTTCGTGATGTTTTAAAAACTCGAATAAACAATACGAATATTTCACCAATGAAATTAACTAACATTGTGCAAATTTATTATTTCAAGACTCGTGTTTTAACATTGTTATAAACACTAAGTGAAGCAAATATATCAACTAAAAAAATTACACTCATTAATGATGCATTAATTATCCTAACCTATTAATGGAAAAACTGCTTGTAAAGTTCTTTGTTGTCAAATTAATACCCGATTTACTAAAGTATTCAATTAAATAATTCTATTACTAGTATTTTAAATAAATTAAAACATCATTCAAGTCACATAATTAGATATTAATTTGAACATGTTATTGCCAACAATGTAAACACAAATTTAAAACTGAGAACCGATAAATAAAATGTTACAAATATTTAAGTAATGTTTAATTCAAGTATCAGGTTTCAAGTATAAAAAGTAGATAAAGAAAGTGAGTAATACTAATTTTATGTTTATCCTAACATCCACACTAACATATATTATTTAAAGAAAAAGAACAAGTTACGAATGATATTTCTTATTTAATATAATTTAATTAATCTGAGATATAAACCATTCCTGTAAAGTTATATTTCATTAAGTCTTCCGTCTTACAATATTTTTACAATATATAAGTCTCAGAATGAGAGAGAAATATTTGATAAACACAGTTACAAAGCAGAATATTTGATTCCTTACACAAGTTCTCATCTAAGTGAGATTCGAAGAAAACTTTTACCACTTTCAACAATATCAGAATATTCTATTCTTAATACCTACAGTTTCCAAAAGCTACAATGTTAAGTACCCATTCATTTAAGGCTTACCTTCAATTTAGTTTCAATCAATGAAGCAATATTGAAACAACAGTCTAAATAACTTGTCTCGACAAATTAAGTTTTAGTGTCACGATTAAAAATTGTAAAAATAATACAGCGATATCTCAGTGCCAGACAACCATTATCAATACTAAGATTAACGATTTTAAACTTACTACGAGCCTTATCACAATGTCAAGGTTGTTAATTGTAAGTTCCAGATAATAAAGACAGACTATCAAATTTAAACAAAGGAATCACCTACGTAGGTTACGGAAAAGTCAATAAACGTCCTGGGCAAGTGGCACGCACTGAGAGAGAAAAATTCGAAATAGCCCGGTGGCTACCGGAACGAACCAAACCCAAAACGAGATACGTCACTACGGGATATCGAGTCCAGCTAAGGGAACGTTCGTCAAGCGACGGTAGAAGCGAGAGCCGAACCCGAAGGCGTCCGACGTGGAAAATGGGTAAATAAGGAGTCGGTCAGGCCGGGAATTTACCTTTATAACTGATAGCGCCCGGGCTGCGGACACCGGAGAGGTCGGTATCGGCCGAGAGTGTCGGACTGTCCGATTTCTTGAGAGCTGTCTGATGATGCCTGGTGAGCGACGAGACTGGGAGGGTGGCCCTCATGGGTCCCTGCTTAGAGGAGCGGACCCACATCCCCTCAAAGCCAGTCCATGTCTCCGCACTGGCCAAGATCCTCCCCGAGATCCCACCAATTTGACGGTTCCCCACTCAGAGTTGACATCTAGCCCGGACTATAGCCCACGCCGCCAGAGCTCACCACTGGCCGGCTAATCATCTGGTTTCACACGCGTCCACCCACCCCAGTACCACCAACAAAGATTTTATTCGCCCATTTTTGTCCATTATATACCGCCTTACTCTCGTATAACTAAAATTATTCCCTAAAACCACAGCGAAATTCCTTTGACGGATATAGCTAAATATCGAATTATTACTTTCTCATAAATATTACCGTGGATTTATCTCAACCGAATCGGTATATCTTGGTGGAGAATATTAATTTAAAACCGATTGTTTTCCTCCCGTTTGGTTTCTGGCGTTGGCCGTGTATGCACTAACACTAAATTTAGTGTCTTCTTGTTGAAAAATGTAACGATGAGTATTTCGGGGAAAGAAATTCATAAATCGAGTTTTGAATTGGGGCAACGATTTAAATCGCTTTGAACCTTTCGACCTGTCCGGTGGAAAGTATTGTTATTCATTGTCAAGTCCGGACGAAAAAATAGCCCTTGGTTTTTAATGGCCATATGATAATTATGAAATGTTAGGCGTAAATTGCTAGTTATTTCTATGGGCATTCGGAGAGTCTTTGAAAAATATAATGTTATTAAAGCATAGACTCAGTTATATTATAATTGAAACTGGCCCCAGCTAATGTAATTTAGATTTATTTAGCCGTTCCTGGTAACTTATCTTAATACCTTCATAGTAAAAATGAATCACATTTGAACTCATGAAGATATTTTATTTTCAAATTTTCGGCTGATGCGCAGTAGGATTAATAACTTATAAATTAAATACAAATAAAACGATCTCTAACAACGAAAAGTTTTTTCATTAAAAGTTGAAAGTAGCTCTTGTAAGATAATAATTTCAATCTTAGATTCTAAACCGACGATATTATTCCTTTTGAAAATTGTTATAAAAAATGAAAATTGGTTTTGAATTTTTGTCTATTATATGAAATATATATAAATGAAAAATGTTTTAAAACGAAACAAAACACATGCGCGCTTTAAATTGAACACTGAAATCAAGAACTCCTCTGAACATATTCTGAGTTCTGATTGAATACATTAAATCTAGCCTGAATCAAATTTGCTATGAAGAACAGCTGACATGATGTTACCATAGAAACCTTTATCCAGTAAACAAACAGTTAGGTTCCAATAACTGCTACTAGATAGGGCGGCTGCTATTCACTGAATGTAAAATATTGAGGTTTAATTATTTCTTAAGAAGAAGTTATTAGGTACTGATTTCTATATAAAAAATTAAACTGGTTTTAGAACTAATTGAAACATTATAGGTAATATGTTTTATTAACTGCTGAGGGACAACAAAAGAAATATTTCAAGAAGAGATCTGTTTTATTTCAACTTAAAAACTACAAAATATATATAAAAAACATTCTGCAAACCATTATGTCATTGTAATAATGGATAAGAAGCATCATTTTAATAAATAAGATAATAGTACTGACTAGATAAGAAAGTAAATAGAAACCTTTTGAGTTAAAAAATTCATGATTATAATTATAGAAATAAATATCTTAAGTCACTTCAGTTTATTATTATGGGAAAATAATGCAAAAGCGAGAAAAGCTAAATATTACAATAATGATATAAACTTAATAGTAGAACAATGTGTTAATTCTTAGCAATATGGAAAAAAGAGGATTAAATACATATTTTACAGTTTAACAAACATAATAAAATATTATCTCATACCTTAAATTTTGAAATAAGGCAACAATAAACAAATACAATTGTAACAGAAAAAAGAGGACCAGTCTGGCTGGATTTAATGACAACAAGGTTTTATCAAATAAGAGTCACTTAACCTGGTGGAGAACACAACACGATATTATAGAAAATGCTCAGTGTAAACTGAAAAACAATACACCTGGGTTTCAAATTATGTTAAGGACACTTAGGTATTATTAAAAATTATTAAGATTAGAGTTAAACTGACCACAAAAATCCTATGGGTAACAATCAATTAAGAAACTGATAGCAGGAATCAATTATATAACATCAATTTAACAAATTTTTATAGACAAATTAGAACTACAAATTATAACATTTTTAAAGAATCAATTTTAATGGGATTAATGAGAAATTAAACACTTTAATTCGTGATAATGACCTCCACCATTATTATTTAATTATGAAATTAATAATTTTATGTTAATTTATACATCTTAAAATAACTACAATTCTCTTAACTATATGGACAAGCAACATATAATATAATTTAATTAGAAAAACCTTAATAATATAATTTTTAAAGTTATTACCACTCACTGGAATTATAATCATTAATAAAATTTGTTATATGACAATTTTAAATCTGAAAAACGTTTGTGTGATGTAATTGTTAAATAAATGTGCAAGTAAAATTAAAGATTTGTTACCACACTCTGTGTAGAGAGTGTAAGTTATTAACTACTCCAATATTAATAAAATATTTTAATATTAATGTATTAACAAAAAACAATAAGCATATTTTTGTCATGAATATTTCCATCAAAATAATCTGGAAAGTTAACCTTTCTGAAAGCTAAAAATTTATTGAAACTAGAAGATAAATATATAAGTAGTAAAGAACCCATTTTTAGTAAAGCTGACATTAAGTACAATGTACAAAAGTAAGAATTAATAGATTAAAAGTATTACTGAAATTCCAATTAATAAATTATAAAAACTTATTATAAATCCATGTTACAATATAAAATTATGTCATGATATACCCAAAAGTTTCCTAAATATTGATAACTAAGAACTAAAAATATTTCAGACTGACTTTTGTTATAAGTAATACATCAAAATTAAAACACTAAATAGTAAAACTAATAAATATCTAAATGCCACTTTTTGGAACAGTATCCTGCAGAAAAGTGAGTTGTGCTTCATTAATTTTTTAAATTATTTATCATTAATTTATTATCATGATGTTTATATAATAAACATTAAAGTGAAAATACAGTAACATGGATTAAATCTGAAAGCACTAGTTTCTTATTAAACTACCAATCACAAAATTACTAGGCTGAATATAAAGTAAAATATAGCATCATGAAGACATTATTTTGTTTCAAACTGATACTCAAATTTAGATTTATGTACTGTATTCCAGAATGGATTAAAATTGCCTAAGGAATAAATTATCTTGCTGCTGCATCTCTACTTGAAATATGATGACTAATTTTTCATATTTGGAATAGGAAAAATATATAATTCATTCTGTCAACTACAAGTATTCACAGTTAAATATTTAGAATTTGGGGAATGGGAATATTCACTTTAATTTAAATTGAATCTAATATTTATTTCGCATGATGAAAGTACTTTATTCAGACCTTAATTTTCTTCTTATGCTATAACTAGAAACTTTTGGGTGTGAACATTTATATTCATCCCTGCATTCAGTTAATAAAGCACATATGTTATTATCATAGAGATTGCACAGAAAGTATAAAAAAAAGATTCTATCTAGACATTTGTTTTACAACAAAGATTAAAGATAACTAATAAATTAATATAAAAGTATTTTGGGATTGTTCTCTGCCTACCTGATACTAACAATAAAAATGCAACTTTGTCTTAATTTTAAAAGGGAAAGAGAGAGAGAGATAGAGAGAGAGAGAGAGAGAGAGAGAGAGGGAGAGAGAGAGAGAGAGGGAGAGAGAGAGAGAGAGAGAGAGAGAGAGAGAGAGAGAGAGAGAGAGAGAGAGAGAGAGAGAGAGAGAGCAAATGACAGAGAAATGAGAATATAAGGATGTAGGAATAATTCACAGCACTTCGATACCACTCATGGGACGTGAGAGAAAGGATGATAATAATAATAATAATGGGTGGGGTAAGCATGGTTAGATTTTGTTTTACCAATAGCGATACTTTTTGATGCAGTCATTACCCAGATCCACAACAATGACGTGATTATCACTAGTTGTCTGAACTCCACTTGGCCGCTTCAGTTTTGAATCATGAGAGTCTATCATAGACAGCAGAGCTCCAGTGCTCATGTCAAAAACTTGTAAATAGTTGCGACCTTTCTCAGCACGAGAGGCTACTATTCGACCATCCAAATCCACAGAAATCCCACCATATCTCCCTTTACCTGATCACAATGAGATTAAAAATTAAAATTTAAGCCTCTTTTTATATGCAACATATTCAAAATTCTCTCTTCAAACTGTTATCAATTATTGTTTACTGCTTATATAATGTATTCAATGTTTAATTCATTGATATTTTATGATTATGAATTCCTTATTTAAATGTACACTACGAGTAAAAAGGTAGATGAAACTAGAAGTTGTGAATTAATAATGATAATGCCTGCATGATAACAAAAACTGAATGTAGTATAAAATATTTTGGTTTGTTTCTTAATGAAGTTCTGAAGTATTTTCTGCATACTTCTATCATGGTTGTGATATTCATTATATGGATATTTATAATTTTCTGTTACATATATTTTAGGAATTAGTTTCACTAATCAATAAACCAGTGGTATTGATTGTTATGAATATACCGATTATTAGTTATACACTGCTTCCATCTTTTGCAATTTTACAAGTGTCACTACATCAAAAAAACACTTTCGAGAATGAATATTTAAAGAGCCTGATACCTTTGCCTTCTGGGAATATTTCCAGCACAAAGTCACCTTTGGCTGAGAACACCTGTATCCTTGAATCTGATACAATTATTTCACTGTTTGGACCAACAGCCACAGAAGATATTAAGTTGAAACAACCTTTCTGACTTCCTTTCTTTCCAACCTAAATAAATTGGTGTTAGAATGTACTAATCTAAATTTTAAAATATTTAACTCTACTTCATTTTATTTGAGTTCAACTATTCAATATAATAATAGTTTTGATCATTTTGATTCTGCTACAAAAAGAATTATATTACCTGGAAAAGAAGTTTTCCTTCTGTATCGAATACAAAAACACAGCAAGGCCCATTGTCAGCCACAAGAATGTGTCCATACATGGTATCAACTGCCAAGTCAATAGGCTCCTGGAATCCTTCATGTGTGAAGTGTGATACAGTTTCACCCTTTGAAGTTAACCTTATATAACAATAATTAAATACAAGCCATGAGAATATACTGTAAATTGCCAGATATATTGGAACTGCATTAATGTTTCAATGAGTTTCACAAATGTGCTAATATTTTTTTTATTTTTATTAACTATATCCAATTATTGGATAAAACTAGGGCATTTTTTGTATTTAAATTAAAATATGAAAGCAAGTACACATTTAAAGTTTAAAATGAGATTACTAATCACAAAATATATCAATTAATCTAAAATATTGGCTCAATCAACCTAGTGACTTCTTTTGTTCTCCAGTTGATTGTAGCTAACCACTTCTCCTGGCCAGTATAACATGACACACCAGTGCAAGATCTACCTTGCAACGAATCATTCTCAATGTGTCTAACAAGACTCAATTCAGGAGTTAACATTTTGATTCGACAGTTACCAGTATCAACAACATACACCTGAAATTATATGTAAAATAATTAGTTTACAAATTAGATAAAAACTTAATTATTATGGGAAAGAATTACTGGTATACATTAATTTTATTATGAAAGGAAGAATATGTCAGATCTTTCGCTGAAGGATTTACTTCACATGACCTTGTCATACATAAAATTATATTTTTTTAACTCTATTATGGACAAGATATTAAATTTTTAAAATGAATCATTTTAAGCAGAAGAGTATGGGAGAGTAGGGGTATGGAACTCAAGTATAATCAAACTGCTGTAGCATTCTAAAATTGTAACAACATTGTAAAATTTTTGAGTTAACAGCAAATGACTTAATGGAATTGTTAATGCTTTTAGAATGACTTACAGTATTAGTAACATTGTCAAATGCCACAGCAACAGGCTGAAGAAATTGATCCTTTCCAGAACCTCTGGACCCATATGAAGCTACTGGGTTATTATGTTGAATGACTTCAACAGATAAGGGACTGTTTTTAACACACCTTTCTACAACACTCACTGTCACTTTGTACCTGCAATACATGGAATTAAACAATAATTTTTCATAGAAATAATATTATATAAAGAAGACATATCAAATACTTTTTCACTTGCTCTTCAATCCAATAATGTGATAAATGAATCTGTAGCTTAGCCTCATTTTTTATCGATTGGTCATTTATCAATTGCACTATTTATGTATTTCTAAACTTTTAAAAGATCAGTAAGACTCATAATATTTTTATATTTAAAGTAAGCCATATTATAAAGTTAATTTGAATATAATAAATTGAAAAAAACTTTGCCTTTTTCCTATAACAATAATGGCAGGTTTAAATCAATAATTTTGTATAAATAACATAAAATTGATGAATATATTGTTTCTCCATATTTCCTAACTTTTAGAAACTTTGTAAAACAATTCCACTCACTTTCCTGGTCGAGGAGGCCGAAATTTGATGTAGTATGTTCCATCACCTCTGTCATCAATGGATGACTCTAGAATTTCTTCTGATTGACTTCCTGCATACTTGACATTGGCTACTATAGGATCACCACCACTGCATCTTACAATTCCATGATAATCAACAGTTGTTAGCATTGCTGTACACTCCAAATTGGCTATACAGGGTTCTGAACAAATAATAATATATACTCAATCGTTTATATGTTTAAAGAATAAAAACATTTTAGATTAAATAAATATGTTCAATTATCAATATTGCAGACCCTATAGAGTTAACTAGAAAGGTAAACTAATTATCTAACACATCCTTAGTAATATTATTAGTTTTTTATTTAATTTTTTTTAATCTGATCCACTTTAGCACTATTTAGTATATTTAATTAAGTGCAGTTTGGGTCTACCTTTGGAGATGAAGCTCACTGAACAAATGAAATGGCTAAATACCTAGTACCGAGAGTGTTGAAAGACTGGGAAAAGTTGTAGTTGTTCTGACTCGTCCTAATTCTTCAAGTACTTCAGAAAGTTTTGGTAATATATCAGCACAAGGAAGATCACAAGCTAAGAATGAATTTTCTCTGGGTTCTGCCAAGGAACTGACACTGTCAAGTTTCTCAGCCAAGCTTGATATACGCTGTGATATGTTACGCACTTCGACCTGGTACTGGAGTCCTTCACATTCTGAAGTCACCTATAAATGTAAGAATATTATTATCTATAATAGAATTATCTAAATCTCTTGCAAAATCTTGTAATATTTTCTGACCATTGGTGTGTCTTATATGAGTTACAAGAGAAAGTAGTCATCATAAAGTTATAACAATGTATTTATAATTATTATTAATTATTTATTATTTGAATTATTTTACTGACATACCTCCATGTTCAATAACATGATATGGACCAAGGACCAGCAATAGTGGAATGGAAAATATGAATAAGATTTATGGTCAATACACAATTGTATACTTCAATGGAGCCCACTCAGGTGGTTTCCAAATACACGAAAAATCCTGGAATAGCTGGGGGTCAACCCCTACCAACTTATATTCTTCCCACATCACACAATCTTACAGGAAGCCAGTCACTGACAATTGTATGCTTCTTTAAAAATCTCATGATTAATGTTAAAAATATGTACTTTGATTTGATATAGTTGTAATATTATTATAAATGCTTTATATTTATTTATGAATATTTTTAATAAATATGGAAAAACAATAACTATATATTCTACTATTTACTAATGTTCAATTTCCTTTCAAGACCAGGGCATATCAATGAGTGTTCTTAGTGAACAGGGAATAAAGTTTTCAGATGTATATGTGTGTGAAATGTATTTTTTTTTGTTGCCATAAATTTTGAGTTTTTAAATCATTTTAACCAAAATTCTAGGACCTTATCAGTATTTTGCATTTAAAAAGCATCTACATAGAAATTGGAAGCATGTAAAAACTTTTAACTCTGACTTTTAATATAATAATTAGCTGATAAACTGAATAATAAGTACCAGAAATGACAACAAATCAATTTCTCAAGTTATTTTGTATTGGCTCTTAAAGTACTAAAGTCCAATAATAAAAAAAGGGCTAATACTAATCAGAAAGAGAAATTTAATTTCTTGTCTACCTTGTCTTTCTCAGCTTGTATAAGTGACATCTGACTAGTAAGTACTTTATGCTTTGCATCTCTAACACTGGCCAACGCTTCAACAACAGCTTTCTTTCTGGCATCAACAGTAGCATGAACTTCTGAAAATGCTGCTTCAACATGTTCAAGGCACAGTTGTGCAGCAGCTTCCAGTTTGCTCACTTCCCCAGAAACAACATCATTTGCCTCTGTAAGCTTCCAGAAGGAAAACAAAAATGCATATATATATATATATATATATATATATATATATATATATATGTAACAAATAAAAATACTATCAAAGTTCTATAAGTATATATAAATATTAAACAAAGTTTTAATTTATTATAAATTAATTATATATAAATAAAAACAAGACATACCTTTGATATACATTCATTGGCTTTGTACAATAATATTTCTGACATTCGCTTTATGGCTATACTGAACGGAATAACAGTATGCTCACATGTTGATACCCCTACAGAACTGTGACTTCCTCCAGTGCATTGGGAACAGAAAACTGTGTCACATGTCTCACAGAATAGTAATTCCTACATTAGAAATATACAATGCTTTATAAATGTATATATAGACATATACAGCAAATATAAAAAAATAACAAATAAAAATAGTTGATAAGAGAAGTGAAATTCAACTCAAATTAAAAAATTGCTAAATTGTTTTTTAGCTCAGGATAAATGTTACTGAATTGTTTTCCAAGATGTTAACTCCTGTTATAATTTATTTTATTAACTATTCAGGACTTTACATATTACAAACACGAATTTCTTTTAGTTATCTCCCTGCAAAGCTTTGGAACTGTTTATTCTGGATCTACTTGTATCATCTCTTCTGGCCTTATCAGACAAATAAAATATATAACTATTGCAATGTGTCAATAAATCATACTGTTTTGTTTTATGTTACTCACAAGGCTGAAGTACGTGACATAAATATGAATTCATTGTAACATATATGAAATTATTTTTCAGTTCTTATTTGAAGAAGTTGCAAGATAAATTGGCAAAATCATGCGGTGCATACCTGGTTAAGATGTACTGAACACTTTGGCACAACCTCCCTACGTTGGGAGGCCATGAGATCAAGGAGCTGGTTGACAAGGAAAGAGGGTGGCAGGGCGGGAACCCCACCTCTTGGAACATTAATACTCTCCCTGCATATTGGGCATCTAAACTGGGACGTGTTTTGGGCAGCTATCCTCAGCAGGCAGTGCAAACATACGGTGTGCGAACAAGGAAGCAATTTTGGAGTGTGCTCTCCACCATCGTACATACCTAGTCAAATAATAGAGCTATTATATTCAAATGTTTGTGTTGACAAAAATAACAATGAAATCCACTATATTATAATAAGTTAATAATATTGATCAACCTCAATTGATGATTTATTTTGTGTGTCTCATGCCTATAAGATACTCAGACAGGGTACGTAAAACTACTACTGAATGTAAGTAAATAAAAGGTCGGCAACCCTTACTAATCAAATGAGTGTCCATGGTGGACACAATATTCCTTAGTCCTTAAATTACATTCTTAATTTAATTCCTGTATTGACTAGAGGAAATCAGTTTAAATAAAAAATGAAAAAAAAGAAAATTACAATATTTGTACATATATTAATTCATACATTTTTCTTGGAAGTATACATGCTATTTCAATTCTATATAAAGTATTTTACTCATGTTCCATATAAAAAAATTAGTAAGTTATTGTAAAGCTTAAATTCTCAACCCACTAATCTACTGCATCTATACCCATTATTTAAGATGTAAAAGTGACTTATTCAATACCCAACATTATTTTTAACAATTAAATATATTTTAAAAGGGAATGATTTAAAATTCCAGAGCCTGAACTACACAAAGGTCAAGAACCTTTGTCATGCCAGGTTTAAATAATACATCTTACATTTCTCAGGACAACAGATAAATTATGTAATTTTAACCTTAACTTAGAACTAGTAAATACGAATAATAAAATTAAAATAAAAAACTTACACAAACAAGTCCCACAAGTTAAAAAGCTCTCATTGAAGTCTTCATAATTTATAGAAACAGTTTCAACGAGTGTAGAACTCATGCTAACCATCTTGAACAATTCTATAAGTCATTTAAAACAATATCACAGAATGAAAAATTAGACTTAGTAATGTAAATGATTAGAATCAATAATGATATTACTTTAAACAAATAAACACATTCCAATCCATATTTTAAAACAGATATTTATTACAAAAGAAATTTAAATTTTATTGTTTAACTTTGTAATGCAACATTAAATTTAAAAATGTAATAAACTATGAGTATATTATCCCTAAATAATATTAATATTATTTAATAACTTCATCCTCCAAGCTAATGACAATAAGAACAGACAATACTCCAAGGATATGTAAAAGAAGAATAATAATAAGTCACTGTGTAACTTCATATATTTGTTCTATCTACAATAAAAAATAAAATAACTGAATAAAGCTACACAAAACATTCAAATGTATTATATTCACATTTTTAAATTAAATATCACAGAAAAATGAACTTAAATCACTCAGCATGATTTGTACAACATGAATTGTGTGTTGAATAATAAAAACAAAGTATAAAACTTACTTTAATAATTGCAGTAACCTTGAATAATATGACTGATTCAAAAATCCCAACTACATGCTACAAAATAATGACTATTAACAAACGATAATAACGATAATAAAAAATAAAAAACGACACTCCGACAGTTATTCTTTTATTAATCACTGGCACAAACAGTAGCTACAGGTGAATACGTTTAAAAGGTTGGAACTTCTTAGAATAAGACAAGTAAACATGGCAAAAGAAACAAAGAGTTCTAAGGTACAATGGACGTAATGTGCAGAAATAATGGGGAATTTTCTGTGACCTTAAATTTCTTTACAAACGTAAAATGTCATCCGGAAAACCCGCGTTCAAGAGCCAAGGTAAACAACCGAGTTGCAGCAAAACTCAATTAAACGGCAACAAATAACTCTTACTACCACACCAGCTGATTCAGTCAGCTGTTATACGATTCACTTTTTTTGTATACATAACCTACTCTCAACCTCAATAATTTCGTTATTGTTCAGTTTACTAATAATTCTTTTTACATTATTCGGATTCGGTTATTGGCTGCCATTTTCAAGATATGTAATTGTACTGTGATATCTAAAATAAGTTAGCAATCCCAAATTTAATTGTCTCATTGTAATTGTAAACATGGCGAATTTCCCAGATGGCTGTAGGGTTCATGAAAAGGTCTCGTTGGATGGTCGGAATTTACTTTCAGAAATGGAACTAATTTCGTTGGAGGAGAAAGAGATGGCCGATATATGTTTCGACGAACAATTATTAATTATAGATGAACGAGGAAAGAAAGCTGGAATTCTGCGGATAACAACGAATAACATAGAGGACAGTGTTGTACTGATCAGTATCTGTGCAAATCACGTTGAACATGTAACTGAGCATGGATTAAAGTCAACCGCTTATGTAGATCGAAATTTTAATACTTTGGAAGAATTGAGGGTCGAGTCTAAAACAACTAATGGTCTTGTAGAAATAGAAAGGCGACTTTTTATTCTCAGAAAACCCAATATGTATTTCAAGTCCCATCGTGTCATCAATAATGGTATTGAAGTTACTAGACAAGAAGGAGATATTGAGTTTGATGAAATGAAAAATGTTATATCTGAGTCTGCTAATATACTATTCATGCGAAGACTAGCTTCCTCAGGGTATGTTGGTCATTATCAATCAAGGGTAATTCTTATTACAGGGGAATTTTGTACTGCTAGATATAAAATATGCAAAGCTAAGAAGTATAATTTCAATGGAGATAGTTTATTAATTGTCCAGATATGCAGGACAATTTTATTTCCAAACAATTTAAAGCAAAGGATTTGTGCATGTTTCACATGTTTAGGACAATTAGTGGCATTGTATTGGAATGACAGTTTACACATTGTCATTATTGATCCCAGATGTAAAATATCTGATCAAAAAGTAATTAGACCGGAGAGGTCAGTTCCAATCTCTGAAAGGATAAAAGAACACATTTATTTTAAAGCACTTTATTTAAATGAAGTACAAAAAAATATCCTCGAATATAAGTCCTATATGGCTGATCACCCAGAAATTAAAGACATTTTGAGTGAATTTGTAAATGGAGCATTGATTCATAAACCAGCTAATGTGCTTTGTTATGCCACTTACTTTTTTTGTAATATTCTATAACTTTCAAATTTTAAATAAATATATTAAAATTATGCTATAATTATAAAAGAAAATATTTGACTGATCATAGTAACTATATATAATTGATTTATAATGGTATAAAATTCATAAATATACAACTCTTTACATATTTTCATTTTCTGAACACATTTATTTATCTCATATTTAAATGCTTAAAAATTAATAAAAGGAAACTATATCTTGTGACTATATCATTTATAAAATATCGCGATGAAACATTGTTTCTTCACTTTAAGGAATTTGTGGGTCTGCAGGAGTTTCAAATTATTCCATCACACAATACATCACTTGTCAAATGAAAAATGAGTGATGAATTTTGGAATTGTGTTCATAGAGCGGCTAATTGTGATAAAAACGAGTTGAGAAATATTATTTTGCTGCATTATTGGATAGTGTGTGCAGAAATAAAAAATGAGAAAAATTGTTTTTCCATAAATCACTAATGTTAAACCATGATCATCTCCTGACGAACTTATGCCTGTCTGGTGCCGATAGAACACTCTAGTTGCATTATGTGCACTGACAATAAACCTGAATAAAATCGACGAAAATCAGTCATAAACTCGACAGTTAAAAACACCAATAAAGTAACCGTACCGTGTCAGAATGCTTCATCGGCCGCCGACAGGCATAAGTTCGTCAGGAGAAGATCATGGTGAGAAGTTGAAACCTAGTCTAGTAGAGGATCATTTTAGTCAGTGAGTAGAGGCAGAAACAAAAGATTTATGATAGGTACTACTAACACTAACGCTAAAGAAAAAACTAAAATGTTTTTTCCCTATTAAATTAATTTATATAACGACAACCCACTGAAATAATATTTTTCACAACATATATTTTTACATAAGATGGTATTAGGTTCGTCTAGCTTGTGTTCTTCACGTAATCATCCGTCAATGCATCGAAAAAATGAACGGTCTTCAATGGCGAAGCAATCCATTATCGCAATCGCCTCTAACAGGAGAACTGATATTGACTACTAGATATGGGTTTCGGGCATTACTTTCTATTTTGTGATTGATTACTGAAACCGACAATAAGCTATTGTCATATACGCGTTTCACGATGTAGGGGCAACGTGATGTTTTCCCCTTACAATAACGTTGTGTAATGCCCACTGAAAATGTGAACGTTTGCGAATCAATGAAATTCCCTTTGTTTTTAATATCTGAAATATATTTCACCCCGAGTGCATTCAATTCGGCTCTGAAAATCGGCGCCCGACATGCTAGTCCCGTAACAATTCAGGTTAGTCTCCAGCCAAACTTGTAAAACGGATTATTCGAAATTTAACGCGTTTCTTTAATTACTCGTATTTCAAAAAATATTTGAGGGCCACGATGGCCGAAGACTTGCTCATGAATCACTGAGACTGCTGGAGGGTGAATTGTAGGTGGTTTAACATGCTGTCGGCAGTCTGCTGGTTGGGGTTGGTCCTCGGAGTGGGGGGCGGTCGCTACGATAAGAGAGCCGGACGGCTGGTAAAGTGGCCACTGGCCGTTCTAGTGCTGTTCCAGGGCTCCCACCTGGCGCTCTCAATAGGGCTCCTCGTCAGGACACTCTATAACATCCTCCACCCTCTCAACAACCCGGCTCAAAACACCACCAACAAATGGACCCCCATCAGGTCGGTCGGTTGACTATTACAAGTCTCCAAATGGCAGTAACCCTCGAGTGGAAACTATTTTCATTTTTTATTCCCAATTTAATTTTCAATTATCCCCGAATTTCTTTGTAATCTGATTTGATCAGACAGGACAAACTCACTGTGCCACGGTCCACAATACCCACTATTGATTATTAACTAATTCTTAATATTATAGCATTTTTTCATACTCGAAGAGTCACTACAAGACACTGAGGTTGTTTAGTAGGATACAGCCAGTTAATAGCACGATCTCACTTGTGCGACTGACTCCGGGGAAAAGCCGAAGCCGACATAGTTGCACGTCTGTCGGTAGCATTGAACGTTCTCATCCGGGTTGTTATAAATTGAACCGGTATTGCGGCAGGTTTCTAGCTATTCTCGGTGACAACTTGTCCAGCCTGTGGGGTCTGTGGGTCGGTTGGGTGGTAGTCGATGTTGGTGGACGGTGCCTGGGCGCGTGTGGGCCGCTAGGCCGACCTCCCACCCTCCTGGCCGCCTCCGCCCTCATCACCCTCACAGTCCACACCATCGCTCTCTATCTACCGCCCATCGTTTTTCTTTAGTAAGTACCACAATTGACCTATTTTTTTGTCACTTCATCGGCACAAATCGTTTATAGGAGAAGGTGACACTAATATTTGTTTTGATCGACCGATGAGGCCGTAGGATGGTTGTAACATGGGATCCTCGACTTCACAGGAGAGTAGAGGCACTTGACAGCGTACGCACGATTGCCTACCGCCGTCAGTTCTATACGGGGGCACTCTAAATCTAAACATCGTGATATATAAATTATCAACAAATAACATAGGAATTGATTTAAATGTGAGTTCGATCGAGTTGATTTCACTTTTTTAAAATATATTTCGGAAAAAAATGAAAAATATTAGCAAAATTAAACCTCAACATTAATACGAATCTGCGCGTTAATGCAGAATTCGATGGGAGAATGATACCGATATTTTGCTGACAGTACCGGCGGCGAGACGTCGTGGAGCGGTTGGAGGTTGTACGAGCTGTGGGTGACCGTCCCTGAGAAGGTGATAAGCAACTACCTGGTGGTTATTCTTTGGGCGGTGGGTGAGCGGGTGCGGGAGACGAGGAGGAGCGTGGAGGCGACGAGGAGGGCGGTCGTCTCGGAGGGTCACTTGCCGCCCCTCGTCCTCCAGGCCGGCCACCGCCCCCGGCCCCAGCCATTCCCGGCACTCCGCCTCCACCAGCTGGCCCTCCACACCGCCACCGCCCCCTTAGCCAACGCATTACAGGCCTACCTCTTCATCTCTCTAATAGGTCGCTAACCGCCCGTACTTATTACCAATGATTATGTGACCAGCGGTTTAAACGTCCCTGAACTTCTGCCTTCGTAAACAGGCGAATTTCACCCCTCTGTGTTAACATCTTTTTCTAAGAATCGGCACTTAATAGTGCGTCTATTTTAAAGGCCCCCGATATAACGTGTGCCTAATGTTGGTGCAGGCTCCGTGCTGAACTGCTGGCTTCTGAGCTACCAAGTACTGTTTGGCCTCGGTCACGTGCCCCCCATTCTCCTCGTACCACTGCTTACGAGGGCGTCCCTCCGCCTCTACACTGTTTGGCTCATATGCCTAGGACCGCAATTTATCATTCGTCAGGTTAGAATCCCCTCAATTTTC
Organism: Lethocerus indicus; assembly: GCA_019843655.1. NCBI lineage: Eukaryota > Metazoa > Arthropoda > Insecta > Hemiptera > Belostomatidae > Lethocerus > Lethocerus indicus. The sequence goes on from JACDQD010000004.1 coordinate 10,950,486, forward strand.
ATAAATGTTAGTCTTGAAAAGTTTCATTAGCATTAGGTTTACAGCATTTATTTCAATTTTATTTTCGTGAGAAAAGATTGCAAATGGTGAGAAACTCCACTTTCTGTTTACCACCAAGCTTAAGTGTTTCCTGTACTGACAGTATGCTACTGAGGCTGGCGAGTAGCATACGCAAATAGAAACGGCATAGGATCGAATAAGCTAGTGACTTGCATTTATAATAGAATGGCAGTGAATTAATATAAGTGACAATGAGCCTACTAATAGTTTTGTGCAGAATTTTCCCCTGTTCCTTATGTCCTTAATGATTAGCAGCTTCACACACATACACACTCACACAGATGTTAATTTCCGCGTACGTAGACTGTGCTCTACCTGAGAGGGTTCCTTTTGTCGGCCTTTTGGCTGCACTTCCACTAACTTATATATGAAGTAGAAAAAAATTGTTTACATGTTTGCACTTAATCTGTTTTCATCCTATGATTGGACTCGCTATAAGGGTAATGCAGGGGTAATTGTTAAATAATCAGCCGGTATCCAAAATCGTTATAATGATTTAATTAGTTGTAACTTTTCCTATTACGCAGCGATTGAAATTGGAGTCTGAACTACACGACCTTGCTCTATCCTTGGCAGGCCAACCCCAACTACTACTCAACCAGGTGACTTTTCGCTTATATATCTTTGAAAGAAATTCGTTCAATGGTCCTTGTGATCAGTAACCGGTGACTGGTTTCTAACTTTCGTTAGACCGGTGGCATCTTCAGTGGCTTTCCCTCAGTAGGTTGGTGAATAATTTGGCACGTCGGTTGCCTACACTGTCACTGCACTTTTGCTCTGGTCAGCGCTTTCACTTTTAACTTTTACAGCAAAAGTGTAGTGACAAGATGCACCGCAGGCAACCAACTATGCGACTCACCAGCCTACGAAAAGCGACTGAAGATAGGGAACTACCGAAACCGGTTTAGCTATAGACCGAATAAGCAAGGCAAGGAAGAGGAGCAGACGAACCAAGGTAGTCTCGCAGCCAGCCAAACAGGTATTCCAAGTTAAATCTAATATTAAACATTTACAATTAAAAACATCTAATTAAACAGGAGGACTCATTAAGAGGACACTATGAATTTTTAAAATGTTAAATGGTTTTCTTGCAGATAAACTATATGAGAGTCCAATGCCGGCGATTGGATTTTGGGTTGAACATATTCGGCATGTTCACACTCAACATGCAGTTCTTTTTCCGGGTAACTGGTGTTTTTTTGTGTTAAATATTGTGAATATACAGCATAAATATACGCCCATGTTTACATGGCAACCTTCGTTGTAGGTGGTGATATCACTGGTGACGTACATTACTGTTTTGAAACAATTCAACGTTGATGTTAGAGCATTCATAGATATGGATACAGATAAAATTTATAATACCATAAACAATTCACATTACACTATAAACAATTAAAAGCTGGATTTATAATTGTTCACGTACAACTTATGCAATTCTATTGCCCATTGTATTGAGTTTGTTTAAGAATGTATTGTATTGAAGGATTATGTTTAACAGTAGAAATGTATTCCTTTCCTCTATTTTTTACTACCAATAAATTTATCTATACTTATTGTGTTATTGTTGTTGGTACTATTTTATATGGGAACAATGCCATGCTATGTCAATTCAGTTGCCTCATCTTTAAGGAAAGGATATGGCTTTGGAGTTGTGTTGAAATCAGTTTCATGATACAAGAGCAAATATAGCAAAGGCAGCATTTGTCCAGCATTTTATTAGACAAACGCGAGAATACGGAACATTAAAAGAGTTAGGGCCAATGAATTTGATAATTACAATTGTTAATTCAACAAGTCTAGAATTAGATTTATATTAATGGAAATATCCAGAAATTATCAACGTATTAGAAGGAAAATGATAACATCTGCATTCATTCCTTCCTATTTTAATGAAACAGATTGATAAAGAGATGAACTAGAGGTTCCAGTTGTTCTTCTGCAATGTTTCTACTAACCATACGATGAACAGACTGGGCATTATCATATTGGACATTAAATTACTGCATTATTAAAAAAGTAACTCGCCATTGCACAAAACATGTTTATGTCGATGCAAGAAATGTTGTGAAATTTATATTTTTTAATTTTTTTTTGGATGACAGAAAAACATCTGTGCGACTTGTGAACAGAAAAACAAAACGAACTGTATTGTGCCGCGAGATATTGTTGTTATCTTACGGTAAAAAATGTATTACTGTGTTGAAATAAAGTGATGTATTGTAACGTGATTGTCACTTCCTAGTATTTTCAAGTGTTTGTGACCTATTTTCAGGTATGTTGTCTCACCTTTTTAATCCTACTACGGTACCAGTTATAACGACAGTGGAGTATACAAATAACTAGTAATATATGTGGTAGTACGTAAATACTATATACAAATGGCAATTTTTAATAGTTGGAGGTTGGAGCAAAATTGCATTGATGAATACAAAGTCACTGCAGTTTTTGCCAAACTACAGGGCTTATTTCCAATTTTAGAAAGTGTAACATGAAATGTGGTTGAATAATTCAACATATACGGTATTATTAAGGATAGATTAAATAGAAATTTTAACATGATTCAAATATTTTCAAGAAATGTTATTAAAACAGTGAAATATGTATTCTCCTGGTTCTGGAATGATATATTATAATCGTAATTCTTTATTCGTTATTGAAATTAAGATTTATACAATAAGGTGTCGCCGTACATAACATAGATGTGATTTTTGAAAAATATTGGAGCCAGAGCGCAGCATGACTGATGCGGTAAACCTTTTGCTCAGGGATAATATCACTTACCGGTGACGGTCAAATCAAACGGATTTCAAAATGATAATAATATATGCATTTACAAATATTATAATTATTCACGTTGTTTGTTTACAAATATATAATTATAAGCTTATTACAGTATTCAATATATATTATTACAGATTTAGTACGACAACAACAATCAGCAATTTACAAAATATACCATAAGGAATTCCATAAGTGAATGCTAGAGACGAACTACAGGAGAGAACGAAACAAAAACAAAACCACCTTGTGACTTGAGTTTTTTGATCTAGTCGGTCTTGCGACAACCGACCAAAATCCTTTCCTTGCGAATATGGTCAGAGTATTCGATAATCTTTCTTATCTGCGCAAGGGGATCGATTATTAAGAGCGATACGAGTCTGCACTGAGTGCGTCGAAAGAAAATTTAGATAAGACGGGCTTCTATATTAGCCAGGAATTATAACTGCCCAGACAGTAGGAAGTAGGAAGACGTGACGTTATTTTGTATCGGATGCACATTTAAATGGCTTTCCACGAACTGAACAGGTGTAGTTCAGCTTTGCTAACTGCTATTTTTGTGATATACGCCTACATTTCAAAATTTTAAATTCTATTTTCTTCAAGTGACAAAGCCTTTTAATTCGGTCGAATGAATGGCATTCAGTTATATATTGTTAAAATTGAATTTGGAAGATTTCCAATTATTCTTATTTTATAGTATGAGGTATCAGAATTAGTAGTTTATGTTATGAACGGTAGTTTTCTTTATGTTATAGTTACTGTGTAAAGATATTGTGAAACAGTGATCTGACTAAATTGTTTCGTCGCCTCTGTGTAAAAGATCCCCAGACTATTCGCAACAATGAGCCGGGCAGTTTTAGATATTGACAAAGCACCTACCTGTCAATATGGCGGTGAAGACTCAAAACCTAAGTATATCTGAACATATATCTATTATATCAGTGAAAAGATTAATAGCTTTATTTTCTATAATCTATTTTTTGCTAAAATATTCATGGTTTTCAGTGGAAATGGAAATGTTTTTCAAAAAAGTGGAAAAGATAAAGATAATAATTCAACCGAGGATAATTTAAAAATGGTGACTACCACTGTAACAAATGAGAAGATCGCTGCAATTCCTGTCATACGAATCCATGAAGAGCCCTGTGATACCATTGTCTGTTCTGAGTATGGCTGATATTATGAAGATATATCTACAACATATGTACGAAACGTTTAAACCTTTATTTCTTAACCTATAATTATCATAAAACCTGAATTGTTTTCAGGGGAAATGGAGAACAAGTCCCGCCTAAAGATGGGGACAAAGTGAATCAGTCGAAAATTGTAACAGATGGATTAACTCCTGACCTACGATTAAGTGAAGCGATCTGTGATGCCACTCCCTTGTCTGAGTATAGCTGATATTATGTAACATCGGTATAAAAGTTTGTACTTTTATTTCTTGACCTATAATTGTCATAAAACCTGAATTGTTTTTAGGGAAAAAGAAGGTATTTCTGAAGAATTGTTAGAAGCCCTTGAAATTGTCGTGCAAAAAAGTACTGAACGCTTAGATACGGATAGCGAGGAGGTAATAACAATAATAGCAGATTAACTAGCACATATGGTTAAGAGTCAGTTAGTTAAGATTTTTTATTTATATTTATTTCAGTGTTACAAAATGGGCTCTAGACCGAAAGGATACGCTCTAGTGATTTCGAATGAGACATTTAATTCTGAAAAGTATCCGAGAAGAGTGGGAGCAGAGAAGGATTGCGAAAATCTTACGAAACTCTTCACAGAATTGGGGTATGAAGTAATAGTGCGCAAGGACTTGAGTAAACTAGTAAGTGTAGTACATTTTGTGTAATGCAAATAAAGAGTGAATTTACAAACAATGTGAAATAAGTTATTGCCGTATTGAAATAAGGGTATTGCCGTTTTGTCACCAATATTCCTGTCAGGTTGACAGGAAACATTTTAAGCTTGCTGTACATTTGATATTACTGAGTGGGGCTTGAGAAGTTGCTTAAGCATGAAAGCAAAAGTTTATCGAGTTTTGAGAAATCATTGAAACGAATTCATTTAAAATAAAAAAGTGAATAAGAAAGTTCTTTACTGCTAAATACAGCACATTTGTTTAATACACCCCAGTCCATTTCCAATAATAAAAGTGGAGTTTAATCATTGACTCAGTATTTTGGCAATGTGAAATGAATTGAATCTCATCTATACACAGATTGATTATTCCAAGCAACAAGTAGTAGAAAATGTAAATGGCCTTATTCGTTTTGGCATTGTGCAGAAACTTTATTAAAACATTCGCTGATCTATGCTTTGTTAGCGTAATTTATACAAAAATGATTTTCGATAAGCGGTATTCATGTCTGCAATTAGTAATTGTAAATTTCGATAACACAATCTTTCCTTGTGCAGGACTTTCAAAACGAAGTCGTAAAGTTCACTAGTTTGGAACACAATAAAGTGGATTCCACTATCTTGTTCATACTGACGCACGGTGAACCAGGCACATCGAGCGGTGTCAATTTAATCACGTCCGACTCCCTCACGATTAATTCTGAGTGGGTAGTTGAGCAATTTTATGGCAAATATTGTGAAGAGCTAATCGGAAACCAAAACTTTTCTTTTTCCAGTGCTGCAGGTAATGGCAATTTATGCTTTGAATAAAATATTCCTTTTATTATTTTATAACGGACATTAAGGATTTCAAACCCGTGCGTATATAAGTATCGTTATAACTATTATCAATAGAACTATAATTATTTTAATGATCTGAGGATTTTTCTCATATATATATATATATATATTTCCGTGATCCGCCGCATGTCATAGTATTTGTTTTGCGTAATAAAAAGTACAGAATAAAGCCTATAAGAAGTGCCATTCTTTATTTAATTTGCAGGGGCTCAGAGACTGAAAGATACGTTTCAATGCGTAGAAGATCCTCTGTGCAATGTGATGGTGGACCTACGCTTGTCCCCAATAAGTCGGATATACTCATCGTCTACCCTTGTACACCCGGTATGTAAACGCACATTGAAATATATCACCGTCGAAGAGACGAACTTTGAGACGAATGTGTTCTTATGGAGAAGAAAAATGTATTCGGTAAAATATTTACTTAAGTCCCGATCGAAACGTATCTTAAATGCGCAATCAATTTGGAGACATGGAGTTCTTAGTATATCTATATATCTGGTCCTCCCCGGTATAAAAATATACCTTGCAAAGATGGAATTGACAATAAGATTATCAGTGAAACACTTTGTCAATCAAGAACCTCACAATATTATCTACATCAAATTAGTCACGCAGTACATGTTCCATAATAATATGATCTGCTTCAGGAAATGTTGCTCTTAGATGTGAAGAGAACGGATCATGGTTAGTGTACTTCTTATGCAAGGTGTTTATGGAAAACGCCCACAAGAAAGATGTTGCCACAATGCTGAATTTGGTATAATTTATATTACTTCTGTGTTATTATTTACATTCAAATATAAGCATCAAACTATTCCTATTAATTATTATTATTTATAACTTTATTTTATGAAGATAAGCAGACAAATGAAACAAACTTTTGATGAAGATCGGGGAACTGAAGTGTTATGCCCAACCTTCAGGGGCTTTGACAGGAAGATGTTTTTTAACCCAGGGCTCTATGACAATTAATTGATTCAATAATTGTAAGTGTATTCTTTTTTAAATTTATTCTTCATCGATTTTGGATTATAGTGGCCTGTTATTATTTGAATAATATAAGTGTTACGGATAAAATATTTGACAACAAATTCAAACATATTCTTAAAAAAATTATTGTAAGAGTTATAATATATAACACTATCCTAGTGTCCACTTCCAATCATTAAAAACATAAAAAAGCGAAATATTAATTTTGACTCATTTAATGAAAACAACAGTATTAATTTTGTTATTAAAAGTCGTTAATCAATAATATACATCTTTTAGGATCTGATGCAACAGTTAATGTCAGGGGATCTAGGGCAATTCCAAGGCAATTCTATCTTCTGTCATTATAATTGGGGTGAAATAAAAATGATAAATGTAAATATTGTTTTACACACACACACACACACACACACACACACACACACACACATATATACATATATATATATATATATATATATATATATATATATATATATAACATGTTTAATATTGTTTCAACAAATATTTAATTGTTTTACAAAGAATTTTGTATATTATGTAATGATTTTTCATGAATTATATTCCTATTAAATAGGGACTATAAACTACTTAGTGAATATAAATTGAATAGAAATATGGAATGATACTATTAGGAAAAATCATTTACCAAATTGAACTTCCTATCTAAGTGTTCCATGTATTAATGTAATTCTTTCTTATTTCATTTATTGTATATTATATGCATCCAATGAATTTTATGTTATCTTATCATCAATTTTTATGCAACTAAAATACAACTTTTATGTTTATATCTGTATATATTTGTAATTACATTATAAAACAAAACTGTAAACAAAATTGTATAATTTTCCCATTTATTTTTTGTCTGCTTAGCCAAGTATTATAAGTACATAAAAATATGTTGCCAACAATTAAAATAGGAATCATGAATGTTGGTTTATAAAAAATGTGCAGTTTCTCAGTTTACACAGATGGTAAATTGTTGTGGTCAAACAACACAACTAGGTATGCTACTTAGATAGATCCACCTGCATGTTAAAATCTAAGACGGAGAGATTTCTAAACTGACCATTTATAAAACAATCATTCCACCCACCGGTCTTCAACAACGCCTAGTTTCAGTGTGGCATTAGTGGAATAACATTACAGTGTCCAGTTTTAAAAGATAATATTTTCTCAATCAAACCTCACACTATTACGCTATTCGTTCTATGTAGTTATATGTGGAGTTTGGGAGGGTTGTTAGTGGGATCAAGAAAGATATACAAGTTACATTCGTGTGTTTCTGTCTCCTCTTGCTGGTTTGGTCTTTTGCTAGACCGGTTTCGGCTGCACGCCATCTTCAGTAGCGGTGTTGGCCAAAGTGACTAGCAAAAAACCAAACCAGCAAGAGGAGACAGAAACACGAAATCGACCGTATTCCAACCTCTCGCAGACCACAAAACAAGTACTCTAAACTATATAGAAGTTAGAAGAGGCTGAGAAAGGATTGTTTATATTTACCGTCTTAGAGGTTGAGGGGTGTAACGTTTATGGTTACCGCCTTAGACCACTTCTGAGACTGACCAAAATCTGACCTTGTATAATTTGCGTTACTGAATTATATCTGTTTTTTTGTTGTTCCTTTAAGTGTCATCTCATTCCCGCCGTAAATAACTTATATTTATAGATATTATACATTGAGAAACAATATCATTTCCATTTATTGAAATATTGATTATTATATGTTATATATAGTCAATGGGTGTTTTTCTCCATCCGCGTGGCAATGAAACTACGCATTCTTAGGCATTCTTTAGCCGCGTACAAATTAATGATTAATGATTTTTGTCTTTTTTATTTATTGTACAACAACAAACAAGTGAAGACAATTGGGGAAGGTTTATTTTTTGTTTATACCTTTTGTTTCCCTCGATAAAGAAGCCACTCGATGATGAGGATTAAGTAATTCTCATATAACAGTTGATTTGGTACCAAATTAAGTGACCAAATGACTAAAGTCCAACATGATTGGTGGTTCAATGTTTTGACAAATTTGACTCCCCGCTCGAACAGATTTCTATGGCGTTCCTTTTTTCAATAACTGTAAATAGAAATAAAATAAATAATTTACCAAGCGACGATGATAAGTTTATTCCACTTTTACGCCTCTAACTGGTGGCCCGAGTCGTTACACACAGTTCTTACAAAACTAAATTTTTACAAACTAATCTCCGGAGGTGTGTAGTGCTCATATAGTGCCCAGAAATATATTTTATTCAAAGTAAACATTTCGAGGAAAAAATCTGTATTGTCCATAATGACAACTTGGCCATAATGATTTATTGGGTACGTATACATTATATTTACTATAAAATAGTTTATTCTCACCAATTATTGCTAGCTTCATCAAGATTGTAATGTCATAGCTTTTAATCTCGCAGAAAATTTCATTTCGGGTTTGTCGGTTGGAATATGTTTTCCTCATTTCTGTATTATCGCGGTTGATACGTCCAATCACCATTGGATGATAAGATCTGATAAATTTACTGATAATGACACTCATCTTGGCCTAAACTCACCCAATGTACGACATCAATCAAATTTTTGAAACGCTTATTCATCTCTCAAGCTCTTATTAGGCGATAGGAGGAAATTGTCGTGACTATGACATTGTCAATATTCTTCTACCAATTTCAATACAAGTGCTTCTTTGAAACATTTTATTACAAGTAAAATCGGTATAATTTATAAAGGGAAATTTCAAATTCCTCTTGTTTTAAAAATGCCCGTTTCGACACGTGGAATCAAAGCTTCACAAGTTTCGGGAACGATTCTTGAAAATATCGTATTTCCTTGAAAATTTTGAAACTAACTTGCGAAGGCCCAGTTGTCAGAAATTTCAGGTTTAAACTAAAGCCACACTGGGCTTTCAAGTTCATTTGTATAATAGGAGTACCATGAATAAGAATAATTGACTGTCCGTTCGTGGTTTATCCTTCGGATGGACCCGTCACTAATTAACGAATATCTATTTGGTTTTACGGCATCTCCCTGCGAGTTCAATTTTTCCTATTGTGTTGTTTGTACCTTAAAACAGCAGACCTGACATTTCTTGGCCCACTATAGATACAGCATGCCAGAGCTGTAAATTTATAAGCCTGAGTATTTGTTCAAATTATTTGTTTCGAACTTTTATCGACAGTCTCTTTTGTGGAACTCGTCTGTCAAATTTGTCCGAGTAGAGTTAAGTATAACTTTGTGTCTTAAAGTGGAGGTTCTTGTTTTAACAATTGAAATCTTTTTCAGTGTTTTTTAAACCACGGAGTTATGGAACTATGTTTTATGGTTAAAAATAACCCTGACAATTCTCTCCTGTCTTTACCTTGTAAGGAGCTGGTCGTTACATTAAGGTGAATACATTTCATCGATGTCACTATGTGAGCAAGTTAAGACCAAGATTAGTGTAACTATCAGTAAATTGATATCCTTTATGTGTTAACTTCAGATCGCACTTGTAACAGTGTCCTTGATTGGATAAAATGATCGATTGTTGAAAGAGATGTAATTGTAAGTTCTAAAAAAATGAGATTTGATGCAATAACACTTGAGATTAAATTAGTCACGTATTATAACGGTCCGGGTATTGGTAGCATGTCAGGAGGTTACATGGTATCCAGGTGCAAATTTTAGTGGATTCAGATGGTTCGAACAGGTATATTCCAGCTCTATTCCTTTGTTATACGCGAACGTTTCGGAATTTAAAATAATACTTTTCCTCTTAACGACCTTTCAATTCCTTTCAAGATATTTCAACACGCGGATATCGAAAAACCAACTAGTGATGTCACTCCTAGTTGCAATTATCGCGGTGAAAATGCAAGAAACAAGTATATACGAACAGTCTATTATATCTGTGGTGTATAAAGTTTATAATAATCTTATCGGCCACTGTGAATTATAATTGCGTTTTTTCATAGCAAAAAGTTAAAAACATTGTCATTTTTTGAGTCTATATTTTTATTTGTATCCCATTTATCCATTTCTAATATCATATTTGAGCATTGTATTTATATCTTTGTTATGTTTGTGTTGTGTTTATGTTTGTTATCTTTGTTGTAGGGGTTAAGTATTTAATGTAGGTTACTAAAGTATGTTGATCATTTTTCATAAATTAATTTAATTCTATAAGACTAACGCAACAATTATGTTCAAAACATTTATTTTCTCCTAGAAGAAGATAAAAATCAAATTCATATTAATAGGGAATGAACAAGTTCATACAAGATAACTTTAGGTGATATTAAAAAGATTAACAAAAGAAAGGAAAAATACAGGAAGTAAAATCTGTAGGTAAAAAAGTCAGGATGATGGTATTCATAAACAATTTCTAATAAGAATGAAAATGTTAGTTATATATAATAATAATAAACGTTTATTCATTCTATACTGATTTGTGTTATCACATTTTTTCTTTATCACCTGAGTGCAATTATTTATCTCGATGATTATTGAGAATAATCTTAATTAATGAATCGTGTGTATGAATTTTGGATATCTCTGATAATGACAGTTTTATAAAAAAATATTCGTCAATCAAACCTGACGATAGGATTTCATTTGGTTAATGGATGTAGACGTAATCGCATACAGAGCCACTAGATAGCTATATTATTAACTGAGTATTGTGCTAGAAATCTTCTCAGAAAAGTGTTCACATAATCTGTGCAGACAAAGTGTGTTAAATTCGTTTGTAGAGACTTGGTCTCTATAAGATCTCTTGGTTAGATTAGGTAAAGAGAAGTAAGGCCAAAATATTTAGACGCTCTCGCATCACTACAGAGCAGCTAGATAGGTATGTTACTAACTGCATATTGTACTAGAAATCTAACTGTTTGGTATTATAATTTGGTTTCATGTTCTATCGACGATTCCCCAACACGTTGCCAACAGTTTAATATCATCGTCCTTTTGACAGGGAACCCAAATCACTTTGACTGCGTCCAACATATAGAAGAAGTACATACCAATATATCACTAAACAACACTTATTAAGGCGTTAGCAGTGCACACCTCGGATTAATCGTTTCTGAGAAGGGCCATGGCCAATAGGTGGCATTCGTGCCCAAATATTTTTTAATTTTTATTAATAATTATTTTTTATGTGTACTCTTGATGCGGTTAAAAATCAGGTTTAATAATCGGCCTCGGATAGAAGTCTGTGATTGAATGGAATCAATAAAATTCCATGATTTGTACCTATGCTAGAACTGTTTCGTTTTGCAATCGTGAATATAATTTCGTCTGTCAATATTTAGCATAGCTACACATTATGGTTACTATTGAAGGGCACTCTCAGTATCGTCTTTGGTACAATAGTTTCAGTAATGTTGTGGTGTCGGATGACATGGGAGATGCCATAACCGGCTAACATTGGACCAAACAAGTGAGGGAAGAGAAACGCAATTCTTCAAAGCGTTAAACCTCAAAAGCTGAAGACTGAAAATTTTCTACATAATTGAAATCTCTTATTTATTTGTCTCCTCCAAACCGCCATTTTACAACGGCCTGATCAAGAAAAATTATAATTGGATATAGTTTCAATAGAGGCATCGATGCCGTTTACATGAAAAATAATTTAAATAGGAATATAATTAAGAATGTAATATAATGTAATAATTGCAGGTGTGACGACAAATGACATAGGAGAATGTTGAAAATGAAACTGGATCCCGAACAGGTAACTCCATGCTAATGGTAACTTCCATTTGACTTAGAACTAAGAATTCGCGCAAATCTTTTACTATAGTAATATTTTTTATAATAGTAATAAATTTTTTATAATTATAATAACATTTTTTTTATAAATATTTTTATATTGTAATAATATTAAGTTAAGCTATAATGTACAATCTCTATTTAAATTAGCTCAGAACCATTACTCCAAATGCCGAGGAAGCTGGGTTCTTCTAGTCTCCTTCCTTGGTATATACTTTAATATAATCTACGATATTTATCGTCTTTGTCAGGTGAACGATTTCCAGGTGCTGCTTGAGTCCATCGCATTATGCCAAAGGATGTAGATTATCCAAACATAAATGCCTTTCGAGGAAATGACAATTGCGATGCGTAGCAATCAGATAAATTAACATTATCGTGAGTAATAATTCGTTTAAAGTTTAATCGACGCACTAATAATTAATTTATATTCTGTTCGAAGACATACCGCATGGTTTCGAATCCGAAGGGTCAGGTTTTGATTGTTAAAAACTTCGAAAATACATTGAAATGTGAGTTTGAGAAGGCAAAAAAGGATGTGCTGAAAGTGAAGGCCTTGTTTGAGCAGCTAGGTTTCCGTGTAAGAGAAACTGAGGTTAAAAAAAAGAAGGTAAAATAAAAAAATTAAATGATACTAAAACCGTATATATATATATATATATATATATATATATATATATATATACATATATATACACTATATATTGCTATTTTATTGTTAATTTTTATTTTATAAATATTTGTTTACACACATAGTAATATTGCAAGTTTCGTAAACGGTGTAGGTCAGTAGCTAGAAGCGTAGGTCGAAACGTTGAAACCTCTGGCAATAAAAATAAAAATCCGTACCCAGTGTGTTAAGGACGATAACCCCAACTCTGCATAAATTGCAGTTTTCCATTTACAATGGCCTCCAATTAAATGCCTTACTTTAAGATCCTTTTAAAAGTATAGAACCCTGAGCAATATACATAGTTTGAAAGAACAGCTTCCAAAGTTAGTTTGACACACTTCTAGGGAACTATTTGAGGATACAGACCCTGAAACTCATCAAGTGTACTATTATCTACCATTTATGATATGAGTTCGGTTTTGGTTTCGGAAACCATAATTGAGCCGAACAAATAAAAAAAACGGAAGTAGTATTATAGGAAATAAGCGATACTGAATTGATATTTAATGCAAAACAAACATAGAGGTATCAAATGAAGAAAGTGGTAGTACATTTGAAAAGTATTCTCAAGTCTGAAAGCCGCCTTGTGGAAATGGCGATCATAAAACTAATTATCAGTAACATTCACCGAACAAAGGCAATTAAACTCTAAGTATTTCAAATAATATGATTTTTGCAATTAGTTAACCACAACTTATTGGATAATGAAGGAAAAAAATTCAGAATGAAGAAATTCATTTATAGTAAACAGATATTTTCATTAATGGACAATTAGTACTTTTGCACAATATTTAATAGCATAAATGATCCCATTAATTCCTTTGTTTTCGAATCCACAGTCCATGGAATATATAAAATTAGAATTATTCTACTGATTATTGGAATTGTCTATGCAATTCATCGTCAATATTAATCGAAAAAGAGTAAGGATATCAAATTCATGAAATTATGTATTTCGTAATTAGTTAAGCTGGGAGCCTTTCTCTCGAAGAATGGAGAGCCTTCTTTTTTCTTCAAGATATTAAATTTGATTTAAATATAAAAAATACCGGAGCGCCTTTTTTTGCCAGCGGAGGTAGCCAGAATGCCTCCTTCTTTTGCCTCATCCCTTTTTTAGTAATAATTTTTTATCGATTATATTTTTATTTGTAGGACCTGGAGGCGGCACTTGATAATTTGATCGGCGACGCAGCAACCGGAGAAGGGGACTCGGTTGTGGTTTTCCTAATGAGCCTGAAAAAGTGCGACATGTCACTACTGACCGGGGAGAGGGTGGTCACCTTGGCCGACTGCGACGTCTCTCCCGCGGAGGTTATTGACAAATTTGACAGGGATAGTTGTCCACCACTGATTGGAAAGCCGAAGCTGTTTTTCTTCCAGTCGCGGGGGTGAGTTGTCAGTGCGAATGTAGGTTTGAGAGGACACTGACTTGACAACAACTAACGAAAAATACGGTCCTGACAATGAAAAGCGGATTCCTAGAAAATTTCGTGTACGCCCAGTCAACGAAGAAATGGATGTCTAAAATAAGTTTCCAAATCACTATTATTATTAGCATTAAGACTAAATATACCTGTATTGCGCTCCCAATTTCTGGTAGAATGAATGTTGTATTCATGCGTTATTCTTGATTCTGTACATGTAACAGATTTGAACGACTAAACTGCACTGTGTAGTATTAGTGCTAGGAAAAAGACTAGATACTCTTTCCTCTATCTATTGTTTTATTACTAAAAAATTATGTTTTAGAAACAATTTGAGTTATAATAGTAAGTAATAAAGTGTATTAATTGCTTGGTATACAGTACACGGTTATTTATATGAACGTATTTTCGATTTTTAGGAAATATTATAATTGCAATATCTTCGTATTTTGTTACAAACATTCGGCATATATAATTCCAAATTAAATTTTGATTATTTCGAGCTTATCTAAAATGACGTCAATGAATTATGATCTGTAAGTAAATTCATGAAGTAAAAATAAATATAATATAATCGATTTCTGGAAATGTGTTATGAAATTGAAATTTCATAGACAATACAATTTGTAATTTACGTTTGGTAATACTTATAAAACTAAAATATGTTAATGTTAGGCTCGAGATCTTGGACTTCGTAGTAGATGGGTCCCCGATGGGTCTACCACCCAAAACCGAGGACATGCTTGTTGTCTCCTGTTCCGAATCAGGCAAGTGATGATTTGACAACGAGGAAGTTGTTTTTATTTTGTTGTTAATAAAGTACCAGTATATTTTTTATTACATCCATCTTTTTATTTTATTTTATTGCCATTCTTTTATTTCATGGTTTGTACATACAGTTCTTCATATGAAAACTGTTATTATTATTATTTTTACTTTCTACATTTTCCAGGTAATATTCCCAATGTGGATGGATCATTGTGCATAAATACATTATGCAAAGTATTCACGGAAATGGCCGACGACACTGATTTAATAACTATGTTAAACCATGTGAGTATATTTCGATTTTATTTATCGACTATAGACAGGGCTGTTCTTGACACTATAGCCGTCCATATTTTCATAGACATATTTCGTGTTAGGTTAATAGCTTCACATTTGATTGCGGCTTCTCGCCAATAATCAGGAGCGTTCCCATAATAACACTCAGAGACAGCAGACCACAAGGTGCCACCTTATATTTCTAACGGATTGCCACTGACAATGGCGAGAAGTCGAAATCGATCTAGGGTAGAAGAGGGATGGGGTAGAAAATCGAGCAAGATGGACTCATCGAAGACATCCCTCAAATTATTAAACGGAAATTCGACCGGTCTATTGTTAATTAGTGGTTCCGTTTCTATCCTTACAAACTTTCTTAACGTCTTTTTGAGTCTCACATCTGGCACATTTAACCTCAAATTTAGAGTTAATGTTAACTATTACATATCAACAGTACAATTTATTTTGACTGAACAAATTTTTACTATAGTTTTCTGCTCAACAGGTAAGTACACAAATTCACAATTACTCCCGGGAATATCCGTCGAATGACATCGACTTCAATCATTTGGAGATAGGATTCCATCGACAATTATTTTTCAATGCAGGTACTTGCGAACAAGATGAATAATGACTAGTTTAATATACCTGTTTTGTGGTCTCCGAGGGGTTGGAATACCGTAGGTTCGTGGTGTTTCTGTCTCCTCTCGCTGGTTTGGTCTTTTGCTATTTAGCGAACCTATGGTATGAATAATGACTGTTTTTATTATTATCATCGCCCATCGGAATTACCGATAATCAAGAGGGGGAATATACTACTAATGGGCCGTGAATACTATGTGCATTAAGATCAAATTACAACCGACTCTAGTGACACCCTACTTACTGAAAATTATCGGTCAATTTGGTCACATCGCGACAGAATTTATTGTACTTTTACAGTATTTTTGCGATCTTCTGCCTCCCCTCGCTGAGCGGCCTACGTCCGCTTTCGTCTTTTCATTGTGTTCAGTAGCATTCCGTCAGCAGTGTGGCCAGGCACCTAGTGGTACGTCAAGCCCGAAATACCACTGACACTGTTATAACGGTGGCCACGGAAAGGTATCGGTACGCTTTGGTGCCTCACTAATCTACTGGCGGAGTGCTACTTACTAAAGCAGAACTTGTGGCAGAAGATGGAACTTGTGGCTAAAATGGCAACCTGGTCTAGTAAAGGAACAAATTAGCGATTGGAAATAGAATGAAGGGAATTATATTATTCAAAACTGTCCCGACTCACCTAAAAAGTATCTTAAATCAAATTTTATAAATTTAGACTCAATTACAATAAACATGTCAAAAGCTATTCATTGTTTATGCATATGTATCTATGTATGTTTCTTGTATATTATTGTTTTAGCGATTGCTTAACGTAATGTTCAATGTTCGACGACGACCTGCCTCATGCAATTACCCTCTTGTTTAGCTATGGTATCCAACAAATTTAGACGTTTCGCAATTATGATTTTTTAAATTAAATAAAAATTTAAATACGAGAAATTAAAATTTAAAAAATATAAATATATAATACTTGTGTATGTTGCGCAATGAATGAAATTTCTACAGCATGAATTCTATCGAGTTACCGTTTCTGTAAAAACAGCACAAGTGCATGTTACCATGGTCCTGGTATACCATTGCAGGTTGTAGGCTACTGTATGCTAATATTATTAAATAATTTATAAATAACTAAATACATTGGAAATTGGTGAAGTAAGCCGGAACCTGTTTTATATTCTGAAAATAAAATACCTTTGTTAATACCAAATAATTCGTTTCAGTAAAGTACATCTAATTTTAAATTTAAATTTTTTATTTTATATTTATACACATAGAATAGTACATCCATCAAATATAACTGTGTTACTAACCATTACAATTGCACAAAATTTCCTCGTCAGATTCTGTATTATATAACTAATGGAAGCTATTGTATGCGGCTCATTAAAGAAAAAGGTTTTCATATGAAAATAAAGCCTCACAATATATAAAGTGTTTTATTTGCAATATCTCTCATGCACTCGCCCTTACACAAGCGTTAATATTTAGTTATTTCCTTATGAACTGACTCATAGAATTACTAAGTTCCTAAGCTGTACAATTTTAAAATTTAGAGGCGACACCCCGATATTTCCAGACTTTACTTGTTGCCGCGATTTTCAGTGGGTAAACATTGGCTTATTATATTAGTATTTCGTTGTCGATTTTTTAATATAAAGGATAATTTTCGAAAGAAGTAAACGTTAAACGTATAGAGATATAGAAATAGCGACCATTGCGTCTGTAACGTTTACAGTTTTTAGGGCGGGAGTGGTCGTCTCATTCCGCACTTCTGTCTTTTGCAGTTCATCGAAATGCTCCGATTCCATCCGCACCGTCGAAATTTATAGGCCATAAAACCGATCGCTAGGAGGCTGACTGGAATACAGTCAACACGGAAACAGGTAATATCCCACGATCCGGACGGAATCGGACAAATTTCAAAAATGTATTAACCTCGACGATTAAATTTATGCTCGATCAAAAAAGGAATTTACCCGTGCGAATTAGATACCCTATACACGAACACACTCTCGTAGCCACAAACGAGAATGTTTTACAAGAAATTATATACTTTCGAATGGGGCAATAGGTGATATCGTGATATCAATCGTAATCGTAATAAGAATCGTAATATCGAGTACTTACGTCAGAAAAAAATATTTCACGGAAGCTAAGGCTAAAATAATAAAAAGGTTATAAATCGCGGGGAAAGTATACAGGTCGGGAAATTAGGTGGGGCCGAGAGGAGCCGGGTTAATTGGTAAAAGGTTTAAAAGATGGCGCGGAGGACGCGCGTACTGGCGGAGCGGCAACGGGGACGACGGGCTCGGTACGGGATCCGGGGCCGTCCGGGTCGAGGGGCGGTCGTCGACTGAGGGGCCGACAAGTGTTGCGCTCTAGCGGGGGGCGGCGGCGTGCCCGGGGCGGCGCCACCGTCGCCCCCACCGCCGCCCACGCCGCCGCCGCTGCCGCCGCCGCCACCGCCTCCACCTCCTCCTCCACCGCCACCTCCACCTCCTCCTCCCGGTATTGACTCTGCGTGCAGCAGACGCAGCGTGCGCCTCGATCACTCACCACCGTCTGTCCGTCTCCTCTCTGTTGACCGCCGTGTGTGTGTGCCGCCCCCGCCGCGAGACGCGCTCCCGCCCCTGTCTCTATTCCCGGACCTCTCGACCAGTCTCTCGGTCCCCTCGGCTCGCTCGCTACCCGGAGGACGATGTTTGGGCCTCGCGTGCCCGCTGCCGATGGCGACTCCTCGTGATGGCTAGAAGGCATGCCGCTACTCTCTGAACAATGCGCTTCTGCTCGCTCGTTGGACTGTTGCTCCTGTCTTCGTTCCAACGATCGCCGGCTCCTGTATCGTCCGCTTCCGCCGCCAAACGAGGTGAGTCCAACACCACGCCCCAACGCCCAACGCCCGACCCCTTCCCGTCCCCTATATTTCACTTACCCATTCCACTAAATCGGTTTCCGCGCGGTATCGGATACATCGCCATAAATCGGTCACCGTTAATGGTAATAGCCTTATCTACTTGACCTGTGACACACTCGTCATTTCTGAAGCGTACGAATTTATTTTGATGTCGCCGCACGTTCTTCGCCACCGGCCTCCTTCCTTTTCCTCCTTTACCGCTCGAAAAAATGCGCTCACGCTAGTCGTTACGCCCCTCTTGCGGATTATACAGTTTTATGCCGCGTTCGAATAAAATTCCCTCGTGAATTATCGCCGTTTACGCCAGGGCCGGGTTTCGATTTGCTAATGTAAACGGTTTTCCGTTATCTCTTCTGAAAGCGTCCAGATTCTTACTGTCGACCGCTTCCTTTGTGCTAGGAAGTACGCTTCCACCGTACACTTACAATATTCCCTTTTTTATGAAGACAGGTGGTAATCTAAAATAATATTGGGTTATGCCGTTTTTTGGAGCATCCGGGCAGGTATATTAGATGTAATAATCCGAATCATGGCCGAATCAATCTTATCCTTCTTATCTACTTCTAAACCAGCCGATGTCTGGCCCCCTATTCGGTTCACGGATAATGCATCTACTTAAGTTCACCAGTATTAGTTATTGACGCGAAAATTAATTCATTATTTAATCGATATTAATTGTTTTTCCGTTAATTAATTATTAATCGATATCTGGCAAATATACGATTACTAAATTTGGTTTTCGTAATGAAATTAATATTAATTCGTAACCTGAAATTATGACTCTGATTGTGTTTTCCGAAGTCCTCCAATCAGTTGTCACGCTATTATTTTTTCCAAAGCTTCAAATTAGCGTGGAGAGAGCGCCAAGTTCAAGGGACATTAAACTTTTATTTCAGCAGTTAATCTCTTGCGGCTATTGCCGAAGATGGAGATTTGACTGAAACCCCCAGCGCTTTTATTTCTTAAATGTGTCCCATATATTCCAATAGGCGGGAAGGACTCCTTCAAAATTGTATACACCTTATTGAGTTAATTTCTTTTCTTTTTTCTTAAAAGCACAACTTATCGCCAGTTAATCAGTTTCTTTGGACTGAAGTAACATAATAGACACGAAATTACTGACATGACTAATGAGCTGACAGACAATATTTTGTCTGTCCTTTCTTCGGCGGTATTTTCGGATTTGCATTAAAAGCGTACTATTCCTTTACCTGGATTCACTTGTGCTAGTTATTCAGTCCCCAATTTTCAACAAATTATCCCTATTGTAAGTTTCTCCACAACACACACACACACACACACACACGCTATTATTGAATCAAACTCTATACTTTCATAGTGCGTTGTCAATTATTTTCTCGCAAACGAACGAACGTCAGTCATTTTCGAAATAATGTAATTCGTATTTATAATTTGTATATTCTCAGTTTCCTCAGATTTGAATATTATGAGAGCGTGAGAATTCAATAAAAAAATGTTATTGTTAAAATTGCTAAACATCTTACTTTTTGTCATTTGACTCAGGTTCTTGTTTCCACGGAGTAAGCGAACGGTTTTATAATACTATAATGAAAGTATAAGATACCTAAGACATATAATCATATAATTTAGTTGTATCAAAGGGATGGGATGTATGCGATCCAACTGAGATTTAAGTAAAAAGAATCGGGTGTGTTTTAAGGGGTCCAATCGAAAGAAATACTTGTCGAGAGAAGTCGAAGCTCTGTCGAGGCCACCTATAAAGCGGTCCCTAACCGAATCGAATGGGACGGCCGTAAAACGGTGTTAACTGCCCTGGGCCCCAAAGCCTTTATTCAGCCCCATCATTAGTCTGGCGAATAAATTAATAAAATTTCAAGTGCAACGTTCAACTTTCCGACACTGTATACAGTTTATACAGAACCAGAAGGGGATAAAGAGTTGTAGTTGATAGAATCCTTATACCTCCAAGACACCGCGGGGCTATGTAATATTATTTAATCTGACACTATTGACCGTATTATTCATTCCGGAAATTACTTCAAGGAATAAATTCCGGAAATAAATTGTACGCTAGAAAAACTACTGAAAAACAGATTAACTAATGCGGTATCGGCAATTTACAGGATATATGACAAGTAAAACGGTTGGTATAAATATAGATTTCGAGATAATTTTCCATATCAGTATATTTTGAAAATAAATACAAGAAAATATAATAATAAAAAAAATTGGAAAATTATTATATCAAGCTTAGAATAAGGTTTATCCATGACGGTATTTTTGCTGAACTTATAATTAAAAAGAAATAAAATTATATTAGCAATTAAAACAGAATAATTACTGCAGAAACGCATGAAAACTGGGTTTATATAAACTAACTAAAAAAAATCACTTACAACTTAAACGCTAGCTAGTCTGTTTGTTAACAGATTTTGTCTTACAACAGATCTAGTTTATATGATTTTTAAATATTCTGTTATCTTGTGGATATAAAATACTGAATTATTTAGCAGAGTGTTTAGTATATACATGTCTAGGACGAAAGAATTAATGGCTCGGAAATTTGGGCCGTATATCGGACATTCCTACCGATTTTTATAAAGGTTTTAAAAATATTTATCTCTTTAAATTATCCACAAACATTCCTGGGGCGTCCGTACCATATTATAAATTTATCGCAGTGAAATAATTGTTATAAAAACGAACCAAATTGAATGCGAAGGAAAATAATTCAGCAGTAACTCAAAGGGGGAGGGGGTTCATGTGTATGTTTGGTACATTAGGAGCTAGACTGATATGAACTGGAAAAGTTGAGATACATTTTCCACAACAGTCCATCAGAAATTGCCGTTGTATATGTGGTATTTAAGTGAATTTAAGTGTAATGAGTGGGAGACTGTGATGAAAATTTAACAATGAAATTTGAAAGTGAACTGATAATTAGAAGTAATAAAGAGGTGCACGTAGAATTTTAATGTTATTTCTGAATAGGTAACGAGAGCGTCCCGGTTAAATTTCAGTTCTTGCCTCTGCTTCAGAGGGGCAACAGGAATAAGCAGGAGTAAGCTGGGGGCTGACAACAGATTTTAGAACGGGTATTCTTAGAAAATATACGTCGTTGAAAAGGGTCCAGGAGGAAGACGAAGTGATAGCGAATAGTTTCAATCTTGGGAATAGCCGGCTGCCGTTTAGGGCTCGATTTAAACTAGAAGTGAATTTAATTAAAATAATTTAATTTTAGTGAAGTGAGATCTCCCAGTCAGCAATCCTCCCTTGTATAATAATTCCTTTGTTTTTGATCGTCCGTTAATCGACAAACGCTTGCCGATTTATTGTAAAATGGAACATTGTTAACACTATTCCTCTAAATCTATCTCCGTTACTATCATATTACAATGACTACCTCACGAACAGTGAAGTTCAGGGGTC
Source organism: Lethocerus indicus (assembly GCA_019843655.1). Classification (NCBI taxonomy): domain Eukaryota; kingdom Metazoa; phylum Arthropoda; class Insecta; order Hemiptera; family Belostomatidae; genus Lethocerus; species Lethocerus indicus. Next base: position 10,972,849 of record JACDQD010000004.1, read on the forward strand.
AAATTTGTAATTGCATGAATAATTGACCTAAAAAATCGGGTCGCTTCATCGGACTTATTCCTTCATGCGCAAAATATTAAATGAGTGGACAAATAATTGGCGGAAATTTCCGAATGTCCGGTACTACATATTGTAAATTGACGAGTACTTTTTAGTCTTCCCTTTTTACCAGAGAAGAACGTACTGTATCCTACCTGTGTGATACGAAATTCCGCATAAATTTAGTGAAATAAATATCTTTTTAGATATTTGAGGAATTGTGATTGCTTAGCGGTAATAGCGACGATTCTCCAGTGGTATTGAAATTCACCGGCATATATATTGATTTGAACTGATTTAGGATTGCGGTAGGTAGATTTTAGGATTGTTAGGTATAATTCTTATTTATGCTAATGAAAGCGACGAGAAAATATCTGTTCTTCATCCTTTGGGCCGATTGAAATGAAATTATGATTGTCAAAGCGTGCTTTGGGCTGGGCGGTAAAGCTGGAAATATTGCAGATAGATATACACTCTAGCGTTGTCTGCGTTGGCCAAATCAATGGCCAATTCAAATGATGTGCGTTTTTCACAACTCTCCAGTTTTATAAAATAATTTAAAGGAATTGCCTGCGGATAAATAGATTAGACGAGCGAAGGCCGAATGTCGCATTAACATTCGACAATTATTAATGATGTTTCCATCCTGTTTGAAAAATGGTCAATGCGAATTAGTCGGCCTGCCACTACCTTCGGGGGTTTAGGCTTAAGTAAGAAAGTATAAATGCGAATGCTCCAGTATTTCACTATGGACCAATCAATTTTGGGACTAGCGGGCTTTATTTCACATTGCTGGTGATCTGTGAGAAATGTTAAAACATATATTGTTAACAAAATCTTTACAACGCTTGATTATTTATTAAATCCCTAGAGCATTTTATAACTGAAGGGAATCCCCTCAGTACTGACCTCAACAATGATAGAAAACACACGGGAGTGGAACAAACCCCTTGAATCCAGTTCGCTCTTGAGCAGTAAAACATGGGACATATACCAATAATATTACATTCGCTATATAATTTAGATTACATTCGGATGTACACTGAATCAGCATTCATAAAGGGTACCACTTGGACGATGGGTAAACGAAATATCAAATAATCGCGGGAGTGATGACTAGTAATAGGAGTGACAGGTGATTCACCGGAAGTGTAAATTCGTGACATACCCCACAGGAAGTAATTCACGGTCAGAATTCTACTAACTGTCGTGAGAGACAGATCTATTGTAGTATAAGACTAAACAAAATAAAAATCAACTGAATTACAATTCCTGCAATTTATTTCTATTCTGGAAAAGTGATAAGATTTCTTGGCTCATTAGGTATCCGATACTTCGTGTAACTGACATGATATTTCAGTCCTCGGTTTAGTTAGTTATTTCCTGAGTTGTCTGAATTTATTTTCAGCCAGGCCCTATATAATTTCTGGCGACGATGAATCAGAAACAGGGAGCGGAAGATGGAGATTATTTATTTATTCTCTTTTTTTCCAGTTCTATTTTTTGGACTAGAGAGAGGGGGTGGCTTCAAGCAGCGGCCAAATGCCTCGGAAAATCGCCCCATTCTGGAACTTTGTTTGGTAGAAGGAACAAATGTGCCGTGAGAAAAGGACATTAAACCGAATTTAAATAATGTCCTCGCATCTCCCACCTCATGACGTGACCGGCCGCCCATCCGCCATGGCCAGACCTAGCACCCTGTATCGTACTTACCCAATCTTAAACGCCACCCCGGGCTACATTTGAGTATTTATTAAAAGGATAGAAGGCAGATTGAAACCAGAAAAGTCGTAAAGTAATTATTTTCGGAGATCGCCCGATTGCGCTCGCTGACATCGCCCTAGGACCGCAGTCGGAAGTATTTGTATAAAGTTTTGATATCAGTCTATAAGAACCCATACCGATTCAATCCCACAACTCTTGAGACATACTAAAGAAATAAGTAAAAACATTCGAGAATCTAAATGAAAAAATTAAGTTTGGAATGAAGAACCGTCAGTCAGACTATCAGTGTGAATGAACACTTCAGATATATTATACCTCACAAGTATTTATAAACATGGGAACGGTTTTTACCGTTAAACATTGGTGCTTGAGTATGCCGGCACATTTTCCACATTAATTTCAAATTTGAGTGTCTGTTTTAATTTGTTCCATTGATACTATTTGATGTCGCCCATACACACATCGATTCCAGGAGATTGGTGGGGAGAAAAGCAAACATTCATTAGTTCATAAATTCAATTATGACAATTATGCAAATATGATGGGGTGGGGGGCGGTGAATTTTTGTGCTGCTGTACATTTGTGTCGATTAAGGGCATTGTATCGTTCCTTATTTATTACATGATGGTGTTTAAGCATATATAACTATACAATACGCAACTGTTAAATATTCGGATGAATTATACGGGGGCTCACTAATATTTCCGGTCCGGCTTTTGTTGATGAAATAAATTCATAATACGAACAAATTAATTATTGGTTATTGTGGTAAATTAATTATTGGTTGGAGCTAGATGAGATTAAAGTCCGATTATTCTTACCGCCACGTTTAATTAAAGTTCATAACTTTATTAATTATAAAACGAAGGAAAATTTAATTAACCGCATTTAAATTAGCATATTTGCTAGTGTTTCTTTAAAATCAGGAATTTATATCAGTTTGTAATAAAAAAAATGAAATAGGTTGATTTAATGATTGGTCGAGGATTTAGAGCCATGAATCTCGGCGATATTTTTAACCACAACTTTAAATATGATGGCGCGTTCAAAATGATAAAAATAATAGCGAAGTCTGAAGTTTAACATAAGGAGATATGTGGGCGGTGATAGGTCGGGGGGCGGTTGGGTGAGTGAGCGGGTGGGGAGTACTTTACCTTTGGGGGCTCCAGCGAAGCGCTGGCTCCAGGTTTTCCTGTCATGCGCCATGTTTCGGAAGCGTACACATAACGATCGGCCTCATTACTCTTCTATATACTTTTAACTTTGCCGTTTCGTTTAAAGGCCCATCGCGCAATCGCTGGTTCGCGTTCGCCAATCTCAGCATCCGCCCCCTCAATCAACCCATGACCCCACCACTACTATTATCCCAGGCTGTCGTTAAATTAGATAGCGTTAAGTTACCATTTTTATACATGTTCTTTCATCGAAAGTGTTTAAGAGCGAATTAATAGCGCTTAAATTCATTTGAGGTAAATAAAAAAAAGTTCATTTCCCCCATCAAGAGTTCATTTCCCTGCGGATTTGGAGTTGAACAAACCTAAAAATACGCTATTTCTCCTTCGGATGCGATAATAATAATTGGCATTACGTATATGTAATTATGTGCTACGTTCTGAAAAGTGAGAACAAACACGTCTCACTGAGCTTAACGGTAGTACCTAAGCATAAATCAATTACAAGTTTATCGGTTTTGGAAGATTTTCTACGAATTTCATTTCTATATTTATTAATTTTTGAGTGGTCCTATACTTACCGGCATTCAGACAGATGTTAGCGTCTCTAAGGTTGTACTGTCGCATTCGCTATATATCGGTGTAATCCACACGAGTGTAAACCCCGAACCGTTTTCACAGTCATCCCTTCTGAATCCGATATACATTTCCAGGATTTACGGCAAGGCCGGCTATTTTATGCAACGTCGTGCGTCCGCTGGCGAAGACCGCGAGAATATCTTCACGCGTCCATAACCGAATGAATAAATAAAAATAATAGAACGAAGGAAGACAGAGGTCCCCCGCCCGCCCGCCACCGACAAAAGAAAGGAAGGAGTGAAAGAAATAAAAGATTTTTCTTCCGTGATTTATACGTCTTCAACTTTGGTCCGCATTATACATTCTGGGATTTGGTTGGTGGGGGTAGTGGTGTTTCGGCGGTGGGGGCTGAAACGGGCTGGAGGAGTTTTTCAAGAAGAGTCTTCCTCGCAGACGTCCAGTGCCAAAACAGTCCCAACTCGGAGCGATCTATAGTCATCTCTTGCCAACAGATTAAAATACCAGTCTTGTCCCGGTTTTTCTTCTGTCTGCGCGTGCGTGAGCCCCGTCCTGTGTCTCGGCCACGTTTTCCCCATTTATTTATTGCCCCCTTCCGAAAAATAGGCGAACCAAACAGAAATAGAAAGCTGGCGGCCGCCCTTCATTAAGCGCTAGTCAAATGCGTTTGCATATAAATAATTCGGGAAGAATAATTTATGCACCTAATTCTGCATACTGATCATAAAGCATACAATGATCTAAAATGGCTCCGAGTTGAAAATGTTTATTATACATAGAATAAATCAATCTTTTCCCAAAACGAGTAGGCTGAATATATTAAAAAATTGAATATTCAAATGTGCTTATTTAAACGCCGGAATGCCCGAGAGGAATCTGGCAATATATAGAGAGTAACTACATTTTTCTTCATTCTGAAGTCGCAGTTTGCTAATAGAAATCAAAATAAAATACATGTAAAAATTTCGGTTGTATTTCTGGTCATTTATACTTGTATATTCATATCAACAATATTGGTAGAAAAATTATAAAAATTGTGACATTGATTTCCATGTACGTAAAGCCATATAAGGAGTTTCCGTTGAATTTCGAAAATGTATGACACATTTGTCACCGAGGAGATGCGGAAAAAAGGGTGGCACAAGATTAATTTTCGAGTATATCGTCGATAGTCAAGTATAATATCCGACGACGTGAGGTATGACTCACCTGGTGGAGGAGATTTACTCAAAGGGCAGATTGGGTTTTCAAAATGGTTTGATAGAACGATCACTCGATGTAATGAATTTAAATATATATACCCACATATATGAAATTTAAAATGGAAACGGACTTCTCGCACAGTAGCAACGGATAATAGGAGAAGTAAGCGACAATAAAACAATCAAACACACATATCCGTCTAAAGTATTGAAGAAACATGTTTCAACTGAGAATATTAACGGTCTGAATTGACTCCACGGGATCATGTGTACACGGACGGACCAAGGGGGCATGTCCTTATTCCGAATATATATAAGCAAAAACAAGGAGGGAATTCTGGAGTATATATTCGGCCGGACACGCCTACCTAGGACGTTTTATAGCCAAGGCGTGGTTAATATATTTATCTCGGCCCGGGCTGGAAATGTTGGTTTTCCGTGCAACTCTTGCACGGGCTTGCCATTTGGTAACATGTCTGGGGTATTTTTCAAGGGGGACAAATTGAAAGCGTTCGGTAGGGCGGCAATGTGGTTGGGGTGGGCCGGCGCCACCTTATCGGGCCCAAACGGTGACAAAGCCTCCCGATGAGTCTCTCGCGTGTCCGCCTCCGGACAGCTCTATTTTTTTTTTCTGAAGCGTTCGAAGAAGTAGGTCAAGCTGATTTAAAATACACGGATGTGACACTCGAATGACTGCTATAAATATCACGTGTCGACTAAATGAAAAGGAATTAAATATGAACCGTACGTAAAAAGGATGAGATCGAAGTCTATCGCACTTCATCTAATTTTGTTTTCAGCATTTTTGATCTCATAGTTTCATGAACACCGACTAAACTAGACGCTATTTCCACGTACGTGTTTCTCGAATCTTTCTTACGGTACATTTTCGGGTGGTGAGAAGGGATAGATATGTTTACTCAAAGAATCACAAAGTAAATTGACTTAAAAGTCTTATTTCTAAAGGCATAAGACTAACCGTTCCAGCAATGGATGTAATGAGAATTCTCTCGATTGGCGTCAATGTGAACACATTGAAAGAAATACAAACTAAGATAAACAAACGAAGATCGTGGGATCATTTGAGTTCAAATTTTCTCGAATGATCGAAGCCGATTTCCCAGAAAGCCGATGCTGAGTCTTAAGGGGAAGCGACAGAAACGTAACCGCTTAGTGTATGTGAAAATAAGTATTTCTCAATTCAGCAGATATATTATATCTAAAGCATCAAAGAAATGCAGAACACATACGTTTTACAATTAGAAACTGGGATATTTAGACTGACCGCTATTTAAATCATGAATAACGGCGACTTGTGATACTAAACCCGCCACACATGTGTGTCGTGCAGGCAGATTGGCGCGTATATAGAGGGTCAATTTAAATTATTTTAAAGGCCTAGTTTTCATAATGTTGTTTTATTGCTACATAATAATAGCGCTAATGTTCCTTGAGTCGTTTTGTAATATAATCTTAGAACAGCATTCCTCCTCGCCCGTTTCAGAAAATAATGAGAAATCGTGCACAATGAAAAATTGAGACAGACTTGGAAAACTGTAGAAATAATCTGAACTTTCAGTAGTACGAATTCGTAACACAGAATTGCCCGTTAAGAAGTACATGAGGCTGAATGTATCTGAAATTGGAATTACCAGTTAACGTCTGTAGTTATACATTTGTCACAGCAGACAGGACTATAAAACATCGAACCTGAACGTATGGGAAGAACAAGACTCTTATCATTTTATTAGATGTGATATAAATTATTTAAAACTATGAAATTACGTCTCTGTGATGATACTCCATTGGCAATTTATTATACCTACAGAACCGACTAAGCTTGTCAAGTTCTCTGCATGGTTGTGAATATGCAGGAAACAGAGATTGTATATTTGAACTGGATAAGACAATTTGAAAAATATAATTATATTTTGAACTCGGAGGAAATGATTTTACGATTCACCAAATGGGAAGAACGGTTTTCTGGTCTTCGCGTTAGATAGCGCTGGCTTGTCCATTTTAAAGTCTTTTGTCCTTGTCTTTTAAAGCTGTCTTCTTTGTTTTCTCCGCGTTGCAGTTTGGATTGTATTTATTGAACATTCGTCTGCCGGTACAGTTCCTTTAGTCGTATAATAAGAATTTAGCTTCGATTGATTAGAGCACGGTTTTTCAATGACTTAAAAACTGATATCCATCAACACAGTATTAAATTAATTATGACACAAACACTTAAAAAATTAAACCAAACTAGCAATATATCTGGATTTTTATTCCTCGTTAAATTTAAATAACTCTCCAACAGGTTTTCGTTATATGAGAACAGATTTTGAAAGATCCTTTTCTGACGTAACCGTCTACTACCTTCTGTTGGGGGACCAAATGAATGTGAAACATCAAACATTAGGTAGTGCGGAGAATTTGCCTTCACGGCTTTATACTGCCGAATTAAAGTGAGTCTCTGTCCAATTGTAATTTACTGACAATAATAATAAACAGGTTTGTTTGTCATTCATTTCCTTCATTAAAATTATTAAATGGATTGACACATTTAGTGTTATACATTGAAATAATGTATTATTGGGCTGCGTTTATATTTTCATATGTTTATCTTTTATGTTGAACGGATAACCCAACCGTTCTCATAATTTTAATTCCTGGAACATATTAATGATTGCGTCAATAGTGGCCATTGACCAATCAAATGCGAAAGTTGTTTTCCATCGTCGTTTTCCATTGTCAGTTTCATTTTTATGTTTTATGTTGGAGCTAATTTGGAATTTCCGACCGTTCGAATATTTAAAGGTAACAAACCGAGTTGATTAGGAATTGGAAAAAAATGTACTGCGCCGTTACTTTATTTACACAATAATCTTGCTTCGTTTCATATCGAGTAAATACATACTTGTTGTTTTTTATTGTTTAAGTCTCATGTCAGCGTGGGTTTCTCCGTCAAAGGCCATATTGTTATTAAAAACCAATAAGACCCCTCCATCCTCATCCCGGGGAAGGGGGGAATATCGCAAACACGAGTTTACTTTTTTCTGTAAAGCTTAATGACGTCGTTCATCGTTCGATATTAAATTCCTATCATGAACCGGGCAAGAAGTTTAAAGAGGGTGAAAAAGAATGAAAAGTTTTTTCTTAAATTGACGATACACATTTTAAAACCCAAATATCTTTTGAACAAAATCAGTGTCCGACATTTATATATATTAATTATATTCGAATATAATATATTGTTTCAGGTTTGCGCGCTATTGTAGGCAGATGTACATTATTGAGTATAATCCTTGTATTCATCTCGTAATCGCACAATCGAAAAACCAACAGTCCCCAGTAATTTCGGCTTGATGTTGAATTTTTGGGTAACTGATTTTAACAGCGCTATTCCAAGGACTGCTAATCAATTTTAGGACCATATGTTTGATGTCCACTCGACTGTGATATACGTGAGCTGTTATACGTTCCACTTGTAATCAGTTCGCCCAATCGTTTTCTTTTTATCTTTTTATTGAAGTTTTTCAAGTAAGAGTTTTACAAGAAGCAGTCACCGAACTGCAATCGCCGCGAGTTTAACGAGATCCACTCGCAATAATTTCAAATTGCGAATTGGAGTCTGACTCAATTACCGGTGCAATCCAACTGTCCAATAGGATGCTCGTTATATCCTGACCTAATTATAATTCTATATAGAAATCTCGCTTACTTCTGTATGATTCGATAGACATTTTCAGTCAACACAAGCGACAACCGCCAATTAAAATTTGTACGACGGTTTAATGAATTTAGCTCAAGATGGATGGAAATTCGGCCTAAAATAAAATAGTTTTATAATAAGGCCAACGGAGACATATCTAGTTGCAAATTGGCGTACACAGGAAAAAATGCCCTGGGAGTTTAGAATAAATCTCGACCAAGACATCCAACATCGCTCGCATCCGGAGATTCCAATCCAAAGTTCTTCGAACCAGTAATGCCCCCTGGTATGTCTCAAATCACGTCGACGAAGTCGCGAAATCCCGGTTCCTTAAGTTCCATTCCCGCCTTACTCCTCATCCTAATTTGCTCGTTCAGTCACTCTCCTCTATTGCTCATCCATTATCCCCATCACGACGGCTTAAACGCCACTGGCCCAGAGATCACCTCGGACAGTAGTTGTCATGTCACAAAGTGCCATCATTGGGTGGTTTCTTTGTCGAGACAAACAAAAGTAAAGTTAGAGCAAAAATAAAAAAGTTAAAAAAAAATAATAGTAATGTTCGAAGTAGTTCGACCAGGCACGATCCTAGAGTCGGATGCGTGTTGAATGAATTAATTTGAACTAATGATCGAGGGCTAGTTTTGTTTAAGTCTATCGCTTTCGAGTCGGCCCAGGAATCAGTGACTGGGGTGGTCCAACCCGAAATGTAAAGGGTGGCATCGTTTTCACCGAGGTGGATGTTTGCGGATGGTGGTGGTGGTGGTGTGGGGGTGAGTGAGGGGCGGCCGGGTTCCGGTAGTGGGGGCGGCGGTGGCGGGGGCGGTGGTGGCGGGGGCGCTTTCAATCAATACCGAGTGACATGCTAACGATGTCTCCCGCATTCTAATACACGCCGCTATGCATACCGACACGGTACCCGACGGTGCCCGCACCCTCTCACACTGCTGTACACACTGGAGGATTGCGTTCATACCTTGTTTTAAGCGAGCGAAAAATTCAGTCCACTAAACTCTAGCTCCGATCGAATTATCGCATTAGAGAATATTAATGACTCCACAATAAGTAGTAATATGGTCTCGAGGCTTAGGCGAATTAAACATTTCTAAGACTAGAAAACCTTCGATCTAATCCGTAAATCGAAAGGGAGTGAGGAAGCGGCCATTTGTAGACACCTTTCTAACTAACCCAGTATTTCGGCACTGACAACGTTTATGCCGAATTAAACAATGTTTATTTATTTTTTCTAAAGAAAATGTCGTGTCACGTTCGTCTAACGAACGCACGGGTGCGCGGAACGAGAATGGTGGGCCAAAGTTGGAACGGATGAATTGAGATAACGGGAAAAGTACACATTAGCTCTGAAACTCATACATACGTGTTCTGACGCGCTTCTAGGACAATTCACTTACTATTATGTTTAATTGTAACTCAAATTTTGATTTAATTTTTGGTTAATTTTAACCCATGCCTAGCCGAGATTCCTCCCAAAGTATTAGGCAATCCAACTGGAAGTTAGTGATAATTATTTCTCGTCATCTACACTTCGATATGCGGTTACTTTATTAAGTCGAAAAATTATAAGATTATTTTTCATCTTCTTAATCAAACTTCTATCACTGATTAAATGTTCACACACACACGTACATCCCACACACACAGATAAATCTAATTAGAACGTAACTTAGTTATAACTAGGCGTTCACCTGAACTTTAAATCTCAGTTAATGTTGGGAAACTTTGACTAGTGTTCCACCAAGAGCGGTGTTCCAAAATCGACTAATTAGTTGGCAAGTTCAGGAAGCAATAGAGGCATTGGCGGTGGCCTAGCGTGGAGCAGGAGCAGCTTGCTATAGTTCTGGGGGATTGATTGTCCCGCACTTTAGCTCCAAAGCCGCCTACCGTATCGCCCTTAATTTTTAACAAACCTGCTACATCCGAATTGCCGTTTGAAAAACCGGAATTTGAAATTAAATATTTTACTGTCTAAACCGCATTCCGTAATTTAGTCTTGCCTTGAGAATTAATGCCCAGGGGATTTAATGGAATATGACAAACAAAGACTCAGGAATTGTGGAGCCTGTAGTGTAAAGTTTACAGTTTTAAATCATATTACTTCGTTTTCGTTTTCGAATTCTTAACTGGAATCGGCGGACTTGGCGATTAGGGCGCGAAGGTATCGAGCTTAAGGCGCTATGGAAACGTGGGAAAATATTATTGCGAGTTAGATACCAGAGAATAGAGAGCTCTTAGGGCAGTTAGGATTTAATTAGTTTTTAATTCTGAACTTAAGACTGGAGCGAGTTGCCATTCCTTCGGGTCAACGATTCCCGGAAGTGTTCTAAACGGCTTTAAGATTTGGGATGAAAAATTACGCGGGCGCCTTCTGTCTTTTCCGCCAAAGACGGAGCTATAATGGGATTTTAAGTCAAATGAACTCCCGAGGACTTACTCTCCGATCTTAATCCTCTAAAAGCTTCGTGTGGTCGGCGGGGGGGGGGTGACTCGGAGTTATATAGTCCAGAGTTTCAAAGTATCATTTTAATCTGCCGCAACCGCACTCCAATACAATTTTCTTCTGAACTAAATTCATTTCACTTTCGATATACGTCATGCCTGAATTTGAACCGGGCTGCCAATAACGTTATATAACCTGGACTACTGATAGTGCAGGACTCGAAGAGCCATTCGGCGTTCTTAATCTTTTAAAATTTATAGGGATGAAGGGAACTTAATTGCCTGAACTGTTGTAATACAAATAATGAAGAAAGTTCGAAGATAAGTATTCTAGACCAACAGAAATGGAGGTCTTCGGAGTGCTACTTGCGATGTAGAGACGCTGAGTATATTTTAAGATAAAATAAGTAGAAGAAAATTGCCTCTTTGCTTCGTTGTTCACTTTTATTAATTAAATTTAATTTATAATAAAACCGGAATTTAGATCCCTACAGACAAGAGCTGATTCTGTATTAAGTTGCGTCGAATTTTACAATAATTCGAACTGGATTTATTTTAGAAATATATATATATATATATATATATATATATATATATATATATATATATATATATCGGGTATCTAGGCTCCTCGTTAACCTAATTCTAGGGCCCAGTTTGTTCGTGGAAGATGGGCAGAGGGTGAGTTGGGTGGGTGGCAATATAGACAGGCGCTGGCCGAAGCAATAACACAGGGGCTAGTAGGGTGGAGGGGATAGGGGTCTGTTAACAAACTATCCGGGGCGGAATATGTGCACAGTTAGATTAACGTGGTGGCCTGCCATGGCCATCAGTTGGGGGTTCAGCCGCCAACTCTTGATTTTGGCTTAATATATACATTCCTGGATTCAGTGTCGCCCCCAACTATTCCCCACATTTCTTGGTATAGCCTCTAATGTAGATTGGATATTGGCATCCTATACGCAGAACGGATGCCTAGTACCGAGTGGTTCATGTGAAAAACGAGGACGCGCTTCGTATTTGTCTTGAAACAATTAATAATAAAACTTGGTTATTTATATTGTAATGTAATAACAGGATTGCAATACTTGGGTTTAGGGCCTCGTATAGTTTAGTCAGTTGAAATTCGCAACGGGAGAAAATTGCGGCCGCTGCAGGTATTTGAACCTGCCGCATTGCTTATTGGGCACCTGCATAACTTAGTTGTGAGATCGATGATACTATCATTTCTTAGCCAGTATTATTTATATAAAATTAAGATAATGCTCGCCAAGGAGATAAGGCGACAAGGCGTCGAATGAGATTCCTCTTACTGAATGAAAGTAATAAATATCTAAATATGTGAAAATTGCGAAAGTCATACATTTCATGACTGGAATGTTGAAAACTTCCAATGTCAAGAATTATTTTTCGTTGTACTCTTCAAATTAAATTGTTCCTCGCTGTACAAAATTTTATTTGAATTAAATGTCTAAAAGCGGTCGTGGCCTCCAATGATTACTATTTTACTAATAATACACTTGATTTCTAGAAGTAATGTGCATAATCATCTATCGACACCCGGTTCATTGCAGCCATCTCCTGAGCATACACAAGATCGAATTTCGTTCGTCCAGTTATAGAATAATTGTATATTATATATACTCAGCGTTGTATATAGAGCGACATAGAAGGAAGTGAATGTGCTCAGTGTGTGTGACAGGAATGAAAAGATGCGTAGGAAAAATTTGCAAATACTCGCGCAAATAAATAAATGAGGGCGAAAAATGTAATATGTCATACATGTCGGAGGAATTTATTCATTACATCGAGTCATGTCTCATTTTTCAATTTTCTGAGTAATGATGGCTGGCAGTAATAGATAAGGCACTCCGTTCTAAATAATACATATATTTCATCAACTTATATTTTCGATAATAAGAATTCCTACAAATATAAAAGTATTTTATATTAATTCCCTTAATTAATATAAAATAAACGATTATATTAGTAAGTACATTGTGAATAAGTTTTGAATCAGTTGTATACAAGTTACCTACCAGCGATTCATTGACAATGTCATCCTCTTGAGTACCCTTCGTTCAAAATGTGTTAATTCTTCTAGTTCTGAAACTAATATTTCGTGTGTGATTCGCAAGATATATTATTTCTTTGGGTCCCATTTATGATGTGACGCCATGGAATAAATATAATGGATGATCGGAACACTAAAGTGGAAATCAGGAACTGTGAAACTGACTCTCCTCAAACGGGCATGATAAATAGGAACAGGCCCGCCGTATTTAGCAGGTTCGTCGCCGGCTCTCATATTTTGCATCCCTGAGAGAGGAAAGGAGGAAAACGGGAAAGGAAAGAGTGGAGGGAGAAACGTGGAAAGGCAAATAAATCTCTCTATAAATAAGGGGAAAACAAATGGAGGGAAGAGAAACCAGAAAGGGGCGGGTGGAAAGCTGTTTTCGTTCTCGGCCCAGCCTCGGTTCTTTACTTTGCGAGAGATTGTATTGTTTTCCAACAATAAGTATGATATAATGGCGTTGGTTGTCAAGTGCATGTGTCTTTATAATAACTAGAGATAAAATCATCTTTAGTGTATGAAGTCTAGCTACAGCGGAGATACTGCCCAACTTTACCGACCTCAAGAATGCCAACCGACGTCCCGAGATAAGAATGCTCTCAGACCTCCTTAAATTTATCTTTTCGTAATGAAGGCAATATGTATGAGGAAGTATATATATTATGCATTATATATGCACACACGTGTGTGTTTTTATACTGGGAGCAAAATTTAATTGGAAATAAAAGTCGTAGATATTTTCGAAAAATTGAAATCGGAAAAGTTCAACCATTTATTTTAATTATGTTTTATTAAAATGCATTTACTTAATTACGATAATTTCATTCTACTAAGGGAAATGATTGATGATGAGTATTACTCCAGAGAAATGAATGGCGGGGTGTGATGTTCAGTGTAAGTGCTGTGTAAGTGTTTGTGCAGAAAGCCTACACGACTATTGTATTATACGTATTAAATTTCGGTTAAAAGATTGAACACCCTATGCGGTATAAATTTCTCGTTAAAGTATCTATCCTACCGATAATTGGACGAATGACGAATGAATGATTGGCGTGGATGGGGGGTTGCCTGTGTAACCGTAACGGGTCGCTTTAACGGTGTGGGGGCACACGGGGGGGGGTTTCAAGTGTCGGGTCCTAAACCCTAAAAAATAGGACGGTGAGCGAGAGGAGGGAAGAGGGAGAGAGTGGAGGGGATCGTTAACTGGACTTTGTCGACAAGTAGGGGCGACCCTCCAAACCTTCCGGCGCTCCGAGGGTTCAAAATTGATTCGTTCCGCACCTCTGAAGTTTTTTGAAAGCGACCCTCCTACCGCCCCCCTCCTCCAACCACCACGAAACGGCCTTAAGCCTCGCGTAAAATTCCGCTTAATTGTACAATCGCGCTCCCGAGCGCGGAATAATTCAAAGCGTTTGTGTGGAAATGCGCGCGTCAATTCTTTTCTCCTCTTTTTTCCGTCGTTCGTGGGCACCACAGAGCTAACGAATCGTAGAAAAGCCGATGATGTGGGAAGGGGGAGGGGGGTGCTTCGACAATTTGCATAGAACCGTTGAAAGAGTGGGCCGATGGGAGTGCGAGAGAGAGAGAGAGAGAGAGAGAGAGAGGGGGAGAGAGAGGGGAGACAATAAGAATTGAACGCTTCGGTGAAAAAGTGCGGGCCGCCGGTTAAAAGGGTACCCCTGAACCACACGCCCCACCTCCCAACACGAGGTTCGTACTCTTTGAAAATGGCAATAAAACGACATTACTTAGTTCCGATAATAGAGGCCTGTGGCAGCTCTTTCCTGCATATCGCTTTTTAAATTGCTATAGTCGGCAGCGAACACCTATGTCGTACATTCGGCCAGCGGACACATCGAACGAATACTCTCCCAATTGTCATCCCCTATTGTCCATTAATAGCAATCATATTACCTAATTCCCTAATTTCCTTCTCGATACCGTTTTAATTTCTTGTATACGTTGAAAATGAAACGTATTTAATGTACAGTTGCCTGTACTGAGCTTTGCGGCAATTAGAATAACGTTAGGGTACTTTCGAGAGATATGGAAGGAAAAAACTCGAAAATATTTTGTCGTACTCTAATTCTAATTTATCCTCAGAACTCGGCTTTCTTCGGGGACCTTCATTTATGTTGCCATTAAATTAAAATTGAGACGTCTGGATGAAACTTTCGATGAGTGGCAGTTCTATTCGGGTCCAGGGTCAATGTACAGGAGAAAACCGAAGGCAGATAATAATTCATCTAACGCTGGAGGGAGTATTCATTCGTTTATAATATCGTGTTAATTGGGAAAAGATAAAAGCGATTTAATCGAAGAAATCTTTCATCGGCGAAAAATAGGAAAACGCGGGGTAGCAGTGACCTCGTGGAGAGGGGCGAGCGGTTGGCACCAATTAGATTGCTAAGCGTTCCCACGGGGCCCTTTAACCGGGAGAGGCCGGGATAATTTTAAACTCGATCGGTGCCGAGAGGAGGAGGTTAAGGAGATAGAAGAGCCGGGTCAGCGGCGCTGGATTATGTTGATAAACAGCCAATCTAAATGCAGTAAGTTTGGCTGGGGGGCCACGCCCCGAGTCCCCCCTACCCCATCGCGGCGTCCTCTCATGCCCCCTACCCGGCCTTAATTATTAACGCAAGGTCTTACTCTTAACTGAGACCTGATAATCGTTTCCTGGGCTCCCCGACCCCAGGATAAAAGGATTATCCCAAAGGAGCACTAACAGGCCTTCAACCGAACTCGGTCTTAACGTTTTAAATTATTTTATTAAATACGTTTAATTTCCCTGCATTCATCAAAGAATCTACATTGCTCGAGTTACGATATATCGAATACCGGTAAGTGAAGGTCTTTTGCAGATATTGTAACATTTAATAAAGCGTTCTTTCCGATGCTAGACCGTCACAAGGATCATATATTAACAATGGGAAGATAAACTTCTGTATAACACGCACATGATGAAATGAAACAGCTATTCCACTCACTATAATTGGATTTAAGAAGGAGTGAATATTTCAAAGTATCGAGGCACCGTATCGTCCACACAATTTGTCAGTCATTGCAATATAATATGTTAAACCGTTCGGCTAAATAAAGTACGATTTTTTAAGAACTAACCCACCAAGCAACCTCCTGTAACAGAATCTGATAACCTCGTGGTACGTCATAGTCGAGTGCTTAATATGGTCCGTAACAATATTAGAAAAGGCGGACTTATAAAGGCGCGCAGGCTCTTTTCAAATGGAGGCTCATTAGCGAGTAGGGATGCCGCGGGCCAATTGCTAGAACGGCAGTGGAATGATTATTAGCCGCGCAGGGAGATGTCTCACCGGAGCCGAATAACATTGTCAAATAGGCTAGAGGGGAGAAAGGTTCCCCCCTCCAGCATCCCCTCAAGCCTCAAGTTCTAAATTCGGCCTAACATAATTAGGCCGACTTCAAAGGGGGAGGATATCGGGTGGAACCCCGAAGGGGTAGGAGGGAGGACCTTCGAATTAGTGCGCCGGAGTTGCGTCGATCTTCAGACTCAGTATTAATTTGGCGTTAAACAATTTCTCCACTAGGGGCTGGTGGTATGGTGGCGACCGACTTGCCCTCCAAGTTTCGAGCAGTTGTTTGATGTAAATTTCCGTTCGTTGGCGGGCGGCTCGAATTATTGAAATTATTGAGAGGCGGACAGAACTCGGTCGGCATCACCGTGGTGCCTCCACCTTACAAGCCACCCACCCTTTTACTATCCTATTATCAGTTCGACGGTGATCGACTAGGCAAAATAACTGTTAGCTGTCGTCGCTAACAACTATTACTACAATTAGGGCTGCGGATGAAACGTTGATCCGAATAAATTCTACTCCGACACCTCGAAATCCCGCTGATGAAAGTTAGCCGCGACCAAGCTTTACATATACGCTTTAATTCCTTTTAGGCTGATTGTATTTTGCAGATTAAAGCAGATAGGGGTAATAAGGGCCGAGTCTTACGAATTGCAGCCTGGGTAGTTCTGTTTTGAGTAAATGCTCGACTACAAAGGAATTCGTCAGAAGTTGGTTGAGGACTTTGAGCCAGAGAGTCGCGCACTCAATTTATAAACGAATTTCTTCGGTCAATTATAGAGCCTCCGGAATGCCGAGCTTAATCTCAGAAACTATCCCGAAGTCCGAACCAAAGGGAGGAAGCAAGAGGTCCGATTTCGAGGCTTCTTATCTCTTAATGAGGGCGGCCTTTTCAGGACTTACGTGGGGTCCTATATAGCTGTTGGGGGGTGAGGTAGGAGCGGCGGACCGAGCTTCATTACCGGCGTTCGCCATTGGTTGTAAAGTCGCCAATAAAACAGAGGGCGGCCGGCTCATTGGTCGTTGGCTCCGGCCAATGGTTAGGCCGATGGTGAATTTCAACAAGCGTCTCTCGCATCTTTACGGCCCCATTCAATTATCCCCACCAATAAAAACACTCCTCTACGACTTTTTGACTCCCCATCCCCTTCCCAACTACGATAATTTGATTTTGGTTTGGGTTCTTCAGTTTACCGCCCTTGTTTATAATGACGTTCCTTTAACTCTAACAAGAGTTACAAATTTGTCACTTTCATCGCTGGCCATAACTCTTTTTACTCGTTATTATTTTAACTGAAGAGGGTTCACAGATATAAAACACACATTTCACTGATTTCATTGAAATTAAGGGTTCCACGTTTCTGTATAATTAAATCGGAAGACTTGAAATTTAGTTTATGATTTGTATTTTTCTTTTTTTGGGGAGTGTATCCCAGAGCCTTGTATATGATTGTCGCCACTAACGATCGCCAACTAGTGAAGCCTTTAATCAGCCAGAAGAAATCGGGAAAAATAAATCCGGATTTTTGTTTTCTTATACATCACCATGACCCGATCGGTCGATTGATACTGTTGTAACTTGACAAAGTTTCACGAATTTAGGGCTAAATACTGGAAGAGATGCGATCAGATAATTCGGGAGAGTTATATTTGAAAACATAGATATTATGTATAACTAAATAAATTTTAATACAGTCATCGATTCGATGGAGTTGTAGAACTTATGGGCTCGGCGTTTATACGCGGTGGAACTGGAGACTGGTGACTAGTGGGAAAAACGGAACAATTCTGTGGAGGGGTTCCAGTTTTATTCTTGGTCTTCCTTCTTTTTTTTCCTGAAAAACTGGAGCGAGTCCTTCCTAACGAGGCTGTGTCCCCTCCAGCCCCTTCCAGCCAAGATAAACGGAAGGTGTCCCCTTATTGCCCGGTCAGGCCCCTACCTCACGTCTCTCCCTCTCTTCTACTCTCATCTTCCCTGTTTTTCATTGTCCTTCCTTTCCACTCTTTCTGTTCTCCTGATCGATTGGAAACTCCCACCCCCGCGGCCCAAGGCCCGACGTTATCGGGGGAGGCCGAGCGTTTGACATTCTTTATAGAATCTAACGCGCCTACCACGAAACAGATTTGGGTATTATTCACGACATTTTATATTATCACCCCGAAGGCGATTAAATTATTGTAAATTTTAATATTGCAGTTTGACAAGGTATTGAAATATAAAGTAAAACGCCGTTTGGACGTTTGCGTTGATCGCGGAACGTCATGGAGTTAGGAAGAGAGGTAGGGGGAAATGAGATGGGCGGGTCGATGGGCTGTGCGGTCGGACGGTCTAGGAAAATGTGGGATTTGTAGAGTCGTCAGTATAATTCCAAGGCGCTGTATATAAATCCGGTGTTTTCCTTGCCCCGGATTTAGGCTCTGATAAATAATTCAAAACTGTCTCGCACCCTTTGTCCATGTTTTACATTGGATTTACATTGAGAACATTAGGCGTTCAATTCCGAGAGCTGGCCCGTCGCTCACCTCCGTTCACGAATCGCTCATAACGACCCGATCTAATGCGCGTTGTTTGTCCAAATTCAAAACTTTTATTATCAGTACATATAGCGTGTTGCTAATCAATATGTATGAATTTTTAGTTACATGGGTTAAACTCAGAGATTAAACACAGAGGTTGTTTCGATACCTGTTTCTTGATCTCTTTTAACAATATGGATAGAAAGAATGTTTATCGCCGTCTTATTACATGAAACGGCATGACCAATTACGGTGGGGGCGAGAATGTGCGTGACCGGATTAAGACGGTTAGTGTTTTTTTCCCCTTGTCACTTTGTAAGGGACATTTGGTCAGGTGATTATTACGTGTTAAAGCGATTGAGCGATGTTGGTCGCGGATTGTGCCGTTTAATTCTCGAAAGGCGATATAACTGTACCCGGTCACGGAAACCTATTTTCCACTTTTTTTCCCTTCCCCTTCCGCTTCCTTCGCGTGTTGACTCCAATATCTCTGTCCGAACCGAAATCGACGACCCAACAGTCCGATCCCGGGATTGTTATACCGTAATTTCTGCCATATTTTATCGGCTATTCGTGGAGTTCAGTGGCACTATGTAAGCGTCCCTCAATTTTATTTATCTAAACCGTGAAATTAACTGATGAAATAGATTTTTGTTGTACTAATCCGTAGTAAGGCCGTCAATCTCGGTGACACATCCTCAGTTTTCTCCGGAAATTAAAAAAAAAAAATTGCCACGATTTCCTCGAACCTATTTCTGAACTTGATCCATTAGAATCAATTCAAATTTTCGACGTAATTAAAATCTGTATAAAGTCACTTGCGCGATACTACGTGTGGCAGATGGACTGAAATTTGAGATATAATTTTCAGCACTACACCTATCGGAGGTAAATCCTAATAATTAATTATTTATTTTTCAACGGGAGTGGGAAGATATTCCGGAGACCCTTTATGCAGATCGGCTAAAATAAAGCCGGATTACTCGGTATTAATTTCTGTATATATACTGTATACTGTTTGAGTGGTGAAAGAACTAGACATTGGTATGGGGAATGGGGAGTGGGGGGCCGGCCCAGGGGACAGGAGACGTGCGATCCGGGGCTAGTTGGAATGCGGCCGTCCGCCTCGGGAGTATATCGAATTACCTTCCGGCCGATCCGTCTGGGGCGAGCCCTCGCGAGGATTAAGTAATCCCGGCCTTCCCTGGGCGCTGTTATAAATTGGAAACTAAACCCGCCTCGGAAGATTGAAGGGGAGAAGGGAGTTTTCTCGGCCCGAGTGGGAGCCGGAGGGGGAGACGGATCTCCCGATCGTGAACAAGTTATAATGCCAGATCTGTCGCCGGCCAAACTCAATACCGTCCCGGGATAAACCCGCCACACCACTATTTATATTTATATCCTGTACCTTCCAATAATCTCCGCCCTGGAAAAGGATTGTCCGACCTCCCTAAATATTAGTACGGAAATTAAAGGAAACCGAATGGCGTTCTATAATTGTTTTTTCTTAATTCGCCATTAAGAGCTCTTATTAAGCTCTTGTATTGGACGCCACTGACTATAGTGGAAATAGAGAATTCGACATTCTTTTAAAGTGTCGGCTATAAATACCTTTATTTTTTATCGCTAATAATTTAATTATGTCATTATAGAATAGGACCGATACGACAACATTATTTTAAGTTGAATTAAAATTCGGTTTAAAATTTAGCTATGATTTCGTTGTTTCTTGGATTATCAAATGTACCTTATCAAATGTCGTTTTAATTTCTAGATTCCTAAATTGTTGGCAAATTTTTTTAACAACGGTAATATTCTAAATAGAAACGATGGAGTGTTTAACTCGTATTGAAAATGTATTCCAAACGTTATTTCCCTCCGGCAACTCACTTGTTGTCGGTTATCCCAAAAGCGTGCTGCTGATATCAGAAATCAGTTCATACTTATCGGTAGTATCAGTACGATGTATTTTCATTACAAAGGCGAGAGAACACGCCTTCATTTACAATGACTTTTCTAAATACAATAATAGGCGATGGAAGCATTTAGGTCCCTTGTCGGACCTTGGCGGATAGGGGTAAAATATTTGTAATAATATTTTTCTTTCATTTTTTTTACACTCCCCTCTTCTATTTATCAGAGTTATAATAACTCAAACCAGAAAAGTAGCGTCGGGTATTTTGAGTGGAAGGAGCTTAACGATGACGGGGTCGCCTCAAAGGGGTAAGGCTTCATGAAAAGGGAACCGAGGGTTGGTTATGGGGGGGTGGGTGGGTGGTGAGTCGCTGCTCACTACTCTAAACTACCCTTTAATGTTGAACCCGGAGAACATGCTCAGCTTTTGTCGGCAGGAAGCCCAAGGCGGCTCGACCCACGCTCAAAACCTACCTTTCTTACTTTTACAGTCTTTTCGCTCAACTCCAATATGATTAATTGAATTCATAAAAACACACGGGGGAGATACATTCACCAGTATTTCGAGTTGTTAACAAGGTAGAACTTTTTCTATTGATATAGGGCACGAGATGATTATCTTCGTGATACATATAGGATTGATTGTATAAATAATCAGAAAGCTCTTTTTATTATTATAAAGCAATGTGCTGTTTTTATAAAAAAACATGTTTTCCCGAAATAGATTATCGCGTTAAAGAAGATTCATAAGTTATAAAATCCATTTGATTTAGTCAGTGACTGTCTGGAACTATTCAATACGGAATAGTAAAATTCTCTCATTCCTCTAGCCAACCGCAAAAATCACAACGCGGTGGTACGATCATCGGTTTCAGTACCTTTTATTTCAGTACACATAAAACTGTCTCTCTCCCTGGTGGAGTACAGAGCACAATATTCGGATGGAGAATATTCGGTTTCTCAATAGAATGAAATCCATTCGGGTTTATTGAAGGTCCGAGGTTATTCGAAGCGGGGCTGGTGTAGGGGATTACCGAGGATCTCGGCGGAGCCCCACCAACAATTTCCTTTTACGGTCTTATAAAGCTGAGCGGGCGTTGGACCCTCGACGCCATCAAAATGGGTACGATCCCCACGCTGAAAAACCGAGTAATAAATACTGTCTAACCCGACGGAACTGTATCGGGCTCCAAATTTTATCGCTGGTACTTAATCCGACGATTGCCTACAATAAAGTAAAGGTAGGCTTAAAATATTGTTTTTATTATTGAAAAAAAATAATCCTAACTTGGGGTGTTACGATATTTAATAAATGTGTGTCGTAATAAGATCAGCCCTGTATATTCGTGAGCGCCATTCTTCTCAATTTTCTTATTTTTACGTAGTCTGTCATCTCTCTAAGACTTCTTAAGGACCTCAAGAAGTCCATTATTCTTCCTTCCGCCTTCCCTTTTTGTTTTTTATACCCGGCAGCAGGGTGACGTCTCTAAAACGATTTTCCTCTTGATCAATCACAGCATCCAACTATTCTCCCGACAATTTATTCTCGGAAACCGCGTTAAATATACTAAAATGGAGTCCGGATTGCCGAAACGAACGGCGCTCACAACCAGGGCACAGTAGGACAATACCTCGAGAACAAGGAGGGTGGAAAAAGCGTCAAGCCGTAAAGCGATAGCCGCGAGGAGAAATAGAGGGACACAGGGGTGGCCAAATATTGAAACAACTCTTGGATAGTGTGTGCTTGGAGGGGTTGGGAGGGGGGTCTTCCGCCGACGGGTTTTAATCTGGAGTAGAGCGGAACACTCAATGCCCCAAGACCCAAGGTGGGCGCCAATATACTCAGGGGCTCATCTCGTCCCTGACCACAGTAAAGGGATTAGACATCCGGTCTGCTTGTTTCGGAAATATGAAATAAAAGAATGGGGGACCCTCCTCCACCCCCTCGTCTACCCCCAGGCCCGACGGTATTGGCAGGAAACCCAATCCGTCTTCTCCAATCTTCTTGACCTAAAAACTGTGAATGTGACAGAGCGTAGGGGGGAGTGATGAAGAAGGGATGAGGTACAAATTATGTCTTCCCTCTCTTTCGGACTCTTGGTGGAAATTAAACGTCACGATAGTAAATATATCTCGCTCGTCTCACCACAACAATAAAAGGTGAAAATGAAGGTATTAAAAAATATCGCAGATTGTATTCACCATTGAGAGAAGGAGGGTGTAATCATCTTCTTCTAATGAAGATATATTTGTAATACGTAAATCGTTCGTGGTCAATGCAAGTGCGTTTTGGCACTGATTCTTGTGGTTTCATCCAAAGAATAATTTCTCGGAATGTTACTAAATGTAGGGATGTACGATAGGACCAAAGAGAGGACGCAGAAATAAACACGATTGAAGTGTTCCTCCTATGAAGCTTGATACGTCGTATAGTATTGTTCTTTGTTATTCTGTGGGACAGGAGTTTCGACTTGATAATGTTATGTAAGTTTTAGGACACACTAAGCATTCATATAAAACACGATAGAAATTAGTTAATTAGTATGAATTGCGCATAATCATTAGGTAAGAAATCATAACACACATCACAATCACAAAATGTATTGAATAATTTTACTTATTATTGATTATTTGTATTTATTTCTCAGTTTCTGAGATTATTATATCTACACGGGTTCGGAGGGGAAAACGAGGAGGGAGAAGAAGAACTGAAGTGTTTAGAATTCATCTCAGTCCTAATTTACCTCGTGCAGTGCAAATTGTATTATTCGGTCAACAATTCTGAGTGCTCCGTAAACTGAACGACGAGGGGATGGTGCCGCGAAGCTCCAATAAGCTGTGCACAAACAGACTCCATGCTTAAACTGCTTTGTAACACACAAGAAGTCACAAACGTTGATCTTGTACAGGTCCATGGTATGACGAATAATAATAAGTTTTCTTTATTAGGTTTTTTTACTATCAGTTATCACTTTGATATAGGTCAAACATATTCTCTATGATACAAATTAAGTAATGCATGCATCACGAAAATGGTGGTTACTTCTTGGTGATGGTTCATCTTTGTCATATAAATAGCACTTTTGAGAACAGAAAAGTAAATTATTTGAGCAACTCCATGTTGCGGGTAATTGAACAAAATTTGCGCACGTTAAGGAAGTAAGTGTCGGCTGGAAGTTGTTAGTTAGTTTGAGAAGCTAATAGATGGTGCCAGCACTGATTCGGTCCAAAGTGTAAGAGAGGGACGAGGAGGGCGGAGATGCAAACATCCCCTGCAGATATTGGGTTAACCCTTTGGAGCTTACCGAGGCCGAACCCTGGAATTGAACATTTCTCGGTGCTGCCGATCCCTCCTCCTCCCACCCCCCGCTCACCCTAATTAAAGCCCTATTTATCCTTGCAGAGCCACCCGGGTAATTTTCATTTGTCGGCTCATTGATAATTGGAATTCAATAATTAATTCGTCGAAGGCCACTAAGCCTCTCAAGTCCATCACAGGCCCTACTGAAAGGGCCACTTTGGGAGGCGGGAGGTGAAAATTTGCAGGATTTTCAGGAAGAACTAAATCCGAATGTCTGCTAACAAACCTAGTGCCCCAAAATAAACAAAGGCTGCGATTACACACTCGAGTCGAATATAATTTACTCAGTCAATTCATTTTGATTTGCAGGCTAAGGTATTTTCAAGATTAACACTAAACTGGAATCCAATGTAATTACAACCACGTAAATATATCTATGAAATAATACTTCATGTCCGGAATTTATTGAAATGCAATTCAATAGAAATGCAGGAATTATGAGAAATGCAATTTTATGTAGCACGATCATGTGATTTTCTGCCCCCATTCTTCCGTTTAGTTAGTTGGAATATCGGACAATTTATAATACTATGCCAAACCATCTCGGAACACCCAATAATTAACATCAACTTAATTTAAAATTTGAATGCAACGTGGATTTCGTGCCCAATTCGTAGTAGCACAGATTAATTTTATGCGCTACGACAGGAGTAGGAATTGTTTCTCTCATAAAAATATCGATATTTTTTAATTATCCGAATTTTCTTTATCTCTTCTGAAGCAATCAAGACTCCTCGCGCCAATCCCAAGTTAATTCCTTCGGTGGGCTCTTGGCAGCAGCCGGAATTGGGAACTGTAAGAAAAAGTAGCCACCCTTTTTCTTTGTCGATTTTATTTCGTATTTATTTTCCTGCGGTAATCTCTTTATTTCTGGGCCTTTCATCGTCTTTCCTTTCTAAAAACTGTGGGCCTCTTACTCATCCTACTTTGTATTGTTTTGGCTTAAACCTCTACTCGAGAAGTAATTGCAATGGAGTTGATTGAGAGAAGTTA
This sequence comes from Lethocerus indicus, assembly GCA_019843655.1. Taxonomy (NCBI): domain Eukaryota; kingdom Metazoa; phylum Arthropoda; class Insecta; order Hemiptera; family Belostomatidae; genus Lethocerus; species Lethocerus indicus. The sequence goes on from JACDQD010000004.1 coordinate 10,997,932, forward strand.
TTTAATATTCCATATATTACATTAACATTTATGTCTAAATTTAATAAAGAATTATTTAAATCAATATTGTTACAATTTTCTCTCTCACTCTCTCTTTATGAAATATATATATATATATATATATATATATATATATATATATATATATATATGTAGCGGATGGATCTTCATTGTGGAAAACTAACGATTAAAATACAAATTTTGTGCAATCCTAGCTGCATAGTCTTATGTTGAATCTAACTGCTTTCCATTACACATCATAAGAATGCCGAGGTAACATCCCGGACATATTCCCTAGAACATTGCAAATATAATCCATAAAGTAATAAATAAGAGCAAAAAGCGCAGGTTGAGTGTTCAATCTAATTTACGCGTGATGAGGGGCGTTTAGTGATACACTTTAACCTTAATCCTGTCGGAACTCCCTCCTCAGGCATTCTGGAAATATCTGGTGAAAATTTAACTGTTATGAAGCATTATTGAATTAAGAATTAGAATTAAAATCGGACAGTTCTATCTTCATTCCGGTTTCTACGTTTCACCGTGCACCTACGTTTCCCTGATATTTATTTCCGACGAGAGGGAGTCGAATAAATGGGAGGTCGGCTGTCAGACGTGTATTTCGATTAAAGTTAGCGCGTATAAATAAATTCGTCGGCAAACAGAGAGAGGAGAGAGAGAGAGAGAGAGAGTGTGGGAGAGAGAAAGAGAGAAAAAGGGGAGCCGGGAAACGAAATTTCGAACGGAGGAAGTCAAAATTGAATTTCGTTTTCCGCCTGGGCCGATATATAAATCAGGCCGACGTCGACGACGACAAGTTTCTCGGAGGAAACTCACGGTATTTGCGTTGAAATACGGTGACGCTAGCGCCTGAGCTCCGCGAGCTGGGGCTTCAACTCCGGTCGCATTTGGAAAAAAAAAAACGACGGTAAGTTCCTTCCTCCCGGGGTGCGGCCCCAACTTCCCCAGCTTCTCTGAAAGTCCGACTTACCGTGATCTAAGCCGCGATCGGGCAAAAATCTATACCAAAACTAAATCCAACAAACCTATAGCGAAAATAAATTTGTCGCATTATCTTAACGCTATAATTTGCGGTGATTAAACAAACTGTTTTCAATGAGAGAAAATGTTCGCTAGTAATTGAGAGCGGACTGCGGAACACTACGATCCTTACGAATATCGCCCATACATGTGTAGAAAGGAACGAGCCATCGGTGAACCGAACTGGGGGCGGCGTTAAAATTCAGCAGTTGATTAGAGATTGGGGTAAGTAACCCCCTCGAACTTGAAGCCGCCTCCATCGCTCGGTTCATCCAGTGTATTTCCAACGGTCCGCCGAATGTATTATCGAAATCTATTGGCGCGTTTCATTAGTAAATGGTTCAATCGTGTCGACCGGTCTGGGGCGGGGGGCGGGCAGAGAATACTAAAGCGGGCGAGGCGGAGGATAAAAAGAAGAGGAGCCCAGTCGAAAAAAAAGTAACGAAAATAGGAGAAAAGATGTTGTAGCGTCGCCCGAATTGAGTTCGGGCCTAATGGCCTGTAAACTTAAAATCACGTAGAGGAGAAGAAGAAGGGAGTGAGATAGAGGAAGGAGGCACGAGTAAAACGTTTTGGGGTTTCCACCGGAACTGCTCCCAAGATATTATTAAAGTAAATGGAGACATAATTCGATATTTTATTCGCACTTTGATTCTTTCCCGATTTATTTTACAATATCCACTAGCGCGCGTTAAAGAATAGCAATTGTTTCTAGTGTAAATAATTGAGAAAATTCCCGTTTTCTTTTCTTATATCTGTCTCTTGTCTTATATGTTTATTTATTATAACTTTACTGTTAGCAAACATTTTTTATTTCGTTTAGTAGCGTTTATTTCTCGTAAGTGCATTCTATAGATTCACTTGAAACCAATCTGTAAAATACACAATGGTGGTTTTGAAATAGGACCGCCTAACTCGTTTTAGGGATTTTATCGTAAATCTGGGACGCTCGAATTTTAACACTCTCCTTAATTGGACTGGCTGGACCTCAATATTTTTAGGGATAGCTGGGAATAAAGTAAAATAAAAAGTGGTATTAGTTTCAGCCGCAATACATACATATATCGCGGCAAAGGCGGTCTCTAAAATTTGTGTACAGATTGAGCGAAGTTCGGGAACACTGGATTAGGTGGAGGGTTGGACGGAGAGAAATATTGGCGCGGTGAAATACTATAACCGGGTACACGTGCGACAACTATCTAAAGAGATGTTGGGGATAGTTCCTAGGCGAGGACTTGGCCGGGATATCCGGGCTTTATCCCTGAACCACGGATACTTGGATCCGTGAGGAGACGGCCAAGTCGTTATGTATCGAACGGGTGGTGTAAGGGGGCCCAGGGGGAGCACCGCCTGCTGTAGATCAGACTCCAGAATCAAACCGTGTTTTTGATTTCTTCCTCAGGAAAGTTTAGAGTTGGTGCTGCCGGGGGACCTAAACCGGGATTACAAAAAGTTCTGGGAAACGACTTTTCGGGGAAAACGTAGAACAAGGAGTAGAGCGCGGAGAGCGGGCCCCTGTTTACAACCCAGTAGAACAACTTGTTCTCGAGCCTTTCGCAGACAGAGTACAATACAAATGCGTCCTCCTTAACAGCTTTACGTCTTTCTTTTTTTCTTATTCTTCCACTCCCTTTTGTCGGCTGCATTATCGTTCTAAGCCGCGACGAAAAATCGCCAACCGCGGTCCCAATAATGTAAGACTGAGCGTTTCCCGCATTAGATATTTTCCGCTTCAATTTAAATTAATTTAATCGGTGAAGGGAATTATAACTCATGTTATACTTTACCAACTGCCAAAATGAGTACCCCACAGTAATACTAAAGAACTGCTTCTGACGACGGCAAGTGAGCAGAGTAATAGCAGTCAGTCTAACATTGCGACACGCACGACAGTTGATATTACCGAGCATTTTCTTTATTATATATCCTTATTACTTATTAGGCTAATATATTATTTTTATCCGAGTCTGTAAAGATACTTGATATTTTTGATGAGATTTTTGTTATTTGTTAATTGGCAACTATTTGAAATACTTATTATCCCAATATATTGTATTTATATGTAAAAATTTACATAGGAACACAGTATACATCGCATGTAATATATACGGTTGCTGACGTCAACTAAAGTTCAGCTAACAAGAGTATCAGTGGCTCAACTGATTGTATAACCAATAATTCCCTTATTTAAACACGCCAAATTTAATTCAGACTAATATATTAAATTAATTCGAGTTTGAATACGTGAAAACTATTTTATTCAGTTCCCTGCTAATTGGAAATAAATTAATTAAAATACTCTTATATTTATTTGCAATAAATGTAATATAAACCTATATGCACCGCACATATACCGCATTTTATTTGATTGTGACGGATATAGACTTAACGGTTAAATTCAACACTGCTTCATAAATCGATGAAAACTGTTCGGAATTGTTGAAGACAGTTTTCCTCGGTATTAGGTATCGGTAATTTGGGACGACCCTGAGAATCGACATTGAAAGGACATCTGTTATTGGCAAAGTGATCTAAACTTTCCATTTATGATGGCTGGATGTTGACAGTATTGCAGTCTATGAACAGTATAGCAGGAGAGTTAAATAGAGCTCTGTATGGCCATGTCTGGAGCAGGTCAGAAGATAAAGAAAGTCTTTATCTTCTTTTACTGCCGCATAAAGTTGGTATTATTCAATAAAACCAAATTTTTTTCGATCTTTTTCCACCAAGCATTTTTCTTCCACCTGTGTCCCGGTCCTTATTTCCTTATTATTTCCTCTCCTAATACTGTAAAAGTTATTAACCTGGAAATATAACATAATATATTCTTTTACTCAGAACAGGTTTTTTTTATTCAGCACTCTATTTAAAATACCACCATTATCAACACTTGTTCAGACAAAGTACAGGCAAAAACCTCAACCCCTTTTTAACCTACAATTTCTGAAAATGTGTTCCGAATTCCTAATCAGTCGGACAACGAGTTTTGCGAGAGTATTCGGTTTCGAACGTATTCTATTCCTCCGACTGGAAAATATCATGTGATTGGGGACCGTTGTAAACTAATTCCAAAATTTATTTTCCTCCCTCTTCTCAATTTCCGAGAAGTCGATACCCCTGGGGGAAAGTTCACAGTTGATTAAAGGTGAAAGGTGGCGCCGACGGGGGACTTTATGAATGTCCCGACCATTATTTACAGGACGGTGGCCGACTACAAAGCCCACTGCCCCCTTGATCGATATCGTTTCACTCCAATTTAATTATCCCCACTCTGTTTCTGGCCTTCACTTACTGAGCCTGCACTCCAATTCTATGTACGGTAATATTCTGGATTATGAAAATTAATATGGACAACTAAGTTAAACGGTCAGTTGAACATATTGCCATGTTAATGTAATAATCTTAGGAAAAAATATTCCAATTTTAGTGGAATGGGTAATTCCCCAGACCTCTTGAATTTCATAATAATGTTACAACTTTATCTCTGCTGAATAAAGTACCTGATTATTGTATTTTTTTATTATTCTAACACGGAGATAATATATTGGGCATTCAATTTGTTATAAATACAATTTTTAAACTAACATAGACCCAAAAGAACGGTCGTTGCATTTTTCAAGATTTTCCCTATATATTTGATGCCTAAATTCGTTTAAACGATACTCTAGACACCAATAGGATAAGACAATCATCTACGATGGTAATAGCCATTTTTTTGCATACAAATCTATTATAAAATATTAATATTCTATTGAAATATTAAAATACACCACGTTCGACTAAACGCACTTTTCAAGGAAATGAAAATTGATAAGAAATCTAGCCCCACATGAAAAGTTTTAATTATAATAATCCTTAGCATGATCTAGCATCACTCTCGGTAGTCAAGACTGCGCAGGGACGTGAAGATCGATAACCGCGAGAAATATATTTTTCCGCTCTTCGATTGTTTGACATTAGCATAATTCTGTTTTTTTAATTCTTGGGCTCAAGCTCTAATGTTAAACTGTTAAACATGACTTTTCTGGCCTCGCCACGGCGAGAAAAATGGAAACAAATGGGGCGGTACATGCCTTGTCAGCAGCAATTTTAACAATGTTTAATTGGCCCCATTTTTCAAATCTGGCGCTATCTGGCTATTTCCTGTATATATCTAAACCTAATTAGGATTTGGGTTAATTCATGTCCCCGAATGTACGATTGTGTTATCTAGCAGAGGATCCGGTTTTGTACATTCTTGGGGATAAATCTGGGTTTGTCCAAGTAGAGGCGGATGAGTTGTCGGCGCTAATCCTCGGACTTTGTCTCAGTTAGCGGAGGGCCGCAATCGCGCTTCTCCTGATTACCTCATTACGCCATTCCTCCACTTCCCTCGTTCCAGCCTCGGAAGGTGCGTCCACCCGCCCCCTCACCACGCGCCTGACGTCACTACCTTTCTCTTCTCTCCCTCCTCCACCAATTCCCTCACTCTACATCTCCCTCCTGTTCTCCCGCCCACTCATTCTTTCCCTTCCGCCCTCTCGGCATTTAAAAGGGTCTCTTAAGAAGGACAAGCCCTTTCCAGCCATTTGTAGGCCGCCTCCCCGCCCAGCCCTATTCCCTTCCCTCGTGACGCCCGGGGTAATTAGTACAGTTTTCCTGACGCAGTTAAACTCACCTGAGGGCGGCTGAACTTTTTTACAATTCCTTCCTTTTTATTCTACCTTTTTTCTAATTTCGTTTTAAATTATGTCCGTATCATCCCGCGATGATAAATTTAGCTTGAGTCGAAAAATATTGTACCGAGGTTCAAGATAAATGAAGGTTACTAGCCCCTACGAAAATGGACGAATCTCACTAATGGAATGGGCTAAATATCTGTCTAATCATACGGATTTTTTAATTATATTAACACGCTATGGTATGTGGTTTATTGATTTATAAATTCGCAATCCGGGCAGACTTGTTTTAATGAAACCGGTAAAGAAATGTCTATTTCTCTTGTTTATTTGGTTTTGGATTCGACTTCCTTGGCTTCTAGCTGTTGGCAGTAGTACTTGTACAATTTTTATAGTTCCAGACATTAAAATTTATATGATGTTTAATAGGTTACAAAATGTACGACTTCCTTTTTTATGAAGAAAAGGTAGAAAGCGTGACAAGATTAACAAAGCTGATAAATGGTTCATACCTATTCTATTATAATTTCCATACTTTTCCCAAATAAGCTTATACATTTTCAATCAGTATTTGTATTATTCTAAAATAAAATGTTTCCGGTTTCTAAGAAAACGCCTCATTTCTGTTTGTTCTCCAATTCATAGATCAACGGATAAGGTTAGGGCTAGAGTAAACCGGTGTAGTAGGAATTAATATAGAGGGGCTTAGGGAGGAAAATGTACACCAGTTATGGACTGTTAATTATTTCGAAGACTTGTGCAAATTTACTTATCGACTTTATAGCGTATAAGGAGAAGCAATATCGGAGTCGAGTGGAAGGGACTGGGATCCAGGTTTATGTACTCAGCCCCCAGCTCCTCTTCTTAAGTCAGATTAGGAACAGAATTGCTAATCTCAATATTCTGTTTGAACCGATGACTTCTAGGAACTCTGTCTTTCCCACTTCTCGTCCCGCGCATGTCTATATTGTGACATTATGAAATAAATTGCGACAGTTTACATTAATAATCGCTCGAAACGATGAAAAGCCGACATTTGCATGTAGCGTCTCTATTATGTCCGGTCGATCATAACGGAAGTCACCCCGATGGGGGAAGCCTATACCTTCTGTGGATTTAGGGATTCTCCGGTCGAAATTGGAATCGTTTCGTTGAGATATCACGTTTTGTAACGGGCCATTGTCCGTCCCAACAATGGTCCAACGGTAAGATAGTGAATTGTGAATGGAGGGTCCTGGTGCGTGTAGGACGATCAGCCAGTATAGCGGATGCACGCTGAGTTATTATAGGGGTGGGAGGGGGGCGTGACCCCACAACTTGTGCCATTAACACCACCTACCACCAAACCCGAACATACAATCAGGTCCCGGCAAGCATTGAGAGCATTGAAAGCGCGACTCGTCTCCACGCTCCTGACTCTGTAGAATTGATACGGGGCAAGAAGGCGATCCAAGTTGTCCCGTAATACCGGGGGGACTCGCCGGGAATTATCAATGACCTTCTAGGCCAGGAAACTTCGGCGCAGCGAGAACAGATAACGGCACCATTCCAATACCTACAGTTCTAATCGATAAGTACGAATTTAGGGAAATTATTTCGCATTGGGTTCTCTACTTATTCTCGATGTGGATATCAAGTTAGGATAGTGTGTGCAATATAAAATAACTAAGATAAGACGGCAAGTTACACATAGTCGCGATTGTGTTCTTAGTATAACACACAAGGATAGAGTTTAAGAGACCCTTAATTGAATTCGAATTTGCAATCTGAACGGGTCTCGATTCACGGTCATTAGGATCTCTCCCAACGTTCGATTTCCCCAAACACCGTTTTGAATAGGGTCTCCGAAGAAGACTTCCCGACTGTACGAGGCCCATCTCTTCCGGCCGCCTATCTCCTTTATTCCCATTAATAGATTCATAATATCCTTGAGGGCTTTACAGACAACTAACAAAAGCGGTGTAGGCAGAGCCGGGCGGAGAGAGGTACACTCGATTTTAATAAGTTGTAAAGAATAGAAAGGAGAAAGCCCCCTCTCGCTCTCCTCCCCCCGGCGAACGTTATAACAACGTCTCCCTTCTATAAAGAATAAGGTAGAAGAGTAGCGGTCGGGCGGGAGGGGGTCAAAGACTGTCTTCGTCAAAAGCCACCCCGCTGTCCCCGCTCGCCCTTCGCCGCCTAATTTTCTTTATCCAAAAATAATAATATGTAGGAGGGGAAAAAATGGAGAAGAAAAATCGGCGTCCATTATTTCACCGACGCGAAATAACACTCGCTGTTTTCTTTTGGTGGGGGAGGCAGCTCCGCGAATTTACACATCAAACGTTTCTCTCGGATCGAATATAATTATTACTTTTTTCGCATTCACCTCTGCCGTTTGGAGGAGGGCCGTTTTGCGCTGCCGTTTTTTGGATTGCAAAGTCGTCGTCGGTCGGCGGTGAAGGCGGAGTGACGGCAAGGTAGGGGGCGGCCTCCCTTGTTATTTGTGACTAATGAGGTAGAACCCGCCCCCTCAACCCCTCACCGGCCCGCCAGAAACATCACCGTTGACTCGACGCAAGACTGTTCGAATCGAAATTCTATCTTGCTAAACGGCGGAACGGCGAGTTTTCCTGAAAAAAAAACCCACTGTCCGACCAGCATCCCGTAGGAGGCGTCCTCGGAACTGATGATTTTAATTGATTAAAAGAAACAAGTTCTAATTCTCTAGCCTGTACTCGTTAGGCTTCAGTTCGGTCATAGGAACAACTGCTGTTCGAACAATTGTTTTCCATTAAAATTATATTTTGTTATTGCTGCTATAATATAATTGTTTTTATAATACTAATTAATACGACGGATTTATAAAGGCATGTACGCACCTGGTGTGCATATTCTGTAGAGCTATTTCCATCATTCTTCTTCATCCCCATTTCTCTTCTTCGCCCAACTATTCGTTCACTTGGTCATTCATTCTTGTTCTCCCAGAAAACACCCTGAAGCACTGAAGTAATCGAAGACTTCTAGTTTCATCAAACAAAGAAATCGTAGTGTGGTATAATCTTTGATACAGGCTGGGTGGCAGTCTTAAGTATTTAATGCCCATCGAACACGACCCGATGTGAACTTGGAGCTTAATGAATAAGCTCTTCTAATTAGCGTTAGTGATTTCCGATAGAATTTACAAATCAACAGAATCATTCAAGCGGAATTTTATAAAGTGGATTTCCCATCCGTACACTCATTTGTTGCAGAACTGGGCACAAGACTCTTAATGCTAATTGTCCTATGTTGACTTAGCCATTCAATTTTAAGAGCATGTCGCCATTCAGTATGAGAACAAATCTTTTAACTGCACCATAGAGTCGAGAGAATAAAAAGAAATCTGAAGTTAACAGGGCGAATAGAAAGCAGACATTACACTCTCGACCTGAGTGCTAATTACCGATTGTAATCCGATGAAACGATGATATTAACCTCATGGACCAACGAACATATCATATTATATATGAAGGACACATTGTAGTTTATTTTAATGGAGTATTTTCCCGGACGTTTGGATAGATAGATGGCTCTTTTACCATCGGTGGCCGAGGTTCTCACTGGGTTGTCCTCGGCTCGCATAAAATCCAGTTTTTCTGGCACGTTTCCCGGCCCCCCCACTCTAAAACTTTCACCGACCGTTTTCAGAAACCATATTTTCTGGGAATGGATTAAAAAAGGAATAACAGCAAAGAAGAAGAATAAAAAAAGGAAAGCGAGTGCCGGTAACGATCCATTGGCAGGATTAGAAAATTGCGGCGAAGTGGGGGACCATTAGGCAGTCTTATTACGGCCCATTGTTATCGACCTACCCATTTGTTTTAAGAATTAAATGAAATTCAAAACCCGAATTCCCCTTCCAAATCGAGAATTGATCGGGTTCCTCATTTTGTGAAGGGCGATAAGGTGCAGTCGTCCCTCGTTATCATTTAGGAGGGATCTCCATTGTGAAACCCCATAGATGGGGAGGTTTACCGGTTCAAAAAAGCAAAACTTAATTACATTTAGAATTTAATTTAGGAGTTATTTATGGGAAAATAACGTTTTGTCAAATGCACAGGCTCTAGATTATTTAGAAGAAGATGATTAAAATATTGAGAAGTATAAACGGGTCCTGTTTTTTCATTGCAAACCATTCCGATTTAAGGTTTGGTCCAAGGATGTTTCCACTACTTTTAAGTTTTAGAAAAGTTTTAGAATATCCGAGAATTATATGATTTCAGGGAGAAAGCGCTGGGAGGGGATCTATCGTTCAAATATCCCCAATATTGTGTCAATAAATAACATATTGAATACCTAGGAATAAATCATTTACTTTAGCGTAGCGACGCTATGTAAAGTGCTTTTCCCCTGTTTACTGTGGAAACAAATTTATTCCGGTTCTAAATCATTCGGGAGAGTAATTAAAACATGTATGCGTGAGATTGCCTAGCGTGGACCGAGCGCTCATGCCGCCCAATTTTGCATTGCGGCCACTTTCACACCGATTTCACTTGTAGAAGCCCCAGTTGAACAGCGAGTGCCCTCCTAGAAGTTTTATATCGCAAGATTTTAAGGCAGAATGTAGGCATCGTTTTTTTCAATGATTTGCTTTAAACGTAATTTCCGATATCTAGAGACCTTTGTAGCGAATCGACTGTCAACGCGAAATGTTCGGCGACAGATAAACCAGTTGGTCTTGAGTTATTTTTTTTATTGAGACAATTTTAGACATTGCATTTCCATCCGTTGCAGTGCTGTTACCTTAAAAGAATTTCATTTTGTTTCAGGTGAGCACCATCCATATCATCCAGAAAGATGTATACGTTTTTAACCGTAAGTTAAAATAACTCTGTGTTCAATCGGAAGCGTTTATTGTTAGTAGTGTTTACAAATGTTCATATTAATTATATTTATTCGTTCGTCTTGTGCACGTAGTTCAGGTTAAACCTTTCTCTCCTGGCATTCAAAAACTATTGAGTTTTTACTTTTATATTCATAATACTTATAAGGAGACCCAAATTATTATATTATTATTGAAATTGAGTATAATTGAGGTGATATTGAGTAATTGAGTTGTGGAGTATGAATACCCATAAACATAAGTGGCTAGTAAATTGAAACTTTGACTGTTCATACCAACTTTTAATAGTCCCGATGATAATTATGAATTTCGCCGAATTTATTTCGCTATAATTGACTTCAATCATTAACACTATTCTGTTAGGCTATGTCACGAAGTATTGATACGCATAAATTATGCAGTAATCTTCCAGTAAGAAGTACACAGATATACTGATCTAAGGCAGAAATATTTTCTATTCCATGTACCCTCTGAATCTTGATCGATCCTGAAGAAACGTATTTAATTTCCGTCCATTTCGTGTTGCGCACAGGAACCGTGATTTTACAAAACTAGGTTGACGATTAAAAACATAAATTCTGAGCACCACTTCCTTTTTCCACCGTTTGGAAATAAAAAGAGAGAGCTAGTGGAATATAAGGTGGTATCAAATGGAGAATTATTCTACTGCAATATGCGATAAAATGCCTGGCTGGGATTTATGGCTTTGGTGTATATGCAGCTCTCTGAAACTCCATTAGCCGGATAACAATGCTCATTTCTATATTCGAGTCTCGGCCCATTCTCTTTTTATTTCATGCTTCTTTCGGGAAGAAGAAAACATTTCCCGTTTTAATGCCGTTTAGGGGAATTTCTCTGATGAATTATAAATTTAGTATTTTGTTTTAATACATTTTTTGAATGCCAAATATCTATAAATATTTATAAATAATTAATAGAAATAAGTAATTACTTAATTGCTTTAATTTCCCTAATTCATGAGACCAGTTTACTGGTCCATCACATTTACTCATTCATCAGTATTACGGGTACTTGCAGAATGCACAGATATTCTACACTAAAATTAACAGACATTGGCTCAAGATATTTTTAGTTATAAAAATAGACTTAGTAAGTGTTAATGGAATCAAGGTTACCCTTTTTTGTACTGAATGATACGATTTTAAAATACGTATATGTTTGTCAGAACATATTACGCTGACTGAAAATTTGAATATTCGGGTTTTCAAATCTCTACAGATTTCAGTATCTGTTTGCCTGATTATTAGGAACAACATTCGAGAGCGGATTATTTGATCAATGGTATAGAGACGGTCAACAGATCAAATTCCAGGATGTGATTTGGGATGATATAATTTAAAACGGGGCCAATGCGGGTGGGTTCGGGCGAATGGGAAACTGGTCCGAAAGCAATATGTCACGAGGCGGGAGGTCTGGGACATAATAATGAAAACGTGAGGTCGGGGCCGCAAGCCGGAAATCGTCCGATCGAAATATAATTTGGGGAAGCCGCAACTGGGCTCTGTTGTCAACGTCAACACTCCCCTCAGTTATCCGACTAATTGGATCGATCCCGGCCCCACCGACTCGGGACAGACCGCTAAACGACCCCTTATCAAAATCCAGAGGCAAAAATTGGAAATAGAATTGGTCAAATGTTAGCTAGTAGCTTGGTATACTAATCTAGATTGTGATGTATGGCAGAAGCGGCTTTTTAGAAACCTAGTGATTAACGTTTACTTTGAAGTCTCCTGGGTATGTGAATGGTAATACTTATGAGCTTGCTAATTCCGGGCACATTTTCAAGTCTCTCGGATAAGCGGAATACAGTCCGTACGTATTCATACATTATAAGTAAAGACAAAGCGGAGGAACGGCAGACATCAAACACGGGGGCCCTTATGCGCATATTAATATTGAACGTACTGTTTGACTCGAAAAAATATAAGAAATTCCAGTTTCTTCGCCGTCCATTTATACACGAGAGAGGAGAGGATGTTAAAAAGAGCTCTCAATATCTGGCGAATTACAGCTTAAGATTTTTATGGGTCAGAGGCACGACTTGGGCCCAGTTTCGGAGTCCTCGAGGCGAAACAGATTCGAAAACAGAACCTGTAAAAAAAAAGGAAGGTTAAAACCCGTAATTGATGTATTTCCGAGCCAAGGATTTAGGGATATAAAGTTCGGGCCCGGAAACTCGCCTAGTCCCCATCCCCATCCCTTTCCACCCAGTTCACCTTCACTCGTTATAAACCCGGGTGAAAAATCTCGGACGGCCCCCGGGCTGGGGGCCCGGGATTTTTTTCCCCGTATCGGAAATAACTCTCTCGGTTTTCGGTTAATACTCGGCAATTACCGCGGACATCGGTTGCCTCACCGCCCCCTCCACACCCCCCCCCGCCGCCTCTGTCCCCAGAAATAGAAGCAAAAAAAAATTGCAAAAAAAAAGGCGCGGAAGTTTTGGGCAACCGGGCCGCACAAAAAACGGCCCTACCCGGCCCTCACTCCTCCGGCTTTTAATAAAACCGGGCCTTCCATTATTAAACAGAAGAGCCGCCGCCGCCGCCAAACCCGCCCCCTCGCCCAAACGCACTCCCGATGGACACACGCGCTAAAACACCGTTCCACATCAATCAATCGCCTCTCTTCAATGCTCAGAGGGCGAAGGTTCTAGTAAGAATTGACTTTTTTTACACTATATTTATATTATATTTCCGCATATTACGGAATATCATCCCAACCTTTAATTTCTCTCTACAGTTAATTAATGTAAAACTGGCCCCATTTGTGCCGTATCGCTACTGCCCATATTGAAAATATATCCAGCCCGATTTCGACATCCCGATATTATGACTAACTAACCCATTTTTTTCTGAAGCGACAGTCCATAGTGATTAAATATACGCATGCGATTCCCAGTTTAAGGACCTCCCAAAATTTTGTATACATTTCGTATAAATCATTATTATAAATTTTCCCTTATGTTTTCCAAAACTACGGCATTTTTTCTGATGGTTCGATAATCAAACGCGCGGTGAGAACGCCAATTAAACAGACGTGTTTTTTCGGGGTTAATGTCTGTCGTTTATTTTCTGTGCCCCTGTGCGTGTTTTAGTGCGTAAATGATTCATGCGTAACGTACGCTGAAATAAATTTTAATTGTTGTACAAACGGGACAACTAGTACAAACGCTGTTGTTGGGTGTCGTTTCTTCGGCGGTATTTTAACGGCCGATGACGCTTTTTCGGAGTCATAATTTCGGCATCAAAAGTACAATCCCCCCATGCCATATATTTATAATTTATGATGTAATGCGATTAAATTTGAAACTGGTCGTATTTTTAGTTGCATCAGCCTCCGATAATGGCTTCATTATATTCCCGCTGACCTCCCCCCTCCAATTATAAATTCGCTTTATGTATCCGTTTGTCAGTCGACTAACGAGAACTGGCAGTTTCATTATCGATATAGCTCAGGATTACGGATTGGAAGCAGCGAATGTATTAGGCTATTTTTAGTCCAGAACTCCTATCTCGTAAAAATAATTAGGAAAATGATAAAACGCAATATAGTAGTTATTTTCTGTTTTCAGGTCAAGTGTTCATCTTCATTTCTCATTCAGTTCCAGAGGTGAAAATGAACATGATAACTCAGTAATGAATGCGTCCCCAAGGAAAATATTTATCATTATTAATGCCTTTATCTATATTGTATTAAATCTTCGCATGGATTTTTATGAAGTAATACTAAAAGTAAAAATATAGCATTTTAAATTTATGCTTTTTCTAGAAAAATGTCTGGGCGCATAACAGTTAATCATAATTGTGCCCCTAAATATAAATAGAGAAAAAAGAAACATCTAAGTTCAGGGAATTTCAGAAAGATTCGTAATTAATTATTTCGTTTTAATTTTCGTTCATTTAGTTAAACAAAAATTCAGAATATCGTCAGTACGGGTCAGTATCCTCTCGGGAAATCAAGTCGATGTAAGCGTTAGTGTTTCACCAGTGTGTTGAATCAGGTTTTGATAAATAAATTTCGCTCATTCAAGCGGATGTTGCGAGACAGAAAGTTTGAGAAGTTGGGGCAGGAAACCGGCACACCGTTCAACTGCTAGCATTTAAATTTAAACTTTGATAAACCGCTTCAGCGGGATAAATAAAACCTATTTAGATTTCGAATATTTGATTTCGGTACGGTGGATGCGAGTCGTCGATCCAATTGAGCCGACGTTCCGCTCAAACGTTCCGCAGACCAATTCCGCCCGCTCTAACTTCGCGTTCTATAGACAGAAATATAAAGTTGGGTTTTCTCCCGGTTTTCATTTAACTAAAGTGAATGAGATCTTAGTCCCTTCTCTTCCTCCTTTTCATATTCGCTTTTCGGCTTCAATTTATAACCCGCATTTATACACGCGTCGAGACTTTTCCGTTTGGTTCCTTTTCTATCGACTACGGACTTCAAATTTCCAACCGAGTTTAGCATTGAGATCCGGGTGATGCTTTTAAGCGTATATTTATTATTTACTAATTAAACATGGCATTTAAAAGGTATTTTTATGTTAAATCATTATATATCCTATAATGTACGAGTTCCTCTGTAATTTAAGCTCAGTCTTATTGTTAAAATAATTATACGTCAATACAGACACGCAGTTTTTACACGCCTGGTTCAAAGGACATTTTAGACTCACATTTATTCATCGGTGTGCATAGCTGTATAGTTAGAGATGTATAGTTGGTATGTATGCTAGATGCGTACATTTCTGGTGAAGGGACAGGGCGAGAAGAGAAGGAATGTGTGGAGAAGAGGGTGAAATAGGGCATTTTTTTCAGGTTATTTTTCCCTGTTTTCCTTTTTTTGGATAGCGAATAAGAAGACTGTGAGGGGGCGCATTTTCTCGGTTGGGTTGTTTCAAAAGAAATAGGCGGGGTGGCTGGTGGTCTGAGCCCGGAGCCCTTCTTCCCTCCATCACTTCATCTTCTGCTCTGCTGACCACTGTCCCATTTTCCTCCCTCCCACGTCCATCCGTTCCGATTTATTTATATTTTCGCTTATAAATATTTAACTCCCAAGCATACAACTTAAGCCCAATAGCCCATTTAATTGGCGGTGCTAGACAAGTTGTAAACAGTTGATAACGTTATTCAGGTCCGGGGAACACGAAGGCTTCGCGCCGAAGCGTCGGCGTATTGGTATAATGAAATGATGACACACTTTGTCACGAAATAGGTAGGGAAATAGATTTAATTTAGGGGCGGGGTCGGGTCACGCGAACGACTCCATTCTTTCTGTTTTCAGGGTTCAGCTCGAGGCGATAAAATGAAAACTATTTTGGACCGAAGATAAAGCTAGAGAATCGAGTAGGAGACCGCCGCCTAATGTACTCTGCCCGACCAATTGAAATATGTCCCCACCCCGCCCCTCGATTTCACCGTCACGCTATTTCCCCACCCTTTATAAAGTGTACACGACGGTTTCCTTGGTCGGGTGAATTTTTCTCCCCGCGGAAAATTCTAGACTGAGATAAAGTTAAATTCAGTTTGTAACGTGTGTCGACACTCGACTGTCAACACTTAATTAACAGGGGCCGATTTTATCCCCTCTCTTTATTAAAATAGGTCAGCCTGTTGACTTCATTTTCTAGAAATTACTCGGGAAATAATACTGAAATACGTTCTATTACGCAATGTAAATTTCGTGTTCCTCTGAAGTAATTTTTAATATGTCCGATGTAGGTGAACAATATCGAGGATAGTTTTGGTTTGGATAGATTTAGGTTTGGGGTACGACTGATGGGTAACAATATCTGTTGAATTTTCACTGGGTAAATAGTTATGATTCGTTGTGTAAAATATGCGCGTTATTATTATGCGCATATTTGCTGAATTCCAGTGTTCCGTTATTTGATCTCCTCTAGAAATCCATTAATATTTTCGGGCTGGAACAATTGATCCGAGAGTTGGACTTATTTACTGTTGTACAAGTGCAAACCCCTATTTTTAATTTTAGTCGATTTAAACGAAGTATCATAATTAGAACTGAAATAACAGGAGTGTTCAGCGGTAATGAAGTTAGTGGCCGGTGAATAATGGGAATGCGAATTGATTTTTTTTACTTGTCAAGCTGTGATAAATATGGGGGTGTCGCTGCGTGATAAGTTAATAGTCGCGTACCGGTTTCGACCTTTTGTTGAGCTACGCCTGTCATTACAATCGCTTCATTATTCGCTGGGGCAATTCAATGGGAATCGGTTGCCGGGCTGGCCCCTTTCTCGCTCGGAAATCGGAAATGAATGAACGAAGGCAATGAATGGCCAACGGCGTTATATTAGCCGACTGTAAAAGGGAACCGAATTCTCAGTAATAATGAACAGTATTGAGGCCCGGGCGGAGCCAGCGATTCGCCCTGGCGGTATTCAGGAGTTATTCGGATTGCTTAAATTTTCGAATCGGTTACGGCTCGCCACTGTAATTGGAATTTTGCGATCTCAGATCGAGTCTTCAAAAAACCTAGTACATATTCAACACGCATCTATAGAAATTATGGCCGGATATGTCAAGTTCGCAATTTAATATTGATTAACTAAAATACTTACCGATTAACTATATATTATTAACTAAAAGTTATTGCTCGAAAAGTGGGCATTAAATCAAATCGGCTCGGCCCATTTTTTCTTGAATAGTCGGTTGTCGGGTTTAATGAATGGAAGCATGTGTCCCAACGACGGTGTTTGACGCCGCGTTGTAAACTATACGGCCGCAGTATCACACTCCCTCCCTCTCTCACACTCCCTCCCTCTGCCTCTCTCTTCTGTAGGATGACGCGTGTTTGAGGCCTCAGGTCCCTGTTTTCCTTTGGACGTGCTCCAGCGAAGGCCATTCCACCGATCGTATAGGTTATTATTATCGCAGTTTGGCTTTAACGTTCCGAATACAACCATTGCGTTGGAAGGTAGCATGAACGGAGACAGTAAGTTTGGTGGGATGCTTCAATTAATAAATATTAGGCGATGGATAAAAATTGTATTTTAGGAATTCTTATCTGTCACCAACAGTCTAAAATAAATCTGCAAAAACTTCTATTCAAATGTGCAGCCCAACAAGGTTCAACCAAGGTACCTAACAACCAACCCAACTGGGCCAACTGGCCATCGCAAGGTTTATCTTTTTTTTAGTTATGGTGGACCGCGCAAACCGTATTTCTTCGTAAGTTAAGTTCACTAGAAAGTATGGCGAGCCATTATTTATAGTTAGAGGAGCATCCTCGATATCGGCCCCATAAATGTTGCCCGGTTATAGGCCGATATTCGGCCCGGGCTTGAAAAAGGCCGGCCGAGTGAGAGAGGCCCAGTGAATTGTCCTCAAATTGAATTCGTTCCGTCCTGTTTTAATTGTCGGCCTGGAATCCGAGCAGAAATAAAGAGACCCAGCTGGCGGTGGGACACGGCGCTATTCCATTTGGGCATTGAATTCCAGGTTGGACTCTTCATTTGTTAGAGGAGAGGGATGGGCGTGGCAGCCGCTCAACGCTTTTGTCTCTACTCTATGTCATACATAATCATTAGTCGAGTCCTAACCCCTCCCACTCCGGATCATCCACGACCTTGTTTTGCTAATTTAAACCCCCGCCACCCCCTAAACTCCCGTACTTCTCTACATCCCCGAACAACTCGAACCCCCCATCAACCCGTCTCCCTCCTTTCTTGATTATTTTCCGCCGCCCACGCGATCAACGCTCTCCCAAATCTTCCAAGATTCAATTCCAGTGTTCCGCGAGGTCCCATTCGAACCTCTCATTGAAACCTCTGGGCGACGGTAGGCGAATATAAAACTGCGCAATCTGAGTGAATACAAATTCGCGTCTATTTGCTCGATTTTTTCCCCGCGAACGCGGTTTTTCCTATTTAAGGTTTGAATCGACGGTTTTTCCGCGCCTTGAACTGTTTAGAGCGCTAGAATTTCAGGCATTCAAAATGCCCCTAATTGGGAATCTGAAGGGAGAAATAATTATCAACCGGGTTTCTGAATTCGATGAAAATGGCGAGATAACAATGCTGTGTGTTGTTGGAGACAATAAATTTTGTATTTTATATATTGCGTTTTAAATATGTCCCCTGAGGGCGGGATCCGAGTGGGGCTTATCGGGGGCGGTAGTCTCCAAATTGGCTCCGGTCTGACTGTCGAGACAACGGTCGGACAAATCCTTTCCACTCCATCTGGCCGTCCCCGCCACGCTTTTTGTACCGATTCAAATTTAAACCTACGGAAATCCTCCAAAGCCCAAACCCCAGCCCCCACAACCCCCCAACAAAAAATCAATCAGACGTTCGCCCGTATTAATACCGAGAACTTGGCAAGTTCCTGCCTACGGGGAAGGCTTTTCGAAGTTGTTTCGGCAAGTCGGCTTGTCACCGAGTTGCCTGCCAGGGAGTTTCTCCCCGGTGATGCCTCCCTCCTACACACGCCCCACTCCTCCGGGATGACAAAAAACTTTAACGATTAATAATGTATCCTTATTTTTTAAAATAATATTACACAATACTGAATAGTCCATCAGTTAGTTGTAACTATTACTTACTATCAATTTAAAAGGCAGCGGTTTCAGAAAAAACTAGCGTTTGCCCAATATCAATACAAAATTAAGCCGAAATATAAATTTATTTAAGAAGGTAAAATCTACTGCTTCTTTAAAACTTCCAAGCTCCTTAACTTCCAAATTATTAAAATCTTAAAAGTAAGTTTAAAACTTTAAACTGTTATTTTCAGTTCTTTGATTGCTTGAACTAAGTACTGGGACTTAGTAGACTGTTTAATTTCCAAGACAATCTCAAATACTCTCGACTCAGTTAATTAATTATAAATTGCCACGTGAATCTTCTAGTGCAATAAGGAAAGGACAGAAACATACTGAAATGGTACTAAAGAGCAACAAATTTTATGTAGAGCTCTGCCAAGCGGAAAGTGCCTTAAAATATATAAATAATACGTAATGAAATTCAAAATACAAACGTTATGAGAGTCACTGTCATAACACCCTGAGCGGTGGATGTTGCCATCCCAGATTAATTTCTCAACTGTTGTGTACCTCTCGGAGGCTCCATCTAAGAAATTTAACTGATCTGATAGAGCCATTCTACTATAATACAAAAATAGTTAACAACAAATTTACTAATATTCGCTATTATTTGTTTCCCTGGGGTGATTTTCAAAATATCAGGGACATGAGTTCATTATTCATTTTAAACCCCTGTAACTCAGTAACCCTTTCGATTTTATTTTATAATGAATGTATGTATCGTCTTCGAATGTGAATTCCGTTATTTAATTTTCTATTCATTGTGGAAAAATCACCAGGCAAGAAAAACATTACTGCGAACTATTCATCTCGATTTTTCGAAATTAAATGAAACCGTCCTTTCGCATGAATAGGTCTACTCATTTGATACAGGGAACGAAAACAAAACGCTATCAGATCCCTCGCCGACCCATCCGCCAAAAAGTATTAATTAGGTTGTAGTAGATGTTAAAAAAAATAGAGAAAGGAAGAGGAAAATAAAAAAGAAATTCGACGACCTTTTTTAACAGAGAGCCAGAGATGAACCCGACGCCATCCGGCTGGAGCCCGGGGGATTTTGTAAAGGTCAAAGGTGAATCCCATTGCAATCTCGGAATCAAACATTAGGAAATTATAATTAAAAATAGCGACTGGAATTCTTTGGGGGATCTCGAATCCTCAAAACACCCCCTCTCAACGACGACTACAAGTAGAAGAAATGCCAAACAAGTGTTGGCAGATGGGGATTTAAGAGTTTTTAAAGGAATAAATATCACAAAAATCTGAATTTGTCACGGTGCCAATGATGATGTATACTCTGGAGGATATTTGTGTAGGTAAGTAAACTAATAAATTATAACAAAATCGTCATTGTTTTTAATTAACAACAAAACGTTGTATTCTAGTCTCGTATACGGTATATTTAATAACTAATAAATTATAACAAAATCGTCATTGTTTTTAATTAACAACAAAACGTGTCACGTTTGTGTGTCATCGATACAAATTATATACAAGGTTTTATTTTTTAAGTTTTAAAATTTGATACCGACATCAAATTAGGGAAGATTCATACGTTGACAATTATTCTACTCATTGAGAATAATTTAATAATTAATGCTAAATAGGAATAAAGTTAAAACTCGTTCATAACATATGTAGCTAATTATCCTTATTATTTTATTTCATTTCATAATACTCTGCGCGTTACTTGCCTAATATTCTCGGGTCGAAAGATATTTTTCCTCAAGCCTTATTTCGGCAACCTTACGAAGGAAGAAATTCCCGACATTCAATCTATCGAGGATTAAAAAGGCGAACGTGACGGGGTCCGTATTTTAAACGAATACCTTTAATAATTTTTAATCTCACTCCGCCCAAATGGAAACTGTCAGGTGGGTCGCCTGGAGGGGTCAAACATTAGAAAATTAAAAAGTCAAAGAAAAAAGAAAGAGGGGAGGAGAAGGGAGGAAGAAGGAGCAATATCGCGGGCAGAGGAAGCAATAAGGAGGCCCCCTAACCCCCAACGACCAACATATAAACAAGTCGGGCCCCCACACCGAGTTATGAGCCGTAATTTGAGCCGATGCCGCGGGCCGAATTATCCCGTCTCAGCGAGAAACAATAGCCTCTCATCACTCTCCCTCCCTCCCTCCCTCCCTCTGTCCATGAATACTGCGCGGCGAAATTAAAATCTACTATTCCTACTTGTGTGCCCCTCGCGTCACATGTCGCCCCATAATGCTCGGGCGCTGGAATAAATTCGCGGGACCGGAGACGCTGCAGACGGAGCGGAAATTAACGTTAGCTTCGTCCGGTTTAATGGGCGTCGCTACGCTGGGAAGATTTCTGGACGCCAGCCTTCAGAGTTCCGAGCCGAATTTGGTGAACCCGTGAGTTAACGCGACTTGAGTATCTTCTCGACTGTGCACATCTTCGCCAATTCTCCGTTCTTAGTTTATGAGTGAGTACACTCATACCTGTTTCGACGGAATTATACCGTATAATTGTGGAGTTGGCCGGTGGCCTGAGCTTCTGCCGTCCATAGGTACGAACACTGGTTCGAACACGCATTTTTTCGGAACGAAAAGACTTAAGCATGATGTTAATGTAGAAAATCACACGATTGTTATCAGTACAAATTACGCTATTGATTAACATCCGAACTTGGCTCATTGAACAAACATAAATACTGTTGGTTTGTGAGCGCAATGATTATTATTAATTTCTGTTAAAGGTTCAATGGCAGGTATATGGATTACCAACATTGGACAAGTAATTCGACACACATTATTGCGTTTTAATATGAAATGGATTACTTACAGCAACGGAACATATATCTGAAAAACGATTATATTTACTGTTGCGTCATATGATATCAAGCAGTTATTGCACTGTACCAAACTTTAATGTATTTATGATGGCCAGCCTCATATATCGCTATAGTAATATGAATGAAAACAAATACGAATAATTGAATATGAAAACAAAACCGTACATATTGCAAAGCTGCAATTTCCAACTCTCCGGTTTCGCAAATGCCGTTGCCGCTTTTTACCCAAGTTCACCCTAGGTTTGCGCTAGTGCGTTTCCAATTAAGTATACTAGAGTGGCCGGTGGTGCACCCTTAAACGAAAGCCCTCGTTTAGCCTCAAAATTAACAACTCATTTATAAAAGAAGTGTGGTGCGAGCGCGCCTCGTTCTCCTCTCACATTGTCCAGGCTTTTTAGTGCTTTTAAAACGCTCGGTCATTCAGGCCGGCCGCCCTCCCGGCCTCTTTACTAAATTTTAAAACGCGTTCTCACCTTTAATGACAAATTTATGAAGAGTAAACGTTTAAAAGTACGAATACCACTTTCAGACTGAATTTTTTGGAGTCAAAGAGCCTTTCATTCTGACATCTCGACAGAAATGTCAACCGAAAATAGAAAGGGATGAATTTAATCTGACTGTACTTATATATTTCTATCTCGTGAATATTCATTGCCACGCTAAACAGTTGGTTTGTTTAGGTTAATCATTTTAAATGCCATTCAATTTTCTGTGACATTTTTATTTAGAATACTACCAGTCTGTACTTCAGACGCAGAAAGTGTTGCGTGAGATACCTTACATTTTTTTATAAATACTATTATCCGAATAAATGGGCGAAGGCTTCCGCGACCGGAATTAGTTTCTACGGTTAGTTTTCCAACTCAGGCACGCCACCAACAATTATTGTAGCAGAATTATAGATCGGAGTAGCCGCATAGTGGAGATCCCTTCAATTGCCATTGCCTGCATTCTAAATTGAAAGAGGAAGTTATTCAGAAATTATCGGATAATCACTATAATATAAAAAGTTTATCCCTCCCAGGCAACGGAAGTCGCCTTCGGCTAGGTCCGGGCCCCGCCCACCACCTTTCCCCCCGAACGGCCCTACCGCACCGGAGGGCCCGAAAATTTCTCGCTAGTATTTAATTAGAGAGATAACGTTTGTAGAGGGCTGGTGGTTAGGGGAGCGTTTAAATTAAGTTCCAGGTTTAATTGGCTCCGGCTAATGTAACCCCCACCCCACACTCTTCGTTTTAGTGTTTGCTCACGTGGACTTGATTTGAAATTATAAACCGGAGATATGGAAAGGGAGAGAGGAGGAAAAAAAGATCTCCGATCAAATTACTCTCGGGATTAAGTAGAAATAAGAGGAATAATACTGGTACGGAAAGAAAGAAAAGGATTATTTTCGCGAATATAATATTCGCTCACTCTTACCGTATTTTGTATCCATTCGGTCTTACATAGATTGGTTTCCGCCTACCTTTAACACTCAATTCCATCAGTCAAGTACATATTATACCGTCACTACAATAGACGTCTGAACGAAGTTACTGTTCTGTTTGGAGATAGAAAATTGGGGTTTTATTACAAAATCTCGAGGACCAGAGAAATATAATTTCAAACAACTATAAATAATGAGATATTAAATGAATATCGATATTTTTTATGTAACAGACAAATCTCTGTAATTTTAAGCTGCACCTTCAGTGTACAGAAACCGACTAACTTTAAAACCCTGGTTTGAATCCCAGTGGTGGAAATCAGAAATGTCGTAATCAGTCAAGTTTATGCAATCTAATGCTGTCATTGGTTCTATTGGTCTCTTAGTAATGGGGAGGGCCGACTGAAAACAGTGTCGAGCTTTTTAACGGTGGGCAGGCGGTTAAATTTGCACGGGGGACGCCAGTTAACTGGCTTGGATGAAAATTTGGCGATGGGATCGTGCGAATTCATTGGGGGCGAAAATGTTTTTCCGCGAGTCACCCCCGGAACAAATTGGTTCGGGTTGGGTACCGGCCGCCCGCCCTTGAGCACGCGATAAACGCGAACCTCGGCGCCGCCTAAAAACAATTTCCGAACACCACTTTCCACTAAGAGACGCCGGGGAGACATGTTTCAATATTGAAGCCAACAGAGAGCTTCAGAGCTCGCATACACGGTGGCAGAAATCAAATCAGGAGTTTATATATATATATATATATATATATATATATACACATATTGAAGTATGTGTCTTTCCCAGTATTTTGAACCAGCATTTCTGAAATATTTTTATGGCTGATGGCTTCGAAAGAACTATACTATCACAAATCCTCGCACACCAGCCAACAGCATGGTACAGCAATAATCAACTATGTAATTTTCTCCTTTAACAACAATTAAAAACGTATGATGAATCAAAGAAGAATATTTCGTATCGTGCACTTTCAAATTTAGTAGAAAGTAGCTGAGTTATGGGCGAAGATGTGTTTTTCAGGAAAGAAGTCAGAGCACTGCCAAAACGAAGTTCACGATCATAAATTTAATTTTTTTCCATTTCGTACACCGGAATGGTCTCGGATTCACGCCATCGTGGTTAGACTGGCGAGCCGGTCTGTATTTTGCTTTTTTACGAAACACGCTACATATTGATGATCCACTCCATAGATAGACATCGGCAGTCCGACAGCCCGTGGATAATTTCAATTAACGTGAAGACGTACCTTTTTCAGTCGCCTCCGTTACCGGCTGTCGCCGTCAGTAAGAAATGGCAATAAGGGAATACGAGTATCGCAGCTGAACATTCGGTTATAAGCGCGTGTACGCCTGAGGAATAAGACCTCGGGTGGTGCAGGTGTTTTATATGGCCCGAATGGCCTGCGTTACTCTTTACATCGGAATAACATCCTTGTCACGTTATAATATGAAAATATTCCAGTCAACGCTCCTTGTTGAAACAGCTCTATGCTCAAGATTCGCGAAATTTATTTTATATAAAACGATACTCGGATAGTTTCAGTGAAGGCTAAGTAGTTTAATTTGATGAAAGATTTAACGTGGAAATTAATGTTGTATTACAATACTCTATTGTATTGAACCTCTATTGTATTTCATTATTCTTTCATTTGGATAAATGACAAATAAATAATATTTGAAAGGCCAGTTCTTATCTGGTGAAGCTATTATTCAGGGAATCCAACAAAACTGGATCCCCAATCATATAAATTCAAGTGTAAGTGTCACTATATTGGTAAATTATCTTTGATCAAAAATGTGTTCGGATCCATGCGACCTTGTTTCAGTGCATCTTATCCCACGGAAATAAATCATGCATATGTAAAAGAGGCTTTCATTATTCCATGGCATCCAGACATAAAATGGTATAAAGTTTTAGTCTACAAATTGACTGAAGTGCAGGAAAGGAGGTTTTACAAGGGGTGTTAACTCCGTCCCCGCATTACGGTAACTGTTATAACTCGATTTTATTTACACTTACTAGGTGCCTAAAGGAAACTTATTTACGGTCTGATTTATTGTTTACTTGGAGGGCCTTTTTTTATTCATCACCCGGCAAAATTTATTGCTGGGTAATAAACCTGTAACGGTTTATATTTAATGCCGGCAAAGACAGTAAACGCACAGCTCATAATGAGCATTTTATAACCCCCTGTTTTTCAGTTGTGAAATGCGAGGAAATGAATCCACGAGATGTTTACCTCGTCGATGTTTCGCTGTTATTCAGCGATCGTTAATCCAACGTCGTTATTATCGTTATTATTGCCAATAATTGATAATAATATTGATAATAAGTGGGAATATTATTTAATATAATGATAAAATATCATCCACGATGAGATATTATTTTTCGACTCGCTGATTTGGCCTTACGATAACCCGGTTTCAGCTTCTCGCCACCTTCAGTAGTATCCCGTAGTAAACCATACGAGACATAACAGCTGATGGCATAACCAATAATTAATCTGAAATATCGATGTATAATTAAAAAATTATTATAGTCAATACAATTACAAGAAAAACTCAGTTTGGCCGAGAATGAGTCATTCAAGAAGAATTGATTTTTTAATACTTAATGGACGCATCGGTGTAAAGTGAGGTGACTTAATGACGCGACAAATAGCGTGCTTAGGGTCGGGTATGTCTGGAACATTCTATCTTGGATCGTTTGGAGGGAATCATATACGTCAGACACATCCGCCCGGGCCATAGATGTCAGTTAGGTGTCAGTTGGGTGAGTGGTGGAGCCGTAGTGAGGACTAGGACGTAGGCGAAGCGGGCATTGATTCGCGGGGCCATCACACCTCCAACAGCCCCCCTCAGCGTTCACCATTCCGTTTTGGAGGACGGACCGTTTTCTTACCTCGTTTCAACTTATTTTGTGTGCTCGAAAAATATTTCCTCCCTTATGTAGCGCGATCGTCAAATCGAATTCGGTTCGATTGTACCGCACGAGCCACTGAGAATACGTTTTCTGCAATCTTTTACTTTGGAAAGAACCTCTTTCCTTTTGTTTTGTTGACTTTGGTCGGATTTAGCTTTGTGAAAAAATGAATTTGGCTAGAAAAAAAATTGACGGAAAAGATAAATCTGAATCTTGGAAATACTATACATTTACAAATTTTAAATTACACGGTTTGGCATAACTCAAAAAGGGATTTCTACAGATGTAGTACAATTTTATGCCCAATATTTAATAATATTTTTATTCGGAGTAGAAATGAAATCAGTATTTCCAGCCGAGGCAATCCCATTACTGTTCTGTGTTTTGTGTCGTTGTAGCCCGGGGCGGCTGGCGAGGTCTCGGTCTGGTGTCTTGATTTCTTAGCGAAACAGTGTAGGGGCTAAACAGGTGTCGCCGCCGGCCCATACCTCATTTTTCATCCGCCGCCCTCCACGCCCTTTATTGTCTCATCCCTCGGCCCCATCCTGATTTCAACCCGCTCCCTCTCCCTCTCTCCTCAAATAAGCCCCCAACCGCCCCCTTCTTCCCGACCGACTCCGGCAGTAAAGGCAGGAATTCCTTTCCTAAGCAAAAAAATTATTCGTCCCGCAATCGCGAAACCGTGCCCGATTTTTCCTCAAAAAAATAAAATAAAAAGCTTAACTCTTAGCACCCAGTAAATCAGTATACAATAACGGTAGAACCGAATTTTGATTCGTTCACTAATTCTAATTGATCTCGAAACTGCGGTACACTCGGTGGAATTCAGTCCGGTAGTTGTTAAGGAACCAGAAGGTAGAAGGTATGGAGTTATCGGAGTATACGTAAGATTTCATCCCTGTGGTTTAGGTTTATTGGGCTGAGAACGATAACGACCTTCCATTCTCATAACGCTTGAAGGCAACCACAATCTCCCGCAAGGGAATATGCTGATAGATCGCGTAATGATTTATTTTCTTCCAACGGCCTCAAATTCAAGAGATTGTGGTGTGAAGTATGAGCGTGAAAGGTTAGGCCGATAATTATGTTGCAGTTGGAAGTGTTCTGCCATATTACGGAAGACGGTGTGTTTAATATAGCTCAGTTAGTTTATTTTGGATGCTTTCTAAACTGTTTTCTGGTTGAACAGAATGAAAAGTAACGAATGCCAAGGGTTCGAATGTAGGAGTTGTGTACACAAAGCGGGGCCGCTCTTAATATCCGTATTCTGTTAATATCTATTGCCTTTTATCTCTAAAAGGGTCTCTTTTATTTACTCTTGAATATATCTCCACTTGTACTGGTAGCGACAGCCTTATTGGATGATGAGCGAAATGTCGTTGATATTCATATCCGAGATAGCTAATATGGTCTCCGATTTGATTCACTTTAATTCGTTTGTTCACAACAGCGAAGCGTTCGCAACAGTCCATTACAGCGTTGAACTGAATGGAGCTCAAAGAGCGACCCCGGGTAGAGGGCAGGTTTAATTTACAGTTAATGCAAATTCGTATTGTTTATAACCTCACGGAAAAAGTCATACCGTTACATATTTATATATGGCGTTCTTATATTACTTTCTACATAACTCGTGGGTACGACAGAAGTGCAATATATATTTGCAGTGTGCTGTGCAATGCGGGCAAGTATTAGGAACGCCGTGACTTATCCAAAGTGTTTGTGCTGTGCGGGTTAGCATTAGAAGCGCCCTCTCTGTTGTAATATTGAATGAGTTTGTTATGCGGGCTAGCGTTAAGAGCGCCGTCGACATTGCAATATTGAACGGGCCGGTATGCGGGTTAGCATTAGGAGTGCTGTTACGATTAAGTATTTAAAAAAACCCCTGGCGAAGACATGATGTGCGGAGGTTTTAAGGTTTTATCAAATAAGGGATGCTAATTTTATAAAACATGGGGGCCAGGTCTCAGGAATATTCTTTTATCCGGGGCTTTTACTACAATTTACTAATTTTCTAGATATCTGTTCAATGGACCGAATATGGACGGAATTGAAAACGCATTATGGAACATGGCAGAGAGAGAGAGAGAGAGGGGAGAGGGAGAGAGAGACAGATAGAGAGACAAAGCCAGGACAAGTGCGAGGTTGAATTTGGTTAGAGGCTGGTTGGTAGACGGGTGCCCGCATCCTCTGGCTCCGCTCTCCTGTTTGGCCCCATTACCATAATCGCATTAAGACCTCTTGATCTTCCCTTGTCCTTCGGCACGGAATCGGACTCCGATCGTAACGGACTCCTGGATGTTGAAATTGAGAGGTATAACCGATGCGGTACTACACCGCGGGCTATATTCATCGGACACCCTGCGTCGGATGGATACGAAATATATCAATATTACTCAGCCATTTACTACTGGTAGGTAGTAGGGTACGTCGGGAAATACTACAAAATTCACTACATATTTTATCGATTTACAAAAATTCCAGTTATTATTTCTGTACTGGGAACTGGTTCATGCGTGTTATACCACAAATAACACGTGCGTGTTATTTATCGTTCAATAGTCATTTTAATTAATTCTATGACGCCAATAGTTACAATTATGGTTCTTTTCTGTTATGTTCCTGCAGTCAGACTTTCATTAGACACAGGATCTTACCATCCTGTATTGAGTACTAGGACGGATTAAACGATTTGTTTATCGGAATATTCGTTTTTATTTCGAATGAGTGTAGTTATTTTCAATAAACTATCTAGGTATCTATGTACGACCTATCTCTTTTTAACTATCTTAACAGATGGGAAAATATAAATAGTAGCCAAAGAAATATTTCCCCTTTCTGTATTGTATAGCTGGTAAGTTGGCGTTACCGTGTATTAGGTCAGTAGGCGTATTCGGCTCGGGCATAAAGTAGCGCCGGGGGATAATTTCTTTCTGAACAAAAGTGCTTAACCCTGGGCGATGTTCGATCTGTTTTGTGCCTGCCGTTCGTGTATTGGGGAGGCGTTTTATTGGGTTAAGCATTGGCGGTGGTAATGGGTCCGGGCTGGCTGACATCTATTGTCTCTGGGCATCCCCGCCCCGCCACCGCCAACTCGCCAATTTATGGCCTCCTACCCCGGCCGGACCTCGTTCCACTTTATTCAACGCATAACTCACCCAACTAGCGCCTAGCATTCGACCGCCCCGCAGCCGGTTTCTTTAAAATTTATAACTTAGCCAGCACCGGCCTCCGTCGACCAAACACACTTCCGTTTTCGTAGGCCCGCAGCTTCCTTCAAAACAAGCCTCGGTGTTTAGTTCAGAATTTAAAGATAAGGCCGAATCGTCCGCCATTTAAATGTCCGCGCTTAAAAGCTCCTCAAAGTACGGAACCAATCATCGTCATTGTATCGACTCCATTTGAGGTCATGTGCCTCACGAATTTGACTGGTAATTTTGGTGCTAGTTACTGCATTGAAAGTTTGTAGAAAAGAACCTGAATTGTCGAATAGCCCTCATTCAAATGGAGATTGATCGTACACCTCTAAAAATGTCTTTTATTCTACTACATGATTTGTAGTTATACGTATATTTCGGCCAAATGGGGGATGGAGAGAATCGTAAGCCTGGAATAATACGGTTGAAATAGCGAAGACTCACCTGGGGGGTAAAAGTATAAAGGAGAAACCGCAATAACAAACAATACGTGGCTTAACTATGCGTGTATTATGTATTTAACCGGGTTGAAAACTTCCATTTTGAATGGCCCTTAAGGCCACACGGTTTATTTGCATTTAAAACGCGTTATTCGTTTGTATAATTCATTACGCTCAGTGTATTCCGACTGGATAATAAA
Organism: Lethocerus indicus; assembly: GCA_019843655.1. Taxonomy (NCBI): domain Eukaryota; kingdom Metazoa; phylum Arthropoda; class Insecta; order Hemiptera; family Belostomatidae; genus Lethocerus; species Lethocerus indicus. The sequence goes on from JACDQD010000004.1 coordinate 11,028,081, forward strand.
CCCGGTATAATTTTCGGGAGGTCGTCACCTTCTTTGTATTAGGATTTCGGGCAGTGGACCTCCCCAGACCCAAAGACTAATTGGGCGGATATTTTGAATTAAAAAGGCTCGGATTAAAAAAACAAAAAAAATCTGTACTTTTTAATCCCGTCTAAGTTGACTTTGGAAGCTTTCTATAATGATTGGAGAGTTGGAGAGAATGGTGGGCAATATTTACATTCCGGAGTACGTAATACAATTAGTCCGTCAAACCAGAATGTATAATGGAACCAAAAGATCTGTAGTATTTATTATTATTTTATTTTTACATCTGAATATAATTTGGGGGACAAATGAAGATATTAATTTTTTAAATGTTCTCAATACAAACGAAAAATGAATACATTATGTATCTCACCTTAAGAAGAACTCATTATAATAGTACCGGTCTGTCGCCCTTTCGAACTATTATGGATATCACGTGACGATGACGTATATATTAGAGTGGTTAGAGCATTTGTACTGGGGACAAGAACTGGCGCAAGTTGGAAAATTTGCGCCAATCTTGTCGGAACAGGGAGCGGACATCTGTATTTATCGATTTCCTGTAGTGCGGCGGTGGCGCGGGACAGAACGTCTTAACCGCTTATAGTGGGACAAGTTAATGCTCCGGGGCAGGAGGGAGGCCCGCATAAAGGCCCGACTATGAATGCTGTCGGACGTGCCCGACCTCCGCAAATAAATCCCGACATCCCCTCTCCAATATAAAACACGTACGGGGATTTCGTGAACGGGGCCAAATTAAGAGGATACATCCTTCGGGATTACAGGGATAATCCGCTAGGTTAACTCCCTGAAAAGGGACGACCCATTAAGTACCCTTGTTTTGGAAATTCCGATCTCTATCATATTTACTAAACATATTTTTGTAAACTGTATTCCATATAATTTTTCAACTTTGAGCTTTTCTTAAGATTGCCAGTCTTGATCTTGACCTATACCGGTTTTCCTTTTCGCACAGTTTTGCAGTATTTCATTAGCGGTGGTACAGAGTGTATAAATATTGAAACCGATCTTTCTGAGCAAGTTTCCAATTATCCATTGCTGGATCGCTGGATGGCTGCAGTATCGCTAAAGAAAATATGTTCACGGCGCTTGATACTAGGCCCGCACAACTGTCGTTTCTTCGGGGTCTGGTATCAGCGCCTTAACAACTTTAGAATTTTGTAAATAACAAGTAATATATTACTGACACATTTAGTCGAATCGTGCTATAATTTCAATAAGGATTCGATCTAAGAGGGGACCAGGAAAACTTAGAGAGTGGGACACGGAGGTAGGTTACGTGAGGTCCGGTCGTGAGGGTTTGGGGTCGAGAAGGGCTGGTTTGGGAGGGTTGGCCGTGAGATCGTTTTAATTTATCACGGACGTCAGATTCAGAGGACGCGTGACAAGGGAACGGTATCAGGGTCTGCCGTGTACGGCCCGGGACATCAATTAGTGATACTCCCGGCACCTGTCCCACCGCCACTCCTATACCAGCCCACCCGTCCGCACAACACATCCAGTTAGACATTAAAACTCGTTTGAATTACTGTTCATATACGGTTTGAATGTCGAAATCGCGAATTTTAAAAATCATTGAACGTCTATGAGTGGTTTTAAGAGGGCGAATTACGTAGTATTTGAAGGTAAATACACAAAAAATTACATTTTAGAGATTGAAAAAATGTTCTAGAATTGCTTAAAACTACGTATACTTTTCGTAAACGTCTGTACCGGAATCAGAAAATGTTATACTCAATACCATTTTATAAAATTATGTTTTTAAACAATTCTTAAGGACGGAGCAATCCCATTATGAATGAAAATTAGCCGGGGGGATCGATAAATAAAATGTATTGCTGCAAATATAACCGGCTATAAACTGAAAGTCAAGATCTTTATGTGAATTTAATAGCATCTCAGTAGACGAGACCGGCGTAGGTCAGATAATAAAAGCGGTCTCGCGATGAGAACCTGTCCCCGGGTTGGATCGAATTCGATTGGGGTCCCGTAACTTCATCGCATTTAACGCGGCGCATCTTAAACGCTTCAAGTAGGGTCGCAGTCCCAGAGGCGGACCCAATTTTCGTTCAATTTTTTATTTTATTTTATTACGAGAGGAACGCGTGGATTAGAATCTAATATTGGTTACGTAGACTAGTACGTATCCAAATAAACCCCCACAAAATCAGTATAGGAGTTTCGACCGTTTCACCTGAGATTTATCATAGGTTGTAGGTAAATCGAGGACAGAGGTAGGAGGGAAGCTACTCGCTAATCCAGTGGGGGTGACAGGAGCACCAATAAAGAGGATAAAGGAGCGTGCCGAATAGGAGGCGGCAAGAAGGACGCGGTCCGCCGGAGCCCGCATCCGAATTAGGAGCATCCCGCGGGATCATCCGGGAAAAACTAAACCCCGGGGGAAATCCCGGACTGCCAATCACTAGGACAAAAACTTATTCGTCGACCGAAGAAACGAGCATCGAAGAAACCCTATCCGCGATAACGAACGTCCCAAGACCACCCCCTCCCCCGACTCTCAGTTATATAATGTCAATTCTACACCCGGGACCGAATTCAACTTTCGATTGAGAAATCGGCTGAATTTTATGGGTTTTGTTCTATTTGAAATAATGTAATACGATTTCGAAGAAACGCCTGAAAGTATACTATAAAAAGCCTTCATTAAACGAAATTTATATTTTTCCATTTTAATAAGTAAATTTATATATTTCTAAGTTGCGAGGTGTCCTCTGGAATACGAAGAGTATGCCAAAAAAATTTTCAGTATCATCGATTCTACTTTCCTTCCCCTCGCTAGCCTAACTTATTTGTGTTCGGTCGAGTGTCGGCGAACAAACTTTTCTGTTTCTTTGGTTCCTTATCGTTAATTTCTGAACAAGTTATATTTTTCTTCATCGTAGGCTTGACGCATTTATCTCCCCGCGTTCTGACATTATACTTGTGCCACGAGGTCGCCTCCGGCCTCATCGTAAGGCGGGCTGTGCTTCCCGTGAATTCTTCTCCCCAGCAAAAACTTACTGTTACCGGGAACATCTCGTGCTTCATTCGGGCGGTTGGATGGAGATCGCCCTGGGCACAAACTGGTACGTTACCCTCACATGTTACCGGTCACTTTCCTATCTTCGATGTGACAGGAAATAAACTATTTTACTTCGTAAATTTTAAAACTCAGACATTTGGTTCAGTCGTAATAAAACTGTAAATTTACATTTTAGTCGAACGTCCAATCAGTTCGATCAGGGCGGATAGGTATAATTTTGGTGTAGGTATAACTGGAGGCTACCACGGATGTCAGAACGGGGGAGGGGCTATTACGGTACCATTTAAGGAGGAAAATATACAATAGCTCGAGAGAGAAAAAGGAAAAAAATAACGCGGGATTATTACGAAAATCCGATCCGGGGCAGGTCCGCCGACGGAAGTTGAATACCAAATAGCCGGTATTGAAGTCGGACGGAGGAAGAGGAGGACGGGGAGGCCTCTTGTTATTCAAACAAGAATAACCGGACAACAATGGCCTCCCGAAATTAGAATCCACCCCTAAAGGCTACCCCCCGCCAACCCCAGGACCAGGTAATCAATGTTGGCTCGGCCCATGATAAGAATTCGGCCAGGAGGAGGAAAAAAAATATCTCGAAGAGAATATTCGCTGAGGCGAAACTCATTATGGGAAATGCATCCCGGCGACATCACTCGGGCCGACTACAACGAGCCTGCGTTACATGCGGCGAGTGCTCGTCCCTCGCTAACCATACAACTGTACCAATCTTTTATCGGTGTGAAGTAAAAAACAATACCCCTTACCTGTTACTGTTCTAACTGCTTAAGACTGTTTAAGATCTTTGCGAGATTTCAGAAGGGAATCTTTACTCCCAATAGAGTTAATCTACAAAAGGTTTTTGGCCGTATTAGATCACACGATTCGAGGCCTCTCTACGTTTCTATATTAATGACAGTAGGCCACTTTATATAATTGTAAATTCGGAAGAGAGATTTACCAGTAAATGTAGGATAGTGCTAGACTATATTTTACTAAAGAATGCAGTATACATTCAAGGTAGCTGGGAGATAAATTTTATAATATCGAATTTGTCCACGAATATTTTGAAGTAGAATATTCAGAGAACTAAGATAATTTGGCCTGCTCCGGTAATTGTACATCAGAAATTAATACTCGAAAAACTATCGGTTACAGTGGACTGAACCACAACAGGAATGCTACCGGTTCGCCCTTAAGAGGGCAGAGGAATATTATTTTTCCCTTTAAACCCTATTTTAACCAACTTCTCTATCGGGGCAGGGGGGTGGTGGGGGTTGGGTAGTTAAAGCTCTACGAACTCTGTGAGAGAGAGGTAAACCGCTCCGGGGCAAGTAATATAACGAGCGGTTATTTTATGTTTCCATAATGCCCTCTTGTTCTCCTCCCTCTTTCGCTTTTTTCCTCTTTTATCCCTCCCCCTTCTCCGCCTTCCAGCGTTCTTAAGAAGTTCTCGTTTCCACTTTATGTTGTAACTTTGTTATTTAAAGCCGTCGCTAGGTTAGGTAGGTGTTTCTTGCCCCAGAGGTTGCGGTACAGCAAGCGAACCTCGATAAACGCCGCCGCTCCAAACATCGGCAAGTTCACCCCCAGCCTCATCCACACTCTCAGTAATAAACATTTAATTATAAGCATTTTCGCGTGCTGATTGAGAATCGGAGAACTAATTTTGTTTCTAAAATAATCAACTTTTATCTGAATCTTTTCTGTCAATTCTTCAATGAGGTAGTTATTGCAATAACAATAATATTGATAATACAATAGTTACCGGATAAATGCTTAATTTTTGGAAAGTGGAATGAAGAAATAAAATCGAGTTCTAACGGAAAATATTTTTTCCAATCATATTTCAATTAAGGCATTAGGAAAAGAGTCAATAATAAAACATTTATACACTGAATTGTGCTCGTTAATTCGTAAGCGGACGTATAAAGATGTTTGTTCCCAACCTCCATCAGTCCAGTATTGGGTTTTGTGATTCGGAGTTATTTTCAATGTCCCTCCCTTACTACCACCAAATGATTAATATCGAGGAAAGGGGAGAAGGAAAAGAATTTTTCGGCCGACCTCATTCCCTGGTATTCTCGGTAAAATGAGGTTTTTTCTTTATATCGAAAATAGGAAAAACGAATTGGAGGAAATGAAGACTGGAAAAAAATTATCTTTCTGTACCCGGTGATATTTCACCTGGTGTTTACATAAGAATTCATTAGCTTCCGAAGGTTTTAAAAATATGAAAAACTTGGTTTTTTTTTATTTGCTCCTAAATACGGAGGATCTTACTGCTTTCGTAACAAATCAAACAATGAAATTTGTTCTTAACAAAGGATCAATATCGAATGTTAAATTATAAGACAATTGAAATGAAGTTGGAATTCTCGCTGTCCCGAGAATTTTCGGGAACTTATTGAACGTCATGTCGGCTAGGCCATTACATTCATTACACTGTTCGTTTGTTAGCTGAAACAGAACTGAAGGACAGTTAGGCAGCTCTAACATTCCAGCTACGAATTTATCTTAGTATTTCATGCAGAATGCTAACATAGTTTTCATAATCGTCATTCAATAATCTGCTAATGGTCCCTCTCCGGTCCCTCACACTTTCGATGCTACACTAATAACACCATATCCGGGTTTGATTGAAGAGATGAAACAATTTTTGGACGAGCGCCCTCTCCGATATTATGTTATGAAGAGGGATGGGTAGGGCTAAACTACGGTAACAATTTCCGTCGAAGGGGGAAATTCATTAAAATTTTTATTAATTCCCGGCCTCTATTTGTCTCTCCGAGTTATTCTTTTTTTGGCTCCACACTGGGGCACATACAGTCCAGTAAAACTCCACAAACTTCCTCTGAATTAAACAGACTCGAGGTCCATTGCGGCCCCCTACACTACCGTTATAAATTTACAATTAGGAAATGGTGTATCGCTCCTCCCATGCCGTCCTCTTTCTATTTTTACCGGCGACACAATGACTTGCGCGAATTCTATCCAATGTTTGTAATCCTAAAAGAGATTTAATGAATATATGTACATATTTGTTCAATATTAAGTAATATAATTCTGGATTTGTAAATGAGTGATGATTTCTGTCGCAAAATAACTGTCATCGCAACATAAAATAAAATTGGCGAAATATTTGAATGCGATTTATAAATAGCCAGAGTTTGTTCGAAGAAGTGACCAGGCCCAATTCAATTTGTCGCATCTGAACCGTGAAAATGGATTGAAATAGCTCCTACCAAAATTTGCCCTTACCTGATCGCTCGAAGCCGATTTCAACGTATCGGATACAGTCGGGAGAAAATAATACTCGGCGATTTAAAATGCAAGAATAGACGACACGTAAGTTTCGGTCGGGCACAGTTGATGAGACGGGATCTTTCAGTGCGCGGAGAAGAATCGGCTGTATAAACTGAAACCCGGTCACGGTGATGGATTCATATTTGTATTTGTGTATTGAACCGAAGGAGGCGATAATGTTTCGAAAAATGGACTCGGTGGGGTTAGTAGATTGTCGGTGGTGTGGCCGGGGGTTGGGGGTGCCATCCCGCTGATTCTCTACCATCAGCCATATTGGGCCTCACAATGCCGCCCCTCACCCCTTATATATACCTCCCTCTCGCCACCACGCTCTTTGTCTCACCCTCACACTCGCACGCACAGGAATCCTTGCTCCCGTCTTAGGGGGGGGAATGGGATGGAGGCACACAGTCGCGGCCCCGTCTCCAGTCAACTGGGCTCTCTTTCACCCTCTCTCTCTCTCTCTCTCTCTCTCTCTCCCTCTCTCTCTCTCTCCTGGCATCGGCTTTCACTCGACATAACCTCCCCCCCTCCCCCGCCGAATCGATGGCGCAGCCCCCTCTAAACAGTCCCCCTTTACAACCCTATATGCACCCACTTTTCCCGGCCCCAGGTGCTGTCGGAGGGCGCCCGAGACTAACAGGATCGGGAACCTAACAAAAATTTTACGATTAAGAAAAATAACTAACGCCCCCTCCCATCCCACCCCCTAAGTACAGATCTCGAAGTACCGTCTGTCCTTGACCTTGCCGTAAAATACAAACAAATTCCACTTCCGTCTTAATACCGTAGTGCAAACCCCTGCATACTCCAGACATCCCAAACGTTTCCTACGGACGCCTCAAAAGAAGTTCTCAAGCTATTTAAACATACCGGGAAAATAAATACGATCTTTTACTATCTTGTTACTAGTGCTATTCGAACATCAATGTCGCTGATTTTATTTTACAATTGTGACTATAAAACCGTGATTTTTTTGTTGGAATCGAAGGGGAATACCGAATCCGGCTGAGTTTAACCGATAGTCAAACACATTTTCGTTAATTACGAGAGGTCTAACTCCACTACTCTCGTTAGAAATTGATTCCATTTCAGAAGATCCCCTTCCATGTAAAAATAAGTACCGGGTAAATATATTATTACCTTTACCGTTCTCACTACGGAGAATTAAATTAAATTATGAGAACACTTGTTGACAAAAACCGATAGAAGTATATGACGACCATTGCAGCTACCGAATGGGTCAGATTTGGCGGTCTAATCATTCGAGTTTTGATAAATTGTTTTATCGAAGTGCACCGGGAGGTTAACTGTTCGAGAGATCGGTGATGCTGAGCCCACTCGGCGTATCCGGCCCAACCCGTCCAATCGATACCAACTCCTCCTCCCACCACCTACCCGTTACCCCTGTCATCCACTACCCTATCAATCCTCTACCCCCTGTCCCACACACACGCACACACCAACGCAGGCATCCTCACACAGCCCCTTCTTTATCCGTCTCTTTCCCTCCAGGTTCTGATATGAGCGAAAGCTCGTCACTGGCTGAGCGATGATAGCGTAGGAATATTTTCGTGATCCCCCTGCTTTTTATCCCTGTCCCTTCCTCTCCTCTATTCTTTTCCCTTATCTTCCCCTCTCTCTCTCTCTCTCTCTCTCTCTCTCTCTCTCTCTCTCTCTCTCTCTCTCTCTTCTTCGCTCTCTCTTTTACCTTATAAAACGGGCGCACCACTTGGTGATTCCCACTGTAAGTATAATAGAAGACCGGCGAATACATCTCTGGCCTTCCACCTTATTTCTCCTGTTTATTCTCATGGCGCAGGTAGGAAACCGTGGCCTGAAATACCTATCGATGGACTTATGAAGGACTGATTTATGAATGGGAAAGAATAAAATGCCTACAAACTCTCTTCCGTCTATCCGCTTTCCTGTCCTCACGTTTTCATTGAATTGCGGTTTCAGTATAAACAAATCTAAACTTTCCCCTTATATACACTCATTTATTACAATCCATCATCTCTTATTCCCTTGTCGTCATCCTCCATTTTAAAGTTCCGAGGACCCAAGACTGGGTTAAGCTTTAGTAGGCACTTAATCCGGCCGAGACAAGTCAGACTGTTGTACAGGGTCTTATCTAGACTTCGGTTCTGAAGTCCTGTTGACAGTTGACGCATCGGGGGTTTTGGCGTGTACTACTTCCTCTCGGGGAGAGAGAAATCCCCGATTATGCAGTCCGGTACGTCTACATAATTTTAAAAGAACACAACAGGAGATACCGAAAGCGAACAGAGACCTATAATAGGTATACTGATATTTCCTTGTGCCCTGGGTTGATCATATATTTGAATATATGATATTACAAAATCACCATACCGGCTAGATGAATGTAGATAAACAATGTAATATTTGAAAATTATCTAAAAAACTATTTCTGTGGAGTAGACGGAAAGGTAGGTCGTATTTAGTAACCAAAAAAAGATATTTAATTACAAAAAAATGAATTTGAAAAAGGTTTTGAACACCATATTTTTAATGTTTTCGTAACATTTGTTTAATCTTTTACCTCTTCCTTGTGGCGTTTGGTAGGAACCTTAAACCGAGGGTGGCTAATCCAGGCCGATGGTAATCTGCCCGGTAAATGTTTACTATTCATCGCGCACGCTGTTAATGGGTGTTTTCCCTCCGTGCGCCTGAATTATAAACCCCGGGTCTAATCAATTAGGAACACACAAGACACTCGTTCCCAACTTAAGCTTAAGCAGTCCCCCGATTCGTTATTCTAACCCTGTTCCATGTAATTTATTCTCAGGATATTTATCTTTTCGGAAATTCAAACTGAGCCGTTACAAGATCGATTCCGGCGCAGGCACGCGAGCTGTAAACCATTCGCTATTGTATTGGTGTTTTGCGAAATATAATACTATCCCATGTTACAGAAATATTTTATAAGGTCCTAATTGTCAAATGAGAGAATAGTTTCCATATCCTACGGCATGTTTAGAAATAGGATTGTTTCGGTCATGTTTCACTGAGTTAAACACCCGTTTTATATAATCAAATGAAACGGCGACGAAAATAATCCGACAAACGCGTAATGCAGGGCATTCAGAGGGGATTCATAATTATTCCTTTTTTAATAAATGACCTAAAACAAGATAGTGAATGGACTGCATTAGAATGAGTTCATAATGAGTTACGGGGCCGTGAAATGAATTATTAAGCTTTTTTCGATTGAAATATTTCCATTTAACTATTCAACTCCGAAACCATTCCCACGAATTCTCGGGTTGAATGGGCGTTCCGATACCTACTGCTATCACTTCTGGTTACCAGGTAATGTATCACTGACACTGACACTGTGCTATCCGTTGAGATATTTTATATCCGATTGCGGTGAAACACGCACATCCTGTAGATAGTGTAATATATATCGAATAATAAACGACCCACTCAACTGGCCGTTATGAACTGAAGAAGGGAGAGTGGAGGCGGTTTTGGAGCGGCACAGGCGCAACGCAATTAAAACGCGGTCGAGTGCTTATTTTGGGCGGAGGCCGCCGGCTGGAAACTATCGGGCCGCGGGGCCCCTCCACGGGCGGGAGCGGGCGGCTAAATCAATTATAAATACAAGAGCCCGCGATAAATGTTTACCCAGCGAACAATTGAAACTTGTGTGTGTGTGTGCACACACTGGTGTGCACGCAGCGGGAGTGTGCGCACAGTCTCAGCGGGCACAACGGACCAGCGACGAAATTCCCGTGGCCGAGTCTAGTTTGCCGGCTCAAACGCAAACACGCCCGTTCCCGAGTTCTCTGTTTCTTGTTTAAGGCCGCCGTCCCTTCCAAAACTCATCACGGCCATAATAAGATTCCATCTGTACGTTTCTCTCTTTACGCTCAATTGTTCGCCCGGCAATTTGAACTCCATTACACTGTTCCATCCTAGTTACCGAGCCGCCGTTACCGCATTCTAGAATTGAATGCGCCATTCGATTTTGTGTCATTCAGTTCGGGTATTGAATAAATATTTTCTCCGGAGTATTAACTAGAAGTTTGCTTATCGTGTTTTCAATATAACTTTTAAAACTTTCGGTAACAATTCCAACAATTTGAAAAACCGGGTTGTATAATTTCAGTTAAGAATCATACAAATTCCGTTTAAGACACTTCAATAATATCTGCGACTGTACACGTCTGCAGCGTACTATTGCAGGCTCTTCTCACTTCCAACCAAAGACTGAACCGGTCCTATTAAACTGTCGATTATATTTCGCTCTTAATAAATCCGAATTGTTCTCTTCAAAATGACGGGGAGGATATAAATAAAACATCGTTGGAATTTGAACACTTCTACCTAGGTAATTATTGAATTCTACAATTCATTACCAATTTGAGTTTTATATACCAAATTTGCTAATAATTACATAAGGGTTAAATAGTTACACTCAAAGTAAGGCTTTAGAATTGCTTCCAAACTAGAGGCGCTAAACGTAAACTTTCGAATGTACTCGTTCATGCATCGACAGGTTCCTTGGACTAAAAAGTTGGCCTAACCCCATTGTCGGCATTGTTTGGAAGTTGGGCCAAATTACCAGCGCCAGCAGGTCGCCATTCAAAACTGTTACCTGAGTCGATAAAGACAGCCCGGGGCGGCAGTGGGGGCGGTGGCTGCGGATTGATAAAAAAACACACAAAAGACCCTTCGTTCTCGCCCATCTCTCTCTCTCTCTCTCTCTCTCTCTCTCTCTCAGAGAGAGAGAGAGAGAGAGAGAGAGAGAGAGAGAGAGAGAGAGAGAGAGAGAGAGAGAGAGAGAGAGAGAGAGAGAGAGAGAGAGAGAGAGAGAGAGAGAGACGAGTTATTACTGGACAGTCCCGAGTTTACCGAATGGGATTTCTTTTAAAACTTACAGCTGGCTTTACTTTGATTTACACTTTATGGCTCTGGCAAATTTCAGGGGGCCTCACTTAACGACTCGGACCGTTTTTCTTAATTCTCGCGGGAGAAATTTATGTTACTTTGTTTTTGAGGGGGTTCATTTATTTCCTTAAGGATAGAGGGGAGGAGGGCTCTGTATGATGCGATACCGGACCCATTAGAACAGTGAGAAGAAAAACATTCGCGCTGTAAATTGAAGAGAGGTCATAAAATAATCATTGATATTGAATAACGTAATTACACTTAGTTAGATTAACTCTATTAGTTAGGACTTACATTAAATCTTTTGGCCTGAACTAATTACGGGAATGATTTAATTATTTACTTAGTTACTGCGGCGTATTAATCAACATTTGACTAATAAAATTCTCAGTTTTACCATTTAACTGCTTTTTCTTGTTTAATATACAACGCAGTATTGTAAACGTTTATGGCTTAATTATGCTTCGTTGGTATTACATTAGAGGCCGTCTAATCATCAATTTTGCCCAAATTATTCTATTTATAACTATAATATACTTTCTATCTTGAATATGGCGCCAGTAAGGTTTGTCTCAGTCTTCGCATCCATTAATATTAACTGATTAATGGAGAGGCTTTTTGAGCTCTGGGCAGGAAGCGTGTTTATTCGGTGTGTGATGCTCGCAGGTTTGGCTCCCTTCGCGATTCGGCTCTTAATTTGAGACAAGGGGATCAGGAGTCAATCTTGAAATTGTGTCGTGATGTTACAGTTGAATGAGCATTAGAGAAACGTCAATGGGGTTGGTTGGCAATAGGGTGGAGGGGTAGGGGGGGGGTCGATGGTGTGCATCGGTGCCAATTACTCGGTTGAGCTACTGCCGGATGCTCCGGGGACTGACCTGGATTTGATGGGACGGATCGAGAAGGCGGCCGAACCTCAACCCTCAACCCCTGCCCCTTCCACCGCAACCTCATCCTGACAGCTCAGATTCAACTGTCGTTTCACTTCGCCCGGGTTTAAACTTGATGACTACAGTATCAACTATACTCACAGTATCAACTACACCGGAACACAGAATACCCATTATCAGAAGAGAAACATCAGTTTTTAATTCCGCATTTGCTTTTCATAACGCGTTTATTTCGCCCGTTAAATATATAATTCCTATATAATAAATATTGCTGAATGAGCGACGGTCCAACCCTTCAGTTTTACCCTTTTAATATGTTAAAATAGCTTTTCCTTTTTATCGACCATTTCCACACCTTAAAGAAGATCATTTAGAGGGAGATTCGGGCGTACGACGCTAATTGAGAGTTGTAAACACGACAATTTCATGACAATAGTCTTCGAGCTCTATAAGAACACCGGGAATGGGTGTAAAGTTTGGTCCCGGACGAGATGAGAGCCTTTCTCATCCTATTTTTCTTTTTCGCAGAGGAGTGGAAAAAATAAGAATTCGGGATGAAATGGCGCGGGGGGGGGGGCGGGGGGGGTGTTTGGAGGGGAGGGCGGAAAAAAAGGGGACGAATCTTGGGTTAGGGCGGAAAGCGAGGATTGGGGACTGGCGAATCCAGAATCAATACCGGCCAGGGCCCACGGGGTAAAGGGGCTAAAGTGTTTTCTCTGACAAACACCTCCGGCCGACCCATTTATCTGACCTGTCTTCCAACTCCTCCTGTCCCCCTCATCCTCCGCCCACACCACCGCATACCCTTGCCACCGTACACAATACTAAAAATTAACAATGTGCACGTCTCTATACCCCTATAGAAAACGGTTATTTTATGCCTAATATCAAGGTCAATATCCCGCATATTTTCCAGTTCATCCAAGTTTCTGTTACCCGAATTACCCTATTTCTGATCCAAACCACGTGATATTTTCAAACGCCCCTTTTTTGCTTCGCACGGTACCTAAAAAGTGATAAATTTCATCAATGAAAATTCAGTTTAACTCTTCTTGAATCTTCAAGTGCGTCTATTGTAGAATAATTCTATAGAGAGTAGTGCTTTTGAAAACCGTAATAAAAACTGTTTTTCTAATTTAACGAAACATTTCTGCCTGAAAATGAGAACTGGAACTATCAATAGTAATAACCAGTAATACCGAGAAAAATTCAGATAATTCCGCTACGCATGGGAGTTAAAAACGGTGTTAATGGTGGGGTCTTCATTTCAAGTTTGGTTGAACTAGAAGGGTTGAAAATTCAAGGCATTTTATAGAGTATGTTCGCACTCACTAATATTTGTTATATATTAATACCGCTTTGTAGTTCGGTGTTTTTAAGTATTTCAACTAGGTTTATGGTGACTGCTCTATAGATTTGTGAAACAGGCCACAGTGGTGGTTGTCGACCACTTTGGGTCCACGGGAAATGAAAAAAGAATGCGGGGGGGGGGAGAGAAACTTTATTTTACTCCCCTCTGCAAATAAACTCTGAATTAGTCACTATTGAAAGTGGCTAATTCCAGTGGGGGAATTGGGGGAGCCGAACGATTGGCGAATTATTGTTCTGTCGTAAACGGGCCGTATAAAAGATCCCGGCCTCGTCGCCGCCTTGTTTCATGTCGCTCCCGACCCCAAAATAAGCCCACTCGACAATTCCAAGTAGGCGAAACTCCTTTTAAAGTTGCCTCTTTTTACGGTTACAATTCGACTGCCGAACAGTGAAATTGAATTTAAATACAGCTCTTAAATTTAACGTCCCTTCGGAGTTAGTCTTGAGGGATGCCGTTTCATTGGCGGATTCGATCGTTTTATACTATTCAATGAGATCGCGATCGGAATTACTGCTCAGTATAAACATTTTAAATTTACCGTTTCCTTATATTTTTTATGTAATCCCTACAATTCTGGGAAATACAACATTAGCCAGACAAAAATTGACTAGGCAGTGCGGAAGTTTCATATTCATTAGTAGTTATTAGATTCAATAATCGGGTAAAGTAGCAGTTCTTTGAATTCATTTTACAGTAATTTTTCTTGACTTTAAACGTGTCTCCTATTCTGCCTGCTCTCGTATGTATTAATATCTATACTAAAACATCTTGAACAGAGGATGAGAAACTTTGGGGTGATATTCGGTATCAGGAATAATGAAGGGGACATGATATTGCTGTCGGTTATTATTATTCCAACCTACAGAGCCCTCCTTCTTTATAAGCTATTTGAAATATTGTACGTTTTAATATTTAGTTTGATATTTACCCTCGTAGTCGGGAAGGGATGGTTTTATACCGTTCAGAATACCTAGGTTGGTCTCACTCGCTTAAAACCCACCCCTAAATATTAAAATTCCCAACTCTGGACATAATTCGGCATATTTCTTTAAAAAATGGAACATTAACCGCACCTGGTCAACGATATATTGGGAGAGGAATTGGATCCTCTGCTCGGATTTATGACTACGGGCTCCATGTTTTTGGGCCATATTAAATATATATTTATATAAAATGGAAGTTATTTTTAAATACTCCAACCAGTTGTGGTTTTAAGATCGTGATATCGTTACCATTTTTTCGGGCATATATATTCATGATATATTTGCGAACTTTAATTCAAATATATAATATTACAGTGTAGTTAGGCTTATATTGCCGGGCGACCCTGCGCTATGACTTGTTTTATAATTCTTTACTCGTGCAACACGTCAACATTAAGTGTCCTATTAATAAGAAATAACATAATTCTGTGGGTTTTGTTTCGCTTGACCGCTGAAATCCTTCCACTTGTACACTAGTGAGATTAACTGACAATTTACCCTTTATATAACCACTTTGGGCCGAATTTGTTAGGATGTATGATTGACAAAAGAAGGACGTCTGCAAAAATAAGTACACAGTCTTTGATTTGACATTTCGTAGTATGTAATTCTAAAGTATTGTATATGATAAACATTAAAAGAGTGTAGACTACTCTTCAAGAGTTTCACTTGTTGGATTAACGAAGAAATGTACACCACCAGGGTACAGCTAGACTTGCGATCTATTTGGTTAAGTGAGTATGGGCTCGAAAGTTTTTCAATGTCTAGTAAGATATTGGCAATACATCTATTTAGTGTTGATTTATATGGATAATATGGAACAGCGTTATTATTACCAATTGAACAAGTTTTATCTTAGTACATTTTCTTCTTTAACGCGGGTAAATATTTTATTATTATTTTCCCTTACTATTATATTTTTGTCTTAGAGGTCGGTTACATAATGTATTGTGTTAAATGTTGACTTGGCCATTGTTTAATTATTAAGCTACCCACAACCTGCTGCTCGTGTATCCCCGGTTTATAGGCCTGAAATCTAGCCCGGCTCCTCGCCGCTGGTGTGTTGCACCACCAACTAATTAACTAAGAACTAATTAATACCGTCCGGAAATGTCTCTAATTGGTTCACAGCCCAGATCGCGAATATCATTCAATATTACTTCTGTCGTGTCGGGCGGATTGGCGCCCCCGGCACACAACTGCAAAACAACAGCGTAACTTTCCAGACCCAATCCGAAATGTATATCTACACTCTGAACCTGCAGCCCGGGTCACGCCATTTTCCATAAAACTTCACGCCACAAATTAACTGCCGACCGTACCGATAAATAGATATCTCTAATTATATCTATTTAATAGTTTAACAACTATTATTTACGGCACGGAATTAATAGACAGGCTGCGCGTACTGATAACCCTACGAAATCCGCCTACTTATATTAACGATATAAAACTGTTTCTGAAAATGTTTTCCGTATCAACATATATTGCACCATTCCTTTTCCATTAGTATCCACCGCATTGTCAGAAGTTTAGAGCCGTGGAAAAAATCCCGCTTGGCGGTAGCAAAAACACTAAAGCAATCCCTCAGAATTGGCTAATGTTTGTGCGGATGCGAAAAACCGCAAGGAGACGAAATCGGATGAAACGGACAGAAATTCTATTACGGGCGATATTCCCGTGTCGATTGTTTTATATAATTTTGTTAATTGTGCTTTATATTAATTTTTATTTCCTTATTTAATGTTTTCATCTTTTGTTGCAAGGTACGTTTCGGGCGGGCAACGTGCAGGAGCGAGGGTGAGTTTTGAGGCTGTTTGAACTGAGGCGAAATATTAGCCGAGCTTGGGCTATCGCCATTTGAATTCGTACTTTTAATTTAAACGGGTCGACAAGAGTGGGTGGGAGGCCGGGGAAGAAGTCAAGGGGAGCCGGCACCAAATGAAAATCTCATTTAGCCGAGATTCGCTTCAATAAATCCCCACCCTCCGTCTTCGCCGAGTCGCTGAGAACTTGGTAAATCTACCCCCTCCCACACCCACCCACCACTCTCTCTCTCTCTCTCTCTCTCTCTCTCTCTCTCTCTCTCTCTCCAGGCCTGTATTATTTATAGTGGCGGCTGAGTATTATTAGTTTCTAGATTAGTGCCCTTTACCTCCGGCTTTGGGTCTGAGGCGCTGTTTAAGTCTGAGCCCTAAGGTATGAGGATAATCAGAAAATGCCGGCATAAAACAGGCTTTCAGCTCCGCCCTTCCATTTTCAACCTTGACGGGGCCCGTTTTCCCAGAACAAATCTTTATTAAACAGACTGCAATATTCAATTTGGGTTTACGACTCTAAGCCTGTAAATTATACTGAAATAGAATATTTGCTTGCAGTTTTTTAAATACTTTCATTGAGACTAAATGTAATCGGCTGATGTTGACTGAGAGGAAGTAACGCTCTCATTATTGGGGAAGCGTTCGGAATAATGAAAGTAGGTCGAGAACAATGAACGCGACTTTAAATGAAATAGCACTGTGTGAGGAAGTCGACACCACGAATGTGACCCAGAATGACAATCTATAAGAGACTGCATCCAGATCTGGCCAAATTTCTAGTATTCATACCAGAGATTTAGGCGACCAAATTTTATATTTCATACCCAAATATTTCATACCAGAAGGATGGGAGGAGAAATTAATTAAACGGTAAAACCGATATAGAACCTCTCAGGGTTATGTATGTATGCACAGTGTGCACTAAATTGATAAGGGCATTATTCTCAAATAAATATTTTTCTTAGGGTTTGAGCCTACTGATCGGCGATTTAATTGGAGGTGATCAATGGCAAACAATCAATCGGTAAAATGCGACCGCAGAAACTATTTTCACGCAGCAGTGTACAGGAGAAATTTCATTTCCGTTGCAAACTGTCTGTAGAATAGTTAGTTGCCGCTAAACTGTGGGACACGTGTACTGAGGGATTAGGCCGTAGCCAGTGGATTAGGCGGCCCAAACAGCCCGGACATCGTTTTCCCTTGGCCAACCCGAGGACCGCTGATATCCAAAATAACAATTTCGAGACCCCAATCCTCCACGTTTCAGCTTGTCCGAAGGGTTAACAATCCATACCAATAAAAATCTAGTGTTACACCGAATCAGTGAATGGAGATTGAAGAACCCGATAACGAATATAATATCTGTTTAGGGAACTTAGGTTAATTTATGCTCCAGTTGAACCCATATTCAAATCTGTGCAAGGCAAGATATATCATCGTCAATGTGATTCAGGGCTATTAAAATAAAAATATAATTACGTAATAAATTCAACGGAACGGTACCCCTAATTTCGAGTGCAATCACTTTCATAATAAGCCCTCAAACACGTATATTATTTTTTTGTAGTTAATAAACAGGTTTACAATGCATGGTTATCATACTTAATTGGTGACCGGTGAGTGATAATCATATTTATTTTCCCCATTTCGTCGACAGGGAGTGTATTTCTGGTTCCAATAGGGGCTAAATATTATGCCGGGGCCAGCCTCCTCCCCCGTAATTATTTTTGAGATCATTAGCATGGCGAGGGCCCAGTAGACACCGGGCAAATGCAATACTCGTCGGGGCTTTGATATGGCTAAGTGTGTTGCGGGCTCTCTGTCTCTCTCACTCTCTCTCTCACTCCCTCCCCTCTCCCTCTTCCTTCTCTCTCTCTCTCTCTCTCTCTGTCTCTCGCCGGTCAGGGGGCAGGCACCTAAATGTGTTTGTGCCCTGGGCCCTCACCCAACCCCGCAACCCAAATTACCCAGTGGCCTCCTTCGAAATGCGGCCGGGAAGGGAGCGGCTCCCACGTACATCAAAAGTCTCGCTTAAACCTCAATTTGCATTTCATACCGCGTTACCCAACTGAATTCCTCGAAGGCGGAAATTGATTATTTCCTGGTCGTATTGAAGCTCTGCCCTATAGAAACGGCTATCCGCTGAGATGACCTATGTTTCAGGGCTGTCATGAAAGAACCTAAAATTATAGAGGGTGCAATAGTACAAAATAGGTATTATTTCAAAGATTCGGCTTTAAGATTAAGTTAGTTTCAATTTTCATCTGCAAATGGAAAATAAATGAGATTTATAGTCTTTTCAAATCTCCAGTATAGAAAAGAAAAAGAAGTGAGAAAGCTAAAGAATCTTAAGCCAGATTAGGAAAGTTAAGGCCTTTAATTCGGTGCATTCAAACTGCTCTTGGAGTGTGGGTAACAATGCAAAGCCTCGTCGGAAAAACGGGACTCATGAATATTCGTTCAGGTGAAAGGGGGTCCCAGTAATATTAAACCGGAACAAAAGATTAAAATGCGGTACACTTTGGGAACAGTCGTGGCACTGTACTTAGCCCTTAGGGCAGCCTTTAGCCGAGCGTCGACAGAATCAGGTGCGACACCTTTGGGGAACGAAGAAACAAATATGGTAAAGGGACTGGGGAATTTAGCGAGCGGGTGAGACCGAGCGGCCCTAATACTCGTTTTATCGAGAGGGGGTGGGCGTGCCCTTCGCCCAACTTCCCGAAGGAACAACGGCAACGACCCGGGCTGGGCCGCGATAAGTATTCAAAGGGAGTATTAAAAAAAACCTAACCTAAACGTAGAGGACAATTCGACCGGAATCTCTTTTGGCGCCTGGAAATTGAAAACCTTTTATGTAGACAGAAGTTTCATAACGATGGGCAATAAAGAATTATGCAAAGATAAAAGATTACAACGTCTATTTATAGTCGTTTTGTGTGTAGTTTATGTGCGACTGGGCAATAAAAAGAGAGGTGCGATGAAATAAAGTTGAAGAAATTCGGTGATTCCATTCAATCTCCAATTGCTCGTTTTCGGAGTACGGCGTTTTTTTTAATTTGAATTATAAATGATTGTAAATGGATTCTATTCCTTCCAATGTTGTGCAATTTTTTAAAATCAAATAATAAATTGTTTCCAGACGGTAGTTCATAATCAGAATGTTTATAGAGTTAAACTATTTCCTTAAACATTCCGATAATTATGGAAAGGGTTTAATAGAAGAGAACAAATAGTCTAGTTCCTCGGGTATGTTTAGTATAATTCTTTAGTATTTGAGCTAATATTAAATTTATATCTAATAATATTTATAGCACCATAAGTGGCCTGTATAAAATTATTCTAATTCAGCAGACGAAATACAATTATTTGATAGTAAAGTAGGTTTTTATAAGATTAAATTATGGCTCGGTACCGAAATAATTTCCAGATAATTAATTACAGAGTTCTGGCCAAGGAACCCCTGCACGAAATTATAAACGAATCTTATCCCCGATTCTGATAAGGTAAATTTCTCTTGGATGCCTAAACAGTTCTGAGAAACTGTAATAAATTATATAAGAAGTAATTTCAGAGAAGTTAAAAGGAGTCGGCCAGAGATTAATCACTTAGGGAAGTATCCGGCAAAGTTGAGGACGGTATATCTCTGATGACAGTACCGTTGAAAAGATATAATTTTATTTCGAGAAGGAAAATTAATAAGTAATTCGAAATTGTGTTCTCTGAAACTTTTCAAACGGCGGAATTTTAATAATTAATTTTTCTGTTATTCATATTCTTTCGCATGAAATTAACGAAATGTCTTGTTTATATAAATAAATAAACTTAGAACCTTCTCCAAATTGATATATCATATATCGTATTATATTTCTGGTACAACTACATTAATTTAAATATATTCGGTGTGAAGGAATAAATATGAGAATGTGATCCTTTCTGATATGGTGGAATATGGTTACTTGATATTAAATTTGTATATTCTACACTCACTTGTCCAAGTTAACTGCACTTATATTACTCGATAATTGCATCGTTAATACCAAATTGTATATAAAATGCTCGAATAGTCCTTATATTTGAAACTAAAAATATTTTACAAGTACGTTATAAAATTATTATTAAATAAAATTGTGTATTCCTCGAACAATGTCATCCCTACATGAACCACATTGTTAGAAGAGGTCAGTTAAAAATTATATTACACGTGTTTGTTTTCACTAAACATCGGTTCTGTAAAATGTTCACTGGGTGGATCATAGAATTTAATAAAAGTACAGAAAGATCTTTGGTGACAAATGTACCGTGCGCTAAATTTCTAGCAATGATCCAGCTCAAAGAATCAAAGAATCCTCATCCAAGGATTCGAAATAACATTGGGCTTTAGCGTTCGGGCGAATAGTTTGGGCGGAGTGATGAGTGGGGACGGGGAGGGGACGGTAGGAGTAGAACTTCTCTGAGGACGAAGAAGGAGCCGATATAGAAAGTGGGGGTGGGGGGGGGATCGGGGACAATCTATATTCAAAGGGAAGGATCCTCCAGGAATTTATATTGGGCCCGGAGCCCAAAAAGCAAGGAGAGGAAGACAACTGTCATCCTAGCGTGAACAAACGATGCTTATGCCACTTTTATTAGGGACTGTGGGGGCTCTGAACCCCTTTCTCCTGCCCCCTCCCTCTTCCCCCGGATGCAACTTTAGCAAACTCCTCCTCCCCACCACCGCTGAACAAATGAAAGGGAGCTTTTTATTTTAAACCTTTTTACCGTTTCCCGGGGTTATATCCTCCCTCCGTCTCTCGGCCCTGTTTCCGTCCCGTCCGAGGACGTCGCCGCCTCTCCTGGGATGCATATTAAAATCTTCTGTCGGACGATGTAATATCTTCTCTCCGAGAAATTCGTCTCCACTAAACGCGAGCTGCTGCTCCTCGCTTTTACGCTTGCTAACAAGTAATATATCCTGCGTTCTTAATACTGCGCTGATTTACACCTTTTCCTAAAAAAATTTACGACACTAATTTCATTAAAACTCTTCCGGTTATACTTGAACTACATTACTCTGTATATATACATATATAAAATTACAATATAGATATACCACGATTTAACTAAATCAACTTAACGTTAATTTATTTTTTATTTAAGCGTATGTCTCTGTACTTGAGCTCTCAGACTCTTGGGCCTCATAATTATAATACGGAAATACATTAAACTTGCACCTTAGTGCATCAGCGGGCTTGTGAATTAATTATTTCCATATTTTGTATATGAAATCGAGCATCGGTTGCTTATAATACAGCTTAGTTTGAAACAGGGTGACATAATGAATAGCCGAGTGCCCTCAAGGTATTTCCCGGCTAACAAGTCTGTAAATATTCATATTTTGCAGCATCAGAAACTGTAGACATCCACAACTGGGGATACTTTACGTTGGCCGTATTTGAAAACAACCGTAATTAAAACCGGTGTCGTTTCAGTCTGTGTTCTGGAGCGGTGGACTTAGTGTGAGCCGACAGTAATAAAATGGAGCCGAAATGGGCCCACTAACATTTGTGCATGCACTCTCCGTGAGCGGAAGTTGGGCCCGCCCCGCGGGATTCGCTTCCGCTCCTTTGGACCGCAGGCCGCTAATGAAAACCCGTTCGAGCTCCCGTCTCCTGTAATCTAGGTTTGAAACAAACAATTTCCCATTAGCATTTTCATTTCGAGAGTGAGCATTGTTACACTCGGTATAATTATGGACATGCCGGAAGAAAATCATAGAGTTCTTTTTGTTACAAGAGTTCTTCGTTCATTTTGTACGCTGTCAAAGTTTCAATATTTTTATTGCTAGTTCGCTCCGAAATTGGGCATTGCCAGCTGAGGGTAAATAAGGTAGAAGAAAATCATAGCGCCCGGAATAATCATTCGTCCTAGTTTATTAACTAGTGTACAGAGGCGGCCATAAATAAAGAGTGATTCAACTTTTAGTGAGTTTTTAAATAATTTTTCATCTTTTCAAATTTCCATTAATGAGGCGGATAATTAAAGCTGTTGCGGAAATTCTTAAATGGAAATTATATTCAGAACCATATGACGGATTCCAATTATTATTTATAAATATCGAGGGTACCTAAAATATCCGATTCCCTATTTAGTCAACCGAGTAACATCGAGAGCCCGAGTAATTGGGAATTCTTTCAAAAGCAAGCATTCGTAGCAGTCATTATTATTAATTATTGATGTATGGGCAGTGAAGTAAAATAACACTACGATGTAACCAGATTAAAGAGCTGCCTATTAATTTAAAAAAGATATAGTACTAGGTTCTAAATATTTTCACTTTACATTCCTGATTTACAAAACTTAGGCAATTAAATGTGTGAAATATTGGTTGTGAAAGATTGGGTCGATGTAACAAAAGAGTACTGCAATTTTGGGAGTGTCAAAATTGAAATAAAATCTCTGGGCTACATTCATAGTCATTTAGAAGTATAAAGAATGTTGTGAGAGAGCTGGAGAGAGAGAGAGAGAGAGAGAGAGAGAGAGAGAGAGAGAGAGAGAGAGAGAGAGAGAGAGAGAGAGAGAGAGAGAGAGAGAGAGAGAGAGAGAGAGAGAGAGAGAGAGAGAGAGAGAGAGAGAGAGAGAGCGAGAGAGCCGGTAATCCGGGGCGTGCTGTACCGACCTCGTTGTGTGCCGGGCCCCCGACCGGCTTCAGCTTTTTCATTAGTGCGTAGCGTAGCCCTTTTTCGAGTAAACACCATTACTAAATCAGAACACTGCCGCATTGGGCAATTCCTAGCAAGAACATTTGATTCGCGTAAAATCCCCCCCTCCCCTCACCACCCTTTTTTTGCGCATTGTCTCACTGCGAAATGGTGAAATAAATATGACTGACGCCCCAATATGTACAAAGCTTCTTTCTGTTTAGACTAAAAACCGGGGAAAAAAATAAATCTTTTACTTCCTTTCGGTTGCACTCTGGCTTTCACTCATATCCACCACTTTGTGATAAAGTGCGAGAGTCTTTAGCGCTCTGAATGGTTCCAAAAGGGAAAAAATACATTTTTCTAAACGAGTACATATAATACACATTTCATCTTCAAGTCCACAGTCCTTTCTATGTATGTATGTTTAAGTACATATGTATATATATATATATATATATATATATATATATATATATATATATATATATATATATTTATATAAGGTTTGAAATGCTAATAACGCGAGGCGTGTGGAATGAAATTGGGAGGGTGGCTGTGAGGCGTAAGATAAAAATAAAGGGGGAACAGGAGATGAAGGTAAGATGAAGCCCGGGGAGGATGTCCAAGTTCCGGTTTGGCGCCCGGTTCCGGCCCCGGGGACTCGGGCCGCTAATGAAAATCCACCCTTCAGTTGGAAAACTCTCCCTTAAAAGGTACCAGATTAAGAAATTTCCTTTTCGGATACATTCCCGGTCTCCTCCCAGTAACTTACAAGTACCTTTTACCAGAAGAGCAATATAATCCCGAGAGCTCCCTTCGACTCCCCTTCGGACACTCAAATCATTTTCAGGCTTTAATATTTATACAGAGAATTGACCCTAGCCCCACCCTTTCACTTTTGCTGTGGCGAATTTCCCTTCTCCTTTTTTTATTTTTCCAATATCGAGAAAAAAGATTTCAATTGGGTCGGGAGGAAAAGTTGGGCCGATATTGGATACGGGCGTTCTTTGTAAATAAATTTAATTTTCGCCCTAGGAAACGCCGCCTTATTTTAATAATGTAGTTTTTTCGGTCGAATATTTTTTAATTTCGAATATACACTCACGACTGGAAAATATCAGCGTTTTAATATTCAAAGATTACTTTTTTTTTAATTCGATAATTTAGGTTTAATTATCATTTCAAGACATTTAAAATCGTCTATTCTAAGACGGGGGGGGGGGTTTGATAATTTATTTCAAAAAATTGTACGCTGTGCGAAGTAAAATTAGAATAAAGTCAGTACAAGTCAGAGAGATCATTACTGAAAAATAAGTTGATTAAAATAGAGCTGATATTAGACAAATAAATAAAAAGTTAAATGTAATCTTTTTCTGAATCTTGCATTCTTCCTTACCCGAATTGGCAATATACGGGCATTTCCTTTAGCAAGAAACAGTGATATTCCAAACAATTTGGATATCACAAAGCCGGAATATTTTCAGTTCTCCTGGCAATTACATTCCAATGGACGAGGTAAGAGACCTCCCCTATATCGTATAACTGAAACGATAACGTTCATGTATTTCAATTGCCAGGAGGTATTCAACCAACAATTAATATGACACAGTTGTAGTCAAAAGGCCGAGGTAGGGTATTCGCTCTGTACAATAATTGAACTCGCCCTTTAGACAGGTCGGATAGTTGTTTTCTGGGAGCATGGCTCACTTTGTTGTCCTCTGATTTCTGGGAAACCCGTTTGAAATATCGGCGATCGGAAACCGCTCGAACAAACGGATACAAGGGGGGCAAAAGGAGCGCACAAACAACCAGTGTCGCTGTTGACATTATATTTGTTATAATTTGCCCTCGTCAAGCTACAATCCGTGAACTCCAACTGTTATATTTGTATTCATGGCGAGAAAGTCTAAAAGTAAAAAAAAAATTTCTTCAACGCGTGAAACGAACTTTACTTTAGATATAGATTACTTTACAGTGCTCTATGAATTGGTGAACCAAAAAAAACCTGACGAGAGTATAATGCACCATGCCAGACTGTGATGCTCAATGACTATCACAACTATAATATCGAAACGTCTTTAACGTTTCGATTAATTGGTCTCCAGTTGAGATTATGAGACGATCTAGTAAACGGCTTTATTGTTTTATTATTGTAGCTAGGCCTGTAATGGTTTACAGGAGCGCCCTATAGGGCTATAATAAGAGTGGCCGCGGCCGTTGGATTTCGGCCGGTTCAGCAATAGCCGGAGAATTGATTACTCCGATAAAGACCAAACTGCAAATTCGCCACTCTCCGCCCGCCTTAATTGGTGGGGCCGTTGTCCTGCCCAAACTAAACATTTGTTCCGGGCAAACTTCTAATTGCACAATACTCCTGATTTAGGTACAAAAGCTTATACGCGAATAATAATGTAATGGGATGTTTCTTTTTCCACCCGTTGATTGAAATCATTGATAGATCACGGATAGATAATTTACGTTCTTCATTTGAACAGCGTACATTGAGCTAATTGCAAAAATAACGTTTGTTGGACGCATTTGCGACCATTGTACAGACTTTTTATGGTATTTTTAATGGTCCTCAATCTAGTATCATTGATAGAAGGGAAAATTTCGCCAGATATTCTGTTAACGCATCTCAATGGCTAGTAAATTTCGACTGTTAATAAAAAATATCAGAATAAGCTCGGAACTGAGGAGAGTCTATCTATTGACTATTTAGCATTCAGTCCAATGCAAAGGAAGAACTATTTTTAATGGTATTTTCTACCTGGAAATATTTTTCGTCGTTCAAACCACTCATAACTATCTGATTATTCCATTGGGACAAACATAATGCAGAGTTTAAAGTAATATATTAAATGGCAATTTTGATCAACGATGACAACTGGAGGGGGCGGAGGTGGCCACTTAGGATAACAACACTGTTGAAGCATAAATTGCGTGTTTCGAGTGGGATTTTAATAAGCTCTCGAAACTGGAAGATAAAATTAAGTAGATTAGGCCTACTGGAGGGATGAATGTCCTTTGTTTACACGACGCCCTGGCCCCCTGGCAAATATCCTACGATGTTATTAATATTACTGGTAGCTGGTAGGTGGGTGGGGATGGGGACTCGAGACAGCTTTCCAATAATCCTTTAATTAAGTTGATTATATCCTCAAGTTTCCCGAAATAATACGGTGAACACCATCCGGAAATAGGTCCACCAGTGTGAACATGGACGTTGAATGTTATTAGGAAACAGAACGGAAACAGCGCTAGTCTACTTTGAGCCATTGAATTCTGCGGCTTCAAACTCCCACATCCTAAAGGATATTTTTTAATTGAAAATGATGTAACTATACAGTAACAACATTATGTATTATTATTGTGCATAATATGTATTGCAGTATGCACTAGTA
Organism: Lethocerus indicus; assembly: GCA_019843655.1. NCBI lineage: Eukaryota > Metazoa > Arthropoda > Insecta > Hemiptera > Belostomatidae > Lethocerus > Lethocerus indicus. Next base: position 11,054,538 of record JACDQD010000004.1, read on the forward strand.
ATATATTTATATATCTTGCATTGACAAGTTTAATGACTAACACCAGGGCTTTTTACGTGTGCGTTGAATCATCTGTTATAGTTTTCTAGAGTTATTTCAGATCAACTGTTGTAATCGATTGAAATTAACAAAAGGTTTGCCCGAGAATCGAAACTCGCTAGATCGATTACCAGCGATCCATTCCTCAATGATATAATCCTTAGTGAGACATCATTCTACCAACCTTTCAAGCTTATTTACATATATGTAATAAACGTTAAGCACATTATTGAACACAATAAATTTTAAAGAAAATAATACAATTCTAACAATGATTATATATTATTAATGAAATAATATCCCCATTTCATATTATTTCGTTGCCTCTAAAATTCACTATAGAATAATAAAATTGCGTCTTTGCCTCGAATCTATACTTTCAATTCCAGATCCCCTTTAAAAGGTGTAACTGGCAGCTATTGGTAAAGTGTAACTGCTAGATGATCATTGGAAGTAACTGGATGTTACCGTGTCATGTTTAACTTTGGAAGAGGTTTAATTCCTTTGAAAGTGGGAACGGCCAGAGGAAACCGAGTATGAGGAGCGGAAAGGTCGGGCTGTTAGGATGTTTCTGGTCTGTGAGAGGGCTCCACCAGGGTAATGGCCGCCTCCCGGTTCCGGCTCTAGATCTCGGTGAAGGCACAAAGCTCCACTCTTTACAGGGGCCACTTACCGCTCACTTCTCCCGCAGTCCCTCTCAGTTTTTGTACAGGAAACCTCCCCTTTGTCCCCTACTCAAATTTCCCTTCGCCCTCCTCTTCTCGCCACCGGGCGTATGTCTATGGAGGGTTCCCCCCGCCCCCGCCCCCGCCACCCTTCACGAGGCGTCCTCAAGACAAAAACCCATTCATCCAATTCAGACATCACACGAGCCACCGAGCATTGTCTGGACTTACTCCAGCCACCTTCGAGGCCGCGGTATGGTTAATAGTGCGTCTTATCGTGAAGTGACAGTGTTGTCATACTTGCGAAGTGTTGATGCGTTTTATATTTGGGAACATATAAATTTCACAACGTATCAATAGTAAAGCAAACTATGTCCCTCCGGCACTAGTTTCTCAATCGGAACCTCTTCACATCCTTAAAGGTATGCGGGAATAAAGTTTTGGATTTAAAAAATATTAAGAGCGGAATTTTATTTCTCATATCGATTTCTGGGGGAGAAACAATTGGCGCGGTCCTACCGACCCGGCCCCTTTCCCCAAAAAGTGATCGAGAATCTGCATCGGATCGATTCTGCGGGGTGGCTGGGGGCAAAAGACAGAAGGAAGCAAAGGAAAGGGGCAGGTTAGGAGGGGAGGGTAGGGGAGACACGGAGGAAATTACTTCCTGGCGAGGGTGTGGGAGGGCGGTAAAGTGGAAGGGAGACAGGGAGTCCGAATGAGACTGAGGAACCGAGGGGGGAGGGGGAAAGACGAAAAGGAGGGTCAAGTATTGAGTGTCGAACAGAGAAAGACGGATAGGAATGGAAGGGGAAGGGAGGAATGGAGAGGGAGGAGAGGGAGGAGAGTGAGTGAGGAGAATAGTGGGCCGGACTGGGCCCACCGATGAATTACTTATGACCGGCGGCCGCCAGCACGTGTGCTACACGGCCCGACCTCACGATCCGCCCCTAATGCATACAGATTAGGAACCCCGCGCCGTCCCCCAACGGACTTTTAATGTATTTAAGCCCCGTAATTGCAAACGAATCGCCATCGTTCGGGATCGGAATATTTATTTTTCGACACTCTCATCCCCATTCGAGATCGGTGGTATATAGTAAAGAAAAGTAGAAATCATCGAATTTAATTTAGCGATTAAAACGGCGAGATTTCATTTCAATCCAAATATCGATCGGAGAACGATTTCTTTATCGTTTTTACCATGGGCGGTATAGCGAAGTCCATGAGAAATACGCCACCAAGTATGAAATGAGTAACTATGAAATTGGCAGATAGCTAATGACGACCACGTGTCGAATCCCGGCGGTGGACAGGATTTTCATCGCGGATATTAATAAAATATCTACTACACTAAATGGAACGTTAAGGGTGGATGTGTGTAGGGGGAGGTGGCCAGCTAAGGGGCGGTGGTTTGGACGGGCGGCGGTCGGGTCCATTGTAGGTCGCCGGTTGAGGACAATGGGCCGGCCCCAACAATGAGGCGGGCGCTGCTGTCACGGCCACGTCGGTGGTTGTGGGCGGGGCGTCCAGCGCTTCTTGTCCTCCTCACAACACGCGAGAACTTGGCTTGGTCCCCCGGGTGCTAATTAGGCGGCCCCACACCCCACCAAGTCACGACCCGGCGGGGCGCGGAGGCAGTCGATAATGGCAGTGTCCCCTCATTATGACCACCCACTCAATGACGCCTTGTTCCCCCAATCGACCGACAAGCCTGTCGTCCTCTGCCTTAGCGCCCTGATTTTTCTAGGCCATTTTAGCATTGGACGAATGTAGAGACGATAAACGGAAGGCGTATAATATATTGAGTGTGGTGCGTGTCGTCGGTGAGGACCAGTCTCCGGCATTATTGAAAGCAAAACTTTCATACTTGCCGACCAGAAGAATGAATTAAAACACCGTGTCCAATGTCCGTTCTCGACCGATGTAAAGAAGAGAAGTTAAAAGACCAAAATTTTGAAACGAGAGAAGTTGATTTTGGGAGGAACCTGTCAACACGGTCTTTCAAGTAATATGATGATCACGATATATGTCTATACTTTTTTACTTACCACATGATTCAACAACCTTACAATCTCTGCTATCATTCAAGTCATCCTTACCTTGTTCTTTCATGATCGGTACATAAAGGCAAATTTGAATTCGAAACCGTACGATTTGACGCCGTCTCGACATGACGGTCCTTATGTTATGTCCCTCGGGCATGCGTCTATGTCTATATCATTCGTGTCCACAGAACGGCAAACCTGTATCTGATAAAATGTCCTCTAAAACGTTCAAACGTATGTTTGTAAACGTAAATAAATAACGCGCGTAGATAAGAGGAGCGTTCGAGGTGCCTGGGGGTCAGGGAGAGAAAAAGTGATTCGACGGTGGGTGGTTTACCTAGCCGGTGATAAGTGGGACGTTACGGCATAAATGCTCGTAAATCGTTGGGCCATAAACCCCGAAAACGCCACCCTTCAAATCGGTTTCAAATTTATGTACTCCGTCCGGTGGACAGGAATGAAATATTGAGGCGCTAAAGCTGAAAACGTGGTCCGAATTAGACTCCGTCTAGATTGCTCCCCTCCACTAGTGTTACTACTCGATGAACTGGAATTATTATGCATTCTAATGCGTCGAACGTGCTGTGTATGAATATGCCATTTTCTCAATGGGTTGGAATATTTAATGACACCATTCGGACAATGGTTTAATGGCTGGATTGTGGGGTTACTGACTTCGGCCTTTGGTATAAATTAAAAAAGTAAGGATTAATTAAGTAGTCCTAAAATTAGGGCCCGAGTAGAAAGCGCAATCCGGTTGAAACGTTGCTATTAACTTAGGCCGGGATACAAACTCTCCTAAAACAGTGTTAAACTTCAGAGGGAGCATTTAAATTGTTCATTTCAATAAAATTATGAAGATCCACAAACTCCAAGTGCTGACTGTAAATCATTATTAATTACGTAGGATCAGGAGAAGTTATAAGATAACCTCGGAGGGGATACAATCCTACACTTATTGATTTTATGAAAGTTCTATTTCGTTGGTAATACACTGTTTGCAAATGAAAAATCGGATTTTGTACAGTGGGCTGTAAGTATCCGTTTGCCGTTAGTTTTTACGATTAAACCATGATATAATTTATGCACAAATATGAAATAAAATATATATGGTATTATTGAAAACTTTTGAGAAGGGGGAAATGATAAACGTATCATAATATCATGATAGACCTAGATGAGACGGTAACCATTCTAAACTAATGGGTATTTGTATTAGGATATTTTGTGAAAACAAAGTGGATAGTAACGAATTGATGTGACAAGTAGGGGGAATTAGAGACTGGTGTCTGTTAGCCGGATTGGTGTAACAGCCGTTAAGGTCTATTGCTGGCAGTGTTGTCTTCCCTCCTTTAATAAACTGCACCGTGGGTGGGTTCGAAGGGTGTTTTTGCGGAGGTGTTAATTTGGCCCACGGCCTGGCGGCCTTGTCCCTCGATCTCTATCTCGAGAACAGAGACCGAACAATTAGTAACATCCCAGGAAAGCCGAGTTATGAGGCAGACTCACGGCTATATATAGTATCGTTCAAGCCAATTTTTCCAATCCAACCGATCGATTGGGTTCTATTTCGAGTCACTATTTTTTTACGTTTACACGTTTCATCTGCCCTTATACAACAGTATATATTCAACGCTATCGCAGATGAGCGCGTTATTCTATTCCAGTCAAATCCGCTCGATTAAGATTTTAATTCATCATAACTTTATACCCATAATTATTCATAATTTAATTCGTAATTTTAATTAACGAAATCTGTCGACGCCTCTACTTGTATATGGATTTTGACTGAAGATGAGAAGCGGAAGTCTATCATAAAATAAAAAAAATAGGAGCAGATGATCTCAACAACCTTGATGGCTGACGTATTCCGAGAATGTCCAAAAATAGACAATAAAATAAAACTGGACTTTAAAGTGTTAATTATGCTCCTTCACTATGATTTGCGTCATAAAAGTACCTCCGCCAGAATAATCTCAGCTCAAATACCCATAAATATGATATATATGTCTCTGAGACAGGATTTAAACCCTTTAGGCTGTAATATCGGGCGGAGGCACGTATGCCTTGTTGAGTAGGAAATAATTTTTGGATTCGGAAAGGATTTCGATTCCTTATCCTTAAAGGTGGGTAACAATGGAAGTCAAATAAATCTCCTATTTCTGTAGGATTGATCCTAATAAGTATTCATAGAACGGGCTCACGTTAAGTTATATCGTAATCTGAGTGCGGGGTCTCTCTCTCTCTCACTCTCTTTCTCTATCTCTGTCTCTCTCTCCCTCCCTCTCTCTCTCTCTCTCTCTCTCTCTTACTTTCGCTCGGTTAGGGCCGTTTTAGATTTGGCCCAAAGCCTGAAGGGCCCCCAGCGTCGATACTCGTAAATCGGCGATGTTTCGAGCCCTTCACCCATGAAAAACGTTCGCCTCTTCTACACCGAAACTCGACAATTTTTCCTCACTGAAAAGCGAGATATATTGTTTTTTACTGTCTGCGGATTGAATTGTAAACAAAAAGAGTGGGAATTGAAATTTACCAGTTTCATTCGAATAAATGAATAAATCGTTGTATCTTAAAACTGTAATAAAAGAAAAATTTAAACGTTTTATCGAATATTTTTATTATAAATCAGCCATCTATTAGGATTATATCTGTTATGTGTTTACATCGCGTTATACTAAAAGCTATAATTCTTTGTTATGGTTCATAACATGTTTGATATATCCGTATGACTTCCTTAACCCTTCTCAGTCACGAAAAATATATTAATATTACTACGTTAATTAATAAATGTCCCTTCATTTAGATGCTTAGTCATTGACAAGGCCAAAGAGGGGACATCATTTATACCGATTAGTTTTAAAACACACAACTAATCATTAGTATCGGTTGCAGATCTACACGCGCTGATTAGATTTAAGCATGTATATATGCTCAACTGGTTCACTCTATCGTCAGTCGCATCAGTAAATTAGTGGGATGAAGCATCCTTCCCAGCACTGTCACAAAACATACATTAGGTTTCGTGAAGTAAGAAATTATGGAGTTTATGCAAAAAATATATATTCACTGTTTTTCTCGTTTAAAATTTCTCTTACGGGGAAATTTTGCCGTCTATAGTTTGATTTTAATAATCGGTCAGGCCGAGAGTGTATTTTATTGTGGTCCCAGAGTGTGGTGGGTGGGGCCGCTGTGTAGTCGGGCTTTATTGCGTTTGCTATTCAAATCGTAGTGGGCGAGGGGGGATTCCCTCTCATATAGGGTGCAGCCGCCCACCCTGTTCACCTTATTACTATTCATGGCGGACTCTTATTGTAAGCCGGCCGGGCTACCAGGGAACAGGAATCGAACACAATTCATTAGCCCCTTCCCCATCCGAGAGCCCTTAGTTCGGCCCACCCCCCACACCCAAGTAGTCCTCTCGTCCGGGCCCATAACCGATTCCCTTCGGGGGTTTCCTCTGGCGTCCTTCCCGTTACTAGATTTATATTCGAGACATCGTCCGAAATATATTTAACGCAAATGGCACCGGTACAGACCGTGTATCCTTTCCGAGCCTAGTGGCCCCATTCTATCCCGGATAAAGTTCTAGAAATTATATCTCGACGACTAGAATTGCTATAATGTTTATAACGATAATAATAATTCTTAACCCAATTAGTCCGTTGATAATACCGGCCATATCTACGGATGACGCATCTTGTCTCCACCTGCCAATTTGGACATAACCTGGACCGACCCTCGGCTTCTCTCCATCGCCGAATAAATTATAGCGCGTACAGGTGAGATATTATAACCGCGTGGAGACCGAGAGTTGGTATGATTGAACGGCATTAAGTTGTGGGCTGGAGGCGAACAGCTCCCATCCATCATCCATTATAAATGGCAGCCGTTCGTTGGCTCAATTCAAAACTCTTTATCCGGCGGAAAGATAACTGCCACCTTCCTATGAAATGCGACCGAAAAATAATTTCATTAGGCTCACGGAATAGGGCTAAAACTCGGGGAATAGTTAATAAAACTCCTCATTCGTTCCTCGCTCCCCACTTATTAATATTGGATTTAGAAAGGCCGAAGTTTACAAGATTCGGCTATTCCTCAATATTTAAAAGGGAGGAAACTTTTTCCCGAAAATGGTTGTTGTGCATATCTCTAATCAACACGATGTGGAGTTAATCGTTAGTCCGTCAATAAAACAACTTCAACATTTAATTCGAAAATACGATAAAGCGCTAATATACGTATATTAGACATAAGAGAATATGTATTGTTCCCAGTATTTTGTCTGCTACCATTAAATAATATTCATTATGTCCGCATGAAAAGTAGTAAAATGAAAGGGGCAGTTGCGTCACTGCAAAAATGATAACGGCGAAACCGGGGAAATCTCGAAAATGAGGAATCAAAAGAGCTTGAACGCGCTGGCTGTCGGTCGGTCGGTTCAATTATCGGTCGGCTAGAAATCCCTTAGCGGGTAGTTTGATTTGCTCCACACGTTTTCACCCGTTCGGAGCCCGTTCTCAACGGTACATTAATTTATCGACATTTTCCAATTTGAAGAGACTCAGGGGGGAATTATAAGCGCCGCAGCGAATTAGATCCCGCAGCCAGCGCGCTAAATCCTCCTGAAAATCTATTTACCCCATCCGATACTACACCAATTTCTTATGTATACATACCGTATTACTTAGAAATATAAAATACGGTATGTGGTAACTCTAACACCTTATGTATTTTGCTCCATAACAATTATTTGCCTAAGGATTGAAGGCATGAGCGTGATTAAGGTTAGTTTAGTGGGCATTCATAATGCAATAGTACATGGTATTTAATACTGCAGTACTGTCTAGATTATTTTTTTCTAGCTAATGCTGTTAGTTTACTAGGCTATGCTAGTTTAATTTAGTTATTGGATAGATGAACCCAATTAGTATGTGTTCTTTCATTTATACAGCGATTTTTTCAGATTATACCCCGCTTGTTTGTTACATTAACACGGAGAAGGCGTTAAATTAATTGTATTTAATTAATATATTTTCATACAGGAACAAAGACTGTGCTGTAGACGTTTTGAACTGTATTCAAATATGGTTTTCCTTTAAGTTGGAATTAAAATCCGGATTGTGCAATACTATTAGCCACGAGATAAAAGCAGATCGTTCTTAAAGAAGGCGATAAAGCCAGCCGAACCTCGGACAAATCGGCGACTAAGTGCGAGCCGGCTCCGATGAGGACGGTAAAAACTACCACTGGCAAAGTCTCGTTAGCTAAATGTCGCCTCTAAAGTAAAGTCCCACTTCGACTTTGCCCGCAACCGAACTTTTGTGTATGCAAACTTTGTGCATTAGAGCCGGTGATATTATTTTGATGAAAACCGGCCGGCCGCCGGTTTCCCTCTCCCGTCCTAAGCCCTTTTCACTGTCTCGTTATTCGCGAATTAAAATTGATGCTCTCGTGACCACGGAATTGTTTTTAGTTTCGTGCTGAAAAAAAGCCAAATAACGGGTAGGAAGGTGTAAAAGGGGTTCGCGTTAAACCATTTGGGAAACAGAGAAGTTAAATTAATTTCCGTTTGCAGGCCCGAAACCTTAGAGCAGTTGGGGGCGACTCTCTCCCCACAGCCAAAATTAAAGAGATTCTGCAGTCTAAGAGTACACTAATATTCATTTCTTAGTATGGTCTTATGAAAATGTAATATTTTCATATTTAAGGTAAATGGGGGAGGCGTTCCATAACTATATTATATTGAGGTAATGATGACGGTTAACTACGGTTCTTATTTATTTCAGTGATCATAGCTTAAAACGAGTTTGCGGGTCTCAATTAGTTTGAAAATTGTATACTCTCATTAATTTTTTATATTTCAATAAATGTATATTTAATATTGCTGACTATCCTCTTTCGTTTACTGTAATTATAGATAAATTAATCGAAAAAATGAAAACACCTTTTCTACACAAAAGAACGACGAAGACCATTAATCATCGCAATAGGTAATATAATAGAGCAATGAAATATTGCAGAAGTACGTTACGAAAAATTACTTTCGCTGCTTTTTCTGTTGAGTTATGGCCTAAATTAAGCTACTTGGACAATTTTAAATCTATTTTTGGCTGATAAATGTTCTCAAAAATTACCGCTGATAAATATTTTTATAAACACTAATTCTTTTCGTTTAGGTTAGTATTGTGACCAAAGGGAAAATTAAATACCATGCAAACGACAGGAAGAATATTTTCTCTTAGAAATGGAAGGAAAACATGATTTTCGGAAATGTTGGTGGGAATGGAACACCACTGGTCTGGCGGGATGAATGTATTTAACTTATGTAGAAAACATTCCTGAATTATAATGAAATGTTATATATTTTCTAAATATTTTCTGGCGCCCATTTTAAGGCTTATTTATGTGATTACGATTACGGTGGTTAATCTTATACTGCAGTCACCCATTCAAGAGGATATAATAAGATATAGTTTAACTTTTCTCCTTTGCCGTTGGGGTCATATCCAGTACCTTACCCAGTTCTATTATATCTTTTATTACGCAATTTCTTATCAATATGGGGCCCCCGTCCAATCGGCTTAGTGTATTTTTACGCCCAGCTCGTAACCTTTGATATGTGCTCGGAAAACTTATGCCCGACAAATCGCCCATTTAATCTCGTTCTTTATAACTTACCGCTCGTAAATTGAGGCGGATGAAAAATTGTTATACGCACTTTGATTGATGCCCCATCTTCCCATCCCCGCCGTATATCCTTCAATGTCCTTTATACGAGAAATACACAAATTGTTCGATCTTTTATGATATTATAGGATCAATGTAAACGTGAATTAGATTCAGCATTCAATTATGTTCTTTCATTGCAGATTATGTCGTAACAAAAAATATTATTCTTAATATAATATCAAGAAAAAATAAGAACCGGGTTTAGATATTCTAATTTTTGAAATAAAGTATTCATTTAGACAGAAAAACATTCTGTAGAGAGGTTCAATGTGAAACCTACATGAACTATACATTTTTTGCCGTATAGTTGGGGCAGAGGGAAAGTACCACTGAATAAATGCTCACCGTGGGGAATTGAAAATTCTAAACTAGCTCGCAGCGGTCTTCATCCTCCTTAGTATCTCACTATATTACAAACAGGATGCTAGGGACGATGTGAGAACCCGAACCCCCATCTAGCTAAGTGGTCTAGCTACAGACCAAAGAATCGAAAGGAGAGTATTATAGTGAAGGTATTGGATTAGACTGAGGGATTTTTTTTTAATTCATTAAAATTAATTTAAGTAATTATTTTGCTTATAATAATTTATATTCGGTAGACTAATCGCGAACGAGTTCCTTTATTAAAAGCTGTCATTGTTAGCAATGCATTGGTGTGTGAAAAACAAAAGCAAATTACCGTTTAGAGGAGTCACTGGTCTCTAATCTCCTTTTCTTGGGGAGGCGTACTCCCCAAATATTTGTTTGGTTAGGGGCATTCAATATTCAACCATTTCCGGCCGTCTTCTATTGATCTTTTCTATCCTTTCTTTTTTCCGGTAATAAACCCCGGGAAAAGAAAAATAATTTGAAGGCGAAAGAGAAAGGACAAGCGCGAGTTTAGTTATAAAAAGGGGTCTTAAGCTGGGCCGGCTGGCCGGGAGTTACATAACGTCCATTGAACCTTTTTTGTGCCGGCTCCAGGCTCAACCCCCGCCTTCATTTCGGTAATTGAAAATGGCTTCTGTACCGCCCCACCCCAGACCACGGCTTTACTTTTGACCCCCTCCCGCTAGCCGCCCATTACTTTTATTTCGCTCTGGACGTTTTTCAGAATAAGGAGAAAAAAAATGTAAAAAAAGAAACCTAAATATAATAAAGCCAGTTATTTTCAACTTGACTGTACCTGACTCGTTGGCCGTACGGGAAATTATCGCGGGACGAAGACCTAATTAAAAAATTTGAATCCGTTGAAATATGCGCCCCACATCGGGCTACACGCAGCAGTATACCGCATTATCTGTTGTATTTTAAAGGGCGCGTAATAATCCGCATACAAACATAATTATTGTGCTACGTTTTGCGGCTGGATAAATCTAAAAAAGAACTATTCCTATATTTATTTCATATCTTTCATTGCATTCCTCTTTGTATTCTTTACTCGGTACTAGTGGCACCAATTCTATTACAAATTAGAAAATATATATTTTATATAAATAAAAGTACCGGTAGCATATGTCCTTGGGGCAGTGTATGCGGTATAATGAAACAGGTTAGAAATAAAGCTCAGTCGCGGGTTTCGTCTTACATCTCCGCCTTGTAAGATTAATCTCATGAAACTTTTGCCCGTCTCAAAAGTGCTTAAATTACAACGCAAGGAGAGTATGATAAAAGTTTGGAAGTGTTAAGGCAGTTCAAGGATTTCAGATCTCGGCCAAGAAACTCGAAGTTGGAATTCTATTCGCCAACGATTTAAACCTTGTAACAAAAAAACGATATGATGACAGCTATGCCTTTTACAACAAGCCAAATATAATTAACTCTGGCATTCGTGCCATAATCGAAATGTAAGTATAATAAATTGTTAACTGTCAGATCCGGCCATATCCGCGCATTATTCGTCGTTGAGAAAGCATCGCATCGCACGTTCTTAAGATGAATCGCCGGCTGTTCTCGGGTATCGATTTCACCTCGCACTCTCTTTCGCTGAACGGCGTTCCGGGCCAAGAAATTACTCCGAGAATAATTAAAGTAAGTACTCGGCTGGCGAGTCGATTGGTGGGACGGTGGGCGGGGTGGCTGGGGTCAAGGGATGCCGGCCCGCTCAGGGAACACCAACTGGCTACAAACTTGGATTACCGTCCACAGAAGAACCGTTCCTTCTTTTTACATCAACCCCCTTTAAACTGTACACAGGTAATTCAAACCAACAGGACACGCAATTTATAAATGTTAATTTTAATTTAAGTTAAATAAGATTATTTGGCGCGTTTATAAGTAAAAATATTTCTTTTCTATAGTACTTTATTGCAGGCTACATTCATCGCAATTAACTTTCTTCTAGATAATGAAAGATATTTAATGTTATAGAGTTTTAACTCTCAAAAAGTACTGTCACGTATGAATATTGTCTACAATAGATGCGTTATGATTTTTATCTTTCAGTGTTTAATTTCATAAAGTATTAATGAAATATTTAAAAATCTCAGCAATCTCGGTTTCTACAGAAAACCTGTATTTTTCCCGTAAATTATATACTATGCGAGTATTAGTATTTAACTTTAAGTTGAAAAGGATCATACAAATTTCAAACCTGAATGCTTTCAATCACATCGCGAGCGCGAATTTCATGAGAGGTTCTTCTCATTGGACCTGCTGATAGTCGAGGGAAAGACTAAATAAACCTTTTTTTTTGGGTATTTTCATTTTTCACCCGGGCGGCAAACTCCCTTCGCCGAGAGTCGGGAAATGGCAGGGAAACTTTGCCCGTTTCAAGATTAATAGTTCGGTGAAAATGATTTAACGGGACGAATTAGGGGGACGACACCTCGATTTATCCCGGTTCGCAAAACTTCTCAAGATTCAATTTACCCACCGTGAAATATAAGAATTTCGTTCCGGCTAAAATCCGAAACAGTGGCACAAGTGCCGCCAAACTAACGCCATTGGAATTATTAATTATTATATTTTTATTGGAAACTCGTCCGATTTATTTATTTTAGAAATGTTGTTTGTTAAAATAATTGAGTTTTAACTCAATGTACAAACAAAAATGAACAAAAGATTATTTCAAATTTCAAAACGTAGGTTGGTTGTTTGCTTCCAGATTTAGGGAATATTTCATTACATGTAGCATCACGGCACTAATTTCCCTCTCGATAATGATGAGGTACATTATGTTAGTAGGTATATTATTCGCAAAACATATTTCCGATGTAAATTGAAACCTCGAGGAATAGATTGGAGCTCGAGGCTTAGATGTACCAAACCTGAGGTTGTTTAGGTTGGTTGAAAAGTCGAGAAGCGAGCTGTCGCGTCCACGTGGAACTGGTTCGTCTCAGGGTCACAGGCGAGCGGTTCCCGAAAACGGGGTCACGTTCTAAAATCTTGCGGACCGTTTTAAGTCCGGTTTAAGCCCCCAAATACCTTAAGCCAAAAAGAAATGTATTAACATAGATTTTTTCAAGAGCGGGGAATTATAGGGCTTATTCAGCGAAATAAATTGCATCCCGGGGCTCTGTTCAAACTGAGGACTGAAACGGTGGTAGGGTGGGGGGGAGGGGTTATAAACGCTAGAGTTTTTACGAGTCGGCCCCGCTGGTTGGTAAATTCCAGAAATGTTTTCGGTACCTTTCTTTCTTTTTCCGGGCTAGCGAGAAACCCCGTTTGTGAAACCGACGAGTACTTAAATGCAAGAGAGAGGGAGAGAGAGAGAGAAAGAGGGAGGGAGGGATGGAAAGGGACCCTCCCTCTCTGAATGCAAAACGCCAGGGCCTGCGGTGTTCCCTATTCAAGCGTCGTGCGGGGGGCTCACTAAACCCCTCCCCCGCACCACCCCATCCTATTCCTCTTTTCTACGGTGAATGGCCTCCACTGAATTAACCCAGCTTATATTCTTTATTAAATTGCCGGCAATTATCATTTAACTTTGGGCTCAAAAGGAGGCCACGAGAGGCCGAGAGGTGGGGGGCCGGTACGGTCGCATCAAAAGCGGCTCCCACCACCCCCAAACCCGGATGTTTCTTCGGGCCTCCTTATATTCCTCCCATGTCACAAATGTTTGAGTTACTTTCGTTTCCATTTTTCTCTGAACATATTTTTCTATTGAAGGCAAAAGGTTGGCCTGTACTTACGGCTTTATTGTATGGTGCGAATACTGAGCAGCCATGCTGCGATCCTTATGTAAGGATAAAATTGAAAGATATAGTGTTTCTTTTTATATCCTATCTTGGGTTTTATTATTCTACATCTATATAGTGATATCAGTGTCATATTTTTGTCTTAATGCGTTTCTTATTTGCCTGTTTATTAAAGCTTTTCCTGAGAATAAGTATATATGTAATGTATTTGGTTTGCTTCCATTGTTTGGATTATATGGGTCACTAAACTATAAAAAATTATATGCATGTTGCAGATATCATCCTCTATTTTCTGTTTCCATTCAGGACAGAATTCCCGTACAAACCAGAGTAAGTAGAGTAAAGGCGGGAGAAGATATTTTGAATGTTTTGTTTCACAATTTCTCATCTCAACGCTGAGCTCTCAATGCATTTGAGTTATAGATTGTGTTAGACAACTGGAACTGATATAGCCTATAATATTTCATTGGCCAAATTATGTTCGATTAAGTATTGAGTACAATAATACTAATTGCAGGTGGTAGAAATAAATAATAGAATTTTCATTATTATTTACATCATACAGTTCTAATTAAATATGCAATATGCTGGAAATTATTTCCAAATTTTCTTCATACGAAAGCTAATTGAGTGAATCATTCCTAGTCAATTCCAAATTTGCATAATCTAATGATTTTGGCGTTATCTCTATGATGTATTTATAATATGATTACCTCCGGCCTATTGACAAATGTAAGCAGCCTTAGGCCGTTAAGTTTATACTAAGTCCTGTCAACTTGCTCTAATTTAGAGTTAACTACTAGTTCAGTTTGGGGACGGCAGTCCCAACCCCTCCCGCCACGATATCCCTCCAACTACCCTGTAGGGGGTTGAGATTTTAAAGCCGTTTTTAGTATTAGTGACTTTTTTAGCAAGTAAAGTGAATCCAGGATTAATAATAATTATGTTTAATATAAATTACCCCTAAACATCCCCTATTCAATCAGTATAAAGTGGAAATTGAACAGTGGAACTATATTAGTTATGACTGTGATAGTCTACAATGTGTTTGTTGGTCTCCAAAAATATTGCATAATAATTTATCAATATATATATTTATATATATTACATATATAGACTCTATACATTTAGGTACGATGACGTAGACGTGTCTCAAGGTATATTTTATGTAATATATGAGGCCCAGAATTAATACATTAATATTGATTTAAAGAAATAAATATTTTGATGGTTCATTGACTGTTTGTAAAAGTATTATCCCCTGATTTCAGAATACAGGAGGTTCAGGTATTTCCCTACGAGCGTTGACGCCGATCAACGTAATCAACCGGTCGGGAAAAGTAATTTCCGAAGGTGGATACAATATAAGGAGGTCAACTACTGTACCCTACTGACAAAAACAAATTAGCAACCGACTTTGAAGTGGACCCGGCAACAGAAAATATTCAACATAGTTTCTACACCTTTTTTATCTGCTCAGACAACCCGTGGACGCGGTTAGCGGGAAAACACTTTTTTCTTTCTTTTTTTTTTTTAAATTCAAAGCTCAAACAGGAAACGTTAGGTGGTATGGGGTGGTGGCAATTACCTAGCGAAGGTAGGGGGGGTTGGTGGAGGGATGGTAGCGGCGGGAGGGAGGGAGCCGGGATCGATCACGCCACGCCCATTTTGCACCGTCGCCGTCCCCTTTAATTTTCCCCCAGAATAGATGGCCAGAATTCATTCTTCACTGGGCCTATCTCAATCTCGACTAATCAGTAGTTCCTAATAGCTAACGATTCTATTTCCGTCCCAATATTGGCACTGTACTCTATTCATCCCCCGTAGAAGGAAGAATTCGTACACACAAGCGAAATCTTCATTACAGTGCAGTACTCAATTTCACAAACGAAGTATAGGTTCCCAAACATATTACGACCAAAATTTTAATAAATTTATACTGAAATAGTCCCTGATGTAAATTCTTATTTTATGTATAAAATTATAAATATATATATATATATATATATATATGTATATATATTAGATCAATTACATAAATAATAATACATTTAGGAATCTGTAGAGCAGCACAGCCCATATTTGAATTCACTGAATGATTAAAATGTTGATTATATAATAAATGATATTCGACGTTTGTGCCTGCGATAAACTCTCGATATTATGATTAGATATTAGTTCGGAATGTCGATACAGCGATCCACATTAGCGTACCCGATCCCATAAGCTGAAAGCCCAACAGATATATATATATATATATATATATATATATATATATATATACTGATTGCAACAAATGTAGAAGTAACGCTGTAAACAATACCCGTATTTATCGGGTCAAATAGGGGTTTAATTCCGGCCAAGTGCAATTGTATATTATTGGCTACACCAGCCGGTATGTTGTGTCTACTAAAACAACTATTAATTCGCGATATGAATATAGTTTACGCGACTGTTAGCTAATTTATGCTTCAATGACGGAAAAAGTGACGGCCAGCATTCGTAACGTTTAATCGCAGGGAAAATAAACTTTTAAAAGAGAAATTATTTTAGGAGCATCGCGAATGACTGTTTTCAAGTGTGTACATTTATGAAAATATTTTTTTTTTATTCGAGAATAGTAGAAATAGAACAGTTACAGAATGCAACTGTATTACTTGTTCCTCATAAATCATGTACTAACAATTGGACAAAGAAACTGAAAGTATTCGTCAAAACCCGGTAATGGAAATTCATTGACCAGGTTCGTTAAGATAGTAGGGTGCTAAATTTCGTTTTTGTACAGCTCAAATGTTTTAATGTTAATCGATACCGCAGCCGAATCGGTAATAAATAGTATCCGGTTAAGCTCATCTTCTATGTTTGTTGTTCGGCCTACCTAGTGCATGTACCTGGTACTTTAGGTGGCCTACAAATTAGAGCATACAATTAACAACGCACTGTAGAAAAAGGGTAAAGTGAGAGGAGAAAGCCTGTAAGTGTGGGAGAGGGGGCAGAGTTTTTAACGGTTCTCCCGGTTAAGTACCAACGGCCCCTTGCAAGTCCGTCGGATGGATACGATCACCAGCCTTAAATTTTATTCCTTTTATTTCCCCTCCTTCTGCTTCCGCCGCTTCTTCTAAGCGGGCTCGGATTAAATTAAAAAGTTGCGCGAATAATATGGCCGCGCTGCTGGCAAGGTAGGGGGGGCGAGGGAGGGAGGACCGCTCCTGGATATACTTTTTCCCCGTTTTATTTGTGCGGGCCTCTCGGCACCGCAATCTATTACCCGGCCGGAACAATATCCCAAAACCTCATTAGGAGCGCGGGGAAGGGGCGAATCATGGACCCGGGGAAAAAAGAAAATCCTCCAGAGAGAGGGAAAGACAAACAAACAGTTTTCCGGTGCCGTCCTCGACAAGCCCCACACCCTCCAAGATTTTAAAGTATTTCCCTCGGGCTATACTAATCAAAAACCCGAGTTGTGGAGCTCTCTAAGTAAAGTTTGGACCCCCCCTCCCCGCCACCGCCACCGAGGCTATTGAATGTATATGCCCGTCTTCGGCACCGGAACCATCCGACTTTTCCGACTTCCGGGCTTTCAATTATCGATAAATTGATTTTACCTCCCCCGGACCCCTCCCCCACTTTTCGAAGCATTCCCGTTTCACAACTACTCTGAAATCGAATTTTTCCCGGTTAAAATAAGTAATTAATTTCTTACCCTAGAAACGGTCGGCAAGCGGGAGCGGGCCCGATCGGGAGATCGCGTTTTTAATTAAAGGGAGAAAAGCACTATCGAGTTTTCAACCTAAATTAGACTCGACTATTTTTCCCTTTCTTTTTTCAAAGCAGGAAATTAATAAATTTGAACCGTTACGATCACCACCAAATTACCAACTGAGAGCCTGACATTTTGATATGAGAAATATCATTTATCCAAATAATACCCACGTTAACATCGGGTAGGCATTCTACCGAAACACCCATTATTCAATATCGTTCGGCTTTTTTCCTTTATAGGTAGAATTATAAAAAATAATCCGCTGTAAAAATTAGGCTAACACGATAATGAAGACTGTACAATATTAGAGAATGTATTAATTAAACTAATAATATAATAATAAACTAGCAATATAAATCGAATATGGGTATAGGAACACATATATTGCCTTTAGGATATTGTCAAGCTGTGGAGGAATTGTGGCACGTTGGTCAGCTGAGTGCTTCACTACGGTAATGGCTCGTGAGGCTTATTTTAAGAGCGGATATAAACGGAGCAGAGTTATGCAATCGACCAGTAATTTTCTCAAGATAAAATTGAAGACAGTTTCTTCCTTTTATAGACCGCTGATAAAACCAAAAGGATGCGCCCTACGGCTTAATATAGAACAAGTTTATAAAAACTATAGTTTACTTAGTTTTTATTTTTAATTATTCTCCGACGACTGGACGCTAGTTAAATTATATTGAAGGGAAAAATTATGATAATTTATTTTCAATTCGGGGAAATCAAAGAACCCGGAGATGTGAAAGTTAATTTGCATGTAATTTATTTTCGCGAAGAGCCGTTCACTTCATTTTTCCTTCACACTTATAGCAATTTTTCCTGGAAATATACGGCGGATGAAACCGTCTATATATATATATATATATATATATATATATATATATATATATATATATGTATATAGATATAGATATATATCTGCTGTCATTCATCATTCTAAACCCGTGTTAACTGAGCGAAAGAGAGTTGAAACTTGGCCTAGGGACCGGAATTTGACGTTGAATTCGGAGCACTACATAACACTCGACACGGCCGTAAATCTAATGCAGCGACCAATTAACACGTTTTAATTGGATCATGTAATTTGAACATAAATTCGGCTCTGTTTTGGGTTCGAACATTCCCCTCCTCGGTGTATGGGGCTTCACCGACTGGCCCATTGTTCGACTAATTCGCAAAGCTTTTATTTCAAAACCGGTGTCCATTCAACGTTATTTTAAAGAGTTGACTACCGTAAGAAATTAAATTCTGAATTATATAGCGTAAAATAATATTTATATTAAATATTAATATTATATTATACGTTCACCGTGAGATTGAATTATGAATCGATGTTCTTTGTTTTCACTAGATATATTGTAATTATTTCCAACTGGATATAATAACGGGACGCGGCCTTATATCTGAATTTAATTCGGGGCATCGTCACACCGCCGTTTTAGGCTGTACGAGTGTACTGGAATCCATTAGAGGAAGAATTTTAAATAAATTATATTCCTTATGTTTTTATGGCACTAATCTTGAATTGTGACCTGAAATGAATACGTTTCTGTAGAATGCATTAGACAATTCACATAATTCAAGACAATCTGGGCCTTGTAACCTTGTGTCATTCACAACAACGTAGATTTCCGTAGAGATTCAACTTGTCCTTCGACTGAGGGCAGGGAATTTTGATGCTCGAAACAAATATACTCGCGAGTTATAACTTTCATGGGTGCGGGTATGGGCGTGCGATGGGTTAAGAGCGTATTTTGGCAAGACCGGAACGCATAATGGCTGTCTGGACCAGTTCCAGAAGCCAGCGCCCCCAACCCGCCCAACCGGAGCTCGAATAATTCCCCGGCCGATCTCGTAGATTCGCGGCCAACGCAATTCACTTACCGCCACAGCCTATTTTATTGCCAACCCTCCTTCTTATACGGCGATTGCATCGATCCGAATTATACCCGGGGGTATTTTAATCCGGTTTCGGGGGTCGGGATTAAAGTAAAAGGGAAGACAGTAAATGAGTCGGTTAAGTAGTTTATTACGAGGGTGAAAATCGGGGGGGAAAAAATAGAAAAGTGTGGCGATCCCAAAAGTTATCCCATAAACGCGCCCTTAATAGCAAAGGACACTGACAAACTGAGGCATTATAGTCTTCATTTCCACATTACATGAGGTGGGGTAATAAAACATTGGAGAAATAATATTTACGCCCAATTTATTTATCCGGGAGTTAAACTCAAATTATATGTTTCAAAATTAATTATCTACTACATTTAACATCGTATTAACATTATATGTCCTTTCAAAACTTACCATTTTTTAGAGTATGCTTTAAAAAATACTTTTAAATTTTTGTTTTAATACTGTATATAAGTTTTATTTATATATATTATACTCAATTCCAATAGAAATTCCGGTTTTTCCAAGGACTCACTGGCATAGCGTGCATTGTGACGCTGTTGTAGTTCTAAAATTTTTCCTTCTGAAATTGTCTGGGCAGAGGTAAAAAAAAAGAAATATCCCCTCAACCCTAACTCTGTTTTGATTTAGTTCGTGCTCTGAGAAAGTTTGGCAGACAGAATGATGGATAGGTCGAACGGGGAGTGCGAATTTGTTCCAGAACTGGAGCTGGAGGATGACTTACGAATTAAAGTAGAAGTATCGCGAACGGGGAAGTGTAGATTGAAGGGTGTAAATACGCGGAAGGTGGTCAATGGAATTAAATATTGAGAGGTAATTGATGCAATAAAGCAATAAATTAAAATGACTTAACTCGATAAAATAGTAGTGATTCAACATCCATTTCGAATACTAGCACGGTTAATAATAATTTCTATTTTCACTAACATATGCACTATCAATCTCAGGGAAATTGCGGCTAGTTTATACCCCATTTTTGTCGTTTTTGATATTTTCGGGCAATATATTTCTGTTGACACTGGACTTCTATACAGTAGAAGAATAGAAATCGTAGTTGGGCCAGGTACGACAGCTAAATGACCACTTAATGCCCGGTAAAGCTTTAACGAGCAATTCCAAAAGTTAGGGAGGCGTAAAATAATTATGACGCTTAAATAAGGATGTAGCGCCAACCTCGTTAGGAGGCCGACCGTCTGGTAATTGACTTTTGTTCCTGGTCTAGGCGGCTAGCCGACGCTCGGATTCGTTATGCACAAGCGAAAACAGACATCTCATTTTAATTGGAACTGTATGCCAATGGTCGAATCATCACTGCTGTATGGTGTATTGAATTTCCAGCAGTACCCTGGGAGGTAAACTAATAATTAAATTAACGAAAACTAATTTTATTGCGTTCATTAATTCAAACGTAGATGGCAGAAACCGTTTGTAATATCCGAGATATTTTTCTTGGATGGAGACTTTCCCATAACTCCTTCATTTCCGATTTCTGTCAAAACCCAATCTACATTAGGCCGAAACAATACAAGAGAAACAAGAGTAATGAAATTTAACATTATTTTCGCTGTTTCTATTAAGAATGTTACACTTAACAGTGTACAATAGTAACGGTTGTTAATGCCATGTTTTCCCTTGTATCTGGGCGGAATTCAAGCATTCGCCCATTTCGGAATTAATCCACTGGGACTATACTCCTTACTGCCGCGTTACATCTACTTCTGCAGACAACAACTGCTCCTCCCACTAATACACCTGGTGCCCGCAGGACACCTGTACACCTCATGACAGTATTGCTCCTAACATGAATTCCGTTTCGGCTCTATAATTGACTTTTCTGGTTCGTGCACGGTCCCGACTTGTTCGGAACGCTATTTTCATTTTCACATATTAAAATAAAAGAAGTGTAATAATTAAAATAAATTTGACATGAAAGAAGTTGAAATTACCGTGTAAATAATATAATCCAACCATGAATTCATACCCATAATATCTCCTACAGACATTCCGCACAAAAGGATAATCGCGTAACACCCATAGTATTAGTTTCAGTAATTACCTGACGTTTGGGCAAAAGAGCAGTATTACTTTTTTTCCAAGAAATAATTCACGGAACGCTGAACGTTCTTATGAAACTTTGTTTCTTTTGTCCCTTTTTAATGGGTCCGAGTATAAAAAGGAAGCGGATCATAATATTTATTGCCCTTGGAGCGGGGAATTAACGAAAAAAAGTATAATTTTAAAGCGAATTTTCTCTGGTAAATAAAAAGCGGCATGAACCAAGGTTCAGGTCATGAGTTGGAGGGGGGGGGGGAAATTACATTTTTCGGTCTCTCTCTCTCTCTCTCTCTCTCTCTCTCTCTCTCTCTCTCTCTCTCTCTCTCTCTCTCTCCCCCCCTCTCTCTCTCTCTCCCTCCCTCTCTCCCTCTTCGATTAAGAACGCCCATCCGTTCCGGTTTAGCGAATGCACAGAACGGGAAAGAGGTCGGGAAATAGTACAGAATGGTAAGATAGAGGAATAGTGGTGGGACCTGAGCGACGCAGGTATTAGTTGCGTTAATGGCGCTCGCTCGCTGGAAGTGGAAGAAATGGAGGAACGGTGGAACGAGGACAGTTCATGGGACCGCGTAGGGATGGGTTGGTAGAATACAAGGAGAAAGAAAAGGGGGAGTAAAACGGGAGATGTTGTTGGCCGGCGGTTAATGATCCGCGTAGAACGGGCGGTCGGACCGCTCCTCACATGACTTGTTAAATATAACAGGGTCACTGATAGCCCCAATGATTTTATTATTTTTTGAGCTGATAATTCAAATCGTTATCCGAGTTCTGACCAGAGGTCAAGAAGCCTGGACAGTTCTAAAACCGTCAGAAAACGACCGGTTACAATATCGTCACATCAATTTCTTGAATTAAAAAATCGACTGTTCGTATTGATTAAACCATTTATACGCTATCGTGGCCTTTCTCAAACAACATCCGGAACGAAATTAGAATAAGCATTATGCACCGCTGGAAGTATTACCAGTAAGAAATGACCGACATTGAACAGGTATACGCGACAAAATTTCAAACGCTGGAAGAAAAATGGGTACGACAAATTGTGTGTTAACAGCGGCGGTTAACACTAAATTGCGGGTGAAATGGAAATAAATGACTGTTTCATTAACGCTCGCGTGATTTCAGCTCGGTTTCCTGCACGTTTTTAATGTTTTTCCATGTTGAGATCTTTATCCCGTATAACTGGATCCTTTTATTAACGGCCAGTTTCCTGCCGAGATATAAATAATGATTGTTTGAATTAATAACCACAGTTCCTTCAATAATGTAGGTCACCGAATAATTAATGAGTATAAATCCGCTTTTAATATAACTAAGACACTTCCAAGAAAATATTATAACTTTCCTCACTAGAAACACATTTAATGGAAGTATTTAAATTTGTAATGATTTACTCAAATCATTAGCCACTTCACGTTTTGACTTTGGATAATATTTATATAAGATATTACTAAGTACTCAAAAAGTTGTCTCAGACAAATAAATAATAAATATTGAAAATGTATTCGGTTCCGGTAGAAATATGACGCAGCCTCTAGCCAATTCCCATTCGCAAACATCTACTAAATTGGAAGGTGGAATAGAATTGTTATAATTCCAATTGTCTAAACTTCAGATTAATGTACCCTGGTAATGAAACAAATTACAGTTTAATGGGATTAATTATAGGAAACTTGGTCTCACTTTGAGTGTAACTTCAGTAAGGGGAACGTCCGATAATTATAGGCAATTACGCCTCTCCGGAGCTAGCTGCGATGAATTAGAATTTGAAATGAGTTTAATATTGTTTACCTTTGTGATATGCTAGCTGAAATGATCCTCCGAAAATTGAGACGTATGAAATTATCCCTAACGGAATTCTATCGGTCTTTCCAATTCTCTCGGTGAATCGACTTACAAAATTAAACTTATAACTTTACTCATCGTCTACACGATCTCAGGAGAATTTTCCTATTCCACTTAGTTCTGGCACATAGGCTTTAAACAATTACATACACTTTCCAGCATATAATTTTTATGTTATGCCTGAATTTTTCCAACAAAATTTTACCCATAATAAAAACTGGTTAAGTTACAGTAACTAATCCATTATATTTTATGTTTCAGGTGGGTACTCGTTCTTTGCAAACCAGTTGAGAAAAATACCACTGAGAAGAAAAATCCCCTGTGGAAGGTAGAAAATGTCAGTAATTTGGGTAATTGTCAAGTATCGTATCCATCGGAGTAATAACTGTAACTCTTTTGAAATTCTCCATATTTGATTCGAAACTCGGTGATGTTAAAGCCCGATTGGTGTAATTGGATCAAATATCCATTCCGAAGTGTTGCACATACCCTGAATCCTAATTCTGAGCCCACTTCGGGCCCGGTTTTAATTTCACCGAGGTATCACTCTGCGGAAACTTTATAATTATTTGCCCAGGGCCATTTCGATTAGGGTGCGAAAGCTCACTAATTGAATTATTGTTTTTCCAACTTAAGTCATTTCGGTAATGAGTACGACAATGGCGTTAAAAGATAGCGACCGAATAATTGGATCGGAATTACATCCATAATTTCAGGAAACAACAGGATGAGATTGGTGTAATTTTCATTGATTTTAAAGAACGGTTATGCTTACCCGCAACGCAACCGAGTAATGCAACATGTATCAGCCACGCCCGGAAATTAAACTTTTATGTAATCGTTTTCTTCTCATATATATATATATATTGGGCCGAATTACGGTTTTCCCCGTTATGCGGCCTTATGCAATGTACTTAAACATAAAATGCAATTATTATCGACCAGTATTCATTTCTTTTACCGCAGTCTTAATATTCTTATAAACAGTTTACGATATCATATTTAAATAAAAAGAAATTATAGTGGCAACGGGTACGGATTCAATATTTCTTTCAATAATGCAGCGCAGACAGTTTCTTTCAAGTGTCCGAAGCGAGCCGTACATTTTCTTGAATATCAGCATGTTTTTGAAATTTCCAAAAACGGATACGGGACAAATACTGGAGTTTTAATCAAATGAATATTGCAATGAAATGTTTTAAAATAATATCGTACCGTACATTGACGGAACTCGAATTTCGGGTTATATTGATGGGGTTGGGGGTGGGGTGAATTAGGGGATATTTTTTCTGGGCCCAAATTGAGGACGGGGCCGGTTAGACCGGCAGGAATGAGACCGCAATTAGTCGTCGTCGGAGGGCGTTGTGAGGACGAGCGGGGGTCAGAGTTTTACATGCTACGTGTCCTCCCCCACCCCAACCTGGTGCAGGTGTGAGTCGTAGCCGGACGTGCCCCGAATAAGGGCGTCTCTCACACCCGCCCAGCCCCCTATATAGCGTCGCCACCCCCTAATTTCTGCCCCCCGCACAATTAACGGACCCCACCACAGTCACGGTCACTTTCTTCGCGGCCATTTGTTTCTGGGTCGACCTTTCCCGAGTCGTATTCTCCTTTTATTTTCAGCACAATCGCCCTCCGCAACACCAATTAGTTGCCGGGTTTCGAGTTTTCTTTCCGCTACGTCTATATTTAGTCCTGTGTAGTTATATAAGGCTTAAAAATATTGTGAAAAAGTGATTAGTTACTACAGTATCCGTTTAGAAGCAACTCTACTGACTATTTAAAATTACATTTGAACTCTAATCCCTCCCTTTGTTGCAGTTATTTATTGAATTAACGTAATTCAAATCACTAGCCAAATTTAGGGTACATTACATTTTTAATCAGGCGGAAAATATTGCCTTTGACATTCACTACAATACAAGGAGTACTTCGTTCATATTCTTATAAATGATAATTTTGGTTCTTGGTCGGCTGATTGTCGGTAAAAATATTAGCCCCCATAAGGCCGCATCTATTTTTATATGCAGTCTTGCTCGAAGTTCTGTTGCTATTTCTGCCGTCTCTATAAAAAATAGACATTTTTATACTGCCGCGAGAAATACTCTTTAGAGTCAGTCAAATAAATGTGCAAATATTTTTAGATACAACTCTTGTTAGTAAATTAATACTTCGCAAATGGTTAGATAAATATATAACGGACTTCCTGAAAACGAGAAGGTAGTATTCGAAGGCGGCTTGAACGAACGGACTGAATATTTACTACAAAGGGAGGCCCCCTTTGAATTCCTAATATTTACGTATAGGGCTGATATGCTCAGTGAGTTGTCAGAATTTGCGCGGCCTATCTTGGTTTTAGGGGTGTGGGGTGTCTTGGAATTCGCGGCAGGTGCCGGCCAAGCGGCAGGGAATCTCAAGCAGAATGGCCTCCTCCTCCTCCTCCTCCTCATCCCACCACCCCCATCCACTCCCATCTCACTTCCCCCGCTGCAGCCTAAATACATACTTTGTAAAACGCGGGTCGATCTCCGGCCGGCCGGCCGACCGTCGGATACCTCCGCTGGGGCGTTTCGAATTTTACCCCTCTAAATTACATTGTGTACGAACGATGAATAATTCCTGGAGCTCGGCAGGTTGGCCGTCGCTTATAAACTTGCTCACTGCTCGGCGGATTATTGAATATTCGCGTACGACGAACGTCTAAAATGTACTAAAACAGGAGTTAATTTACCGAATTAAATAAGACCGGAGGATGAAATCATATATAATTTACAGTTATTATATTATCAGTATTATGTTAGCAACATTTGGTCTACGATTATATCGCAATATTATAGCCATAATCCGGATTCAGATTTACAATTCAATGGCCGTGATAATGTCCAGAATTTTTAGACACTGGAAGGGTGCTGTAGTTTTCTATTGCCAGTCAATCAGATTGATGTTTGCCGTTTGGAACCGATTCTTTGGAACAGATATCAATTATCTGGCCAAATCCAGTGTAGAAATAACACCAGAAAACGATGTAAGAAAAAAGTAGAAAATACTAGGGAATGAGTATTTCAAATAATAATTATACATATGAATTCGATATTTATATATTAGTGGTCTATGAACTTTTACTACTTGTTTATATTTTGTTCTTCGTTACCTAACAGTCTGCGTGAGTATATGTATGAACGCAGAAGGACCGAATGTACCACCTAGTGTCTCAAAACAATGTAAATGCATTAAAAGCTACGAGCGGGAATGCAAGCTTACAAATAACTGTTAGTGGTACGGTGGCTCTCAGCATTCAGCGCCTAATGTAGCCCAGTATGGAGTCCATGAGACGTTGAATGGGCCGAATAGCGCTGAACCACTGCTACTAGCAACATTACCACCCACGTGACTCCGCTTGCTTTTCAGTATACGGAGAGGAAAGCAATAATTATACGAAATGGGTTCATCTAACGGACCACTGAGCAATGAAATGATTAAGACTCGCTGAAGAGCATAGACCGTGTACATCGCAAGAAATTTACCATGTTCTTTCCTTAATGTCATGTGGTAGGATTCAGAACCGTACGTGAATATATTCAGAACTTTTAGATTTCATTTTATCCGCACATGGCAAACAGATATTTTATGAACTACACTCTACAGATCTCAATAGCTCAGAATGTACTTTAATTCTGATCCAAATTCGCAATGTAACTGTTTCATTTTCAAATATCTGAAGTATTTAATTCAATTCCCCGAAATACCTTGTATTTTATATTAAATAACATTTTCCGCCGAAATTCTGTATTGAAATGTGTTTAGATTGAAAAGGGAAAGGAATTTTTCAATTATATTTTCGGACCTAATATATTTTTGTAAATCGTTCCAATAAATTAGTGGTGTAAACGTTTAAAAAATACGATTGTAGACAATGATTATCCTACATATTTTTTACCTACTGTTAAGCACTGGGGTGGAACTCCGGAGGCTGTTCCGAGCATAATAATATTTGTAATAGCAGAACTTTTTTTTTATATCATAGATTAGAGTACTGTGGAGTTATTTAAACATAGTAAAAATAATTTAAACATAAATTCAAGGATCAATCAATTTGTTGTGGAATCGGGCCGTATTTCTTACCGCTACTAGAATTTGTAGTATTTCGTCATGTCTAGGTATAAATACATTTTCAGCCGTTCTGTTCTATAATTCGAAAATATAGTGACAGGCGTATCTGTTCCTAAGGAAATTGGGTTCGGTATTGCAGGAAAATAATAAAAAGCAGACCTGAGCAATTAAAAGGGTTCATACTCCAGTGGCTTTTTCTCTCCGCCAATTCGTTACGGGGTCTTCCTGTTATTTTTAGAATGACAGAAAGGCCAATTAGTAGACGCCTTAAGAGCACATCCCTATTTTTATTACCTCGGGACGCCTACTTTCAGTCCCCCATTCCACGGACAATTGTCTAAAATGACCTTCCCTATCGCTCCTAGACTTGCCCCCTTGCCCCTCTTCAGTCATCGCGATAGAAATAGTAGTTATCAGACGGTTTCAAGAGAATATACATTTTTATAATGCTGCCAATAACAACTACTGGGTTCCAGATATTGTGTTCATTCTTGGTCGACCCTTCGCAAATAGTTCTCTGATTTTTGACTGATTGGTGTTGCAATTTTCTTTAAATATACTTATAGCCTCCCCCATTCAAATTTCGGATTTTCGTCCGGATGTTGTGGAGTAAAAATACTGTTTTTGTTTTTTGTACGGAAAGGAGTTTGAACATCTGAGTGTCTCCAATCGTCTAATGCTCGTGTTGCACACTTTTTTCCATAGAATTTCATCAGTAATATGAAACTAAAAATATCTTACTACGTTACTAATAGAATTTAGAATAAGGCGAAAGAGACGAGACAGAAGATGGCATCGTAACAACTCGTAGACTCCCAAGCTACTGCGTAAGTTGAAGTTTAATTTTAGAATCCATTATGTATAACAAGGGATCTTAGTTTCGGGGATCATATTTTAATTATTAAAATTCGATAGGCCTCCTCTATCCTGTCGACTCCAATTCAGAGACCTCCAGAGGGGTCGGAGAGGTAAAAACGGTGTATACAGCGGTGTATTCTGTATACGGGGGGGATGTAAATAAAACGGGGCTAAACATTCGGTTGGTCAAAGCCGGCCTACGGGCACCAGTGAAACGTGGCTAACTCAATTAGCGCGGTGCTCGGGCCGGGGTCCCCGCCCTCGGCATTCCGCTCAGGTCCGCCCCAAACGACCGCCCCCGGGATTCCGCCCTTATTATCGCGCCGCCCCTTTAATATCGCCCCCATTGCCCTTGGGATAAGTTTTCACAATTCCCAACGGTGGCTCCTTTACCCCTTTCCGCAACCCACTGTCCCCCCCTCCTCCCCAACAACAATCTTCGGACGGGCCGCGGTTAAAACAGTTAACCTAATCTAACGAATTCCCTTTTATATACCCGGATCGAGACGTGAAAAGTTTAAGGAAGAACCCTTAGTATCCTCGGGCCGTTCCCCGCTGAACAACAATGGGACTATATAGCGCATCATTATGCAAAAACGAGTAATGAAGGAGGGTTTTATCTGGGCATAATTATGTAAAGTTTATTAATTAGAAGATTCAGACACATTTGCGATAAAAAATAGTGTATCCTGAATCGGGCGTAAAATATTATTGCGAAGGTGGTGAAAATAACTCTGTGGAAACTCGGCGTCTCTAGGCAATATGAGGTTGGGTCTGGAACCCACCAACCACCGACTGCTTCGATGGCCGAAAATGAATTACCATCTTTTTCCCTACGATCTCGAGCCCCCGAATCGTCGGAAAAACTCCGGGGGGAATCCAAATATTTTCCGAATGAGAAATCGTTCACTGAGAGCTTGGGCGGGCCACCGCTGCCACCTCGCTCGGGTGGGGAACCGTCGGTCGCAAAGGTCATGTAAAATTCAACGAAATGAAGTCTTAAATATTAATGAAGAACTCTTCATTCCCCCCGTTCTTCTCCTCTCTCCATCCCTCACTCTTCCGCTCTCTCTCTCTCTCTCTCTCTCTCTCTCTCTCTCTCTCTCTCTCTCTCTCTCTCTCTCTCTTCTGCACATCCTCAAACACGAAGAGAGAAAATTTAATTCTAGAATCCCCCAACTGCGGAGCGGACTGTAGAGTGAAAACGTGCTAACTGTTCCGCCGGACTTATTAATATAGTTGTAAATCAACCCCAGGGGAGGGAATGATGTGCAAGCGCCCAGGTAAGGGGGCGATAGGTGAAATTATTACGAAGTTATCCGAATAATAATACATTTTCGGGTATCGCCACGAATATTAAGTGGAAGACAATTTTGATATTTAATTGCAACAAGCGGACCGACGAACTATCACCTTAAATATATAAATGAGTGCCATAGGTTGTTAATTTCGTCTAATCCAGCTGGTTCTGTATTTTTTATACCGGTTTTGGTAAATGAATAATAATCGAATTAAACGTCTTTATGCATAAGCGTCAATGTGTGCACAGAAAAGTAAGAACCAGACTAGGATATTAAATTTATTTCAATTACGATATTTTCCATTTCGTGGGAGCATATTTTTAGAATAACATTTGCTTCGTATTTTCTTTTTGTATTTTTATTTATGCTCGATTGCCCTCCGGTTTATATTTTTCGCAGGGTGTGTGCGGTGCGCCGTATAGCGGAACAGGGGTGGGCCCTAATATCGGAAGATCGTCTCTAAATTATGCCCCGGTTCGGGCTCAACACACCCGAATATAAATAGTCTTATTAAAGGCGGATTTGGGGGTGTGGGGGGTCGCCGGTGCCAGTGGCGGCGCCTTGGCTCTCCCGGCCTCCGCTTCGCCCGACCATAAATTCGAAGTTATATTGTAATTAAGAGGGGAGCGGGCCCGAGCCGCTAACAAATGGTTGATAAGTGGGCCGCCAGAACCCACCCGGCCCCCTCCCAACCTACCTCGAAATATAAATGAGGCAAACGGTAAGCGGTGTAATGAGCCGCGTTTTAAACTGTCGCCCCTTCAATGGAAAGAACAACTCGGGGGAGAGCAACAGTTCTTCTCCCCACGTCCCTGACGGAGCGAGTACGCCGACCACAATTTCTCCGGGTTTACGGGACAAAAACACTCCGGTAATGAGATCCAATGATTATATAACTACATAAGGAAGATTTAATATCGATATTTAAAAGTGATTACTTGTACCCCTTTCTATTTTCCGAGAACAGAGTGAGGCTTTCCCTAACGGGGTTCAACATATGAAATTTATTTAATAAATGATTTAAAATTAACTAACAAATTGAATATTTCATTAATATTGCATTATAATTAATATAGTGTTAATATTGTGTGAGCATTGATGACAAGTACTAGTGATCTCAAATAACTCCGTAGAATTTTATCCCAACTTATTAGCTCAGTTATGAATAGTATTAATAAGACCACTGGCTAATTAGCGCCTGGAATTGCGTGGAAGTGGGATACACTGAGTGAAGTCTCGCTAAATATACGTCTATTAAAAATACAATAATGAATAATTTTTCTTTGTATTCCTCTTTTAACTACTCATTGATATTTAAACCTTTTATAAATAAAACATTTATCTTGATGTACGCCTATAATTCAAGTGGCCCAATGACTTAATAGCCGGCATAATCGTAAGCGTTAACCCAGGTCCGAAGGGTTTTAAGGGCTGTCTTTTTACACCGGTGATTATGAACAACGGCTCCCATTAACTTCATGGCTCTTCCCCCCGTAGGTTAGCGGGATGAATTTGGAGCTGAATCGAGTTGCAATAGGGGCGGTTTAATGTATTTTTTACTCTCTCCTCTTATTTTTTTTCCAGGTACAATTTTATGAGACGTTTTAGAAAATTTCAGTTGGGTGTATAAAAGTTGAGGTGTATCAGGCTAGTGAGGTACTTCATCTGGAGTTTCGATTCCAAAATAGACATACAACCCTTCCCCGTCCCAGAGTTGTAAAGTTCGATAGCCGGAAAAAGAAGAAGAAGAATAAGACATCTGTCGGGACAGACGATTCAAGAGCTGGGACCAATAAAGATCAAGGGGTGGGGGGTCGAGAAACTTGTCCAACGACGGTGGACAATAGTTGGAGCTGAAGTTCCGCTTCGAAGAGGTCTTGAGGAGAAAGTAGGGGGCCTTGGCACTACCAACTTACCTAATGAAATTTGTAGAAAAACGAACCGACAAATTGTATAAAGGGGGCGGGGGGGGGGTTTCAGGGCGCGGCTCCCGAGCGAGCCTAAGTTTTCTCCAACAGGGAAATACTTAAATTAGGTTCTAATTTACGTTTTACAGCAATACGTTATCCCCTTCCCTCGCAACAACCCTCCCCTCCTCTGGGTTCTTTGGCCCTTTTGAAATTCGGAGTTGGACAGTGTAGGAAATTGGAATATTTCTTGCGTTTCCCACGGATTTTATTCTTCTCATTTTATCCCGTGCCACCGTAGGGACAGATAATATGACCTTTTAAATAGAATAATTTAGTTATAACAATTGATAACTATTTATTAACTTAATATAATCTCATATGTGAAAGGAGTTCCACTCAGTCCCGCTTGGCGACATCTACTTCATTAACCATACTGGAATTTAAGCAATCTAAAATGTTCGGGAGTAAATCGATACAATAAATCGTGGAAGTGGTCTTTCCTTAATTCAAGAATAGAATTTAATATAATATGAATAAAAGATCCACCTGAAATATGAAATTATGAACCACCAGAAATTGAGGAATGGTCAAAATGTTGTTCTTCCAACCTGACATAGTGTGATTGGCATTTTTCGAGTCCTCATCTACAGTATATACTGTATATACTACGATTAGGTCCATAGTAACGGGGGAAAAAAAGAAACGGAAGAATTATCGAAGCGTGAAGCGCACCCAATCGACCGTCGAAGCCAAATTGTTTTCGACTACACCCACACCTATAAAACTATTTGTTTTCTGTGTCGATTCAATTTCCAGCGAAAATGGATACACAGTTAAAATGATTTTAACCTATGACGCAGTTGTAACAACGATATTCCAAAATGAATTGTTTAAAATTTATATCTCGTTTATAATTATAATACCAGTAATTCCAATATTGTCTGCAGTAATAATGGGACGTTACGAACATTTAATTACGAGGTTCTTCGAATTAATATTTAAATTTGTACTTATATTATAAATTGCACAGAAATAAGCATTTTTCTGTGTCAATATAATTGTACCACATAAAACCTCACGCATCTAACGATTAAATCCGTGAAATATTTGATAATTTCCTAAAATTCTAAATCTATAATATTTATTTAAAAAATTGTGTGAATAGTATATTGGTTCCGAAAAGTGGAAATCAAAATTTATTATGAGTTATTTTCATGTCCTTCCGTAATCGGGAATATCTTTATTGTTTCGGATATTGTTGCACGGGGGGTCTAATTAACTGGTTCCAATCGGAGCATTCGGAAGTGAACAACAGAAAGTAATACAATCGGCGAAACCTTGCCGATTTTAAACCGAAACAGAACCTGAACGGACCCACCGAAGACTACAACAGATAAATTATGGAGGGGAAGCGCCCGTAGGAGGGAAATTGGGTACACGGTGGTAGAGAGGTAGCTAGGCTTTCTGGTGACGAAGCACGATGGGATGGTGCGGGGGAGGGTTCCCCGGGGAACGGGTCGAAGGGACACTGGGAACGAAAACAAGGACATCTCCTCCAGAGCTGCGGAGCCGGCTCCAGCTCCTCGGGAGATAAATGCCTCGGGAAACAGATATGGGCACTTAGACGGATGGCTCCCTCCGCCCCCCTAACGATTCTCAAAGCCCGGACAAAACTCTCCCTCCCCCTCTCACTCCCCTACCAGTGCTCCATTGTCCCCACAACAATGTACCTTTGCATTGTCTTTATTATGAAACGAGTTGGACTCCGGTGTGCAGTTCACTGATCTACCGTACGAGCTCCGGTCAAATCTGATTTTGTTGTCGTGACCGTGACACTATTGTTACTCGAATATCCGTGCTGAATGCCAGGTACCCTAAGTCTAAAGTCCCTTTATTTTTGCCATTCGAAAAAAGGTCTAATTTTTTATCGGTTTAATCGAATAAAAGCCTACTCCTATTTTTTTCGGTATTACTTTTCTTTTCATCCTACGCATTTATGGATAGTAAAAGTTTGTTTAATTCCTCCGTGTCTTTATAGATCTAGGCAAAGAGTGAACCGAATGAGGCTGCGGATATTCAATTTTATTTTTAATAATCCATTAAAAGTTGGACAGAGGTCACTTTTCAAGAGGGAACGGCCAACTCCTTCCCCTCTTACTTTTTGTGAAGTGGTAGCTAGCGGTTATGGGTCAGTGAGGGGGAGGGGGTTAAATAAGCTCGACGCTTCTGTATAATCTCCTAAAAGTGCCTAACGCACTTTTATAGGATTTTAAAGACGCTCTAAAAAGGAGATTCGAGAAGTTGAAACAGGGTTTGGGGAGGATGAAGGCCCGGTATCCTCGCTAATCGGCGCATTATTCAGGGGCTATATCGGGAAGTCCGAATGCGAATTGTCAATAAGGCAGAATGCTTCATTTATGTCCTGATGGAAAAGGCCTGTGGTTTTTGTCCAAATCTTTATAAACAAAGATTACTATCGGGTGCATAAAAGCTAACCCTAACCTCAAACCTCAAATAATAATACTGAAAAATGATAAGAATATTATAACCACTCTTCGGGATAACCTTCCAATTTTAAGCATAACAGCTTTAAATTCCTTAGAACTGACAATTATATTTTATTTGAAATCATAATATAATGATTTAATTGATGCAATAAATATTCGTAAATATTCGTTAATATTTAGGCTAATATTTATAAAAGACGCTGTTTTCCATTTAAAAATGATGAAGCAGTCGTTTAATTTAGTGAAATAGTTTGAACAATGTTGTTTCCACGTGGAAACTTCGAATTGGTAACGTGGCAGCGATATTTCTTCATGCAACTCGTGAGTGCATAATATGCGGTACATTTCATTAGTTAATCAAACTTTAAATTTACTACCTCTGCTTTTTTGTTATTATGCTGATTGCAAGCCATGCACGTATTACACGGCGTTTCTTTGTTCTCAGTTCAAACAAACCTAATCAAACGTGCAGAATTTCCGCGAAAAAAGGGCGTCCATTTAATTAATTCTTTATACAGCGACACTCCGGAAATAATTCGAAACAAAATAACCGCGCGGTCTAAGTTTAATTAATAATTTTAAATGCGGGGCACGTTGGCGCTTTCGGGCATTCCGGCACTACGACCCGGACCGTGTAATTAAAACTTGGCCACTGGAGAAGAACAATAATAAATTCGAACTTGAGTCGAGACCACTCCAGTTGTCGGAAGGGCCGGCACCACTCTCGAAAGGTGGATTGCCAGTATTACTCTTTCCCGGACAAAGGGATGGTTTCATTCGAACGAAAATAATATTTTAAAATCATATTTCCTTCGTAAAGATTGGTGGAGAATGAAACAGATGTCAGTATCAGGTTCGATTCCATTTACTATTTAAATACATTTTATTATTTACCTAGTCATAGTGAAATGTGTACACAATTCGGAAAATATATGGAAGATTAAAATAAACTGTTTTTTTTTTATTTGATTCTCCCTTCTGGTTGGTATGTGTGCGCTCACAACTGCCTGATGGCTGGTTTATTAACCTTTCGTACTGAATTGAATATTTCCTCCTCATTCTGAGCCCATTCCCGCCGTCAGTTTCTTCCCATGAATCTTCGTCAGTAACATTCGTCCTCGCTTCCACGAAAACTACCTCACAGAATCACGATACAGAGGAAACGGTCGCTGAAGTACCGTCCTGTCAGTAATTTGACCAGTACACTGTTTATATCAGTCAATATGAGATAGTTACCTTAAAATTCGTAGTCTGAATCGACTATTTAGTTACAATGCATTATTAGTAATGCGTATACTATTAAAATACTTTTTTTATAATCGGTTCAGAGATTTGATGGTTGACGAAGTTAAACAAGCTTCTTACTCTCATATATCGCATTCCTTATTGATCGTATTAGCCACATTTCCATTGAACACATGTAGCGGGCGGCGGATGTGTCAATTGTTCGATGTGTCTCCAGAAGGGCACCGGGCCGTGATTGGGATCTGTTTGTAAACTGGGTGGGCGTATCCTCTAAGTTGGCTAACTGGGCTGGACTCATTAGGCTACCGGGGCCTCTCCCTACCCCTCCAACACTCCCCACCCTAATCCTAACGGCTGCCAGATTTAGGCCGAAACTCGACCGCTCTACTCTAATGACCCGGTTCAGTTCTGACGTCGCCCCACAGATATCCCCTCAACACAGCTCGATTAACAGCGACGGTTTCCGCAAAGTGCATTCACAATTTCAACGACTTCTAAAGTCAAATGTATCATATGTCCCAGCAAAACAGCGAGAGCCGACAGTAAATCGCAAAGAGGAATATTTAATACTCCCACGCTATTCTAACAGATATTATTTCTATAAGCTCTCACAAGCGCTCACAGTACTATATTATAATCTGTACAATTAATATTACAGCGAGGAAAGTATTTATAAATAGTGATATCATATTACTAATACAGCACCTAAAATAGATGCTTCCGAAGAATGGCTGGCCATTTTATAATGGAATTATTACTTCGAGATTTAATGTAACCTAAGTTATTTGTGTTTATCCCTTTGAGCAAATCAAGTTCAGATTGCTCGGTTAGATAGGAAGAGTGATGGGGGTTTGAGAGATAGGCTCCGTGGGTGATGGAGGCTAATCGGGCCGCAAGTCTAATGAGTTTGGGGAAATAGGTTCACAAGTTGTGAGGGTAGAGACAAGGGGCACTTGTCGAGTGCTGGAGACCACTCCATGTAAACTGCCTTACCCAATCGGACTTATCTCGTATCCAGTAGTGACCACGCTAATTGGCCCCTCTACACCAATGGTCCAACTTCAATACTTTATCACGCATTTCATTATACCCCGAAGCACTCGAACCGGGGATAGAAGGGTGGTTTAACGTCCCAATGAACTTCTGAAGCACATGCTCTTCAACTAGGGTCCGCCCGTTCAATGTAAGACAGGGGAAGGCAGATCGATCTCCTACCATTTAGGAAACGATAGTCCGGAGAAAAATAGTTTTTAGTAATTAATAATTTATATATTTATTTTATTCTATCTAATTTTGGTATCTTGTGGTCTAATAAACCTTAGAGACAAAGAACCGAAACAGTATCAGGTATGAATCGGGAATTGTTTTGGACATTTGTTGTGTGGTGGTTTTTACGGTTAAATATCTAATATCTTTGGCTTGTGCGGAGATAAGTTGAAGCCAATTTTTGTGTAAGCGGGGTGGCGTCGGATCCCATAAATAACCGCAGAAATTTCCAGCCTTAGATAGGCGCAAAATGTATGCGTTTATGCCGCCCCCGGCCAATCCACAGTCGGTCCCTCGTAAAATACAACCTCCTCCACCGGCCCGAAGCTACACCCACCCACATCCGAGAAAGATTACATAAATCACTATAGTCTATATATACGTACAACGATATTTATACATGCCTATATGATATGTATATACAAAACAATATACTTCATTCTTTAAAAATATTTATTGATACGGCTGAAATTAATACCGAGGTACAGAAACACCTACTATTCTGCCAGTCTTATTATCCCCTTCTGACTTAAACAGATATATGCAAACATAAAATGTATCCGTTATCTTTATTTATTATCTATTCTTGCTATGAGTTTGTATTATTCCGACTACCAATTTATTGCGTTTACATATTAAACTCCAGACCGTTAAATCATTAAAAAGTCATTTCATATAATTCCGCCATTTTTCTTATTAAAGTATACACGATATAAATTCATTAGCTGAAATTTACAATCGCTAACATTCACTATAATATCTAAGTTATAGCCGAATATCGCAGACATTCAGCTTGCTAGGAGGAATTCATTGCAAAGATGCTTTAATTTCCAGAATCTCGGCTCTGTCGCGGCGCGATCCGAATTTTGAACTTTCATTCGATAGAAAATTTTATACGAGAGTAAATAACCAAGAAGATATTATTTAACATTAATTATATGGTATGCCCTCGAGTGATTATTACTAAAATTTTCAATTTTTTCTCGTTTAATATACCAGAAACAAGGACGTTATTAAATGCTCACCGGATTCTGGTTATTTATATCTCGGGAGGCGGAGCGAGATACCCACCTTTAATCCCGGATATCAATATAGGAGGCGAGAGAAGAAAATACCGATAGGGCATAATTTGAGTTTGAGGCGGTGGACGGGGTAGGGGCTAGGGGGCGCTGGAAGAAATACGAGCCTGAGTTTATACCCAAGTGCCGGCGTCGGTACTCCTCCCCCGCACGGCCCGGTCTAAACGCCTCGGGGGAAGAGGGGCCCGGGCACAACTCCGGCGATAAATTATCTTCCGCAACCGCTACCCGCTAATTTACCGTAGCCGGGAGTTGTCGGACCGGCATCCTCCAGGGCCCACGGTTAAGCGCCACCACGTGTCCCCAAGGACGGCTTAATACACCCCCTCCTCCCGCCCCTCATCCGCCCCCCGTCCGGACTGCACACTTCGCGCTATTAATCCCGGCACCAATTATTATACGACAGTCAGTCTACTAGTCCCCCCCCCCCTCCACCCGCCTCATAATTATATGCACCGTCCCCACTATATTAGTCCAGCCAACTGCCCGACTAACGATTGCATCGAAATTACTAAATATACAGTCTTTAGGCCGTTGTCGCAAACATACCATCCGGTTATAGACGAAACATCCCGATAATTACATGGGGCAAAGCGGAGCAGAAAACACCGAATAATAGGGTAGATATTAATAATAGTCAGGGATCTATATCATTCGATAGGACATAACAATTCGAATGTGGATTCATTCAACGAATTTAGCTATAACGGGAATATATGTAAATTACTTGTGGCTCCACGTGATTTTCGACGCGGAAATTATGTATGCGCGACATGGTTTGGAAATAGTTTATACGTTCGAAAATGTTCTATTCGCCGGACGATCGAAATTAATATCGCCCCAACGCGACCGCATTAATTTGTCGAATGAATTTATAGCGCGGGATCTGCCGAAGCGAACTTACATATCTGTGACTGCAATCAACGATTTTGAGATCGTGACCGGAGTCGAAGGGGGTGGGGAGCAGACGTCCGCCTTTAATTACGGTGGATTGAACTGCCCTCAAAATATAAAGGCTTCTATTGGGTGGTGTTTGGGGCCGGGGTCGAAGAGGGGTCCGTCTTCCTTTTTAAATTCAAATGAATCCCCCCCGCCACCAATAGCGGAGACGCTATTTGAACTTTGTAATTAGTACTTGTACTCTCTGAATACAGAGCGGAGGACCCGACTCCGTAGGGGAAGGACGGAACGCCCCAATAAATCAGCATACATTAGGGACCCAGCTTCCGACCCGCCGTTTAAACGCCACCAATTTATTCTTATTCCTTTAAACGAATTATACAGCAATACATTCCTGCACTAACGCTTATCTTTTTTCTTTTTTACTTTGAACTTCTATTTGTGTTTGTTTTTTAAACCCGGTCAACCCGATTTAAAAACCTTTAATTCCCTCTCAAGAGGAGCACTAAGGGTAACCAGTGTTGCTTAACACTGACAGATGAATTTTCTCATTCCCTCATACATTCTTTAAGTTTAACATTTAAAAAACTCTCCTCCTACACTTTCACATTTATTATTTTAAATTATATGAATTTCAATTTCACCAAGCGACCCCCGGGAACTTGCCGACATTTATGTTGTAGAAAAACGCCTCAATATATCACAGAGATTATCAGAACACGTACTTTGCGATAATACAAAGTAATAGCATATTTTCTTTCACGTCTAACCTGTTGATTAACACCCTCTCCCGGTTATTGCGTGTAATCGTGAGGAAATTAAGATGTAAACTGATGAATACATTAGTGTTCATTGAGCTATTAACGCCGGAGCTCTAAATTTGTAACAGGCAAACGGGTCTGTTACTGGCTATCGTTTCTAATTGTTCCCGTGACTCTGATTTCGTGTTCGTCGGCGATCGATATTGCAACCCAATTCTTCTGACCGGTGGAATGCGCCATTACATTGGCGTCAATAGGACAAGGGCATGATTGATTATCTTCCAATTCTCTTTAATAAAGAAGCAGAAAATATAAAAATCCTGGCAAAAATTGATGAATACACATGAACAAACGCCATAAATCAGAGGTAGAGATTAATACATGCACAAAACCAAAACGGAGGAGAAGACTGTATTTTTTTTAATAAACGGAGCAATTATTAGAATTTAGAATTGACAAGAGATTTATTTAAATAAAAATTAATGAATGATAATTTTGATTATACAAATTCAGGACACAGAGGTTATGTTAAATTTTACAAAATAATTTCACAAGTCAAAATATTTTTATAGTTCCCGCAAGAATACTCCAGACATCCTCGTCCGATCTTTTTTTTGAACTTCAATATACTTTGAATTCGGTTTATATTTATTAAAAAAAAAACAAATTATTCGCCCTGAGTTTATAACATAATGCGGCAAGAGTTTGACCGTATTGCTCGTAACATTACTTGTTCATCGGAAAGCGAATACCGATTTTTCCCGGTTTAGAACCGAACCGAGTTTGATTTACGAGCAATTTCACGGAAGCAAAACATGAGCGGCCTATCATAGTCGAGGGATGTAATCTTCGGGGGATGATAGTAAAACGTGGGGAACCCTTTCGGTGGGAGGGGGCTGGGTGCGATCCATTGTTATCCAATAATTTATGCAGATCGATACAGGGAAGGCTTCTTCCCCTTATACCGGGCCGTAACCAGCCCGGCAACCGAGAAAAAAAAAGGTGCCGGCCCCAAACATTTACCTCTTTTCATTTTTCCGCCTCCGAACGTGCAAAAGGATACAGCTTAAAATTATGAAGGTCGCTCAAAATATAGCATCCCCGGTGGGTTCCAAAAACGATCGTCATAAATTAATTCTTAATTAATAATCATTACTATGAATACATGTATACTCCATTGCTTGAAAACATGCAGCCAATTACTTTAATATATCTGGAACTACAGGAGCAATATTTACGAAGTTATTCGCGTTACCGGAATTACTGAGAGCAAGTTGAAGAGCTGAACCATCTAAATTATTTATTTATTAATTTTAGTAAAATAATTTATTTAAAACTGAACTCGATACCATGAGCGTATATCATATTTCTCCAGTTTTTTTAATAAGTAAAGTATGAACGTTTAACCTGGAAACCGAGGAAACCGACCGACGTGATGGAGAAAAGCCAATCGACATCCGAACACGACGGGATAATGGAGAGGTGTTGTGAACCTCAAAAAATATCGGTTTAATTATTTGATTCTAATGATTCGAATGCTAGGTAAAGCTAGTTGTAAAAAATGTTTGGAACAGTTGAATCCGGAAGTAAAGTAAGCGTTTCGAGTGGATAGTTTCGGGAGGAATAGGGCGTAGGTTGGGGCGGAAGGGAAAGTAATTTGGGCCGGTTTGCCCGAGGCTGTTGTCCCGGCGCTAATGCCCGACCAAGTTTTTCCGGCTCACTGATGGGGTTGTAGCGACGCCACCTTCCCCCACCCGCCCCCGTCGCACTTTAAATTATTAGCGGCCCGAAGGCCTGTATTGGGAGCGCCTCTTCCTAATTGGAGGGGTGGCCCGAGTCGCTTTAATTAATACGCCCCTTCGACCCCGTAGACCGTTCTTCTTCGGGCCTAAAAAAGTGTGCGCGTTCGATCGGTCAGTCTTCCCTAATTCCCATTGGTCATCGAACACAATGCGACTGCAGATTGGCCTCAGCCAGTAAATCATCGTCATAGTTTTCAGTTTCTACGTGTATATAAGTGTTTAATTAAATATGGCTTTTCGTAGATTTTAGCAATATGATATACACGTGCGTTCGCGACAGTAATTATTAAATATTAAATTTTATCTATAGTATATTCTGGCTGGAATGTACAGCTAGTGAGAATGTGGGAATTTCCAAACATGGATCTGAATAGACTGGCAGCGCCGACAGGGTTTTCAATACGCGTGCGTAAAAATATAGACGAGGATGGAAGAAGAATTAAAGGTTTGGAGCTCAGGAATTGCAAGTTTTTCCATTCAATTGTAGAGAGCGGCTCGAGCGGGTTCATCGCTGGATATCAAATACATTCAGAACATTGGACAGAAAGACCTCACCCTTGGACTACGGGTATCAATAATATGAATATTCGGCTACGACAAATTATCGGCCCGGTTTTCAGCCGCAGCGAAATATTAGTGAAAGAAAGGTCAGGGTAGGCGGGAAACCCTAAATTCGGAACTGGGTGAAAGGCCGGGCGGGAAATCCGACACTATAAATGTGCAGGGGCAATTATATTTGACAGCGGCCGAGAGACACCGTTTAAACCGGGCCGGGCGCCCTTTTTGAAACCCGGTCTCCTCATAATTATTAGCGGGGCGGTGAGAAGGCGAAGGGACGCCTTGACCTTTCTTTACGATCCGCCATAAATTCGGCGGTGCCCCTCCCCGGCCCCTAATAACATATATCTGTTGAGCGGTCCCGCATTTATCAGCAGCCGGCTCTAACCCGCCGAGCATAAATTTGTACTTAACTTCCTGCGTATAATGGCTCCAGCCCGACCCTTCTTCGATCCGGTGTTAAACCTCAACAACCTTCAACCGCCTCACCGCTGCACCTCTCAGTATTGTCTTCATGACCTTTCACAACATCCAAGACTTGCATTGTTTTAATTTAGTATTAACAGAGAGTTTATGTATGAAGACATTTTATTTCCATAATTTTTATACTTACTTGACAAAGTAGCGTTAGTTTACTTCTAAAATTCTGCTTATACACACAATATATATTGGAATAATAATATATTTACGGATATTAATTTATGATGAAATTACATATCCTTTGCGATTTCTTTTTAGCAGATTCAGCACGAACGCTAATGCGTATCCCAACAGTTTATACATCGAGGTGTATGATAACAATAAGCCGCAATCTAATATTACAATACACAAGGTAATAACATTGCAATGTATTCCACAACTATTAAAAGTACGGAATATAGTGAAAACAATCCCAATATTAAATTCACAGAGGTACTAGTATTGGAATCAGTGATAAATTTTGATATTGTGTTACAGAATACAAAGGGAAATATTATTTTATTTCAATTACACTGCGGCAAATATATTTGTATTTCCCACAGTTGTAATAACGGTCTACCGTTTCATTATTTGTTATTTCGTAGACTAGGGGTTTTGTCGAGAACCAACGAATATTATTTTGTACATCTGTATCAACTGGGAAACTGAGTTAACTGACCAATCCTTCTAGCCAATCTGATTATTGATTGGTCCGATTGGATCCAATTTTCTCGGTAAAATCCCCTCACCCTTCGACATTATTTTTGCTGTCAATATTTTTAGTATAGAAAAATTGAGTCTGCGATGACGTTAGGAAATTTTACTCAGGGTATTGTATGTCAAGGTATTGTATGCCGGGGAGTTCTGTCGAAGCGGGTTGTGTAATAGCTGAACGAATATTGGCGTGGGACCGCCTGTTACATCACAGGCGATGGGCGGGTGAGGACCGATACTTTTTCTGAAGTGAAGTTGAAACCCCCTCAATCAGGAAGTGATCGAAACTGTCCATAACTACCTGGAACTTCTACAACTCCAATTAAAACTACTTCACTCGTCAAGTTCCGCGGACTTAATACTCTCCTTGAAGACACGTCTGTCCTTAATAATATTAATCATGATCCAGTGAAATTAAGCATCCTAAGAATTTCCGTTTGATTGAATGATACACTGGAATTTGGAAGTGTTTTGATAAGTGGCATTGTATTTATCCAAGTATTTACGATTTTCTTTGGAATTTCATTCGGTTTAAATATATCGAATGTGCGAGAAACTTGCGAAAAACTCGCTTCAAATACTATAAAAATAAAGTATTAATATGACGTATTCATTAGTTAACTAATGAACGAAAATTTATTTCACGGCGCGAGGTTAAACTAGCACAGACATGTAGTCGAGTGTTGTGGGCCTAGCATCATATCGCCGTGCAGAGTATATTCAAAAGTTTATTAAAATACTTGGAAGTTTATTAATATTTTCCGTTTTTAATATTTAGTATATATGTTTTTTTGGAATTTCATATGGTTTTTCTTTTCTCTAATTGAAAACGAACAAATAATAATTTAACCCGTTATGACTACGTCGCTCATGAAAAACTCAAAGATTTCTGAATAACGTTTTCAATTCTGTCCGTAGCAGATTTCATATTTATAATTTTCTTATTGATATAAAATTTAACAAAATTTTT
Source organism: Lethocerus indicus (assembly GCA_019843655.1). Classification (NCBI taxonomy): domain Eukaryota; kingdom Metazoa; phylum Arthropoda; class Insecta; order Hemiptera; family Belostomatidae; genus Lethocerus; species Lethocerus indicus. The sequence goes on from JACDQD010000004.1 coordinate 11,098,154, forward strand.
GTCATAAGTATTAACCTCCGTAACTAATCCTTTCTGTATAAATTACCACGCAATATCCGAGTTGCCGACAAATTACATTAGGCGAGTACCGAAGAAAGGATGGATCTGTCTTGAATTCCGCCTCATATCCCATTAAGAAGTTGAATTTGAGGCCCGTATTCTTTTCGTAGCATCGGCCTCTTTCCCCCTTCCGCTATCCGGAAACTTTCTCTTAACGCGGATCGAATACAGCTTGGCGAAGTTCTCCGCTTGTTGGACGGTCGTTTAAGGGTGGTTGGAGGGTTGGGGTGTACAGAGTCCTCCACCGTCATCTCAGGAAGTGACACCCTAAATCAACCCCGCTACTCAGTCTTGCCCCAGATGGCGAATTAAGACAGCGACCCCGACCCATTATTCTAGTCCTCCAGTATTATGCTGCACTGTTATTATCTGTCAAAGTGGAGAGGGTTGACGGAATAGCATTCAAATCAGTCTGAGGAAAAATTAAATAAAAAAATAATCGCTTAAGTATTGCTTTACTCTAAGTAAAATTGTTTCCAGAAAAAAAAAACTTCGATACAAAAATATGCGACCAACAGGAGTTGTGACAGGACGTAATTCCGGATATTAATGCGTTTACTGTAATTTCATTGTTATACTCGACACAAAATGACACCAATCATTGTGACACTGGGAGACTCTTTATTAGATATATTCTGGGGTGGAAGTCTTGCCGCGGCTCTGTGATTATTCACCCCCCGAGGCCCCCCCTTTTAGCGCCGGCCGTCCATTCCGAACCGACCCGTTGGGGGCGGTAAGCCCTCGCCGGTCTCTCCGTAGACTTTGAAAAATGTTTAGGGAGCGTGGGGGTCAAGCCCGGTTACAAATTGGAGTATGGAGTCACAGCTGGCCGTGCAATAACCCTCCAATCGTATTTTACACCGGTTAGAGGGGGGAGGAGAAGCTCGCCCCTTCCCGGCACCAAATTTTTATAAGAAACAATTTCTCGGCGGCTATTTTTCACTGGGAACCACTTCTTTTCTCTTTCACGAGGACTCTGAAATATCGCCGTACGGTTACTTCAACCGAGACGTTTATTAGACGGGGAGAATTTAACGATTACAAATGTTACATTAATTTGCTCAATGAAAGCAGGAATGAGTTTAAAAAACACTTACTTCTTTTTTTCCTCTGAAGGGAAAACTTATATTCTATTTTCCCAGTATATGATTAAGATTTGAAAGATTAACCTGGTAATAATTCATATATACGATGTCAAAAACAAGTATGTAAACTCGCGATTGGGGAGATATATGGGTGCCAATACCTCACTATCAAAAATACACGGCTGTTGTAGGGGATGTAGGTGTTTACTTGAACGATCAACGGCGGAATAAACGGGCATTTTTCCGCGTGTGTTATCTAACGAGAACAATTTCCTTCCCGCCCCGTTTTAAACATTTTTTTTCAGTTCCGGTCGGATGATAGTGATATTGAAGCGAGGTAATTACAGATGACCAAGGTCCTGTTAAGCATACTGTTGTCCTGCCTGTTACAAACTCTCTCAACAAATCCCGGAAATTAATTAAAACTTTTGACAGAGTTCTTCATCGTCAATAAGTATATCAGTAAAGGAAAATACCGAGAGTTTTCAACCGAAAGAGAAAGGAAGAAATTAAAAATAAGAATGAAAATAGTCAGTCATCTATAGAAAGCTCCAATATTTATTAGTTTGATTTTATTTTTCAGACTCATATTATTATTTAGGAATGTTCCGGTCGAGAAGACGGGTTATGAAAAATAAAAACCGGAATCCCAGTTGAATTATAGTGCAGTGAGTAGGTCCTCGACGAGAGCGGAAGAATTATGGCTTGACGTGAAATATAGAGAGGTAGAGGCGGAGGTCACCGCTTTTTAACTGCTAATGGATGGAAGGAGGAGACGCAGAATGGAGCCAATCATCCGACGTCCATTCGGGACGATTGATGCCCGGGTTAAACCAGTTATAAATTATTATGCGTTTAAACTAAGACTGGCGACTGATGATTCATCACCGATACTCACAACGGCCGCGTCCACTCCACAGATAGAACTACATTTAAGATGGACGATGCTTGTTCGTCCATCCGATAAAATTAATATTTTATTAACAAAACTGCTGGAGCTGTTAAAACATTCGCTTCTTCGCACTTAATGTCACAGAAGCTAATGATAATCCTCCAACATTCCTAACCCAAGGAAATTGAATGGAAATGCCGTAGGGTCTTGGTGTTTCTGTCTCCTCTCGCTGGTTTGGTCTTTTGCTTGACCGGTTTCGGCTGCTCGCCATCTTCAGTAGCGGTATTAGTCACTGTTGGCACTTTGGATGTTTTTCGGGCATCCTCACAGAACTGTTACTTTTACTTGTACTGTCAAGTCACTAACACCGCTACTGAAGATGGCGAGCAGCCGAAACCGGTCTAGCAAAAGACCAAACCAGCTAGAGGAGAAACACCACGAACCTACCAACCCCTCGCAGACCACAAAAGGTATATTAAACTTGAATGGAAATGCTTTTCATATTCGCCATAGCAGCTTATATGTTCTATGAAGGGCGCTAGTCCCACATACCGTAGCAATATATTTAAATAATGTCTGATATATAAGATATGTAAGCAGCTCAACCCGTTACAGAATTCAGTATTACTATGGAATTGTTAGCTCCAACTGGATGATGTGAACCCCGAGTTCCTCTAGACATCTTGTCATTGTCAGAAACGCAGATAATTTTTGTACGCAAATGTATAAGCTTTTATGAAGAGGGACAAGACAGCCAGGAGCCTTACGGTAAAGTCTCGGCAATGATGTTCAGACTCACGTTTGAGATGAACATCACCCGTTCGGTTTAAGTGGTGGAATACGTTTGGTGGGGCCCGTCCTATCGGCCCAGGGACACGTAACCCAATATTTAAGATAAGGCGGTATCTAGTCTCACTGAAGAGGACTTAACTGGACCTGACAGGTTGAAAGGATTGGCCCGTCCTATCGAGCCGGGAGACACTGGAGAACACCCATGAAAAGAATACCAAAATAGGATGCGTTCCTTCTCTCCCCTCTTTCTCTACCTTCTTCAAAACCTCTTAAGGCTCGGGAAATATTTGAAGATAGTGCCCTCGTCTTGTGTGTAGTCTACGCCACCGAGAACCGTTAATCTAATGCATACAAAGCATTCAATTCTACGAAATACTACTGTTATAATAAATTGATAATCAATAAAAAACAATTAAGCGAAATAAGGACGTTCTTGTTTATAACAATACATTATTCGCGGGAAAGTAGAACCATTCTTTGTTCCAAGCCTGTATGACAAACCATTTTAACCTTTTAATTTATACACAATAAACGTTCACGCGCTAATGCCTAATCTTCTGACCGAAGATCTATTGAAGCTGGCCGGAAGCCGAAACAGGCACAGACAGATATTTTCGTGTCGCGGAGGAAATATATATACCCTCGATCTTATCGAATCAAAAGAATCTTCTCGACGAGTTATGAAGTAATTTTTAAGTATCGAACCGCCTTCTACCCCAACCGGCACAAAACCGGGTCCGGCCTTAATAAAGGTAACTGAACCTGACAGCTCCATAGAATTCTGCGGACTTACAAGTGACTTTAGCTACTCAGGAAGAAAAAAGGCGGGGGTGGGAGGAGGGGGTGGCTGGAGGAAAAGAAAAGAATGAAGTGTGGAGGGATGGTTTTGGGAAGGGGGGTGGGTGGTCGGGGGAGGAGGGCCCGGTAGTTTTTAAAGCCTTAGCGGCCCGCGCGAGCTTTCCTTTTGTTTCCTCGAGTGGGAAAAGGCTGGCGGGAGGGGGAGGAGTTGGTTTGGCGTGGGGTAGGGAAAGCGGTGAACAGTCCCCAGGGGGGGAAGAGAATAAATGTTCGCCCCATTTTACAGTCTACAACGCGCCCACAAAAGAAACCCTAGCGCTGGGGCCACCGCGGTTTTTAACCGCCGCAAAATGTGCCCGAGAGTCGCCTCCCTCAATTCGAGACAACCCCCCCCCTCTCCTCCACTACCTATCTTATTTTAAATAAATTATAAGAACCCGTAATGGTATCGAAAAGGCCGAATTTGGTTCGGTTCCAAAGTATCCGAGCGGTACGTGAGGAGTGGGGTGGTGGAGAGATTATTAATAATTTAGTAGTCTTTCCGCCCGTCGAACTCCTGGCTCTGCCAGGAACGGTCGGTTTCCTCTTAAACCTTGAATTACAGCTCCAATACTGTGTACGCCTATTGAATTATTCCGATTTGAAGCCACGCATCTTGGGAACGGCAGTTTGAATCGTGGCCAGAAATATTTGGATTGACGGCGTAATATTTTCGGTACATTGGAATAAACTTTGAATGTTATAAAATTTTACGGTAATATTTCTCGGGTGTCTGAGAATTTGCAATTAATAACACTTTAAATTTGGGAGCAAATAGGTGTAGGGTAAAACCGTGTTCGTACACACAAGTTTACAGGTTTTGTTATTACAAATATGATTTTGTTATAGTTGGTGCACATTGCCTCGAAAAATGTAAGTATTTCCAGTTTGTTAACGAGCTCCCAGTTAAACAATTGCCGAGGAATAGATAAAATATTTCGAGTGAAATTTCTGGATTTACTGTGGATTCAGCTCCGATCTGAGGTCATCCGGAAGCCCTCAATCCTTTTCGACAGTGGCCCATAACTCTGCCGGAGAACAACCTAATAAGTAGGAGGAGGGAGGGCGTATCCTCCTCGGGCGTACAACAAACATAACGTCGGCGGGGCATTGTGTCGGTTCAGTTGACCGAACGCGGGCGGACACAATAGAGAAAATGGCCGTTACAGTCGGGTTCCTTTCAGGCCTGTGTTCTATTCAGGAGCGCCCGGAAAGAATACGCCCAACGGGGCCCCTGATTAGGGAGGCCGGCCCCCAAAATAGCCTCCCACCGGCTCCTATTTCTTTTTTCAATATCTGGAATTACCCGCCCATGCTACCTTTGCCACCCCGGTAATGAATACACTCCAACTTCCCCCACCAACGAAAGAAAGGTCAAAGGGGAGCGATCAATTTCTGTAATATTTTATTCATTGTCTTCATCTCTCGATACCTCTAGCTAAGGTGATTAGGGGATTTAAAAGTACGATAAATATCCGTGAGAGAGAATTACGTATAGAAATACTTCTTCGGGGTAGTGTTTAAACTACATATGTGGTATGCCTGTCTACAGTATTCGTCAAATGGTTACATAAGAAACGTCCGTAAACCAGGCGGTAGAAAAACTTTTACGTACAATTAATTTACTTATATAACGTGGAACAGAAATATTGGAAATTGTTACAAGGTAGAACATATGAATCGCATTTAATCGGATGTTAGAATTGTAGACGATTGAAGTTCAAACATAAAGAAAATTTCTTTTTCCTTCAAATCCTAACACCCATCTGGGAGCCTTACCAACGTGTGCAGAACTTAGATTGGCAGTGGACCAAAAACCTTTTACGCACAGGAATAATGAAGTTCCAGACTGAAGAACGGTTTCAGAAACCGCGACCATATGGGGAACGAGCGGAAAATAAATTTAACGGTAGGAATTAATTTTATATAAATTGACTACCTTTTTGTATTATCTCCCTAGTACGTGTTTAACCTAGCATATTTTCAGGGAACTACTCGCTGAAATGGGTTTTAAAGTTATGTTTTATTAACTATTTAAATTACAGGAAATATTTTGCAGCTATCTGTATATTGTAAATCCGATATCTGCGGTATAGTGAGTATGAATTGCTTCGGGAACTAGTAATTTCAAACATTAAAAATGAAAAGTTGTTACATTTTCCAATATTATCCCCCTAATTATACTAAAATTTTCAATACCGAGGTTCCACTGTAAAAACATTATCGGAACGGTCTATTTTCAATCCAATTTAAGATATCGAATAATCGGTAGGGGAGAAGACACGATCTATTCACACCATCCAGATGGGCGATAACGGGTTCGGTGAAAAATTCACGACGGTCACTCCTATTACGTTTTCCGGGCTCTATTTGTATTTGTTGACCCAAATATATGGTGGGGAAAACAAGCCGAACGAACGACCCAGGGTAGTAGTGGAGATGTGGGCGAAAAAAGTGGAGCCAACCAACCCTGGAGGGATGAAGAGAGAGGGAGCACAGCACACAGTGTAAATATTTGTCCAGTCCAGAACACCGGTGTTTGTCAAGGCGGATGGAAATGATCTAATTCCAGCCACTTCCATAGCAACCTGAGCTTCTACATCACTCCCCCCATATATCTCCCCGGCGAGAAGAATCTTTCTGAGGACATTATGAAACCCAGGAGGCTGAAACTGCTGTTTAGCCCACACTTTAGATGTTGTAGTCGGCGCGGAGTCTCAGGTCCTTCCTGAAAATTAAATTAATTACTCAATCATTAACCGCCGTTTACTGGACCGGCTTTCTATGAGAGAGAGAGAGAGCTGTTCTAGCAGGGAAGGTGAAGAGACCAGGATCAGAGTTAGTCGCTAGTGAGTATTTCGTCTCCATAACAAGCATGGAAGGTGTCAAGGTTTTGAGGACATACTAGGAGTATGGAAAGGACACTAACTTATGGAACACCTACAAGTAGAGGAGCGGAATCAGTAATGAACATTGATAAACTGGAAAGTGCTTGTTTCTCAAGAAGGAATTAAAAATTGAATAATATGCCTGAGGAAGGATTCTCCCGAGTTTCACCAGTCCACGAAGCCACACCCTATCGAAAACTTGACTTTCAACAAGAAATGCGGTGGAAAAATACTTCTTTCTCTCAAGAGTAGAGACAGTCGTATCTACAACGGAAAAACCTGTTCTAAATCCGAACTAGTGGTTTGCCTACTGATAATCACTCGGGCCTACACTTGAACAAAAGACAAGTGGAATCCAAATACAAGAAGAAAACGTTGTATACTACTCATTTATCGTGATCGTTATCGCTTTACTCCGCAATGCGATATTTTTCTGTAACAAACACGATTCATTTATTTAATTACTGTAACAGGGTAGCGAAAACAAAACCAGTTTCCCAACTTTGTTATTTGTGAATACTAAAATACAATTCCATTATGGGCGGTGTTAGGAGTCCTCAGTTAGGAGTTTTAATATTATAAAAAGCCCTCTACCCATATCCGATAAATGAGGGCGACGATTGTTCTCTACTACAACCGTCCTGTCTTTTACCCAGTTCCGAAACAATAGCACTTAACATTTTTTTTTCGTGTTCGCCCGTTGCGGAAAACACCACCAGGATGTTGCTTCCAGTATTGGACCCCCGGGGGGCTCTGTTTCGCATTATTAGATTCCGCCCAATTCACCAACTCCGATGTTAGGGTAAAATAAGCTTCGCCGATAGTCTTCTTTGAACTTTCCTCTCTGTTGATTGTGACTTGATTGTCGAAACCGTCCAATTCAGTAACTGCAGCGAGCAAATAACTCAAATAATTCTCCAAACTTTTGTACACATTGGTATATATTATATACCCTGGTCTTTGGCAAAACCAAATCATTTTTTTAGCCCAAGTAAATTACGGTTCGATTTGTTTATAATTAAAAAAAGTAGGATCAGGCATAGATTAGACTGCGGTGGAAGGCATCTGTTGGAGGTTGAAGGTTTCGTGACTGTGGTCTAATTGGAGATTGGAATAGGGAGGCCAAGCCGTAAGCACTATTGCCTCGTAACAGACCTCTCCATTCGCGTCGTTCATTTTTACTAGATATTTTTGCCTTTTAAGTCGGAAAAAGTTAAGACGACTACAACATGACGAATTCGCGGTTGTCATTATAATTCAGGTATTTTTCTTACGAGGGAAATATAGATCACAGTAAGGTTCTTATGAAGAATATGTAGAACTTACGAGTCAGATGGGCATGTTACAATAGTCCCGACCACATTTAGTATGGCACCCATGACGTAAATAATCAGTTTTACATTTGTGTTTTATATTTCAGGCTCATTTAAAATATGAACCCTCAATGTATATACGAGGTTGTAATTTAGTTACATAATTACCGCTTTAGAGCCGACGTATTTGAAATGTTGTTAATTGCGTTGTCTACAATCGTGTAGACCAAGAAAGAAATCATATTCTTCTCGTAATACGCCTATAATGATTGTGTGAATCAATCGGGAGATTAAATAATTCGTGTCCACTCGAATCATGGAACTCGCAGAAGCTTAATCAAATATTGCTTCTGGATGTAATAATTCCAGAGATCAATAAACGGTTTCCATTAATATATCTGCTAAATAACTCGCTTCCTACCCGAATAAGGCGTACGAGCAAGTTTAGACTTTAAGGCAAATTCGTAGCATGAAAATAAATATATATATTGCCTATTTGTAATTGTAATTTGTAATAACTTATAGGTATTTTCGCCTAGTTTTCATTCCAAAACAAAACGACTGGATTATACTCCGGCATATGACAATTTAAATCATAGACTCCAACGTTACGACTGGCATTTTAACACTGGGATGCTCAGTCCGTAACACATCCCGTTCGGTGCCGTACAATGGACAGTTTGCATACACATAAACGGACGGCCTATACGTGCACATTAACATTCATGGCGTTTAACGCCCGTCCATAGCCCTTCGGCTTTATGAATCGCGGCCCGATTTGCATGGAACGGGGATAAAATTTGTTTTAGCCGCCAAAGTCGCCATTAGTGCGTCAACTAGGCTGGTGGATGAATTGAAAATTGTCAGTAAACAGTAACGAGGAAACTGGTATTAATATTCGCGAACCGAATCGAACGAACGTATGTAATGTTCCAGTATCAAGGAGTAATTGACATAATCAATGTAACCAATCAAATACACATAAGCCAGAACCGTTACATGAGCACAACTCCTGTCTATTTTCGCATAGCAACTATGGAACTTTGAAGGACATAACTAACAACATAACATCGGATATTTAAAAGTGTCATGGACCTCCAAGCAGGTTCAGTTAGTAAATTTGTTTAGATTCAACCGCTAGTCAAAAACATTTAAAATTGCAGTCCTGGAATAATCTATTCTGTATCTTAATCTACATAGTAATAGCATTTTAATATTAATATAAATAAGTAATAAACGGACCGAATCTGAAAATATCAGATTTCTGGACCAATTCGTTTATTTTGATGAATTGTTAGAAAGATGGGCAGTAAAGAGCCAAAAGATAGTAGAATATAATATTTATTTATTTGTTTATTAACGTAACTTGGAATATGATAGACATTACTAAAGTACTTTCCCGACTTCGTACCCTTTAAAAAGGCTATTTGAAAATTTTCGAGAGAAGGAAAATGATTTGTATAAAACCTAAGTCGGATTTCAGTGCTATTCCTCCGAATACTCTTTACGGTCTTCCTATTCGTCCGAACATCCTTCATTCTTTCGCCTTATGAAGACTCCTTTAAAAGAAGTTCATTCGTCCTCTTCTTTTCTAAATGCCCGGCCAACGTCGTATCTTCCGTAAAAGAATCTTCCGCTCGGGCGATCGAAACTATTTCGCCGCTCGACTATTTATTCCGAAAGTGACAAATCTAGTTCAGAGCCGAGGATTCCGCTCGTAACAGGGCCGGAAGGGCGTAAAAAGTTGGGCTGGTGGGGCGCTGTCAACAGTTAGCCGAGAGCGGATTGTTGGGCGGCCGGGCCCGCTTTAGATGTGTGTCCGCTATTTCTGAGGTGAGCCCCACCCCCCGGCCGGCGGGCGAAAAGCTGTTGTCGGGGCACAAAGTGGAGGGGACAAAGTGACCGTGGCTTTTCGCCGTATCGCGCGTACGCCCTTTGAATCCGGGCCCGGCCAAAGCGGTTTCGGCTCGCCCTCTTTCCTCCCCCACTCCCATCCCCGACAAAGGACCAATCACTTTACTAATTTTAACGGCCCCACTGTTCCTGTCAAGTGGTGGTACCAGCTCGGTTCCCAACCGACATTAACCGACTCTGACATGAACGCTAGTATTGCCCTTTTGACGGGCCTCCGAACAAACGCCAAAAGCGATAATATTAATAATATATTGACCCATTAATTTATTGACGAGCCCAACAGGCTTTGAGTTGATATAATTATAATACAGCTAGTGAATTATGCTTTCCTTCTATATAAAGCTAACTATTGTATCCATCTAAATATCAACACCTTACAATTTATTTATATTATATTCTTGTTCGTGTATATTACGAGTCTGCTAACTGAATGCTGTTCGAATGACTGAGCGTACAAAATACGAAAAATTTACAATATTATCAAACTGCTTTTCAAATAAAATTGTTCAGAAACCTTGGTATCCGTTAAAATCAATAAAGATTCAAGAGAAAATAAAATGAACGAACCACTTCGAAAAAATTGAAATTAATCTCGTACACTGTGCAGGCTCTGTAACAACTTTTCGATCAATAGCTATTTTATGAAGAACAAAAAATCGGCGTAGTGATTATCAATTAAAACTCGCTAATTGGATAGAGCGGAGCATGACTCGTTAGGAGCTATTTGGGCAGTCACTCGTTCCGGGAACCGCTGATCATACAATCGGCTAATTGCTAATGAAATATTTCGACAGGGTTGTTTTACATACTTTTTAGCAAAAAGATTCGACTATATTTTTTTAGGGGATAAGCGATCATAGGTCCTCACGATCCGAATTCAAGGTAACGTAGATGAAGAGAAAGGACCGTAGAAGAAGATACTTTTATGTATTAATAATTGCTAAATTGCGTATAAGAAACGTTGGAAGTATATATTTTTATTTCCAATTAGATTAGGACAAAGAAGAAAAATTATTTTCAGCACTGGGATTTTCCTTCTGGAGAAATGACAACCAGTAACAGTTTCTCCCATCTTGTTGCCAATAAATTTTACCCAGCCTCCAATACTCTATCACGTTAATGTCACTATAGATATTCAGCCAATGATTTAGAGGTTAGGAAGGAAAAGCGGCGTCGAACGAAGCTTCTCCAAGGAGACGGCACCGGCCCAGGGGTAAGTTCTGGAACTCGGTGCTCCCCACAACTCCTTAACTCGATTAAATCTTCGGAGATGAAAATTCCCTTCAACGGTATGTAGGGGATCACCACCGACCGTACTTTCGGGCCCCCGACGAACGGGCAGGGCGGAAACTGACTTTGTAAGAATCAAAGAGTGATCAGAAACTGCATTAGAACTTTACTGATGTCTATTTCATAGTGAAACCCGAGACCCCTCCCCTCCAAACGGTCCCCTGATTTCAGTTCAATCCAGGGGACGATTCGTGGAAGAAATACATTTAGAGAAAATACCTAACATCGTTATTTCTCCTTACTCGGTTTTTATGTTTCAGCCGCGTATGGATACTAATGACACGATAATCCTTCGGGTGTGAATTCAGGATTTCAGCTCTTCTTTTGTCCGAGCAGCAGCTTCACCGCCGAGTTTCACCCACAAGTTCAATACTTTTACAATTCGCCAACCTAATGTCTTTGTACCCATGGTGATAACTTGTCCCTCAGGTCAAGACCCATGTACAGCGTCGCCAAATGACGGCAGTAACAGAATGTAGGGGGTGGGTGGCGATACACATAATTTGAGACCCAATGGGAGATCTAGAGCACACGTGTTGGTCGCTAATTGGTCCGAACATTCAAGGAATGTCCCCCTGCCCAATCTGCCAATCCTCCGCATTCCCCTTATACACATTGCTGAATATCTCCCCCTAAATGCGATTACACGTGTAGTCCTGTATCTCTAATGTTCCATTATACCTCTCAGATGTCGGTTTACTCGCCTGTGATGCCACCTCGGGATTTCTGCAGGCGTTCTCCGTCCGTAGGCCGGTCGAAGACTCTTACCTTGTACCACTAAGTGGCGTACCTGACTTTGATTCAAAGAGTTTCGGGTTTCCCAGGAACAGGCCGAATTTATAACAGACAAATTACAAATTCCGAGCACCGGGAATCAAGGCTAAAAGGTCTGACCAAAAAGAGCACTAAAGTTTCACGGCAAAGAACTGTGGTGTTCGACCAAGACATCCAACTGGTAATGATATGTTTTCAATCCCATATATGTACGCATTTCACTATAGTATTCCGGAGATCGGAAAATCGTTCGAGTCATGATATAGGTAAAAATAATTTTATCCCCCATTACTGCCAATTTCTGTGGACAAATAAGCCCTCGTAGGAAATAAGTGGAGCGAGGTTCAATTGGGAAATTCTATTCAGTAGTATTCATGAAAGGGTTAACTGCCGAGAGGTGTATTGTATAGGAGAGGATCGAACGGAATACTTTGTCGGTAAACAACCTGGTAGCGGGTCGCAATTTTTTACCCCTAACTCGCGCAATTTGCATTGGGCTTCACAGTTAAGTTGCCCTCTGCCCTCCCACCCCCCACCCAGTGGGCGGAGGCGACTTCTTCCACCAATTAAAAGTTTGTTTGCTGGGAAACCTTAGATGAACCCTGCAAACATTTCCTGCCGTTTCACAACCTTTTCTAGGGGATTCCTTAAAAGGTATAACAACTCTCGAACTCGATCCGCTTCGGTAGGGGACCCACGCCCGTTCACCGCCGTACTGAGAAAATGCGGTCCGTGCGGATCGCAAATGTAACTGGTTTTTCCAATCAGGGGTTGTATGGGTAACGTGTCGCAATTGGCTTTTCAATATAAAGATGTCGGATGAGTGGGCCAGATATTTGCTCCAGCGCCGACGGTCTGAAAGACGTCGGACTAAATTAGCGCGGGCCCCGGCCGACTGTCCTCCGCCGCCGAACGTTAATTTAAATCGGACAATTACGAGCGGACAAATATTTGCCGACACCGCCGACATACCGACTCGGTTAATACGGCGAAATTGGATTTCTGCATAACTCTGCGGTCAACAAATAACCGGTGCCATCGGACCCCACCTCTCCAAGACAGTCACCGCTTTGATCAAAAACATCTTCAAAAATTTAAAACAAATCGAAATCCGGACATCGTGCGTCGACCTAAGCCAAAACGTTATTTGAATCGCATATTTAGCACTGTAAGGAAGTGTCGTCCTTACACCAAAGATTTAGTGGGATTCAGTGAGTTTACATTTTTTAGTTCGTTTTTTTACAATCTTTCGATTCCATGCCGCCTGACGATTTCATGTTTAAATCAGAGTTCCGAAACAATTCATTTCCACTACATCGTGGACCCATTCTTGTCTCATCAGGAAATATATGGCCTTACGCCACTTGGTTGGCGGGCACTAGGTGACCTGCTCAGTCCTTTCTCGTGAGATTTTCATCCGTCCGTTTAGAAGCTCTCGGGTGGCTACTTTCAGTAGTAACCCCGCACGTTTTTCCGACCGAAATACGTCGATTGGTGTGTCGCGTTTCCCTCGATATTCAATTCGGTCTATAGTTTCAATTTCGTACGGTGGCTAGAACACTTCGTAAAAATATACATTTAAAATGGTCCCGAGAGGCTTTTCATATTATTTTGTTCGGGAGAATGAAAAATAGAGATAGCGACAAAGAGAGCGGCTTTTTATTTAATTTGGTGCGGTAGCTTTAGAAGTTTAGTTTTTGGAGGCAACCCCCCCCCACCCCTCATAAACCGCCGGAAAAGCACTCCCGGCAATTATTAACTGGAATGAAAGCTTGAATATAAATTCGGCGCTCGGGTAACTCCGAGAGAGCCATTTACCACGGTGTAGTTTTCCTTATCTTTTTTTTTTATAAAAACGACAGTTTTTCTTTGATTTCAATCGTTATTTTTAGGGTAGCTTGTTTTTTTAAATTAAAAAATGGAACGAACCACGGTTCATTCAAAGCGTAACAATTACGGGATTTTCATAAATAACTGATTTATTTTCATAAATCAGTATTAACTTTTTGAATGTCCCTCTTATAACAGTTAATTATCTGAACAATATAAAAAATTCCTAAGTAACGCTTGTGATGATTTTAAAAAAGACACATTGAGAATTCTATGAGGTCACCGTTAACAAACAAGAGCGGATAAATTTATTAGATACGCAAAGTTTTACGTTAACACGAAACGTTTTTCATAAGACTGCGGACACGAGTCCTCAATAAAAGGGCTGAGTAGGATTTCTAAATAAATGTTTTTCCATACATCTTTTCTCTTTCCTTTTATTTGTATTTTTTCCTTTCCTGTATATTTTTCCCAGCCCGTAGTGGAATGAATTCCTCGGGTTATATCCTGTTTCCGATAAAGGGGGCGAGGGCGGAATGGGGCCGGGGAGGGCTACTTTTTGTCCTGGGAGAGCTTAATTCAATGAAGTTCATCAAAGTTGCTCAGATAAGTGAACACTGTCTGCCGTCGCCCTCCCCCCCTTACCCCTCCTCCCGTCCTCAGCAGCCCCCTTTTATGTTCAAGTTTCCCTTTTGCCTTCTCTTGCTTTCCCGCCGGCTCTTTATTCAAAAGCCCTTCTATTCATTGGCCCTTCACGATTTCTCGCCCTTTATTTTATTCCCCACGGGGGGAGGGTGAAGTGGAGCGGGGATATTTTCTATCAGTCGCAACCCCGCCAGTAGCATCGTCAAGATGTTAGCTCGGCTTACAGCGTTTATTCATTTTCTCTCTCACTTTTTTTTTAATTAAGTTAAAATGGTGGCCAAATTAAGGCGTAATCGGCCCAAGATGGAGTAAATTAATTTTCGGTGAAAGTAAGGTATACCGGCAACAAATATTATATTACTTTCAGCAATAAAAAAAGGATCATTTTTAATTCTGAACGCGCTGTATTGTACGGGGCGTTGTTGGCCGAATGATTCTTTCATCTTAAAATGTAAAAGATCGATAGGTCTTTCAAAATAATTTGCTCTAAGATCAAAAAGAAAGCGATATTTTCCTCGGTCGGATATTTGACATTACGGAATACAATTATGGTGCAAGTAGGTGGCATCAAATTCTTTACAATCTTCTTATGCATCTGTTCGAAAATTATAGCAAAACCAATCGCCTTCACGTAGCTGGCTATTATGAGCATTATTAAGCGATCAGTTTGTTCCTAGAGAAATTGGAGAATGAATTTATAATAAATACCCCGTCCTAATTGATGATTTGAAGGTGGTAATTCAAATTGGTTTCTACCTATTCCTGATAGGTCTTTTAACGGGGGCGCTTCCGCGTTTGGCAGGTCAGACCAAAGTGTAAAACAACGTTGACAGATATATCTGGTGTCCCTTCATTTAGCGGCAGACACAGGGCCCTGGAAGTCGGACGCTATTTGCATATCCAGGTTGTCCCGAGCCGGCGGCGCAGAAAATACGCCAAGGCAACACCCGGTTGGGCCCCCATCGGATGACGTAAATGTTGCGTCACGTGACCCATTCGCTTTTCCACTCAACTTCTCTCCTTGGCGCGGCTACGGGGGAAATTAGTATCGCCCCTGTCGCATCGCTCCCATCTCATCACAGTACAAACGCTGCGGCGATTATTATTCAACGCTCTACGAAATACTCTACGAAAAATGCTAAAATGCTTTCTGCCGCGTCGTTGCAACAAGTTCACAACAGTTGTCGCCTCGGTTACGGTAGGGCTCGTTTCTCCAAAAAACTTACTTTTGTACAAAAATCGAATTCTGAAAAATAAATAGAATATAGAAAAATAAATTCGCTCTTATTTATTATATATAATTACTGTTAACTTTCTCCGGTTAGATAATTATCGCATAAAAATAAAATTCCCTCAGTTTTAATACTTTGATCACTCTCTATTGATCACCCAGAAAGCCCTTATATGTTCTGTTTCGAAAAAAAGTCAGTAAGGGAAAAATTCTGTATTCAGTAACTCTCCATTTCCTTCTTGGTCAAAACTGGGGAGGAGGATAAAGGGGGTGGTGAGGGATAGAGGTGTTTCTAAGGGACGTGATAGGGCATAGATTTTGCCAATTAGGATAAGGGGGTTGCCCTTCCTACCCCGTGAAAGCGGCTTGACACATATCCCCCTTGGTCCCACGGTAAGGGATTAATGTTAGCGTTCGGGGAGGGAAATAACATCTACTTCTAACTTTCCGCTCATTTCTACTCCTTCGGCTATCATTAAGACCCCTGTATCAAAACCAACCATTCAGCGTTGGAATTTATGACGCGTCGCTCGATATATATTTAAAATAAAAATTATAAATATAATTATAAATATTGCATATGCTTTTGTAGCCATATACCGTTTCTTTGGCTATGGCTAGAGTAATTAAACGCGAAGCAGATGTACAAATGAACGGAAATTTATTTATATAAATTATATTTCCAATACACTGACTAATTGCTATTCGCCTTCCCAACATAATATTGGAGGACGATGTCGTCAGTATTTAATTTCCCTCCCTGTCTATGCGGTCCCCATCCAAACACCTCTCATTTCGGGTTGCGCAAATGTTTTTCATCTGTTGTGTTCTGTTGGTTTCTTTGTTTCTGCAGGCTTTCACTGGCCTAAACTTTCATTTTGTTTTCAAGTTACGAGTTTGAACAAGATGAACCGGCGCATACTATTGCCATATGTGTATTCCTTAATAGTGACCACTTTTGTTAAATTTAATCAAACGGCTGATAATGTAACAAACTCTCACCTAGCGTATATCAACGAAATAAATGTATAGGTCTGAAAATTTATGGTAGATGGGAAGATATCGTGAAGGCGTACAATAGGGGATCAGATTTGAGATTTGGCGGTGTACAGTTTATGAATACAGGCGATGCTAGAGAAAAGCGAAGCCCCCCCTCCCTAAGCGAGCCCAAAGAAGGGAGGCCCGGTCTTCCTTCTGGGTGCTTATCGGAGGGGCCCCCGGGCATCGGACACGCACACGGACGCACATGGACGCGGGCACACGGGCGCAGATGCACGGCCTCCGGTCCACTCGATCACGGCGGGGCCCGCAAAAGAGAAATGGAGCGGGCCACCTCGCTCATCCATTCTGGCTGACACCAACAGTCCCGATTTTCTCGAGAGGAGCCCGACAAAAAATATCTGATGCCGCTTTCTCTCCGCCGGTTCGCCTCAATACCGGTCGTACATCACGGTTAGGCGAGCCAAATTCCTCCAGATTACCGCTGGCAGGGGACGGCTTCCTCTTTTACAATTTTTCTTCGCTAATATTTATGAAAACTGTTAACACAAATTCACTTTCGGCTCAGAGGTACAATATATTATAATTCGGTTTCTGAAACTAAACATTAAATTTCATGAAAATTTCTTCTTTGCGACAACAAAATAGATCCCGTCGTTCGTCGTTTAACCGTGGCTCCAAAAATAAACTGCGACTCGGATAAATTTGAGAACGGAAATAATATTTCGCTTGGATTCAGTCGGCGGAATAAGGTAGGCGAAACGGCCCCACCCTGGGAGGCCGGTAATTAGCGAACTTGTATTTTGTTAGCCTACAAACACCGCCGGCCGTGCCACTGCAAAATGGCTCATCCCAATTAAGACGAGTGGAAAACATGGATGGGGAAGAGGCTGTTTAGGCGTGTGCACTCCCCATCTCTTGTTTCATTCCTTCACCGAGAAGCCTCCCCCCTCCCTCGCGCTGCTCCTTCTTCCCCTAGTGCGGACCCTAATGTAAAACACCAGCCAAACTTTACTCGTTACGAGCCCACTACTCGCTGGCCCTTTAAAGTCGGCCCGAAAATTCGTCGACTCCGACGTTGGGCAACGTGTAATTTCGTTAATGTTCCCCCGCCCACCACCTTAGCTCCGTCCCACCTACCGAAACCACCCTTGAAACGGTATCCTAACTAATCCGAATTCGTTTGCTGTTTGGGGTCGGATAAAATATGAATTGTTAATTTGTTTGCGCCGGAACGAATTTCGGCAACAGTGTTGCTGACACGGAAGAAACAATCCGTCCCCAGTCAAAAAAATGTTTATGGGTTTTACATCTTTTAGTCTTGGCTAAACACTAATTTGATTGTTGAATCAAACTCCAATGCGCTGTGAAATCTATTTGCAGCCGACATTGTTGATTGTTGGCTCGATTCCAGGTAGAATGGACAAAAGATTATCTCCTTTGTAATATTTATTGCATATTAAGCTTAATGCTGGCAGCATTTAGGAAGAAATGATCCATTGATTACAGGAACCGTTTTTTGAGAGTGGTAATATTTGAAAAAACGTCTAGATGGAACAAACATGCGAAACCATAATTTTGGTGTTAAAATAATCATAATAATTAATTATGATGGTATGAATGAAATGATATGTAGATTGCAAATACTCACCGCTTCTAGTGAGTGTCAGAGAAGTTGAAGAAGAAATTTCTTCTCAAGAAGTTTCTTGAGAGATTGATATATTTTTGGTGTCCGGCAGGAGAAACATTACTGAAATATTTTTCAACGCTAATAAGCGAGTGTAATCCATTTGCTGTCATAAAATCATGAACGGAATTTACGCCTATTTACAGAAGGGACGCGAAACCATCTGATTTGTTTGGAATTTTATTCTTGTCCGAGTTTATAAACGATTTGGGCTCTGGTAGGGCCGCTTAAAAGTGCGGGCAATTTAAAATAGAGGCGCAGACTGCGGTAGGAGGTTGTGCGGCCGCAACCGGGCCGGCTCCAAATTAAAACAATAAATCAGCCCGCAGTTCAACCTGGAGGGATATTCCGACTGCAAACTGCGTTTAACTCGGACCCGATCTGTGAATTCAAAGTGGCTAATTTTGAACCGAAGTTTTTGGCAATTACAGGTCACACCTCCGGTCAGCCGGTTTGCCAACTTTATTACAGCAACTCTTTTTAGTGAAATATGCGGTCGTCGTACACCGTATTATGAACATTCCTTCGTTAGGGTATTATTTTACATACACATTTAGGAACGATATGTAATGATTATGTCATGCAGTGTACCTCTATAGTGTGAATATATAAGGTGGAATTAAGTACAATTCTAGGTTACTGTAGGTTCGTGATGTTTCTGTCTCCTCTCGCTGGTTTGGTCTTTTGCTAGACCGGTTTCGGCCGCTCGCCATCTTCAGTAGCGGTGTTAGTCACTGTTAGCACTTTGGATGTTTTTTGGGCATCCTCACAGCACTGTTACTTTCACTTGTACAGTACAAGTGAAACACGCACTGAAGATGGCGAGCAAAAGACCAAACCAGCGAGAGGAGACAGAAACATCACGAACCTACAGTATTCCAACCCCTCGCAGACCACAAAACAGGTATATTAAACTAATTCTAGGTTAGTTTATCAAAGGTATAACCACTCGCGTTTAGGATCTATTGGTGATTTCATCCAATTAGTATACCAAAGTAAAAAGATTCTACATATAAATTTTTTTCAAAATATGGAAATATACAACATGTTTCATTTTTTATATAACTTCCGTTATAGAATTTCTGATTTTGTCCATAACCCCAACAGTTTACTTGAATCACACTGAATTAATGTTGTTCAAGTGAAATTAAATATACCTTAAAGTCTATATAGATGGGAAAGTGGCTTTGAAATACGGTTGATATAATCAAAGAGTGATGATGACTAGTCATTTTAAAATAAGAGCGAGAGAAGCTAATAGATGTGAGGCTGAAACATCTTCTGGAATCGTTGTCAAACAATTGTGGATAGAAGGTTTGGAGCGAGAATGATGTTCCAGTAGTGGCCTCTGGAGTGGCTCCTGCCGTGGACATCGACGGCCGGAACTTATTCCTAATCTGGGTGTGGCGGATGCTCCCGTTACGCTTTTAGGGGCATCACTCGACTGTTAGGGCGGATTATGGCTGGCGCGTCCACCTGGACCGTTTCCCCGGCCTAATCCCGGCTATATATCCTCGCACGTGACGGCGAATCTCCAATAGGAGGGGGGCGAGAGGGCGGAGAAGAGGCTACAGATCCACGCCTCAAATCCTTTCAATGTATTCCCCCCCTCTGCCGCCTTCCCCTCCAGGACACTTGTATCCGACGACATCTGGAGCCCTGTTTATGATGAAAAATTCAAAGCCATCCTAAATAATTCGGTGCCACTTACGGATCCCCCACTCCAATCTCACAATTCAGAGACATTCTCATTTCGTGTTCAGAGAGGTTCATTTCTTTTTCTTTCCTGCACCTGTTTTCTCTCCAGAGGTTTGAGACTCCGAATATAGGTTTCTACAGTGCATTATACTTTTCCCAACGGTCTAATTATTATTTATTTACTATGTGATTCGACAGCTTGGCATGTATGATGGAAATTTCCTCTGTACTGCCTATTGGACAATATTCACAATATCTTCTCGAAACATTCAGTGCAAAAACCATTCGGACAGCTATAAGTAAAAAACGAGCTGGATTCCTTCTACGGAAAACTGGATATAGCTGCATATTCATTAAGATTGGTTTGTGTATTTTATCGAATTATTCGTTTCTACCGATCTGAAATACTCCCATCTGTTGCTATGTTCTCCAACCTCCAAAAATCAGCTCGAGATATCGTCACCTCCACGACGTTAAATAACCGGAAAACTAGAAAGAAGGAATGGGCTGTTTATTCTACCGCTCCGTAATTCAATTCAACTCAATAAGAGTCCCCCTGCTCTTTAAATGAAAGAAAATAACTTGCTAGTGCCAGAGTTTAAATAGAATTTTTTAATACCGACTTTAAAATAATTCAATCCCGCCGCTAATTTTCTGAACTCTAGCAACTTGTTTTCGGAGCGCTGAAATTATACACAGTCCACCATTTCTGAACACCACGGGCTAGATCGTATCTCCCGAGGATATATAATATAATTAATTGAACAGTCCCACAATTTATAATTAGATACATAATTCTGTATTTGCATAAAAATTGAGTTCATCACAGTGTAATCAAATAATTCTATTCCAAAATTTTAGTGTTTCCTTTTTTCTTCGTTTATTGCTTCCGACTATCATTTTACAGTTGCAACAAAATCAGATCAGTCAGTTTCAGTTAATACCTAGTTTCGAAATAAAACAATTGTAAAACTCTAAGCAAGTCTTTTGCCTGTAGGTGGATCAACAAAATGGTAGATTGATGAAACGCTGGTAAGCTGCATCAACAATACTGAAAGATTCACACAACAAAAAATAACGTATCACAAGTATCAATATACCTAATGAATGGAAGAATAAAGCGTTTTTTGACTCAAGGAAATCCGGTTACCTTCTCGGTTGGGGTAGCTATGTAAAAAATTGTTTCTTCTTGTTCCTTGTTGGGATTTCTTTAATAATTTCATAGTTTGTTACCTTGTTACTACAATACGTTATCTTGTATCATGGCATGAGCCAAGTCTCGAGGCCGTTCAAGCTGCATGTTGTAGAACACGAGCCTTAATGACTTAGGTGGGGGGAGTCTTAGCTGCGGGGTCCCTTGAAGGTTTATGTTCCCACCTTAGTCATTGCAGTTCACAGAGATTATTTATTCAAAGTGCGGGCCATAAATGATTCCGTTACAGTCAGACCCGCAGTTAGGTGGGGGGGGGGGCCTACGAACTTCCCCCCCTAGTGTTGTTTAACAGCCACAACATGGGCTGTGGGGACGTGGAACGAATCGGGGATGACTTCAGGACCCTTGGATCGAGCCTTCAGGTCCAGGTCCACCTGGGAACTGAACATACGCGATCCCCGAGGACATGGTCCACACTGAGTGCATGAGACAGTTAAGGCGGATTCACAAGGTGAAACCATCATTTACCATAATAAAAATGTGGTGAATGCTCAGTTCACCCACAGTTAGTTTACATAATATTATTTACCATTCTACTCATGATAGTACTTACTATCCGTTCCCGGGTCATCCCCTAATACACTTAACACCATTTTATATAAAAAATATATATACACATATATAATTTCGCAATATTTATAGCTGTATAATATTTTCATGCATGCATGACCTGGTTCTTTATCTTGAACATTTGCGGGCCGTTGTTCTGTCCTCAAAAATGATGTAGCGAAGACACTGTTTCCTGGGATTATAATATCCTTTGTCTATTATTACTAAGAAAAATATCAACACGTCCCCGGAGGTATACATCCTATGGAAAATTGTTTGCGATATTAGAAGTCGGACTTCTGTCTCATGAAGTGACTTGTTTTTACGATGTTATTCCGGAACAGGCGGGCGATCTCGCGATGAATCTTCGGACTTTGAACGAAAACATTTCCAACCCCCCCCCCCGGCTTACCATCCCTCTGTCTTCCGGATGAAGACAATTTTGATGCCGTTATATATTTAAGCCTGAGCTCTCGAGAGGGTACTTTTCCGGGTAGCAAACGGCCCAAAGTTTTGAAGGCAAGTAAGCCTTTCGTTAGCCTGTAATATAAGCAATGAATCTATAATATCTTACACTTTTCTCTGATAGAGTTATAAATTAATTTGTCGCGAAACAAAATCCATGTCGATTAACACAAATCCATCGCCATCGAATCCAATGCCATTTTACCTTCGGGTATTGTAAATTCGTAATTTTGGATTTCGTTTGTTCGAATCAATAGTTTCGGCCTGGACGATTTCGAACGAAATTTGATTTTTCATTCGGCCAATTGATATACAATAGAAGAGAGATTATGCGATTATTAAAGTCTGGAGACATTTACGAGCCTATACGTGGGGCCCATAACCTGCTAACTGCCGACAGTTAGAGATTCCCGACAGAGGCTTCTCTTTCACGCGTCCAACCGAGCCCACCCAACTACGTGTTCCCAACTTCAAAAGCAATTTAAATGTTCGGGGCTTCAATTAAACTCGAACATGGGCGCCCCGTTTCGGTAGGAATTGGAAATTGGAGGAGGGAGGAACGGCAAATTATTATTCGGTTTTGAAATAATTCATGCAGTTTCATTTCCTAATTGAAGTTATTGTCAGCGCGTAGATAAATTTACCGCGTGAGTAACAGATGAATGGGTAGAAAGTGAATTTGTTTTGGCAAGAACTATCTGCGTGGTCGCGAGTTTTTTTTATTTATCCAGGTCAAAAAATGTTTAAGACTACGCTAATCTACTGTCGGAGAGTGATGGAAACAGGAAAATTTTGTTCGATAATATGGGGCGCTTAAGATAGAACATGAATAGATGATTAGTGTACGGGGCAGCTATTGCGTTCTCGGTATATAATGTGAATAGATATTAATATGTCCGTATAAATGAGCCGGGGCTCTTCAGATCCAAAAACTATTTCTGGTAGTATTATATGGTCCTTCCTAATAACAGGTCACGATTCGGTCAATTCTCATCTCTACGAGGCTCTAAAATTTCAAGGCGGTTATTTAATTAAACATTTCTTAATCAGCTTCATGAAGTTGCAAAGACAAAAATTTTCAGCTTTTAAATTCCTGCCGAGGAAACTATTCTTTTTTGGCCGGATTTCCAAACACTTGTGTTATTGGGTTCAAACTTGTTGAAATGTTTACAGATTATCATCCTTGACAGGAATAAATTGACTGCCTCGAGAGGAACTTCATATTTGTTCACTCGGGGGAAAACTTAATCCAGTTTATGCCCCAAGATGTAAACCAAGTTGTTTATCATGCAAATTGGACTTCTGTCTATTTTTTCCTCTCGCTGCCTCTTGTTCCTTTTATTGGAAAACTTCTGGCCTGGTATTGGAAAAATAGAAGCGGTGTGGCGGTGTTTGGGCCGGTACTTGATGCCTGCGTCGAACTATTTGTCGTCCTCGCCGGCCCATCGTTTAATATTTACTGTACAGATAAACACAAACGAATATGAATTAAGTTTGCTCGGTGTATAAAGAAAGCATATTCGAGACGGCGCCGTTATTTGAATCGTAGTTTGTCTGTATAAACGGGTTGGGAATGCGGACAAAGTTTCGAATTCTTACTGTGCTTACTGAAAAATTAATATTTTGTATTTATTTATTAATACTTGAAAAGAAGTGAGGAAACCGAGCCAACTTGGGATTTTACCGAAGTGGTTACATTTTTAATACTCTCCCTAAGTCATGGAGCCGGATAGAATTTATTAAATCACGGATTTTATAACAGCGGGTTAATTTCGTTGACCGGCTCCGAAATGGGGCCGAAAATGTCGAGCGTCGGAGATGTCGGATGAATATTCAATACAGCATTGTTCAAGGAAGATAGGAGGTGGGGCTTTAGGGCAGGGCCGGAGCCCGTTCATTTCGCTTAATTTCCGCGGGGACATCTCCGTCTAATGACAATGTCCCCGCCCGTTTTACTCGTAATGTTTTCCTGAATCCATTCCCAGTTCGCGGCGTTTCACACAGGCCGCCGATGCCGGGAATATATACCGTATATGTGGCGGACGAAATTATCTATTTCCTACACGAATATTGTGCGAGTTAACAATTTCTATTCTTTAAATTGCTGTCGTCACCGTTTAGAGAGCGTGTGCAAGGTCGAAATGGATATGATATGGGTGGGGGCCGGTTAAATGAAAATAAATGGCGGCGATAAGGAGATTGACTGCTCCACTTTTAATACGTCCCAGTTGCCATACTTCAGTGTCAGGCCGGTTTTGGATCGATCCGACGCCGCCGCCAGACCCCGTCACCTCTTCACCATCCCCCCGACCCTGGATACCAAAAAACGTATTAAAAAGTTATTTTTACTTTACGATTGTAACTAAGATTTCAAAAAACTGTGCGTCATTCATAGGAGGATCGCCTGTCCTCTAGTCGTTGAATTCCTAAACACAATGTTATTTATTATGACGGAATCCGATGTTTTCCCCTGTATGGAATATAAATTACCCACTAAAAACAGGAAAAAATATTACAGAACTGATAATTATAACTGATTACATTATCTTTTACCATTAATCCCACACTTTTTTCATACTATGTCATGATTTCCTTATGGCCAATACTATGATATACATCAGGCCCGGTAGCTGCCAGTGCTATCGATTGTTTTTTTTTGTGCGGTGGTATTAATGAAACTTCACTTCCGTACTTCCGTACGCACTTCATTTTCCTGGAACGTGCAACTTTTTCTTACGGCAACGATAAAATCTAAATTGAATCGGCAGAGGAGACAAAAAAAAACCAGGCAAACAAAGGGTAAAAAGGGGGCGCGTTTTCCCGTGATACAGCCGAGCGGTGTGGAGCTTATGTTATGAGGATATATAATTTTTGGTGGCTGTTTCCTGTTTCCTCGGAGGCGCTTTCCCTTCCCCGATTGTTGTCGCCGGGCCTATCTCTCCAGGTTGGTAGGCCTGCGTCGCCTCCACCCGGGTTCCTTTCATTTTACTAGGCCCCTTTGTACTTTTGCGAATTGCCGCACTTGTAAATTTCCGCAAGTGTAATCCCGACACTCCTCCAGGACAACCGCCGCCCCTTTCCCACCTCTGGGACCTCACGTCAACCCAGTTAGCGCTCAATTTATTCCCACATTTTCTCTTTCCGCCATTCAAAGGAGGATCAATGTTTCAAAATTCAGTGGAACCTATGGTGAACTTACTCCAGAATTATTTTTTAAATTTATGACTACTTCTTTAATTGGTTCTAGTATATAAAAGTAGCATTTTTTCTGTCCATGTTGAGCGTTTCCACTTAAAGAAAACCTGTTGAATTTGATGAATCCAATTGAAAAATAAATTAATTAATGAATTACGACCACATGGATTCAACATATACTACCGCTAAACAATGCAGTTTATGACTATTAAAGAGAATATTATTGCTCTATCGAACATAATTTTGAAAGTCAGAAATTATTTCGGCATTCCTAAACTATTTTGAGCTGTCTACGCATATTGCGGTGCAAAAGATGAAAAGTACAATTGTGTCAGGGCAAATTGTTTTATTGACGCGGATTTGAACTGGGATTTATTCATTACCCGTAATCTGGTTATTAAATTTTAATATAACACGCGCAATATGAACTTAACGTTAACCGCCATCATCCATTATCCTAATGACGTTTACATTTTACCAGATTACAGGCTTTATAAGTTCCGAATTTAAAACTCATTTCAAAGTGGCTATTTGCAATGTGTACATCCATTCGCGATTTTCAATCGTATTTTCCAATAAACGGGAGTTTGATTTTTTCCCTGCTCACGCGGTCAGACTACATTTAATATCTCCATACTGAATACATGCTTTAAATGTCGGCCGGACGATTGGTATCGGCCCGTGAAAACCAATACAAATCTTGTTAGCGTGTACTTTTTATTTTATTTATATGTCCCGCTACGCCACTCAATTTTTTGCCGTTATAAAAAAATATATAGTCAGGTGGCTCGACGTCAGTGTCACATATCAGGTTGAAATGGCTGCCGGTGACACCCAGCCTGACGTTTCGATTTCAGAGATTGAAACTACATTAGAGCCTCCACGGTCCGTGTGTGTTATCCGTCCAAACCCATCTACCCTTAAGTACCACCGCGGTTTGTATTGAAAATCTAAAACCGAAGAAAAAAAATTATAAAAGCGGAATATTACCTATTTTAACTTCGGAGCTTTAATTTACCGAAGTGCTCAAGTGTACTTAATAAATCAGAATCTAAAGATCAGTAAGAAATTAATTTCGTACGACTCTCTGTTTCCTCTCCCATGTTCGATCCCAACCAATCTCTTCAGTATTGCCATCAGGAACGGAGTTAGGCAACTCGGTAACAGTGTAATACAGCAGACACGCCTTGGACTATGGGCACGGGTAAGTACCTTATAGTACTGAAGGGACGGTAATGGCGAAACTAGTGGAAGCTTCTCCTTCGAACCTCCATCCTCTCTGCATTCATTTCATTTTTTGATGGAATCGTATTAATTAATCTCAATGATGAATAATTACATTTTTAAAATAGCTTTTTAAAATAAAACACTATGAGATAAGAAAGATATCAATAGGCAGTTATAATTCTCTTGTGGGCCATCTTGTCCATCTTGAAACCCTCACAGGCTGATAACCCGGTTGGCAATAAATTAGGAAAAACACGGTAGAAAGAGAGCAGGCGTTTAAGAAAAGCCCTAACGGAAATAACTAACGGGAAGTGCATTAAAGGGGTGTCACAAATCTCGAAGAGAAACGCGGAATCAGTGTTGTGAGTGGGTAGACAGGTAGGTTGGAGAGGGGTAGTGTGTAAGTGTGAAAGCGACGTGGGCTAAGTGTGGGCTCGGTTTGGGGCTCCATCAAGAGGCCGCCCTACCTCCTACACTTAAATCAAGCTTTCTCAAAGTGCCTTGGCATAGCATTGTCGCACCGATTGCAATAAGTCGATGGCTCCATTAACTTACAGGCTTAATAATCAGTTCCGTGGCCTTAATTTTAATTTTACTTAGAAAAATAATGAACAATTAATAGTGCAAATAGTAGGGATACTTATAATAATCTATTATAAATACAAGTGATGGCAGTACTGATAGTAGGTAAGAGCTAAACATTAATTAGTTCATGAGACTGCGGTAACACGGGTAATCCACGAGACATTTGTCCAACTTAACACGTGTACTTAATGGCCAAGCAGAATGTTTTCCTAATTTAATTTCAGATCGTTAACTGAAAACTCCCGTTACATTAAAAGCGGTGTTTGTATTTTAGCAAATGGAGCTGTGTACTCGCGGGTACCGGAGTGCACATTTCGCAAACACAGTTATATGTTTTGCCCAGTCAACGGTTAAATAAATAGTTTCGGACTATGTAATGGGTTTAAATCAGTTTTGATTGGAACACGTTAAAGCCACATTCGGATACATATTCTCCATTCCCGCTGATTGCAGCATAACCCGTATACATTTCGCGAGATATTCAACATATTGCAATTAAATCGAGCAGTTTGAATCTATGTCAGCTTAGGGCACGTAACTCGTAAACAAGAATGCATTATATTAATATTTAAAGACTTTTAAAATACA
Source organism: Lethocerus indicus (assembly GCA_019843655.1). Taxonomy (NCBI): domain Eukaryota; kingdom Metazoa; phylum Arthropoda; class Insecta; order Hemiptera; family Belostomatidae; genus Lethocerus; species Lethocerus indicus. Next base: position 11,125,911 of record JACDQD010000004.1, read on the forward strand.
AAGTAAATTTGATTAGCCACTGTGATTCAACCCCGAGATGACGCAGAGTATGCCCTACCCCTCATTAATACCTTAGCAATCTTGAACTGAGCAGAACATAAAGCTCGAAATGATACATTTTTCCCTTTCAGGCGACCTTAAAATAATTTCTTTCCTGTTTTAAAGATTTATTGTTCTCAAGAACAACAGACCGGTTCCAATATCCGATGTGATCTCTGTTTACAGATAACAATGATTCAAGAGGACACCCATTATCGCATCAATATCCTTCTATATAATATGTTCGTATCATTCTCATCTATTATATTTACTTTGTTATTGCGGCTCGAAAATAAACTGATTCAGAAAAAATCTTTCTTATCGGCAAAATATTTTCGACGCCGGGTACGTCAAAAATAAGTCGAGCAGAAAACTGTTGAGCGGAGGCTATTAAAGGAAATGGGTGGATCCCAAGTGCCGAGGGGAGAGAGTGGAAGAAAAACGCCGGAAATTTTTATTGGGTTCCCGAACATATTTGGCTTAACGCGCACTGAGAAATTCATTCGGTCCGAAGGTATAATTTTCCTTTTTTTTCCTTTGCCGCCGGGCCCCAGTCGTTAGGGGGCCGGGATTGGGAACGGGCCAACACTGGGCCTGACATTTGTGGCCCGCCGGGAATGATCCGGGACGCATTGCACGACTTAACGCTCATTTGGGAAACATTTACAGGCTCCCGGGGACCGCCACTTTGATTCCTTTATCGCTCTCCAAGGCCTGCGTCCGACTTTCCTTTTATAAATCCCTCGCTCCGAAGATTTATTGCGTGTAGACAAAAGGCGCAATTAGAGAACTGAGCGTTTCTCTTTTTTTTTAAGATACCAATTAGAGGGTGAGAAACGGGTTTGTAAAATCATTACTCCTACACGCATTGTTACCGCCTTGATTAATTACTGAGCACACGAAACGTTGTTAAAAAAGTGTATAAAACAGTCCCAGGCGAATTATGAATCTGTTCGAGTTCATAGCCTACCCTATTTCCGAGCATTTGTTTTCGGTCGGTAAAGCAGTGAGGTAACCGAGAGAATTCGGTAACAGTTCGGTACATGACGCGTGGGCGCCTCACTAATTTACCGATCCGATGCTACTAACAATGTCGAGAACCTGAAACCGGTCTACAGTTGGGCCAAATTAGCGAGTGGAGACTAAACTTTGAACTGGAAGGTGAAGTTGGGCCGAAGCCAAATGATGATCCGTCGGAACATGTTTCGAGGCCTACGACCGGGAGTAAATACGTAAACGTGTCACATTTAATGAACTTTCCCACAACTTTTGAAGTAAACATTAATTCCTATGTATCTAAGACTGGAAAACGTGCGAAATTAATTAGTATTATATATTAGGCCGTGCTATTTATTATTCATATTTCCCATGATTTACAACTAAAATGAGATAGCGAGTCCTATTATCCTGTAATCCTCCGCAGCCCATTAATCACGAAAGCCGTGTCAGAACTAAATATGGCACCAAAATTTGTAAATCATTTGAAGTCTGGGTTTAGGATATTGTTTTCCGCCTCACAAATACACAAACTCAATGTATCTTCTCCGTTTGTTTCATGGACAGCTTTTCAGCACTGCCTCTAGAAGCCAGTCATCTAAGGTCCAATACCGTACTAAAGTCTGAAGATTTTGAATTGAATCATTTTCAAATTAATAATGGCATTCTTCACCGCTCTAGTAAAAAACTTCTTGCAAATTTCAAATTATCAATGGAATTTTTAATACTGTAACTATTTAATATACAAACATTAAATAATATTTCTTCTTAGTCTGCAAGCGTTTGAATCTTGGATTCCAAGTATTCTAAGTAACGCAAGCGCATTTACCCTAGTTTCTTTCCCATGGCCTTTCGAATATTTGTCCTTTTCTCGTTCCTATTCCAATGCTTTCTTTGGAATAGGAGTGTTGAAAATTGATGGGGCAGTTGGGCGAAAAAATTGAGATGGCTGCCGACCCCGAAAAAGCCGGTACTTGAGTCCTTTCAACGCGGTCCCCCTTCTCATTCCTTCCAGGCACTGACATTTTTCGAAATATTCCTTTTCATCCGTCCGCGCTGTTTCGACAATGTTATCAACGTTTTCTTGGAAAAATCCAGCATTCACTAGTACACCCGAAAATGGGGACAGACAACGCTGAAGGTGAGGGTGTCAGATTATTTGTAGACCGGCTTGGTTTCTGATGTAGATACGTTTGTTCCTGCCACGAATATTGAATATACGTGAAACTCAACTGAAACAGGTATATAAACCTACTGTACACCGTGTTCCAGGGTACAGAAACACACGCACACTCTCACTCGTATACAGTGAACATGCCACTACTCTGAACTCATACGCCCACGCGTCACTTCAACAAACTGGAAGGTCAACCCGGACAAAGATTATCTCATAGACATAAAATGCTATAAGAGGATTAAAAGGAAAAGCTCTTCAAAATTTGCGGCGGTTTCTGGCTATATTGGTGTATATTTATTATTGGTGTTATTTTTCTCTCAGTGCCATAATAGTTATTTGTTGCCTAGTTTTACGGTTAAGCAAGGCTGCGTCCCACCAGTTGACCATAATGATGATTACATTACGAATTTAGAGGGGACCTTTTTTTTGTTTCTTCATTTATATTATTTGTTAACTAGTTTTAATAATAAATAATGTTAATGTTATGATATACCAAATTCAATCTCCAAGGCTTTCGTGTTTCATTTTAGAACGATCTATGCGTACGAATCGTGCGGTCGAGAAAATAAAATTGAATGTTTGCCTCACAAACGCCAGGAATCATCTGTATAAGTCCTAAGGCCTAAGAACCGTGCAAATTAATGAACGGGTGTCAGAAAATTTATTACTGGGAATGAGGCGCGGGGAATCATAAATTGTGAGATTGTCCCCGGCGGGATGACTCTGAAAAGTTTGTCCGGAAGCCAATATCGCGGTCTCGTTTTTTTCCACGATGGCAGGAGGGGGGGTGGAACGTACGACCTCGGGAAATTCGCCACTGTTTGCGGCAGTTTTCCGGTCGATAGAAAAAATAGAAAGGGCTGCGGGGAGTTTGCGGAGGGGACCGGGCACATATTTTCGCCGCTGCGCCCAACCCCCGAGCCCACTGCCGCTTTTACCTTGACGTCTCCGGCTGTGGGGGGAGGTCCCGGGCCGCCATCGCCGGAAGCGGCGAGTTTATTTGCGGTGAAGACGGGCCCGCCGGCCGTTTGAGAGACAGGTAGCGGTTACCGACAAATCGGGAACAATAGAAAGCACTCCGTTTTGGCAGCGACCCGCCTCCTTCTGAACGTCCACAGGAAACCTTCTCACTTTATTTCTTCTTCGCATCTAGACTTTTAGCTTTAATGCCGTCGGATCGACTATTAATACCTTTCGGTTAGATCTGATTTTTAACCTGAAAAGGGTATTTGAGAAGTTTCTTCCCACAAAGCCATTAACAACATTAATATCTATAGTAATATAGACTACTATCTAACATTAATATTTTAAATGAATTATATCCCCCTACCATTATTTACTGGTTAATTCCACGGTTTTCAGCAACGAAATGATTCGAATCTCTTAATTGTTTTTAGATAAATTTATATTTACATTCTAGTGATGTAATGTTATACATATCAGTCTCATAATCAATTGACAACTGCACGATACCAATGAACATTTTGCTTATATTGAGAGGAATTTCTAGAATCTACGAAATCGAGTTCTATGAAGAAGTACTTGTATAGAAGCGTTGAGACAACGGTTTTTTAACGCTGGCGGGATGACCGGTTAGGTTGGAAATTGGCTAACGATATTAAGAGGGGCCCCGGGCTAAAATACAGTGCAATTGAAAAATGAAACGACAATGGACAAGGGGGGGATTCATTATGCGGCCCCGCGTAATAACCTGAGAACGGAACGGCACAGTCTCATACCCCCCCGTCATCATTTATCTCCGAATAAAGGGAACGTAACCGAGCCGGGGAAAAGAAAAAAAAGGGACAAAATGAATTACCGGGGACAACCGTAAGCGGTGTCTCTCCTTTTTGGCCAGCCGGCGATTACATCCGGAGGAGAAAATTTCACGTGTTCATGAGGACGGTGACATCTGTAAGGACTTTTAATATATGACGGTTTTGAGGGCGGGGAGGGGGGTTTTGGGTTGAAAAGCCCCGTCCCCGTGCCCTTATTAACTCAGATATCTCGGCGGCGCAATAATAATATATCAAGGTAACGCCTGGGGTTGGGACGGCGATATAAATTACGATCCTTAGTGTATGTAGCGCTGTAGGGAGTTCAAGTTAACTGCATTCCGGTAACGGGGCCGACGCGTCTTTCGTGATTATGCAACATTTAGCCCCCTCGCACGACAAGTCTAAGGGGCCCACCTCTAATGTCCTTAGTTCAGACGCCTCTCCAACTTCAATTCCTGTTGCCAATTTCATCCGGCAGTTTGTTCAACATGGAAACCGATAATTTCTTACTTAATTTACGTCCCGATCAGTGCGGTTTTCGAAAGGGATGATAGTTCGACAGAAATTCCCACTCGATCGTGGTAACGTCTATAATATTTTTGAAATTAATTTCTGCCCTCGAACAAAAAGATCGTAATGTCTAATATTATATTATTACAAACAATATTTCGCCTATGTTACAGTTCTACCACCACGATAACTTCGTATCGTTATTCCATACCCTCAGATATTACGACCTGAACTAACTTTTCGTTCCTCTAAAGTGTAAGCGCAATGTTGTTGCTTCGTTTGTTTCAACGAACATGTTGTTTTGGAACAAAATTGTAATATAATATTTATGTTAACGAGGATGATATCGCGGCGCGAAACTCTCTATTATAAATTTCAACGCGCGATATTTTCTCGGGAATATTAAACGCGTTCAAATCGGAAATGGAGCCGGATATAATGCCTCCTATAAATCATTTTTACGAAATTTAATAGGCCGTTGTAGAGAAATGGGGAGAGAGGTTCAGAGTTTCAATTTAATAATAATGGATAAATTATAAGAAGTGGAGGGGAATATAAATCCGGTCGGCCTGTAGGAAAATGGTACTTTTCAATCTGACAACCATTCGTCATTCGGTGGCGGCGATTCCATGAATAATTGCTCCAATCCTGAATGTACGTTTTTGGAGCTCAATTTTTATATACCGAAGGAATGGAATCCATTCTTCATGAATGTCGGACTTTTGCAAATGTAAAAGACCCAGCTGTGTAACGAAATAATCCGCCGAATGAAAATATTTTTCAGTTTAAACGATAGTTGGGTTGTTGAATACAATGTCTGGCCGCGTTACAGTTAAATTTTAATTGCGCCCCTAAAATATCATTGTGTATATCTGAAGTTCAGTACAAAAACAAAGGATTTTATTATTTCCAGATATTATTCGGTTTATAGAACTAATTATAAATACTAACAACGTTTAATTCAATATTATTCCCGGCTGAATGATTTGAGATCATATCAAATTTGTGTTACTTTTTCCAGTAAGCCTATAGCTGAATAACGCTATAGTTGGGTACGGAGAGCAAAGTCATTGTTCTAAAAGCAGCCGATTTGGCTCTTTGTTCGGTCGTCAATTTGGAATCGGAACCATTTATCTTAATTTATAAGATTCGTTTAGGAGCGTCGGCCCTATATAGTGTCTTTCTCGACTCTTTAACGTCCTCCGAGAATCGTCGGATCCACCATCTATCTTAGTTCCTCCACTTTTTTCCTTACTCTTCCATTTCTCTCCCTGTTCCATTTCAGAGGCGGGGGCGCGCGCACTCTCAAAAAATTCAGTACCATGTTCAGTACCAGTTTTGTTTCCTTAAAAATTTGATATGCAATGTATACAAATACATGTATATATAGACTGAAATATACATATCATTTTGTGAAACGATTTTCTTGCAATACATAGTTTTTGTAATCAATTACTGAGCGTTATTATTTATTTTATTATTATTATTGTTTAGTTATTATACATTTGTATTTCACACATTGTATTTCATTTCAATCAAGCTTGTAGTTTGGAAAACGTTGTTGGTAGATGCCAAGGGATTATATCTTGTTTGATTATATATAATTTATGATTTGTTGGTAATAATGACGTTTGTGGGAACCACTTATGGTGCATTTTTATTACAGATTTGAGTAGTAGTTCTGTTGCGTGTAGTTCAGCAGGAGGTAGATATATATTTTTGGGGATCATTAAATTTCCTTTAATTCCAATACAGTATCCAAAGGCAATGAATTGCAAGCCGTGGGCTCTGTGGAATGTGGGAATGTATTTACTTTTATAGGCTGTTACTTTGGATCGCTGCGTTAGCGGATTTACTGTATTCGCATATTATTATGGATTGTGGATAGTCTGTTTAGTGAGGAGGAAAGCTTAATTGCTTACACAGTTGACTATTGAGAATTGTGTATATATGAGGCTGAGTGTATGTGATCTGGTTGTACGGTAGAACTTTGGAATTAAATTAAATTGTTTGTCCATTGTTTGCGCACTTGTTTGAAAATTACTTGTGTCTCTGTAAACACAGACGAATGTAAACCCGTATCATTATTGTTAAATGTAAAACAGATTCCGACCGATATATTTAGTTCTCATTAATATGGTTAGCCCGGTCAGGTCCGCACATGCAGCGCACGAACACGCGCTGGGAATGAATAATGAAGTACGCTAGTAAATTATTCCCTCCTAAATATTTTAACTCCCGTTTTTTGTTTGTTTGTTTTGCATTATTCCTCCCCGTCGCTCTCACTCTCGTTCGTTTGCTATCGGTGTTTTAAAGGATGATGATCTACGCTGATGAACTAGTAAGGATCATGCGAGGGAAACGAAACCTTAGGATTATTCATCGACCGGGCCTATACGAAATATGGATATTTCCTCGTGTTTCCACCCATTAACCCCGGTTTTCTCATTGTCTCAACACTAAAAATTTAAACAAAACTAGTGATTTTGAAATCAATGAATTTCATAACATATACATTTTTTTTAAAACCCGAACTGTCAACCAATTTATCTGCACTACCTCTTCGTATATTATTATAGCAAATAACAATAAACTAAATATATGAAAAGAGAACGTTATTGTTTAAAGAAATTATTAGCCTATTATTCCACCTAATAACCGATCCCTGAAATCTATTATTTATCACCGAAATAAATTACTTATTCAATACCCCTTCTCCTTCCATCCTCAATTGCATGGTGGTCTGAATTCTGAATTCGTGGCTCACGTGTTCTAGCCTAATCAACACTACACGCTTTTATGAACGTACCCGCGCGATATTTACAGTCCTATTTATTACCTTTTTACTGGTGAAATTAGATCTATTATTAAGAAAGAAAAGGTACGGCCAATTATTCGACTGTAGGGAGTTTCCACAATTTTTGGCGGGATTTTCCTGTTTCATTATCATTTTTTTTTCCGCCTGCTATTTTGGCGCCGAGTAGCCTCATTAATTTTGCCCCTTGCCCGCTGGGGCGGTGCGCGCGCGAATTTTGATTAATTGTACCTCGGCCCCCACTTTTCCGCCCCTCAAATTTTAAATGACCCCCCCACCCCAACGAAATCGCCGCCTCCCTACTTAGGCCCAGATCCCGGCCCATTAATGACCCCTGGGGAATAATGGCGTAATGCGAAAGTTTGACACTGAATATCACTTCGGGAGTTGGCCTACACTTTGAAAGGGGAAAATAGCAAATTTAACGCTGTATCGCGCTTATAACTAGTAAGGCAGGATTTCTCGTCTGGCTTGGTTAGACGGATTTATACACCAACATAGTTATTTTCCAAATACCGTATTGATTACCGAAAGTTTAAACATTGTATAGTAAATTACGTAGCAACATATTTAAAAACGAATTAGTTCATGTACAATTAGTTTGCGTTCGTATAATAATAATGTTGAACAAAATATCCGTCAATAGGTTCTTCTACCGGTTTAACTTTCGAATTCTATGTAAATCGTTCGTCTATCCGGTATTGTTTTCGACTCATACGATTGTACGTTGTACGTCCGACCGAAGGACATTTATTAAAATTAAATTAATTAATTTATAAGCTCGCACAAACCTAGCTTATAATAACAACGATATATAATCCCAAACCCTTGTTGAATACGAACGAATTAACCCCCCTCCCTAAGCACATTCTTATAATTAGTAAAATGCCTATTAAAAAATAATTGGTGCTGTGGGAAGTTGCGCGGATTAAACCAGCTGTTTTGGGACAGTGCAGCCCTCTTTTATTTCCACCGCCGCCTAAATAGGACCGCGGATTTGAATACAAGATTTAAACGAATCCCTTTCAGAGGGGCTTTATTTATTAATTCTACAATTAGCATGAACAGCTCTCTACACGCCGAAATAGGGCCTGCGCGGATTATATACTGGGTTTTATCACGTCCGGATTAGAGTCTACAGAAAGACGAATTTGAAATAGAGAATAAAAAATATGCAACCGTTATACAAATCGTAAACATTTTTATTTAGGATATAAAGGAGCTCTAATTCTACTTTGCATTTCTCTTACATTATACATTATTGTTAAGAAATAACATTTGTTGTTGCTGAGATATTGTATTGTAACCAACAAAAATTACGGTGTTTACCCTCATTTAGTTATTCTAGTTTTAAAATCTAAGTAAATAATAGTGTAAGTAATTCTTGATATGAAAATTACAAAAACACCAGATATTTAATATTTATTGTAATTATTTATTCTAAAATTTGACGGCTTGTTTTGAATATGTCTCTAATTTTTATCGTTTCGTATTTACTGTCTTACATTTTGAAGGAATGCGACAAAATGAGGGTTATCTAAAAAACCCACGGGCAAGTGACAGAAAAATCTCACTGAGGTTCTCCGCTAGAATTCTCAGAGGGAACTGATGGGACACGTTCTTCCGTCGTACCTAAAACTTGACAGGGATTTCGGAAGCGAAATCCTTGGCCTTACGTTTTTTCCCAACCACGCCGCACATACACGTAAACCTTTTCCTGTCACAAAATCCTAGCAAATTCCTGTTGCTGCTTTTCAAATAGAACAGTTTGTTATGACGGAAGTCAAGGTACCCGCATCTAGAACGTGCCGTTGTAATTTTTTACAGATACGCCCTACTGATTTAGCGCTAGGTATTATTTTAGAACAACTACCGACTTATTTTAAATAACAATTCGAAAACGGGTTCCCCATATCGTTTCGGTTGTGTAACATAGTGAAAGCTGGAGTATATGATGATTCATTTCTAAGCCAATAGTTTTCACTATAATTCAATCACTGAATTATTGATCCCTCTTAGACCGAGAAAAATGACATTTATATTATTACACTGTGATAGTACTAAGAGGACCCATTTTAGACGGCAGTACGACCCATACTTTACTTGCCGAGATGATACTCACTCATGGCGAAAATTCGTTGACAAACTCGCTCATCCCGGGCAGGTAAATTATAATAAATGATGGTATAACCATCGAAAATAATTTTTAATCCTAAACACCAGACCGATCAGAGTGTTCGGAGATTAGTGGCGGCGGAGGAAATAATAATTCAGGCGGAGCTAATCGGGGCACAAATGGGGCATAATATATGCGAAATATCCGTTATAAATCCGAGGCTGGAATCGTTGCCGAGATAAGATAAGGGCGGCGGCCGGCGTTAAAATCGGCTTTTATTGCCGACCGAAACGGGAGAGCTGTCCAACGGCCTCGCTCCATAGAAATTGCTCCACTTCAATCGATTGTTTCAAACATAAACCGGCCACAAGTCCAACCACTTTGTCTATACCGACCCAACCGATTTGTCTATAAATGTCAGTCGATCGGTCGGCTCATATAATTGATCATTTTATCCGAAACCTTCAATTGTTATCTTCAATTATCTACTTGAGCCATCGCACGACCTCGTTGTGAAACTCATTCATGAGTATGCATACCTGAAATATTACATATATTTTTAGTATAGACCCTTAATTATTGTACTGAAGGAATAAATCATAATCGAAATGAAAGTGTCATGTATTATGCGGTACATTGTAAAACTCAAGGCAAATAATTAAAAGTATTTTTTTATGAATGAAAAATAAGTAATAACACATTTAATAATTACAGATACCTAAAACCAATTACAACGCGTGTAATTTATCTTCCCCCCTCCCCATTTTCCTCTCTCTTTTTTGGGGTCTCATTTAAATTAATTTTAGCTCTTTATTGATTAGGTAAAATAAATTATCAGCCTTCCAGTATTTGAAATGCTGTAATTTTCCAAAACACCCATTTCCAAAACAAAAAATGGAAAGAAGAATGGAGAAGGACTGGCGAAGGAGAATCGCCTACTTCAGAAGATACCTAGGTTTGCAAGTAAAAAATCTTGTGGATATGTTTGTCCACAAAGTCAAAGATAAAGTTATACGAGTGAATAATTAGGCTTATAAATTTGGCTAATATATCACTAACACTTGTTAATATATTTTAACTGAATGTTCGAACGTTGACCAATCATTGTGTTCAGTGTGGTCCTTTTTTATGTGATCGTTGAACCGTCGCTGAAAATAGTCCGATTCTCTTTGGCCGAAATAATTGCTCCGGTTCTTGGGGTCCCCAGCAAATTCAAAGTTGGGTCCAGTGGAACATAGTTTCAATTAAACTCGCATTAATTATTCTTTTGACAGCGCCAACATCCGCCAAGGGAGCCTGCGCTTTTCCCTATTAGTTCTCCTCCTTACTCAGTCTAAACTTGGACTTGAACTAAGGCAATGACAAATACACCCCCCCCCACTATTCTTTAAGTCGCCCTCACTTGGGCGGAACCTTGAAATTAATTCTCTAAAAATTGTACTGTACAAGAATCGCTCAGTGATCTTTAGAACTCGGATCCTCGTACAGGTTTCATATGTATTATTTCAAAATATGAATATTCTATTGATAGTAGCGATTTTTATTTAATATCAGTTCTAGGATTTTTACTATATTGCATAATTTCATTTGTGTTTGAATAACAGTTGTACTGTTGTTTGGTAATCGGATCGCCAAACTTTAATGTCTAAAATCGTAATAAATTCCAGGCATTTGAGACGACGAGGATAACCTGAAGAATTGAAGCGCGAGGTTACCGGGGCAACCTAGTTGGAAACTCCGGTTTCTTGGGTGGTGTCGTTCCCCCCGATATCAACTCCACCTTCGTTCCTGGCCGAAGTTAAAGTTATTCCTCGAGTGTAGTTGAACAACTCGCCGCGTAATAATGCGCCTGTGCGCCGGCAATATATAATTCCGAGGATTCGGGCGAGAGTTATACGGGGGCTAAATGCGGTTGCAAGTTGCTCCAGGGCGGCGTACAATGAGACCGCCCCATTGCGAGGGGGCCGGGTGGGGGTCGCTCACGTCCTCGTCTCGGGCTCTCGCCAAGTTAACACCGTTAAGCCCAAACTGCACCAACTTTATTCACTCCGCGTTCATAAACTCGCCCAAAGATTCCGCCCCCCTCCCTGAGAGTGGAGCCGGGAGAAATTGAGCTGAAATCGTGATGATTACCGTGCGTGATTATCATCTTCTAGTTCTAAAACTATAGCTGAACTATCATCCCATAATCATTGTCCCAAGGGATTGGGGGACTTCACCCAAGTATGAGAAATTATGAAAATAAAACTAGACTATTAGTTATTTTCTCCAAAAAACCATTAGATTAGAATTTTATATTCTTTTGAGTATATTGGCAAAACGTTAATGTATGTTGTTGATTGAAAAGACCACTGTCGATGATCCGTATATAAACGTCTTAAGTTGCCGATCACTCATAATTAAATTCTGAGACCAATACATCCCTCCACTTACAAATGCGATCAAGTAATTTACTATTCGGAAAATAAATAATGTCCAGGCCACAAATATTAGACCTAAATCAAATTTGAAGCGGGGGCAATTGAGGGCTGGGTGGTATATATCATTCTCCGAACGAGGGATTGGGCGAGCCCCATTACCGATATTAGAGAATCGATTAGTGATCGGTCGGTCCGTGAACAAAAAGCGTCCGCGGACCTGCTTAAAAAACGGCATTTACTCATGCACAAATTTCCGCATCGTTGATTCAAAAACTCCATATAATCGGTGAAATAACCGTTGGAATTTTTAATACGGAGTTCGCTTTATTAGATTTCCAATGGAATGAGTACAGGAATTTTAATGAAGAGCGTTACAAAAACAATATAAACTTCAAAAGAGGTATTCTTGAGTGTTTTTCCCAGATTTATGGATAATATTAGAAAAAAATTTAAATGGTTCATTGGCGGAACCACTGTCTACTAGAATAAAGATTGCTCTATCGTACTTTGATACTTATTGAACGTTTCGGTTTTAATTTTACCACACTGCAGTCTGATCTCTTCTGTTATTGGTTTTTTTTGGTGTAGCGAATCTTGCGAAGTTAATATTCGTTAATTGATTATAAATATTTCTGGGAAATGTAGGAATATAATAACTCGTGTGAATTGCTGTGATTGCAGGATGCAGAGGGAAGTTTACTGTCAATAGTGGCGGTTATACGACTATTTCTATATAGTATATCGGTCACCATAATATCTGCACCACAGAAAGTAACACATCATTGCGCTATCATAAATCATACGTTCAGTTTATACGGATCATTTCTCTCCGCTCGCCGTGATCTGCTCTTACAGATAGGTTACAGCCATGTGTAACAACCAGAACCAGTTTCCCCAGGTGGTTGTGACTAAAATAGTCCGAAGTAGTGTCCGGATATTTTATTTTGCTGATAAATATAATAATTTAACAATCACATGTGAATAATAATCCAAAAGAAGATTAGTTAGTTTCTCTTTCAATTCGGTCGAATTTAGGGCAAATTTGTTCCAGTTGTGCGGTTTTCAATTTCCCGTAGAATTCGATGAGAGCTCTCTCTCTCTCAGAGAGAGAGAGAGAGAGAGAGAGTGAAGGGAAGAGGGAAGGACTCAGATTTACAAGAGGGTCCGAAACAAATCGGGTCGCATCAGAGAATTGGCAGCACACTTATCAACCGAGTGTCCCTTCTTATCTCGAAACGTGGCGAGCGGGGAGAGGGGTCGGAAACAAAAGAAAACAGGAGCGCCGAGAGTGAAAGCCCCTGTTATATAACAGAGGGGATAAGGCGGGTAGGCCCCGGACAAATTCGATTATTTCCGATGCCCCTGATGAATGATATTTACTGGGGCATTCCGACCCCAATTCAATTATGAATCGTGCAGGCGTGGTGCAAATCTCATATTCCTCAGATAATTAATTAATTCCGTAGATTTCGTGCTCTCCTCTTCCCGATTTGGCCTTTTGCTATACCGGTTTCGACTGCTCACCATCTTCAGCAGCGGTGTTAGTCACTTTTGGGACTTTGGATGTTTTTCGGGCATCCTCACTGTCACCTGTTGTGTTATACTTTAAGGCGCTATGTCTAAGGCGCTAATACTAAAATGTAAGACAGACCTGTGTCGCTACAAATCAGAAATGAATACATTCATTGCGACACATTCGGACATAAATAAATCCTACTGGTAGATTTTGTGTGTTTCTGTCTCCTCTCGCTAGTTTGGTCTTTTGCTCGCCATCTTCAGTAGCGGTGTTAATCACTTTTGGCACTTTGGATGTTTTTCGGGCACTCTCACTGTCACTAGCACTGTGGCGGTTGTAGTGTATTCAGTTTAATGCGCTGCCAGTTTCAATGGTACGGCGCACCTAATACTAGTCGGCAACACAGGTCTGTCTTACATTTTAGTATTAGCGCCTTACAGTACAAGTGAAAGTGATAGTGCAGTGAGGATGCCCGAAAAACATTCAAAGTGCCAAAAGTGACTAACACCGCTACTGAAGATGTCGAGCAACCGAAACCAGTCTAGCAAAGGATGAAACCGGCGAGAGGAGACAGAAACACACGGAATCTACGGTATTCCAACCCCACGCGGACCACAAAACAGGTATGTTAAACTAATTACACAAGCAAAGATTTAAATAATTCAGAATATTACATACACGTTGAAACTGCCCACACGGGTGTCAGAAAAGAGTCAGAAATAATAAACGTTCAATTATAATTTGCAAATTTTGCCGGGCGGTTTATTTTTTTCCCCACCCGGGAAGGAAGTTCTATTCATCGGAACGGACGTCCTGTCGACTTCCCGGTGAAATTGATTTACGTAGGCAGTTGGGTTTTTCTGATGGGCCCCGATCGGATCCATTATTGTGGCCGGGCGCGGGTATTAATTCGGTCGGCCGGCCGCCCCGTCACAACTCCGCAGACAGAATTAAATACTCGCACACGCGCTGCCTACTCCCTTCTCCATCGCCCCCGGCACCGCTCACAGCCCCACATATAGAACTCCCTTTCCCCCGCATCTCAATACACTTCGCTACAATCTAGTTCTACTGTCCAATTTGACGATAGTGAGAAGCCAGACCCGGTTCAGCAATGGACCGAAGCATTGACGGGGGGAAAGTCTCGCAAGATCGATGATATTTCAAGCTCTCTAGGTATCTGAAATAAATGTATCGATGAAATCCAAATCTCTTTAAGTATGACTTTGTAGACCTATGTCCATTAATGGTTAGATTTGAATTGTGGGATAATGTTTTGGGAAACCGTGTCTTCGATTCAATGAATCTCTATATTTTAGTACAATCAGCGGGTTATTAATCATCGATAAGAAAATACCTTTTTTTGTATTCATAAAGGCTTATAAGATATTATTTGATTATGGCTGTATTTATTGACTCGTTAAAGAGTTCCTTCAGCGCGTTACCTTCATATTTTCTCCTCTCTCATTCCTGTTTCGTCCTCATATATCTTCGTACGAAGAGGTCTTCACGAGACGAAGAAGACCAGATATTTTCGATTGTCGGTTCGGCCAGATCCCAAATTAAAAATCGGAGAGGTCGAAAGGGTAGCCTAGGCGGGCGAGGTGCGAGGGGGTGGGGGCGATGCGCCAGCGAGGGGAATATAACAGAGGGGGTATTTTAATGAGAGAGAGGTCTCACCGTTGTTTATGTTGTCCCATCATTAGTGGACCACTTGTAGGGCGGCGGCGCTGGTCGGGTGCAATGTAACATCATCACCGGCCCCGGCAGCTCGGGTTAGTCCGGCATTATGACGCCAGCGCCCCCAATTCAGGCCGGCCGTTGTCTCGCCGCCTCCTCTCACACAATACCCTGAAAAGAAATCTTGAAATTCAAGTGGCGAACCCCTTTTTGATTAGGCCAACTTCTCTTACGACCAACGACGACGAGCTTCAATGGTCACCCTACATCTATTGAATTCACAAATGGAAATTCCAATCCTTTTTTGTGATCCTGAAAAGTGAATAAAAGTAATGAAAGTGAAGAATTGGGAAAGATGTTCAATTTTTATAGGCCGACTTTATAATCGAGACACTACGATTTCGGGTGAAGTTATAATACCTGAATAATTTTCCCGATCACTAATTCAGGAGGTACGAGTAAAAAGTAGAAAACTATAACACGCGTAGTTAATATAATAAATTCGTACAGGTTTCCTGGTTTGCAGTTGCACTAGAGTGCTTATTGTAATTATTTCCCCGACGGATGTTTTGATCCTTTTACCCCAATAATTCTCATGGAGCGGTAACTAGGTTAGAATAGCATTGTGATTACAAGATCACTACCGTAAAGTCCATTCAGGCTCCGAGATATCCGAGTACTACTGATAACAGGAACGAGTCGAGAACAAATTATTCGGAAGCGTTAATTATCCTCTAACTGATCGCACATACACCACGACTATATGATCAGATATTTCCGGATGCTATCTAAGTGCAGAAAGTGTTTTTATCTGTAGGGGTCGGTTTCTGTAATTCCGGAAATAACTGAAACAGAGTCGGGAACACATTAGTATTGAAATAAACGGAGGAATGGGGGATGGTTCGATGTTGAATTGTGTGCGGGGGAGCCTGTCTGTCGGAAGCTGGGCCCCGCCCACGGAATATCGATAATAAAACGTCGGGCTGAATTATAAGGCCCCGGCCAGCGGATAGATCGCTGGTCGGCCGACAAGAGATTAAACGACGGCGGCGGCTCGGCCATAATTTTCCTGTCCCGAATTATTATTCAAATTCGGGCCCGCCCCCTCCTTGAGTGAGCCGCACCGATTATGGGGGGTGGGCCATTTTAATACGCTTGTTTAACCCCACAGAGATCCCCGGCCGGCCTATTGGAGCGCGCAGATTACTATTTTATAAAATCGTCCTCGTTTCGGAATTGAGGCTGACGCCATTAGTTTTATTTGAATAATCGCCAGGTGTCGGGAAAAAAGGGAAATATTCGAGTTACATTTGGGATGGAAAAACTGCTCAACGCAATTCCTCCACATACCCTTATATAATTATAAGTTTAAATTTATAGTATGTACTTACCATCGCCATTAGCTTTTCTGTTTTGTAAAATATTGAAGGGTGAATACTCACAGATAACTTGCAATATATTCCAGATTTATGGGTCGAATTGAATTACAATAGTAGTAGTACTATTGCAGTGAAGAACTTGCAGTTGAGTACCTAAAACAGTGGAAGAAAAATCCGACACATATCCGACCCGCAAGGTGGACGGGGGTAAAAATTAAAATTTCACAGGAGCCCTGTACCTGGAGGGCGCTATTCGATTGTAATGGAGATGGGGTTGGGCTCTACCCATCCTATTTAGGGCCCTCTCTCTATCTTTCGCCCGCACGCGCACACTCCCAGTACCTTTCCCCGCATACACCTCCGATAATGGAGTTGTTTCTGGGGCCCGTTTGTTGATCCGACCTTGTTAATGCCTCCCAGCGGGAGATCGTGAAAAAAACACGTTTAATCGAATAATTGCCTGAGGTATTTAAAACTATTTCTAAATGTTCGAAAAAGTTAACTATAGTTAAACTATATAGTTAAATAGTTAAAAGTTCAAATATAGCTTCTTCTAATAAGACGTGTTGGATACATTAGCGAGTTATCTAATCTACTCTTTTCTGTCGCCTGCATTACTGTGAAATGAAATATGTTCTTGTGAAACTTTAATCAAATTCCGGAACTAGGGGAATATACTTTATTTAATATGGAAAGAGCACGAGGGGAAGTAAAAGTGTTATTTCAAATTCCCAATAACTTATGTTCTTAAAATGCCCCCCTCCCCCTTTCAAACCGTCGACTATAGAAACGTTTTCCTTCCATCTCCTCCGACATTTTTTTTAGATTCAGTGTCGGCTTTTATATTTCCGAATGAATGGCCTTTTCCTTCGTTGCTATAGTGACGTGATTGTTGAAACGGAATCTCCGAAATATTCTTCCGCTTCCGGAAAAAACGGAAGGGAAGAAGAAAACGGGCTCGAGCGAGGGAGCCGGAAAACTCATCGCGGACGTCCAGAAAGAGAATAGGCCTACGTAGGAATGAACAATGTCCCAAATACAAAAGTCAATTATCATTTTCACTCTCGTGTCAGAATAACAAAAAAGTTTCATTCAGACTCGCAGACTCTCCGAAATGCAGATCCGTGTCAGATTTCATGTTTATCATTCTTCAAATACTCACAAGAAGAAGAAATACAATATGTTGCCAGTCATCGACAGCACGTTACAGTGAAACGATTTCAAAATGTGACAACTGAAAATGTTGTAAAATGTAATTCTCACAGAAGAATTTCGAGGGGTTTAAACGCTCAAGTAATTTATGTTGTCAACAGCGTAATTCTCTTGTCATCACTCGCGTTTGATTCATCAAACTACGATCTTGTAATTTGAGTCGCACTCCAGTTTTACGAAAAAACGGTTGGAGTTGAAAATGAGAAAATGTTTTCCCCTGACCTAGAATCGGGGCTGCAGTCTGTTTACCGAATGCGAACTCCGACGGGGGAAAGAAACCTACAATTTCGCGATTTCCATCTCCTGCTCTGTTTCTCTGACTCCTGGCGAAAATATGTCCGCTGGAAAACTCCGCCCTTTTGCCGGAGGGCAACTTCGGCTTGAAAATATATATACCCCCAACTGTGTCCAACTATCGAAAAATTGTATTCACATGAAACCTGCAAAACTTGCTTTCTCTGAATATATTACTTGAGTAAATTTGCTGCAGTAAACATAAACACTGAAGAAATGTTCGAACCTTCAGGATGGCTCGTTAATAATGAAAAAAAAGTGTTAAATTTACATTCGAGCTTGTAATTCTAGAAACTTTATTAACAATCTACATTCTCATTCTACATTGCTTAACTACATTCAGGTAAGTATAAAGATTATCTATTTTTCCACCTGAGACCAAGACCAATATGTCACGATTTTATTTATGAGTATATTATACTAGATATATGCACGTCAAGGATTATCTATTGATTTTACACAAGGCTATATAGAATTTCTAAGTCGTATTTCTACCGTCAGTATTTTGTTCTCTAACTTTAAATGTAGGTAGGTTGATACTTTTAGTAATCACTGCTAGTAATATACATAGAATATTCATTATTTAGAACACGCTGTCTTCGTTTCTTTCTTCAATTACTAAATTGCATCACGTATTACCTAGGGGTGTTCCATTAGCCTAATAATTGAGAGTTCTTTAATCCTCGCTATAACTACAAGAATTGCCCTCCACCTAGAAATCCCGCCGGCTCATTCCAACCGTCCTATTCGAACCATTTTCATTCCCTCCTTAAGGTCCCGCGTCCGCGGGGGCTTACAATTTTCCAGGAAAACGGCAAATCTTTCCAATTCGCCCGACTCCCTTTTCTCTTTTCGTTATTAATGCAATTCTGGACCAATTTCAAAGGGAATTGGATTCAGTCGGAACTTCTTTGCCTTGTTTTCTGGCGCCGGAATTCAATTTCGGAGTCTTTTAGATTAATTCTAACAGATTATGGCGCGAGTCAATACAATATAATGGAAAAGGCCGCTAAAACCCGCCGTTTGAACTGAACTGCGTATCACCGCGTAAGCAACAATTTCTATCAATAAGATATGCCTCCACAAAATCTATGCAATCTGATTAAACTTATTTTATAGGAGTTCTGGTATAATGGATCTATTTCCGGAGAGTTGTTTACAAAGAGTAAAATAGAACCCAGAAACGGCGTTATTTCCATTGAATATTCAATAAGAATTCAATTCAACCGTATTCACTATTCTAAAAATTCCAGTGGGTCATACAGTGCACTTGGTTTTTGCAATTCGACTTGTAGTCGACGGTATTTTGCGTTTCCAAATTTCGTAGAACTCATTGGTAGGTTGCGTTTCAGCCCAAGTAAACGTGTAACGTACATTGTTTTCCCGTCTTCATTAGCTTATTTAACATAGTACTTAAAATTGTTGGCTGTCGACGAGGTATCCAGCGACGTATGTTAATTTGCATGCACCATGCTTCTACTCGGTCGGAAGGTATAGTATCAGGGTGGACTTTAAATAATAACGGCGAATTCAACTTTTAGGGGTTGGCTTCTAGCGCCGAGAGACTTTTAAGGCCGTAAGTCCTCCGGGAGTGGGGGTGGGGGGAGAGTGAGTAGTGCATAGTCGTGTACGGTAGCTGTATCGTATTTCAAGGGGATGCCGTAATAGAGGTAATCCATCGGCTCCCAATTTCCATATGTAAAGATGTCGAAGCCGAGAGCGGGCGGATATATTGCGGCGGGGGGGGGGCATCTTAAGGGCGGACGTCAATACCCGAACAGGGCACAATAAGGAGGGCCGTCCCCTTCAACGAACTTGGCATCATTAAAAAATATCACACGGCCAGACCAATTACAGCGTAGAGACTCATCGGAAAGTGGGGGAAAGGGATTTAAAATTTTCTTTGCTGCTTTCTGCCGGCAGAAAAAATTAAGAAAGGGGGGTGGGAAGAATGTTCAGAGTTTTCTGGGATGACGTTCACTAATGAAATGAATTTCTTTTTGTACCCGCCGCGTCGACGGACCCACTCGTCAGGTATTTCTATTCATAACAGATTCTTGCCGTATCTTACTGCAGCTTCTTTTACATTAAAGTTCACTATCCTCGTGCCAAGATCTAAAATCTAGAAATGTGAAAAAATCTTCGTATCAATGCCGTTTGAACGCATGCAAAAATGACTGAGGATCAAGAAATAAAATTTTTACTTCACTTCTTCACACATCGATCATGAATCATACCTGTTTTCGGGAGCTACTATTTTATCCGACGATGTTTAGAAAATCAACAACATAACAGCGATAAATTATTATTGCCCTTTTGTTTCGTGACATTTTAATTATGAATTCATTTTTTTCGAAATGGGGCGAAAACCTAAAAGTATTAATGAACCTTTCGCATTTAAAGAAAATTATTTGTCTTTCTAAGCGTCTGAACAACAACAAATGTTTTTCACCAGTTGCGTGTGATATATTAGGCATAATGAGCAATACAAACAACGCTACGCGAGTATTATGCGTACATTTAAAACATTTATTTAATTGCTTGATACAATGCGTCTTCAATTAAAACTATAACTCAATTTATATCCTATAAATATAGTTGTTTTGGTTAATTGGCTTAATGAAAGAGAAATTAATTTAAAATTGGACGTATAATATTTGTAAAACAACTGTAGATACAATAGCAATTTACAACTAGATAAACAAACTTATTAGAAGGTACACGTATATAAGCGTATGCATAGGTAACGGCTTACATGACTGCAATTAACTCGGATTACCTGCTAAATTGCCCGAAGGGGATTTCCAATTCAATGCTCTACAGTTATAAGGCCAGATTTAACCGTAATAAATGAAATTCACCTATCGAGATATGTCAGTAACATTTCGCCGCTAATATGTATATAATATATCTAATTTGATGAGCGGGTGGTTTTGGACAGTGCGTTCACCGTCTGGCAAACACAAGTTTGTATGTAGATTAATGCCAAGTTAATTATATGTAGTGGGGAATTGAATATACACGTCAATGTCCGCCCTGAATATTCGATTTTTGCACCTCAATCGCTCAATGATGGAATACAGATATACCAACATGATAATTTTAATGAGTTGTTCACTTACAAAAACAATTATTGATATTTATTTGTGAACGATTGTACAGTTCTCTCTTAATTTCTCTGAAAGCGTTAATACAATTTTAATTAATATCACAGTATCAAACAATAAGCGATCCGGGATGTATTTTCAATGTATTACACTTGTATTTTTTTAATTATAATGCACGTTAATAGATTTTATCTTCTGATCTCGTCTACACTGTGTGGTTTACATGAAATATAACACCCCTCCACCTTAACATATGTCAACACTTGACCCTTTAAATATATCAAATCTTGGATTAGTACTATTAAAACATGTATATATCTGAAATTCTAGATATCATGATGGATATCATATTCTAGAGCAGGATGGACAGTATATGGCAATAGGATCAAGTACCGCCACATTTATGGAAATTAGTTTCTCTGAAAATATGAAATTGGGTAAATAGCTCTATAAACGAAGGACTCTGTAACTTTATTGACTAATCAATCTCTGATTTTGCGAGTTAACTTCAGTCGGGTCGGCTGAATTCCGACAGAGACTGTAAAACAAAATTCCAAGTGCGGTCTGTGCGGTTACCGGGCCACCAATTAGAAACGCACGCGATACATACAGATGACACGCTCCGCTCCTTTATCTGTAAATTCATGAGCTGCCGTTTAAATATTCAGCGTTGTCATACCGCCTTCATTATTATTCATATTGTCATAGAGGCGTTCGTCAAAGGGCCCGTTTCCACACCCGGGGGCATGATTTGAATTCGAAAGAAATATACACTGCGGTGCCACCGCTTGCATACTGCACCCGCTACCACAGCCCTGGACACATACCTCGGTTCAACAATTAAACTGTTATAAATGTAGAGGGCACTCTGTTCACTGCCCGAATTTCAGTTCAAAGCCAAGAATATGTTTAAGTATTTCTGTATTAAAATGAAAGGATGAACTTGTAGTTTTCTAGCGTAAACGTCTACGCGTAAGATCCGTAGAAATAGAGATCTTTGAACGCAAATGTTACAATTCGAAACTGTATTTAATTTAAAAGTTTCCCCATCGTTTGGAATGAACCATTCGATTGGACGCCATAGGGGCACACAACAACACTCTAAATATAGAAAAAGTACAATGCAACACCAAACAACGCACACCAGATGTACTTATGCAGTAACATTAGCCGAGTTAACATGTTGCCGAGAGTGCGTCATCCACACTGAAAATCCTTTCGAGGCTCATTAAACATTGTGAGAAATTAGGATTATTGACGTGCTCAAGTTCGGAACACGGCCAACACAATAGAAAAAATTTCGAAAGGAAAGTAGCTATGTGTATATCGTGAAATTGAATGCTCGGGCGTGATTACATTTTTCAAGTACCATAAAGCTCATCAGTTTTACAAGCAGTAATCGGTTTGTTAAGGCCAAATACTTATTCGACTTAATCACCTCATTTGAAAGGTTACCATATTCCGAAGTCTAATTTAAGCTGATCATAATGAGTAATATAATAAATATGAAAACCACAATACTGCTGAAATTAGACGCATTTAAAACACTGATTGCCCTGCAAGAAGAATTTTGGAGGTATTTACATTTTACGAAGTTAATAAAGGGATATAGTACGAGATTCATAGTCAATTCAAACACCCCGTTGAAACGCGTAAATCAATTTCAACTCAAACAATTGGTCAGGGTTATTAAGCCGTAAAAAAGTTGGCAGGTGGCACAGATTTTAAGTACCGTAGTATACCGTCAATTCGGACAACAGTGAAGTATAGGTTTGAAAACAAACTTTCGCTGTGTAAGCAAGAAATTTAAATTTTACATTAACTGAAAGTTAATGCGTAATCCACAAACGAAATCTAAGGTAAAGTATTATTCTTTACTGTTGTGTTATAATGTTTCTGTAATGATTAGTGTTTAAAACATCTGTACAATTGTATGGTCAGTCAACTACAGACCACTATTTGTGGCGAGCGAATGTGCCATCTGTTAGCCAAAAAAATTACATAATAAAAACTCATATATTTTATCAGTATGATATTTTAGATATTGGTTGTGGAGGAAATATTGTATCTTCCAGAAACATGCCCGGGTTGAGTCGAGTACTTTAGATTGAAATTCTTTAAGTGGCTGGAGCATTACGAAGGGTGGATTACGGTTCCGGCCCCCTCTATTCCGTGTTTCCACATCATTACTGAAATTGTAAGGAATTTAGACAATGGAATTTTGTAATAACATTCCGGCTAAGGGGTTGGGAGCGGGGGCGGGCGGACCCTCACCCAGTTTTAGGGCCTTTTCATAATTCATTCCTTGGGAACCTCCACGCTTTAAATCCGATGTCACTAGTGGTCTATATTTTACTAGTAAACGGGAGACGATTTCATCTAGCTTGCGTTATAGTTAAATGCGTTTGTATTTTATTACACCTGATGCTGCTGAAGTTACAGTTTTGTACGAATATCTATTTTCTGCCCTTAAATGTTAGGCGGAAAATACACATTAGAATCTGTGAGACAAATAGGGCAAACTACGGTGCATATCATTACAGTTTCTGAAATGTATCACAATTTAAAAAAAATAAATCATTAATATTGTCAAAGAAAAAAATCCGTATCCATTCATCTCTGTTAATGCTACAATGTCAGTTAATTAATTAGGTATTAGCGAACTATTCAAATCAAGTGGTAGCAAGGGTAAATGCTTGCTACCATTTTATTCCTAGCCTCAAGAGCTAAGTAAAACGCCTGTCTACCGGACATAATATTTCCCAATTTCGTGGTTTAAGGGCAACATTTACACCTTATTAATGATGGACCGACTTGGGGTGGAGGTGAACGCCACCGCAGGACTTTAAATATCGGATGACGGCTTCCATTATAATCCGATAAATATGAATGACTCGAGGCATTAGCATGTCTTTGACGACACCTTCATATTGGGGTAGCCTGTCCCCCGGGAGACGCCAACATTTAACCCCTTTCCTTCTGCTTCCTGAATACTCAGTATCGTTTAAAATAATATAACAGGCGTTAAATCGTTACGTTGTCATAACAATCAACCCGGAAACAGTATAAATATTATATATACACATTTTTAATGCCATTATTAATGATCATTATTTCCTATTGTAATAGAGTAAAAAGTGTAATGCGGTGAAATTTCTAGGTTGAACGGAGCCCAACGGTGGAATCGGTCATTCGTACACTTTGTCCTTGAGTTCGACCCGAAAATCAGTCGAACTAACAGGCGAAAAATGGTCTTGTTTTTGCCTTCGAAACAAGACATACGATCGGTCAGCGTCGGCGGTTGTTTACCTCCGCACGATGTACTAAATCCATCTAATGTTTCGGAAAATAGTTTCCGGTTCTGGTGCATTAACTGTACTGTAATAATGTGGGGATAAGCGTAAGCGGGAGTGAGCCAGAAATGTATTGATCTAATTACGAATGGGGGCAATGTGCCTATCGACCGGCCGCGCTGTGACAACACGGATAATATTAACAACTACGGATAGTATTATATTTATTATCCGGAATAAAAAAGCCGGAGAAAACCACATTAATTATTTTAACGCCTTAATTTATAGTATCCCTTTATGTAAAGCGTTAGAAATAATTATTATTTCCATTAGGTAAAAGGTTAAAGTATCTTATTTAACTTGGCGAATTTAAAAGAAGAAATTTATCCCAAAATTATTACCAGAAGTGCGAGGTGAGGATGGGTGGGCTTAAGAATTTATAAATTCTAATTTATAGGGGATATTATTCGGGAGCGCATTATGGGCCAATTTAAAGCCGGGCTAATATTTCACCCAAATAGGGTCGTGTATAATTGGGGAGCTAAGAACATTGTCGAGGGGCCGGCTCGAAGCTGTGTGTATTTGCCATTTTTCCCTGCTCCCTTTGGCCGAGACCCTGTGTGCATATTATAGATTTTCACTTTCTAGCGCGCGGGGTCTTTAGGGCGGCGGCCCGACATCTCTCATCTAACATGTCTCCGGGCGTTCTCAAGCCCTCCGCCCGACATCTTCCCTCCCCGCTTCGTCCCTCCGCCCACCCTTTTTTTTGTTTTTAATATAAAACGTTGTTTTTTTCGCCCTTCGGCCCAACTTTTCCATCAGCGAGGCATGAAATTTTCAGGGGCAGGCGGCACTTTGAGGCCGCGCCGTAGCCGCCCCCGGGGCTTCCGCCTTATCTCCTTGACGACCCCAAGACCACAACCGGCGACCCAAAAACACCACTCCGATATTATTCACTAGGCCGACCCCTCCCTACAGGCTATACCACTATTAAAGCCCTACATTCGCCCATGCATGACGGGGATAAAACGCGCAGTTCCAGAGTCGCTACAAATCAGAAATGAATATATTCATTGCGACACATCCGGACATAAATAAATCCTACTGGTAGATTTTGTGTGTTTCTGTCTCCTCTCGCTAGTTTGGTCTTTTGCTAGACCGGTTTCGGCTGCTCGCCATCTTCAGTAGCGGTGTTAATCACTTTTGGCATGTTTGGATGTTTTTCGGGCACTCTCACGGTCACTTGTACTTTGGTGGCTGTAGTGTATTCAGTTTAATGCGCTGCCAGTTTCAATGGTACGGCGCACCTAATACTAGCCCGCAACACGGGTCTGTCTTACATTTTAGTATTAGCGCCTTCGACATAGCGCCTTATAGTATAACACAAGTGACAGTGAGAGTGCCCGAAAAACATCTAAAGTGCCAAAAGTGAATAACATCGCTACTGAAGATGGCGAGCAGCCGAAACCGGTCTAGTAAAAGACCAAACCAACGAGAGGAGACAGAAACACACGAAATGTACGGTATTCCAACCCCTCGCAGACCACAAAACAGGTATGTTAAACTAATCCTTCTGGCATAAAGGTTCTTTGTGTTATTTCTACTTAGACTTCTAAACTAAATAATACAAAATTAGAAAGGAGAATGGGAATGTTGGTCATTTTTGGAATAATCATGTACTTAGCGGTGTATAATACAGTTAATTGTTGTTTGTACAGTAAATAAAGACGAAAAATGAGAATTGAGTGTATTTGGAAAATAATTTTGATACATTTTTAATAAGTTAAACATATTTTGAATTTCATTCGACCTCAGTAATATAATGATATCAATAAAACAATAAAACCTTTCTTTATATATATATATTATCCAAATATTATTGACATTGTTATCAAGCGTACGTTTCTTGATATGCTGAATTTGGAGTATATACTCATTACTATTTTTATATATGGGCAATAAACGTTTAACCTGAAACAGAGATTAAGTAGGATGTTTTATTATGTGTACCCGTCCCCAGGCAGCACTTGTCGGTCGGGTAACGATACTAAGTTCCGGTTTGGGGTCTGGTTGAATGTCTCTCCGACAGTACAATATACCTTCATTAGGGGGTGCTCGGTTTGCTTAGGGGGCGGCGGCCTTCACCCTAGAACCGGTGGAATATTAAAGTTTGGTACAGTTTTTCGAGTGCACGTGTGCAAAACCTCCAGCACGAATCGCTAATTGCTAAGCGGGATTGAACACCCATCAACCTTAAGTTATATTCATGTTCCATTAGTCACATAATTTTTTTAAGATTATTGATTCAACTTAGTATGTTTACATCATTTCTCTTTTACAGGTGAGTGGGTCAATTCAGTTAGAATTGAGTATGAGAAGGCGATATGTAAGTATGCATGTACTAAATAACAACATTTGTTACATTTAAACCATAATACTCAAAACATAATGTATTCATATCAGTCATTTTATTTCATCACGCTTAGTCAAATTACACATCATTTCATATTTTGCTTAATTTTAAAATAAGCGGTTTATTATAATATATAATTATTTAATAAATTGAACGAACGGAATTTTTGATAAATGTTCTCACATAAAAAGATGAATAAGAATGTAGTAGGTTCTATGAACTAAATATTTCAAATACAAATTTCTAAAACCAAAAACTATGCAATATTAAATATGGGTCAAAACCGGGTTAACGAAAAATGGTCGAGTCAGTTTTTTCCCTCGTCTGCTCGGTATCAGTGAGCATCTCATCCTGTCCAGACGGGTTCCTTTTTTTTATTAAAGTTACGTATACTCGTTTGCAAGCCTTTCCAGCGAAGCCGCGTCAAGGCGTTCGCCCCCACTGACGGCGGGAGAAATCTCGCAGAGCGGAGGCCTTAATTCAGTTGTCCCAAGAGGATAGCTCGGGCAAAAAAACTCTTCCAACGAATTAACCCGAGCGCTAAAAAGCGCTGCCCTATCAGCCTCTGGGGCTCAAAGAGAGTGACGATCGAGTCAGAGAAATTAAACCGTCCGTTGAAACATGCAAGTTGTAAATAAAAATTGGGCGCAGAGAGGCTTGACACAGGGAATAAGAGGTGGAATGTGGCCGTGCGAATAAGCCCAGTCAAAATTACAGTGAGAACCCCGGGCCCATAATTCGGGCCGGAGTATTAAAACCGACCTCATCGGCCCGTGTAGGGAGAACTTCACAGCAGAGGGCCGGCCGGAGCCCGAATGTACAAGGGCCGTCCGTTTCGCATAAATCCCTCTCCGGCGGCGAGCAGTTTTAGGGCGGACTGTAGATAAGTCGCCGACGATTGTTTTGTAACTTTTGTTATGTGCCCGCCGCGAGTGAATCGTAAATTCGGGATTTTGCCCCACTCCATCATCCGACGCCGATTAAACTACCCTTCCCCGTTACCCACCATTGTTTTACCCGTTGTTTGTAATTTTTGATATTGCATTTAGGCAGTGTTGGCCAAAGTTGGCGTCGGGAAAATCGAGTTGTATAATTTGAGGCAACACGAACAACAAGTTAAGTATAGATTAACGCTGCTATATTTTAGCATTGAAATAAACCCCATTTTCTAATTTTAAACAGAGGCCATGACGGACAATGGATATAAGTATAATAATAATAATTAGTATCATTGCGAATGGTATCGCCCTGGAGACACTCGAGTGACAATTAAGAAGTGCCTTCTATTGAAGTAGCGCCTTCTATTCATAAAGGAATAAGTACAATCTGTTTGCCCATGAAATGCGTGACGCATTTCAATAAACAGGCCAGGTCTGACAAATGCCAACATGAGATGTAGTAAATTGTATAAATATAATATTTTCCTATTAATATTATTAGAACTACCGATCATAATGGAGGCGTTAGGTACACACAATAGAAATTTAGTCATCTATCCGGGCTACCTTTTTGTCCATGACTAATTTATGGATACGAAACCAATGAACAAAGTTTTCAGGCGAAACGGAAAAACGTATCCGCCCATTAAAATTGTTCACGAACCTACAAATCGGGTCTCCACAGGTAGTGAGATTGATAGGCGAAAATCAAGTTGGGAGGACCGGGCCAATAAGGGATGCGGGTGAATAAAGAAGCCAAGGGGGAGAGTTAAGGGTCAGAGATGAATGAATGGGCCCGGGATCTGGCCGTGCCACAAGTTATTTATCATGCCTGCCTGAAGAAATAAAATACTGCCGCATAACCGAGTGCCCGTCGTTAGGCATCGCACAGTAGCCGCCTCTCCATGTAGCACGCCCTCCTCCCCCTGGGGCTGGGCTGCGAAAATTTAACTCCACGGGCTTGATTTACCCCTTCGCGCAATACTAATTGGGCGTTACGTATTTATTAACGTAACAAAATCAACACTGTGTATAAAGATGTCATATACAACAGATATCCTATAAGAAATCATTTTTGCGTACTTAATAACCTAACTTGATTTGTATGATTGAACATAGAAACTTAAGAAATTTTACTCGTAACTGTATTACGTAATTCAAGTTAGTGACTAGTATCCTCTAAACAATTAATTTCTAACAAAACTTATTATTGTTTAAAGGGAGATATTTTGTTTAAAATGGAGGACACATAACAGATGCACTGTATATAGCGACATCACCCTCCCTGTTATTTTTAAATGCATGAAAAAGTAATTTGAAAGTTAAAAAAAAAACAGGCGTTAGATGGGATGGGCAATACGGACGGGATATTTACAAATAAATAAAAAAGTACTAAACCCGGGAGGCCTGGATTTGTAGGTCGGGGGTTGTATGACCCGTCAAAGTGGGATCGAAACGAAAGTGAGTGGAGGTGGAACGGGAGGCGGGCCAACGTTTTTTAAACTGACAGTAGCGTTCATCCACGGTGCTGGCTGGTTCTGGTCGGTCGTCATGGAGACCTCGGGGTGAGGCTACCCCCGGGGCTCTGGCTCTGGCTCTCCTCCATCAACTCTCTCACTCACTCACTCACCCTCTACATCTCTCTCTCTCTCTCTCTCTCTCTCTCTCTCTCACACACACACACACACACACTTGCCCATCACGCACACTAACCTCGCCCGCTCACTACACTCCAATTTCTCCACGGCCACCTTTTCATACAGACATTATAATTACGAAAGGCGGACGCCTCCCCCCCACTCCAACCCCTTCCACTTCCACTTCGACCCCTCGCACCACTTCCCCTCCCTTCCCCCCACCACTCACCAATCCATCCTCTCGCTCTTTACAGGCGGACACAGACACACACACACACACACACACACACACACACACACTCACACGCTCACAAACAGTCACTCACCCAACCTGTTCCCCCCGTCGCGCCCTTCACCTTTAACAGAGATATACCCATTTTTAAAACATTTCGACCGTGTCCCTCGAATATTCGGCATACGACGGAATCGAATAATAAATTGAATTAATAGTCGTATTGCCGTCCTATCTAATTTTAGTTGGTCGGTACGTTGCATATATGTTTAAGAGGAATTTTTTAGGCTCAAACTTTGGACGCGTTAATTTTTGACCAGACTTTCATAGCTCAAATTCCTGGAAATAGAACTATTTCATTATTTAGCTTTTATTTAAAGTGGATTTTAAAGCGTTGTTGTATTGTAATATGTAGTAAAACCTAACAATCTCGACACATTTTATTTATTTGAACCAAATTTTGGGTTGTATTCCCGGTCTTGTTTCATGTCGGATTACCCGCCCATCATATATAAAACCGTATACGTACGTATATGCAACAATTTCCAGTTACAGGATCGCGTATTATATAACGGTTGGGCAAGTTGCAAGGTAATTTTAAGTTGTGGGAGCGCGGGGGCCCGGGGTTGCGGTCAGCCATCACCGCTCTTCTCCAAATTACTTCACCGAGTTCTTCGAGTTCACCCTTCGGGACTTTACGTTCCGGATGAATCCCGCCGGCGCCATATCAGAGCCGACCGACGATTGGGGGACGTTCGAAATCACAGCTTGGAGTTAAAGTTGAACTCGGTTTCACACAGTTTCAGTTTCTGGTTTCCGAGAAGGGGTACTTGGGAGTCTAAGGGTTAGACTACTTCCGATGATTGAAAAGTACGTCTACGTAACACACGCACATATATAGAATACATTCCACCAACATTTTTCCATAATGAAATGATGTTTTATGAGCGATAATATTTCTACTTTATAGTAAAAAATAGTCAGTCAAATTGTGTTCCAAAATGTATTTGTTTCATTTCCACTCTAACATTTAGAAAGGAATACATTTTATTAGCATTTTTAATGAATATTTTATTTTAAAGGATCCTCATTGAGGGATAAAACGACAGAAAGTGTAAACTCCATTACTGAACTCGATAATCGATCATTGACTGGGAGACAAGGACAGTTGCGTTCTATTATATCCCTTCGTAATTGCATTTTACTATTGCATTGTTTTATATATCTAGCTTCTTTTAATTATTTTATTCAGTTTCATATCTGTATCACAACTCGGTGATATTTGTTGAACTATCACCAGAATTTATTCCCCCAAAAACTGTGGTGCCGCCACGCACGAACCCGGTATATTCTAATCGTGTAGAACAATGTTCTACCAATCACGCGAAATATTTTTTTAATGATTATTGAACATTACACTAGCGGTGTAGATTTACATTTTCAGAGCAATTCTCAATTTCCAGTTTTGAGTAGTACTAAATATGCGGAAACCAATTTAACGCAGAATTCAGGGTAAGAGATGTTGAAGTTTCAGTTGGGCGGGTTTGTTTAAGCAGTGGACGGCTTACAAGTGGTAGACTTCCAAGAAGGTTTCCCAGGGAGCCGCATTGCGTTTTCTAATAAACGCTGATTATCAGCTGGGAATATGATACAACCGAATTTTCAACCGAACACCAATTGTCCAACAATTTAGTTTCCACCTAATTGTAGTTGTAAAATTGAAACTGAAATTAATCAAATTTAATTCATGGGAGACAAGGAAGTTGGTCATTTTCTTGGTAAAATAATGTGACTCGTAATTTATGCGCATTTCCGCGCTCATATGTGCCCCGCGAAAATGGCCGTGTATACTAAGCCGGCAATGCAGAATCGTCGTGAGGGTTAGTATTAGCGCCCTATCTTCCAGGCAGAAGACAAGAGAGCGTTACCTGCGATATTAAATGTTAAACATTGGCATAATTTCTTATTTTACTTATGAAAAATGTTCTTTTATCTTTGTTATAATTTCACCAAGGCACAATTTGATCGCAAGTGAAAAAACAGTGATGCAATAGCTAAGTGAGGTATATTGTCTGGAAAGGTGTCACGTCATTAAGGCAGGAAGGGTCATATGGACAGTAATAAACAAATCCCGTGCAGATCGGTTTCTGATTTTAGTGGCTATAAAACCTCGGCCGGAGGAACATGAAGGGGGCCGGGGATCGGCAATAAAGGCTGGGGCCTAGCACACTTTTACAGCCGGTTCGCTTCACCTCTACGCTAATTTAAGTTTTCTAACCTCTTCCCGACACCACTAAAATAGTATTCAAGCGACCGTTGTATAAAAGCGCAGCCAATGGAAACCAATGGGTATATCGCACTTTGGCTTAGATTGTGAGGGAAAATCTAGTACCGGCTTTGTATTTCGAAAATTGTAATACAGTTTATTGACTTGTTACTTTTGAAATATATTCAGTGCAGTTCAACACTGATTACATTCGGTGCAATAATAGTTCGTACGCTATATCTAACTCCATTTAACTTCATCTAAATTTGGAAAAATGTTCAAGTCCCTCGTTATGATTCAGTATAAGATTCAACAAGTACTAGGTGAGTTGTTTTAAAGGCAAACAACCAGACTGGTTCGGTTCGAGTTTGTTCCGTTGACGTTGTATGCGCGCACGTGTGTGTGAGTAAGCTAGATGAAGTTCGTGACGAGCAAGTTATTTATGGAGCAAACACGGTTAGCGTTCGATAACATACGTAATCCAGCGTAAGTTGGCGTGTTTAACTGGCGCCGGAGGGAGACGAAGCCCCTCCGGTGTTATTGGACGGTATTATTGGAACGCATTCATTTCCCCGATCAAATCGGCATCTGAAAATAACATTGGGATATTCCAACCGAAATATTCCACAGAAAATTTTACTACATTCAAGGGATAAGGAGTGGATAAGGAGATGGAAGAAAAAATATGTACATTTGTCGAAAATATCTTAGTGTAAGAATGACTGAGCCGAAGTGAGGTTCTCAGACGGCAGACCGCATTTTCCTTCAACTGCAGATTTCAATTTCTTTACCACGCTGGATTGGACAAATAAAATCAGAGGTGGCCATAGGAGTGTTGATACTTCTATTTCTTCTTCTTCTTTTTTATATCTTTCTCGGTTTTTCTAAAAAGTATGCAATATTCCATTTCCAAAGTAATATCTCATATAATGCAACAAACCACACAGAAGAGCAGGGAAGTGCAACCTGACAAGAATAACTTTTTCGACTGGACTAGAACGCATACAATTTTCGAAATTTCGAGTTAAGCAGCCATAAATTCAGTCCGTGATAAATTTCTCGATCTAGTTTTTTTTTCAAATAGTTTTGAAAACCGCCGCTATTTTTCAAGGGTATGAAAAGTTTGGACCGCACCCGGGCTTGTTTAAGCGTGCCAAACGGAAAAAATCGGTCTATTCGAAGGTCGAGAAAAATATGAGCGCTACTCACAATTTACACGCGGTCGTACCATTAATCGTTTAAATTCATCTGAGTGAAGTTCGTCTGTTGGAGACGTTTTACAGATTTGATCTAATTCGTTAGAAATGTTAATTGAAAACAAATGAATACACCGAAGTCAGCGATCTCTACACGCTTAATCAGTTGAAATTTGCATCTGAGGGATATTTTGGACCGCCACAGGAGAATCGAACTATATCGAGGTCCATTGCGTTTACAACGCACCATTGAGCTATTTAGATCGGACCGCTATCGCAGGTGACTTCCGAATTTACCTCCAATTAATCCATAACCTGCTCTCATCATATTTAGTTCAGACCGGTTTATTACTAATATTTTATGACGACTGAAATATTTTTTTTGACATTAATTGTGTGAACTCAAAGAACTTACCAAATTTCTCATTCGTAATATTCCATATCAATAGTTTAGTTTGTACTTATTAGGTCACTTCAATTATTAGTTCAGGATGAAGAATTCGGCTGTTTAGAATTTTGATAGTATACATTGCTGACTGCAAAGCATTTCTTTCTCGCGGTCAAATTTTAAAAATTGTAAAAAATTTTAATTATAAAAAACAACGCTTTCACGGGTCGATACTTTATTTTTAAAGTAACGCCTTGTTTCCACTCTCGAGTAAGAGTGGGAAAAGTGCCGTCTCGGGGAAAAAATCGGAAAAGTTGCCAGGCTAACCGGGAAAAGAAAACTCTATATATTTTCGCCATCTTCCTGCGGCTATAAATCGTGACCCGCTCACGGCTGCTAGCGTCCCCGGGAACGGTTTCTTCTGATTTTTCAAGCTCTCCCTTCGAGCTTTCCCTCCGTCTGAAAATTTTCCGTTTCAGTTCCGCGACCGATAAAAACTGCGGCCAGAAATATCAGCACTGCCGGCCGATCTAGAACAGTCCCGGGCGTTTTTCGCACGCGTTCAGATCTAGAGCATAAATAAGGACGCCGGGACGAGGAAACTGGCTACACAACCGGCGGCCCGAGGACGGACAGGGGGAGGCAAACAGAAATTTCGTCCACAGTATGAAGCAATGAAACTGACTTTCTCGAGACGCAAAATAGACTTAATATCGGACATCAGGGGGAAGTACCAAGAGAAATGTTATTGAAACATTTTAAATTCCATACATTCCCGTACATGATTTATATTCGTCGCGTCTAAGTTTTAGTAATATCAGAGTGCGCGGTACAACAATCTCTCGAGACTCGAGAATGCGGCCCTCGCTCTTGTCCTTTGAGAATTATCCTGTTCGGAAGTCATGTCACCGAAGGTGTTTCTGGCCGTGTTCGGTCCCGGAAAATTGATTTCGCCCTGAAGTTGAAACGAATTATGGATTTTGGAGCTGAGAACAGGAGTGGAAGTAAGGGAAACTGGGCGTGATTTCAGGCTGAGAATGAGAAAAGCAAACCGAGCTTTGGATAGGGCTTCCCCCGCCGCCCCACTCCACCGCTTTAACCCTTTCCCTCTGCAAATCCGACCGCTGTGTAAACTTCATTAATAAAGAGTCGGTTTCTGTCGCATCAACGGCAAGAAAATAGTTGTATTTGCGACATTTCCCCTTCGGACTTCTGGCTTTTTAGTTTCGTCATAAATATTTTGTACCAGAATTAAAACAAACCCGTGTAATTATTACAATCCGTGGACTACACCATCTACTGTTACTAAATTAGGTTCAACATTTAATTTTTAACTTAATTTTCTTTATCATTTCAAATAATATACAGAGCTTCCTTTTGTATGTTAAGCGACGTGTAAGTTACGTCATTATTTACGTCCAGAACAACTATAATGCTATATCAGTATATTACTTAGTATTACGGGATATTCATGTTTAAAGTGGTTCATGTGAAACGATGTGGGTAAATAACGACGGTCAGATCAGAATAAAGGGATAAATAAAAATCGTCTACGTTCATTCATGATGGAAATAATCAGGGAGTTATCAAACACGATATAATGAATATAAGGCATATAAATAGGAAACATATAATGACACTAGTGATTACTTAAGTCAACTAAATACAAAATCATTGTAAATATTCGACAATATAGTACACTCTTGGTCTGTGTCAAACTCAATGCATTAATTTATGTCCTATACACAATTTTAATTTTGTTTCTATTAAATTCTTATTTCGACTTAGGTCATGAATTCTAGAATTTCAATTTCATTTTGGGTGTGCGAGAACCTGATATACTGTTTTAAAGGACGAAAGTCAACAACCACTGTCTGATTATTTCTACAGAGTCTTCACCCAAAACGGGACTATGTAAAGTGAGAATATGTATTCTCAGATTGACACCGAAACGCCTAAAAGTTGAAACACCTGCCGGTTGCCTCCCCTTATAATAGGGAAAAATAAATATTATCTTTGTATATTAATTTGAAGTATGGTGCGAGCCTACTTTTCCGACATTGGGGGGACAATATTCGAGCGAATACCGAAGCATTAACGTAATAATAGAGAACAAGGCGGGGGTCTTACGCTCTGTGCCTTATTCGGACTGTTAAAATGGTAAGCCTCTTAGCGTTTAGCGAGCGGCCCGGGATCTGTTAATTTTAGCCGAAGCCGGGCCCGGAACCCTCACAACGCCCGGATCCTCTTTTTTCTCTTATACTTCCCCCTTTTGTTTTAGCGCCGCTTCTAATAATTGGACTATAAGTTCACTCGGGTTTTAAGGGCCCCCGAGCCGAGTGAACACAGAAAAAGAAAAAGCAAAAACAGGTTTAATATTTGAGTAAAATTAAATTGTCAGAATTGAGAGAAAACTTTTTTTCTGTTTGTGATTCGGGTCAATTTCATGTCCAACAACGCGGATTTTATTGCTAAATTAGGAATAATTTTTTAGCGCGGATTGAGGACCGTCCCCGGCAAAATTGTGTAACAGTAATAACTCAAAAATGTTTGATAAATTATCTTCTATTAAATTTAATTTTAAAAACAAGGTGACAATTTTTTCGTAATTTTAAAACTATCGTATTTATAAAAAAATCCAAGAATATTATTCGTGCATATTTTATTTTCATGGTATGTCTAGCAACATACATTTGAGATGATTTAAGTAGCCGGTATATCGCGATAATTGTTATATATGTTTAATTTAAAATTTTTACAATTGTACAGAGCACAGCGACAAGATTCTTATTCCGAGTATCGGTAGTGCTTAAGGGGCAATAACATTATCCGGGAGGTAAAAAAGAATTCAATTCTGTAAGAAAAAAAAAGGAAAGTAGGGGGGGGGCGTCATTTCGCGTCTTGGGATCGCGTTTCCGCTCGGGCTGGCCCCCAATCCCCATGCCGGGGCCGGCTGATAGCGTCGACTCGGCAAAACATAGACCGTCGGCGTTTCCTAACCCGCCCCAACGGTCCCCCCCCCCCTTTATAAGTGGTTATTAGCGCTTGGAAAATCGCCCCGCGCTACTCGGGCCGCTACTTTTTGCCACGGAAACTCCGATATCGGATATCGCTTCTTCGTTTTACCGTAACGGCACTTTGCGCCGCCCTTCCAAACCCGGCCACCCCGGGGCGTTACACGGTTCGGGCACCGCATCACCCGTACCGATCTCTCTCACTGCCTTTCACTGAAATTCACTTATTTCGGATATTTATCACCGTAAATCTTGCCTAACATTTCCCGCATCTGAAGCCGCGGATAATTACTATAACATAACAAAGTGTTTTTTAACTACAATGTTACGGGTTGGGATAAAGAACTATGAATTATCCAACTCTCCGAATGACACATAATTATAGCTGCTATGGTATATACCTCTTAATCGTGGCTTCGTATAATTAAATACTATAAAACACAGTGAATATTTCATTGGGGAGTATAAGCGGGTGGGTCGAAATAATTTTTCTCCGTATTATCCACTTTGTATAGTTCCTAGGCTAACGAGTCAATTTTAATTAAACGATTTATTAAATTGGTATTTTCATCCTATGATAATTCATACTATTCAAGGCAGCGCAGTGAATTTCGGCTCGTAATCGAATCCAGTGTTGTCCCAGAATAAATAAGTGACCGTCGGCAAAGTGAACGATCGCTCAAAACTTTCATTATAAACGTTATTATTTCGTTTTAAATTGAGCCAACTGTTTTTTAAACAACCGTTGTAATTCGTCTGGCTGGCTCGGTCTTTGAAAAGAAATTACCACGGAGATGGATTGCTACCTTACTCGTTTTTATGTAAAATAGGGCCGCCTTCTTTAATTTATTTTTTCTTCTTCTTACCCCCTTTAAAATTATTCGGAAGAATAATGGGCAGAATTTTCTCATGGAAAAAGGAACGGATACCGTAAATCTTCTCGAAATACGGTTCTGCTCCCCCTCCTCTCCACTACCCTCCTGTTTCCGTTTTCATTATTTTTGTTCGGTTTATAACTGCACAGCTATATAAACTTGGTCTGAATGGCGGGGCGGTGAAAATATAAAATAGTCCGATTTGACGGTCCAATGGGCCCATTGTTAGGATGGAAGGTCTAACCCGATCCCACGATTGTAATAATAATAACTAGGTTACAAATTACCGGGGATTGTCGTATTTATATATAATCGACAGGGAGGATAAACAATTACAACCACGACATAAATACCGCTTATAGTGGAACGATATTGGCACCAATTCATAAAAATTCAAATTCAAATTACCGATTATTAAAGCCATTTTACGTCCAATCATTTTCGAAAAAATATCACGTCCCTTCTACTTTCTAGTGGGTATCGTTTCCATCACATAAGGAGCAGATACTCAGTGGGCAGTATCGATACAAATGAAGTTGAATGAAATAGAGGAGGAGTGGAGGGGGGGGGAGCGACTGAAGACAGTCATATTTTACGGCTTTCCGCACCCATGATGAATGTCCCCACTCGACCCTCACACGCCCTGGGAGACCGCATGACTCCAGAAGAAATTCGAGAAATAATTTCGTACCAAGAATTTATCGCAGAGTCCCCACTACAAATCGTATTTCTGTCGGCCGGGGCAGACCGGAGGAGGAGGAAAACTGAATTTATTCGACGTTAGTAATGGGATCAGATATTGGTGAAGGGGGGGGGTGGAGGGGCAGGGAGGCTCGGAAAATCCAATGAGTTACCGATGGCCCACAAACTAGTTATAAAACGTATTTCCCCAACGTTAGCCAACCTTTAGACTGACGATAGTAAATTTTGAGCAAAGAAATTTCAGCTGAAATGTGACGTTTATTTATTTGCGAGTAACTTGATTTAGAGTTTTTAAAAATAATTTTTGTCGGATTAAAAATGTTTCATTTATAATCCATTGCAAGGAAGCAATCGTTTCCCTACGAGAGAAATATTCAAATTATATTTTTTCTGATCATGTTTAAAAAGATTGAGGTATGATACATAACAGGTATGATTAATGAAAAAAATACGAAATAAATTACGTGTAAATAAAATAAAATTTTCTCCCAATTCGACCCGATTTAAGCGGTAGTCGTTTGATGTTAGTACACAGATGACATTACCATTTAATTAGTGCACAACAATAATGTTACAACAGAAGTAGACTAACAACAATTAAGAGGAGGATGCCGCGGAAGGTCAACACCGAACAAACATCAAAGCCAGTTGTCAATTACATCCAAATTAATGACAACAAAAATACGACCTCGTGCGAGTCGTAATTAAACATTTATGTTCGGTGAGTAGAACAATGATCTCCGGGCAAAATGTGCAGCAGAGAAAATTAGATGCAATCGGTGGTCAGCTTCAACATTCAACTGGAAAATGGTGACGGAAAATTATCAAAATGGATTGCAAAATGTACCGACATTGTCTTTCAAAATGAAATAATTTTTTTTCAATATTGTAATATTGAAATATTGTATCAGGGGCTCTTCTAGCTAAGAGTTAGGACCTACACCTAGTGGAAGGTATTTTTAATTACCAGCGGGTCTAATGGGATAAATGGTAGAGATTCGGCCTACGATGTCGGTTACTTTTGAGGACTGGTTTATGACATCAGTTCTTGTCGGTACGTCAAAAGCAATATGGAAGTATTAAATTTGTAATTATAAAACGTGACGCGCGTAAATAAGTGTCGGACTAACGGTAATTTTGTACATTGTTGAGTTGTTATGAAAAGCCGTTCAAAAGCCATTGATAGCCATCCAGAATAATTTACATGATTTATTTGCTGCGCTATTGTTTGGTTCCAACAACAGGCTAAATAA
Organism: Lethocerus indicus; assembly: GCA_019843655.1. Classification (NCBI taxonomy): domain Eukaryota; kingdom Metazoa; phylum Arthropoda; class Insecta; order Hemiptera; family Belostomatidae; genus Lethocerus; species Lethocerus indicus. Next base: position 11,165,157 of record JACDQD010000004.1, read on the forward strand.
GTTAACTTGTAATAGGTGTATATTGAATATATTCCATGGCGGGAATCGCGATCGGTCTTTTTAAGCGTAATGGATTTACCTCGCGGGGAACAATCTCATTAAAACGAACGCACGAGGCACAACGTCGATTCGATTTAGCCGGTGGAAAATATTCGGGAGGGAAATAATAATTTGTTTGCGCCGAGTACCCGATTCCGAATCTGGTTTACATTATTGGAACGCGCGGCAGTTTATTATCTATTCGAAACCGTTGTTCTGAGCCTCGGCCAAATCATCCGGCCCATGCCGGTAATAGGATTAGTACAATGTCGATCGCCACAAAAATAACTCTCGGTTCAAGCATCTGGCCCGCTGTTTGCATTCGATAATTTATCGGAAAAATATTGTAAAATTTTATGGTCGACGTATCCGCGCACTGTTTATACAATAGCCGCTTTACGACCGCTATCCCGATTTGTCCTGTCATTGTTTTCGCCGTGCAATCTTCTCCATTACGCGCGAGGGAGAAAAAACATATTCAGATCATTACTCCATTCTGAATGTTGGATATTCAAACGACGAATAATGCTACCTCGAGGATTAGCGATTTCATGAGCAGGATAATAATGAAAAACCATTATTCTATATATTATATATATCGAGTGGTTAAAAATAATTTTGAGGAGCAATATAGTTGCCGTATCTCTTGCCGGGACTAATAATGTGATTTTTCAGTCCTTCCTTCAGTTTCTGTTATATTTTGTGAATATAAATATACACAGATAGTTGTGTGCACGAAACAACCACAGTCGTTGTGAATAAGTACACTCACACGGTGAAAAATACAGTCGGTACACAAATTTCCCCGAAACAACAGATTACATATACGTAAATATATATGTATATATATATGTATTTAAAAAAATCACAGAAATTTAAATCCTTTTATATACAGGTGTGCACAAAAATATCTCCTCATAGGGAATTTTTCAGTAGCGGTAATAGGATTAGAATGATTCTAAGGGGTGTGTGGTAGCACGCCTGCCCAGCTGGAAATGGTCGCCCGATTATCACCAGGATTTAGTGGCTACCAAACTGTAGTAAAGTTATCCTAATCGCACTCCCATAGGGCCCACCTAAATATAACGTATTCACCTCTTTTCTGCCGCATTACCTGCGGCAGCGTTCGCCGTACGCTAACACGCCCCCCGCCCCTCACTAGTGAAGCAATTCCGGGTATTATGCCTGCAATCCAGTTAAATGTTATTGCACGCAGCGCGTGAACAACCGGCCCTGAGGAGATAGGGGAAGCTTGGCATTCATAACGCTGGTTTTTTGCCGTTTTCCTTCCACCGCCGTGCCATAAAACTAAGCGATTTAAATAGCCACGGCTCTAATTATCAAAAATATACAGTTCTCCTCTAAATGTTAAATACTATACAAATTAAAATATCTCAGTTTAATCGAAAGCGGCTCCTACGTTTAAAAATACCAATAATGAATGGAATAGATATGGTAAAACGGTCATCGCTAGGAGGGCTATCTTCGCCTACACCGGAATGCCATACAGAGTGCTACTAACCGAGACGATAACTAAAAACCGGGTTAGGGTAGGAAAAATTAAACGCGGACAGAATTTCACAACAGTGTTTCTATTGATTCATTCTTGTCATGACAACTTGATCAACCATTAGTAATATTACAGTGATGAACTCTGGCCCACTTTGGACGTATTTGTAGTAGGAGGTAGAGATTGATTTTTAAGAAAACACTTCCAGGCTTCAGAATGTTGATAAACTCGAGGAATAGAAAATAACAGAAATGTCCTTTCTAAAGTGTTACCGTTGTAGCGTTGTTCGATAATGCATGCACTACAGAAAATAAATTGTCATCGGAGTGACTGGAGGGATAAAGGAGGGACGAAAGAAAGGAAGGGGGGTGGGGGCATAATGTACGTTCGGCGAAGAGAGTCGTCCTCGTCGTATAATGACGGAGGAAAAGCGTTGAGGAAATTGGGAAAAGGGGGACCGGGTTATTGTGGGCCAGAAGTCGGCGGGCGGAAGCTCCGGGCCAAAATTGATTTCTGTATCGCCCCTCAAAAATACAATAATTCGGGAGGGGATTTGGCCGCCCGCCACCGTAAATGCGCTATTACCAGTTTCCATCAGCGGGACCCGGGCTTAAGGACTATCCGTTTAGCGATCGGACCAATGGACAAATCCCCTATCGAGTGACAGCTCGCATTACCTCCCCTCCTTCCTTTACCTGCCGCACTCAACCACAACCCTGACAACTACAACACACACACACACACACACACACACACACACACACACACACACACACACACACACACTACTGTTAGTTTACCGCAGCTATTTTAGACCTTTCCCTTATCATTTCTAACGTTGTATACATGGACCTCGAAATGCTAAATAAAGAACATTTTTATTAACAACTTTTATGAACTTCTTTAAATATTTAAATTGAAATATTCTAGTATACGTAGCGAGGGAAACGTGTCCATCACCAGCACAGGACACGCGTCCTATCTCTATAATTAAACAGCCTAAATATTTGTCCTTTCCTTATGTATCTATATGACTGTCCGCATTGCAGAATAATTCGAAGACCCTAATTTATACCTGGTTGGCAGAGTGGAACGTCCCTGACGAAAGGAAAAGCACCCGGGGAGCGGTCTTCTAATAGGAGAACCCTCGCTCGCACTAAGCCGCTTTTTATCCTTAATCTGATGAATAGACAGAGAGGCAAACTCCGGTACCTAATTGAAACAGGAAAGGAGATTGGAAAGGAGAAAAGATCTTGTGAAAATTCTCCTTCCTTTCAGATATTAATGCTCCGAGAACGATAAATTAAACATTTTCTCGCGACGGGACGTCAGTAGAATAATTTATGTCGGATCACGTATATTTAATTTAATTAAAAACCGAAAAATGTTATTTCTAATGAAATTTAATTTTGTGGCGGGATAAAATTGTCAATGTAAGCATTATTTTGGAATGATATTCATAGCAGCGCCCCTGCAAATATTATGCAACAGAGATTTTAATTATTGTTGTAATTTCCAATAGTTATATAATTTGCCGTCGTAACATTCTTTCATCCCCTACTGGATTAATTTTGGATTTCAGTGCAAACAACGAAAAGGTCTTTTACGCAATTTATTATACATTTTTAGGTATATTCGATGTTCTAGTATTACATTTCACGCATTTTTCAAGTTCCGTTTCCTTAGTCTTCGTGAGTGATGATAGTCTACGGACACATTTTGCTTAATTATTGTTCAACAACACGCTGGCCTTTTATTAAAGAAAACCCTTTTCCGTCGTTCTTAAATGAATTTCACTCAAGTCTCGTAATAACGACTTGAGGAATAAAGGTTTTGTAGTCATATTGAATTCCTTATCGCTTAATTATGATGTTACTCGAGAAAGGTGCGCCTTTATCTATGTACTAACAACTAGCAACCCCCGCCCCCTTTGACACCGAAAGAGACACGACGTAGGACGAACATGAAAAAGAAGTTACAAGCGTTTCATTAGCCAGTCTAGTTGATCCCCGGTAAAAGCGGCGACTGTAAAACATTCGAAGAGGTAGAATCGCCTTTAATGGGTCCCACTATTTCCCCGGCGACTATTAAGAAGCCATTTCAATAAAGAAGGGTTTCGACGGACCGGGCGGAGGCAAAAGAGAAGTAGGGTGAAAGGAAGTGACAGTGGGGTGAGAGCAGGAGTGGGAAGAGGATTTCCAAAGTAAGTTGGGGAAAGAGGAAGGTTGGACATTCCGGGCACAGTGCATGTCTAAGAGCGCATTTGCATCTTTTATTACTTTTCCGGGCGGAGGGTCACACTACGTGACTTCGGCCTCCCACCCCCCACCCCCCAAAGTCCCCTACTTCCAGCTCCGATTGATCACCACCCCTTTCCGTTGCATTTATCATTAACGATACGGGCCGCTGTTTAACTCCCGATTCTTAACTTGGCAATGTCCTTCTCGGTCTGTTTAGCGGAATTATTTATTTTCCTCTTAATGGATTAGACGACAAATAACCTAAGTGGAAGTAAAACCTTTCCTATCGAACTGATGCGATACGAGTATAACGGCCGAATCCCCTACCACCCAGAAATCCATCGATGATCGTCCCAGAAAATATAATCTATACGGCTAATTTATAAGAAATATTATAACAAATTTTAATTCATTTGAGTCGTTTCCAGCAATATGATTCAATATTACGAGTTACTATTTAATAAATTATTTTTATAGGCGAATACCAGCCTGTTACTCTTCTGTTATGATGAGTTGGTGGTTGGTGGCGGGGCTTATATAAATAAAACCTTCATTCCCAGATATTATTTATGCAATTTTGATTTAAAATTTTCCGGCCAATGATTGCACTTGAATTTACTCTCCTCTCCAACCCCGCCAAAATAACATCGCCCAATAAAAAAAGAGCTATGCGGTAATACTTTAACTGACTATGTAACAATTATGTTAATGTGTGTAATATTGTGATTGGACCGCGTTTTAAATTTGTTTTCGCTTGCATTCCTACGCGGTCTTGTTTTTTGTCGGAACCCTCCTAATACATAAATAGACGGGAATATTCAGCTGGGAGTGGGTTAGAGAGGAGGCGGGAACAACACTTCACAAGTTGAGAACAACACTGTACCTTGTTCAGTGTCACCGTCCACTTTCCGGCCCTGCTCACCCAATACTAGCACCAGGCCCGCTATTGCGGCCCCGAATCCGCCTCTCGGAAACGTGAACGGACGATTCCCCTCAAAGGGACTGGATCGGACGGGAGCTTCGACCGACTCTGCGGGCCACATGCGGCGGCCTAATGCCGATTTATGGGCCTCGAAGAGCTTTTATTGCGAATAAATTCTGCAGCCGGCCCCGCGGTGTCGACGTCTCTTCTGGCCGCCGCCGCTGTAACGTTTACTGCAGGATATACGACCCGGTACAACGAACCACCTTCTCGTATATTGGGAAACGTCGTCGGAAAATATTCTTATTACCCATCCGGAAGGGAAATAAATTTATTCATTCGATTCGCCAATAAGCATATTTCGGAAAGCTCTACAGTGCTATTCCAGACATGTAGAAAACCGAAGGGTTAACCTACAACACACATGTTCATATTGGGAGTAGGACAGTATTTTATATTTATTTGTTTATGAAAATGAATCCGATTCAGTATTGACGTTTTATCTATTATTGTGCAATCTATTTCGCTGTAATGTTCTAGAAGCGAACATCACCGTTTCAAATCTACAATTTAAGCACTAACCGGATGTAGATAAAACGTTATGAAATCAAAATTTTAATGTATCCTCTCCCAAACATTAATCCATCGCTGTAGCCGTTTAAAACACATTTCGTAAAATTTTATTTTTTCTTGCCCGAAGCCATTCCAAGCACAAAGACAGAGCGAGTACCTCCGGTTAGTCATGGACAATTTTCCGAAATCCGAGGATTGAGAAAGGGATGTGAACGCCCGCATGCCGGCGTTGCCAGAACGGCATCGATCTCGGTAAAGCCTGCCAGAGAAGCAATCTCTGGGAGGGCGCAAAAAATGAATCCAATCCATTATTCGCTAATGACCACATGTTCGACCCAGTACATATCGCCCGCGATTATTCGCATCATTCACACAATCCCTTTACCGAAACTCCCTTCCCTTTCATTGTACCTGGGATGAAAATAATTTGTCATCATTGGATTGTTTTATAAGAAAAAATGATTTATTTTGTCAGCCAGGATGCGTGGAGGGCAACTAATGAAAAGCAACCATACAAATATGTATAATAACAGTTTTTTTTTTTTTAATTTCTGGACTTATTTATTCCCCTTCATTGTAGTCTCACTGTTGCCGTCGGTTATTCCCTGAACAATTCTTGGGGATACTTATTTTCGTTTCCAGTTTTCTCTATCCCCGTCCCAGCAGGTGGAGTCCTTACACCACTTGTCCGGAGATAATGGATCGGCGGGAAAAAAGCGAATTGTCCGCAAAGTGCTGCCGTAATAGCGCCTCGGGTTCAAAGGGAGTTTCGACGCCTACCCGTGTCACGAAATCTCTTATGGCTTCATCTTACTGCGGGCGGTACCCTGGCGCGTGATCTCAATCTTCCACTTCCGCGCAGGCGCACTTGCAGCAATACGACTGTATCGAGTTGCTCGTCCAATTTGAAATGTAATATGCATATTGGCAATAAGTGAAAAGAGTTTTTCTTTTGAAATAACTAATGAAACAGAAAAAATGAAGCAACGTGGTAAGGTTTATAAGCGTAAAAAAAGAGCAACGAGGAAAAGTGCTCGACACACAGTTTTTCATTCGAATCGGCGTTAGGGGATCGTTTATGAGCGGCTGGGTCCCGCCGGCAATCCTCGATATAAACGGCCGGACTTGTTAGTCCACCTGTTATTTTTCTCATCTTTCTTCCCGTGCAAAAAAGAGACAAACTCCCGGTGTAAAACTGGAATGGTGTGGAGTGGTTCAGTAAGCTCCGGCGGCCCCGGCCTAACGAAGTCAATATTAAAACGAATCACACACCGTAAAGCGCTAATGGCAACGACTTTAGTCCCCCGGTTAAGCACTACACTTTTTGCGGCTTTCTTATTTGGATTTTCGCTTGTAATCGGAATTCGTAAAATAGTGCAATTTGACGTCAAAAACTCGGACATGATTGATCGCTCACATGACATTCCCCTTTGTCCATCGAATTGAAAATCATTTGAAAGAATCTAAATTTTTTTTCACCGATTCATATATAAAGTCGAGGGCTGTAATACAGCTACTAAATTGGTCAATTTTCCGCTATTTCCTGAGTCTCCAATTAAGATCTCGGTAGACAAAAGTAAAGGTGGTATTTGTACTTTAATCAAAGGGGGAACCGTCTACGTACACGTCGAATACTTAATAGGTCTTTTAACCTAATCACAGGACAGTGTTTTTTGATCCGAACTGAACATAATTAATCGTACTTCTGGCATTCCCCGATATTATATAATAATTTGATTGTCACGATCATTCAACCCACAGATTAAAATTATTGCTTTTTATATTATTAATATAATTATCGTTTAATTTTGTATAGCATAATTATATTATTAATTTGATCTAATTTGTTGTCATCATATGTCGAAAATTATATGAACACTAGGTTGTTGATTTAAAGAAAACCGTTTTGTCTTACAGTACAATGATGTAGGTCTTGTAATATAAGACGGTAAAGTTCTTTATTCGATATCTTATCCACGTTTTCCCGAGTGTAAGAGATAAACCATAGGGGATTATGGTGGCCCCGGTTATTTACCCGCGGGCCGGCCCTATACACCGGATCGGTCCAATCAATCTTCTACGCCGCCCTCCCAACCGAATTAGAGCCCGCCAACCCGGTCAGACCTCAGGCCCACTTTTATCTACACCGGCCATCGGCTGTCCCCTCAGTACGAGTCTCGATTGTTATTTCAGATTCGCCCCGCAATGAATGGTAAAATCGTAATTCGGACCGAGTGCAATTTGATCAGGCAGCGGAGACTGTGGAACGGAATAAAATCCGAGTTTCTGCATAATAGCATAATCTGTCTGGAAAATTGGTGTTCACCGATGACACTTTCAAGTTTGGACAGTAGGCCCTTCGATACATACACCACTCCACTCTAAAGCAGGTAATTAAAAAATGTAGCATAAACTCTTTCTCTTCCTCTAGGTCGACACACGTATACGACAACTTATGTAACATAAAAATAATTAAAATAATAAAAATGGAGCAGCCACAGACTGCTATCTGGGCAGACTAGTTATGAATTGTGCTCCGCAGCGTATCATCCTCCGAGAACAGCCGAGGCGATCTTAATTCTTATGCAAATATACGGAAACACACATATACACACCTTATTGAAACCCTTTGTCATTAAACGATGATTAAACCTAAAAAACGAAAAAACAATACTGGCTTCGGTATTTGTCCCAACACTAAGTACTTTCGGTCTTGCTAAATTCGGCGTTAAATGGTGGCCCTTGTTGTTGAACACCGCTCAACAGTGCTGTTTTCCAATATCGGCTGAAAAACCGTGTCCCTGCCAGCACATTATTACAATCAGGGCCGGAGAATGAAATGAACGCTAACGAACAAGCGGTATCCAATATTGTGTGAGGGACCCGGGGCGCGCCCTCGCAAACGGCCTTTCATGACCGAGCACTTGTCGGGGTTCGTAAAATAAAATCAGGATCTCATTAAAACTGGACGCACAGCGAGATGCACTGTCGAACAATACACTTTTCAAGCACGCCACAGGCCACAATAGCCTTATTACGCCTCTAATGTAAGGAATGTTTGAAAAAAAAAATTATTCATCCTCAAAAATCACCGTCCCTGAAAACGAACAGAGGAAGGATTCATTTAGTTTGATTTAATTTGATTAAAAGGATAAATTTGAGGGTTGTAATTATATCCAATAACTTCCATTCAATATAGTTATGAAATAAAAACACCAAAACATACAAAATAAATGTGTCTTTTATTAACAACAAATTTTAAACACAATCACTATTTTAATAATCAGAAATCGTAGTAATGGAAGAATAATAATGCACCGTTCAATAACATCGAAAATAGCCACATTTTTGTTGGATATGGCTGCTATTAAAAGTAGGGCAAGACGTCCTATTTATTTTAATTAATTACCTGCTTTCTCTCGAATAATGTCTCTGTAATGTGTAGAAATTGACTTTTGACTATTTTGTATTTATGATTTTTATTAAATATAAGGTTTTTTTCTATATACTATAAGAGTATATCGATCGTGGGCTGAAGAATAGTGTTTTGAGAGTTGTTGAAGAGCCGCGGGGATTTGGGGCGGCGTACTCCGTCCTCTCGGGTTCATTATATTCGACGCCCAGTTATTTGTAGTTTGTTAGGTTCCACCGTAATTATTTGGGACCCATTGTTTTGAAGACAGCCTGCTCCCGGCATCCGCTCACCGCCTCCATTCTCTCCAGGGCCCAGCCCAAGATTAGTTTACAACAGTTTAATCTTTTCTTCAACGTTAACCGAGGTTCGCCCATACTTCTAAAACACCATTGGATTTGTGCACCACAAGTGCAAAACAGTTTCCGAAAATATGTTGGCCGGTAATACGTTAATAACGGCCGCATTATTAATATAATATTAAGAATAATTCTTTCTGTTTTCACTTCCTTTTAAAGGGCACTAATAATAGTATAAACTCACAAAGCGAGTAATTAAAGTACGTCTCATAAAAAAGAAACGTGATACCTGCGAACCACCAAACATCCCTAAATAAGCAGCTTGACCTAACCCCCACCGATCGATAAAGAATACGAACATTCCCATATCGTAAGAACAACAACAACAACGGAAGAACAAACAAGACCACTTCCATAGCAAAAGGGCAATGGCAGGCCAAACATGCGCACAGGCAACCGATAATGAGTCACCACCCAACTAACGAAAAAACTACTGATGGTGATGGCTAGCAGCTGAAACTAGTCTACAAAAAGATCAAAAGGAGACAGAAGATCGAAAGAGTTCTTGTATATAAATATGTACTCTGAAAAGTACAGCGAAGATTGTAGAATGAACAGCTGTTTGGGCATGATGAGAAGTCCTAAGAAAATTCAATTTTGCGGTTGAAAAGATAATGGGGTTAACCTTTTTCATTTTCAGCCTTTTAAAAAACAATATAGCTGCATTAGAATCTTATCTCGGGGGAATTTAGCGGAGCGCGAGCAAGGGGGAAGTAAATTTGGGGATGGTAATCCAAAGGGGGTTCTTCTGGCTTTACCGTTAATGTCTCCATTACAATTAACATAGGTCCCTATTAGTCAGAACCAGGGGCCGACAAATCTTCTCAGCTTGGACTTTTACGACCGGATTTGTTTGGTTGCCGAGCAATTTAAACAACCGAATCGGACCTCTATTAATTGTTCCGCAGTGCATTTGGGATTAGTCAGACTCCCCAGATAGTCCACTAATGCTTCTTATACAACACCGATCACTTTAAAGACGTCTTGCGATATTAAAAATAAAAAATAACTAGAGGAAAAGTAAAAATCCTAGGAATATTGCCGCAGTACCATACTCGACAGCTTATTTTCTATTAGGTTGAGTTTTTTGTCCAAAGTATAACATTTCTGAGTGATCTCAAGTCCACCAATTTTATATCTTACCACCACTCAAGGCATGCTTTCAGTCCTTAATTCAAAATAAGGTCAATCCAGTTGTTTTTTCTCCCTTTTTCTAATGTTTCTTCCTTTTTACCTGTAGTTTGTCAGAAAGTTACGTAGTTCACAGTATTAAGGAAAGCTGTCGCTGCAATAACAAGCAATATGGCACTTTTCAAATTTACTATATTCATGTACTATAAATTGCTAAATAGTCTAAATAAAAATAATAACGTGCGTTACTTTCAGAACCAACTGCTGGGAATATGTTGTTTGCCCACCGTGATAAAAATAGGTCGTATATTTCCATTATATCAGAAAATTATGACAAGAAAAATAAATTTGAACACTGAAAGGATAATTTCGTTACACATTCGTTTCAGATCAGGTGCATGCAGCACAGATCACATAGTTGAAATAGTTTCATTGGCGAATAAGCCATGTAAATGCCATGTATATGATAGGTTTTTCCATTTAATGTCGACTAACAGTTCTTGTCTGAATGGCATATTGAAATTCCATTATATTTTCGTGGGAAATACGAACGGACAGTAAATATGAACAATAATTCGTGGGGCAATATCGGATACGCCTCCAACCAGATATGATTATAGGTTTTCCCCGTTGGAAGCGGGGAAAGACATTATATCGGATTCCTTTGGAGGCGGGAACGCACCGAACACTCCCGCGAACAGAACGGGAATAAATAAATATCGGAGAAACCGTCGGCTGGAAGTAAGATTGGGGAGCCGGTGGGTATAGCCAGCCTTCTGCCGCCCCCGGCCCGGTTGTTACCCTGCTCGCTCTCTCATGAAATACGGCTGTTATGCTCCCGGTCTCAGACACACACACACACACACACACACGCACACTCCCTTTCTGGAATAGGCACGGGGATGGAATAAGAACGGGCGGAGAAGAGCGCCCGACGCAAATCTGTACACAGGCTCGTCTCTCGAGGCCGCGCAGATTGGAACTGCAGCGCAGAACCAGAAGATTCGCGCTGTACTGATGTATTGGGATGAGGGATATCCATTAACTTCGGGGAACCGTGAGAATGGACCTGCCCGGTAGGGGGCAGCCGCAACCGAAAACCTTCGGCGGATTTGTGGTTAGGTTATGATAGGCGTAATTGATGCTTTGACAACGTTTTATAAGAAGTAGGATAACGCATTACCGTTTTCCCGTCTATATAGTAAAACATGAGACACAAAAATATGACAAATTCGCCGAAGCGTACTAAAATTCGCAGAAACTGTGATATAAATAATTATTTAATATATGCTACAATAATACGTTGTATTCGTATAAAATATCGTCTCAGGATATTATAATTAAAAATATTAAAAACCGTTCCGCTGGATAATGCTCCTCGGTCATTCTATATTTAGGTCTTGTAGATTAGAGGGAACTAGACGGGTCGAAATTACGTATTCTATCGGTGTCCTGTCGGCAGGGAGAAGGTCAAAGGTTTGTGTTTTCAGTTTTCGGCGTTCCGAGCGTAGCGCATATTTGAAATAGGGCGGGGGGCGGCCGCCGCTTGTTTGCAGTCGATTCAGAGGGAGTGTTTCTGGCCGTGGCTCAATCAGCCCATTGTCTGGAGGGACCACTGTTTTTGAACTGTCCGATAATTAAAACCGTCCTCATCCTCCGGCTCCCGTCCCATCAGGCGTCAAGCTTACAAATAGGTCCCTTGAATCACTGAAGGATAGGCTTTATTTAAGAACCGCACAGAATTATTGTCAAACGGAAATTTTATCAAAGTTTGTAACATCGTCATTAAAATATGTTCTCTAAGCGCTGTTGTTTTGTAAAGTATAACTATATATATATATATATATATTTTTTTTAACTTTATTTATTTTGTACTATCAACTGTTACAGTTATATGTACAATGGCGGTTGTTTGGGTGATTGGACTTGTTTAACTTGTATAAAGACGCCATCCAGTGATGGTACTTTTGGCTTGTCTCAGTCCTACAGGAAATCTCTGGGCCAGTGGCGTTTAACCGTCGTGGTGGGGATAGTGGATGGGTAAAAGCGGAAAGGGACTGAACGAGCGGGTTTGGATGTGGAAGGAGGCGGGAGTGGAATTTGAGGAAGCGTGATTTTGCGACTTCGTCGACTGTCGGTATGTTGAGGTCATTATGGATTGTTTGGTTAGAAACATACCGGGGAGCATTAAGGATGGTACGAAGGACTTTTGATTGGAATCTCTGGACGCGGGCGATGTTGGATTTCTTAGCAGAACCCCATAGCTCTATTCCGTAAGTCCATGTCGATAACTATATATATATATACGTAATTTTTAAGAAAATATCCAATCTGCGTGTATAAATATTATTCCTTGTGACAAGTATAACTAAGAATCTCTGTTATTGGTATTAACTAATCAGCTATATTTATAAAGCTCTATTATTTTATAACACGAAAAGCGATTGAAATGATGACACTATTACATGAATACAGTCAATAAAATCGCCCTATACGTTGAATACATTTTTAAACATCGTATGGAAATAAGAAAATAGAGACAGTCCTGCCATATAATGAAAATTACTCTTTCATATTTGTAAGAATTCCACGAAAAAAAATAAAAAAATAATTATTTCAATTACAGTTTTAATCATGCACGAATATTTAAAAGTGTAATTTCTATTGGTTTCAGGTATTTTTCAAAACTGGATTCGTGATGAAGCATGAAGATTTTTCAATACGTGGCAAAGTGAAGACTCGTGAATGTGTCTATTCTAAGTGTAAAACATAATGTCCGTTTTTCCGAGAGGTGAAAACGGGTGCTCAAAGGGTACACATAACGCTTCTACTTGTACTTTTCGCTCCCGAAATTCACAAGGGTAAATAATTATAGTTCTACTCCTCATTATTAAGTTGGGGACTAACATCATGATGTAAATATTCGCCGAATATGAAGCAGTACATAAGAACAATACGTACGAACTAAACAAGTGAATTTTTCGTAAGTGATTTTCAGCATTCTTTCAAAATCCAAATTATCATGAGGTATACTTTCATAAGATATTATGAAAATTGCAGATGTTTTTATGGTCAGATACTTGTAGGTGTGACGAGAAAAAGGATGTTGAATTTGTTGCGCCATTTTTCCAATTAGGAATTAATTTTCTCTTCCAAAGAACCAAGTTCCCTTTTCGAAGTACCGAAGTGTGCCCAACAAATAAGAGCTTAGAGGAAAGTTTAATTGAAATGAAGGAATTCATCCTTGGATAGTTAAACCGAAAAATATGGTAATTCGTGCCGTCAGGGGGGGGGGTGCCTTTTAAAACAAACAATCCCGAAGCGAAAGAAGCTTAGGGAAAAAAAACATTGTCAGGATATGAGCAATATGAGCCTGTTGCGAGGAAAATAATAGCTATGTAAATTGAGGACTCTTTTGCGTTTACTTGTAAGGGAGTCTCCTTTAAATTCAATTCACGAACTGGGGCTTCAATGGGCAGCGCATGTTAAAAAGCCCCATCCCGCCGCCTTCCACTCTCCACGTATAGTATTGTGTACGAACGCTTCGAGTATTGCTGAATTTTCGCACAATTTTCCTCGGTATAAACTGGGCGTGGAAAATCGAACTTTTCACGAATTGTTCTGGAATATTCAAACCGATAGGATTTCTCGGAAAACCCACAAAAGGAACTGCGGAATGTTTCGAATATATTAAATCATATACGATTCATTTATTATCAGTGGGTGCATTGATTTTCACTGAAAAGTAACCATTGTTGGCTTTACTGTTATTAAAACAATGTTGCGTATGGACTGTTCGGGCAATTAATATTTTTACAATTTAACAAATCGATACATTTTCGAAAATAATTCTTTGCAATTAAAATAAAAGCATAAGGCGTCGCGAATACAATAAAATTTCATTTGGAGTAAAATGTAGAAACAGCGATATTCATTGTTACTCTCATATTAGACTTATCAAGGACCGCATATTGTTTTGGATAGAAAATTATGTTTATGTTAAAATATCATTGTTTTTAGTTGACACCTGAGCACCCGAGGTGTAGTGAACGTAGCAATATACATTACTAAAATTATTATTATTAAAAGTAAATTATTTTTAATGGGAAACCTAACTGGGAGTCCATACCGACACATCTAAATTGGAGGATGCTTGGAGAGGACGCTTCATCGGTAATCGGTATGCGAAGTGCCTCACTAATTTACTGATGGAATTCAAATGACAATGGGGAGAAGCCGAAATTGGTCTGGCATTAATTAACTACAGGCAACGGACGGTCCTACAAGTAAACAATATTCAAAATTTCGCGATCCCAGAAACAATTTTTTGTTCAACAATTATTTGAATTACTGCGGTTATTCGTGTTAAGCTTTATTTTACAACATTAAATCCCCGAGCTTAATTATTACAAGAGCCTGAGAAACTAATATCTGCATGCATGATATGTTCATTCCATCTGGAATATTGTACCTCCTGTCGTTTCAAGTATGATCAAATTAAGGGCGTTTAAAGTTTGTACATTGGACTAAGAATTGGCTGGCAATTCATCACCACGTTTCGCGAACTATAGGCTGAAGCCCTATTGATATAAATTGTGTCGGTCATCCTGGAGCATGCAGAAGCGTCCGGTTTTACGCCTCCCTGTCGGAATTGTGGAATCGCGATCGGGAAGAAAATATTTTATGAACAGAATTTTTTACAGATTAAACATCACAATAGCTGTCCGTCCCTTGTTGTGCGCCAAAGTGTTTTTTGTACTCGTTTCATGAGTGAGTGGGGGCGAGAAAATGGGGAACGCCCATCGGATGCGAAATACATACAAAAAAGGCCGGCAGAAAGGAACGTGGAATTAAATTTAGAGCAGAATATAGAACAGAGAGATATGCCGTGGCTATTTTTTTCTTAGAGTCTTCATAATCTCGTTTCGACTCCGGTCGAGTTAATCAGTTTTGCTCGCAAAAGAATTCCCATTAATCATTATTTAATTCGCGTAGGTAGGATCTGCAATACGCCACGTTTGTTTTTTATTTTTCGAATTAAGAAAGGGTAAATATTCTTTTATAAGCAATATTCAATTAGTATTACTAGAAAGTGCACCTGAAGGTAGAATAATGTCGAGTATAACAGGGATATAATTAATTTTTACTTTGAAAAATTTCTAAGAATTTTTTTAGAAATTTTAGACAATTGTACCGCTGGAGTAATATTAAATCAGGATTAAATCTTTAATCCACGATTAGACAACGTTTCTTAAATTACGGAATGAATTTCGACCGTGGTATGAGAATGCAGTTTACATACTTATTTTTCAACCGCATACCGCATAGATAAATTATCTAGTCACATCACCCTGTGATACAAATGGTGCTGTTTTAATTGTGGTTTTACTGTTGCAGGAGACATTTTTTTATTGATCTCGACATCACTGAGGGAGCCTGTAACGTATTTAATAAAGCGTGTTGAAACAAATAATCACGATCCCGTAACAAGTTGCAGCAGTAAGCCTGCTTGTTAACACAGGTCTTGAAATCGATTAGATGTTTTCGGGCTGCAGATGAGTCCGGGTAGTGGGGTGCATTTTGTTCTTTTGGTTGGGAGCGCATTAAGAAGAACAAGAAGAAGTGTCTTTAGGACGGTGCCATGCGTTTTGTTGTCACTGTGCGGAGTCAGTGAAAAGAAGCCGTAGCCGGGCCTCTGGCGGGGCCTACTAATTGCAAACCCCCGATGCATTATGCATCAGCTTCAACGTTTTTTGACCTCCCCTAACGCCTCCCTTAGTCAACGTCCTGTCGTCTTTCCGGGCTCAACTAATTACGGAGTAAGTCCGAGAGCTCCAACCCCATACCATCGCGACACTAAATTTCAATACAAGAGGTTGCAATTTTACAGTATAATCAACGCCGAACAGACGCGGTAATTACTTTGGAACGATTCCTCTACTTCCATTGTCGTTAACGAATCACGTCGGCACATATTTTTATATTTCTTTAAAATTATTAATCCCGCCATAATTTTCTGGTTGGTTTATCGACACAATATAAGTGATACATTCAAATAATTTAAATAACCGCGCATTTCTCCAGTCTATTTATTGATACTTCAAAAACTCTATTTGAGTTTACACAGCATTTAAGAATGTACCTGCAAAAATGTGGCACCAATTGTGACAAGCTTCTGTCACTGTGTATTTAATTATGTGGTTCTTACTTGGGATGTGGGCATCTTATAAGGTCGTGATATCCTTATTTGGTTGTTTCCTTGATTCCATCGTCTTTCGGACGGTTTATGAGGTGTTGTCGGGTCTTTATGCGCGAGATATTTTTTTCTCGGCTAGAGAAAGAGAAAGGGAAAGGGGGAGGGGAGTGCTAGGTTGGGAAAGACGGCCGGGAAGAGGGAGTGGGTCGGCAGGAGAGGAAATGGGGCCAATTAATGGAGCCGTCCAATTTGTAGGGGGCGTTTGTCCCCACGCCCCCGGGCCCCGCCCCGGCCCCCAGCTACGGCCCCGGCTCCGGCCCAGTCGCGAATTTCCATTTGCGCTTAATTAAGATTCAAACGGGTCGAGGGAAAGGGGCAAATAATACGGGCCCCGCCCACAACTCCACGCCACCAGTGATCACCCCTCGAAAATCACTCCCAACCGATTCCATCCTGCCCAATTGAGAGCGATTGATCCGGAAAACAGCGAGGCATTATGTTTTACAAGTTTTTTAGAAATTAAGTATACGATTCGGACATTCGGGTAGAAAGTCGATTTTACCAGGACGCTGGAAAGACTCAACATTAATTTTGTGACAATGAAGTTTTAAATAAAGTACCTTTCTACTTTATTAATTAATATTAATTATGTCATAGATAATATTATGATCGAAAATAATATAATCCATTGAAACAAACACCATCTATCAAGTATCTAACAGGCTAATGAATGCTGACGATAAGCTTATATATTATTAACGGTGTCCTACTAACGACAGCGAGAATGCGTACCTAGTGAAGCACAGAGAGTGAGGGGGGACGCCTTTATGCGCGTTCGAGGCCTAATTGGTCCCCGTTCACGGCGGGTGGAGTGGAGACCGACAAGGCAGCCGAGTATATTATAGGGCGGGAGGATTTGAGGTGAAACACGAGGTGGAAGTAGAATAGGGAGGAGCCCAGGGACCTATAACGTATGCAAATGGGCGAGTCCAATTGAAAGCGAGGATCTATTTGAACAGTGGGGCTTTATTAAGCTCTTTTCGCACCTACTCGCGTTCGGCACTTATTACGCGGAACGAGTTCCAAGACAATACCGTCCCGGTCCCTTCAAAGGGCCCTGGCGCCGCTCTTTAACATGCACTGTCCATTAAAACCCTTTTCCCAAATCGAATTCCAAAACGAACCACACTGGCTCGCAGCCAAACATATACCGCTCCCCGTATTCCTTCCTGAATTAGAAACGTCTTACACTGGGGCTCAAGCAACCTCTATAAATGATGTATGTCTACACTAAGAAGTAGATTTATTTTTCGGATCCCTATTTAAATATCTCCCACGTTCCAATCGTACCATTCGCATAATATTTGGAACGAAACAAATTAACATTATAAACGGCCGTCAATGTTTATTTCCTCTATTTTCTGGATTATTTAAAAAAAATATAATTACACCGAACAAAAATGAGTTTGGAATAATTACCAGATAATATATTTGTCATTTGAAATTCCATGTATGAATTAATGGAAAATTATTAGATCCCCTTAGTTTGGGAAGCACTTTCTCCTTCGTTTAATCTTCATACTAAAAAGATTTTATTTATACATTTTCTGTAACTAAATTGAATTATTTACTTAAGGTTATTTTATTATAGGTTCTTAAGATTATTTTATTCTCCGTCTGCCTCCCAAAATACATTCAAAGTGAAATATTGTTAGAATTTTTAACAGAAATTTCATACACTGTCGGTATGAGAGTATGTATGAAATATTCACAAAATCGGGAAATTCGAGATTCGGGTTGGCTGATATTTAACAGGAATACGAACGGAATTCGTTCGCAGACAAAGTACCAAATGCCGGAAATTAAAAACCCTTTTTATGTGCCCTGAGTATGACACGGCCCGCATATGATCCCATCTATCAAACGTCCGAACATTTATAAAAGCATAAAACATGTGTTTTTACGGTGTTTAGTATTTGGTCCCCACATTCAGTACACAGCAGGACTTACCGTATTCCCAGGTGAACGTAAATTGTTGAATTCTAGTTAGGTTGGTCGATAATTATTTTAAAGTACCCACATTATTCTGGGTCAAGGATTGTGACCAGGTAATGGAACAATATTGATGTTAAAACTCATTCAGTAGTCAAGAGGTTCTATGAACAGTTTATTTTGGTTCTTAATATGTTTTCGTAATTAATTAAAAAGAAATGCAATAAAAAAATAAGAACTTAATAAGAACGCTACCGATTTCACCGGACCCAAGATAAGTACGGAATGAATACAATACCGTTGGGTACTTGAAAAAACGGTACAGTTAAAAATAAAGTGAGTCCTTTTTTCGGATTTTAGTTGTTTCATTATTTATCCCCGATTATTTATACAGCCTAAAAAATAAAAACGTCCATTATTTACCGTTTGACATACATAAAATAAATAATTATTTTCCGAAATCCAAATCGGCTTTGTAATATGTCATTAAAATTCGGCCAGCCTTCACAAAAAGTATTAATCGCGGGATATAAATTAAAACGGATAATGGACTAACGGATTGGTTGGCCTCGAATTGTTGGGTTTTTGCACGGTTCTGTCGGTGGGGCCGCTAAATTAGTAGACAATTTAATTTAAACCTTGCCCTCCCCCCCCCAACCCCTACCCCGCCGCCACCACTAATGAATTCCAATTAGGGAGCCGCTAGAAACCTCATGACGCCGACAAATTTTTTATGCTCCGAACGTCAACCTCCTCTGGATTAATCGTTCCCCGGGGCCGTGTAATTGCCTCGTAATCTTGCCACCTCCAAGCCCCCGCACAACCTAATGAGGGTCCCATTAAGATTTTGTGCCGATTCACTTCGAACTCAATCGGTGATGGCCCTGCCCTGTTTGTTTTCTCTTTGACAGGATTGTCAGCTAAATTGGTCCCAGTTGGCACAAGCTTGTTAGCTGTAAGAATATTTGGGGTTTTGTTTGAACAGGTGGGTCTTAACAGTTTGCGTTTATTCCAACCCTTTAAATTACAAATCGGACGGTGTGTGTAATCGATAAAGGACGTTTATAATACCATATATCATTAGATTTTATCGGGTATAAAGTATGTAGGGGAAGAAATTATAAAACGTTCTAGTTCAACTTGCTACGATAGTAAGTAGTAATGCTGCGAAGAATATGAAATCTCCTTGTTCGAAGAATGCATTGAATATCTACAATTCATAATTCAGATATTCCATTGCCTTCTAATATCGCTTATAGCCCTGAAAAGGAACCCTGTCCCAACGCTCTTTTTCCTTTCTTACGCTTCACTTCTTGCCTAACGCTTTCGCCGGCTTTTGGGCATCATTATTCACCCCATTTTCTCGTTTCCTTCTCCCCTCAACGGCCTATTCATTAGCCCTTTTATCTCCCTCCCTATTTCCTCAATCGCCTATAAAATTCGAATTATCCCTGTCCCTTTCAGCTCCTCTCTTCGAATGCTCCTCTTTTACCCTATCCACTCGCATCTAAGCGTGAGAACATTATTCCAGTTTACGTTTTATTTCAATTCCTTTTTAAAATTGGCAGCGCGAGTACTTCGCAAATATTACAGACTTAATGCCTTATAATGCTCAACTGTCGGAATAATTTGTTCTGAAATCAAGAAATTCCTAAACATCAGAGCAAACCGTAAGGGTCTTGTTACGGGAAATTTAAATTATTCCATAAAGAGAAAGACGAACAAAATAAAGTAAGAGAATGATTAATTACAGAAAAATTCCTGACAGGACATATTAGGATAACACAAATTTTGCTTAATTTACATCAAGTTTCACATTCAGCCCAATACATAAGTATTCTTTCTTCTGAAAAGCACCCAAAAAAAAAATTAATTCTTCCCACAATTGTAAATTTTAATTTTTGTTATATAGTAATATGAATATAAATCGGTTAACCTCATTATCTTAATGCATGCATCTTGATGTATTATATCCACTGAAATGTATTCATCTTGCTTTTTGGAGTTTAGAGTAAACTTTAACAATAAGAAATAAATTCAGAATACCGAGAAGTAACAATGTTTCTTTGCTTAGTCTTTCTTGAAAGGTTTTTTAAGTTTGATTAGGTTAAGTCGAAAATGTTAGCCTACTCAGTTTGTTTGTTTGTGCAGTTAGTTTATTTGTAAATTCCTATAAGAATGCAAATCTAATTTTAAAATGCACATAAGGTTAAAACTACAGTCGCATAAGTCTAAAATTCCCCAAGAGACAAGGTGGTAGCCGGTGTACGCAAGTTTTCGAAGGGACGAATTAAATAGAATTGGGATGATCATTAGGGTAGGGAGAGGAAAGGAAGGGCGGAAGGAGAAAGGTTGATTAGGGGCCGAAACTCGACTGTTGGGATTGCCAGTAATGGCTTCCATTTCCCGGCCCTCCTCTCGGACAATTTAGACCCAATTTCAATAAGTCCTCCTCCTACTCCTCCTCCTCCTCCTCCTCCGACTCCCCCTCCTCCTCCGGCCCACTCAAAGGCCCGGGGATTCACGGCATCAAACCAAGTTTTGAACTGATTCGACTCTTCGCCATACCAACTGCCTCCCCCTCCCCCCGGCCGCCACTCTGATAGGGTCAAGATTGTCTTTTTGTCCACTCTTCTCATACTGAAGAAGCAAATTGCGAAACAATATTGCTAGCAGAGTACCTTCATGTCTATTGATAAAATGGCGAAGGGTAAACTAATATTTTATTAAAAGTCAAACACGTGTTGAGATGCAGAAAATATATTTTATTCAAATCCTTATTGCCCTGAAATAGGATTTTGTCTACGGTCACTCTTCAAATCCTGTCTTCTTAGATGAATAACCGCCTTCCGCTACTGATTAAATTTCTTGTTATCGATTTCGATTTAATGAAAAAATATTTCAATCTGTTTAAATTCTGTTTAAATCTGTTAACATTCATTCGTTTTAACCCAATATTAACGATCTATATTTTTCGGTTGGGCCCTTGCACCGCATTAAATCCTTTGATATTAACGACCGCATTGAATTGTTAATCGATGTAATAAAACATTCCAGTCTACATAACAGGTCAAATAAAACCAGGAGATTACACATTATTTCTGCCAACGGAAACTGCAAAGCCGAATATAAGCCACTATCTCTCTCCCAGGCTCATGCCCCCTGTAACGGGTACATGAACCAAATAATAAACCACGAATGCGCATAAACGGAGTAATGGATTGCGCGGGGTAGATGCACGATCTGGGAGGTCGTGGAACCCCCATTTCCAAGTGTAATGGGTAATTCCTTTTTTTCTTTTTTCCACCGCTCGAGCCGAGCGCTGTTTTTTCCACAAAAAAAACCAAACCGGCCTCGACGAACAGCAAGGTAAAGTTGACGTTTACCTCCAGTTTAATTTTTCCTAAAGTCCGCCGCCGTTTGAGTGGCAGAGAAAAAAATAAAAGCAAAAAGTAGCAAAATAAAACGTATAAAGCGTCCGTAGATTGGCAGCATTAATCAAGGCTCCGGAAAGCGGACCATACCCGGAGTTTTTGTTATTATATAACATTTGAACTGCACAGACTTGAAAAAAACAAACTGTGACTGAAGCAGTGTTCACGTAGAATATTAAACGCATGATATTACACAATTACTGCTCAATTACAGCTGCAATTATTAAATGTGGTATAAAAAAGTACAAAAATGTGGTGCAACGAGGAAGAACTTATTCTCCTGTTTCGATTATCGATTAATAGAATACCCAGTTTAGACAATATAATCCGCGAATATAGTTATTACAGACTACTACCAAGCAAAAGCTACTTTGAAACTATTAAATGTATACTTGAGCAATTAATGGATATACATTTTTCATCAGGAATAATACCTTAGGTACCCATAATACCGCTTCGCCCAGATTTCCTCTCGGTACATAACTTTTCCATGATGCCTCATCGTTTGATCTTCGAGCAGAATTAATCGTTTTTGTAATTAGCTCGACTCACCGGATCTTATTACCGGCAATTAATTTCTTCTCACGACTACGAACTCCTCCACCGAGTAGATCCTCCGTTAACCGGCTTAATCAAGTAGCTGCATTCGATATTCGAATAATTTAATCGAAAGTGTGTATGTACTAATTCTCACTGAAAGTGTAAAGCAATGTATTATTTTTTAATAAGAGCAATAGTAAATGTATAGCCCCAATGAATAACTGTTGGACTGAGGCAAATGGTTGCCTCTAAGCCGCCATCTTATCGATCAGCTTATAACCGCGTCATGTGTCGACTGGCCAAACGCGTTCATCGATTTTCCTACAGTCTTTCCTATTGAATGAAAACATTATTGAGGCGCAAACGTTCGAAACAAGCTCGGATTTAATCTTACAACGGGAATTGCTAGATAGCACTAGACGGATAATCGATTTCTGTATATAAATATTATCAGTTTTATTGGTCACTCTTTCAAAACCACAATTGTAACTTCTCGATTAGAACAGATCAACTCAGTAACACAAGGTCAATAGGAATAAAAAAGAATCACTTGGAAGTAGAGGCTTCGGCTTCCGTGTCCTCGCCCGACGCCTGGTCTTCATCGTCGTAGTCCTCGGTGTAAATGTCGGTCATGTCGGAACAGCGCTCTTCCTCGTCCCGGGAGAGGGACGACCTGATGCAGTAGTCCTCCAGGGTCATCGGCACGACCACCCCGTCCTTATCGGCCTCCTCCCTGGACGCCGCCACCTGCTTCCTAATTATCTTCTCGTACTCGTTGTCCTTGGAGTCCTTCCAGCGGCGGTATGAGACGGCGGCGTCCACGTTGGCCGGGCTGGAGGTGTTGGGCTCGTTCAGGAGGGAGATGACCGACAACAGGATGGTCCGCACTGTCTGAGTCGGGTTCCACCGCTCGCAGGGCAACTCCCCCGACTGGGGGTCAGCTTCGGGCCGGTGCAGTATTGAGATGCACAGGTCACCGTTCTCGTATATATTCGGGTGCCATACCTTCCACAAACGAATTCCATAAGTATACTGCAAAATTCCTTTCGGAGGAAATTAATTAGTGCAACTGGATACAAAAAACATCGTCAATAGGCATATTGGATACAGCTTCTGTAGAGGATGGTTCACAGCAATACTGGAATAAATAAGTTATAATCCCGAGAGGATTAACGTTAACTCACCTCGAGGTATATAGAGAACCCCAATATGATCTAACCTTGGGTCGGACCCTGATGATGGGACAGGTAAAAGTTTCGAAATGTCGGCAGCACGCAACTTTTCCCCGAGGGAAAAGGGCAAAGACCCTTCCGCTGGGTACAAAATGTGTACCTCTTGAATGTGATGGTGAGCTCAATTTATGCCCTAAGTGGAACCAAATGTAGTAAACAAAAATATGTTATAGCCACTAATTTAACGAAAAAAATCTTAAAAGAAAATTAATGAACAGGAACTTTTTTTGTCTGAACCCGTACTTCGTAATATGGACGCTTCAAAATAACGACTCTATTGAATTACTTTTAATAATTTAAAACTATAGTGATGTTTGTCGGTCTGTCAGTATTTCGGTGACGAGATCGAGTATATTTTACCCTTCCAGATAGAATGACCTAATATATCCATATCGAAAGATTCGGTTTACGAATCTGTAAACCGTTTTTAAGTATTTGGTCACCTAGTGGTCAGGTGAGAAGATATGGTTAGTTGATTATTACCATATCATTATGCATTAATTGAGAATTATTAATTGAGTATAGTATAATATCGGGTTTTCAAAGATAATATTTCCCAGGTGAAAACCCAAAGAGTGAAAAAAGTACACGTGTAGATAAATATATGCATCTCATTTATTGAAATAGTAATTTTTGTCATTTTTCCCAGCGGGGATGCTCCTAGTCCGGACCATATCGTCGTACATCTAACCATTGATTCCTGTCCTAGGCCTCTTCTCATTATAAAGTCCATCTATAGGGGTCGCTGTTCCCAGTAGGAAGAAGCGGCGGGTATTTCCAAATATAATGAGAGCAGGTTCGGGGTCGGATCGATCGATTGATGAGTGGAACTCCGTGTTAGGCTTCCCAACAAAGGCCCGCGTTGGGTGAAATTGTCCGGTTGGATTTCACTCGAAGTTTTCAGTCAATTGTAAATTTTAAATTATTACGAGGTGCAACTCTAGAATAATCTATAGAAGGTAATATTGTTTTATCTCACTTTTGTCTTTTTTATATTAATTGATTACGTACCGTAAGAATGTTCTTCTTACCGTAACTCATCAAACTCAATCTTTGAATTGTAAAATTAACAATCATCGGTCACGAAAATTCAACGAATGTAGAGGGGACATTACGCGATTGACCCAAGGGAAATAATGAATGAACAAACATACAGAGGCGCGATGAATAAGTTGCTGAATGAATATAGCGAACCAGTAAACTTTTAATACAAATATAAAATTGTAATATTGAATGTGCAACAGGGTGTTAAAAGAAATATTGAAGAATACCCGATTTACAACTCACTGACACCATCATTTGCCTGGCCGAGGTGAACCTGGGTTGGCTCCGGACAATAACTGGCTAACTGGGAAGTGTCGGCTGAAATGTGCGCGCAGAAATACTGCGATGAATACATACCTTGGTCTTGAAGCGCATTGTTGGTGGCGAGTAGGGATAGTCGTTGGGAAACTTCATCTTGGCTTTGAAATAGCCGCCGTGGTAGAGAGTGTCCGGCGGTCCGAATATGGCGACGTCCCACTCGAATAGGTTGTTGTCCATCGCGACGAGGAACCCCTCGACCGGCTCCTGCTGCAGCCCCTTGTACTCCTTAGTGAGCGCTCGAACCGCCGCGCTCGTCGGCTTTGGCTCGCTCATCCCGGCCAAAACCCTATCTCCTATTCGGGTTTGTGCAAAACTCGAATCCGATGCGTAGCCCGTTCTTATAATGTTATTGTTTACAGCCTTCGGCAAATGTATCATGACGCAGAATCAGTTAACCGGGAACACAAACATATGTTTTCTCCAATGCTAACAGGATCCAAAGTCGATCGATTGATACAAGTTAATTATAATTATACATAAATATAATAACGATGAAATTTAATTAGATGTACAATTCTATAACCTAGTTATGTCATATGTTAAAGAAAAGTCTAGAAGGTCATAAAATAATTGATTTTTTATCAAAAATTTATATTGTTCTTCATTTATGGTTGGTATGGAAGGCAATCGCCGTATTTGATTATTTAACACGTTTCCACAGAAGTTAAAGTACCAATTCCTGTTCTTCGATAATCCCATTTAATCAATGATGCTGATCTTTGTAAAGTGTGCGTAATGACGACGGATTAAAAAAAGCGTATTCCGAAAATATCAAGGAACAGTGAAAACATTAGAACACAACAGCTGATACTGGTCACTGTCATATCGATCATATGACCAATAACATGCGATCAATAATTACGCTTCATCCTTGAAGCGGAATTAATAATATTTTACTGTTAAGAGAAAATACTTCTTCTTCTTAGAAATATAAATACAAAGTCGCTACTAGAGATTAACTTGAATTTCCAAATCTGTAGAAACACACAGTAGTGTCAAGTGTAATACAATAATTCTTGCGATTCCTTGATTTGGTTCGTTGATTTGTTCTCGGTTATAATACATTCTACTTTCTCGCTGATAATCATTAAAGACAATGACATTAAAATGAAATGGGGTAAAAATCCGGATTTGGGAGTCCTACTATTGATGGTGAACTAAATTTCGGAAGGGAAGGAATCTCGGTTATTGGGCCGGGTCAGTGACGGGGTACTTTTAAGTGCAGGGCCGAGATGAATCGATGAACATCTAATAAGTAGATAGCAATTCATCTTGACTTATCTCGGCCCCCCATACCGCTCACAATAACCCTTCTTCCACCCTCAGGGGCTTCTTCCCTCCTCTAATCGGTAATGTACCCGGAAATTCCATTATCAGATAGTTTTATCAGATTCGGGCAAGACTACATTTTATCCCCAGGCGCCTTTAATGACACCCCTCGCCCTCCTATTTTTCCTCCCGGGACCCATAGTAGAATATTAAGGCCGTATTGAATATATCTACACAGAGATACGAGGGCTTAGTGCAGTAAAATAGGCTTCGGTAATTCACAGCTATTATGCATTTCCGCAGGAAGAAAGAGAGTATATATTACATATAGCATACTAATTACCATAAAACCCATTGAAACCCCTCATATTTAACATCTAAACAGTTTCAATAAATCGTAAATCTTGACGTGACCGTTGTGAAAATAAACATAGTACATATTATAAAATCTAGGGTAAATACTTATAAGTGAATTGTACGTAAATAAAAATTGTCCATACATTAAATACATCGTTCTTTTTTATCCAAGACGAACAGTTTGATGCCTACTGTCGAGAAGAAATCGGGTTAAAATAAGCGCAACAGGCGGAACGACGATAGAAACCAGGAAGAAGAAAACCACCAATAATGATGTTCATAAATCTCCTCGTAAATATGTTTTACCGAATGACGTTAATATTCATGAGATTGGAGAATATAAAATCGAGGGGGAGGATTTGTTTCGAAAGTAAAGAAACTATATTTTTCTTATACAAGTGGGGAATATGTATGAAAGTTTTCCACTCTTAGATTATTAGTTGTATCCTCTTGTTTTTTTCGGCGCTCTCTGCCGAAGGTCGTAATTTAAGGGGTTTGGAAAACGTTTCATCCCGGTTGTTTCTTCTACTTCCCGTAATGATTTATATGCCGCAATAAATTTCGCGCTAATCGCTCCTCTTCCGAGACTGAAAAAATAGCAGAAGAAAAAAAACAATGTTCGGGGAAAAGTTGTTACTGGGCCCGGACCCAACCAAGAAGGTTTTGCTTTCACGAAAACATAAACTTTCAAATGAAATTCCAAGTCCTGAGCTCTTTCTAGGATTTGATTAATGCGTGGGCCGACTGCTTTGCCAATTCAAGTAGAATCTCATCCTCTAACACTCATCTTACCTATAGCATATTTTATAATAAAAAAGGTATTTGGTAACGCGAGCACACATTTTAAATTAAATACAAAACAAAAGTTACTATATAGTTAATATATTGAAGGGCCACCTTCAAATCGTTTAAGAGTAGTTGTATGTGTTTTATTTATATGTCATGTATATCGCATTGTGTTTTAATTTCAGTATAAATACCGCCCGAGAATGTTTTTATAAAGAACTATTCCGCTTTATAGTTTTGATCAAGGCTTATCCTGTAGAGGTTTAATCAATACTACAATCAGTAGTTTGAAGTATCCATTAAATATTTCGTCACGTTATTTTCAGATATCGATAATCTGTATCGTTGATTAGTCAAGCGTAAAATATGTGATAATCAGGCGGGATACAGTTCGAGCTGAATGGATAAGGAATCTGCTACAATTTACACAGCTATCGGAACTGTTTATGAGTTTATTCTGCAGTAAACAATTATCGGTGACTCCATTTCAAGTCTGGGCGAAGTTAGTCAGAGCGATGTACCGCCGTCCCACAATTGGATGTCAGCGGGAAACTTCGGGAAGGGGGGAGGGGTCGAATTCCGCTGGCTTTAAGCCTCGTTATTAAATTTTGAACTCCGCAATCCTTTTATAACTCTGCCCCGTAGCGGTATATTTCAGCACAAGGAAAGTTAGCGTAAGCTCCCAGCGACACGGGAGTACGACTAATAAACTGGCTTAAGGATTTGGGATTTCTTCTCTCGGAAGTGAGTAGAATAGACTAGTGAAGAGAGGGGGAGTCGGTGCGACCGACACCCAGAATGGGATAAAATGAAAAAGTTGTCACTCTGGAAGTAGGGACCGTTTCGAGGGCAGGGGAAACAAAGGGGAAGAGAGTGTCTTTTCATTTTGAAGGCAATTTTCAAAATTTCAACCCTTATTACTTCATATTCATTCCATCCTGGAAGTAAAAATAAAGTTTATAATAAACTGGTAGTTAGATAAGTATGAGTATTAGATTTATTTTTCAAGTACCGGAATTCGTTAAATCGAAAAATTGAAAAGGACACCGATCTTAAGCTCAAAAGGATAAAATTATAATGTGTCACCATTCGCATAATTTAATTAGAGCGCGTGTTTATTTAGAGAGCGTGTAGAAAGGCTAAACAATGTTCGAGAGAGAGAATGAGGGGGCCAAAATAATAACGGATTCCCCCTTACCCCCATTGTTCCGCCCTATTGTCGGTCGAAATCGAAGAACAAAAACTTCGCAGAAGACAATTTTTGTATTTCGCCTGAGTTTTCGTTCTTCTGTACATCAACCCCCAGCCCCTCCCGCCACCACCAACAAATAATTGTCCCGCGGGCTAAAACAGAGAAAACAATTCCGTCCATAATGGACATTCTCCACGCTCTCTCTCCCTCTCTCTCTCTCTCTCTCTCTTCTCTCTCTCTCTCTCTCTCTCTTTCTCTCTTTCTGGCTCCGAAACATTCGACGAGACGTCTGCCAGGTCAGGTCAATATTGTTCTTTCTGCGGTGTCCCCAGCCCCCCGCTTCATGGACATATAGAGGCCTCGAACATAAACGAGGCCGGTGGACTCTCGGTTAAGGAGTAAACAGGGCCTTGTGGGCAACTCATTGTTCCCCTCAATATACCAGCGGTCCCGGTCCCATCTCGACCATTGTCTTCAGCTCGAATCTCCTTCTCCCCCTTTCTTCCCTTTCCTTCCCTCTCCCCACAATCCCATTATCCTTGTCGGTATCTCCAATTTTTTCTCCCCCCAATTATCACAAAACAAATAGACAGACGTTTAATTTGAAGACATTTATGCGTCTGACGTTGAAGATAATTACCGACAATCGTGCGATTTTATACAACCTCCGGAGAGATAGATAAACAGCAATAACGGAATTAAGGATGCTCACGCATATCTTAGTAATAAAGAAAAATAAGGTCTACGTTGATTTTTTATCCACTAGAACAAACCTTGAAACTAGCGTATGAAATAACCAGAAATAACAAGAAATATTCATCCAAATTCTGTATATATTCTTTTTCCTCTTGTAGTAAAAAGTAGTAAAAAAGCAAATTTTCATTGCCTGAAAAAACTGGCCAATTTTAGGCCATAGATAAACCGGGGAAAATTACACGATTTAAGATTGGGGGCTCGAAGTTCGAATCGCTTCACACAACAAATGAACAGTCTTGAGAGCACAAGTGTAACCTACAACACTATTTTTTCCATAAATCAAACGTTTCAACTTAGCGTCAAACATAAACATTTTCTTCGTGTCCGGCGACGGTATATTATCCCGGGTGGGAAAATACAGAAAAAAAAAATACCAAACCCTCGGTCCTGCTAATGAAGTTATTTAAGGGCGGGGGGTCGGCCCGTGACAAATGGCATTAATTAATTTGGGCGAGGATAGATATTGGAAACCATTTATCCTCGTTGACCCAATTCCGAGTATTGCAACAGTAATGAAGTGCTTTAATGGAACTATGGAAGCTGGGTAGGGGCGAGTGGGGGAGGGACGGGTGAGTGGGGAAGGGAGGACTATGAGGGCACAAGTGCCTTTTGTCCGAACCGGCAATCACATAATTAAAGCTGTGCCGGTGGCCCACGCCCTTACCGCCGCGAGCCTCGACGTTTCAAACACTATTTTTCACCGGCCTACTCCTACATTATAGTATATCATTTGTCAGTCTACAACAATTACCGTTCATTCCTACCGTACACCGAATACAATCCCGATTTTGATCCTATGGGAAAATGCTTCCTACTAAGGATTTGTGCGAAATGTAAATAATAGCAGAAATTATAAAAGACAATAGGCACGCTTATTTTTAGAAATAACCTGAGGCTAACATAACTCTGTACGAATATTTTGTCACTGGTTGTTAACTCTATCCATATCAACTCTCTTGGTCTTCTTATTCAAAAAAGTAACAACCGGTGTTTTTTTTTATAGAGGGTGAATTTCCTTCGTACCAACGCTCATGTAAATATATGCCCACGGGCAATTATGCATATGTCTGGTCGTTTCCTTTTAATGTCTCAAAAATAGAAGTAGGAATTATTTTTCTCCCCACCCCTCCCTCTCATTCTCTCTCTATCCCTCTCTCCCCGTTTCTCTCGGGACGGGGGAGCCGGCGATATAACTGGTAATTATTTGGGACGAGCGTAGAGGGCGGGGCAATTACAAGATGAGAGCGCTTTCGCCGGGGCTAAAAATTCCGCAAGGGGAACCCAACCGGGTTTAGTAAACATAAAAACCCACTCCGCCAGATTGCCCTACACTCCGGACCCCGCTGCACCCTTAACGGCACCACCGCCAGCAAAATATATAATAAATTTTCCCGTAATTAAGTACACTTCTCTGACGGCTTATGAGAATGTTCCCGTAAGTTGATCGCCTCCTTTTAGCGCACCCCGCTTGGAGACTTTTCGTCGAAGGAAAACCTAGTCTCTCTCTAACTAGGTCGGTTGTAGCATCCCGGCCTTTCCGAGATCATTACCGTTTAATGATTTACCTCTGTCACTACATGGAAGATGTGCTCGGAAAGTTTAATTCGATAATATCATCCGACAAATTCGGGTTCACTAACAAGTATATCATATTAATTTAGCACGTAAGGGTATAAAATAAAATGTAAGGGGTAAGGGTGTGGTAATTCATTATTGTGGAAATAGGAAAATAATTAGAATACTATAAACAAACGGAGAACTTTCAGCGTCTGTTTGTTGAATAGAATCATAGAAATTGAATTCTGATTAGTACGCTGGCATTATTGAAACCCTATATTTTATCAATTCAAATTTCGAATGGAAAACAATTCGACGAAAAATTCCTCACCGCGTCGCTCAAACAAGGATACATATGAATTTATTTTTATAGCAATTTAAATTTGATATTATAGTTATAAGTTTTTCTTGTTTACAATGTACATTTGAAACACTGTACATGTGCACACAACAAGAAAGGATTTGTAACAATGGATGCAGTATTGAGAGAATTCATGGGAGCAGCCTCATACGCATATATTGATCAGCGGCGAAGGTAAATTCGCGTCATAAATTGGGTATCGGTAAGGGGCACTCCCATTGTTGGGTCGTGTCACTGGAGAGAATAGCCGTTACACTTTATTGGCACCGAGGCCAGTGGTAGGTTACTGCTCCTACCACTGCCACTACCGACGACAACTACCAGCACCCACCGTCATAGTTATACAAGTTATGGCTAATCAAGATCTGTATAATAATGCATAATGTATAGGGCTGACCCTACAATTTCCTTTATGGCTCCTGGACACTTGCCCACCAGGCTTGTCCCCGACCGAAGCTTCCCGCTTCTAAACCCTCTTCCCGTTTATCACCTCCCACAGGAAGAGGAGACCTACCTTTACGAACTAAAGGAAATCGATGTTTAATCTGCTACCAATTAAAAGGATCATTGAAAGTGTAAATTGCAGTGTCTGAATTGTCAGTATAGCAATAATTTGATATGAACGGAGAATAGATATAAGATTGAAAACGATTTAAAATAAAAAGATTATACATTTTTTTTTATTTTCCGTTAAAATTTCAATTTTATCCACTTTTTAAATCTATATTTTAAATATTTCTATCGGATAGTTTTTGATATTTATAGGCCTTATAACATAAATCATACGCTGAAAGTGCTAAACATTTTTGTCTGATAATGTGAAAATATGTGATATGGTTATAGATCTAAAGACCAGTCGCAAAATTTCAGCAGTTTCAGAGAGAGCGTAATATATATTAAATGTTATACGGGGCATTTAATGTCGTTTCTCCAATTCAGTTCGACGATGGCTGAAGTTATATTAAAATATACTCTGGAGGCCAAGTTGGCGACTAGGATTGTTCTTAATTGGAGAATGGGCCACTCCACTTCATCACCGTTCGAAAACGAAAATGGCCGGTATTGGTGTCGGTAGGTGGAGGAGAGAGGTTTTTACTCGGATGTCGAGTGCGGCGGTCAGGAACTGTGCACGGGAAACGTGCGTAGGTCGGAGCCCGGAGTGAGTTTTTCCCTCGGACGCACCGGCGGAAATGGAAATTCACCAACTCCACTTCAATTATAAGCCTTTCTCTTTTATTTTCCGTGCCGAATAGGTTCAAAACCGGATTCGATTTCTTTTCAAGCATTTTTAGCGTCGATCGGTCCTTTTTTTTCCCCCTCCCACCTGATTGAGAACAAAGTTTCAGCTTCACTTATCGCGGGTATACGACTGTGAAGCATCGATGAATGAATAATTCCGATGAATATTTCAGTTCAATTCCCATCACTTTACAAGAAACTTTTGAATATATTGAATTGATTTACATTTTTTATTTCTTGAAAATTTCCCTATCACTGCGTTTATTATCAACGAATATGCGGTATATGTATTCGTAAAGTAGTTGGATTTTTGATCCATTCTGTCCCAAGGGTTTTGCCTATGAATCTTTTTAAAGACAGCCTACTTAATATGAATGCCACCCTTCGAACAAGACCCTTCTGGATGAAGGGGGTCCTGTGCCTTATTACTTGTGGAGGAGCTTTACTTATGTGTGTAATTCTCCGAACTGGACCGTAGCGTAGGTGGACACTATTGTAATTAGGCAGCATTGATTCAGGTCGATCTTCACTTTTATGCGTTGCGCCCAATGAAGCTTCATTTAACGATTTGTAACGACACGATTATTCTATTAAACATACGAATCTTCATTCGTGCGATTCAAGGTTTTATAACTAACTGTATGTAACTGAAAAATACAGGGAGACCGCGAAAGAGTGAGTGTGCCTTTTTGTTGGTGGCAACCATCCGGTCGGGGGTGTAGAAATGTAGGAGCTGGCGTGCAGTATTTACAAGGGCATCTCCGGCCCAGTAATGAGGTTCCCCTCCCTGTTAATAACAAATTTATGACGCCGGATCGTTGAGGCCGCCGGCACCCTTCTTTAATCCGTACCCTAACTCCGGCAAGGCTCCTTCACAATTCTCCCTCTTCCTGAAGTTCGAAGAATAAAGCGGAGAAATCCCCGGAGATGAATGGAAGGGGAATTCCTAAAAGAAAGGAACGACGCCCGGTCTAAGGTTTCCACAAGCATAATGTAATATCGCGGGATCACGATCCGGATCTCAAAAAGTGGCGCTGGTGGGACTAGAAAGATTTTAATGGTTCTCGAGTAGAACAACAAATCCCTTATTTTAACGGTAATGTATACCACTTTGCTCGGTCGACAAGAGCCCGCTCCAATAAGGAGATAACGCGGGGTTAGAGGAAGATGTGGCTTTGTTCCAGGAGCCTCCTAAGTGCTCTTCCACCGCTGGGCCCATCATCCGCAACCCGACCTCGCCCAAATAAAGTGGGCAAATAATTTATTCCGTCCCGCACTTTTCGAATTCAGAAACGCGGATGGGCCCACACTTCCACCGGCCCCAGGGTTTCGAGTTTCTCCCACAACTTCTATCTCCCGAATCTTTCTCCCCGACGAATTTAAACGCGTTTAATGCTCCCGTAACATGCGAAATTTAATATCTCCCATGACGTTGAACTGTCAGTTAACTCTATTGTTTAATATTTTATCTAGACGTCTAGAGCGATAATTTTCTTGGAATCCGGTGATTTTCCGAAAAGTTGTGATAAGGATATATAAGAGAAACTATAATTAATATATTAATTTCAATACTATGACGACATTTACGAAAAATCGTTTTTAATTATGTTAAGTTCACAACATATTGCATTCGTATACGTATAAGTATCCTTAAATACATTGAAAAAATATACAGGATTTTCTACTCTTGTTATATCAAGCAAAAAGGCAGTAGGTACGTTTCTGGTGAAACAATTGATTCCTGATATTACATTTGCAAGAACTATTAAGCATAATAGTGGCCCGTCAGTGGCCTTGTGCCACTGACGGGATCTGAATGTAGTCCGTCCACGGTTTAGCAACCTATTGTGACGGACCAACAATGGTAGAATCACAATGGGTTGCTTCAAATGATATTATACTACGACCGACGTAGAAATTTGATGATGTTCAGATATCTGAATGCTAGTGAAAACACGGACATTATGCTAATTCCGGATTTGATCAAAGGCCTGGTTATGACCGCTTTCTCAATGAACCGATTGAGATCCGATATACGATTGGCTCTTGGTTAAAAGTGCCAAGCGAAACAATTGAAATATCACATTAAACATTATGCCTGGTTAATTGATGAATTAAACAAAATTATTTTTATGTAAATTAACACGTTACAATGAGTTTGACCATAATATAGACAAAAATAATTACAAGCCAAAACTACAACGAATTTCAGGTAAAACAATTTAACTAAGTCCTATACAGAATTTCGTTTCTTTTTCATATTAATTTACTCTTACCTATTACACAACTATTATAGTTTGTTAAATGGGTAACCTTGCCTTCTTTCGAGTTTTGGATGGACGTTAGCTGCAACTAATAAAGGCTTAGAGCAATTAAAAATAACGCACGCTCAGCTTAAATGGACGGTGTGGTCGGTAGCGTATTTTACCTTCGGATGGCCCATTTGCTCGCTTAATCAGGCTATAAAGCTATTATACGAGGCTTCTTCATCGGTTAAAGGGATGCTTAACCAAGAAAAGTAATCGCTTCCTGGTTGTAAAAATGGGAAGAATGCAGAAACAAACGGCCAATTCTGCCTTTACCGATCCATTCATACGGCATTTTCAGGACTCAAACCGTTTATGATATATTTTTTCTTATTATTAGGTAATATTTTGAATTTTTATCAATTTTATCAAATAATATCTTATTACTACAATTTTTGTACCTTAATTCTTTTGAACTTCTGCCTCCTCTCGCTTATTTGATCTCCTCTTGCTAAACCGGATTCGGTTTTCAATCATAAATACAATTCAATGAGCTGCCGTTATGCCTACTGAAAATGGGGACGGAAGTTCGTTTCGAGGTTTCGAGGAAGTGTGCCAAGACGACAATTTCTTATTTTAAATATTGCGCGGAGGGTGGGACAGAAGGGTGGACGGGAAAGGGTTTTGAAGTGTTTAAAGAGATTAGTAAGCAAGACGGTCGTTTAAGTGGTGGAGATGTTATTAGGCGAGGACTTAGTCGAGTGGACTTGACTGCTGGGCCCACCCGTCAACGAGGAAACTGACCCCGACCACTTGAGCACGCCGACCGATGCTCCTGTTACCTGACTTGAAAACTATAGTTCTATAGACTTTAGAGAATATAACTTCAACCTTCTTTACACCCTAATCTAAAATTTGATTTTTGAAATTCCAATTTCAATTGCTTTCCCAGTTGCGTTGTCTAGACTCTAGTACTAAGATAGTACTAGTTAGTCAATTGTCATAGCGAATTCATAACAGAATCTGTCGGAAGAGGGGATTAAAAACAAAAGGAGATTATAAAATGGCGAATTCAAGAAACACGTAGGATATTATAAATATAATTGGAGACATAAGAGCATGGGTGCTTTTTCTGTCATACCAAATTATTATAGAAAACCCAGCATAAAATAAAGAGGTATCGAATATTTAAAAAGGTATTGGGGCTAAAGAAAAAAAAATATATAGTTGGTGCCTAGACCGGTAAACGTATCCGTCATTGGAGTGGCAGGGATTATCCGGTAACGAAAACCCCGTTCTGAGTCACTTCAATTATGAGGTCTCGTTCAAGGGTCAATCGAAATTAAATGAAGCTCTTCATTAGCGAAATCCAATTTCCGAAATCGAACGGGTGTGGCCCGGACCGCCAAGGGGGAGATACGGAGGTCTAGAACCGCCCAGCCGATAGATTCAACGGCTCAAATATAATATAATTATAACCTCCATAATTCCCGCCCCTACCCAAATCACGACCACCGCCAAATTCACAATAGGGATCTCTGCCCAAGGATGAAATAAACGCGCTGATCCAATATTAAACGATATCTATTCTAGAATCAGATACGGTACAATCAATGAAGATTGCGGGTAGGTGGTCAAAATTAAACCAAACACCAAACGTTTACAATCTATAGGATTCTCGTTTAGCCTTCAGGTAATGACAGCACTGAAATTAATATTTGCATAACACTACTAGCACAAACAATTAAACCGTCCTATTATTTGCCCTACACAATATTTCGATTGTTTATTTTGTATAACATTATGCTAATTTTAAACCGAGAACATGCTACTGTTAGTTCACTGAATTCAGGAACATAATTAGTGTACAAGGGTAGAGGTATTAGCATCTCGCACCAATATTCTCGGCCAGCTTTGGAAGATAGTGATTTGTTTATAAATACATTCAAAATTTTATCCTATTAAGTAGTTATACACGTAGATATGAAATAGATAATACCTACACAATAATACTAATGATATCGTGTACTAAAATGGGACTATTATTAACAACTCAAACAGAGGAAAGAAAACAGATGTCTTCGCTTCGGTGGCCGATAAGATTTCAAATATTACCGAAAAGACATATTCACTTTTTGAACCGAAATTTATACAATGAAAGAGAATATAAAAAATTCATGTAATCGGGGCTGTGGCGATACAATTGTGACGATGTCCGGTTCATCTTTTATTTTCCTGCGACGAAATATCTTCTGGCTTCATCACGTGGGAGGGTAATCTCACAGCACGTGATCCCGTTCTTCCTAATCTAATATGTTGATATTTCTACTAGTTCCTACACAATTTTCCGCGCATCACTATCTTCGCCATTGTCTAGTAGTGTCAGTATTTTTACCTTTCTGACGGCTTCCCGTCCTTAAATCTAGATTTCGAGGCACGCATCCCGTGACCACCTGTAGCGCGCCAGTTCTACATAACGGAAAAAATTCTCTACCCAGTCGGCAGGTTTTCAGCGTCGAACTCAACTCTCGGCTCTTACCGTGCGGTAGAAATAGTGATTATGTTTATCCTGTGTCCTCGGGGGGTATATAAATATCTGCCGGGTGGTGTGGATGCGATTAGCGTTGACCAGGTGTGGGGACTTGTGCGTTGGGGTGTGAATAAATTAGAAGCCCAGTTGTTAGCGCTGGCCGCCTCGTCCCCCACCCAAGGCTAACTTCTAACTCATTTACCTATTGAGTCGTAATTCGGGAGACGCCTCCTGTCGGCGCGTACTATTAAATTTTCCTCGATTAACGGCGGGCCGGGCTTTCGCCAATTGCCGTTTGGGCGAATGACGAGTGGTAGTGAGTGGGGGACACGGTGGGGTAGGGGGGTGGTCTCCGATAGCGCCTCCCCGCATTCTGCCCGGTAATTAAATTTTGAGCCCACTCCGAAAAGCCCGGCGCATTAATTAAAGGGGGGGGACCACGCGTGCCAGGAGCACCACCTACCCCAACCCCCTTCCGACCTTCTTACAGGCCGGACGACAACCACCATTCGGCATACTTCAATTACCGTTTTAGGCACCCGCCGCCTCCTCTTGTTCCACATCCCGTTTGATTAAACAGTTCTCAAAATGTTAGTCCATCCGTAGACTCCCCCAATACGTTATATGCCGTGTTAGTAGTCCGGTCTCTGGGAAATACCGTAGCACGGTCCTAGAAGCAGTGCCGTGCTCAGAGAAGGAGCGTGCCGAGGGGTGGTCGAATTTTTTGATAATTCAATTCTGTTTGGTAAAAATATAATGCGATATGTTACAATAATATCTGACTTATTCTCATTAATCTGTATGTTGGCAATTGTCAGCCTAAGCCAGGATTGTATACGGCAGGGCTAGTAACCCGAATGTAGGCCTACTGCCGTCTATTCGCACGGCCGGGAATGAACGGGCAAAGTTATAAACTTTTTTCCCGCTCCTTCGCCCATTTATTTTCCCCTTTATTCTCATACTTCCGCGTGCGGGAGAAAGGCCGACTGTACGAAAATGGGCCGGATTTCTTTCGCACCGGCGATACGAGAAAAGTCACTGTCGACAAAAAATGTCGGTGCGGAGGAAGATCTTGAATGGGGAACGGCCGATAAAAGGGACCGACCGAATTTACGTTGTTTGGAATGGGGAAGGGTCGGTTGCGTTGGGGGGTTGCTCCTGTTTGTGCGATCTTCGCCCCCACTCTTCAAGTCCGATAATATCTTTGAATCGCTTACTCGACCACTCCGCCCTGTCCCACATTCCTGTTGGCTAAGCCCGGTCGAAGGAACAAACATTCCCTTATGCCGTCCATTCAACGTGGTCGAAAATTATTCTTATCAATGGCAAACGTGAGATATACAAAACAATTCCGAGACTGACGTGGACATACGGAATTGAACAGTGGGGTTCCACCAAGACGTCCAACCCAGCTCGCAAGCACATTCCAATCAAAAGTCATTCGAACCATCCTTAATATACAAAAAGTACTCCGTCAGATTCCCTGTATACGTCTTACGTAACTTTTAGATTGGCCATGCCGTAATTGTAATTACGTGTAACGGTGTAATTTCTAGTAATTGGAATTACTAGAAATTAAACCTGAGGAACTCAAAATCGACTATTCTTCTTTAGCGGTCGTTGTACCACGAAGAAATGACACGTTGTATCGGATTGAGGCATTATCGAAGCTGCCCGTGGGGGTTTCATATTCGTTCGGAGAGAGGGGCGTTTCGAATCGGCCCCGTAAAACAAATAATAGCCGTCAGGGAATGAGGTGGTGAAAGCGAGGTGCCTCCTGCAAACCATTGTTACTCGCCTACATCCACAACTCTATTAATAGCAGAAACACAACTATTGTGGACAAAATGAACGCCCCAAACAGACAGAGAAAAAGAGGGCGAGGGAGAGGAGGAGGGAGAGAGGGAGAGGGAGAACTGAATTAAATTTATTTCATGGCACCGCTTGCTTGAATGGTCAGCGGGAGACGAATGGGCTGAATTAAAATTTAAATGGAACGATAATTTTAAACTTGACACGATAGTTTACCGGCGAGTGCGGACACATCCAATTGTTTCACTATCAACTAAATTAAATGTCTATACCACGGTCATTCAATAAATAATGGAACGAACGGCTATATTTTAATACCGTTTATTAATTGAATAGGACACAGTATCACGTTTTTGACATCATCCAGTGGTACATTTATTAAATTGATCCATCATTTTACTAGTTTTTCTTATATCATCAGTCATGGACCTTTTATTTCCGTTTTTTCCTGAAATGAGAGCCAACAAACGACGTCGAATACGGTCGAATCTCCCAATCTAATTTTTCAATTGTTTCAAACATACATTTTGAAATCCTGATACATGACGACTCTTTTCCAATCCAAACCCGGCCTTTTTTGGCCCGGCTCTACTTCATTTTCAAGCATTTCTCTCTTCTACCGATTATCGGTTACGAGGATACCGACTATGGATGCCAAAGCGACCACACAAACTTTTGATATGACGTCCCGGAAGACCGCTCATTAATTAAGCTTTGGTTACATAGAAGATAACTTTTTGGACAAAACGATGGCAGGTAATAATTCAAATTTCTCAAGCGAATAATATTACGTGTGATATATTTTATTTATTTTAATAATAAATCTCAGTACCGTTAGCGGTATTATTTCGATTATACTATTGTGTACCCTATTAGGATATGTATTTAGATACATTGGGATATGATCATTGTATCGTGACGAATTGGAGTCCAAAGTGGACTCCTGTCTGTCGGGTCCAGGCACAGCAATTAGGCCTGCTCACATCCCGATCGATAGAAATTAAAAATTCGTCCCAATTTCCTTTTGAGTCGTCTCTTTCCGATTTCACACTTCAGTGAGTTGGACCGGTGATAATTAGAAAAGTAATAGACTTTTGCTGATATGATTTTAATGAAAAAAAATTTAATCGACGTAGAAAGTTACTGACAGAAAATTGGGTTGAACCGGATGTCGGTTATGAAAAAGGTAGAATTCATTATTATTATTTTATTTATTATTGTAAATTATAATGGTAGTAAATTTTGTTTCAGAACTGGAAATAAGACTTTATTTAATTTTGTTTAAAAGGTTGCTTGCAATACGATATTTATAGTAACCAGGGTAGAAAATTATTCCCGCAAGGGATTGTAATATCTTGCGAACTCCAGTCTTCATTCTTTATTTAGTCGTATTCCATACTGGTTCAGCATCCCAATGCCTTGTGTGTACCCCCACACTATCGCATAATATAACTCTGTGTTTAAAGCATTAAAAGAACTTCGTACTGGGTACTGAATCTGTTATTTGAATAGATTAATCCACAAAATTTGGAATTCAAACGGATCCTAGTACCAACAACGTGCTTTACCCGTGTCGCTTTGCAGATATTTTACTAGATACGTATATTAACATTATTTTTTCCTATCAAAAGGGTACATAACCTAATGAGATTCTAGAATAATTTATATGACGATAAATCTATTAACTGTTACGCTTGAAAATGTGAGTATATAAAGAGAAAGATAGACCGAGGTGAAACACGGCGCGAAATGAACGCGGGGGCATCGTATGGAAGTAGGACAGAGGACAGACCGTAATGTAACGGTTTGGGCGACCCGTGTGTCATTAATCATCCGTTTGCGAAATGCCCGCTATGCAAATGAGCCCCCGGGAGGGGGGTGGTGGAGGGCAACATAGCCCCGATCCCGAGCATCCTTCATTAGATTGACAGACATCTATGGCATTTAAATTTCGGACTGGAACAAAACCGAGGG
Source organism: Lethocerus indicus (assembly GCA_019843655.1). NCBI lineage: Eukaryota > Metazoa > Arthropoda > Insecta > Hemiptera > Belostomatidae > Lethocerus > Lethocerus indicus. Next base: position 11,206,181 of record JACDQD010000004.1, read on the forward strand.
ACAGACGCTTCGCGTTTCACAGCGCTCTGCGCATTCTACCGAACGGCCGTCGATGATCAAGCATTTGGTTTATTCTGAATATTTTGATTTTGATTTTGATTGCATATTTTAAAGCAATTATAAATTTTGGACTCGAATTTCATATAAATAATAAAAACAATATAACCATTAAATATATCCCGCTCCGCCACGTTTGTTTTAAGGAGTCAGAATACAACACTGTCGAAATTTCATCTTCAAATGCTCCATGACTCATTCAAACGAAACCGTTAGTAGTCATTATGTGTAATGGCAATGTAGGTAAAGCGTTTGACACCGGTTTTCCTCGTCCGGCTAAAAAAGACGGAGGAGTAATGGCGACGAGGTTTTGCTCGATAGCTCAGAGTTCTATCGCGGGCGGGGGCCTGAAGAAACCCAGCCCAAATACCCTGAACCGAAAGGCAGGAGTTCGGTAGTACGCTTTTCAACTCCAAACAAGGCCGCTTATCGGAAATGCTAGTAGCCTTTGTGAAAATGAGATTACTGATGGATTTTTTTTCAGTCACATCACTCTGCAGCTTGTGCCTAATTTTCTGCAACGTACAGGAAAGGCTTGTTTTATAATTTCGAAGATTCTTTTGACCAATTTATTTTTGTTTCAGGTAAGTGGAATTCTTTTGATTTCCTCGGGGAAGCACTTAACATCCCGGATAAAGGTGTCCAGGTCAGTGGCACCTTATATAATATGTAAATTATGGACTAATTCCATACTCAAGCATAACTTTTTGAAAAATTAAACATATAATACTAGTAGTATGAAGGAATCTATATTAACGGAACATATTTTTACGTAATTGGTATACAGAGTATGTTACTGCATTGTACAATAAAATAATAAGCATAAACACCATCTTTCGAATCAAAAAGTGAGGCAAACTGACTGAATTTTTAGTAGATTCTTTTAAACTCAGCTACGTTGCAACGAATGAATCAAAAGTGTCAACGCAAGGGCCTCTTCAACACTGAAGCGTAATAGGAGTACTGAATGAATACGCTAGTCGTTTTGTGTCGGTGAATTTCAGACAGAACTGGTAATTCATCTCTCATCCATTAGGGGGCGATTTATGGCATCCCCCGTTTCAGGGGCGTTTCGTTATTCAAAAAGGGGGGTGGTTGGTGGTACAAAAGGGACACCGAAATCCGGCCGAATAGTTGCCGCCGTCTCAAGGCGGGGCGGACCCCGGGCTTTCGGCGACAGCATAAATTCACCCGCGGAGAGCGCCATACTTCTTCTACGCCGCTTTCTTTTGTTCGAGTCCCGAGCCCGATTCCCCCGGACGCCGACGCCGGATTTGTGGTTCACAATTTTCGTCGGTCCGCCGTTCGTTTAACGCGACAAATATAACACGGCACAATGCCCCGCCGGCCCCGCACACGGAACCACAATGGGTCGACCGAAATTACATCGACACTCCTGTGAGTTATTTCCACCTCCGCTTCCAATACGGAATAAAATATTTCGAGCGACGTTCTTATCCTCCTTAATCTTCAGTATCTCTGAATATGCATATCACAGTCTTCGGCGCAAGACTCAGCACAAAGAAATCGAGAAATCCAGACGGAAGTGTGCGAGGTCACAACCGACGCACGCGGACAGACGCATGTTGGGCTATTATAAAATACTTCACATGATTCGCATAATAGAAACATAATTGTAGGATTTGAGAACTAATATTGACACGTACTCAATTGGATTGACAACTACCGACAATATTGAAATCTGTAATGATACTAAACTTCATCACTGGAACGTTATGCGGGTCAGCATAATCGTAGCGCCGTAAATTTTTTTATAGAATAAAATTGACGAGTGCCCACACAGTAATTTTATGAAAAGATAAATTCCGTTTTGATAAATTCTGACGGAAATATGCCGATAGTTGAATATTTAATATGCATTGCATTTATTTTGTTACTGAAATATTGTTGGGTGTATGAAGGATTACTGGTACCATCAAGGAAGAATTTTAGAAAATCTCGGTTACTGAAAAATTCGAAAGAAATTAAATTATCGACTTAATTTTTAGTTAATATCTCGTTGTATACGATAAACTCGACTAACTTCATTATTTATTATTATCTTTCGTTGTCTCAGAGACACCGCTTGGAATATTAACCGCGTTCTCAGTCGGTAAGTATTTTCGGAGTATATAAATTCGGATGGTGGCGCGGTATTTACATCTTGAAGGTGAGATTGGTTCGAAGAGAAAATCCCCAGCCACCGATTTCGGCCGAACGGATTTGGCACCTTTCCAAAGCTGTGCAGATCCCGCGTCACGGGGATTTCGAGCAGTGTTCAACCAGACAGGAACGCCGCTATAATAATACGTTTTTCAGTATTTATGTCAGTATGGTTTTCTTTCACGCTATTTTCTTGCAATCTGCTTTTGGATAATGAGTTAAACTATTGAAATATTATCTGTCACCTCTCTCTCTCTTGTTCGAACCTGTCTTCTTTCTACTACATGGCCATTTCGGTTTCGATCACAGCCACAAATATTTTTATTTGAAGAAACAAAGCATTTTTTTGTGTCACATCATTTAAACTGATGTAAGCCGCTGTTGAAGTAAGCGCAGATTGTGCGGACAAATAAATGACCCTAAGAGATATGGTAATCGAAAATCTCGCGGATTCCCAATCATGTTTCTTATTGAAGCGACAGCCAATTTAATATCCATCCCTCAATAAGCAATTCATTAGCGTCCATTTACTACGTTTCTTGCCTTTATGGTAAAATTATTAATTTTTTTCGTTTTTTTTCTTCGTCTCTCTTCTTCTGCTCGTCTGAGGGCCGTCCCTTCCTCCCGAGAGCGGTTTAAACTTTTAAATTCAATAATGAGCAAGTTCAAAACAGGGGTTTCTTGGAAGTGTTACGGGAGGAGGCCCGCACCCTCTCCTTCTAACTTCCTAATTCAATTCTTTCGTGGTCGGGTGGACAGGGAGCGACGGGGCCGGCTCCCTCAGGCGGGAACGCCCCGCAGCGCCGCCAGCAAATTGTTCCCAGAATCCCTTTCCCGGCGAGTTGCGCCCCTACAAAAGGGTCGGCCCGGTAGCCGGGCAGAAAAAAAAAGTCCCCACGCAAATTGGATAGCGGGGCATTAAGGGCAAAAAATAAAAACAATAAACAAATTAAAGTTTAAGGCGGTTAACGAAGTTTCGCGGGGCGATCGGGCGGTTTTACGGGGTGAGCGAAAGTTTGAAAATTATTAACGCGAAACCCGTCTAGACGGAAATATCGGGTCATAGCCTGGTTTAGTGGCGTCCCGAGATTGGCCGGGCGATAAAACCCGTCACAACTTTTATGTTCTCGCCTGAATTCCGGTCATAATTACGACTGGTGCTCCGCCGTCACTTTATATTATTTCTGAACTTGGAAAGAATATCTTTGGTCAGATTAGAGAATGCAAATCAGCCACCTCTCCCGCATAATATTTAGGTAAACGAGGTACTGAGATTCCCGACTAAATATTCATTTCTTGCGGAGTAGACTAATTTTGGATTACAATATCTAGATTGTATGTATTAATTTGGACATCGTCTACATGGATTGAGTTCATCTTAAAGTGACTATAGTGATGTGAGAGAATTAAACCGTCGGGAATCTTTATATTAGTAGGTTTGACGTCATCCTGTATCACTGAAAAAAAAACTACTGTCGTACAAATTGGCGCTAATTATTTGTAGAAAAAAGAGGTAATTCACGCCGTAAATCGACTAGCGGAGCCTATTGTAAAAAAAACAGCTAAAGGGGGCTGGAAAACGCGACTGCGAACCAAAAAAAAATGGGGACAGTCGGCGGTACAATGGCGGCCGGGTAGTGTCGTCAAATTCGGACAGAGTTGAATTGTGCCCTGTTAACAGAGGGATTGTTTATCGGAGCGAGGAGCTCCCTCCATCCGTCCCTCCTCCGCCCCCCCTCACTCTCACCATCCTCTCTCCATCCCCACCAAGTCGATACCGGGACACGGAGCTTTGTTCGCCCAACCGCAGTCGCCATAGAGACCACCGACGCCGGTGACGTCACGCCCGCTTACCTGCCCTCCATCCACGCCCGTTTTCATCACTCTAACAGCTCCCCTAGGACGAGGTCGTCGGACCTCCTCAATGCCAGCCCCGTTTCTCGATTCCAAATTTCTTTCGCAGTTGAAAAATAAAAACCAAGAAGAATTCTGTCGAACAAGAACGAAAATCACCGAAATTCTTTATTATAAAAATCGTATAAACTATATTTACCTACTTCAGAAAGGTTAAGGTGACCTGACTTCAAATGAGAATATGTATTCCATGAAGTATGTCGGCAAATCTTCCCTCAATGATGGAGGCCAAATATCAATATTTGTGATCTACAGAGTGTATCCATGAAAATAGAACATTGTACACGAATATATTATAATCACACGAGGAGAAACGGTGGATATCGCTGAGAAGATATTTCCCATGACCTTTGACTGGCTAATTGTTATTTCAATCAGCAGTATAAAAAGGGGACTGAATTAATTAAAATAGTCACGAAGAAACAATCAATTAATTTTATTATAAACAGGACCACTAAAATGATATTTATGTTTTAACAAAGTCAACCAGTAATTAGTTATTGCGAAAGACACAGTTAACCAATCATCAAAGTCTATATATATATATATATATATATATATATATATATATATATATATATATATTATTAAAATTAAATTCGTACAAATATTTCTTGAGTTTCATTATAATTTGTCCTTTTTTTATTTGCTCTTAATTTTTTGGAACAGTCTTCGGTAAATTAATTGTTTCCATTCGGCCCTTTGTTATCCCACCACCCCTCCGGATGTATTAAATTCGCTCTCAACCACCGTTGAAAGCCCCCAGTGTCGGTTTTTAAAAAAGGTCAAACAGAACAAAACACGGAAGTATAAATCTCTCGACACGGGGGATACCCACAAATAATTGCTCATCAACTGTCAGCGCCAGCAGCGGCCGGCTCCGCGCTCTCAGAAAAAAAAACACGCGAAATTAATTCTATCTTCATAATACACTCGCGGTATTACATGCCATTAATTTGGAATTGTTTGCAATTATTTCTTCGGTAACCGCTATTTTCGGTATTATTCGAGTAAGCGATTACTGCCTTTAAAACCCCACACCCGACTCAAAATAATCGACTAGAACCATTAAAATTGTGGGTAATAGGAAGGACAACTTGTGATTGGACATTTGTTTGAATTGCTGTAAACGAGAGAATTTAAGAGACTGAGTTCCAGTTTTGTTTATATGGCCAACTCTTCCTTCGAAAACAATATTTCCACCTTGTACCGATTATTGTGCGTTAACTGAATATCAATTAAACCTGTCCTCTCTACCGGCGTAACCGGTGTACTGGAACAGGCTGCCGTGTATAACTGATAATTATTCAGGCTAATGCTCCATTATAGGAAGGCCGGATATTTAACGGTCCCTTGCGGGCCGTGCAATCGTAAAACGGATGTATCGCGAAAACGTTTCCCCTCCTCCGCCGGGGCCTTATCGTCCCGGCCCATTAATCGCCTCTACACCTGTTCTAATTACGCGTAATGTACTTTTAATATCATTATCTGCCTCTACATTTACGGGCCCGACGTTAAAACTAGAACCCGGTCCCGTTACGCGACTTCGCTCCTCGTTAGTCCGTACCGGCACCCAAATTAGATAAGCCCCAATAAAAGGGCCATGTAATAATAATAAATTAACTCCGAAGTAATAAAAATTAAAAACACATAGTTATGGCACAATTTTTAACTGAAGTATTAACTTAACTGAGCGCATCTCCTCTCTGAAGAGTTATTTCAAGTATTCCATTGCTACTACACAAACTGGAAAAAAGTCAGTTACAACCTCTCATTTCTGTGTACGCACATTCAGCCCAGTATTTGAGAATGTTTCTCTATTTTCTAAAAATGAAATTTCTTGTCATCTCATTGCTCCGGTGTCGCCGCTGAATGTGATACGCCGAATTTTTTCTACGGGAATAAAACTGGAGGTGGGAACGGTGGGTGCGTCCGAAGTTTTCAGGATGGCCAAAATTGCGGATCCGGTTAATGCTTTCCTCCGGCCCGTCGGCCGAATTTAAATAGCCGCGTAGTAAAATGCGGTCTGCATTCGACTCGAGTGTTTTATACACTGAGGAAACCCTTCCGACATGAACCGGCGCGAAATGAAAGTCTGGCCGCTGTTTATAAGTTTCATAGTTCAGTTGAAAGAGGGCGCCTTGTCCTTTCAGGCATACTGAATAACCGCCTTATATTTTACTTCCGCCTCTTATTTCAGTCGGTGAATACAATTTAAGGAAATTGCGGCTGAATTTCTCCGGCCCGCAAAATGGATTTCAAATGGGTTTGTTTCAGAACTGAATAATAAGCGATGGTAATTCGTAGCTTCACATGAATCGCCACCATTCACAGCAATGTTTCTGTCAAGGACAGATGCTTTCCTCATTTGTAAACGACTGTATTTTCAATTTCAGGTCGGAATTAACGAGATCTAACAAAATAATTATGTATGAAATATCAAGAAACACCTACGCAAGACATTAGAATGTCATAACTCCGTTGGATTTATAATCAACTGATAACAGAGATACCGTGTAGTAGACTGGCAAGTAACTAGTTGAAGAGATATATGCGAAATATATGTGACTCTGAACCTTCTCTATAAATAAAACGAATGTTTACGGGAGTAAATCGTCCTACACACGGCATTTATTCAATCCATTCACTGACTTCTCATCAAGGATTTAACTTTTCTGGTAAGAAGAACATCAGAAATTACACAGGTTTTGTACCGTTCGTACAAGAACTCAAAACCGCGAATTCTTATCGTGATTCCCTTAACTCTGCGTCCTCTTATGTTGTAATAGAAGGTAGGGAATCGTACATTTTTTTTGCGGACTCGAAGCTTTACTGTGACGCGTATAACAGAGTTGCGTTAGAGAGGGAACGCATCCCGGTTCTAGGATTCATGGTTAGTTCCTGAGAAGAGTGCCCTCCGGGCTTAAATTTATGAACCCCGAACCCTTCCTGAACGCGGTTCCCCACCCGCTTCCGGCTACTCTCCCATTTTTCCGGCCGCCGGCTAAGTTGACCCGGGCTGGAAGTGGCGCTTGCAAACTACGAGGGGGAAATTTGCAGCCGGCAGCTACTGAATTCCGAGGAGAATTCGGAGAACGACTTATCGTGGAATATACTCGAACTCGTCGTCCTCGGAAGCTGACACCTTCCGCCCCGAATGTGATATATATCAAAGGTACGTACTCATTGTGGTTACCAGCTTTAAGCTTACTCTACTGAATTAATAATAGCAGTGACGATTATGAGAAGCCGAAGCCAGTTTGCATTATCTAATTTAATAATTCGGGTGTGTGTATTATTTATGCCAGATAAATAAATAAATTAATTTTTCCTGATTTTCCCCGCGATCGATCTTGATTCTTAGATCTTTTAAAACTTTTCTATTGCTCTCAGTTTGTATTATTAATTGTATCATAGTTATACAACAGACATTTCAGCACGCATAAATATTCAAAGGAAAAACTACCGATATACGAGATTTTACAATACAAACAGGTTGTATTTCAGGTAATATGATATTTCTTTTGAACGTTTGAATAATTGTCCCAAAGCAAATACTTGCAGTAATTAACGCGAAATAAACTCTCGTACTAATTGCTTCTCAGATTTTCAATTAAAATCGAGCGCTAAGGGGCGGACTTGGCTAATATATCTTAAAACGGATACAATTATCTTGGCGGAATCCCGGCCACGTCCTGCCGCTTCCACGGCGCCCCAACGCCCACACAATGTGGGGGCTTAATAATTATTGTTATTTCGCAATTATTACTTGATTATTGGAGCCGAGGGCATAATGGCGCAGAGCCGTAGGTATAATTAGAGGTGGCGGTGGCGGAGTAGGGCTGTGTTATTTAGAGCCAGTGAATACAAACACCCCTCGCCCACCACCCACGTTATATGGTTGAGTCAATGCCTCGGGCAGCTAACAATGGGGGCCCCACACGCAATACACCAGTTTCCAAGCCTCAACATTCATTTATTATTCGTCCCTCTTCTCATACTTAGCCCTCCTCCTCCCTTCCTCCGTCTCATAGTTATCCGGATCCTAGTTCGCGACTCCCACTGGACCCTACGACGGCATAGAGTAATGACTCCTTTCTGTTTTCAATTTAATCAACCTAATGACAGTGGTTAAAATTAAAAATAAAATTATACCTCGAATAATATGTTCGAGTGTTCGTAGAGAAGGGGTATCCATTTTTGCCATTTCTTATGTTTTACAACCGTCTCGGTAAATGACAATATTTATTTGTCTACCAGTAGATACACAATCCATTCTTTATCGTTATGTAAATTGTAGCGCCCTTACTATGTACATGATTCATTAGTTGTAAGAGGACAAAAATAATTGTAGTGTGGGTTCTACCTCCAGGCGCGCTATGGTTTCTTCCCCATCCCCTCTATATATTCGGCCATTACTTCATGATTTCGAATATTTTTATCGTCGTATTAATATCTGAGAGGAACCATTTGGAGATAGATTTAAGTGTGTTATTCGAGTAGCAATATTGAAGGGCTCTCGTTCACGTAACGATCGAAACACCTCTCACTCAGCTATACACCGCGTGTATCCTTCCTATCCGGTTTTATAAGGCTGAAACGGGAGTATTGCACCAGTCAGCACCGCAGACATCACCGGTGTCTATCGGTACGTCCTTTAGTACGACCTATATCGAAGTTTAATCTCTTTCGATGAAATCCTTCCGATACGAATGGTAGGCCCGGGACCAGGTCGGTGTATTAAAGCGTAAACCAATGGTTAAATGGTCGATAATACGGTTGGCTGGTCGGAGCGGGGAAGCGTTTGATTGGATGGACACTATTAGGTCTATTGGAACGATCTGTATAATGGCCCTCAGTGTAGTGGGGACGGTGGGGGGTGGGTACGTGCGGGCTAGATGTGCCCGTCTGGGGCTAATGAACGTGGATCGTGTGGCGCTATGTATGCAGATACCCAAACTCACCACCACCACACTACCAAATACCGTGGCCCTGAGACATGTTTCCATCACCCGAACACCGAGTACACCACCGAGATTTCGATTCACCGTCCTACCGACTGCCAGATTCAAATAAGACCAAAATAAATGTTACTGTTTTCTGTTATATAGTATACGTGGAAGCATAACTCAAACTATTTACAAACCAGAATCAGATATACTGATTTTAATTTACTGAATCACCGGATATAATCCATTAGCGGATCTTCATCGGGGACGTTTTATTAAAATAAATCACGTTGATAAATTGACAAGTTTCACATTTCCGTGCAAATTTACGTTTAAGCGATATTAGGAAAATTACAAATTTATTTTAGTACCCCCGAAAGCTAAATGTTCTAAGCTAAGTTAAAGCTAAGTTTTCTGGACTCAACGGAAGCAGTTATTAAATCTAAATTTCCCCAATTACAACCCACCTTTCTCTTACACTGAGTTCAAAGGCCAAATTCTCATCTACCAATCTTATAAATGTTATACGAGTTCGAACAATACCGGGTAAGGGAATTGAGATATCAGTAGAGGGAGCCCCCTCCCTCGATCCCGTAATTACAAGTCCTACCGAGATATCTTCAGTAGAACTTTCTCTTGACAACAGATGGTTCGAAATGACAGTTGGTTGGTTGGGCCCACCCCCAAGCCGGCAAGTTGTCGGCCGGCCCGGGACTAATCTCGACAGTTCCGGACCCCCCAAATCCCCCAAATTATGCCCAAGACACGTCTCAAGTTTCCGATCCCGGCTGACAAATGGATTTACCGTAAGGGACATTCGCCGCCCGACATAAGTGACTCTTCAAAAGGGCTGGATCCGACCGATCGACCCGAATTTCCACTTATAATCATTCATGAAGCATGACTGTAGGCACTGTCACACTGTCATACTTTTATACTATTTTTTTGTGGCACTTTCTATTAATTCAGGGATGTTTTGCTACGTTGAGATTAAGCGAAATTCGGTTTTGTCAAATTATGACATTAGAACGCCTCTCTGATTTTATACATTAATATTACATAATAATTGGAGAAATCCCCTAGCCGCATTGAGGTTCACTATGCTTTCCGTTAGTTTTCACCCTGCCAATCCCGATTTGATTCCTCAAGCCCGACCGTTTGATCATAGCAGAAACAATTAGTTAAATTACTGCCGGGTTGCGATAACCGCCCCGTAATCTGATGAATCCTGTTACAGGCGGAATTGCTAAGTTGAGGACAGTCTCTTTGGTGGGTCACCCGGGGGGAGGCATGGAGGGGGCTGCATTTCTGAATATGTAACGACCGCCGATCTATTCCGTCTGTTGCTCTCCTCCCGGTTATTGGTGCCTATTATTTAATTATACCCGGTACAGAATAAATAAGCTCCCCCCGCCATCCGTTATTGTTCACGTCCACGGAGCGCTATCGTAGTTGCGTCTCAGCCCGATCAAATTTGCATCTATGCGAGTAATCCTTGCATCGATTTGCATTCATTAGGAATATGATTGATCCTTGGCAATGGCTTGGGGGGAGTCTGAGAGCAATTCGTGACTGGCACTCGTCCATCCGTAAATTCTCCTCGGTGCGCAATTACCGGTGAATATACACTTTGATGAGATGGAATTGCCCTAAGGATGATTAAACAAAGAACCGGTAGCCCAAGGACTTAGTAACGAGGAAAGAGATGAAGCATATTGTTACTGTCCAATATCGGAACTAATAAATCGGGCATAGTAAAAATGATTTATTTTAATTCCCTACTAATTAATTAGTATCACTAATCTATCATTGGATAACGACGTTGTAGTTACAATACATACAGCTAATCATGCTGTACACCCATATATGCTGCCTGAAAAATGACTATCAATTCCTGTCCTGTGATAAGTCTAAGATAATTTGTATAATAACATCATTCCTTTTACGAAATAATCATGATCGTATTAACAATTTCCAGAGCTGAACATATACTGAAAGTCCTTTCACTTAAATTAAGAAATTAATTTTAGCGAATGTGTGTTTTAACAAATTAATAATTAATTAATAATGTGCTCTGACTATGGTTCGCCTTTATTCACACAGGATGTAGGGAGCCAGTTACTTGTAAATATGTTATCCCGTTAGAAGTGATGCAAGTTTTGTCCAATCCAGAGGAGGCGGCTCTCGTGAATATATGAAGAGAATGTATTAAAGCCGGCCTCGCATACCCGGGGTCGTATCCCGGGCACAATCCCCGGTGCCCTCCGTATAATTCCTTTCCATTTTTTTCCAGTCAAATAAGTCTTTCTTTCCTGGAACAAGAAGGCCTTCTTTGGCCCGACTTTTATTCATATCCCGTGTGTTTGTACTGGCGGGACCTAATGGAATAACACAAATAGCCCGAGGGAAAGTCAATACCTCCGGCCCCCGAGTTGACAACACAGTTCACGACAAGAAATCTCCACCCAAACCCCCAACCCCCACGCCGATATCTCATATTACAAATCAAACAGTCGATCGGAAGAAAGATTTATGTTTCTTTCCCTTTGGCTCTAAGAGGATATTACATTTCACCGGCATCGGATAAGGTGCCGGGAACCGGCTGTAATAGTATTCCTTTGAACCATATTAGATTGCGGTGATGGGGTTTTCAACATATTTTAATATCCACAATACAGCGATTTATAACCCGGGTTTTTCATTTCCATGTTTAAGACCGGAAGAATAAAATAAGGTGCTCACGATATTAATCCCACTTTCATTGAAATCAATGTTCGGTTTTTACTCCACCGGTTTTAAAAATTATGAATTCCGGAAATTCAGTCCATCTGACGTCTGACCCCACCTCTAGCCATAAGTATGAATGGCCTGCTAAAGTTATTCAGTTCATTTAGAAACACTTCCAACGTTTCTAGCCGCTATCTCTTTGTGCTCATCCCTAAGGATTGCAGCTTACCCGGAAATGGTCTCATTAAAATCATTTACCGGATCAAATCTTGGTGCGCTCTAAGGGAATCCTCACTCGGAGAAAATCGTTTTTGATTGTATTAATCTACACTGCCCCAATGTTTGAAATTTGAACATTTTCATTAAGTAGAATAATGGCAATAATCATATTTCAACCGATAACGGATGAAATGAACTGAAATCGTTGCTTTATTCCGCCCAGCATTATTGAAGCTCTCAAACGTAATAATGTAAAGTCATTGGGCGATAAGGTCTGTAGGGGATGGCAGATAATATTTCAGATATTCAACGGTCCTCGAACCGATATTGATTTGAATTCGTATGTATTCGAAATCATGTGGTTAGGAAGATATCCCATACAGTTTTCTAATAAGGCACTTTGACGTCGGTCAAGCGGCGGCGTAGCTGAAAAACAGTGGTGGGTTGCGTACTTCTAACAATGGGGGAACAATGTGTCGTCGCCACGGAGTAGTGCTAGCAGTAGTAGTAGTAGCTTTAGTAGAATGGAAGGGGGAGGGGGTTCAGCCTTTATTTAAAAATGGACGTGAGGAAAGAGGGGAGGCACAGCGCCCCCCCCCATACTGCTTTTTTGTCCGAATTATTTATAACCCCCACCCTTGGATCCAGGATTCAATACAGGCCGGGTTAAACGCCGGCCGCCCCCCGTGCGCCCCTTTTGTGGGTGGAAAAAGAGGCCAAATTTATTCCTACAGTTCGGTCGCAATTTTTTTTTATTGTATTCTTCTTTTTATGGCCTTCCGGACGCCGAATTTGTATTCGGGTTCGAAAACTTTCCGACTGATAATGGGCCGTTTCGCGAGCCTCGGTTTTATTAACGCGGCCGGTTGTTGTTATTGGTGCGGTGGCATCGGCTGTAATCCCGGCGGAATTGATTTCCGTTCTCATTCGCAGCGCTACCAATTGCATGTAAGCCTTACAGTCAGGATTAACTTCTCGATAACTTATCGGTTGATGGACTCGATACCATATAGTTAATACGCCGGTAAGGCCATTAAACGATCGCCTGAAACAAACGAAGAATAAAACGAGCTTCAAAACTGTTTTCGTCAGTTTCATTCCTCGTGTTCTGCATTTCGTATCAAGTTATACATACAGTCTTAAACGTCCAGCTCAACATTCTCGCCAGCATGGAGACACAAAATGGTCGTGACCTTCTACTAGGTTGTGTTTGAGCTTCGTCCGCATTTTATTTTATTGTTGCGCGGGTGCCGGGGGCCCGCCCGAACACGGACTTGTCTTTCGTCACGGGGACGGGCTTTGTTCAACGCGCGGTACAACTAACTCCCATTCCACAGCGCGCACATTTACGCAGGCACACGCAAACTATTATACAACATATTATCCACAATTGTACCTTGTGTAAAGCCAGGCAATATTGATGGGCGGACTGGAATAAGTTTGAAATACGTATTGTAGCGTCGTTTTAAAAGTGTCGTCCAACTTTTCTAATATATACTGGGGCTTCCAATTAGTCCAATTCTACTCACTTAGGCTACTGTATAAGATTGCAAGAAGTAATATTCATTGAAGTGAATGTTGCATTTGACGATTATATTCTTTGACTAAAGATTATTTTTGAATTCGATTTGAAACTGAACTCATCATTAAAGGACAGGTTTCAAAAAAATTTTTATGTTTCATGACTGTCCTGACGGAGTGAATAATAAATATTGATGAGTATTGGCAACGGCCTTTAAAAGGGCGTAGGGCTGTGGACAGTTTATTGGAAAATTATATGTGTCAATACTTGAGAATTAAAAATATCGACCAATACTTACCGCTCCCCTCTCCAACACTTCGAAGGCGGTCGACCCTACCCTGATAAACTGTCCCGACGATCCCTTTAATATGGATAAGGGTCAAATTTGCATTCACGGCGGGTGAAAACCCGGCGGCCCGTTGAGCGGCTTTAATTCCAGCCCTCCTTCGGATTAAACCCGGGCCATCTATAATGTCTACCCTTTTCCATTTTAACCGGGAGACCGGCCTAGACCGCCCTCATCATTGCCAGTCAGATTCCGCATTCGTGTCACGGAATGCTCAAGATATGGTCTCTAAATTCTTGTATTTTTATTCCATAATTGTAATTTACATTTCATACGCAGAGAATTAGAGTAACGCTATGTTCAACACTCGTACACTGTCCAATTTTATGTTTAAAATAAATAAAACATGTTTATATGATAAGGTCGTAAAGAAAACGTGTCTGTACATACACAACAATTATTGGGAAAATGATTGATAAATTCAATTCATCTTTCAGTGTACCGTTCTATTGATCGCGTCGGACACCAACATTATTGGAACGCCATCGCTTCTCGATGGAATTGGGGCGTATATCTGACACGTACTGCTTCGCATATTGTAAATATTATTTTTTAATTTCGAAAAATGGCATAAGGCTAGAATTGAAACTCTATTTCAGCTACATTTTGGGCCTTTTCAATAGAGATCAGTAGAATATAAAATGCCAATACAGAGACAGAATCGTATTTGGTAAAAAGAATCTTTTTAGTTTCATCAAAATAAATATCGTTCCGTAATATACAATTGTGTATAATTTACTTAAGTAAGATTACCGACAAGGATTCTTCTTCCCAATGCAGTATGGCAACTGATTGTTAATGGAAATGCTGATGGTAATGGTACATATGTACCTCAATTAATTATACATCCCTCCAAGCCTATATTATACGACTATCTCATGCTTTGCACCCTGATGAAGGACCTAACTCTAGAGCAGAGACCACTATTTCAGATTCACTACCTCTCGATTGATGGCAGGATTAACCGGCAATAATGAACTTAATTCGCTAAATGTTAATGCCGAATTTAAGATAAAGGAAAGACGTTTAAATAGTCGCCGTGTTCATTTATTCATCGTTAACAGCATCGTTTATTCATCGGCCCGTTTATCGGGAGGCTACCCATAGTTTCGAGGATCATTAAAGTGGTGAATTATTGGGCCGGAGTATTTTATGGTCTGCGATTGAACGGTGCGGCGACTAAATCCAATTATGCCCGCCCATTATGGCGAGATTTACATCTCTTGTTCAATATTTATGCTGCGAGCGTTCAGTTTAAAACTAGTCCGTTGCCCTGATAGCTCATTCCCTCTGAAATACAGAGGAATTTCCCGGATCATTGTAATTTACACTTTACAATCTTTCTCACGTCGAATCCCCCTAACTGGAAAGTTTAATTAGACAAATCTAATTTTCCTTCGTGTACGATAAAGCACGGCAGACCTGCAAATACGCCAGTTTTTATCCTTAAAAATATTACCTCCGCTTCGCTGAATTTTTCCCTCCGGAGTATTTTCTTTTATCAAAACCTAAAAACGGAACAGAGATTAAGCCAAATCGCAGAATTTTTATCCGTACAAAAAGTTCAATACGATCCATTCAGGACAATGGAACGTCCATATTCAAGCCGGTATGGCCACAAATGCGGCATATGTTGAATAAAATAAATATTTTTTCTTTCCATCGTGGGATTTGATTTCTTTTTATACTATTTGTCGTATCTTTCTTAACTCAAAACGGTACTAACAGACAGTCGAACTATATTAAAATATGCGAATATCCCTCCCGAAATGTGCAGACCACAGATTTCATACAGTAGAATAATAACTAGTGGAGCCACGTACTAAACACCGGTCATTTACAGTCTCGCCCAAATGGGGTGCGGTCTCGTCTCAGTGTCTCTCAGTGTTAATTGGGCCGGGCAATAAATCGAGGAGCTAAGACGCTAAACCGGCTAATTACAAGCCGGAATGAAACCTTTAATGGGGGTTCCATTTATTAAATGCAACCCCAAGGGGTGGACGGCTCCCCGCCGCCCCCAAAACAGCGCCCCCATTTATCAAGTCGGCTATTTCTTAAAATCCGCCCAATGAATTTTTTTTAACTCAATGAATCTAAACTTCAGAAAAGGCATATGATAAATAGTAAGTAGAGTCATTTTATTATCGTAGCTATAAATTACCGCTAGAATTTAAGGGACATGCTTACTGTTAATCCAGCCACTCGCTGTCTCCTTACCATTTAGACTCCTTCTTGTCTTTAGCGAACGGTATTGTGTAGCAAGAAAGTTATTCAGTTCAGTATAATACATTTTAAAACCGATATAGTCTATAACAATACAGAGATAAAGTATAATAAACTATGTACCTGATATAATTAATTCATAATTATAGAAATATGCCACGGTAGTATTTTCTACTGGGTTCTTGTGCATTTATGTATTTACTGAGGGAATTTCAAAATGATTTTACATACCTTCAATGTCGATAGAATGATTCCTTACTCTTGCTAATGTTTACTGGCCTACATTATTCACCGAATGTATCTGATCCAATAATCTCCTATATACTGACTAATTCAAAACTTATCTTTATTTTTGTGATAACATGTTTTGGGTCTGCTTAATTCAAAATCCGTGTTTGGAACACGGAACGGTGTTGAATTCGTTCGGGTAAATTCAATACTTCTCAAAGGCACGGTACCGGCCGTCCCATCCGACTGGGCGTAACGAGATGAAGATATTCAAGACCTGGCCGTAAACGGCTTTGTGGGAGCTATACGGGAAGAGGCATGGCCACCGCACCGCGCCAACTTCGACGATAAATCCCGTTTAGAATGCCCGAGACAAGAACCAACTTTCCTCGGGACGCTACCGAATACCCTATAATTCAATACAGCCGGCCCTGGTGCCTGTATGTGACTCCAAGAACCACCGCCGCGCCGCGAAACTTTTTTTATTATAATGAAAAAGGCGCTCTTGTCGTCTGCTCTTAGTTTTCGTTTTCAGTATTCCTCGACCCGAGAGAAGGCGAAAGCTGCTCGAAAGTAATGTGCGACCGAAGGGCCCTTGCCCTATTTTATATATATTTCCAAACATTCAAAGCGCATTGGACTTCAAGTGTCAGACCTTGGGAAAGTTTTATCATTTATTTATATATATTATTATACATTTCCACTGGAGTTCCTTGTAGCTATTACACATATATCCTCTTAGAGGACCAACTCAAGTTGATTCTGGCGGTTGGTATATTAGTGCTGTTCAATTTAAGAAACTTAAGAAAGTTAAGATCCCCTTGACCAACGATCCATGAGCGGGCCACGGTCGCCTTTCTTCCTTCCCCCCTCTCTTCCTTTCCCTCTCTTGTTCTTCTTACTGCCCCTTTAATTTAAGGCCTTTCTTTGGGGTGGTTGATGAGAAGGCGGCCCCCAGTGTGAAACGAATTAAATTCCCCAACCCCTGCCAGAAGACCGAGGGCCGGTCTTTCTTTATTTCCTCTGCGCGGCTTTTGTTTCGAGGGGCCGGCGCGGGGTGGCCGCCCTGTCGCGAAACTTTTAATTTAAGTAGAACCCTATAAAGGAGAGAAAAAAAATGGTCTCAGCCCGAGGGGGTTGGTCTCGCGCCCCCTGGCCAACTTCCCTCCGCGATTCAGACTCGGACTTAATTGTTATATAAAATTCTTCAAATTTCCTCCTCCGCCGGGTACATTATCCTTCCGGAAAATCTCTTTTTGTTCTCCGGCACACTTATTCTTCCTCCTCACCTGAGAATGAGAAGTTGGGCTGTCCGCTGGGATAATTAAACTTTCCCCCTACTAATAAAAGAGAGTGGAATCACAAGTCACTGAAGGAGGCACAAGGGTGTTATTGCAATTAATATAACAAATTTACGCGGACATATCTATCTAACTGTTGGGGCAGTAACATAACTACATGATTACCCCCTGACAACTAATTCTGTTAAAGAAGTATACTAATAATATTTTTTACTTATTGATTTATTAGCGTGGCTTATGTGGTGTCCCTACGTACTACGTGGTACCGGAAAATTTTCTGTAGATTATCCCAGGTTTAAAAAAAAATTATGAGATGAGGGGAAAACAATCGCAACATATTTTTTAACATTCGGCAATTGCGCCAGTTGATAATTTTAAGATGGGGTTACAATAGTTTTCAAGCGAGAACATAAGCGAGACGAATTGAAGGAAGTCGAATAAGGGAGGCCAACAAAAGCTCAAAGATATAGGGGAGGGCCTGGCCCACTCGAAGTCTCCAAAGCGGCCCTCCTGAATTTAACCCTCCTTTTTTTCACCGCTTCTATTCAGTGAAATTCTTTTTTCCCCAAAGGGTTCACAACCGGTTTGGCAAACTCCTTCGCATAGAACACATGGCTGTAGAATCTTTCATAATACTCTTTTTGAATATTGTCAATTGATAGTCCAATAATGTTATTACTATGTTTCTAACTGAAATTGAATTACCCATTTCCAGAACTGTATTAACAAAAATCAGTTTGTACAAATACCTGATTTTAGATTCTTACACATCTATCCACATTGAACGAAATTCCATTCACCTTTGTCCACTTTTGACTGCAATTAATATTTTGCTAAACTTGTGAATATTTATTTAAAATGAGGTTTAATTAGAGTGTGGGCATATTGACCCAAACCATGTTAATTGAGTCATGCCTGCTAACGTGTCCATCCGAGTTTGAATACCGGTGGCTGACAGGCTTTTTCTTGATTACAAATTTCGACTAACCATTGAATTCTCGGGGAAAAAGTAGGAAAATTGTTCGGCGGGTAGTCATCCCGGGCGTATCTGAGCAATTACCCATCAATCGATTGGGGTTGGCCCAGATAACTGCCCGATCGAGAATGATTCGATTCAATCCGGCGGACCCGAAAAGTAGCGGCGGGAGGGGCAGGATCCGGTCCAGCCAACTGGAACTGAATGGTAGGGAATCCCCGCCGGCCTACCCCCTACAACGGTAAGGGCCCCCGTAATTGTCATATCCCGGAGATCCGTGCCGGAGCTACCGGCGAAGACGACCGTGTCAAATTGACATCAAAAATTGTGCCTCGGGGGTGGGGCCGACTGGGTGAGTCACGGAGAGCCTGACTACCGGAAGGCGGGGGGCGGTGGATGGTGGGAGGGAGAACCAAATTCCTCCCCCGCCACCTTCCGAAATTGAAGCGACGGATTGTAATTAGGGGCGAAAAATCGGGGACGCGTCGGGCCCGACCTGGGTGTAGCCCCCTGGGAAATGGAAGGCTCCTTCATTTCCGGGCTTTAACTGCGAGTGGGCGGTTGTTGAAGGGTCGGTTCGGGGGGCGAGCCGTGGACCGGCCACCCCCTGCCCTAACTCCTCGAATGGGAAATTAATTGGCCGTCACTTCCTGTGACGCCCCGAGTTCTCACACTGCTCACCCCAACAGTACACCTGTTGGCCGAGTCTTTCTCGTCTACAACCGGAGCCGGTAATTCACCAATAGTATAAACAACTAGCTCATCTTGTCCGAAACTATCCTGAAGGGACGGAGGTAGACATATAAGAATCAACTAGTACAAATCAATACTCTACTAATGTTACTAATAAATTTGGTTAAACCGTAATAAAATTACAATTCATCATAGATCAGTATACTTCGGTAACAACGGCCAGATGTTCTAAGAAAAATATATCGCATTTTAATTAAGTTTCGGATGTTTATTTCATTCAGAATTACATCCAACTAGGTACGGGAATTGTCGAAGAAGGATATAACTTAACCGGTAGATAATTTCATTATTGTGGGGTTGGTTCCGGAGCGCTGAGTATTAATATTCAGGGTGTAGAGCAGATTGAATCCAGTTATCCGAGTTATTTGATCGGCAATGATTAGGGTCTCGGCCACCCCTCACGTACTATGAATAATGGCCCTTATTTCAAATAGAAACGACATTTGTTAACAATTCCGCAGAACGTTTCGCAATCCGATGCACCGTGAGTATTTTGAAAAAATCCTAATACAAGATTCCTATTTCAATTTCATCAATTTTGCGAAAATACGACATATACAAAGTTATTGACTTTAAATTGATTTCATTGGTCCATAATATGAAATGTATGTAAACCTTTAGTTACTATCTTGGCATTTGTTTTGGATTGTAATAGATCTAGTAATTGATTGTATAATAGGACCATGGACGTATGCGGTATTATGTGGAAATGATTTCTGAAAATCAATATAATGAATTAGGTACCAATACTACCAGCTCACGAAAGTGGGAACGATTATGAATTAAATGCGGCACAGATTTTAATTTTTTACCCCAAAAAATTAATGTTAGGCCATAAAAGCGAGGTCAAAGGTATGAATATTTCGTGACGAAGAATTTATCTGTATAGAAATCTGTATTGTATCTGTAGAGACATTTTATCTGTACGAGATCACTTTCAGTAAAGGCATAAGGCACGAACTAGAATTACGAACGCATATTTCAAAACACAACTGTACTCAGGGTTATTAATAAACCTTGAAAGCGCGTTGGCCCTGTTTAGCCATCGGCTCCGGTTAATTTAAAAACGCCCTAAACGCTATTTGCCCCCTCCTCCTCCTCCTCCTCCTCCTCCTCCTCCTCCTCCTCCTCCTCCCCAATAATATTCACTTGCGTGGCCCGGCTACAGGTAAACATGTGGGCTGAAAATATCAGGGCGATAAGCCGAACGCGATAAACGTATATCATGGGCGGCGTTGGCGGTCGCGGGCCTCTAATCCCATGGCAGAAACAGGGCCGCGTTTCCGGTACGGTAATTTCCTGGGCCTGCCTCTAATGAGCCCCTCCCACCGTCCATTATTACATGATTACCGACCCTCCCTATTACTTTAATATTTAATGCCGCCCGGTGTGGGCCAGGACACCGAGAAAGATTTAGAATTCTGCTAGGTAATCGCATAATTCATAAATGTCGGCACTTGCCTCGTTAAAATTTTCCAGAAAAAGTCTACATTGGCAATTGCGACATTTTTATTTTATAATAAATCAATTTAAAATACACTAATCGATTATTTCCCCGAACGGAAATGCTGTATTAATCTGGGACAATATTTCCCGAAACTTACTCTCATTTATATCGATTGTGTGCGTAATGACTGTAATTTAAATTACTTTTAATTATTGGTGAAGTTAATTTTTAAAATCTTTTTTTTTTTTAACTGTTTTATTTTTGCACAATCAACCTATACAGTTATGGGTGCAATTGATACAAGTATTTATTTCCGCGTGTTAGTCCCGACAAAGAAACCACCCAGTGATGGGGCTTTTGACATGAAATTTTTAAAATCTAATGAAATTTAATTTATACTGTAGTTAGTGAAAAATCGTTACATGGATTGAATTTGCAATTGATTCAAAATTTGTTCCACCGCTCGAAAATTGAACTTCAGATCCAATATAATATGACTGATTTATTTAATCAGTTATAACAAGCAAATTATATAGACAGTGTGTCTCACACTCCTTATCGATTAAGGAAAATGCCTCACTCGTGTTCACTTTCAGATCCTCGTTTAATTTTCATATAATTGAAAATTTGGATAGGTAAGTAGGATCTAACGATTCCGTGTTACTAGGACACTGGAGTTCAACATCTTCGCCGAATTGACACGCTGTACAATTGGGGGACGTACGAGAAACGTACTCAGTCACGAGAAGCCGAAATTGTTTGGTCAAGAGAGCTGAATGGTCCAAGACAGAATACCGAGTAATTCATGGATCCACCGACACTGGAGATCAGAGTCGGTCAAAACACCCCATATGTATTCTCGGTTATATCAAATGAAGAGACTCGTGGAAAACGAGTTATCAGTCACAAACAGGCAAATAAGCTCAAATGTGACAGTATAATGTGACTTTATTAGACGGATGTTTTTTATTTTATCCCATCATATAAAATAAAGATGGGGTTGTTTTAAAAACAGCACACATATAGGGTCGTTACTAATAAATTTGGCGACTACTAAGTTTTCCTTATATACTTTAAATTCTGGTTTAATGACGTATTAGCGTTCTATTCCTCATTAATGAAGCTCTTTGTATCACTTTTCTTAAATTGTTTATTTATAGTAGTATATATCTGCTGACTATGCCAAAAGGCGGGGACAGAAAGTAGGCAGGTTTTAAATGATTATATTGGATTCTAGGGACCCCACAATGTTGTTAGTAATGTCTATTTCCGACAATACAGACTCGCCGCAACGATAAAAACACGGTAAAAACATCGTAAGTCGTCGAAATCGAGGCTAAAACACTGTCATGAGGGAGAATTAATTCACGAGGAATATAGGGGGTCGGAAATTTGAGTGAGCCGTAGGGGGGAAGCGCTGACTTGAACCGAATTGACAGGAGGTATATAATGAAAGTGTAGTGTGGGGCGGCGGTGATTGCTAATGGCAGGCCGCGGCCCAACACAGGCCCTCCAACACGTGAACTCAGTCCCGCCAACAAGGCCCCCCCCCCCATGTTAAATTGGTTTTGCAACACTCTCGGCTAAATGAAATGCAACGCTAACAACCTTATCGGCAAATAGAGAGGCAAACTGACGACAAATGTATCAATTATCGGTCATTTGGCACAAAGCCAAATATCAGATACGAATTATAAACAGGTTCATATTGACTGCTTACTGAAAGTTATGAATGAACGGAAAGAATTAAATTAGGATAGTCCTTAATTTGGTGTATTGAATACAAAAGAATGACGAGTATTCGAATATAAGGAAATATATTAAATGAAACAGAGGATTCCTTTTACCTCAAAAGAAATATTCATTACATTAAGAATAATTATAACGGAGAACCCAAAAGACAAATCCTGCCAGATAAGAGATATTGTTAAAGATCGATAATGAATATTTCACATCAGACTGCCTCATTATTTACGTTATAAATATTCGGGGGTTCAGGAGTAAAGCCTACGTCTCAGGTTTCAGCTTTCACGGCCAGTTGCTTCATAGTCAGTGAAGGAGGTAGAAGTTGGCTCCCGATCTACAAGACTGAAGAGTTCCATGCTTCAGTAGTCGGTGTTAGATTTCGGTCGGAAGTGTAATTGAATTTCTCTTATACATCGTGCGTGGGTATTCGAAATTAATAGTTCTGCTGGTGAAACACCGCAACCGGGTCTGGTCTCAAGCCAGGTGACATCCGGGGGGAAAGGAGATTGGTGGGGGCGAGATCGGGCATTCCTTTCGATCCATCGCCACTTGGTAATCCATAAATAACTTGATAACTAATTGAACGCAATCCGCAACGGCCGGTCTGTAGAAGGGGGTGTCATTTTCCTGGCCGGGAGTTCGTACCGGGAGGTTGAAGTATGCGACTTGGCGTCATACTGGGGTGGACCGATATGACCACTAAATAATAATCGACCCCCAACCCCGCCTCCCCGGATTTATGGCCGTAATTAATTATACCCTGGCGGACGTTTCCCGAATTGGAATCCGCTAATTTCGAAATTCGCGCAACGCTATCGGTGGCCAGTCCCTGGGACCCGTTATCTCTGAGCGACCCCCGTCCCTAAATCAGGGGCTCAACCCCACCGTGAATATCACAATTGGGACGCGATGGGCGAATTTTTCGCTCTCAGCGATTTTGAAGAATTGAATTTCGATGAGTAAAACTATAACCGAATCCAAATTTAATAGAGCATACGGTATTTCGAAGCACTGCCTTTACATAAAAGTGGATACCATGAATTAATTTGATCTCTATTTATTGACTCTCCTAAGTAAACATTTATTATTTGCCGAAATACCCCAAGAACGTGTGAAGTTGGCATGCTGAAAGCATTTTCTGAAATTAACAATGGAACATAACTTGATTTAAAATTTTAAATTTTGGCAACTTGCGGAAGTATGTGTAAGTTGCGACTTACACATTCGAACGACGCTCCTCACTCTCTTTGAAAAAACCCCCTAATCTCCGCCACTGAGCTTTTATTAAAAATGAATATTGGACGTTGTCTGCGTTCCCAAGTACTTCTACTTTTCTTCCACCGTGTAATATAACTGTGCTTTTATGAAACTCGTTATTAAATTCACGCTTGCACGACTGGATAAGTTGCCATTTAATAAGTTTCGATACCTTTGCACACTTCCGATATTGCTTCGGTCCAAAATATATACAATTCCGAGTGTGTCCAAATGAATATTTTCCACTGTTATGAAGATTCAACTTGGTTTCCTTTAGTGTTTTCGAGTGTTGGAATCCGCAGAAAATTCTTGAGAGGGAGGCCTTAACACCATAAAAACACTTCCTGAGTTTCCTGAGATTAAAAATGACTGGATTTAATATCATCCTGTTTCAACACGTTTATCCATCCAGAAATGTAATATCTGATACATATTTAATTGATTAATTGACATTTCGAAGATTAAAATATGAAAGAAAGATTATTTCTTGCCGTATCAAAATTGTCTTTTATGCATAACGATGGCTAACCGTAACGATTATTAGTATATGCAACTTAAAAATATATTCAATTCTGTAAACTCCAGTCCATTAAATTTTTTGGTTCATTACTATGCATTGATTATGCATAACCAATTTCGTATAATAAATTCTCCTGTTACGGCGCATATCGGGGAAACCAGAATTGCGACGACCAAATAAATGAGGAAAAAACATTCTCCTGTTGAAATGAAAATTATGTTTGCAAAAAACCAACTATGGTAACTATGTTTCGGTTACCAAATGTTTCAGATAGCATTGTTTATTGTTACTCCTCTGGTTATAAGATAATTCCACTCAATTCGTTGGTCCTGTGAGGGCACTTAGATTCTGGTGAAAATTACATAAGGAAAATTGTGTCGAAGACATTTCACAAAATAGGCTCAATAATCCCTGTTTCTGAAAATTATTGACAAAACAAGGCATAATTTCGATGTTTGAGCCACATTAAGTGCTGAAATGTGATGAAAGCGGAATCAATTTCTGAAAATGAGTAATCAGCGACAACAGTCACCGATTGAGTTATTAGCGTCGACAAAGGTTCGATTTAATCCCCGGCATTCATCCGTCTCGAAATATAAATCCCTCATTTCATCCCGCGATAACTGAAAAGTCGTGTCCTTTTCAATATTTCACATGTTGGAAATAATACAAAAAGGGAATAATTTGTTGGCGCTTGAATGGCGATAACCAGAAATTTCTATGCGCAAGTTGTTCAAGGATGGAGGCACTAATTCAATTTGTATGCATTAAATCCTATTTTTCTTATGTTTTTATACACACTGTGTACAGCGAGTTTAGTCTGCTTTCCGACTCTGTAGGATCGATTATGAAGGACAACGTGTCATAGATCAAGGAGAAAGGTTACTTACCATCCCAATTGGAACTCCCCTGGGTGTGGTCTGCTTCCGACGTTTCCAAACTCTTCTTACTTCTATCATCAGGACTTCAAATGGAACTTACTCTGATGTTCTTAAACACAAGAAATAGTCACGGACAAGCTGCGGTCGAACACCTCTTACCCAAGGTTCACCTCCCTTACTAGGAAGTTGGATAGTATTACTTCTTCTACTTGCTTCTTCCTAGAGAGGCCAATCTACCCGAGAGGGTACGAACGTTCACAAGTGATATTCTAAATCCTCGTGAACCCCCACACAGATTCTAAAATTATATACATTCTATTTTTTAAGGAAATACGGAACAACGCGTAATGTATACAGAAATATAATGGGTACGGAGAAATGTATACAGTACCTAATTTAAAACAAGATCTTTGACCCGACAAGAGAATACAAAGCGAGGCGTTTGAATAAATCAATTAATATTACGGGTTTCGCATTCGGGCGAAATTTATAAATAAAGGGAAAGAGCGCCAGATGCCTTTGTTATGCGACCAAACGAGAGGGAATGGGAGGGGGAGAGGTCCCGAATACTTCATTATATTCAAGTTTGGGACAGCTCGTTAATTCTTGTGTGACAAACTGACGGCGGGCGGGGGAGAAGGAGGAGGATTGCTTTAAAAGTTGTCGTCTCTGCAGGTCGCCGAGGCTTTGTTCTATCCAGAGAAAGGAGGAATATTTCAATTAGGCTTTCGGAGTCGACAACGGGATCGCGAGTCCCCGTTTGAAACTTATTAGGCCCGCTAATTGGAGAACATTAGCCTTTTGGCGAGGCAGCAAAGAGAGACAGGCGCAGGCGGAAGTACCGACGGCCCAACTTCACAAGGCCTAGCCTACTTACAATGCTAGTCGCTCTCCTAACATGGTAATTATCTTCCGTAAAAATAATAGGCTTGGAGATTCAGATGTTTTCCTTCAAATCATCACAAAAGACATAATTCACACATAACAAGATTCAATAGATCTATTTTCATGGTTAATAAACTCGGCTGAACGAAATTCTGCTTCTTCTTAACGTTAATCACAGTTCACCTATCTCACTATTTTTAAAAACACGCAGGGAGTGGAACTGAGAAAGAACAGGCAGTCCAGTATGTGTGCAATAACCACAAGATATTATTTCAGAATAAATGTTTACAATCGAATAAAATTTTAACGTGTATCAATTAAAGAATTTAAATTCGTGTTTCATGAAATATGCGTCTCTGTCTTCACATCTGCACATCAGTTTCTTAGATATTTTAAATACGTTCATGAAAAATATGTGTACACGAATCTAAAATTCGGTTCTATTTTTTAAAACTTCAACTACCCGAGGTATTATAAACGACGCTGGTAAATTCATAGAACACATATTGGAGGCTGCGTCGCTCGTGTTTGAAGGGAGGTTGAAGCCACTTGAAGTATACCCCGTCCAACCCACAGCCGTCCCAAGGTTTTATAAGAGCTCGAGTGTCGACCCGGCGTTGACAAAAAAGGAGCTGGCCACGAAGTGAAGTCCACGGGCCGACTTGGTCTAGGGAAGAGTTAACAACAGCCAGCCAAGTACCGCCCACCCCGTACACTTGACTACGATGGACCCACCGTATTGTCTGTCTCTCCCCCCTCACTCATCCTATATTCTATACAAGCGCCCTCGCTCACCACCCATTCAGAGGGCGCTTATTGTCAAATTAAATCGATATCCTGGAATAAACTTCCCAGTGGAACGGTGATCTACTCAACACACTCACAAGCACGTTGGTCACGATTGTTTTTAACCTATTAGCAACGAACGGCTGTAAAATACCCGACTTATAATTAAATTAATTCTGCGTTAAGTTATCTTTAATAACATTCCTAGAATTCACCCTCCGAAAAACAAGAAAGCGAGAAATGAGCGAGAATGACCCTTGACCTTATGTTGATTTACGATAATTAAAGGACAAAATCCAGAAAGTCATGCTACGCATTTTCAACCCAGAGCACAGTCGTTGATTAGCGCCATGCTCTTAGAGAGAATTAATGAGTGGAACATACCGGCGGATATTAACAAATACCGTTCAAACATTTATTAGTAATTTCTATTGGTTGTTAATTATATTGGTAGAATTATGAAAGTTAATAATTTACTATCACTAAGCAGACTAACCTGAATAAAATGATTTTATATATACTTTATAGTAATTATTACTTTATTGCCCTTGTATTCTTTTATTTCAGGTTTCAGTCTGTCGCATTGACAATATGTTTATGAAATTTGTTTATCCGACTTTATATGTTATTCTTGTTTCCATTCTCCCCCTTAAAAGGATAACTAAATGTAAAGGACGTTATATAAATGAATAAATGGTAAGTAAATTATGCAATACCTACCCAACCGTTGTAGTAAATATTATAAGGGGCGGTAGCTACCCCCGATCCAAAGGCGTTCTGATGATGAATATTGATTCTGGCAAGCGCTGACGTTTTCATTCAATTCAAAATTCTCTTGAAATAAGTTGTTACGGGAAGTCAAACATTTGCTCAATCCGCTATACAGGAAATTCCCGTTATCAAGATTTCGCTCTTCGCCTAAATAATTTATAGAGCTAAAAGCCTGTCACTAGGTATATAAGGGCACCGATATAAATAGGCGAGCACATATACAGGATCGATGAGTTATGCCGTTATTGCAATTTTTTGCCAGCGCCTGGTTAAAAGACCAGGTGAAGTAGAGGACGCTCGCTGACTCACCTCCACTTTGAGCCCCCTGTTTGTTATTACAATGCTTCGGGTTCATAACTTAAACATCAGGGGCTTTGTAAGCACAAGGGGCCTCCCCTCCGCCGCTTATCCCTCCCAGTCAACCGTCCTCCGCTCACTGTCATTTCCTACCGATGGCTACATCCCCCCTTAGATCCAACGGTGGACCCAACATCCCGATATGGGTCATTCCAATTCCAAGGAACCGAGTATCGGCCCACATGCAGTTTTAAGTATATTTTCATTACAGCTAACCCCAATAAATCATAACAACTTACCAGCTCCGGATAACTCTCTACAATGGAATCGGCAGATTCATCCCAAAGTTATCCTTAGGGTCCCATTGGGAGTGGCGCGGTGTTCAACACACAGCAGGATTTTCACACTAAATTTTTATTCCTCCTCCCGTCTTTATTCTTTCCCGCAATTCCCCCTTCCCCTCGCGCTTTTTCTGGATTCACTTTCCTTTATACGGCCGCTCGTAAAGATTGCTCTCGCCGGATGAAACCATTTCTGGAGTTACCTACCACAGAGTAGCGGAATGGGATAAGACAGTCCGGATACAACTCCAGTCGGCCAACGGAACACTGCTTAATGACTTCTCAACAAATATTCACACGAATGCAATTCGTACAGGGCACTGCGGCCAATAAAATAGGACTCAATTTAATAACGTTGAATAAAATATAAAAAATATTCTTGAAGGCTCAGAGAACAAAAAACTTAATAGTCCGTGAACGAGAACGAAGAAATACCAAGTAAACAAATACATAGAAGGTCATCCCGAAAGAAAATTTCTCTTGAAATATATTTTTTTATTACTTTTCTATTCTGCTTGGTTTGGTTACCAACACAAAATAAAATTCGAAAATAATAAAACTCAAAAAATGTATCGTCTTATACTAGCGTAATAGTGAGGTCCGTGCAAATTTTTCATAGCGGACTGATTTCTCTATTCTTTGTAAAAATATCAGTGTTATCATGTTTGTAATTTTGAGGAAACTAAAGAATAATTCGAATCTTTTGTATACAAATATTAATATAGCTTAATAAGAAATAAATAAGGGAAATGCGATACAGGAAAACAAATATACTTAAATTGATATCGGTAAATTTTACGTTGAAAAATAGATTCTAGGGAAGTACTGGTTGCCTACACCAAGAACCTCCAGGTATCTCCGTAACGGACGCGTTTTCACAACAGCCTAATTTAATTTGCTCGCCATGACGAGATGTTTCTTAGCGTGATTCTTGTCCCTCTCGTTCGGAGCCTAATTGAATTCGTAGCGCTCTCATGGGACATAAAAATAATTCGATTTGGCTCGAGACGTCATCTTCCTCACGGCTGTATTTTATGGTAAAAGGAGATTTCGAGATAGCAATTCTACGGAACGCTTTCTACCAATTCCACCACGATAGTTTTAAACGCTATTAGCAGTTGATCACAGGTTGTTTATACGGTCCTGAACTAAATTTAATCTATGGGCAACACCCGCGGTATTCTGTCACTATAAAGCTACCTTTCAGACAACCTGTTAATACTTTACCTATATACAATGGGACTAAAGTAAATTTCTTTTAAGTGCACCTCAGAGTAAATTTATTCAACTGTTTTCATTTTATCTTTCGCAGATCACCGCATATTTCCATATTTGGAGAATTGCTCTTTGTATGGAGGAGTGTGCCTGCACCTGCTCCAGATCCACACGTCTATATTGTTCTATGCCAGACGATGTTGAGCATCCGGCAATCTTCTGTATTATTCATTCAGTCGGGTATTGACTGTCTAAGAGCGAGACGTTCACACCCTCGCCCGAACAATCCCAGTAAATTATACCTGGCTGAGTTGGGCGCGTTTGATAGTCGTTGCTCCGGCACGGGTCCTTAAATCTGAATAGGCTCCGGGAGAAAGGAACAGGTTTGGGTAAGTGAACCGGCCCCCTGGGACCGGTGTAGGTCCCTCGGCTGTGTAGAAGTCTGAAGGCGGTGGTGTACTGGTACTGTAGAAACGGCGGGGGCGGCGGTAGGGCCATAAACCCCAGGGCAGCGCCTCCCCCTCCCGCATAATTGCCAGTGTACCTCGACCTTGTCCCCCTTTTACGACTCCGCAATCTTGTTAACGGCTAAACGATCCTGAACCGGGCTTTTATTCTCTCCCCTTCCTCATGAATGATTTGTGTGCCGCACCCTTCATAAGCCGGCTGAAAACTGAAAGAGGCTTGGCATCAGTCACAGGACCTACCTGTCATTTACATGAAACCCGGCCGGTTATACCCACGTTTAATTGAATTCATTTATTCGACTGAATAAACGTCTGCGTTTTTGCATTTTTCCAGCGGTGGTTTAATAAAACAACTAAAAATCGTTTCCCCTCGCGCATAATGCACTGCCTCGAATGTGAATACTAAAACATTTGAGGTTAATTATTGGTCTCGAGAGCAAAAAAATGTCATTTATATCCTCCTATTCGAATTGAATACATTGTTATATATACTGCATTTCACATTATCTCAATGTACATCGTGTATTCATTTATATTTCCATGATTTTAATTTAACTTTAATAGCACCAGTTATTTTTTTAGTACAACCATATTATCTTAAGTCAATATTTCGGTTGTTAAAATCCGAGTTGCAATTTTTGTAAAAAATTTGTCGATCACGATAGACCGATGATTTATGAAAGAGATTGTTGACTCATACTCATTGAGAATTTTCGATGCGTTCCAAGTTCTTTTGGTGTTGGGACATTCCACGTTTGGTGGTCGGTGAAAGGGGAGTTGGGTGTGTTGTGACAGGGAGCGGAGTGGATTAATGAGGGTGTAATGAGGCCACCTGTACCCCGTTAATGGCAATCATTAATTACAATAATGGCGGGTGCGGCCCAATAGGCTCCACCCCGGGTGAAATATAGCTGTTTAATTGGGCCGGTGGCTCGCTCATACTTTGGTGCCACCCGAATAGTTTCGAATTTACCTGGGTCCGCATTGCGATCGCGGCTTAATTCTAGAATTTGCACCCCCCGTCCCATCCAGATCTGTCGTCTCTTGGTAACAGGAAATCCCCACCCCCTTGACCGCTCACCCTTCCCTTTTAATTATTCACTTCGGATAATTATAAATAAATAAATTGTCTTCGTATACATTATCGATGTATTACTTTAGAGTGAATATAAATTCCAGTACCCTGTTGAAAATTTGTGTTTAAATATTCGGTATATTTACGTAATAAATGATTATAGGATATGGAAGGTTGAGCAATGAAATTTTCATAATACAACATACAACGTACATGTATTTCGATAGTATCAAATTTTAAAACATCTAGAGGCGGTCTATTAAATCTAAATATTATATACAATACGGTAATAAACAATCTGAAATATGAGTAGTCAAACTGAGATTCCTAATTATTTAATAGTTGTATACTCACGGATAGCATTAAATTATCGTATTCCTCGTTGCTGGATGCATTATAGATCGTTTACAATATTTATTTCATATCATCTGGGGTACATATTACCCCACATGTATTATTACGACTATAATTTGAATTACTCAATTGTAAATATAACATCTTATTCCTGAAACTTCATCAGTTCATTTAATACCCAGCTCTATATACATACAATCAATAATAATCAATCGGGGATGAGGGAGGGGGTATTTTTCAACATCTTCCAAATGAATACAGGAACATATTTCGCATATTCCGAACTACTAAATATATTTTGTCACCGCAATTCTAATAGAACAACTTCTAGGATAAATTTCATGCACAATATTATTTATTTGTAGAAACCTTATTTCTACAGACAACAAACGTAAATTAAAACTAAAATCTTTTCCCCAGTTTCTTTTCCACATAACATGATACAGATTATAATTAAATGCATTATATAATATCACCAGATTATACGGGGTAAGCCAGAGCTGTTGAAAATACAAAGTTAAATTCGATTACGGAACATTTCCAGCGCGCTATTAATTCACGTCCATATCCTATACTAGTACAATTACTATTTTATATTTCGACAGGCCAACAATAAATTAAACGCTAGTTAACTGGAATGGAGGCGAGTATAATTATTTCGTTGAATGATCGTTCGGGGTTAATATATAGGGCAGGGAGGCAGGGTGGACGAGAGGACAGGGCGTATAGTAGGGGACAAAATATATATGAGCGGCGAGGGTGGGTATTGGGCTTGAATTGCCTTTCTCCACGGGCGAACTCAAATCCCGACCCGGTTGTAAATCCCTTGCAAATGTTTTTCACTAGTGAATAACAAATTGCCCCCTCGAGACTGAGCATCGGGTGGCGGACGAGGCATCGGCACAGTACCCAGAGGCAAAGGAGGAGGGATTACCGAGCCTCTTTCTTTAATTAAATAAACAATCGACCATTTACATTTAACGATCGGGAGCCGTCCGAATTACAAATAAAGGCCCTCCCGCCTACGTTTTAGGGTCAGGTCCCTAAGGATAGGTTCTATACACCCGGAGCAACTGTCGGCATCATTGGGCGCGTGAATAAAAGAAAACGACCGAATAAATTCCCCGTAACATTTTATTTTATAGACTTAATAATTACTCAAGTTCGACTGCAACGAGCAATCAATGAACGAAACGTCCATTTCGATTCTAGAATGTAAATTCGCTGATAGAACTTTGCAGAATAGTTGATTCGTAAAACCGAACAATGGCCGGCTTTATTAGGCTTATAAAATAAACATATAATTTTGAAATTGAAAGGTTTTCGATCAAATCTACCCAAAGTTCTCTACACCAAAGTACAATAAACTGGGTGAGAATATAGATTTTATATTATGTATAATATATATGTTTTATAAATATGGTTATATTGTCTTTAGGCAGCGTGTGGACGGTTGTTCAGTTACATTCCGACCGTAAATCATTGAGGAGCCTTCGCATGCGAGCTGGCTACACTGTGGTCCTGTCTCAGCGTGAGTAAGCACCTCACTAATCTACTGACGATGACGAGGAGACCGCGAGAGTGATGATATTCGAATATTTCATAAATAATTTATTACTCCTAGCAAATTAGACACCTAATTAGAAACACAAATCGGGTAAAAATAAAGACTACTAAAAAATTTAAAAACCTGAACAAGGAGACAGGGCAAAGTATGAGGCCTGGAATGGCAGTGCGGACAACGTCTGGCTGAAATTAAATTTCACTGAGGACAGGTTAGACTCGACTAGAAATCGGTACAAATCTGCGGGGCTGAGGTTGGGCGATCCTCATTAAATAATGCTGTCTGATCTGGGCCCTAGTGTATGCTTGCGGCTGGGATGCATAGAACATAAGGGAGCCGGGCAAAGCGGTGTTGGGGCGGCGGCCAAATGAGGGGGGCCCCGGCAATACTCCGACCACTACATCTAATGGCCCCCCGTCCCTGACCACCTCTACCCTGTGTTCGCCCTATGAATGCCACCCCACCAATACATCCCTCAAACTGTCAATACACTTATCATTTATGAACTCACCAAACGGGTGGTGGGAATTATTGCTAATTATCCTGAATACACGAAATCTCAAGTTGGAAAGGAGACGGAGGGAATGCGGGAACTCTGATTAAAGCAATAAGTTGAAAGTCATCAGTTACTCTTGTTGGTCTACTTCATCGGTCCAGTGTACTGTTACTGCAGCAAGCAACAATGTTTCGTGTATTCCTGAATGATCGAATATTCTAAATTTAAAAAAATATATATCGATTGGCAGGTTTAGTACTCTAGAATTTTTATGAAGAAACCCCTAAAAAAAGGGCGGCTTCATTTCGTACAGGGAGTAGTCTCTGGCAGACGTCAAATATTTACACTCCTCTCGTCTTTAAAGGAAGAAGAAATATTTGCCCGTCCGAAACTCGCCGGGCCCGCGCCCGGAAGGACTTTCGAAAACTTAATCTGGAAACTGTACAATGTCAAATAAATCCCCGTTTAATCGGGCCAGGTGTTTCAAAACTCCGGCTATCCAAATATCTCATGCCCCGGGGAAGAACTGTTTGTACGTTCTGAGAGGACGGGCGCCAACACCAAGTTGGAGCTAATTACTGGGGCTAACTCGATAAAGTCAAAGTTAACACGGGCCGAGTGAGACGTATGCTCTCCACCGGCTTTACAGAATAGCCCTCAGCTCTCGGTTAGTTCTTCAGCCCCTCCGATACGGGAAATTACCAACCTCCGCCCAGTCCAACTATTTCCATAATAATTCATCCACACTACTTTATATTAAACTAAGTTGGAGACGGGTGAAAGGAAGGCATTGTTCATCGTGTCTTGACCTCTCCCACGTCCCCACCAATTGTACCCATAAAGTTAATAACTTATATCAATTGGTTGTAACTGTTGCATTATGAACTGGAACTATTTCGGCCCTTTAATTGTGGGCAGTAAAAGAGAATCACTCGATGATTAGGTAGAAATTTGGAACTGATTTGGCACCCTTTCAACGCCTTAGTTTGTCTTTAATGACTGGATGGCACTAAAGGACACATTCATTGTATCTCGCGGCCACTAACTTATCAATTTAACATCTATAAACACTAAATTTTCCGAGTCCTAATATTGTGAGCCATTAGATTCAATCGAAACAGAAGTTTTGTTACCAATTATACCTGCCGGAAATGTTTCATCGTAGATCCTGCAAAAAAAATGCTGGCCTTATAATTAAACTCGTGTGTACAATGCGTGACTATTAAGAAAATATAATTCAGAATGTGAACTAAGATGTTGTTTCTTCGATTCCAGGTAAGCATGTCAACCGTGCTGGGTACTACGAAGAGAGAACTAAGACGGGCGTGGGAAGAGGTATGAAAATTTTATACTATGAGACTTGTTCAAAGAAAGTTGTAACATAAGCAAATTAAAGTGTATAAACTAACTTATAACAATGTTTGACATCTTTAGTTTCAACAGAAACTTGGTATGATAATGAAGATATTAGTATACTTAACTGTAGTCATGAACTCCAATTTTCTCTACTTGTACCTGAAGTCCCCTTTAAGTCCTCTAGCCAAGGATCTCATTCATCATATATCCGTATTCGGTTCCATAAGTCTCCTATGTTCACTTTTCGCGTCCATCCTCTAAACATAACAGGCCATTATGTTATCTCTAGTTTTAATCCTGACATCGAGGTTAGACTCACTAGACATTTTAACTACGTGGGTACCCGACATTGGTGTCCTCTCCTTCCATTCTTCCGCCATTTTCCTTCCTTCTGTTTAATCATTTTGCCCGTCATTCGCTTATGAATCCTTTCAAAACATCAATGTTCATCCCTGGATTAAAACAGTAATAATCCAGTAATAATTGCGACGCATCATTTCAACATAACCCTCCTGAAACCTATCTGACTTGCCAGACAAAACGGACTATAGCAAAACTTCAGGAATTCATAATACTGTGCTGGATGGCCACCCCAAATTTCATTAACATGCAAGAATTTTTACTGCGCCTGTCATTCCCGATTATAAACATTTATTTTTGTAGTCGTAAAAAGCATAATTGGACCTCGAAATGAACCGTAAATTAAATGTTCGAGGGGCCTCTGACATTCAACATAAAAGGAACTGTCACCAGTTGGAGAACCTGCAAAGCTTTAAAGCTAAGGCTGTAAACAGTGTGGCATTAAAAATAGGATTAGCAATTATTCTGAGTCTGACCAGTTTCAAACGGAACAATTTCAAAACTAAACGGGTTCTGAATCATGCCATTCTCTCTTACTTGCTCTTCACTTTCACTCTATCACACACTCCCTCTCCCTCTCCCTCTCCCTCGCCCTCTGCCCTCTCTTTCTCTCTGCTGAAGCAGGAGTTTCACAGCCAAAATAACAGCCGGGACTTTATCGTCCCATTAAAGATTCTCTTACTCCTCTTTCTTGGCCTCCCTCTAAATTCCCTCCTGCCCCTAATGAACGGGCCCATTCTGCTGGTCTTAAACGCTGTCCTCGTGCCACAATTTTAAGTCGAAGGCACTATTTCCAGCAGCTTTGAAAAATGAGTTAGGGGTTCGAAAATCTCCCGCATAGGGTTTATAACAGCGAAACATTGATCCGCCCTTTATATATTATATTTAATCCCCTGTTTCTGATCAACCCAGGAATAACCACAGGATCAGTTAAATTAACAATACGGTATTAGGTTGGCGTGCCGTGATAGGGGATATTAAAGCATTCAATCTACTCGAAAATATAATAACTGCACGTGAGTATAACAATGGAAAAATACAGGTAATGGTTCGGGACCGGGATCTAGATATTGAACATTCCGTATCGCAGGAAAACAATAGGTTTATTTATTGTTGAAGGAGACGCGGGGTTGAATTTTGATAATAACAAGGCAAAGAAGGGGGCGGGACAGGGAGGAAGAAGCAAGGGACGGACTTAAAGAAGCGGTATAAATGATGGGCGAGAAAACCAGATTATGCAAAACGTTCCTTTATATCTAAATTGGATCGTTTTCCTTGTCCTGCGAGAGAGCATAAATAGAGGGCCCGGAGTGGGGACGATATTTTTAGATCCCTCTATGAATAATACATTCAACCCGGAGACCCAATTACAACAGTCTCTGTTTAATTAACTCGGAAGGCCCGTCTGTCCGTCCTCAGGGCCCGGACCAATGACACGGGGGCCCAGTTCTGGCCCTGTCCGCCCTCCATTTCAGAGCCCCACTTAAACCTCCCCTAATACGGGGAGGGGCGACGCCCGGCTCAGTACCCGGCCTCGTCTCGCTAGCCATAGCCGATACGACGAGGAGTAAATCTAACTTTAGATCGTGTTACACCCGCGTCATGTCATTAAGGTGGCAACGTTCGATTTGTTTCAACTCCGAAACCGAAAAGGTATACACAGTATACATGTCTTAATACGATATTGCTTTTCGATTATTCATTCAACAGTGTTTAGTAAAAAAATATTATCCGGTTTTATTAAAGTTAGACAGTGGTATTTCGACAATAATTTTCGGGATTTTAAGGAAATCTCGATTTCGAAGGCAAAAGGAATGACACAGGGTCTCAGTACCGAGAGCCATGCCCATTATCTCAGCATATGCTCCATAGTTTTAACAATGAAAATTTGTTTTTTTTCTTTCAACTTCTAGTTTTACTGGCAAAAGTTCCATTTATATCCTCCAATTTTTCTTTGAGTCTTTTCGAGTAAAATAATTGCTCGATATCGACTTCTAATGTACGCATTGGAAACGAATATTTACTGTCTAACAATATCGAAATTTAGCCTTGGCAGAATTAGTTTGAAGTGAAATAAAACAGCAATAAACGAACAGTAACATTACTGAATAAGAGTGGGAACCTTTTTCGGTTTAAACTTTAATACTCCTTTAAGAACAATTCGGGAATTCGGGGAGAAATCGTCGGGAGAACTCATTAATTATTGCCGGGAATAATCTGGTAAGGGGCTGGGTAGAGGGCTGGCAGTAGCAGTGGCAGTAACGGCGGCAGTAACACCGGCAGTGGCATTGAGAGTGGCATCTCCCCATGCCCGCACCGTCCGCCACTCATAAATCTTTCACTCCTTTAGGTGCGCACCACCCTCCGCCGCTGAGCAA
This sequence comes from Lethocerus indicus, assembly GCA_019843655.1. Classification (NCBI taxonomy): domain Eukaryota; kingdom Metazoa; phylum Arthropoda; class Insecta; order Hemiptera; family Belostomatidae; genus Lethocerus; species Lethocerus indicus. The sequence goes on from JACDQD010000004.1 coordinate 11,243,755, forward strand.
CTAACGGCCCAACTAGAATAAAATATTGGCTGCATTAGTTAAAGTGGTATTGTAAATTCTTGCCAGCTATTCCTACTTGTTCGCACTGCGTTTATACCGATTCGTTTAGAACATATTAGAAAATATTCAGAAATTGGGAATTTCAGTATAATAAAATAAAATACTATAATATAATTAAATTTAGTAATGAAAGTAACTGATGATTGTCGTTGAAGTCATTATTGTTGCTAGTATCATTACATTGTTGAACACCAAAATAACCGTATGATGAGTTTCACGTGTGTGTAATTTTTTTTCTAAACGTATAACGTTTTTGCTGAGTGTATTTTTCTTCCTAGATTCGAGTCTACATTTAGTAACTCATAAGTTCATTGGATTACTAAAATGCGGCCGACATTAGTTTAAGCAGCATTGGGTATTCTCTGGGAATAGTCCTCTCACAGAGGTTATTTGGCCTTTGGGTCTGTGTTGTTTTCTTTCTGTGTGGGCCCTACGCGAGCACGGCCCTTTGTACAATGATCCCCATTTCTCTTTAGTTACACTACCGCTCTTCGCCGCATTCCACTTTCGCTAATGGACCAATTAATTTTACTTCACGATAATGCCGCGGGAAAGCCCTCCCGCAGCCCTTGGGGCTTGAACTTTGGCTATCGAGAAAATTACCCATATTGAGTTTCTGGCGGCTGTTTTGTTCCCCTCGCCAGTAATAACACACATGCATTTAATATAAACTAGTATGCGTGAACGTGGGTCGTGTACATTCATAATATTAGTTAGGCAACACTGGATTTTCTTTGTACTAAACGGCACTGCCTGTTTTCATCGTAAGTGCGTCACATTTTCATTATTCTTGGGAGTTACCTTTTAAAATCTCGTGAATTTGTAAGACTACCCGCTTCCAAAATTATAGAATGTATTTTAAGTACAAGAGTGAAATTTTAAAAGGTATTACACGTGGCAGGTAATATCTTAAAATGCAAGTTCTTCATAATTTTGTCCATAGATTATAAGTTATGTAAACATTGACACAAGCTGTCCTTGGACCAAATGTTCCAAAGGAAATGGAAAACTACGGGTCTTAAATCACAGTTCTTGAAGTTACAAAAAATTTAAATTTTTGAGTGGACAACACAATTACAGGTTCCATATTATCAAAAACGATCTTTTCCTCTCTCTCTCTCTCTCTCTCTCCTTCGCCCCTTGTGACCTTATAAGTGGGTAATAATGTCAATTGACGTTATTGAATAGCACAACTGTAATACATAGTTCAGTTTATTAGGACGGTTGTTAATGAACAAAAGCCGAGGGGCTTGAGTGATTTATTTTTTCTTGTTACGACCCTGTAAAAAACTAATTGGGCGAGCTCTGAAGCAATAAGCCGATATAATGATTAAACATTTCCAACTTCTTCTTTCCATCATTTTTATTGCGTTCCTCCCCAACCTTTCTTTGGGCCCTCCATTCTCCCTTAGGAAAAGTTTATTCCGCCGAGGAAAATTATATATATATATATATATATATATATATATATATATATATATATATGGAATTTAATTTGTCCTTGATTCAAGAAAAGAATTATTGGAGACGAATTGTGTGCCATTTCCTCCTCATAGACTGTAAGTCGTATTGAAAGCCACGACTCCTACCACTAAGAAAAAACTGTATCTTGATAACTGTAAATTCTGTAACCTAATATTGGCAAGTGGAACCCCTGGATAAAAACATATTTATGCAACTTTTAAATAATCGGAGTTATTTTTATCCTAAGCTGTTGTCCATCGAATTTATAAACTTATCTATCAAAATATAGAATTATTGGGCTTAAATAATTCAGTGAGCCAATACCCTCACGGCATACTGCTTATGCCAATACATGAATTGTGTACATTAATATAATATATATAAGTGTTTTTAATGCTGTTCCCGGTAACTACACAGAGAGGTAACAATTCAGGAGAAACATTTAAAAATTCATTCAAGAGCTCGTGTTATCGTAGTTGTCGTTACGGACCAATTCACACAGAACATTACAACTAAATAAAATAGAAAATGCGGGGAGCGTGAATTTGCGGAGCCCAGTGTGTGCGGGAGGAGCAACAGATCGAATGGTGGAGCAGGTTGGAAATATCGACCGGGCAAATTGTCTTGGGATTGTACCCTCCCATTAGAAAAGTTTAATCGGGAAACGGAGGCGCGTCCGAAGGCGAGTCGGAGCCTTCCTAAATAATTGAAGGCATAAGAAAGGGTAAGGTGTCGAACTAAAGACCGAACAAAGTTGAATTGAGGGACCGGGGCTGGAGGAAGGGTGTCGCCCCACGAGTGGGAACATAGCACCTCCATTTTAGCATTAAACCCGAATTGAGACACAGCCAACTTCCCATTATTTGGAATAGAAAGACAATTTTAAACAAAAATAAGCTGTGGGTGAAGCTCATTAGTGAGAGTATTTTCAATATTAGGTATCCAGGATGTCATGAGGTTCAATTTGCCACATTAAACTATTATTCCGGCTATATTAATATATTATATTTATTAAATAAAGTATTGAACAATAGAGGCGTACATTCTACTAGAAGAAATTTCAGTTTTATGGTCGGATATGGCGAATCATGTTTAAATCGACGCGTTCAAGCTCCGAGTTACAGTTGTTTCGGCACAAATGTTTCGGCCGGAAGTCGAAACACAACTTCGCCTGATATCATATACAAAGTAGGCGGCTCAAAGGATATTGTTGAGGGGGCCTAGGGGGTGGGCCTAATGCCCGGGGATAGTATCGGAAAACGAAAAGTGAGCGTTGAGGGTGGAAGGGCGGCCGAGACAGAAGTTGGGCGGCATCTCTAACGAGGGATCCCTCAGAGGTGTCCGCTTCGTGACTCGAATAGTTTCAACTTTAAAAGGGAACGGGGCCGGCCCAGAGGGTAAAGGTAAAAAGCGCCGTCTGCAATAGACCGACCGACATGTCCTTAACCTTTGGCAGAGTACAATTCAACAGTATCATGAACTTGAAGAACAGTTACGATATTCAGAACAGCAAGCGGCCCCTTAATGATTCCACCTTACGATTACACTCCATGTCCGCCTATTCGTTTCCGGTTATTACTTATAGGGATAGTGAAGTTTATGTGCATTATCACATGCCCAATTCCCTGTCTCCTCCCGCCTTCTAATGGTACACCTTATAAATAACTACTGTTCCTGAAACTTAACACTCATAAGATTTTTAGTTCCAGGATTCAGCCTTAAGCTAGAAAGTTTGTATCATCCCCTCAGTAATCCTACACACTAATCCAAAAAGTATCTTAAATAAGATATTAGGTTGTGAGCAAAATTTGTATTTAGAAGACTTTTCTTAGTTGGAACATAAACCAACGATACAATAAAATCGATCTCAATCGCCTTATACTATAACAACATTTGTTCATGCGCAATAATCACATATTGAAATACCGCCTCGAACACTCGTAAATCACACTTCCGATCGTACTATTTCGCTGTGATATAATCCGTCGGCCTGTTGTCTTCTCAAAATTTCCGAGTAATTAGTAGCCCCGGGCGTCGTCAAAGTCGTTGAGCGGACAGACTGTGGTTTTGGCCCGGAGTCGGAGTTGAGGCGGATTATTGCGGCGCAAGTAACGCTGTACTCTCGCGGCGAAACAGTCTTAATATGGGCGCCGATCACCGGGTTTAGGGGCCGGGGCAATTTTCCGTTTACAATTCCACCGACCGGAATTGACCCGGCCGCGGAAATCGGTGGACTTTATTAGCTTCGACTCGAGTGCTTCATTTTTAGCGCTTCATAAACTGGGAAACGTCGCGCATTGTTAGCCCCCCACCCAATCACAGGTTTTACAGCCGCCGCTGTGTGCAGAAAAACAGGAAAAATCCGGGCCCTTCGAAGGTCCATTTAAAAACTTCCATCGTTAAGAGCACATATTGTCATTCTACGACCCTATGTTTTCATTTTTACTTAAATTTCTGATTGAGGATATAGTAATACACATTTTTTATAGCTGTACTCGTAATATATTCCTGTTATCTACTAGGCCAGTTTTTCTCAATTGATATTCTATTATCATATCACACACAATTATTTCTTGCGAAATAATATCAATATTAAAATATCGTAACTTTTGGCATGCACTTGGATATTTGGCACTATGGTAGACCGGTTTCAGCACCGTGACAGTTCGGACAGGGCGCTTTACAGGCAGCCCAGATCAGTGAAACGAGATAAACAGTTATGATTATTCTTAACGAAGAATTCTTCTTCCTTTATTTGTTTTACCGCTTCATTTTGTTTTTCCCTGCCCTACAGCGCGATATAAAATTGAACCGTGTACAATTTGACCGAACGATGCCCAATACCCGATTTAACTGCGATCGCGTTAATTACCGGGAATTTCAAACGAAGGAAATAAAAAATAATAAGTCCCCATTTTATCGTCGTGTTTATGGATCCGGAAAATGAAGACCACGGCCCTAATCCCGTCGGGCGAGAGAGTGAATCTTCAATCTTAATTTTACGACCCCGGCTCAGGGGGCGGCACATACTGGGGGAGGCCGTTCGAAGGGGATCAATTTATAATTCACGGGGCCCCTGCCCCGTACTTTTATTGGGTGGGGGCGACGGGTATTAATGGCCAAATTGACGTCGGTCATTTATATAACTGAGAGAGGCGTGAGGGCCGTACCGGCCGCCCTTTTCCTTGTTTATTAGCACACCGCACCCCCTCCCCGCCCCCCAAGGGACGGTCATTTATAACCCGCTCATTTTTATACCCCGGCTCGCCAATTGTTGTCCCAGACACGTGTCGCCTTCTGAATTTCCACAACACACTGACCTATACCGTCCAGGTATACAATTATGATGTTTCCGCTCGAATATTAGCTCATCTCTCCTTAAATCCCAGTTGTTACTTGAGTGATACAGAAGTAGTCACAAAATATTTACTTCCCTAACCTTTCGTAAGGCAATCATTTAAGAAAAATAATCCGTCCTTCTGTCTAACAGTTATCGTCTAATCCTTCCTTAAATGCTCAGCATATTTTACAACAATATCTGAACTTGCATTTGGCCAATATTGACAGTCAGACTAGCCTCACTGGTTTGTTTCAACGAAACATACAAAACATATATGGTTGTAATTAATTCATTAATACCGATATAAATGCATCTCTCTAGAACCCGGAAACACTTCCGATCGGTCACTTAATTGCACTGTATAATAATTAATTAACCAACCTGCTTAATTGTCTCATTAATTTGCTGACAATAGCAAGAACCCAGAACCTGCCCGAGTGGAGACAGAAGATCGCAACAGTTCGGATATTAAAATACATTCTAACGTTCACCTACCTTCTATCGAATTTATTTAATTAATTTATCAACACCGATATAAATTTCGTTGTACGTAAAAAGTTATATGACAGAGATATGCGAGAGACAATTGTATATTATAATCATATTCACCTGATTAGGGTTTCAATTGAGCACTTTCAATAGTGTGATATATTCTGTAGGTCCAGATCACGAATTTATTCTGTTCCTAATGCTAATCTACTAAGTTACCCTGAGATACCTTATTAAACCGACGGCAAGACGACGGGCCGCTCACTGCGATTGTTTCAATTATTTCTGGGACTCCCGGACTTTGAGCAACTTCTATTGGAAAAGATGGAAGGGCCCACCGCTTAATATTAAAGCGCTCGGGGATGATTACCGGGCAGGCGGCTACCGGTTGAGGAATCCTCTAATGGGGCACTTCCGAGCGCGATATTAATGGCCCAGTGCATTCCCCGCAGTCTGGTTCCTGTTCTTATTCCGGTCCCGTATATCCGGTCCCACTGCCGTCTGATACACCCCATAAACGTACGAACTCCAATATTAGTGCGGTACTAAACACTGTCTCTACTAGACAACGGAAACGAACTGGGGAAGTCAAATAACAATTGACAAATACTCACCCGAATTTCGATTGATTCCTTCATTTCAGTAAACAGGTTTAAATTCCATGCACACACAATATAAAACTTATGATACACATTATTCGAATTGTAGTTATTATTTATCTAGCTAATATGTAAATATTGAAATAAAGGTAAAGATTTGAAGAGATTTTATGTTCCCTCAGTTTTATTTATAGTGATATTTTAGGCCACTCATATTGTGCAATCCAGCAGTCATTGTGTAATCGATTTCGTTTTTTATAAACACTAGTTGATTTAAGATACCATTTTGGTGGTCTGGGAACGTTTGAAAATTATTGAGATGCCTGTTGCCGCATTATACCAACAGAAATAATTATTAGGTGAATTGCGAATATAGGGCGGAATAATAATTGTGGTTTATATGTAAATGAAAGCCTTGAGTAAAACAATTGTCGAAATCCCTTCACCGAACAAGCTTCCCGTAATAACTGAGTCATCCCTTATAAAAAGGAGTCAGAGGATTTAATTTTATTCGGGGATCTTACGTCGAGGATTGTCCCGTCTGTCGAATACGCCTCGCCTTTAAAAAAAGATTTAAATTGGAAGGAAATCCAATTTTCTTCTCTTTGTCACTTTGCGTTCATTATTGTCAGTTGCCTTAAGACTTCTCCCCGATGCAAATGGTACTAATTTTCTCTATTCACCTTTTCACGTCGGACGGATTTTGTTGGTCCCCTTCATTGTACGGAGTTTTTTTTAATTTTAAATTACGTTATAAAATTGTTCATCTCTCTGACATTCACTGTTCATTTGTACTGAACATTTTTCCTGTTTTCCTTACGTACATTATCGCATTGTCAATGGCAGTAAAATCAGTTTCGAGTCTGTTACCGTGACACTAACGCATATTGTGTACACGTATTTCATTATGTAGAACCAGAAATTAAGCCCAGGCACAACCTAATGCCCACATAATTTCTAAAATTATGTTTTTATTTCTATGTTTTACTCCCTTGTAGATCGCAGAGTTTTATTATCAGTATAATATTCTGTGGTGAGGAACCTTCCTCTTGTCGCTATTTCTTTCGTCCATATTTACTTGGATAAGAACAGTTATCCTTAAATAATGTACATATCTTCTTTCTTCAGTGCAGTTTTAACTTCAAAGAGAACGGTCTCTCGGTAGGTGAGTACTGACCATAATCGGTTGGAAATCGAGCAGGGTGAAGCCCGCGCCCTCTTTTGAGGGCCAGAGGAGGGAGAGACGGGGGAAGAAAGCGGTCCGTATTTCTCTGCCGGACTTAACCAAACTTTACCTCTGTGTCCCACTTTCTCTCTTATTGAAACGGAGACTCGAACAACCGATAAAACGGGATTACCACTAGATTACTGCTTTTTACGGTGGGTAAACACACGGGGGGGGATTGCTTTACGGTCACCTCCTCCGACCCGGCGGGTATTCCATTTCCGTGCACGTCCCTACCTCCAGAGGATGGGGGTGCCATCTTTTGTTATAGAGACTCCACTGGTGCCCGGATGTGGATCGAAGAAGAACCTCGTTTTCGTCTCTATCGGTCACGGTTTTAGTCTCTTTAGGTCTTTAGGAACGAATTAGTCCATACAACAATTTTATAATAGCGGTGTATACACTACTGTGAATTAAACGCTTTGATGAAAATAACCTGGTTTTGCAAATAAAAAATCACTATCAGATTCGTACCGCAAGTTCCCTTCCATCCATGATTGACACGGCGACAGATTGCTTGAAGAGCAATAGTCGCGAGCGGTTATTTATTTATCGTGGTAGAGAGGTCACGCATTTAGTAATATAAAAATTCCGTTTTGTAATAATTCCTGAATTAACTATTTAATGAAGGGATGTGTGTCGGTAATTTCTTACAGTTGGGCGTCAGTGAGGAATGAATGCGGCAGTTCTGCATACCGCCCGCCCGGCGCATACGTTACACAGTAAAAATGTAATTTCCGAGCGAAGAATGAAAGCCTAATGCCTAAATCATTTCCCCCACTAGGTTCACGTGCTGGGATTAAAACCTTTTTGCCGTAATCAATTCTGGCAAACTGATGCCTCAGACTCCGGCGCCGTTTTAGTACGTTTTTCGGTCCATTTTCCAGCCGCGAATTATTTATTATTCAGACGAAAATATGGAAGATTTTTTTTCCAGGATAGGAAGAAAAAAGAGAAACTGCGATTACACCCGCCCGAGTCCTGTATTACTCTTTGGGTTCGGTATAATGGCTCCCAATGTCCGAGTGACCCATTGAACCTGTGTCGTTAACAATGAAATTTAACCTCCCTGCAATTTGTCCCTAGTAATGGTTCTTCTTTTAGTATGGTTCGAGTCAATCTACTTTTGCAAGCCTTTTTCCTTGCCTTATAGCAGATCCATTTTTAAACGGACATCAATCTGGAGTCGAAATGGAAAGGATAAAAGACAGGCGGCATTAGAGAGTATGGGGTCCTGTGGGCATGAAAAAAACAACCAAAATCTAATGACCGGTAAATCTCAAAACTTGTATACGTATGTTTGATAGCCCAGGGGAGTTACATCCTGAGACTTCATTGTCATTTTATTATAAAGAAGAATTATATTATGCCAGTGACAAATAAAAGACAGAGTTACGACTAGAAACGTCTCAGCTGTCTATTTTCTTCGTATTTTTGTGTAACGACACTTATTTCCTTCATCCGTAAATTTCATATATATAACATAATTTTACAATACGTCTGGTATTCAAAATTTATTTAAAACAGTATTTATATATTGCTATTGTCTTTTCTTTAATAATCGACCACGCAAACCTATAGCTTAGTAGGCAAAATCCGGCTTCAAAATTTTCTTTACCCAAACGAGGAATTGAAGGTGTATATTTAAAATTGTTCAAAACATACGGGAGTGTAGTTTGGAGTGTGTCGCGGTTGGCTTTGACGTCAGGGCTAAGACCGGACTGGGCGACGCCCAAGCAGTATCCACCCTGTAATGGTGAAACGCCGGTACTGCACAGTCCCCGAACGGTATGCTAATTGTATTGGAGGGTAAGCGAGTGTGAAACCGTATTATGTATGTACTATGATCACCGTAGTCGGGTGGCGAGATCCCGTTCGGGCGCCGCTAATACTCTATTAATGCCGGCCACCTGCTGAGGCGCACATTTCATTTCCACCCCGGCTCTGTTCCCACCCAATCCCCCTTGTTGTAGGTGACACTATCACCCCAAGGTATCTCTTCTGGCTTCATTGTAGAAGCCCATTCTTCCTCTTCCCCGCTCGGAACCTCCTACTGAAGGGAGAAAGGAACTTGAAGCTAAATAAAAAAAATAACGCAGCGGTTGCTCAAAAGTGAAATAAAAAATATATAAAATAGTAGGAATATTGCCGTTGTAAACATACCTGAATACCTTAGTTTTTTTCACTAACAATAATAAAGCATTTTGATAGAACCGGTTATTAAGATATAAAAAAGACAAATGTAATGAGGTAATTCCTTCAAAAGCTTCCAACCTCATCTAACTAATCCTTCGCTGTTTCAACCGACAAATGAAAACTCTTTATTTCTTTTCTCTCCGAGTGAGTATTTATAGTTTTTGGAGATTAAAATTCAAGGATTCCGCTGCCATCAAGTAGGATTAGTCCTTCTATTTAGGCTAGAGGTAGCTGTATGAGAGGGAAGAAAAATCATAATTGCGTATCCTTTATCCCAGGACTAACTATCCTGAGCCGCGGGCGGATTAGATTACTCTGTGAGGGCCGGGGCCGGCTAATACGAGCCCCATCCCTTCAGGTATTATACTTGCGGTGATTAAAGGGTGCCGGCACTTCCTCCCCCGGATGAAATATGCCCACCGGTGACTCCAAAATTGAATTTCCCCGTCATGAAATCCTCGCACACTCCGGCCTGGGAATTGAGGCGCCAGTAATACGTTGTAATTGACGTGAATAGCGGACGGATGCGGAATCGACGAAATTTATAACGTTAATTCCGCCTATAATAAGATAGGAATGGTATTCCTGTCTTACAGACTGTAACAAAATGGCGGAGAAAAACATATGAGGCGGCACACCTTATTTATAATTCAAGCACCGTCTTGGCCGCGACTAGCCAAGTCACAAATGAATGGCCAAAAACTGAGAAGTTATACTGTTAAACTTTCGACATACTCTTATAGTCTATATTCAAGTTTTTTCATAATTCTAGCAAACCATCATACTCCACGAATCATGTAGTAACAGGTTAGAAATTATATTAAAATCACGAATAGCGGAATAGTAACAGAATTGTATTTAAATTATGAACCATAACATAGATATTTTGTAATTATTGTTTAAAATTAACACATTTCTGGACGCCTCTCTGAATTATAGATACGGGGATGTTAAATATAATTCAACTGGGGAATATTCAATGTCGTCGAACGGGCCGAGAACAACTCTCGCTTTAACTCGGGACCGCAAAGGGAATAAGTACGTGAGCGTTGGGAAAAATGCACCGGAACCTATCACTTACCTGAGAAATATCTCTAGAGAGAGCGCCCTCCTTCTCCCTCAGCCCCGCTGTGCCGGTCCACGATCGCCGGTGCCGCCCACGCACTAAACCCGGATATCTCATTCAATTTCTCTCTCGGGGGCTATGGGCGGGCTGAGTGTCGGCCGACGACACGTGCTCTGCCCACTAATGCAGTCCCTACCACTCGACCCCGCTGCCCGACTCGCCCGTAAAATGGCTTTTCCCGCAGTGGAAATATTTGACGTCCCACCTAGATGGCTCTTAACCCCTTCCAGACATCTTGTTTCCCTAAGGATTTTTTCCTTACCGTTTTATTCGGCCCGAGAAGTGAAATGTTTATGGATCGGTCGAGTGTAGATTCGAAATTCAAAGCGGTAATAATTTTTACTTTCAGTCCGGGCCGCATACAGTTTAAACGGAGTTGAGATGCCAAGCTTCGAAGTCCAAGATAAACGTCATATTGATCATAGCAATTAAAATTATTCCTAGGGTCAGACGTGACAAATCTTTGTCACTTTTAGTCTCGGGTCTCTGCCGAAACATTAGTTTCCTCAAATAATACTTCAGCTACACTGTTTATTGGCAATAACCAAAATTTCCCTATTATCGGCTTCTTTGCTTAGGTTCAATTTGGAAGGACCATTACGGAGCGGGACGATGTGAAGGAAAATACATCTAAATGGGGCTGCCTGAGTTAGTGGGAGCCGCTGGGAGGTTACTTGTGACCCCCGGGCCGGGTTAAAAATGGTAGCCGCGTACGCCCCTCGTCGATTAATTAGAGGCGCCGGCTACGTCACTGCCGTTCTAAAAAACTGCCGTCACTCAGCCCCATCATGTCACCCCTTCAATCATTCAACCCCCTTCATCCTCCAAATTCAGTATTTCCCAATTTTTCCTTTTCACATTCCTCCCTGACCCTTTCGTGATTGATTTCTTCTCCAACGGTTCCCTTTTATCAGACCGCATCAGCAGGATGTTTTGTTCCAAACGAACGGAGTAGTTTGTATTTTTTAATCGTGGTTTATAAAATTTCATTTCATAATAGCACCGATATAGTACAGATGAAAATTACCGATACCAGGGCTGTCTTTATGCGATTGTTGCAATGTATTTAGAATGAAATAGAGGGTATTTTTGTTTTGATAAGATAAAACAGATGGGAAGCTGGGTCGAACAAGCCCCTTCCCCCTACTTGTAATGCCGCATCTCGTTATTATCTTATGTTAGTGCAAGTTTAGAAATGGCAAGCTTAAATTTGTGATTTAGAGGAACATTTTAGAGTCCGTTTCGTTCAATTATCATAAGCCTGAACAGAAGGGAACGACGAGAGACCAGCCCCAGCATGATTTGTCAAGTTTCATCGGTATGCAATGTTGATACATCATTACGTAGCATTGTTACATTTATTGTAACAATCTGTGTTTGTCGGTCCGAAAGAAGGGTAACACATAACCTTTAGCGTTCATTCAGAGTTCATCAATTGGTCCCTTTGGAAGGGTGACGGTGTTGGCGGGGGCCGGGACTTTCGGGCCTCGCCCTAAGTGGGTCCCGTAACGCTAATCCCCCGATGGTTTAATTGTGACTAGTTAAAGTTTGAACGGCGACATTAATTCCCAAGTTGGGGAGGCGGAGGCGGTTGCTGCCCCCCTCCAGTAAGACCCGGTAACTACCCTGAACGACCCGCCTTACTTGCACAACTTTGATCGCTCCACGGCTTTACCCCCTCCCTCCCTCCCTCCCTTCTAGAATATATTCTGAATATTTGCCGCCTCCTCCTTCCACCATCAGCCTTTCCTTCCCCTCACCGCCCAATGTCGAGGGGAAATAATTTAACCACTGATACGGTACCGACAACCAGATTTGGAATTGTGAGGCGGTTTCAATAGCACACCTTTTCTGGGCACTGTATAATTTGCGCTCCGCCTTTAATTAATGTTTTACAAAATAAACGTAATCGAAGAATTAAGGTGAGAACAAATATTTTTTCCCGGGTAAACATTTTCGAACCTGTAAATTAACTAGAAAAGAAGTAAGCCTATAGTAAAGAACAATCTAACTCTGAATACTGAGTGCTTACGTGTAAGTTCAAAATATGTAAATATTTTCTACTGTTGTTTCTGTGAAGTGTTACTACTTCAAAAGAGAGCGTCTGTTACCAATGAATAGGTTCATATAATGCTCACGAAATATTAATGTTAATTATTTATTGATTTTATTGTACGGTACCAATATAAGCTAAATTTAAATGCATCATCATCCATTCTGAAAGGGAAAATAAACAATTACAGCGGCTTACGGCACGTCAACTTGTTTACGGTGTTCGCTATGAAAGGACCGAGAATAAATAGGGTATTTTTAATCGATTTGAGTACACAGGTTTATCCCGTTCCGGTTCTGTTTGCGCTAGATCAATTGTCTGTCAGGGAACGTATATTTCACAATGTGTTTTACAAACACTGAAATAGAACGGAACGTGACCTAACATCTGGGTCTAACAGTGATATTTTATTAAAATGATGTGCCCTTTCTCGTCCTATGGATTGATATTTACTAACGACTAGTTGGTGGTTGTTGGGATTCTTTCAAATTAGAGTTTTTAAACTACCAAATCCTATGCACTTCATTATTACTGCTAGTGGACTCATGTGACCACTAGATTGAAGTTGTATAATAAAACGGGTAAAGAACAATTTTTGAATCTATCCGCAGCCCAAATAAACAAAGAAATAGCATTTTAATGCAAGAGGCATTTTCCTGGCTTTAATCCTTGTTACAGTGACATTTACGGATAAAAAAATGGAAGTCATTCGGGTTATAATTAGACGCGCAGTATTTATAATTATTAATAGAAAATGTGAAGGTTGGCATTTGGCGCAGGTATTTATATTTAAGTATGAAAGTTGCGTATGCATGTATTAATCATTAATAATCGAAGATGTGTTTATAATTAATAGTAGAATTTCAGAATTGTATTTATCATTAATAATAGAAGTTGTGCGGGTTAGCATTAGACGCGCCGTATTGGTATTTATTAAGGAAGTTGTGCGGGTTAGCATTAGACGCGCCTTATTGAAATTTATTAATTTGAAATCGTGCGGGTTAGCATTAGACGCGCCGTATTGATATATATTAATGGAAGTCGTGCGGGTTAGCATTAGACGCGCCGTATTGATATATATTAATGGAAGTCGTGCGGGTTAGCATTAGACGCGCCGTATTCATGTTCATTAATTTGAAGTCGTGCGGGTTAGCATTAGACGCGCCGTATTCATATTTATTATTTGGATTTGTGAGGGTTAGCATTAGACGCGCCGTTTTTATCAGTAATAATCGACTTCATATGAGTTAGTATTGGAGGCGGACACAATGTCTGCTATTCAAAATGTCTCGCGACTGGAAGACCGACGCTGGACAATGTAATGCGGCGCAGATAGCGACCCCCCTGGAACACAATCGTCGAACTCTGCCATAAATATTTCTTCATCGACCTTCCCCTTGGCGATGGGGACGGGGCGAGGGAGGATTCAGACAACCGGACGTGAAAGCTTCGACCGGGGAGGAGTTTTGGCGAATTTCATATCTGGCCAGTGTAAATGGGTCAGTACTGCGGTGGAATGTGGGTGAAACCTAAATAAGCGTTTTATTCCGGCCGCCCTACAATTTGGGGCTGTAACTCGTTGGGGAGGGCATGCTAACAAAAACCCTCGGAATAGGACCGCCGGCCGAGATAAGCGGACAAATTGCTTTATTTATATTTACGCCTTCGCCGTGTCGAGTATTAGCAATATACAACTTGGTGGTGGGGAAGGGTTGCAATATTTCCGAGGGGAAAAATGGGGAGTATTTAAAATCGCGTTCAGGTTGATAGATTGTGTTAAAGCTGATAATGATATTCAGACTGAAACGGGCTGATAATATTCGGTCCGCCTCTTGACATTAAATGGTCCGACCGCTGTTGTATATGGACGAGACAAAGCTTGAAAACCGCTAAGGATATAGGAATAGAGGCTTGAACTGGATTTTAGTGGTGCGCCTCCCCACCTCAAATCCCACGGGACTAACTAGCTTTAGCTGAGCGGCGATGCCCGCATTCTGAGGTCTGACCCGGTACAGCCTAACCCGTTCATCAGTCGCCTCAAACCCCTCACCCCGAACAAATGTTATTCCACCACCGCCCACTCATCTAACGCTGAAATTCTCTATTGCAGCGGTTCTATTAACTTAGCACAGTTAAATTTTAGAAAATAAAATAGAGACCGTTCTCTTTTCCAAGAGGAATTCTAGGTTTTATAATTTTAAGTTCGAGTTTAAATTATTTTAAATCTGACGAAATTCTTTTACACGACGGAATTATCTTAAAGGAATTCTATCGTTGAACAACCCCAACGCTCTTCCACACAGGAACATCCGTCAAATTCTGGAATATAACCGACGGAGTGTCGGCCAATATAGCCGGGCGGTCTAATGGAGCCGAAATTCGGCCCCGGGTTTAAATCAAACGCCTCGCCCCCAGTTTCGAGCCCTTCTGTACCCGGGATCTGAGCTGGTGGTAAATTTGGAAATCGGAGCCGAGCCAAAGGGCCGGGCAGAGCAGGGTCGGTGGTGGTTGCGGGGTAGCGGGAGGGGGTGGGTTGGCACACCTGCTCCTAAATTATTCGGCCTCGAAATAGGGGCCGCCGACCAACTGCGCAGTTCCAAACAACTCCGCCGCTTTTGATCTCACCGCTAAAACGTTTATGCCTCCATTATGCGCCTCCCGATGTTACGCAACCTCCCGTCCCATCAAGACTTTGCCCGCTAATTTTATCTAACCGGGGTGTGCGGGTGAATGCAAAGGGGTGTTCACGCGCCCACACATAAAAACCACTCGGTTATTGCATTATTTTAAAGCGTTTATAACTAATCGATAAATTACAGTGACAACGGCCTGACAAATCTACAAAAACCTATATATCTTACATGTAACACCTACCGGTACCGACCTAACGGTAACCATGAAAATGAGCCATGAACTATTTTATCGAATTCAAAACTCGATTGATAATATTTGTTAAGAATAATGGTAATTTTCATTCTTCATGTTCTAATTTAAATTGTGTGCGTCAATCCATTTAAATCCGACGATCTGACGGAGGAGGAAGAAGGAGTGAAGATGGGTAGGGGCCTGTTTTAGAATTCCTACGCTTTACCTTGTAAATGGGCGGGCAAAGCGTTTGAGTTCTGAAACGAGGCCCCTACCATAATCGCCGCATGACCAGTGAGGAGGCAGCCCGCAATACATCCCAGCAAACCAACGGAGGACCACTTTCAGTCCGTTTCTACCAACTCGAAATGAAAAACATCCAGTGGAACCAAACTAATCATACCAGATATATTAGAAGGAAGCTTATGGAATAGCTAATCTTGGTCCGTTCATTATACTGCACTGAAGAACGAGTCTACCAAGGTTAAATCTATTCCCCTAACATTTCAACTGCATAATTATATTGTTAAATGTGAGATAATAATTGAAAATGATATTTATTGGGACATAAATCCTTCAGTTGGAGTTAACAAGGTAACGATAATCGAGGTAGTGCATGTTAAATTTATAAATATCTATGTGTAGTAATAACACTGAATCTTCTAATGTATTTAATAAATTAAACTCTATCTAATAATGACTAACTTTGAATGGAAAATCAATGCTGGATATTCTAATATTATTTTGACAGGTACCTTCAATAGAATTTATATCTTTGGATATAATGAATTCATGCCTATAATCCATCAATGCTAAGATACTACGTTGATACTTCAATATTTTGAAAGGTTAACGGGAATTAATTTAAGTATTTCCACATGCGCTGTTATGTATTTTCAGAATAAATTATACCGTGCAGAGGACGGATTAAAAATATATATAAAAAAGCGCAGGCTAACGAACAGGTTTCGGATGTGGGCCACTTCGTTAAGCGGAGAGCGGTTGTCGGGGCGCGAATTTTCGCGTCGAGTCCTTTTGAATAAACGAGCAGAGGCCCGGGCCCAAGGCGGCCGCTCCGAATAAAAATAACGTTGTTTAAATTTCAATTAGTCAGCGGAAAAATTCAGCCCCCGGGACATTCAGCCCAAAGTTGGCAAAAATTTCATGCCCCAGTTAAAGGGCGGAGGGGGGTTAATATGCAAATGTTAGGAGCTGCCCTCGCCATCTCACAAAGCGGTCACCGGCGCCCTTCCTGTCCTACTCGTCCAGTATCATCTGGTCCCCAAGTTAAAGTTAAAATGAAACCCCAAGTTCGTCCAATCGATAGGTACAACCTCATATTTAAATTGCAAACAATTGTGCCACTCTCGGGGAAATTTTACTTGTACATTAATGCCAAAATTGACGGTATTCCTACGCAAAACATTCAATTTTTAATATTCTATACGCGAGTGAAAATATCTGTACAGTGGTAGAAATTAGGTTCAATACAGTTATTAACTATAATAAGATATTGCTATCCATTTTCTAGACACCTCCAGAACGATGCAGAAACGTTTAGAATAATTGCTTACGAAGTGCATCTAGAATGGACCCAGTGGTCTGCTCTTTAATTTAATTTGTAACGTGCATTCAATGAAGATGGTCGATACTATTGCATTTCCTTATTTAGTCTCCCGATTTAAGAATAAACAAGAAGAGAAGAAATATACACTTGCACAATAACAGTGCGGACAGGAGATTGGATGATTCCGAAGTTTTGCTTCACGTTAGAATGAAAATGTTTGTTTACGGTTATATTAATTGTGACACTTCTTTACACCATCGACGGAGAAATTTTTAATGGGGCTTCCAAATCGCTTTATGGGACCGACCGCGCCGTTTCAAGATCCACTTTAATACAGTGATGGCGCACAAATATTTTCGATTAACGCTGGATTTTGGCGCAATACTTTTAAATCGGTCGATCCAATTTTAGAATAGAGCTTAATAAAGGATGCTGAATGGACCGCCGGCGGTACGGACGGACGGTATGAATCGGCGGGAGGAGTTCCAGCGAGGGCCGGTATATTTCTTGCCGATTGAGGTGGGCGGTTGTTTTGTGTCGGAGAGAGAACTGAATAGGGGTTGAGGGGTGGGCATTATGTGCTCTCCCGAGAGCCGGGATTACCTCATTTGTCACACCGCTAACCGGCCCTTCTCCTCCTCCCCGGATTCTGCCTCTCGACTCCTTATACTTGGACAGGCACCCGACTAAACCGGACCTGTCTTCAGAATTAAGCCCTGTGTTATATGACATTGTGTCCCACTTTATTTACTGCCTCCAAATAGGATCGATATTCTGAGGTATAGTTAATCGAACTTGGCAGTTGCCGATATGGGCCTTTAATCTTCCCGCTATTTAATTCTAGAATTTGATTGATCGATGTAAATAAATATGACAGAATTTTACTCTTAATTAAATTATTTTATCGCCAGTTTATATTTATTCCCACGCTGGCCAGTGGTAATTCTTACAAGTCAATATTTATATTGTATAACAGTTTAATTAATACCTAGCGCGTAATATACCTCTATATTATTACATATATACTGCCTTATACAATTTACGTTGCCTTACTATCACTGAAGGACGAATATGAAAAAATGCTAGCTTATAATTAAATTGGATATTTAAGAACAAAAAATTCATTACTATAATTTTACTATACCTAAGTCCAACAAACAAATTCTATTTGAGAATGACCTACATTTACCTATTATGCTCTGACAACTATAACCTGTGTTTAATCCTTTTTAAATTCAGATCCTGCGCATTATGAAATACGCAAGAAGTTATTTTTCTCACCGAACGCTTTTTGGACGGTCGGCCGGTGTTCGGTAAAGAATCTGGACGACTCATTGAACCCGGGCCACGGACTCAAATGTCACGAACTCTGACCTTACTGCCGGTCTCACAACACTCCCGTCCCCAATTAGGCCCAGTTCGACAGGCCCCTGATCGACTATTGCGTCTCCCTTCACCCGAAATAAATTTCTATCCGATTCCCCCGGCATACGGGGTTTCGGGATACCTGTGACAACATCGGTCAATGGGCATGAGTTTGATAATCTTATCGAGTATTCGAGTTGGCAGGAATAGGGAAAATCGTTGAAACTATTGTAATATTTATGTATAGTTCGTAAAAATAAACATGAATGATAATTACATTCGCGGTTGTGTTTGTAATCTGCAGAACCGAGGAGGGACTCGGGATAACTTTCAATTTGAAATTATAAATTATAACCGAATTCCTCGTGAAATAACAATCAAAGAATTCCGGATGAAAAATGAAAATTTCGAAGTCTTTATTAGGGGTAGGAATATGCGAAACAGTATTAAATATTGGGGACCTACACTAAATTTGCTACCGAAAGAGACTTAAATTTAAAATAAAAAAATTTTGCGTATTGTGATCCGCAAATAATAGTCGGATTTTGTGGTAAAGTATCCTTCAATAGTACCTTACTTGCTTATTTAAATGATATTTCGAAATAAGAGCGTTCAAAAAGTTAAAAAAATATTGTGGATACTTCTATTCTTTTATACTTTTTTTATTCGGTTGGATGCATGTTTTTTTTTTATATTGTAAATAGAGACTTTATAAAAATCTCGCTACTTCACCCGAGTGATATTCTCGCTTGTTTGAACTGGGATTTCTGAAGTAAATACGAGGGTTTTTTCTTCTCGCCAATGAAAGAATAATTCTGGAAGTTCTTTTACTTCCAACACTGTACAACATAGACAGTTTCATTTCTTTTCTCTTTTCAGCTCATTCTCCCGCCTGGTTGGCATCAGCAAAATTTGTGCTTTCATACAACCTGGCCACTGACTCTTAAAAATTAAAGTTTGAACTAAGAACTACGGATATAAATCACTATAGTATTACACTGATCAACCGTCTCTATTTGCTTCTGTCATCCTAGACCTTTGTATTTATCGCCGTAAGTATTTGCAGCTATTTAAGCAGTCGACTGCAGACTAATCATCAATGATAACGCTACACTTGTTCCGGTGCCAGAGTAATCCACAAATACGTGTCTGGAATGATATTCCAAGACTGAAGGCATGTGATATTTATATAATTACAGTGTTTTATCATTTTAATTATTGACATTAGACATTTAAATGTATTCTAGTTTTATTCGAATGAATACTGAGCATATGATATTTATTTAATTATCTAACAATGCTTAAGCGAATATTCCATTACAGTCAGCTATATTTTACGGTTTTCTCTGAATATCAATCACCCTGTCTATTCTATATACTATTATATATAATGATGTAAATCGTTTCGACAATATAAACAGTTTTTTCATTTTCGTGTTTATGTTTCTGAGTCCAGAATAACAAACTTAACTGAAGAACGGAGATAAATAAATTTAAAGGAAGAGAATTAAGAATTAATGAAAAGCCACAATGGTAATACGAGAAATTCAGTTCAGAGAAACAATATAGCGAATTTAAAATTCAGATAAAATGCGTGGTGGGACAAGACTCTATTTTCATTTCAAAAACTATAGAAGACGGACTCTAATGAGAGCCACACATAGAAGTTGATTAGGGCGAGCCAGCCGAATTAATCAGCAGAAGGGCCGGGGGGAGAGTGTAATGTTGATTCAGAGCCCCTGTCTTGAGGTTTCTTTTATATCCGGGCTCCGCTCTCAATAGAAATAAAATACAATAACTTGAATTCAAAACTCGGAAATATCTTAAATGTAAAATATTCTCTGCGCCCCACCCCTGTCTGTGTCCGCTCCCGGTTCCCTCTATCTGGCTCTGTTTCTGACGGCAGGGCCCATTGTTTCAGTGTATAAACACACTCTAAGGGAAGGCCCTTTCCATTGTCTCAGGTGTTTTGTTGAGCCCGCCTTCCGCGCTCTCTTCCCAACCCCACCCCACCGCCGCTGCCCTATTTCCGTTTAATGTTTCACTTCTAGTGCTTCTTTCCGCGGTTTCGAATATATATGTACACACATAAACGCACATACACGAACACACCCTTTGTAATTATAAAACAAAAGGTGAAAAATGGTAACGGGTTGTGCAGATATGCCCGATTTAAAATGATACCTGGCCCCCCGCAGAGTTTAAAATTTACAGCTGGGGTTCTTGTAACAAAAGACCGAGAGACAAATATATATACTTTGAGAAAGAGCGGATTAACAAAAGTATTACTATCTAAACAAAACCTCGTTAATACAGTCGCCTAGTTCACCTGACCTCGCTTATATAAATCATCAATATTATCGACGTCCGAATCCCCATAAATCCATAAGCCACTAAAACTTGCCTATGAATCATGGATCAATAAAATTAAGTAGCGTTTCGAAAGATATCATTAGCGTAAATCGGACGAGAAATTTGAGAAAATTATTTTGTTAGTATATAATACAGAGGGGTCCAAAAAAATGTTTACACTGTTTAAAAGTCCATAACTTGCAAACTAATTGACGGAGTTGTCTCATTTTTTCTAGTGTTATAGTTTGTAGTTCCGGCTACAATCGGCATACAAGCGTTGTATTGCGTTGTTTTTTTTGTCAGATGACAGTCGCCAGATAGTCAGTGTTTTGTTGTTAGTTGTACCTTGTTACTCGAGTAAACATGGCTGGCGCAAGGCTTACATTCGATGAAAGAAAGTCAGTTTTGAAGCGGTATTTTAAGTACGAAAACATTAATGAGGTTCAACGGCAATGGCGAAATGAATATCAAACAGAGCCACCGACGTTTAACGATTTGTCGCATTCGAGACAAATTTCAGTCAGTAGTTCGTGCTGCAGTTCGGTGGTATCGTTTGTGTGCGGATGTTAATGGTGACCATTTCGAACACCTACAGTGATATCTTTAAGTTGGACTTTAAGCTACACTTTCACCAAAAATGAGACAACTCCGTCAATTAGTTCGCAAGTTATGGACTGTTAAATAGTGGATACATTTTTTTGGACCCCTCTGTATAATGGGCGAGAAACCCAAACGAGTTGTATATAAGAAAGTGTCGAACTTGCGAAAAAACTTATAGACCTGTTACTACTGGTATCCATCGATCGAATTTCGATTTTATCTTGTGAGTGTTGGCTCTGTTTATTTGGGGCTCGAATTATATGTTCACTCGTACGCGGGTGTTTGAAATGCGTCCCGCTTGCCGGGTACGATTTTTGGATAAGCGGCCACTGTTTAAGCCCGACGACAGGGGCGGCTGTCACCCACCGCCGCGCTAAGCCCAAAAACACTCCGCATCCTACCCCGCCGGGCATCCTGTATTAGCTCCACTCGCATTGTTCTCTTACCAGTCAGCCCGCATTTTCGATCCCCAGAACTTGTTCCTAAGCGTCAGACATTTCTCATCGTCACTTCGTGAATTAGATCTGTTTTGGCGACGTGATCTAAACAGACAAGAAAAATAAGTAAATGAAAATTAGAAAAAGGGGGAAAGCCAGTGGGGTTCTCTATTCCTCAATAGTGCTACTCGATTATCAATTTCGCCTTATTGTGGCAATAAAGCAATTAAAAAATATCTGCTTTAAGTGATTACAACCGGACAGTTATGGTGCAGAGAGTTTGCTAATTCTATTCCGATTTGATAATTCGTCGAAATATTATCTGAAATAACAAAAAAATGAGGTAAACGTAGTTTATAAAACAGGAATTCGCCGTTGATACAGATAAGCATTTATTTAAAGTTGAGTTTTCAGTCAACCGGGCGTTGCAAACATCATGTGAATTTACAATATGCAAATATGGTTGTGATAACCATTCCATTCATCATCTGCTGTAAATTTAATGCCAATTCATTTTTCATGAACTGAAACGAAATAACAGGTGACCGAAAAATGGGAGAAATCGATATTCAAATTGTTATTTGAAATGCAGCCAAGCGGAAAGACGGGGTCGAATTGGTACAACGTAAGAAACAATTCCGGGGCCTCATTGTGGGGCAAACTGTGGACTTTAATTTCATTTCTGTTGTGTTTGGAGCAGGTCTCTTGAGGGGGTGGTGGTGGCGGTATGGGTAGGGGCAGGGGTGGGGCTGCAGGCTTTCCTGATGTGCAATTAAGAGCGAGCAACTCAACTTGGACGGGTTGAAAACCGCACAGCCTCCTTTAACCAACGTCGACAACAATTACAAATTTAAATGAACCGAGCCCTCGTTGAACCCGACCGAGGATTCAACTGATTGCGCCCTCAACCGGTTTAAATGTCCTCTCCTAGTTCGCATGAATCACCCAAGAATCTCCCAGTGAAATATGTCGAACTTGATCAATAAGGATTACAGGTTCTGGAATCGAGAAGACTGAATAACAAGGAATAGAACTATTTGGATTGAATTCAATGGAAGAAACACGCCTTAGAAACCAAAGAGTTCTGTTACACTCTAATTCTCGTTTATTGAATTCCTCGTGCTCAATAATAAATTCATCCAAGAGTAAAGGAACACCAATCCATTTCGAGAGAATATTTTGGAGAGAAAAGCTGCTGAATTGACCATCTCAAGAAGTGTTGAATTACATTGCACATATTATATTATATTTTTATAGTCATCTCCCGATTGGGACAATAGGTTTGCCCAGAGAACGGGAGTTATTGGTTGGGTTCCCGATTCGGCCTTATCGAATTTTCAAAATCATGAGAGCACATTCAAAATGTGTAATTTCCCGGCTGTTGAAGGGAAGTCCACTAGGATAAACAGGATCAAAGGGTCCCGTCGCTTTGGAGAAAATACCCCGAGGAAATTTGCCCCGTTTCCTCTTGAAAGGGCCCGCTCTATCGCTCCTTCAATAGACAAGTAGCGTAATCGGATTCGGGAATCGTACTTCGGTGGGGCACCGTATAATGGGAATCAATTGTGGGTTATATATAGCGCCGAGTTCGCATATACATAAAGGAATATACATATTTGAAATGATTTTTCCTCCCCTTCTCCTTTTGGGAATTGGGGTCGGGGGGTTAAACCTCCCTTGCGGTGGGGCAGGAATTCACAATGGGTTCCTTTTTTATCCTATCGGAGGGGCGGGGGGCTGGAAAGTTAACCAACCTTTGAGGTCAACCGTCGTATATTTTTCCTTGATATCGGAAGAGCTGAAATTCACAGTATAATTCAGTTGACTGACTCCATTTCATTGATAGGAAAAAATGGAGAACACGTAAATCAGTTCGAAACTAATTTCTTCTTGTCGCGAATCGAATTAAAGAGTATTCTTCGCAAGTAGTTAAGAACTTGAGTTAAAAGGTAGAATTAAATTTGGCACTAAATAAATTACAAATGACTACTATAACATTTACAACAAATGTTACATCATAAAATTACTGGGTCACCGAAACATCGGAACAGGAAATTATCTGGGACCAAAAAGCTGACAGGAGAAATAACAAACCGAATTTTACTTTTCTCTTTTTGGAGGAAAAATATCAAAGTACTAATTAGAAGATCGCCTAATTGTGTCAGCACTCAAAGTCGAAGAGAAGAGGGAAAATGTAGTCATGGTAACTAGAAAGGTCATTCAGGAACTGACTATATCAGCTTAATGATTCTCTTAACAATTTAGTTATTAATTCAAGGTCTTCGTTATCAGTCTCTTTTCCGCTAATTCTTAATTGATAATAGTGTGATTCATAATATTACATTTAATATATAGATTATGTTCTACAAGAATTAAATTACCGATATATATAGACTACGTTAACTTTTCACTACGGCCCCAAGCTGGTCTACATTTACAATACGGTCGAGCGGTAATACTAAGATATTAGGGAGCGATATATTTTTTCATCACCCCCTGACACGTCATTTCCTTTTTACCATACTGTTTAGGTATGTTTAGCTATCGGTTTAATATAAAAAACTAGTCATCAGTTGAAGAAATACGTATTGAAATATGAGACCGGGTGAAGAAATTAATATCGAGAGAATTTTTGATAGATGCCGCAAATAAAACCTATTGTTATCTAATTTCAATTTCTCCTAATTTTTTTTCACCCCACGAACAAACGACTGGCGCGTTTCTCAAAGTTTACGGCCCGAAGTTTACGATGGTGTTGGGGGGTGGGAGGAAAGGTCGACCGAAGCCTTTTTTAATGGCGTCCGCCCTCTACCGCTCCCAGGGACTTTTATAAATCGAGTTTTACTCTCAGGGCTGAAGATCGAGTCTTTATTGATAATGTTTAGAACTGGAAACTCTGCCTCTGGAGCGTGATGGCGCCATGGAGCACCGAAGGGCGGGGACGAATAGGACCACCAGAGAGTATTGATTATGGCTCCACGACTGGTGCTGACTGGTTCAAAACTCGATATGCAAATACGAGGTGTCACCAACAGCTGATTACCTTTTTAAGCTCCCTCTCTCTCTTTCTCTCTCTCTCTCCCTCTCCTCTCCACGTTATATATCTATCTTTTTCTTTCTATTTCATGGGTGCCGATATTCTCGCCCATTTACTGGAGCAACGGTGAGGGTAAATGGAAAGAATGATATTTTAGGGGCGCGAGAAATAATTGTGCAACATTCTTCTCCAATTCGCGAGAACAAATGATCGATTGCTATCATATACACACAATGTTCCACTTTGGAATATGTAAATTTCCTATTAAAATTAATGTAATCAAACACTGACCTACAAATTACTTTTATGTTCTTCATTTAAACGCAACAATCTTTTTGGATATGTATGCGCTTATTGTCAATATCTTTGTTGTGTTTTTGTGTTGGTCCTCTCATCTTTTTGTACGTCGTCATTCCTCAGTTCATTTCAGTTTTCGAGAGGTTTATAAAAATCCGTTAGTCATTACGGGTTGACCGTCACTTTGATTCAGGCGTACTGTCTGTGTCAAGAAACCGAAACCTGTCTAGCGCATGTACAATTATCGTCTATTCGTGCATGAACTATGACCTCATTTTGTTCATTACGACTGCCAAAACGTTCAGCATCATAACCTCGTATAAGATTTCAGATTTAGAATTTCATTAAATGAAAATTATACAATTGTCACCCGTTTCAATATCCTAACGTTGTTACAGTTGGAGCTGACAAAATGCTGCAGACAGCCGACAAAACTAGCCGGCTGTATTCGATAAAGGTTTTTACTGGCGGCCGCGAGAAGCCGAAACCGGTCTTGCAGCACAATCCAAATAAACTAGACAATGGGGCGTAAGAAGTTATGATAAAGTTGATGTTTGCAGGTACAACGCTTGCCTGAAGGCAAATAATGTGAAGGAGGAAAAGGTTTAAGACCACAGAAATAAATCAGAGGTATCCCAGTAGGGAGTAATACATATTCACTTTTATTTAGTTCATCGCCTGAATTTATTGTTCACCGAATCCATGAACTAAAGTGCTATAACAGCGTTCGCTGGGGTTAAAAATAAAAACCGACGCTAATAGATTCATCTGGGGCCTGTCTCAGAGCAGACAGTTTCGTCACGAGGTGTCACCTACAGATCACAACGCCTTTTACCCTAATTTTCTCGCCCGCACAATTATTCCCAACCCCCCACTCTAGAGCCCTTCCTGGGATGGGCAAATTGGGAAGGAGGGCCGATTGTGAAAATCCGATGACCCACGCCCTCCGGTTTTAATTTCGCATTTCGGGAGCAAAAATTTATTTTTTTCAGAAAGCAGAGCAGCTGCGATAACGGTATTATTTAAATTTAACAATCTTTAAATATAATGGAATTTTAGTTACCGAAATAGTCAGCGGAAATATCCGTCTCTGTCGGCATGTTGGTCGTTATCCTGATAGGTTGATGGCGGTGGGGTGGTTGAGGGTGGCTTTGGCCGTGGCGGTGCGTAGACTGATAGGTCGGACCGCCCTTTGAACTATATTAGGACCGACTGGGGAGAGACAAAAGCCAGGGCCCTAGCTCATACATTATTATCCCCCTTTCCAGCATCCTACTCACACACACACACACACACAATATCCGACTTTCGCATCCCCCAAAGGACTTCCAGGGAGAAAGAGAGGGCGAGTAACTTGATAAAAAATTCTGATACAAGTCCTCCCCCTCCCAAACCGGGTCTTATCTGAAAGGTTTCTGAGCTTCTCGGAAGGGCTGTGATCCGGGCCAGATTTTGATAATTTACATAACCCCAGATGACCCCCCTCGCCACCACACGAAATCCACTTGCGTGATTTTGGAAATCTCAAAAATTATGATCTAATAATTTTATTTTTTGAGTGGAAGTTTAAAATTAACTATTTTAAATAGACTCTTTGCGCCGATATTTCCGAGAATGGGACCGGTTGCCTATAGACATTTTTAACAAACTCCGTCGAACTAACGACGGGATAATTACGTACATTTAAATTCATATATATAATTTGCCCGCATTATGTAAACGGCGACTGCTTTGGGTCAAATCTTCAATTGGAACAATAAACCATCAGAACTGTCCCTTATCCAATGCTGCAAGTGAAAACATGAATAGCCTATCACATAAAATTATGACAAGTAAGGATGATGAATGTAGTAAGAAATGTTAGATATGTATAGGAAGATGTAACTATAGATATCTATAGTTTTTTATCTATAGGTATTTATACACAATTTAATAATAAGTATTATATAAATCATCCCTCCTGTGCTGATGCAGCTATCCTCATTTAAGACCGCAGATATTCGGGAGAAGTCATTACTGAATCGGTATTAACAGAGAGTTAAGGAACTAGTGGCCGGCCGAGCGATGGTTTGGCAGTCTCGTTGGTTCGGTTTTTCGCTAAACCTGTTTCGGCCGCTCGCCAACTTCAGTAGCTTTGTAGTCACTGTGGGCCCGGAGGGGGCGCCCTGCCTGCAATGTAGTAACTGCGCTTTTAGAGGACACGCAGTTATGCGGACAATTTCCGCCCGACAATCGGGGAAGCCAGGCTTTTCTGTTTTCGGAATTAAACCTGGACCGTTTTGAAGGGATCGCAATTGAACAGATAGAGAGGGCTCCTTGACAGAGCGCGGGCTTAACCCGCAGTAACGAATGGCAAACATTTGTGGAAACGCCGGCAGCGCATTGGGCGGGCCGGCCGAATTGGGCCGGTGAATTGATGCCTGTGTGTTTACACTGAAGAGCGGAGCCCCACAACAACTCCCCCAACGCACGTTAAGTACAAATTTACAGAACCGAGTGATCGCATAATTGTTTCCCCTCCCCTTGTTGCGACCGTCCTTTAGAGGTAACAGCCGTGATCCGGCAAACCCCGTCTAAACCCAATAAAACGCCCTAAACGCGTCGATGCAATAATTGGGTGTCAATATTAAAATTATGAGATTTACTGAACGTAGTAGCAGATATTAAAAAGGATCCGGTTAATTCCTTAAGCCAGATCGCATTCAGCTTCTCGCAACTTGCGTACCGTCGGTAATATCGCGAAATAATCGCTGATTCAAGCATCCTGTCGGTACAGCTCTGTCCCTTTCGGTAACCGATTTAACATTGGGCCAAATAGGCGAGCGGGGACAATAACGATAATACGACCGATGATATTCCCACCAATCACCCCCATCGTCAAACAAGTTCCTTAAACTCATCCAACTAACTTTGCCGAATTATCCTTTGTGTTGCAGAAGCTGACTACACTCTGGATGACTCGTTCTGGAATGATGAGAATCCAGTCGGTGAGTAATATCAGCAACCTTTCTTAGTAAAGCCTCAACCGGGACAATATTTAATTTGAAATTTGAAAAAATTTATAAAAAATCAATCGAGTTTAAAATTAATAAATTATTTTCGGGCTTAATATACTATGCATTACTTAAATTAATTGATTTAATTAAATTAATGTAATGTTTTTAATAATTACATTAATTTCATTAATATTACAAAAATAGAAAATGTACTATAGATTTAGTTACACTCCAAAATGAAAACTCATTTAATTGTTCGAGTATGTGTGTACGCACAATTACACAACATTTACTTAGTTACTCTGCGCATAAATCTTAGTTAGTAATTTTATTACCCGCAAGGACTCATATTTTTATGTTATCAAAAAACATTTCCCGTTGGATATATATATATATATATATATATATATATATATATATATATATATATATATATATAAAAGGACATTCTGATGAAGTAAAACAATACGTAATGGCAACATATAACAATATTCCGAGCAATGGATTATCCTTTGTTTTCCTATGTTTGATATGCAAATTGAGTATCCCACTGAATAATAATGCAAAAGTAATTAACTTTCTTTTTCAACGCTTGATTTAATTCGCGGGCGTAATATTTAAAACGCTTTATTCCTGAAATAAAATACGAAAACTTCATTTGTTTTTTTTCTTTTAAAACGATGAAAGGATACTTAATTAATTGTTAGTAATTAAACAACGTGAAAAGAAAGGAAAACAACCTTTTGAATTAAACATAATTCGATAAAATTGGTTAGCTGTTGTCATTTCTGTAATCATACTGCAATAGTTTAGTACCTGATCCTGTATTAATATCTGAACATGGAATACTGGTATTCTATAGCCATATATTCATCAATTTCTAGGCTTCCTTAAAACTGGTTTGAATGGTGCTGATATCGGGGTAGGCTTAGAAATCATTTGTCCTCGTTCATTAATGACGACGGTGAAAAACCGGTCAAATTAGCAAAAGAACATCGAAAATATGCGGATGTATTAGGGATATTTCAATGCGAATTATTTCCTGGCAGGAGAGCCATTAATGATTGATGGACTCTTTTCAATCCTAAACGTTGTTTGCTTGAACACGGTGCAATTATGGAGTTCTTAGCGGTTGTTATTTCCCCGTCTCTCCGGATTGCAATACAGTCACGGAGCACACGTTGTTCGAATTATATATGTGAGCCATGATGAGGCCGCATCGATGACCAAAGATAAAATCTGGAGCGAACGGATGAATAGAAAGTAAATAGTCGGAAGGGAAGAGGCATTCGCCCGACGGGGCGCTATCAAATTTTGGGATGAAACCGTTTTTATTCTCTGCGTCGTCGGGACGGTTCGAAAAAAAGGCCTGTTCCCGGCCTCGGCAGAACCCCCCGAGTTCGGTAGAATCCACGAATCCATTCCGCCTTTACCTCTTTGTCCCGATTATCGTTTTCTTCATAAAGGGACCCTTCCCGGTTCTAATGAAAAAGGCCTTTGCAGGAATATAAAAAAATGGGGAAAGCCGACAGGTTCAGAGCGAGAAACGATGAACGCCCCCGCCCGTCACATTTTACAACCTACCTACGAATATTAATCACGCCGATATCGTTTCCCAAATGATATTACCGGTAGAGAACTATTGCGAAAGGTCCTAATAGGATATAATATTTAATCCGACATAGAAAGTGTACAGAGGGGCAGTAATATCTATTAACAAATTTCCTATTTAAACAGTTATCGCGTTCTTAAAATTAAAAAAAACAAGCTTAAAAATATACGGCTCAAATGTTATGATTGTATTTTAATTATAATTAAAGATAAAAAAATTTCAATTATAACCTGGACTGATTGATAAAACCGAAGCTTAAAATATGACCTAGGGCCTATTGTGACGCCCCACACCTTTATGCTACAATAACCCTCTGGGCGGGTTTCTGAAACAAATATAGATCGGTCTAGAAGAGGGGGCGTGGTCGGTGGACGTTTTGGATGGCCGGCATTTAAAAGGGGGCTGGGTAGGTCCCATCGGTTTGTAGCGAGAGGGGGAAGAAGGGGAACGGCAGAAGCCAAATCCGAGCCTTTCCAGACGCCCGAAACATCGGTCCAGTAAATATTTATTGGGCGTAGGCGGTGTTTCGCTTAGGCTCGGTTTAGTTACTGCGCCTCGTCTTCGACATTAAACCTCTAAACGGCCGGAGCGCCCAACCACCCTCTGAGTGCTAAGGTGGAATCTCACATTTATTCCCTTCCGCCCGTTTCCACTTTTATGGCTCGACACCGCTTTGATTGAAGCGTGAATTTATTTTTCCTTTTACCCGCTTCTCGTCAAACCTGTTCCCGTCGCTAAAAGAAACTTATCAACATCTTCTGAATTATTGATTCATTGAAACGCCTGGTTTATTCAACTGGATTCAACTTATACCGCCGACATGTTGTGAGTTCCTATACTGCTTTCTGCTTTTTTGTTTGTGGTAATAATCTTTTACACGTAGAAAAATGAAACATTCAAAAAATATAAATTCTTACACGGAATAAATTTTCCAAAACGTAAATTACGCCTCGGCACTTTATATATATATATATATAAAACCGTTCGGATGATTCGCCCCGGGCGCGAAACCGCCACCCTCGTTGATTTTTCGATCAGAAGATCTTCCTCCTCGCCTTTGGCCGGGAAACAAAATCAACAGCACAATATTTTTGTTGGCCGGGCGGCTCACAGTAAATATAAAACGTAATTAATGTAGGTATGTTGTATGGAGAATCGGTAATGGATTGTTATTGTTGTGGGGTGTACGGGTGAGAGGGGGCAGGATACAACCTAATGGAAGATAAACAGCCGGTCTGGAATTGGATCAGCCCCGAAATTGAAACTTATCCCGACCGAAACCCAACCGCCGGCATCGACGCTCAAAAAAAGTAGGCGATATTCTTTTATTTGCCGAGTAAAAATATCACACTTAACCCAAATGTTTCAGAAAACGACTCCATTTAAATAGGCACAACTTTATATTCACAATGAGGGAAGGAAGATAGGTGGAATTAATTATTATAGTTAGTTATTTTATGTACGCATGTGACAATTCCATAAATTCGTATGACGTCTACTGTCAACCTCCATCATGATGCCGGAAATGTGTTTTTTTTAGCAAAGATACAAATAACTTTTATTACTATAAATACAAATATTACAACGATACAACGCTATAACCAAGTTTTGATTAGTGCATGTATTCCGGCCTATTGGTCTTTTTACATTTATATTCTTAAATATTATAATACATTATACATGAATTTTTTTTACGATGTTGTTTTGCTAGTCGGGAAAATACACAATAAAAACCCGAGGACCTAGGCTACACTCTCTACATTCACTCGCACAAACACTCACATTCGCTAACACACTTTGCACTGCACTTTGCACTTGCTACTCGGGTTCACTACGCTGCTCGCGAAACTCGATATCGGTGCACTGATCACTGGGGCAGGGTGACAGTATACGACCGGTCGTATACCGTCGTTAGCACTATGGGAAATGTGTTAATCTCACGTAGCACAATATGGACTAGAACGTGGATATTATTACAAATAATACACTTCAAGTTATACATCTCAAGGCAACAGATCGAATACCACACAACCTCATTTTTTAAACAATCCATATCCCTGTCAAGCGGACGACCGGTGAATGGTAACTGGGAAGGATTGGGGTTTGGGGGATGAGACACACGTTTAATCGTCGTTGAGAGGTAATTTATTTTTTCTATACATGTGTATTTGATGGCAAAACATTTAAATGCAATTTGGGGGGGACTCAGATAAAACCGGGAGGAGGATCGGGCGTAGCAGAAGCTTATATTGCCGCCAGTCCCAATATCCATCATATTGTATAACATAACGGGGGCCACACACACACTGCATTTTATCCCTCCATTCCCATTCACCGATGTTGTTACAATGTTGATACAATCGGAATTCGGAATACAACTTCTACCGTAAAATATATATATTTATAAGTGATATATATATATATATATATATATATATATATATATATAAGTGATGTCGTTTTATTTATTTTTATTTACACTAAAATTTAAGTACAAGGGTATTAGAATTGAGCTTTCTACCTTAAAGATAACTTTTTCTCCTTATATTTATCTTATAATAACTAAATGATAATAGTAAAACGCCATGTTTAGCCCTTGCTAGGATTAATATTTTATTCATTAATACATATTGGTTTATACCATATTTTTCTCTCAAAAATAAACTAAACGATTCGCAGTTCCAGTTATAATAAGGCCCAGTATGATTTGGAAACAGATAACTATTAGTCGGAAACTATGGAGGCGTCCCATTTAAAAAGCTGTGGGTAGAGTGAAATTCTTATATAGGAAACAACCTGCCGGGCAAAATTGTGTTTTGCAGGGCGACTTGAAGCGCGCACCCCACTAATTTGTTGTCCTAACAAGATTGCTTTAAAATATAAAGGTTGGCCCCCAACACCAAAGGGCCCCTTCTCCCCGTCCACCTATTAATTGACTTAGTTGACAATTTCACCCCGCCGGCCCGCACCCCGCGCCACGCAGCGTATGCTTCATACGTAACCGCCCTTTGTTCTCCTAATAAGGCCGAGTATCCGTAAATTTGTTTTTCTTTCCCAACTCAAACGAAAATATACGCTCGCCCTCAATAAATATCGCCCATTAGCATCGGCTAGTAATAGCGTTAATGGGGACAGTTAATATTTATGTTCGGACAAATGCTATTTTATTTATATTCGATTTGATTTTCATTGAAAATTACCTCATTATTGTACGAAGAAAATATGATCATTAAAGAAACAAATGCAATAAGATCGCATGACCATAATTATATCAAAAATGATTTATAGAAACTCCACTTTCACGCGGAAGAGAAAAATTAAAAATTTAATTATTGTATAAGAAAATATTAAATTAGGAAAAATGCACTATACTAATCGAAGAATTAGAGCTAAAGTTGCGCCGCTCATATTTTATTTTTTTTTTAAGGAAATCATAGGAAATCATTTGTAGAATGGAGGACGTTGGTGTAAAAGACCAACGGCTCCCCTGTTAAGGGCGTACCATCAAATAATTCATTTCTAGCAGAGGGTTGGTCCTGCCAGGGTCCGAAGTGGCGCTAACACGCGTCTACGGTACTCCACCCCAGAACGGTGGAGAAAAGAAAGGGAGGAGAAATAAGGGATTTCGGAGCTAGACATAAGCCAGTGTTAGTAGTGTTGGGGGTGCGGTAGGGGGCAAGAACAGTGTCCCGTGACGTCCACCTGTCCAGAGGTTTTGCTCCGGTCCAAGAGCGGCACTAAAATCCCGACCACTTTCCGTTCTGTACGGACCGGATTTAAAAAAGAACTGAGCGGATTCAGCCGGAAAATATTACAGGTCGGCCAATTTATTTCAAATCCGTTCCTAGGAAACCCGAACATTTTAATAATAAAGCACGACCAAGATGAACTCCGACAATTACGGCGTGGAGCCTAAAATATGCATCCGAAAATTATATCGGATTACAATTAATTATCGGAGAGGCATGTGCACATTTTAAATACTGACCAAATTTCTCGGTTTTAGGCTAAAAGTTAAATGGAGTCAAACAATTCAATACGGGGAATTCGTAATTTCTGAATAACTGGTTACCACTATTACAGCAGTTAATACATATCTTCATTGATACATTTCATTTTATTCGTTAATATTTTTTTATTTTTTAGAGAAGGATCGTAAATATATTTTTATATCGGTTAATGTATTATTTATTGACATTGTACTTTGTCCCTCGAATTTTATTTACGACTTCCCATAATGGGGGAAATAACCGATATCGGTTACGCTTTCGAAGCTCATCTTCCGACGTCTTATCAGGGCGGTCGTCGTCATCGGTGCCCGGGACCAATTTTCTGTGCCAATGATGACAAGTATAGGAGATGATATCGGGATCGTACGAAGTATCGGAAATGGACTTACTTGAAGTACTCCAACCAGTTGTACGGTCAATTGCATTCGGGAGATACAGATACAGCCACCCCTTTTCCAAAATGGCTCATCGTCTCCGATTGGTCCGCGAGTCCCGTCCCAGAATACCCATCCGAATTGAATTTCCGAAAACGGCTTTGAAGGTTGGGTGGGAGGAAATAATGGATTTCTTCGGTTTTTCAAAGAAAATGACGCATATAATGTACATTCCAGTTCCAATTATACAGATCTACCCCATCGAAATGTTAGTGTTGTTACAACTTTCACTACAATTGTTAATTTTTTTCCTAAATATTATCGTTATTAATGTGGCAACAATCACCATTTCATTTTATTTTCAAGATTGTGCCAGAAATATTATCACTAGCTTGATTAAACGCGCCAAGTTAAACATGCATCTAATTCTTCAATAAATGCGGAAGGATGTCTTCTATAATAAAGAACTTCCCCTTATTGCACTATTATTCAACACGACCCATTTATTATTATTACTAACCGTGAAGAAATCCCGCCCTCCACGATAATAAATTAATTCTAAAAATATTTAGTCTGAAATGGGCCGGATGTTAAATCTTACCAGCGGTCTATTTTACTGGGAGCGAACGGAGTCGAATTTTTAACGCACAAAAAACTAATTCGGTCCCGAAATGGTTGGGGTTGCAATTCCAGTGTCCCTTCTCGGGCCGTCCCAAATTGAATTCGGAGTCCCGAAAAATCCCAATTGGACTTCTGTCGGGCGTGGTGCGGGTCTGCGGGACGTCGCTGGGCAATGGAGCGCGGCTGGGGTCTGCGCCCTGCCGGCGCAGAGAACAGACGGAGAGGGACAGACTCCGCTTATTCGGGGGCGAAGGGGAGCTAAGCCCCCAATTCGTCGGAGCCTCTCTACCACTCAACCCAGGTTTATCCCCTCGCTCCCCGTGGATCATACGCGCCCGCTACAAATTTATATTGTAAACCCCGAGAGTAGATTCCCCCTTGAAAATGTGTACCTTAAAAAACCTCTTCAGTTTGATCGTTACATTTTATCATTTAATCATTCCTAAAATAATTTCTGGAATTTACATTTACTATACAATTGTACAACACATTGTACAATTTAACGATTACACTGGAGTTGGTAGTCTTCCCCGACATTCCTTAATGAATAAAAATTTACAATTTTGTTCAAGAAGTAATAGAAAGAGAAATACCTCCAGTTGAAGATTTAATTTGATAAAATTGTAATTGTAACCTTGTAATTTTATTATTTTTGTGTGGTAAACTTTTACAACTAAAATTTTCAGAAATTTACTGTTTCGTACAATAATTAATATTTTTAATACCTTTTTATATTAAAATAAGGAAGTGATAATTTCAAGTTCGGTTATTTCTCTTTGTTCTCAGTGTCATATTTTTGAACATAGTGGCTAAATGCAAAACGTTTTACAATACTGAAAAATAATATAATAGTGCGAAGTAAGCGATGTGAAAATATTTCAAGAAATTCTTAAACATATTTCTTTGTTTTATGATTGCATAACACCTTATACGAGGAGTAAAAAAATCTTTAATTAGGAGAGTTTAGTAGGACCTTTAGTGGTCTTACAGGCAACTCTGTTGCTTAATTAGTTTGACGTCAGCGATTGATTTTGTGATGCAACGAAGGTACCTCTTGAAAAAATTATAATTCGACTCTCTCCATAACTGTTGCTCATTAAGCCTCAGTTAACAGGCTTTTATGTTTCACCTCTAAAGGGCTATCAGATCTTCCGATATTAATGTTTATGTCTGGGATACTGTGTATATAACAAATACAGGGCCGTACAATTTACAGCGGGGCATTAAATTCCTCCTTCTCTCGGATTTAATCATTATATTTGGACATCTGCCCTCATTTATCGGCAGCGGAGGCTTTATATGTTAATGAACATAATTTTAACAAACTTTGTTTGGGGAACAAACCGCCGAAAAACACTCGGGGAAAATAATTCAAAAGACTCTCCGTTCGTTGTTTGAGCCACTGTAGATTCCAATTTAAATGTAAACTTTAAGAGTTTTTTAATTCTAATTACTGAGACAAGAATCTGGTCATTAATCGCTGTATTAATGTGTGTAATAGAAAGGTATAATTAGGGTCAGGGGTTTTGGTGGGATCCAAATTAAAAGAGGCAATGAGGAGCAATGGGGTGAAAATCGTTGTATGGGGGTGGAAGAGGGCTCCGGAATGGGCCGACTGGTCACAGGTCAGGGCCCAGTCTCAGCTCGCCCACCACAACCTCTCACTACCACTAACCATTAGAGAGCGCATATACACCCAGGGCTCTCACCCCGTTGCGGTTTACTTACTTTATTTCTTTTAACACTTGTCTACATATACTTTACAAGTGTTTGTGTACTACTGCATGCGTTGAACAATGTGTCGAAAGTGGGGCAACTCGTCATCCCATTGTCAATCTCCAAATTTTAGATACATTCGGCTGAGAGTACAGACATCCTGTATTGAATTACACCGGGGATTAAATTCGAGTCAAAACTTCCGGGATTGTCGCTGCGATTGCGAAAATTCCGCGTCTCGAATTTCTAAATGACGCCCAAAGTAGTGGGGAGGCTATTGTACTCGGCGATCTAAATTATTCCCGGCCGAAATATCCGATTTCCTAATTAGTTTTTACGGTCAACCGCCTTTAAGGTGTCTCCGAACGCAAATTGAAAAAAAGGATCCTCAACGGCCACCGCATCCAAAATGGATCATTCCTATTCTTATAGCCTGAAATTGTTTCACTGATCCCGCGCAATTTTTATTCTTTTTACTACTTAATAAATCGTCCCTTTTATTTATAAGTCGTCTATTGAAATGGTACGTGTCAAATTTGGAACAAATAAAAGATAGATATGGTAAAAAAAATTCCTAATTGGGATCGGCCATTTATATTTGTCAGGGTGGTCCCTGTCTCGGGTCCATTTCCGGGCTTAAATCGTCAACTTGCATATATATATATATATATATATATATATATATATATATATATATGCAAGGGAGCCTGCTCTGTATTTGGAGCGTGAGCCGTCCGATAACGCGGGGGCCCCTTCCCCCTGACCCCTAAGAGAAAAACAGTGCCCGAGGGGGGCGGCGGGTGTTGAGGGGGTTAGAACGCGACTCACAAAAGGGATAGGGACAGCCTTATCTGAGCCCCGCCCGGTTTAGACATTTCTCATCGCCGGCGTTATGCGACTAGTTTTTGGAATTCCGCCCTTACGTCCACCCTCGAGCGAGGGATGAAAACCTGGCGGCTACGATCCGGCCGGAATTCTTATTCAAGAAATGTTCGATTCTTTGAAAAAAGGAGCTCGGAGAGAGCGGCAAGATCAACAAAGGGGAAGGTGACTGGGACGACGCCGGATTTACATGTAGAACACTCTCCCCGCCCGATCCGAAAAGGGGAAAATCTAAAGAAAACTCATCCCCGTATGATAATTCGCCGTTGAAAAGCGTTGAGACCAATGAAACACTTTCTTTTGAACTGGTTTCCATTTTAAAGGATGATATTATGAGCGGTAATTTAAAATGGTGATTCGTATCACACACACACGTCATTTAATACTTAACGCCTATAGAGAAAGACGTTTTTATTATGTGTATCTTGCTGGGGGCAAAGGTTGTGGTATCTATAGGCATAAATTAGACATAATTCTCATCGTAAGTCACTTTTAATGTGAACTTAACCTATACCGGAGGACCCTGTGTAGACTTGCTAAATCGGTCCTCACCCGAGGTCAATTTAAAGGTTCATTTATCAATGTTAGATGTCACCGCGCGGTCCCCTCCTCTCCTCTACCTTAAAAGTCTATAACTGATGTCAAAGTCTGTTGGCCGCCGTTTCCTTGGAGATTTTCACCTTATTAATTCAACCCCCCTTTGGCCTCGAGTGATCCTTCACTCAACTTCAACCACCCATTTCATTCCTTCGCGCAAATATTGGTCAATTATTTTCAGGCTCTATAACCTCTTCCGTTCGGCCGGCATTAAATATTTAATCTCTTAATTATTCTTCAGATATTGCTTCCAAAATCCGGTGAACAATCTGTTTCCTTCTTAGTTTTTATAACGTTTATATCCATTACTTGTGGATCATAGTAGAATACAAATAGAAAAATTGGCCAAGAATGTCAACAATTATTGCCTATACTCTATTTCTATCCTTTCTGAAAACTTGTAGAAATAGTGTATTATTAAAAGGCACCCTGTAAAGGCTAGTGTTAGATTTTCCTGGAAGAAACTTTATTCTTTTAACATTCCTCCAAAACATTTGAAGATTATATTTTTCAAAATATTTCGTTGCCATGTTGTATTTACTGCCAGGTATTATTTTATATTCCTGCCCGACAGGCAGATTTACGTAATCGGTGAACATATTACGTAGTATGTATCTACTAAATAAGCGAGTGGAAACCAAATTCAGCCGTTACTTCCTCGCAAGAACCGGCAGACAAAAGCGGAAGAACACTTTTACGTTGTGCTAAGGTTTTGAATAATCAACATGCGGCTATACAGTAATAGGGACGGTAAGCATCGAACAGAGAGGTGCGGTAGTTCCACAACCAATTGTGGAAGTGACTCCTCGAGAAGTGGGGCCCGCCTACTTTTATTTTTCACAAGCCTTCCCGGCGGGTTGTGTTAAAGTGGGGCCCACTCTAAGTCCGGGAAGGCCCCGGGAGATCTAAATCTTCGTTAGTGGGTTGAAAACGGCGGCCCTCTCGGGCAAATGTTCCGACACGTTTTACCCCGGCAGAACTACCACCTCGCCCCTCCTTGCGCCCCCATCCAACAACCGCCCGTTTATGTACGCTCGGTCCGTGCACATAATGGCGGCCATAACCCCCGCCCCCGCCCACTTCGGCCGCTAAACCACTCTATCATCCTCCTCCCAATACGGCTCCCCGTTCGAGGGAGCGGTGGTCGCAACGACTGGGACAATAAATATTAATACATAATTTTCTATATTTTCCGATAGTTCCGAACTAGTGTAACATAATGTCACTGTATTTTCCTGCCAGGTATATGGCCACATAAACGGCTTTATTTATCATTTAATAGTCCGCCAACCTGTCGAACAGCTTTGAGCACGGCCCGCCAATAATAGCTTATCTGTGTGGGATAGTTATCACTACAAAACAGTTGAGGACTGTAATTCCGCGTCGTAAAACCGACGTGGGCAGAATGAGAAGTGGGACCGGGGGTATTTTCCCTCGGGCGGGGTTGGCGGCCTCAAGGGGTACATACATTAGAGGAGACCGCCAGAGGCACAGCGCTCTCATTTATCCCCGTCTTCTGCCGATAGCAGTTAATCACATTAATGGGACAATCTTTGTGCGGCGGTACCGCTTCCTCTCCACCATTCGGCCACCTTCCCACTCCCCGCACCATTGTCCTAGTAACACACTCTCAACCCGTTGATTTATAACAAAAATACCCCTAGGAATATCCCGAAAGCTCTTATCTTTCTCTATTTTGTATTTTATAAGCGATTAGAGAATATTTGGCCCAAATATTCACTCTGGTCCAATCCCGCGGATCGAGAAATATGAGTGTAATATTTTTTAATCGCGCCCAATTATAGAGCTTTTAACAAATAACTATTGTCGAATATAGAACGCTTCCGATATTAATAATTACGGTGTACGTGACTACATTGCTGGTGAAATGCTACTGAAGATGGGAGTTAGAGAATAACATCTAGTGTTCCCCACCCGATAAAACAAATTTAGTCATGCTCGATGTAGAGTATATTTCAATTTTTCGTAACGCGGAAATGATCTGATCGTTTGTTTTAACTTGTTGATCTCCATGAACTTATTTTCATCACAAAACCGGAATAATAGAGTGCGAACAATAAAGCGAATTCTGTATAAAAAGTACGTGTTCTTTAATTTGTTTCTAACTCTGCTATCTCCTATTTCTATTCACCGTTTGTATTTGTATTTCCCTTGCTTTATTTCTTTTTAAATCCCTTTTTATAAAGGGGGTTTGTAAAAAATATATTATACACAGTTCGTAAGTATTTTGCGCCCAGACCGTTTTTCATTGTCTACTCGGACATTTCAATTCAGCGGAGCGAATAACACATTAGAGGTCTCGTTTTGCTCCGTTTCCTTGTTGTCGACGACATCTCTTTTGATCTTTCCTCACCTACTTTATTCCATCACAACTTCATCTACTTATTTTATTTTTAATTGAACGGTATTTCGTTCTCTCTACAGATTCGACGACGCATTGAATTTCTGCAATAATTATTCCTAAATTTAAAAATTATAATTAAAAAATGTATTTCGTAAGACTTCCGATAGCAATTTA
Source organism: Lethocerus indicus (assembly GCA_019843655.1). NCBI lineage: Eukaryota > Metazoa > Arthropoda > Insecta > Hemiptera > Belostomatidae > Lethocerus > Lethocerus indicus. The sequence goes on from JACDQD010000004.1 coordinate 11,284,174, forward strand.
TTGAGGCGGTTGAAAGACAGGTTATAATATGGATTTATGTGCGATTTAGTTGAATTGTTTATATAATAACGAATATATCAATACTTATACTGCATATCATCAAATTCAGGTAGTGTAATAAAAAATAAAAAGGAAAGGGACTGAATAAATACCTTAAATTGTAGGGAAGACTTGTATTCTGGAATAGGAATTATTAGCACGATTTGATACTTATTTCTCGTTCATAACTTTTAATTGTGTTCTTCCTCCAAGTGGATGGGGAACAATTATAGAAATCTCAGCAATATCGATAACTCCAAGCATAAAGTTGAGTGACTCATCCCCTGATTTAAGCCCAGAATATAAAGACAGGTGATTTAGGCGTTCGTAAATCCCCAGCTCCTAGGTTTATTCCCGACCGAATATCGTAAAGTCGGAAAACGGGGACCGAGAATAAACCTGGAAGGAGAACCTGAGCCATCTGTCCCAGCGTTAAAATGAAACGTCCGTGGGGTGAAACGTGAATGTCTTTCGCAAAACCGTCGTTCGCTCTTTTTTGTGGCTTTCCAGTCGGTCGATCAACCTTATTATCGCCGCCCTTTTATTCGGCGGAATTGCACAATCAAAGGGAAAAAAGGGAGGTGATGTTGGAGTTCATACGCCAAGATTAGAGCGGCATAGAGACCCGGCTACGAACCCAGGTAAGAGTCGTTAAAAGAAAGCATTTTTATCGATCCCTACTGGAAGAGAGGAGTTTTTTTGCTAGATATTTTTAATAATCGACACCATTTTAATAACTTAACATAATAGGCATGACCGTTAAATACCTTTAAAAAAATCATTTATCCAATATTTTAATATTGTATTTATGAATTAAATTTATGACACTAATATCACCCGGTATCACAGCTGTCACTGTAAGCTAATAAATGCCTGCATGTAAAGCAAATTGATTCATTTGTCTCTAGCGGTGGGCGTAACACCTTCTAACTTTGTACCTGTCCTCTGAGGCTCTGGGGTCGACTATTTATCCAACTGTTCCGCTTCTACTTCACCCTCAGTACACTGCCACACTTGATTAATTTATTTCCTTCCTCGTTCATTACATTCTTGATACATCTGTCGACACTACTGAACAGCGGAAGATACAATCCGCCTTCACTCAACTGAACAACAAACAGTTCACTTCAAATAAACAACGAACGGAGAAATACACAACCGTCCATCGCAAGATAAATATTTGTTCTTTATATAAAACAGAATACAACTTTAACAAGCATTCTCAGTATATTCACCTAGATATATCTGTCCAATATTACAGTTTTTTCGGTACTAGAGTTCTGTCAAAAGCTTAATTACTCCAGATTATAAGTTCTCAATATACATTATTCTAATCTTGTAATATCTCATAAAGTAACAATAACTAGTATTACCTGTGGAATAACTGGATACAAAATACAGTAATATCGTAGTAACAATATTCAAGAATACTGCAGTGGCAATAGTGGTAGAAATTCATGTGTCTCTCTTTTTTTTTGTTTAAGAAGGTAACAATCTAAATAGCTATATTAAGGCCTAACGGGCGAGTGGAGACAGAAAATCGCATTATTAGAAGAGAGAGGGACGGATATTCTGAGCCACAGTGTCAATGAAACAGATATTGTCAGCAGAATAATTGATACGCAACAGTTCATGTATTTAAAATTAGGAAATTCATCTAGTTTAAGAAAAAAAACGGGCAAATGGCTGCAGAAAATCGCCTATCGACGGTATAAAACGTATGCGTATCGCGAAAGAAAACATTTAATTAATAAAAGGAATTCCTTTTGTATATATGGCTTCAGGGAAGTACGCTAAAATCTGTATTTTTCGACACACTAAAGAAACTGTTCGCGTGATAGAGCGTCATAGATCAGCGCGGTATTGGGTCGGGGGCTGGGACCTGGCAAAGACTGAGACAGCCTGTTTTATTGCTTTCTGCCGGCTCTTCCACTAAATTCTTAGCAGACCGGAAAACTAAAACGCGGCTTTTTGTTGTTCGCATACATTTAGAAAACACTGTTTATATATATATATATATATATATATATATATATATATATATATATATATATATATATTGGGGTCGGGAACTAAGGGTGTAAGGCTGGGCTTCCCCTTTGGGTGTGATTTAATGGATCCACCAACGTGCCGCCCCCTTGAAGGGCGCTTCCTGACGTCTGACTGTGGTGAACAACTTGCCTGTCTCTCCGACAACGCTTCTTGAATTATTCCTACGGCTCCATTTCGCCGAATGCGATAAGCTATCCTCGATTGTCTCCAATTCCCGCAGTGCTTATCAATAAATTAATTAAATATTAACAGTATAGCAGTGGCTGAGGAAGCGGTCAATAAGGTCAGGCATTCCCGATCAATGTATCTAGTAGTGTAGATAACTGTGCTATATGCAGCACACGGAAAGGTTTGAATGTTGTAGTAAAACTGTCAATTGAAATTCTTCGGGAAGGTCACACATAAATACATTCCTTGGTAAATCCGTTGGCGCTATGGTTGGAATTAAATATCATCTATTAAATTTCATTAGTTTTTACGAGTATTTACGATGCGCGTAATTACCTACATTGAGTTATTGGCGAAATACCGTAAGCTTATGGCCACCGATATGGCAAACATCGCAAGACTGATGAAAACCTAGTGGATCCCCGAATAAAATAGTTGTTACTAACCACAACTTCATCGGGTCATTTCATTGAGTTCTATTGGCTGGGCCGTCCTTCAAAATTCGAACTCGCGCTCGTCGTTTAACTATTTTTCATGCTTTTGCTTCGGAAAGTCGTAAAACGTCGTTTTCCGGCTCTCCGGGGCAATGTTTCAGCATCCAAAAGTGTATTTCCAATTTCCATTTCCGACCCCTTATCTATTCGGTAGTGGGAAACTCTTTTCTCTAAACTCTCGTACTCTCGTCTCGGCAAATAACAAGATTTCTCCGGTGCAGTCAAACCTTCCCACTCACCACTAGCACGGGTTCCCCAACGGGAAGACAGCAACGGCACACAGTCATATTTCCTAATCTCTGCCTGAACTTCCTCAACTCCCGAAGAAATAGATTCGAAATTTCTAGATTTCAAGATAAAAACGAAGTTTCCCATAGTGACTTTTCTTCTTTAGTCACTGATATTCTGTAACAGCATTTTTCAATAGACAACTGACGATATGTATAATTTATAAACCTGTTTAAAGAGAATTTAAAATTCAGGTTTCTGTAATATTTTTGTGTGCACGTCTATAAGTAAACGTATACGTCTACGTTTTACTCCTGTGTCTGTGCTTCCTCTCCGCTCTCAATTTTCATTTTTATACATTATCCCATTTCCCCTTTCCCTCCAATTCCAGTCTTTCATATCTAACTCATTCCATCAATCTTGATACCGTCGCCGCATTCCCATTCGTTTGTTTCGGTCCCTTTGTTTGCAGTCCGACTGTCCGTTTTGATTTACCTCTGAGGCAACATATTCGGTACCGTATTCCTTTAAAAAGTATACAAATATACTCCTTTTCCTTTCTACAAAACATAGTATTTTACAGCGGAATTCTTTGTTTTATAAATTTTAGTTCGTTCCACAAACTTGATAATTTTTGAACTTACTTATTAAAGATCCAGAAATGTTAAGGTAAACACGAAATATTTACTTTAATGAGTCGGTCTGGAAATACATCGAGTGTACATTTGCGATCACGGTTCGAAAGTATTAATATGAATCGTTTTCCGAGATTTGAACTATTCATGTTTAACTATGCTTCCCGTTACGTAACATCAAATAGCGGGGGTATATTCCTGGACATGTTCGAAACGTTTATACTCGTAATTCAGCCCGAATTTGGCTATCGGGCGGCTTCTCCTCTTGTGCCGATAATTCGACAGTGTCGGGCCGGGGTCCGGTGCCACGACGGCAACGGTTGCCATTTGCATGGTCGCTCAATAAATAATTGGGATTGGTCTCTGGTTATCTGTGTCTGGGCTCTAGTGCTAGTCAGTGGGAGGGGGAGGGTTCGCTTCCACGAATGAATCGCTGCCAAATCCCCCATTTATCCGGTCGGGCCCCGAGTTAATCCCCACCCCCTCCCCGCTCAGAACTACCACCAAACCTTCTCCCAAATCCGAACCCATGAAACAATATCTTCATGGACCGTCAATTATGACAACTTATACTAACGCCGCCCACCCCCTTCTGCGCGATATCAGGATTTTGAACTCAAGTACACTATTTCATGTACGGATTACGAACACAACAGTTGAATACTACTAATGGAATATTATGCGATAGTACTGCGTTGGTCACTAACGACGATTATTTTATTTATACATTCATCGGATTGTAGTATTTTCAACTATTTTAAAGACAATTTATACGTTGACAGATTTTGCGCATCACTACCAATGTTATTCATTCAAATATGTGACGAATAGATAACTAAATATTTGATATCTTCTCTGAAACCCGGCGATGTTACGGGAACTTTTTTCACGAGCAATTCAAATTTATAACTCGAGGAATTCTGAACTGAAAAAATGCTATTTAACTAGTACAATCCTGAGGATGAATTTGAAACAGAATATCTCATTGCAGCGCCGACAGATAATAAATTATATTGGTTTCGAAAACCCGGTGAATAATTATCGAACGGTTGCATAAGGTATTATATCGTAAATTAGGTGGGCAACGGCGGGACTCCTTGTGTGGCTCAACTTGGCCCATAAATCGGCGTCTGCTGGCGCGTTCCTTCCATCGGATTTATAGAGCCCAATCCTGGCCGCCGCCCCCCCCCTTCCCTAATGAGAATTGCGATGAAATACACACGGAGGACCGCGACCCACTTGTAAATTAGCCAAACAACTTTCTCCGGAAGTTCGAATCAGATTTATGAGCCGTTCAATTTATTTTATTTTTTTTTGTTGAGAAAATACAGTCCGCACAGAGCGGAATGAAAATCTTCCATAAATTTGTTCACTTCCGAGTTTGCACTTTAGTTCATTGAATAGCGAATTACAGACGGTGCCTACTAGCTCATTTCATGGGACTATATTTAATACAGAAAAATATTTTTATACTTTATCGGAAATTATACTTCTAGGTAATTTGACTCTTCGGTCATCAATTGATTTTACAATAACCTTAATATTCAATAATCAAATTGAATACTGTATAAATAAATGAATATAACATGAATTTGCGTGTACCTACTTTAATTTTTGTACAATTATTTGCAACACTTGAGAAAACTACAATAAAGACTCACATTGTCTGTACATATGATGTTCTATGTTCCGTGTCGCAATTGTAGAACGACTTTAGTGTTGAAATTTTCCGTCTCCTATATGCAAAGACATACACACTTATATAGAGTGAGCGTCATATTTGATTTCCAAATACCCTTCGGTATAATATTTATAATTTGTTAAGTTTTAGATCGAGTTTAGTTTGGAAGACAGGATTGACTGTTAAATGTATCGAGTTGTTTGTAATGAAGGGGCAGTGCAGTGGCGGGGTATTACCGTAGAGAAATGTGCTGTCGGGGGCGTTCATATCAGATTCATCGGAAGTGGAGGCTGGGCCAATAACAGTAGCGGCCCGGCTACCAGCGATCGGGGCCCGCCTACAGAACGCTCCGTTTGATTCCAAACCCTTATAATCCGCCCCAAGTCGGTATCCTTATCCTACGGCCTTTATTGGTCCCCCCACAGCCATTCAGCCCGCTTTAAGTTTCGTTACTTGGCTCTTTTTGTCTCTATCTCACCACCGCGGAAATAACTTTTTCCCGTTATGTCCTTATTTAACTACCGGGTCTATTTGTTTCAGGGTAGCCGTCTGTAATTCGGACCGCATCGATGCCGCGATTTTTATTTTCCTGAGAACAATATTCAAGCTACTATTCCTGTGAAATTCTTTTGAATTTACTGCGCCATCGTCTTCGAGTCACACTATGTCTCATGGAAAATGTATATTGGAAAACAATTAGTCTCTAATAATTTCTTGTAGAATATCCATTATAATTGAAATCGGAAGACGGCGTTTTTTGATCGTAGTAAACAAATGACTATAGAAGGACGGCGATTATGTATACTAGACCTGCAAAACATGTATGAAACAAGAGAGTGTTATTTACAATATATATTGTTTGCATAAATAAACAGTATCTCGAACCAAGCTTAGAACAAATTTGAGATAAATTTCAATATTTTCTTCATAATTTTGAGTTCTTAACCAAAATTCCTGTTGAAAGAATTTTCGAGTGCACGTTGTCATGGATAAATTGTTTGCGCTTGTCCGTAGCTAGTCTACATATGTTGTATAGTATTCTATTCCACCAGGTTCCCATCTGCTCCTTCAAAAGCCCTGTCATCCCTCCGTATATATTCAATGTATCCCGAGGAGACAGCCACGAAATACTTAAATCGTCTGTCACCTAACACTGCATTTTCATATCCGGTATTGCCCAGAGAGCCTTCTTCAAGAGGCAAGATTCTAAGAGTTGGTATCGTATAAACTCTGGATTCCGTACTCTAAAGATTATTATAAAATTATTATTGATAACGTTTCCCGTTTGAGAGATTTCTTTATGGTGAGGGGGTTTAATTATACACCAGCTATAAATTTAGTACTTATTTTGGTCATATATTACAGATGAAATATAAAATAAATGAGATATAAGTTAATTTTAAGAACACTAAGCGGCATGTACGATATTTCCACGATAGTCCATAAATAAACTGGATAAAGCTAACTTTTGTCAAATTTATCGGGGACATAGTACCCATCTGTGTCGGTGTGACAAAATAATTGAATGAAGTATATGAATCATAAACGTTTCGAGAAAAGGAAGTCTCGACAGTGACTTTGAGTTTGTATAAGCAAAAATAGACATGTTATTCGGACTCCAGGGTCGGGTAGGGAGGTTTCTTTTGCAGTGGCAAAATCAGTTTTTCTTACTTCTTAAACCTCCTTCGCTTTCGGCGTCGGGCGGTTCCATTCTCAGGGAATAAATAAGGCATTTTGTGCGTGCGTGTATATATAACGTGATGGAGTGGTTGATGCGGAGTTGGGTGTCAACACGACGCTCTCTCATGAATGAGACAAACATAATAATGTGAACATTGGTTCACATATGTTTTCACATGTGTGTAGACAAACATATTGAATATCAGAAGAGCGAATGAAGATATTGAATATTCAAATATCCATGTCGTCTTTTTATTAAATCGAAAATGAATTCATTTTCATAAATATTTGCGCAAAATATGCATACATAACAAGAATAATGGTAATAATTTGAAAAGATTTAATTCACCCGCACATACACACAATACTGCGTCGGTTTTCTTACTGTACGTTGGTCCGCTTATAAGCTTAAAACTCAATAGAGAGTAAGGAAGGAGTAATATCTGTCATTAAAATTCCTGCTACTACCGCCAGTACGGGCAATTAATAGTCGATGGCAAAGGGGCAAGGGGAGGCCGGCTGGTGATGCGTCTCTGGTGACCGCCTTAAACGAATTACCAGCTCCGATCGCATCTACCAACCGTGGACTACAAAGGTCCCTAACGCAATTATTTCGGAGCCGGCCCCGTTTTTTTCCCCCGGCCGCCCACAGCTCGCCAACTTCACCTACTTGAAGTGCTACTATCGAAAATCGACCATCGACCATTCGCCGCCAACGTAACAAAAGGGATCAGAGTTGAAATTCAAGGCCCGATGTTTGTGAAGCAATGTGAAAACCGCAAACTCAAGTATTTGAGCCTATTAACTTGATCCACTTTAAACTTGGACTATAATTTAAAATCAGCCGAATGCTCGAAGTTTCATAGTAGCAGAAACTGAGCAGTCAACGTATGAATCGAAAGAAAATAGGGAAATTGCGACATTTACAAGGAAACGTCTATAAACTTTTCTATGCCAATAGCATTTCGTTAGTAGTAGAATGCCCGTGAATCATTCTGTCAGCAGGTTATCGCTACACCATTACTGTTCTTAGTTTTTTAAGCTGCTTGCGGTTAAAAACAATTCAGGTTATTGGTGCCTTCCTCTGTTTCATTAACCATGAAGGACGGGTAACTTGGGACAATAAAAGTGAATGTGAGCGACCATATTTATACCTAATAATCTATTTTTTTATGATACTCCATTCGTGTGACCCTCAACGTCCCCCATATATTCCTTGTGGCTGCCGATAAAATTTATTAATACTCGTGATTTACTATATCCCGGTTTATAACACGTGAAACTACAATTACGAGTAACAGGCTTTCCCCGCTCTAAAGCTTCTGGCTTAACACAGTATGATAGGGGCATGAGATGACGTAAAACATACCGTCTGTTGTTAAATAAAAAAAATTGTTACCCAACACTACTTTGTTTGGAATGTTCATTGTATACATACGCTCCATCCCGCGAATTCCTATCACCATATGGAGTGAAAATAATTGGGACTCCAGTCGCAGATTTCCCCCGTCTTGGCCCTCCCGAATCATTGAACAGGAGTCTTAAAAATTTTGATTTGAATATTAATCGTTGGTCTCGTGGATAACAGTCACTATACAGAATTGAAGTAATGGGCGAAAGAGACTTTCGATTGGAGCCCTGGAAACGGCCGGTTGGCAAACAGCATTAAAAACACACTCGAGAAAATACCGACCGAAAACAGCCGTTCTACCGCGGAATAAATACCAACCGAATTCAAATACTCGAACTCTCCTGGAAATAGCAACTCAAACAGGCCCCCTTCGACCGCTACCACCGCCGCTGCCCACTTCAATTCGCTTAATATCGCAAACACATAACTTGCCCCTAAAATAACCGTCGGCGGGTGGGCCTTTATAAATATTCCGCCGCTCCGGAAATTTCCAATAAAATGAAAATGTTCATCTTAGATACGCATTTGAAAACATAAGTCAATGGGCGAAACACAATATGCTAGTTTGGCTTTCAATTCGACGTAACGAATCAATATTTATTTAAGTATAATCCGGTATTTGCGAGCCGGTCTCGTCCCTTCAAAATACAATTACTCACCTAATTATGTCACCATTTTAGCATTAAACACGAAAATTACTTCTGATTTACATGGTATACTGCGAGTCGGTCTGAAGAATCACCTTGTTTATCTTCCATGGAGAAACATATTTATGGTACATGCAATAAGTTAATGACTCAGAGACGTTTTTTAAGAATATATAGTTTGAAAGGTCCTCCCTGTTTGTAAATTTCAAATTACCAATAAAATAGAGTGACAAATAACCGGTATAACGAGGCTATATAGAGGACCGTATAATATGGGGCAACCTTGAAAAGAACTACTTTACTGCACCGTACTGTTACTATTTCCGCTTTTTGATGACGGCCCAACCTCATATGTTCGTGATTTCTTTTATTACCCGTACCAGTCGGCGTGACTGATTTAAACATCTTTAAGCGTGAGGCTGACATTGAAATAACGAGCACTAAGGGAGCGAGAGGAGACCATAAACTGAAACGAAAATTAATGTTCCTATTCCTCGAATTTTTCGTATTGAAATACATTAATAATAAGTATGCGGGAATAAATCTTTCAATTATTCAAATGTTCGTTAGAAGAATAAGCTGAAACCTAAAAATAAAGTTGGGCTTTTTAATTTCAAATAGTTTCTATTTAGTTTTGTTATGATTCGAAGAAAAATTATAGATTGATTTAATTCAATCAATAAGGTTTCGAGATAAAATAGTGTGTTTATTAGTTTTTAGGTATTATCTTGCGAGAATAAAAGTTTTGAGAGTGTTGGTTCATCACTTCTGGCTTCAACGAAGCTATAATAAAACATAGTATTATTATCGTCGCCAGTAGCTGTACAACACCCAGTATTGCTAATATATTATAAGAATAAATAATTTTAACACCGAACTAAATCTAGTTATTCGTTTTCTCCAAGTTAACAAGATGTCCCGCAGTAAAAAAATTAAATAAAAATAACTTTTCTCGAGGGCGGAACATCTCAAATAAATTTGCTCAGATTAAGTAGGCCGCATGTTGATTTCAACACCTACTTGCTGTCTCCCGGGTTCGCCTACTTCCACCATTCACTCACTGTATGAAATTCTTTCCGAAGAGAAAGTGGTAGAAAGATAGGAAAAAGCAAACTCGCCCTGACTTATAAAACTTTTTTAATTTTCCTGCGAAAGTTACACTGCTTCTCTGAATACGGAATCTTTAGATGTTCTACACCCTCTTTGCCTTGTAGGGAGCTTCCGGGATAACGTTCTTTTTTTTATTTTTTCCATTCAATTCTTTTTTATATTTAAACTAGTTTTGTAGTTGAATAGAAGTTTTTTAATACGAAACCTTTTTACCGTTCTCGCTACAGCATAGGCCCATTAGAAGATAAGGAATGAGAATCAGTCGGGTGAAATCTTCTGTACCCAATCGAGCCTCCTCCACGTTAATTCACGTGTGTTCACCTAACATTCATAATTTCAAGAATGATGAAAAACAATTATTTTTAATTATTACATTTTTGTATCAATGATATTTTTTTGTAATTATGTCACGCCGGAGCGTAGAATTCCGGTAGAATTGTGTTTATATAAATACAATTAATACCGGGTACTCCTTCCGTCTGTAATCCTTCGGCCATCGACTGAGCCAGCAGGTAGAGAGGAGGTGATTTATTACCGCCAGTGTGACTTTTCCCTGGCCTCGCCCGCCGACTTTAAACTTACCACCGACACTAATCCATGATTAATGGACGAAAAGTCAATATTTTCTTACAAATTTTTAAAAGTTCCTGTCAACGTGCGCCCAAGACACCTCCTTGATATTTCACCTTATTTACACGACCGATTAAATATTGATTAACAAAAGTACCAATAGGCGCGGATAGAAGATAGGAGGCGAACTACGATATTCGCTGAAACTAGAAATCTGTAAAGTCACTGTCTACATTACTTACAAGATTTATTAAACCTCAAAATACTATTATTTCGTTAGAATATTATTTTTATACAATATTTTGCATTAGAATGGCGCATCATCATTACATTAAGTAAATGTGATTCTTCTAGTAAAACCAGTACATCGTGGGTCAAGATTTTCAAATTCTCTTTTCATATACTTAGCTGAAGAATATTACTACATGTTACAGTTATGTATGCATATTTTTTTGTCAAATATTATTTAAGACGTTAAATTGTATCATTTTCTTACAAATTTGAACATTTCGTATTGGACACAGTATTATAGCACTTTAGAAGCAATAGAATAAACATTATTAACATCGTTTTAATGGCTGACCCCACTTTTAATTATTGACCTCATCCGACATTCGGAATTGGCTTAAGATTTAATGATGTGCTTCAAAAGAAATATTTTGTTTTTATTGCAGGAGAAATGTTTGCGTAGTTATTGTTGGATGTGCTTATATCCATAATACATAACAGTTTAGAGTTATTCTTTTTGTTCGTTTGTACAGACTGAATGAATTAATAAACATGTATTTCAATTACCGGCTATTGTTAGAATTACGAATGCCTCTTTTGCCATTCAGGTTAGTCGGGTTGGGGATTTTCTCGATAAGGGCTCAGGTTTCAGTTTAATCGCACCCAATATCCGGGCGACGTTTTAACTGGAGCGGCTGCAGGTATGAAACTTGTTGTTCGAATTGCGGAAACTGTGTCCGCACTGGGAAAAGCCGGTCGCCGAGTACACGGCAGTTTGACTCCCGGCCAAAACCGACCCCATCCACCCGGAGCCATTCATTCCCGCTAAGCATCTGGGCCCCGCTAATTATTTCTTGTTCCCCCGCCGGCGACAACTCTCTTGCCCCATTCTCAATCCATATTCAATGTACAAAACTCGAATGAAAAGCGGAGTTCCGTACAATTTAGAACGGCCTCTAGAACCCCACCCGACAAACATTTTCAATAATAAATCGCGCCCGAAATCACTCGCACTCGAGCACTTGTTTTTAACTCCTCGGACTATGAATTTAATTTGCAGCCCGTTAAGACATATATACGTTTCAGTATTTGCCAGAATGACTATAGTTCAACGCCCCGGATCGCTTATCCAAAGGTGGCCGAGCTTCGGTAATTGGAAGTGGACCAATTCCAAACGCTTCTCAATAATCCCTCTGTCTCGAGGGACAGCTGCCTTCCCGTTTCACTTTTTTTCATTAAACGTGTTTACTCAGAGATCTGTGTATCCCCGCGGTATTGATATAAGAATAAGTTGGGAGGCGGCGGGCGGCTCTGTTGGGCGAAAAAATGTTCTTCGTTAACCGTAGCGCCGGCCCGGTTAACAAGGCTGTGAATATTGGAGCGGGCAAATGTTTGGCCGCCACGAATTCAACTATTTGCTTATAATTTGTCTCTGAACTGTGGACAAGGAATAAATTTTCTTTTTTAACGGACAGTTCTGAAACTCATCCGCCGAGATTAATAATTCCGCTCCGAGTGGGAAGTTGCCCCTCAACAGCCGGCTATAATTAGTTCGTTGATATGAAAGTATATTCCGAAAATTATAAATTTGAAGGGGAAAATATAAAAACGAAATGCGGTATTGTCCAAGATTAATGAATGACTTTCTCCTTAACTCAAATAGAATTAACTTTAATCGATATTTCAAACGGGAAAATTTTAATTCGCCGTTTCAACATCTCAATCCACTAATTGTATTATCAATCCTGTTCAATACGCCAATTCAGTACTATTCTACTCTTAGCTTTTATACCTAAATCATTTTAATAATCTTAATTGGAAATGTTAATTGGAAATTAATTATTAAAACACGAGGTCGCGCCTTATTTTCCGTGACGTTTAATCCTGCTGATGTTCCTCGTCATTAATATCAGCGTACATTGAATCCAGTGGTCCAGTCGATATAATACTCCAAATATAATTATCGAGTCCGCTCATTTGTAATGAGAAAACGTATTTATGCTGCAATTGACAATATCAAAAATCACTGACAAGCAAACTTCATATTTTTAGTTAGAAACATTTTATTGTCATAATTGTAAAATACAATAACTATTCATGAGTAGACGGAGGAGAAACCCGCTGGATTTCCCGCTTTTTCTAAAATTTGATTTATTTATTTCTTTTTTATATTTTTATCTTCTTTTTTTCTGGCATATTTAGACCACATGGACACTTCCTTTTCAGGCGCCTGTAAGGAACATTTGTGATGTCGGGAGATAGTAGGGTTTGGACCATTGGGTTAGGATGATAGGTAATTCGGGAGTGAAATTGCTTATATTTTTGTATGGGAAGGCCGCGGATTAGCGGCCTTTTAAGATATGTATGTAGGGTGGGGTTAGAGAGATAGTAAGGTGCATTGATTATTGTCCTTAATAAATATTATATTTGAAAAAATAAAATAATTTGTTTAATTTAATACGCCCAATCAATTAATTAATTACACAACATAACCTCAAAATATTGAGCAATGTCATTTTATGTACGCAAGCAGCAGTGAGAGCTTGGTATGGGATTCGTAATTTGTGACCCTTAAACATCTCCAGCTAATTAATAGAGGTTAATTAACAGTAAGTGTTAAAGGTCAGGACAAATGATTATATCAAAGAAACACATATGTCACAATATATTTTTGCCCTTTTGTTTTCCGCTTGTAGCGAATCATTTCGAGCAAACATAACCTAATTCAATTACCTGAATTATATTAGCCACACTGCTTAGATATAAATGGTAATTAGATTGCAAATATAATTGCACTCAAAATTTATGGCCTCAGATATATATTTTGGAAGTGTATTGTCTACATACTGATATGATCAATTGCATATTCAGGTATGTCTGAAAGTTCATTAATACCAACATAGAAAAAAATAAAGTTAGTGAATTCCATAGTATAGAATTACACGTTCTTCTGCAATGCACTTTCAACTTGCATTTTTCCCATATCTACTGAAATTTCCACTGTTTCAAAATATTCCATGAAACTAAATGAAAAGAAATGATTCCTTAGTAATTCGTACTCTACTCACCATTATCTCTAGGACATGGTTTAATTTTATCTGGTATACTTCTATAACACATTTTATTTTATAGGAGCTAAGCGTAATCTTGTTTAACCTATGATATGTGCAATATGTGTGTTTTGCGTGCACTCAGAACCGAAATCCCAAAATGTAGGTTGAGCCTGCCCCTGTATTGTTTTTGAACTTTATCGCTCAGCCCCATAACAGCGATAGGTTTAGTGTCAGAGGCCGCGGAAACGCCGAACGGCAGACGGTTACTGTCATCCACTCATCTGCAGTGACGGATATAAGGCCTACAACGCGAACACCGCGGTTGAACAATGCTCGCTTTGTGTTGGAACACAAGCACCGCGCCCCCCCCCACTCACTCTCTCTCTCTCTCTCTCTCTCTCTCTCTCTCTCTCTCTCTCTCTCCCTCTCTCCTCCCTCTACACTGCCTGGCACCGATCCCCGTGCCCAAACAGGTCAGGACTCTCTCATAACAGATTAGCCAGCGCGATAGCCACCTGCTTAAACTCAGAGCGGCATAATACTAAATCCCCAACTGACCCACTTCTGTGGTCAGAGTAGATGAACCAACAACTTGATTGTACTCTACGGTTTAAAATTTAGTATTTAATTACTCAATAAGCAATTACAGGATCACTTTAACCAACTTCAAATATGGTTAATAAGATGGAGGAGAAAGGATTTAAACTAAAAATTATTTCTGTACAACGCTATACTCATCCGTATTTCTCCATTCGTTAATAGTGCTACTCGAACATCAGTGTCTTTCATTGCATTTTACACTAGTGTAAATAAAACAATTTAAAAAAAATATACAGCGGGATTATATATTTAGTCTCAGCAACAAGCATTTAATATATTTTTGCTTAATACTCTTGCTTTTCACAAAGGCCACCCAGAAAAGAGAATGAACTAATAAAAAAGTAGATTGTTATGCTATTGGTCATGACAATGTACTAGAATCGATTGTCCTTTCCCTCTTTGGAGGCCCATGGCGAAATTTGTATTTCATAATTTTTCATAAAATTCTAACGAGTTTATGAGATCCTCTTATTTAATCAGTTGAAATTTGCAATTACTAATAAATTTGCATGACGATGACTCCGGTGACGGCCCTGGTTCTATTCCAACGGCTGACCGACATTTTCCTGAGTTGCAAATTTCAATCTAATATAAATGTATTATAAAATATGTTATACCCTTGCTATATATGCTTCTCATTTTTGCAAAGTCGTTTGTTTTTACATATCGGGATTAATTTGCTGTTATATTACTGTTGCAGATAACTGGGCAATTGCAGGTTCGTATATCCTATCTTTTACAATGCTAAAGAAGCCTATGAATAATAATAACGGACCGTCGAAACATTTGGTTCTTCGTATAACTAGAGGTTAATTGTCTCACAGATTTTAATGTAACAAAGCCTGTATTGTGATGTATGGATTCAAGTCAAATTTAAGTATTGGTGTATGTCAATGTGTCAATGAGACACATAGTTTACGAATTTAAAATTTGGACACCTTAAAGCATTTGTGCCTATAATGTCAACAGACCATACAAACGGTGTTAGTAGCCAATGGAAAAATGCTCATCAGCATGTTCAATGCAGAGTGCTGACTATCAGCATAAAGAAATTACGAGACCGGTAAGATTATCAGGAGCGAGAGGGGCACGATACACACAAAATCAAATAATATTTTCTGTCGATATCAGGTGTTAGATATGCCGAACATTAAATTTATCCTAGCAATTTATGTTAATTCAAGGTTAGAAAGGAACAATGTAGGAAAGAGTAAGTTGAAATATCGTTTCGGTATTTAAGGGAGCCCACTAAGGGCATCGTAAATTTCGGCGTGAAGGATAGCACGAATCGTTCGGAAATTTGAATTATAATCCAAAACTATAATTGGCGGTGATATTTACGGTGGGGCCGGCGGAAATATACACTACAGGGTGGGGTAGGAATCAGGCAGGGCAGGAGATATAAAATAAATGCAAAGGGACCACGCTCCGGGTATAAATTCAAATGCGGTGGGCCGGGACTCAAATTGGGCCCTATTAGAGTTGGCGGGCTCTGAAGTTATTAGGGGAACATGTCGGGGTCTAATGACCGTGGGGGCCATACCCACCCCCCCCGCTCCACTCATACCGCATTTACATCGCCCCAGATCTTCATAACAGATAGACACGGTTTTTCATCTTCCCGCTCGGACGATCCGATTTTGCCGATGTTCAGGAAACGGGGGCCCAATTTAATTACCGCCTTGAAATTAAACGAGATTAGCGGGTCATGCGATACCGGGAATTTTTCAATTTACGCCTGTAATAAATGCATTCGGACTGCAATTAAACGGGATCTTCATCCACCTTCCGTGTCTAAAAACTGTACGCTCAGAGGACGCGATTTGCTCAGAAAATATTAACTGACTATAACTAATAAAGCATTAGTGGGACATATAGTTTACTCTTAAAACATTGTTTTTACGGCTTTAGTAAAATACTGTCAATAGTGTGGATACAGAATACTTCGAAGGTGAAATGATTTTCAATAACTTTGATGATTCATTATTTAGCTAATATAAGTCCACAAATAAATCAGACGAAGCAATAGAACTGAGATTTAAAATGTTTAAATAGGGGAAAAACTGTAAACAGGAATTACTCTTTCGAAAACCGTGAACAGTATCTGTAAATTGGTTACAGGTTTCCGTTGTAATTGTTATTGCATTGAATTTGTTTGCAGATAAAGTAGCTAAGTGTGTCACTAGTGCGGAGATGCCTTCTAGCGGGCCCAAAACTAAGCAGGAGATGGACTACGTGGGATGGAAACGTGTAGCAACATACGATAGGATCCACACTGAGGTCATGATAGACTAAAGTCCTAGTTCAGAGGGCAAAACCACCGGGTAACGCGGTAAAAGCGGAGCACACACGAGCCAACAGGTTCACGAGCGGTATTAGCACTGCGGGTGCAGCACCGCCCCACCCATTAGCGAGGCCAATCGAGCGCCCGCCCATTTAATAAGTTATCGGCAAATGGGATAAGCATTAAGCCCAATTTGATCCGTCGAGGAGGCTTGGGGTGTGAGGGCTGCACTTTGACCGGGCTTGTGCCCAGTGTTCCCCAGCAACCCGCTAATTTACGATAACAATTGTTCCGACCGAATAATTGACCATATTTGGTTGCTTTTAAGTTTGCTTCTCGAGCTTTCACTTTGGTTTGCACCCTGCAGTTTGGGGTTCTTGACCTGTTTACGCGGCGCGATCCGCCAAATATTAATGTCCATTAACTTTTTTTTTTAAATTTAATGAGGTTTTAATACGGTCGAATACGTTTGGCATATTATGATAATTATCTTTATTAAAATTAGAACAGGGAAAAGCAGGAACTGAAATATATTTTCGGAAACTCAACAAGGAGGGGCTCTAAATGTTTTTCATTACCAAGTTTGTTTTTAAAGGCGAGAACGGTACTCTGAATAGGCAAGTTGGAATAAAAGTAAGGAAAAACTTTCCTTTTAGCCGAAGACAAATTGAAACGGCTTCTCCTCATCCGCAAAAATACATATTCAGCAGGGAGGAGCGGTGCCGAAGCGGATGGTTCCTAGCTAGCGGGAAAAAGGAATGTGAGCTCCCGCCGGGAATAAAAACCCGAATTCATTTCATATGCGCCCCTACGCGTGTTATCTCTTCCAACGATCGCTTTCCCATTAGCATTGTGTACCAAAAAAATAACCTCGCAAACAAAAACACAATAGAGACCAATTTCAGTGGCATAATTTACAGTCAGAACCAATACCTGAATGGATTGGGCCGTATGTGTAATTAACTGGCTTCCATCAGTTTGATACGTGCCACCAGATATGGTCTCGGGTTTTAAGGCTTTAAAAAAATGTGTTCGTTTTGGTGCAGTACACATTTTCAGGATGCAAAATAAAATATAAATATCAGTATGTTACTGCACTAGCACAATATTGCTAACAGATTTTATTTTATATTATATTATAACAGTTGGCATATGTTCCAAATGTACTATTTAATATACCGAGAAATCCGTAGATTTCGTGTGTTTCTGTCTCCTCTCGCTGGTTTGGTCTCTTGCTAGACCGGTTTCGGCTGCTCAGGCTGCTGTTTTTGGGGATCCTCACTGCACTGTCACTGTCACTTGTACTGTGACATCCAAAGTGCCAAAAGTGACTAACACCGTTATTGAAGATGGCGAGCAGCCGAAACCGGTCTAGCAAAAGACCAAACCAACGAGAGGAGACACAAGAAATCTACGGTATTCCAACCCCTCGCAGACCACAAAACAGGTATGCTAAAATACCCAGATCAGTTTTAAAAAATAGCATTATGATCAATAGACACACAATAAATTTTAATCATTAGAGGAAAGATATTTCTTATTCTACCGCTCTAGAAAAAGCAATCTCAAAAATATAAATTACTTTTAGCTCGGAAATGGAACTACGCGATATTTGAGAATATCTTGTTCAAACACTTACATGCGATGTTTATCCCTTCACCTCAAGCTTAGGGCTGGGATGAAAGTAATTTTGATCCCCAGTGTTTGCTAAACTAGTTGCGAAAATTATTCCGAGTTTTCCATTCCAGGAAACTGGTTGTTCTCTTCTTTCATGTTAAATAATCCGGTTTTCTAAAAGCGTTTCTTTATATATTCATATTCACTAATCCCATCATGGGCGGGATTAGTTGAAATGTCTTTGGACCATTTCAATGGAAATATAAGCATACATTATTTGTATAATTTCTCAAGCCCGAAGTTAAGACTTTAGAATTATTTGTCTTCATTTTTATTTCGCCTGTCCGCCAGCTGAGAAACCACCCAATTGGAACTCGAGCTTGTTCTTCCAAGTCGCGAGAAGGCCGAATGGGTGGAACACGGAAACAAAAGGGGGAATAGGACGTTATCGAAGTTTCGCAGGGAGGAACCTTTGAGAAACTGAAGGTATAATTCCTGAAGAAGAAACCCGAGCAGCGACATTTCATTATTAATTCTGGACGCTAGTCGTTCGGGCACTTATGAGATAAGGATTAAAAACAATAAAGCGTTTATCTGTTGGACCGACAGACTCAACAATTTAAGCAATCTGTAGATTTCGTGTGTTTCTGTCTCCTCTCGCTGGTTTGGTCTTTTGCAAGACCGGTTTCGGCTGCTCGCCATCTTCAGTAGCGGTGTTAGTCACTTTTGTGACAGTGACAGTGAAAGTGCAGTGAGGATGCTCACAAAACATCCAAATTGCCCAAAGTGACCATAACACCGCTACTGAAGATGGCGAGCAGCCGAAACCGGTCTAGCAAAAGACCAAACCAGCGAGAGCTGACAAAAACACACGAAATCTACGGTACGTATTCCAACCCTTCGCAGACCACAAAACGGGTATTCTAAATTAAGCACTTCCGTTGCACATTCTTACCGAGGGCTGCAAATAGCCGGCTCGGTCGGGCGGGTTGAAAATTCTCCGTCGCCAATCGAGAAAAGCGGCTGATGAATTAACGAGGGCTGGCTCACGTTTGGCTGCCCGTTTAGCAAACTCGAGGCCGCCCGCCCCGCGCACTTGTTCGAGTGTATGATCCGACTCGTTAGCTTCGGCCCCGACAGTTTTGTTTGCAGTCGGTGTTCGAAGCCCAAGTTTTACCCCAATGCGGGCACAGCCAGACACGACTTCCGTTCGAAAAAGGTCCGCACCCCCTCCATCCTTCAGCACGCCGCTGCCGCTTTGAATATACCCCCACACGTCGCGGCTAATCCATTTCAACTACGATATTCCGCGATTTTTCGTCAATACTCGGATATTAGCTCAATTCAGAGTGTAAGCTAATAACAACGGACTGTATACTATCCGGACATATACAAATATAACAGTATTAAACGAAATAATTTCATCTATCGGCGCGATTAAAATATTCAAAAGTACCGTCAAGATAAATAGCGCATTTACGCCGCTTTTATATCCCAGAGGGTCGAAATAAAAATGTTATTTCCGTCTATTGGCTCCTTTGGCCTGCGATATTTAGGCTTCTCGCCATTCTCAGTAGTGGTTGGTCTGCGATGAGTTAGCGTAGGGCGACTGTCCCTACACGATGCGGAGTCACAGAGGGAAACGAGATCGAAACTGATGGAGGTGAATGTGGTTCGGCCGTCAGATCGGAGGAGTTCCCCGGGGCAGAGCGAGCCTCGTACGAGCTTGGTGATGATACCGAAACCGCCGACAGCTCGCAGACAGCGACACTTCATCTGGATTACTAACCGGTGTACGGTAAACAACGCCGAAGCCTACAAGCGATGACGGAGTTAATTCGGGAACGTATTCAGGAGATGGAAGAACAGGGAGTAATTAGAAAATCGACGTCACCGCATTGTAGATCGTCGTAGGTAGTCCCAAAGAGGTAAATGAAGTTTAGAAATATAGAGTTGTAAATGGTAGGACCAGATTAAAGCGATAACCCGTTAACCTTTCAACTTCTAATGATTGAATTCCTTGAGAGCGTGGACGAGAGGTGCATCCAGATTAATGTAGATCACATAGTAGCCTTCAGCCAACCGCTGAAGAACCATGAGCACCATTAGACTTCTCACCATTCTCGGTAGTTGTTGGTTTATAACATACCATAATATTTGACCTTGTCCCATTTTTGTTTACTTAAATTTTTGTTTGAATGATTACACCATATTAGAAACTTGAATAATAACACTAATATAATTTTGGTAAAATAAAATCGAACGTTTTCGACTCGCAAATGAAATTATATTTAACCTTACATTTACTTTTATAAGATTTCACGACAGGAAACAGAAAATTGTACGGGTGATAACATTAAATGGCGTCCACTTAAAAGTAAATATGCGTATAAATATATAAATGCGATACTTCGGATTCGTAATGGAATAATTTTGCCGAAGTGTTTGACTCGGACTTCTCGAATAAAACAGGACAAAGATTCAATCCCGGGTTAGGGTAACAAAAAAAACACATTTCGTGTCTCGCACTTCAGTTGGACAAAAACGGTCTAAAACTGCCCTCATAATTCAGGGAAGTAAGACCCAGCCTTGTTGGTTAAATGTCGAGCCAAGGCCAAGTGGCCTTCTGGAGAAAGCTCCAACCTTTATCAAATTATTGCGCGACTCTAAAAACAAACCGCTGCATTCCCTCACATTTAATTTTCTTTTTGGCGATTTCATCCGCAGATTTCATCCTCTTTTCTTGTTTTTCCTGAAAGCCATTTCATATTTATTAAGGCTATGTAAATTAAAGGGGTTAATATTATTTGCGTTATATTGGATCATGTTTCTAATTTTTTGCAGAGCTATTGAAACTCTCGGCTCGATCAGATTATTTCGGTTTCAAATGGATAACATGCAACACGCCACCTTTATTACTGTTTATTTTTACACTAAAAGAAAATATATATACATATATGAAAGGGAAGTGAATTTCAATTTCGCTAACTGGAAAGTCACTAACAGCTTGGAGGATTTGAATGAAGCTTTATTGAAAATTGGCCTTAATTAAAATGTTGCACCCTGCGTTATTTCCAGAAAACATTTTTAATCATCGCCACAACTCACACAGAAGGCACCCATTTACAAAAAATACCTTGATTCTTTCTTTTTCTCAGCCTTTTTATATATTTAAAATTTATAAGTTACTTATAGGATAGGGTACGTAATGACTGGCATGAAATTTTCATGTTTCAATTCATAAAAGCGATCGACCGAATGATGGATGAAAAATCACGTTCATTTCAACAATCAGTATTCATTATATAAGGAGCTGGAACAGTGATAAAATAAAATAAAATAAAATAATAAAATAGATAAAATAAAAATGCATTAGGGCTTGATCACATGATTATTGTGAAGGCATTATAATTAATAAGTATTACTGTTGACGTTCTGTTTTGTTGACTAACATAATGTATTTGTGATTGAATTTTTGCTTCAAAATATCGAGCATTACTACTTTTTTCTCAGTATTTATTTTAGGCGCAATTATAGTTTCACCGTTATGAGTCTTATGGAACCAGCCTAACTAGAAACTGGAATTGATTTCGATCCATCATGTAATATTCAAATGTGATTCACGCAATCTTCATGTAAAATTCAATTGTGTACGTTTTTTTTGGAATATAGTCTGCTAAATTTTACTGGAGTAGACGCCTGAGATTGAAGTACAATTCTAGAGAGAAGTACTTAATTTTCTATAGCCATATTACCTGAATCGTTGGATGTTTGAATCTTGGTCCAGCTTTTGAGGGCCCACAGAAATTTCCCATCCGGGTGAAATTTACCGGCCGGAACCTCGCCGAATAGATATGCGGGCCACATCCCAAATACTCAAAGTAGATTACACAGGCTAGGAATATTATGAAAACAGAATTCAGGCTTTAATGAGAATCCCCCCCCCGCCTGCCACAATAAACCCCTCGAAAGCGGCGGGAGCCAGTCACCGCCAAGGCGCCCTCAACCGGCTTCGTTATTAAAATCAACCATCCATCTTACCCGGATACCCCGCCTACAGCCTAATAACAAATCAAATTATCTGATAAACAACAAATTTACTTTAGAGCCTAATAAAAACATTCCTCTTTTTATATTGAGCCCCAGCAAACGACCGAAAATTAGTTAATAAAGTTAATTAAAAAATAAAGTAGACATTATTTAAAAATATTATTATTACAAGCTGCGCGACCGAATTCATTAGTGGGTCTGAAGTTCTCCAAAATCTGAATAAAAAACTGTACTCACGATGTCCATAAAAATGTACTTCATATTGCAAGGATATATGTTATAATTAGTGATAGTCAAATCACTAGCGAGAATTAGCCCAAAGAACCATCATTTTCCGTATATATCCTTACCTGAAATATATGGGGTTATCGTTCAAACATGTTCTAAACTCCAGTACTTGTGTTTGCATACTGGACACGTTTTAAGAGTAACATGATATAGATATATTTAATTATGGCCAGATAGAAATTAACAGAGTAAATATTAAACATGCGCAATGATAAGGAAGAGTACTCCCAGATATGCAATTTTTTATTTTGCATAATATCATAATTGTAATAATACCATGTAACCATACATGCTTGTAAATCTGATAGTTTATTCAAACGAGAAAACTTCTGTGAATGTACGTTCTCGACTTGATATAAAATATTTAATAAGCTTTCTTTATTTACCAATAATATTTCGCGAGCACTATATCATATTGGATCAATTCATAAACAATGGGTGTTAGAGGCGGCGGAGGCGGAGAAGCAGCGGTAAAATTAGAATTTGTAGCTCTCCGCCATGGTAAATTCCGAAAGTAATATTTCTCAAAGTAGTAAAAAGTTTAGTGCTCCCGGTTCCGCATTATGAACCCATTATTACGCTCGAAATATTGTTCGGCTCCGGAAAATCCATTTTCCTTCGTATATTTGCCCCCCCAGGGGTTAACACAGAAATGTGTTGGTCTGCTTCCTCTCTGAAGTTTTGTATACCGAAGGCTCCTAGCAACGAATATCGTGGAGGATAATTTCGTAAAATAACAATATTGGATGTAAATATGTTTGTAGATAAATAAAAAATAAAACATCTCTTAATTTTTACCATTCAGTTTCCAGTATTACAGATAATGTAACGGAGAATTGCAGTGGTTATATTTTACATCTGAAATATTTATACACAGATAATTGCGTTCGGAATAATATCCGTTTTGAACTATACCATTCTCTATATCTTCTATCTCTAAAAATATCCTTTCCGGCTTCATCAAGCAGGATTCTTTTGACTTAATTTGAAACTTTATTAATAAATAATAATTTTATATACTTATGAGATGTTTACAAATGACATTTTCAACTCGGTGATAAAATTATCAGAATTGTATAAATGAAAAATCTGAAACGGCAAAGAGCGCTGGAACAATTTGGGATACTGTAATAAGATATAAGATGCGCTTACAAGTAGAGCTCCAGTAATGTGTTTTATTATAACAACTGTTCTTTTTATAGAACGGAAGTCAATAAAAAGCGCCGAAATTCTCATATATTAAGAGCAGGCTACTGAGATAAGGAATAAAGGCGTATGCCAAATTGGTTTCAGCTCCTCCCCATCTTCAATAGGGTTCCCTCTGCATGTTGGTTACCGATTGCCGATGCCGAGTTACCGATTTTGCGCGAACCTCTCGAGTGTTTAGTCCAAACCGTAACGAAAAGCTATTTCATAAAGGTCTCCAGAACAAGATCAGCGCATCCAACAATAGAGATAGAAGCCACTAACTTACTGGAGACGGTGAGAAGCTGAATCCGGTCAAGCATTAGACGAAATCATGGGGAAGATAGAAGAACTATTTTGGCCCGCCAAACAGATATCTGTAGATAGAAAACAAATAGTGTTGCACAGCGTGTAAGTGTTGCCGATCGGGCCGAACGAACAATGTTTTACATAAACACACTACATGAATTTTATGAGAGATAATCTACCGTTCTTTTTTTGTAGTAAAGCGAAATTCACCCACCGTGGAGAATAAAGGGAGGAATAGGGCCGGGGTTGAATGACGGAAAAGAGGAGCCGGCACCAAAAAATAAACGAAAAATGAAAGCGCCGAGAGCTGCAGGGCTGGGCGTTCAATGGTTGGGAACGGACACGATAACAGGAATACTCGCATGGATTTCCGATGAAACAAATTCCCATAAAACATCTGACAACGGCTATCTGTTCACAGTTGCCGCCCTCAAACATTAATAATATTTATATTCACGCTGGTAGAGGGGAGAAAAATGTATAAAATATAGATAATGCTCCAGCCCGGATTTGAAAACTAATGAAATAATCTCTACAGAACTATAACTACTGTCATTTATTGAAATCGTAACACGAAAATACATTACCTATTATTAGGAGCAGTAACTTCATTGCTTCATTTGGATTGATTATTAGTAAAAATATTCCAGATAACTTTATATAAAATATCCACTGTATGTACAACCTAAATGTAATGTCCATACAGAAAATGATGTACACAAACCCCCCCTCGCTATTGTTCAATTGCCTTTGGTTCAATTTTGTTTGGTATTTAATTACAGTATTACAGGGAATAGTGTAATTCATTTACACAATTAATAATTAATGAATATAAGCACCACATCTCACCTTGTAGTAAATATACATGCAATCATTAAATGCACTTCATTTTGGTTACTTTTCGTAGATATCTATTAATAATGAAATATACATACATTATTATTCTATTAAAACGAACGTCATATATTAGTTTTTTCATGCGTCAATCTGATCAGACGTTGAACGACTATTATCAACAGAGTTGGTTCGATCAACAAATTCAGCTGAACTCAAACCTGGTTGTCAATACTTGCCCTGCCGGAAAGCAGATTATAACCTGTGTACTTCAAGTGGAATTCTTGTATTATTCTTATTTGATTAACGCGAGAATTTCCTTGATGTAATAACCCGAGCTAAGATTATAAAATACTTTCCCGCCGATTTAATTAAATCAATCGACGCGCAATTTCTGAATAGGGCAAGAGGTCTAATTCCAATTTTAATCGAGACGAAATTAACACCAGAACTATTCCCTTCCATAACATCAGCACTGTATAATGGAAGCACTGTATTATCCTTGAGGCCGGACGATCGCAATAGGCAAGTTCTTCAATATTGAGAAACTACTATCCAAAGTGGAAAGTCTTAAACTAATTATTCTTGAAGAAGTTTCTGTTTAACATTCCGCTTTAGTGAATGAAAGACACTACTATTCGTGTAGACAAATGAAAGGAAATTTTCATTCTTGCAACATATTGCTATTTTCCACTTAGCTACAGAATTTGAGCCATGCTATATAGTGACGAAGTGTACGCACGGTCTATAAATAGCCAATTATGTTAGGGCATTGGCAGTGTTGAAAACAGTGCTCAAGTTTCGAAATAATCTCGAAGCATAAATTTTCTTTTTACCGCCATAATGTACCAACTCTATTCACAGCGGGAAAACCGTATATTCCGGTATTAAATTCCGCATCATAAAACCTCGCAGCGGATGATTCTGGCTGAAATTTCGAGCTCTATCAGATTGGAAATTAGATTGCGCTTTTTCTACCGTTAATGCTTCGCCGGGAGTACCGCGGCATAATCGGATGTAACCGGTTACAACAGCCCCCCCCCACATACCATAACAACCGTTACGGGACCCGGTTTACGCTATCTGTGATGTGGCCGTAAACACTGGCGGCCGTGGCCACAGGCGGCTGACCCCGTTTATCGAAACGTAAACGTTTGGATAATTCCCTGCACGAGTATTTGTCAATTTTCGGATATCGCTCCCCCCATCCGCACAGCACACATCGGTAAATCGCGATTGTTCTTCGGGTCGAAATTCGCCCATTGTTGGAATTAGCGATGCCGATATGTGACGCCGGAAATCGGCTCTGTCAAAGGACCCAACAGAATAACTGCATTGACCGTAATATAGAATTAATTATTGAAATAAATTCACTTTTCTGTTTATTCGACAAGGGATCTAATGACGCTTTAGTTCACTACGACTAATATATTTCATTTAAGGAACGGTTAATTACGTTAAAATTTAATTACTAGTTAAAATTAGCCTTAAAAATAGTAATTAACATTCTAATTACACCGGAGTTTAACAGTTCTCGTATTTTAATTAACTTAAATTTGCATTCGAAGTAAAATTCCGCCCGTCACCGCGGAACTCGAGCGGGTCCGATGCATTTACAGCATTATATAAGCTGGATGTATATAACCGGCAAATTCGGAGTTTAAATATATGACTACCATGTAGTCACGAATTTTTCGGTTTCTCTTTTATGTTAACCGCATTCGGTTAGGCCCTAACTGTTAGGGTAATATAGTGGGGTACTAAACTATACTGTATTTAATATTGAATGAGTCAAACTCATGTCCTGCTTCCCTTTTCTTTGCAATTCTGCTAGTGATAATTGATTTCTTACACAGCACTTCCCACTCCAAGGTCATTTCAGTGGATAGTGACCGTTATCGAATCACCAATATATATATATATATATATATATATATATATATATATATATATATGTGAACCTGGAAAATGGGATGAGGACAAACAGGGATAACCCCTATAATAGCGGCTGGGGAGGGTGGTTGTCGCGGGTGGTGTGATATTATGTCGTATGAGCGGGTGGGCTCTTGTACCAAACCAAACAGAGTGTTCGACTAGGGGTAGGGCGCCGGGAGGGAAGGGGTTTCGTCCGCAAATATTTGCCCGTCCGCTCTTCACCCGCCCCAGCGACTGCGATGATCCATGCCGCCCGGCAAAAAAATTACAACCCCGTAGCGCCTGTAATTAAAACGGCATTATGTATTCATATTTATCCTGATGAAATCCGCTTCTGCGCCCGGTTTACGGAGAGGGCTGTGCGGTACCGCGTCACTGAGGGGAAGGGGGCTAATTATACTTTGAAACTGGATTCAATTTCGCGCTGAAAAACATCGGTTTATTTTTTTCATTAGAGGGGCGAAAAAATAACACCCCCCTCCCACTTTTTCTCTTTTCCGTTAGCCTCGGGAAAAAGCGGTTAATAATTAATTGATATTTTGCCTTAAAAATGAAAGTCGCACATGATGTAACGCGAAGAACGGTGCATAGATGTACACATTTCCAACTGACTATGAACTGGTCTTCTTCGCCCTTCCTTTCTTATTTTACGAAGCAGTTTCAATTTACAGAAACTTTTGTCCCCCCCCTGTGAAATTTGATTCCACGGATGATAAAAGCACCACTTGGAATTGGGGACCTCTTTGAAAATATTTTATCGCAAATAGATCAGGAACCCTCAACAGGGGCATTTAGTGTATTTTTAAGAAGGGCATCTTGAAATATTTCTCGAAAAACCGGCCCACACTACTGAAGTAATGGTCGCAGAAATTGAGGTGTGTAATTGAACAGTTGAAGCCGATGCACTGCCGACTGTATTCCATAAAAGGGATTTAAAATATCCGAACTGATACTTTGGAGAATAATGTTAATGTTTTATCTATTCGGCAACCATAAAACCGATAATCTACGTGCAACAAAACAATGGGACTCTATATTATCCACACACGCGTTAACTGTATGGCCCGACATGATGATGGTATAATATTGAATGAGGTTCATGAATCATGCGTGGGCTTTTGTATTGTGCATGTGATTAAATTTCGATAAGTATTCCGTCGTTTTAATCTAATTATCTGCCATATTGTTTGGCATTAAATAAAGGGTCCGATGTGCTGGTGGATTGGAGGATAATTGAGCCGTGGCCCGTCCGTGGAATGTCTCTTTCCTGTTTCAACATTACAATGAACTGTCATCATTACAACACAATATTGAACTAGGGTGGACCAGGGGCAGGGATTATATCCATGATATTTTACCTCTGTTGGTCTATAGAATCAGCATTATTTAGTTAAGAAGTAACAATCCTTTGATGAATTATCCTTTATAGTACTATTACCATAAATATGTGCTGAAAATGTTAGAATGTATTGAACCTTTCTCGTTAATCCAATTCCCATAATTTTACTAATAACCTAATTCTAAATTACTAATAAAGTTCACGATCTAAGGTAGGATCGTGCAATTCTAGGGCAAAGACCTATTACACAGAGTAAGCAGACAATAAAGTTGATATTGTAGCATACACAATGTACTGTTTTTTAAATCAATATGCAGAAAATGCAGGAATATATAGAAAAGCATCCAAAACAGGGACTTCTATCAAATGTGAATTCCGAATGTGGTTCAAATAAGACCGTAACAATCGGACTGCCAATACCATACATACTATTAATATCAGGAATAAGGTTTAGACATTTCGGTTTTCATTTAAATACCCTAGAGTCGTGTATTCATTAAGAGTGCACTAACGGTGCTGACAGGTTGTTTCATCGGCTTAGGACAAGATAAAAGAAAGAATATTGTATCCTATTGTACCCGATGAACAAGTTATTCACTTTAAAGTTGAGCATTTACGGATTTATAAGATGGTATAATGAAATTATATCTTATATCCGAATGTACGTATTTGTGAATGCCATTGTTTGGGACGGTGCGCGTGAATCGAGACGGCAGTATCTGTCGGGCCGTGGCCAGGAGGGGGCCGGCCCCGCTAAACAAAAGTCCCTCCGCCCCTCTGCAACTGTTGCCGAATAACATTTTAAAAAAAAAGAGAAAATGAAAAAACGAATCGAGAGAGGGACTCGAATTTAACCGGGAATTTATAGGTATATCTCCGGTACGGGACAGTTGAAAACTGTGCGGTGGTGGTGAAATATCATCATTCAGAGCGAGAGCCCAGCTCAGGGACAATGGCTATAGTTCCGGACATGGGCGGGTGTGGGGCGAAGGGAGAGTTACGGACAGCGGGGAAGGTCTTTGTTGACCATTTGCAAGGCCCATATCCTATGCCAGTCAGATTCGGTCAAATCCTGACTTCAATTTTTTTATTAG
This sequence comes from Lethocerus indicus, assembly GCA_019843655.1. NCBI lineage: Eukaryota > Metazoa > Arthropoda > Insecta > Hemiptera > Belostomatidae > Lethocerus > Lethocerus indicus. Next base: position 11,313,705 of record JACDQD010000004.1, read on the forward strand.
CCTTCGGAGGTACATTCGTAAGACCCTATTCCATCGTCGAATGCTTAGAGTATAAGGTCACCCAGAGTCTTTGTAAAGTTCTTCTTGAGTTATGTGAGGCGTTTAAAAGGCTTTCACATCTGGACTCCAGGAACCCCATCTCCTTAGTGTCATTTCAGCACATACAATCTCTTAGCGAAACTGCCACTCTCTTGGGGTCCCTTGAGGTGTGGCCTGTTGCTTATTGCCATGTGATATTGTATATAGGCTGCAGTTATTGTGAGTTACAATATCGTCGTGACTGGTCCTTATAATTAAGCTACGCACACATTTTTTCCCGTTTAGAAATATTCTGAGTGAGAGAGCGAGGCGTATTGGATTGTCACTTATGTATACAGGAATTGTATAAGAAAGCCCCATACCAATCACGAATACGGATGCCAACATAGCATTCAAAACTCGGTTTTCAGAATGAATGTGTTATTTTGATGGAACTGAATGCTGAATTCATGATTTTACCGGACTAAGAAAGTTGTCCGTGTTGACTTGTTTTCGCGTCTTAATACTTTTTTGCATTACCGATTTTCAATGAATTGGATTCAGCTCGGCCGAAAAAACTACATACAGTAGAATTCTATTTTCTACATTTAAACAAGATCCAAGGCAGAATACCTGTTTTTATATTTATATTACTCTTCGAATAACTTAAATTCCTTGAATATCACATCAACGAACCAAGTAAAATCAAAATTAAAGTCGTAATTTCAATCAATTTCCGTAATTGTTTAACTAACATTCACCAATTAACTTGCTAATTACTGATTAACCTACTAATTTGCTTCTCGATTAAGATAATTAAAATTGAACTCGATGAAGATTTTATTAAATTCATAGGCGATTATCGGATCGTGCTAGATTTTTTCACGGAATCTTGAATACTTGAAAGGTGAAGTGGTGCGGGGAGGCGAGCGGCCATTGCTAATCGGTCATTTTGGTCGAATCTGCCCGCCGTCCATTTTAATGGTCCGCCGCACTGTTGTTGATCATGGACCCGCCGCTAACTGTTCCTAATTGTGTAGCGACTCAAAATAAGACCAATTTGAACGAGGGTTCAACCTAACCGACCGGTAGAATCAGAGCTGGCGAATGGGCTCGACAGTGGCCGCAAATGTTTGGTCCCACGCTGAACGGCCATAATTTAACTCCGCACGCCGAATATGCCCGCCCACTCGCGTTTAAACGCGTTTCTCTATACTAAACACTGTAATTTGTAACGTCTATTATAGGTGGCAGTGCCCTCCATTAAAGTACAGCATACCTCTGGTAAGATTCTTGAACCCTCAGTAGATTCCACCTAAAGAGAGTCGGCTGGTCTGTCTTTGATGACGCATGGGGTGCATAGAGTACTAAGAGTACTAAAACGAATACATTCGAGCAGCCCGGACTAGTTAACCACCCTTTCACATTGTCCCCTGGAAACTGGTACATTCCCACACCCCTTGGAAGGTGGACCTACCCGGATTTATCCCGAAATGTGGAAAATTCTGGTGTCTAAAGACGAGAGTCATTTCATCACCAGTGCCAGTGACTGTATAGGGGGATCCGTCTGGGCTTTATTTATTTAAACAAATAGAGGAATAAATCACGAGTCGATAATTTGAACTCTCTTTCACCATATCACGAAATACTCGGATGAAACGGAAAAATTCATCAAAACAAATGTGTTCGCAACAAGTTTTAAACTATAAATATAATATCACGAGGAATAATTTGAAAGGTTGTCAAATATCGAATACATTGTCATACAGCGTTATATTTACTTTTTATGAGACGTGTATCGTTTTTTTAATGCTTAAAATGAAATAAATTAAATTTTATCTACCGTTTATAATATCGTAACAATGATGGACTTTTGTCACAACATGCATTGATGACTGCACAAAATTGCGATTTTGCATATGCAGTCGCTCCGTTTCGGTTGATTGATAAGTGAGGCCTCTCTTCGCACTTATACGCCACAGATGATACTGTGCTACAGGACCTAACTCAATTCGGCGACGAACTAAATATAAATAAGCCGAGGCGAAGGTAAACACAGAGGCTCAAAAGACTACAGTTGAGCTCCGGTCAGAATTTAATTAAGAATTTTCCTTTCGAAAAACTCACTTTGTAGTGCTGGGCTAACAAGAAGCGTGCGGAGTGACACGAGCGGGTCCAGAGAGAGAGAGAGAGAGAGAGAGAGAGAGAGAGAGAGAGAGAGAGAGAGAGAGAGTCGGGCCGGAGGAGTCCGAATTGAATTAGTGACGAACGCGCTGAGGACAAGTTGCCCCAAACCAACTTGGTATCCACACTCCACCAAACTCCTCCCATCCCACTGATTTCAACTAGATCTTACTAGTCTTCTACAAGGTAGGTTTCCGCCCTGCACTATCTCCGGCACAAATTCCTATTTAACAAAGATCCGAAAATACCAAGAAGCTAAAGACTCAACGCACTCAGATAGAACAATATTTATTAAAACTTTTCAATATATTTATCCTTATAATTACAGTTGCAATACTCCTTAGTGTTCCGCTTCCACTAGCTGGTTTGGTTGTCCTTTGTGGTGGTATTGGTCCTTCCCATGACGGCAAATAAGACTATCTAGTAGCCAATTGATGAGTGAAGACACAAGATTAAAATTTTATATTTGTCTTATAGTACCGTATGTATAGAATCAATAACAAACTTAATGGATGAATACTGGACTTTTTTTATTCTCTTCATGAGAGTTCGGTACTGTATTTCATGTTTTGCCGATTGTGATGTCGAAGAGCTTTTTTCAAGACCGGGCCTTACTTAGTAATTCAATTAGTTATCGATTTAAGTAAGTTATCCGATAGGTAAAGTGCCAAAGCATATCAACAACATCACCAAGACTAGACTACGCTGATTTCCCGCAAATTTAAAACGAACCATCTTCTAGAAATTAATCGAAGAGTTTGGTTCGACTTGCGTTAGGCGTGCTTTCAATGATGCGACTACAGGAAAAATACTTACGGCAATATTTATTCAAATATGTAGAGTGCATTGGTGTATGGTGAAATTATCTTTCGACGCGAAAGTAAGGGTACGACAGGATGGAAACCGAAGTCGTTCTAGTGCAGGACAGAAGAAACGGAGGCAACGGCACAGTAGGAAAATAAAACCGCTCCTATGGTAAATGAAAGTGATTCCTAATTAATTGCATCCTCTGGCCGCGTCCCACATCGAGCGTACAGAAACCGAACCGAATTCGTGTTAATCCGGCCAAATTGAGTCCTGTTAATGGTAAATTTAATTGGACTTCCAGCGGCTTTGAGCCCATAAAATTATTTCCGTCCGCTCGGTCTGCATTATACAACCGCGAGAACGATGCGTTCAATTAACGGGACATCTCCCTTTTCCCTCGGATCACCCTTTTGTTTGTAACTGGCATGTTTTTTGGGACGTTTTAGAAAAATGTTTCCAGTGTGATGAGTTTAGTTTTCACTTCTCAGTAGGACCGTGGCTCATAATAAAGCTATAAAACAAAGGCATGTATGCATGTATATGTTTATAGATATATACAAACTCACAAATACAAATAAAAAGTCTGACAGTGGCTCGCCTAATGAAAGAATGCCAAATATACACGATACATTCATCAGATACGATGGTACCGTCAGCGGGCTCAAAGGCCCACCGGGCTGAATTAGTATCCCGGATTTTATAAACGTGAAAAAGCAGCACCCTTGTCGCGATTTTCCATTCTCCTCCCTGTTTTTTGGTTTTCCCGGTTAGCCTTCAACCCCATCAGTGGAATTCCGTTATGAATTGAATACGTTGCGTTATGTTGAATCTTTCTATAGTTTCGTTATTAACGTACAAATTATCTTTGATATTGAACTCATTGTGTTTTTCCTATTCGTTCGATCTCCGCAGGCATTTGAATAGAATTAGTGCCCAATATCCACAGCTTTTCAGCGAGACTACTCTGACTTTAAAACTTTTGTGGAACCATGTAACAAATTTGTTTCCCATAAGCTTAAATATGATAACAGTTCATATTTACACAGCGCAGCATTTTTACTCACTTTCGAGTGTCAACGTGAAAATGGACCGGTAATTCCCCTTCAAATTTTGCTTAGAATATTTATGTGTATATAGATATATAAGGAAAATTTTAGCGATATATTTACTGAACAATTGGCCCGCATAAAGGGGATGGCACAATGCGGAACGTATGCTAACACTCGATGAGTTATGGATGAGAGGGAGGTAGGACTACAAAAGCCCGTTTGTTCAACGAAAGCATATTTTTCATTGGATATCCCCTATTGTTAACTACCTAAGGTACTGCTGACACATTAGGCCGTTGCGCATCGATACCAAATTATGATTGAGTATATCTCTATTCAGTAAATTGTTTCCTTGCGTTATATATATATATATATATATATATATATATATATATATATATATATCTAATAAATAATAAAAATTACTGAGGGAATAACTTGACAATAAAGCGCACATAACAGCGCGAGCCTAATTTTTTCGAACAAGTTTTGTTTATAATACAAACAAGGTGAAGCCACAGTATCGATGTATTACTAGAGGAAAGTGGATAGTTTGGTGAGTAAATGTTTCATACTTGTAGCATTGTAGCGAATACATAGAAGTTGGAGAATAAACAGAAAACTGCACACAGCAAATGAAGGTTAAAAGAATGCGGTCCTTCTTACAAGACATGAAGTAGTAGGGAATACTGTAAAAAAATATTTAGAAACTTGATTATTAAATAAAAATTCCTATATCCCTTATTGTGAAATATTCTTATCGTTACAAATTATTTATTTATATAGTTTACGATTATTTCGTTATAATTCTATACAGTGAACAGTTTTTGGTTTTATACATAACCGTACATTAGTGAATAGGTTAATGTAACAATTAAGGGTATGGAACGTTGAACCTCCATTAAGTTCTGCCCTTTCACGGTTAAACAGGGATATTTATATACAGCTATAAAGCGTTAAGAAATGTATACCCTGGTTTTCGAGTATACATGTATACTGGTGGTGTCGTGGCCGACATGAAAGGGCCCGGTTTTGGAAACACTCGACGGGATTCGAGTGCTCTCTTGCCGGACCGCCCATTGTCGTCTTTAACACTGCCCCACTAGACATTGTGTTGGACCTTTTCTTTATTTTAAGTCCCTCCTGGAGGGGCTTAAAGGGCTCCCCGCAGCCCTAGAAAAGGACCAGGTTGCAGTTTAGGCGGAGAAACGCGATTAAGTTTTTTAAAATAAGAATGAAGGGGCTTTACGCGAAATTATGTAATTTAAGACAATTTGACGGATTTTCTCTTGGAGACCTTCCATAAAGTTATTAGTTTTACCTCCGAGTAGAATTAGGAACTGATAAGTGCAATTACTGTACTGTCATTAATAAAATCTAATTTTTCACAATTGTTCAGTTTAATCTCAAGACAGAATGCACACGCCCGAGGGAATTTAAATGCCCTTCATTACAGATTTCTTAATTTCCTCGGTAACCGAAAGTAAAACTAAATAGTTAGTCGGGATTCCAACTCGAAACTCTCAATCATAAATGTCAATTAGCTAACAGCCGCCAGAGCCACAGTTGTGATAACGTACTCAGAAATGGTCCAGATTGACGTATGAAGAATGATATTTGTGTTAATTATACCGATTTGACAATAAACACAAGTTCTATTATTCAGTGGTGCACTGAAGAGGGTGGAGATTTTTAATAGAACTAAGATTTTTTCAAGTTTTTTAAACAAAATTATATACGTGGTATTTCCTGATGGTATTGGAGAGATTCTGAGTTTGGAGGCGATCAGGTTTGGGGGTAGGTGAGGGTTGTTTTTCCCCGTGATATTAGCCGGAGGCAGGGAAATCCATTTCGCATTCTTACACCTTCATCCGGCGGGAGGAAATTTCAGGAATTCGGAAAATCCGTTTGGCCCTGCTCGGTCGACATCCGTTTTAAATTTTCAGTCCTTACGCCATTGGCCGGGGACTTTTTTTCGGGGGGAGTTGTGCGTCGGGCGACAATGCCCCTAATCGGAATTCAGATTTTAATAAAGCCCGTCACGGTCGCGCGCTTCATCGGAATGAATATTGCGTAGAGGCAATCCTTGTTTCGCTGTGATTACACCGTTGACTGCTTGGAGGGGGGCGGGATGAATCAAACCGGAATATCTCCCGAATTTCTCATTTTATGTAGGCATTGAATTCGGATTTGAATAGTACAGACTTATGCCTCACCAACTGCCAATCAACTGGCTTTTTAAGATAATTATAAAATAATTAATTCATTTTTTGGAATACCCGTTTTGTGGTCTGTAAGCATTTGGAATAAATAGTTTTTTCGATTTTTTAGATCTTCTCTCACCGGACTGGTTAATTATATGCATATATAATTATTTGCGGATAAACCATACGCATCCGTGTTTAGTATTAACGCTGAAACTATATTATTAACGGTTGGTCATTTTAAAATTATTTCTTTGGGGGTTTCAATGTTTCAATTCAATACCGTTCCAATACAAGTGTTGGCGTCCGTACACAAATCTTCAAACATTTTCTGAGAGATGTATAGAATCTCTCACGACTGATGATGTTGTTAATACCTTTTGCACTTGTTCTATATCGCTTTCAGAAATATTGGGAAACACTTCATACCATCATTCAAAACTAAGACTTCAGCTTACCAGTAAAAGGTTTTACGATGATTTTCTAGAATAATTAGCAGCTCCTCGTTTGCGCTGCCATTATTCTGAGGGTGTTGTTAAAGTGTTTATTTGCCAATTTATTAAAGTTGTACCACGCAGTAGAATACACTTTATCGATTAATAAATAAAATCTCTTCACACAGCGCAATTCTAAACTATACCCAATACTGGTATTTTTACCGCTATATTGGCCCTATTGGTATATTCAGTTCGTTGAACTGAAACAATTTTAAATTTAAAAGTGAAATTTCAATAATGCAGGATTGTACTATATCTTCACTTTTGAGATCCCCTCTACTCCGTCGCTTACGCTCATAATCAAAATCAGTCTAGCTTCAATCGGCTAGACAAAATAAGGGAGTAGACATACAGGGGTCGCGATATTCCAAACCCTCTAGGATCCACTAACCAATATCATAAATGGATTATACCGCTTTATGTCTATAATTAGTTTGCAACCCTAGAAAATTGCATTCAATTAAATCGACTTAAATACATGAAGCGGAGTAATCAGATTTCAGCTGCAATCAGTGTGTCAGGTGAACCACTCCGGACTCATTATTCTTCCCGCCCCGGGGCCGTTTTACTCCAGGAGCGACAAAAGAGGAAGTTTTCTGAATTAAAGAGGAAAGTGCCGGCTGCCAGGAAGATAAATGAACGATGGTGGAGTGGATCCCCCTTATCCGTACAGCAATAGACACCGGGTACGAGAACAGACACTTGAAACGGTTTTCAGACACCGCCCGCCGTTCGCATTAAACGCTGCGGACAAGATAAGCTCAGTAGAATTTTGCATCTCATACCACCCACGGACAAAAGAGTGGCACGTTCTGATCAAGGACGGCGTTCCTAATCTAACTTAAATTGGCCTTTTGATTACCAAAGCGGTGATTCAGAAAAGGAAAATACCACCTGGAAAGAAGTTCAATTGAACCGAATTTCGATTTAGTTAAATGTTACGAAATAATTACTTTATTTACCCAATGTCCGTTTCCACATCGACTGAAATCAATACATTTCATTTCGCTCTTATTATGTAGTTTTATAACAATTAGGCGCTTTTTAAGGAATATTTCCACACTTTCTAACAATAATTCTTAACAATTTGTTTTCCTACCGCTCTAAAATAGAAGCTAATAAATGCTATAAAATGTTGTTTAAACAATAATTAATATGGCGGTGAGTACATTATCCTGAGGTTGTTATGATATTAACATACTTCTACATTATGTCCAACGATAACATGATTATTTATGCCGATGAAAGTTATTAAGAATCCCCGTTGTGAGCAACCTTTTTTTAGATTATGTCCAAGTCCACGTAAGCATCAAGTAAACAAATATGTTTGTACAGCATTATTTTTACTGACACATGGGACCACCACCACCACAATCTTGGTTTCTCCTATGTTAGAAAGAAAGTCGAGTTGTGCTGCCAACCTACGACGCGTCCACACTGGAAATTACGTTTATGAATTTTCCTCTGGTGGCTTCCATATTGGGGGTAGGTTGAGGCCTAAGTTATGATAAAATAGAGGGGAGTTGATGCAAGAGTGCTTGTTAACTGCCGGAATTAATTACAACCGGGTGGTATAATTGGCGGTGAATAGCTAAATAGCCTCGACCGTAAATTTCGTCTGGGACCGCTATCCATGTGGAATCGGGAGCCACCATCGCGGTACGTCCGAATCCTAATTTGGAGGTCCGGGCCCCGGGATGAATCTTTAATGGGCAAAATGTTTTAATGAATTCACCGAAATAAACTGTTCAGGCGGTGGCGATGGTGGTTGGAGGCGTTCATTAGGATATTTCGTTAGGCCCTTTGGCTTGGCCACTGTAATGAGCAAGTTGTTAAAATAAATTTACGACCTTCATAAATGATTCAGATAACCCTGGCCCGAATAATTGCCGACATCGGCAACTCGCGGTTTTCGGTACCCCGTTAGAATCCTCTCTCACCAGCTATAAGCACATCTCAACTGAAATTCACTACTAGACTGAACTTTTACAGCCATGTGATCGCTGTCCTAAAGGCTTCCTTCTTAGCAGGATTTCGCTATCGAGTCCGCAAGGACCCTTTCGACAACCGTTGGAGGGACATTTGTGCTCCTCATAGTAAATTACGATATAACTGAGCAAATAGCTCGTGCTTTTTGAAACAGAATAAGGAATATCTATTTGAGTAATCTCTGAATAGCCTAATGGAATGTGCGACATATTACCGACAATTCGGTAGCTATAAGAATTAGTAGTTCATTGTAATTTCTGCTATAAATGCCAGTATTTATACCCAACCAACTAGCTTTGAAACAAATGGGCGAGTGCAGACAGAACATTTTGTGGTGGAGAAACTATTTATTTTGAAAAAAAATAATATAGAGAGGCAATCTGGAAAGAAATTAAAATTAAATTTATACGATAAATAAGGTGGGTACAATAAACAAGTACCTTGAGAAATAATTTCTGGATACTTCTCAAATGGCCCCAATAATTCTCTGAGTCAACAGAAACAATTGCTCTCTAAACTTTTTCCCTTTTTGAAGACGATCCCTTCTTTTTATTATTTTAACGAGGTGAGGCCAGATGCTTGTTTCTCTGGTTGTATAATTTAAACGACAATTCATTTTCCTTATACCGAAACGGCAATTATAGTAAGGTGTGAGCAGCAATAAAGACACAAAAGAATAATCGGGAGGAATGCCAAAGAAAGGACCGAGTTATTTCATTTCTTCGTGAGTTCTTACAATTGCCTCAGTTGCCCCCCACCGCTTTCGACCCTTTAATCACAAAAGGATCGTTTCTAAATTCATTTGCCCGACCTCACAGTCGGGGTTTTACTGGGAAAAGTGGTCCACACTCGGAAAACCATTCTCCCCTGGAATTAAATGGGGGTAAATTAGAATTCGGACGAAGCAATTAGGTATGGAGAATCTACGGATCACAATCGTAATCCTCTATATGTTTCAGCATTAAGTGAAACTTCGAGTTCTGAAACTATATTAAATAAATAAGTCTCAGAACTATTTTTAATTTTATATTCCTTAAAATTTATTTCATAAAAAAATCTCAATATTATTTAAGAAAACTTCAGGAGTAAAATAATTATGATTATAGGATGATCCTATTAAATCAGTACGTTAACGAGTTATTGTTAAAATGTGCGAGGAGAATTTTTCAACCAGTAGGTGCTCTATGTCCAGGAAATATACCATTTAAGAACAAATAGATAATTTAAAAATTATAGAAAAAATATCACTTGTGATCACGGGATTGTCTTTTTGCTATTGACTATAACTTGACTTTCTCATAGCCACACTATTGGCAGTTGCCGGCGAAGGAGACTGATATGGTACGAAAGCGTAGAATAATTAGTTTAATTTACATTTACACAGCCGAAGTGTTAAGTTTTAATTTTCTTTCGGCACATGTTCATAATGTTGTGCAATAAAGAAATCAGTTGCCCATTGATTATAAGCGCATTGATTATTTAAATTATGTCAAAAATAGAACACATATTAAACTGTTATATTTACTTTAATCTTCTTATATTTCTCAATGAATATATCTATGGACATATATGTAGTTTTAAAAAGACTTTAATGTAAGCAAGGTTTCAGTGACATCCAGTAGACTAGGTCGTTAGACCGGCAATAAACCGGAGGCTTCCTGTGTTTTAACTGCCGGTTCTAACCGTAATAGCTTTATACGGAGACCATGAAAATGTAACGGTTTCAGTTTACAAGCAGTAAAGGAGATCGGTTAAATCAGACCAAATTGCAATGTCAATGTGATAGGAGAGACTTTACTCCTCGAAAAAAGTATCGAGAATTATATTAAAAACGTTATAAATTTTATTCCAAGTTATGTCCTAGCCGTTATACGAGCTTCGCGTTATACGAGATCCAGTCTTAGTCAGTTCACATTTTTGAGTGAAGGAATAAGATTCTCATCGGGGGCGGTTTTCAAATTTTAACACGCCTAAATATAGCCTCGGCTGTAATTTATCCCAAATGAAACATTGTACGATTCCTGCACCTTTAACGCGGGCAGGATAAATTTCTATGAAGCCATTCCGACATACACAACCTCTACTCCCCCAAACTATCGAAAATGTTACACGTCTACACTGCCTGTCACAAATTTTAATCACCAAGTCCTTTAAAACATTCAACCAAGAGCTGAATATCGAAAGGAATAGCAAGAGGGAATGGAACATATTAAATGGGTATTAACTTGTGGACTGACCGTTGTTGCAGGAGAAGTGGAACGGCTGCTGCGGGAGTACAGGCAGAACCAGGAGTTGGTCCGGAACATTGGCGCACACTACTACCAGATCATATACCCGGTACAGCTCCGACACCACGAGAAAATGGGCATATCCACCAGGGAGGTAGGGGCACCCAAGGTAAGTCACATACATCGACCTCATTTATGCCCGACTCTCATCGGGAACATTTAATACTGAAGAGGAAATGCGATTATTATTATTATTATCTTCCTACACTAATAGCATTATAATGAATAGCGTGTTCGAAAAATTCGCAGTTTGTTTTTCAATGAGCCACCCTCATTACGTTTTGCTGCCCTCTATTTCATTTTTTAATTTCCTTCAAAGCATATATACAATATTGTTAATATTCGTTGTGAAATAGCAATCTGAACACGTCAATAATCGAACGCTCGTATTACGAAATTATGTATTTCTTTCAGTTCAATTCTAAGAGAAGTGATGAATTAAAAACGCCCGGCGCCAATCTCAATACAGCTCCCCTGTTGAAGGCCCTCTAATTGGTTATAATTCAAAACAGTTTATCACATCCCCCCCCCCACTATTCAATAAACAATCAACGGTGCCGAGTGGTAGAAGGGCGTTGAGCAGAAGAGGGGTCGGGCGAAGCCGGTAATTATCGAAGGGGCGGGGATATTTTTTCCGGGTTGAAGGGCCAAAAAAGGGCGTGACGTACCCAGGAGCCGGGCAAGGGCGCCTCGTTCAGTGAAAAGCCCGTAAGAAACTTTTCTAATTAAGGGGGCCGTGGAGGCGCGCGCCCCCCCCCCCTGGCACAGGGCGCTATTTTGACCCCCGCTATTAGTGTGTTTACTGTCACATAAACGCGGCCCGCCCCCTCCAATGATTTAAAACCGGAATAGTTTGTCGGAGGTCGACTCTTGTTTTACGAGACTTGGGACAGTTAACGATGCCCCCCTTTCCTTCCTCACCGCCCTCGGAGTTAATTAGACCCGTCAAATACCGGCCTCTGTCGATATTTTCTTTTCGCTTTTCCTTTTTTTTAAAGTAATTTAAGTCTAAAATGAAAGCGTGGGCTAATATTGTATTTTTATACTAACGAATACAAACGATAAACATTTAATAATTGTTATTTCACGAACCGTGCCCCTAATTGGTAGATATAGTGAAGAAATATTTGTATTAAATTTATAGATATATATTTAGAGAATTTACACAATTTACACAAAAACGAGTTTGTTTAACATTTTAGAAATTTACAGGGATGGAACATAAAAAATTTTGCAAACATTAATAATGTAAAAATACATATAATTAATTTATGCGAAATATAATATATTATGTGAATTTTGCTCGTAATTTTAAAAACTCGAGTGTGAGGGAAACCAGATTATCCTCTTACAATTTTGGTGGGTTGGCACCGATATATTATCATTAAATAAGCAACGCAATTTTTGGATGAATGATATCTGAATAAAACACCTCTCTTAGGTATCGAGTAACTTGTAAAGAAGTAAAGATTCATTTAAATTTACCTAGAAGAGAAACAATATATATCACAGTATATTAATTGAGCTCTATTAATTGACATCAACTTGCACTAAATTTTGAATTTCAAAACAGGAAAATATGAATGAATATTTCCATAAACACCGAACCCAGCGCCGTATCCAGCAGCCAATGTCATCCAATGAAGATATTACGGTGTGTGTCACTGACACCCATCTATGTAATTGCCCGCTGTATATTTGCGGTATATAGTTGGCACAAATAAAATTTGCTCATAACCCTTCCTCTCCCTTTAATTATTTACGGAGCGATGATTTATTCCTCGAACTGAATCCATTTTAATAACGAAGGGATTGGCAAGTCGAAGCCCAAGGATTAATTCTGATAATGATAGCGGAGAGCCTCGGCTTCTGCTCTTTAAATGGATGAGGTTGGGGGACGGGTGGGGTGTTTTAATTAAAAGTTATAAAAAGGTGTTCATCGATTTCAGACTCACTTATGAATCACTGAATGAATTTCCATCCCATTTGGAAATTATTAATAGGGATGGCTTACGCTGTATATATAACCACTACTAAGCTCGGTAGTCATTCTTGGTACCCGTATTACTATTTAATTTAATCCATTGTTATAATTAACTACCGATAAATTTTTAATTAACTCACTATCCTTAAAGTTAATTCAGGTTAGGTGCTATTAACTCGCTATTAATTCAAATAATGACAGCAATACGTCTCAAGAATATGGTTCTTGAGCGCCGAATTTACGAACGGAGGGAAAATTGAGTATTCTATTACAAAGCGTGAGCTCAGGCGAGACTGATTGGATTCCCTGCAAATATGACAACTGAGTAAACAAATAAAACCCGCCGAATACGTAACATTAGTGTTAAACTGTATGCAAAACTAGAGAATATGTGACAGAGATTACATTTGGGATCGATTCAAAAACGAGTGGCCATACGCGAAGCTTTCCAAGCCGGGTGGCACGGGGAAGAACGAGAGGTCGAGGGAGGATTTCAATAAATTATTTCTTCCAATTAACGCGGTACACGAAAAGTTCGTTAATGCCGTGGGCCGTGCCCGGGCGCGGCTCGTTGAAAACGCCCATGAAAATTCATGACCGGCTGAATAAGTTGGACGGCAGCTAGGGCGCTATCCACCGCCGCGTCCAGGAGGGAACCCCCAATGGATGGTACCGCCCAAATATTAAGGAAGCACACAGCCGGCCAAATTCTGCTCCCCGGAAAATCACCGGAGTGGAATTTTTAGGCCGCATCCGGGCCCAGCTCGACCTCCACCGCCTCAGCCATGCATATATTCATGGTTCTTTACGAGGAGTTAAGTGCAAAATTAGTGCTGCCGGCGCCGGTAGGGGGATAGTTCGAATTGACCTTCCACCTCCACCCCGCCCCAACTACCCTTCGGATCGAGATTATAATTAATTTGTGGACTGAATTTCATCTCGGACTAACTGAATAAGGTTTGAGTGCCGCTATCAAGTTTTAATTTTCGCCTAGTTACTCCCCCGTCCCCTGAATTTTAACCGGCAGGCCGTTCGGGTGAATTACGCCTTGTCAGTTCCCTTTTGTTCGGGTTATAGCTTTTAGGCGTTATCGGTACTTGAGAAGCATAAAACGAGAGTGCCGTCAAACAAAATTCTTCGGATGGAAGCATCGATTTTTGGAAAAGGGCGGAGAGACTGTACGATTGGACTATTCACTGATTGGATAAATAATATGATAGGTGCAATGTTATGTTCAACAGTTAATCTATTAAACTAAGAATAATAAAATTTACTGAAATTGTGCATTGTTTATAAATCTAAATAGCTCTTTAATCGATTCAAATGCTAATCACTCTAGCAAGCAGTAATTTGCATTCGATGGGTTTCAATCGGGATAGGCGGATCGTGAAGTTGTCTAGCGACTTGGCCAAAGTTGTTAAGCCCCGCATCAGCCCTCAGTCCGCTGAGTTGGAATCATCAGAGGAAATATGTTGAAGAGTGGGCACCGAATTAAATTAAACTCGGGCCTAGCCTGGAGGAGGAGTCGACTTGAATTGTCGGGCTTGTGACTAGGGCTCGAATTAGCCCAAACCGCGACACGTGGACACCCACAATGCCTCAGATCTGTCTTTGACATAACTTTATGTCAGAATATGTTCCAGTTTTCTACTTTTCGCCAATACCCAGAAGACAATTTATATTACTCAGACAGCTGATGAAATTGCCCAAATTACCCTAAATACGGAAGTTATTCCTCAACTGTAGTGCCTACTGAACCCCTCACTATTCTGGCATCTGGCATCTGATTTGTGTAGTTTATAGACTCAAATAAATCTTGGATTTGGTGTCTAGTTTTAATTTCCGATTGTCATCGGCTGACGTCCGATTGGTAACTTTATATTCTTTTACTTTTGCATAAGAATCTGTAAACATATAAAAGACGTACATATTTATAGACGTGAGATAAATGGCATATATCTTAATTTAACTCGAGGATAAAGAGCTTCTCAAAAATAATTTGTTAACAAAACGTATTTATTGTATTGCTATTTTGTCATATAAGTGTAATTTCTGACCAGAATTATGCTGTCAGGCGGATTAAAAGTATGAGTGAAAGAAGGCCAGGAGTAGTGTAATACTAGGAGCCGCAAACAGTTGTCTTACACGCCTGCTAATGCCACTTTTGGAGCTAATACTTCCTTATCTCTCAGACAGGCACCTGATCTCTTAATCGGATTATTCGCATTTGTTATCCTCGTCCTCTGAGCAGGATTTAGGATTCTACCGTTCCCTCAGTTTGTTCTCATACAAGTCAATTACTCATCAGATTAAATTCGCTATTGTTTATTCTAAGCAATTAAGAATCTACTAGATTAAATTGTCGAATTGTCACAGTTCATTTAAATTACATAATATTACATAACATTGAACATCATATATATATATATATATATATATATATATATATATATATATATATATATATATTTGATGTATGAATGTATATAAATAATTATTTCTCCAAAATTCCTTCATATAGAATTTTCATTCATTCATGAAGGAAATTCGCACTTCCCTTATATAAATATATGTATTATAAGGTATATTATGAAGTCAGAAAAACCGATCGATTCCGTACCAAACGTCGCGCTCCTGGAAATCAAATGAGACCCTCGGCCACAGGTTTGAAAAGTTCGAGAACCCTGGAAAGTCGTATGGGATTTTCTTTTTCAGAATGAGTGAGAGAGGGAGGGAGTGAGAGTGAATGAGTCGAAAAGAAAGTTGAAATTTGTGTTTGGTAAAGGCCCAGCCCCGCCTCAGTCAGGAAAAACTTCAAGAAGAAGGAAAATAATGTATACACTTGGAGCCTTAAAGCAAGAAGGTTCGTGCCTGTGGGAGCTGAGAGCTCCGAAAAAAGGGACTCCTGAAAAATAATATCATTGCCCTCCTTTTAGCACGGGGCTCGTTAAACTGAAATATGTAATGTATTATACCATACTGAGAACTTAAAAATTAATCCCAATTAAGTCTTGCCTCTTTGCTTGCTCGTTATTTTAGGTCAAGCATCAAAAGAGAATTATGTCGATAGATATAACTGTCATCTTCTTACTTATTATAGACTTAATTACAATATGTTCATTACTTCGCAATGTGAAAATAAAGGCCGGGCAAAATACAAATATCTTATTTAGCCCAATAAACCTACCAAAAATTATAATATTGAAGAGGTGTAATGAAAGGGACGTGTAGTTGAAAATGTACCGAAAAATCGCAGCAAAATATGAATTTCAATATGTATTTGTCCTAAGTGTAATTGATTCAAGGATGTTTAATCTTATGTATCCGCGAAAAAGAATATTACCATATATTATCATTCCAGTTGGTTGTTTGTAAGCAGGTTTAAAGTAAATCCAATGGCACATCATATTTGTGTACATTTTATGAGATATAGATAATAATTATGGGAATAATCAAATATTATGTTTCTACTGTTTGTGTTTGAAGAACGAACACACACACACACACACGCACGTATATATATATATAAGGGTTAAATATCAAATAAATTAAAGTGAATGAAAATTGCTATTTACTTTATAACAAAAGCTGGTTGCAGTGGGCGCATCTGTTTAATTTAAGTGTTTTATCTCGACTTAAGTAATAGGAAAAACAATTTAATTAAAAGCAAATTAAAAATACTGCAATTTTTGATCGTGGACTTGATATACCGGACTAATTAATTATATGCCAGAGTAGAGTATACCTAATTAATAAGCAAGAGATTAACCTAGTTTCATAATGTTGATTTCTTCGGCTTAAACAGTGCAACACTCACGTAGCGAATGTCTTCATATTTTCTTGATTTGGATGAATCGTGCATTATTCCTTCTATCTCGTATAATGGACTGGGCGCGGCCGTTCGATAATATTTCACTTTATCTCCGCGTTCTGAATATTCCATTTTTCCTTCCATTACCTCAGTCAAGATTCCCGGTTCGTCAATTTGTTCGGCATTTCCGAATTACATTAATCATGTCAGTACTCCGGAAAATGAGAACAATTTTTGACTCTGTTTCTTCACCGATGAACACAGTTACACAATAGTATTAGAGAAGAAGTCTTATTTAGTGCTTGTATCGAAATTTCAGTAAATATCGACGCTTGAGTTTTAAATTTTATAATTCGTGGACCAGAGCTAGATAAGTTTTGTGCTGAATCTTCAGTAGTATACCGTCTGTTCGCCGTTCCCCGTAATTTACTGCGCGCAAGCATCTCGAAGTTGGCGAGAAGCCGAAACCGGAGTAAATAGCCCATAATAGCTACCGGTGTAAATTTGATATATGCCAGAAGTTAAATTGCCACTAACTGGTTTTCTACTAAGTGATGTATCATCAACTTAAATTGGGATTTCCCAAAGAACTGTTTCATCGGAAGTTTAAAATAATCGGAACACACTTCGGAATGATCACAATGACAGATTACGTTCATTTTCATGTCCGCGCGAGCGCACAGAAATTGGAACGGGAAGCATAATTCCCTGGGAGATTAGTGTCCTAAACCGCGGAGAGTTGGACTGTTGTCTGTGAAGGTGAACAATGAGAGGATCGGTTGTGGAGGTAGAGCCGGTTGGGCAGCCTCGAGCTCAGTTTGTAGCAATTGATTGGTGCGATGATTGATGCCGGAGATTAGCCGTTGTCTGTGCTCCTCCGTCCGTGAACATCACCCCCTCACCCCCTTCCATCCTCACCGCCGCTCCATATCCCTCACCGTAGTCCAAGTTCCCGGACCGGAATAACCAGGGCTACGTACACGCAGGCGTGCAGATAGGCATTTTTAGAGTTGCAGCCCCGAGGAAACGGCGCCGAGGATTGCGATTCCGCGATGAGTAGAAAGAACCAGCTCGAATTTATAAGTGACCGGGTGAAATTATATTTTTTGAACCTCTGTTTTCGCTCACCGTATGTTGTGGTTTCATCTGAAAAAATATTGCACGATATGCTACTGGAAAATGCTGTATTCATGTCGTTTCGCTATTATGTTTGCTAATACCACGCCGAGGAGTTCTGTTCTGGTAATTCTTTACAAGACTGTACAAGTCTTTACAGAGTCGGATACGTAACCTGAACAGCATCATTATTTTATTACATTTCCCTTTCCCACTAGGAAGAAAATAGCGTTACTTTGTAAATAAGAATTTAAATTGTGTACTCACTGAAAACGTGTGTCGTTTTAACACGGTTAGTTTAATCTGCCGGCATATCGATACGGCCGCGTTTCAAATTCCAGTTTTCTCCACTCCGACCTCGTATTAAATTTCCGCCTACACGAGGGGGGTCTCACTTTCACCGCTCGTTTATTCGCACATAATTCTCCCGAGACCTCCGGGAGGCCGGGTACTACAATAGGATGGCCGAGATAGCGATAATCGGGGGACCTCCGGCTGTGGACGCCTACCTCCTCCTCTTCAACAACTACTTAGCATTCGGCCGACTCCCCTCCTCCACCTCCTAGCGTACTTGGAATACATTGGGGGTCCGGGGCCCCGCGCCGGCAAGGACAATAGAGTGCCGGGCCAGAAGTAAAACGGCCTGCCGAGAGATTACCTAGGCTACCGGCTGGCAAAGTTATGCGCTGAATGGCCGTTGTCGGCGGGGAGGAGGGAGGGCGGCACTCCAAGACGAACTCCCATTAGGAGCGGGCCCATTGTGACGTCCAGGGGAGGCCCCCCATCCCGCCAACCGCCGCGGGTATCGCTCAATCCGGTACCCTTCCGGCCAGCTACAATATGTTTCGGCCGACTACAAATATTCCCGAGGCTTATTGCACACTCCAAACCGCCCGATTGCGGGCCCTGCTTGTTTCTGCCCCGCCACCTCTCAATTCGACCTCGAGCCCTTCTCCAACACTCGGCACTAGCGGTACACTCCTTTTTAACGGCACCTATTGTGTAATGCATAATTATTAAACCCTTACGTCTTTCTAGTTTAGAAACTGGAAAAATAAGTTTCTGATTCTTGCAGTCTTCTGATGATTTAACTAATGATTGACCTTAGTTAGCATTCAGTTTACTGGCGGTAAGAACGATTATCCCAAACCCAGTTTCAAGAGCTACTTTTATCAACTATATCTCATTTGTCCTAAAAAGACAAATAACGTATGAATATTGTAGCGTGCGATGGTAAACAGAACCCTCTTTCTAAGTCACAACGTCGTATTATGACAAAAACCCTAATTTACCTGGAGTACACTCGTTTATTATAGTGATTGTTCCTTATTGTTGTTCTTTATTATTCATTTACGAGCTCCATATAAATCTAAACCTATGCTTTGTAAGTCAGAAATTGCCGAAACACCAACGATACATATTTCATATTTGACCAAGTAGAACATAATTGTCCTATATTATAAAATATTATATATTATATACATACAAAAATAGAGTATAAATCATTATTACTCGGTTTTACCTTTCTATATGCCTCGTAGTTTTTTAAATTTTATTTTGTATTATGATACGTATAATTTAATTAATCTGAATAAAATACGAGATATATACCGTTACATGATTGTATTGTAGATATCGAAGTCACAAGCGGGATACAAATTCTGTATGTCTGGAGCAAGGAATCAATCGAATTTCAGGAATCCGATTGGACCCAATAACTGTGTCGGCGAACGCCTTTAGCCCTTAGATCCCAATCCTGAGGGCGCTTACTAGAGGATACATTCGGAGAATTGTGGAGCGGGCGGTTGGAAGGGGAGCGGTTTGTAGATTACCAGCCCGAGTCGTCAATGGAACCCAATCAGCCGACCCCGGGACAAACTACCATTACACCGACCACTCACCTCCTTCTCCACCCAATTCACAAACTTCCAAACAAAAGTTCGTCTTTTTCTGACATTTTCAAGCCCCCCACATTAGGCGGTCCGAGAGGTGGGCTTTGGTGGATTTACTATATTACTAACGGAGTACTACTGGCGGCAACCTGAAACAGGTCAACCGTAAGACTACATAGGCGAATCGAGTCCGAAAATTGTCGTATAAAAGAAATAACACACAATTCGTACAACATATAACTTATCATACCCAATTGTTTGAAACAACTCCAATATTTTATAGGCTATTCTTTTTCTCACTGTAATTATACCCCGTCTCTTGAATCAATATAAATGTCAAGGGTACATTTAAACCGTTTCTATTATTAAAACCGAAGGTTTATAAAATAAATGATTCAGTCCTCAACAAGAGGCCTATTGGAATATGCTAAAACTGTTGAATACTTTCCCTCTATAATGATCTGTTGTTCTTTAATCAAGGAATTAATGAGGAGAGCTTCTCTCATCAAGCCTGTTCCAAGGCTTTATCTTTACCCCATTCGGTCCTCCCTTTTTCCATTCTAATTATCATTTCATCTCGCTGTTTTAAATTAATAATTCTCGTTCAAATTAGTTTTTTTATTTGAAGAGCAGTCTGCTACGGCTCCAAGCTTAAATTATTTGTCAACGCAGTCGACAACGTATATAATTGTGAAGCGAATTTCAATATTCAAATCCTCCAGCGAGTTGGCCCGAGTAATTTTGTGCATCTGTGCAGGAAAGAACGTGTTTTCATCTATATTTATGTCATGATTTTTTTAACAAACTCTAAAGACACTTGTATAGTATCAGAGACGAAATTTTCCATCCCAAACCTGCGTTGAAGTATAATACCCTTGCGGGTGGGGCACTTGAAATACAGAACTTGAGGGTTCACAGCAGATTTTCCTACATGCCGCAGTCCTTTGCGGCTATTGCCGGGCGTTTTCAAAGTATAACCCATGCAGTTTCATTGTCTCCGGCACAAAGGGGGCCACGTTTCACTCTCAGTAATACCCATCTTTTTGAGATGATATCCCAAAGGCCAATGCCAGTAATTAGCCCTAATTCCTGTTTGCAGCCGAGGAGGACTTTCGGCGGCTTTTGTCTTGAAAAAAGACTTGTTGTTTGCAGACTGACTCTCGGTTATTATCCCACGGTTTCACGTTATCCCCCTACTATGGATCATCATCTGCCGTCAACTCTTGGAAAATAATTCATTTAGTAAATAGCGAACGATCCCAAAGTTTATTTAGCGATCTTGTGAAATTTTTCTATGACAACCTTCAAGAAATTACAGAAATCTGTTACGTAATCTGGAAATCTGATTTCCATCTGCACCGAAAACGTCAATCCTACGGTAATTCAGTATTCACTATCTCCACGTGTAGTATTATTCACTAGTTACATTCACTAGTTACATATGACTTACGTAAATATGTACTTGATTAATATCAATACAATACTATTAACGATTTTAGAAAATCGGTTCAGCATAGATAAAAATAAGCGAGGGATAACAAAAAACCGTCAAGAAAACAATATCTCAATCGCTGTCGGATTTCTTTAGGATTAAAACTTACACACAAATTATTTTCGACCTCCACTCGGTAAAGAGGGGTTTCACTATAAATATTCCAGTTGACTAAACAATGGCCGAATTCTAAAAGCGAGTTTTGGGCGGCAAAACAGGAACAGGTTCGTTTATTTAGAATTGTGAATGGTAGGCAATAATTCAAGCACTGGCCGTGGCGGCTCCTGGCCCGGACACGATGAGTTATTCAACATAAATCTAATTCAGAGCCACTCTCTTCCCATTCACCCCCCCAACCACCTTCACCACTCTTACAGGTATATAACAGCCGACCCCTCGGTCGACGAGTTCGGTTTTTACCTTCTTCCCAGACCAATTTTCCCTCTCCAAACAATGGTGCCATCAGATATCGGGACAATTATGTTATCTGTTACGGTGGTGAAATAGAATTTAGGAATTATTCTGCAAAAATAATGGTAGAATTGGTTCAGAACGGATTGAAACTAGCATTTTACTGCTTCTCCGCATTTCGGGGCTAATTTATTCGGGGTTAACTGAAATTATGTTGAATGATTTGTTCTAAGTAATATTACATAAATCTGCGAAACATATAAACGTACATTAATTTTTTCGATAAAAATTGTTATATACAGGTACCGAAATAGAAACGCTTTCGTCACAATTCTAGATAATTTTGAAGATAAATAACAAAATTGAACGATTGTCTCAGTATTCGAGGATACTTGGAATCCACAGACGGGAATTAATGTGTCGATTCCGAACTGAAAATTGTCAAAGGGAGCTTCGAAAATTTCGTTCCAGATAAATATAGTAATTATAAGAAATTAACGCTGTCACTGATATTGAACGTTAATTAAAGCACGAATAGCCATTTGTAAAAATTTTAATTAAAACAACAAACTAATCAATGTTCAATGGGCACTGTCCAACATTACAAGGTCTTGTACGTTGAATGCGACAGACTATATAATAAAGTCATAGAAAGGAAAATAACACATTTTTTGAGTCTCTGGAGTAGTTATTATTGGAGTTCCTACAGCTTACCCCTCTGGGGATTTCTTCTACTTTTCTCTCTGGCCATGTCTATTTTTCCGAATTCAACTAGTCTGTATTAGTAATTGTGCACTGAAAATTTCACTAGTGCCAAGTAGAACATTCGTTTATTTCTTCGTCTCGCTTCCGTGTTTGGTGAACTATTGAAACGTAATACGCAATTACGTTTGTTATTAATTGTGTTGTGTTATTAATTTAAATCAATACGTAATGATCTACGTATGGAATAATAGGAATGGTTTGTAATATATTTTTTCCATCACCTATTGAACACTAATTTCTACTCTCGTATTTTGTTAACCATTATTATATATGTTCCACAAGACGCTTAATATGAGTTTATTAAATAAAGTGAGACATCCTCCTTATTTAAAATACCGCTTAGAGTTTTAGTCAGCATGAATAAAATCGAGACACACAGGTAAAAAATAAATGCTTGTTAAACGTAAAACCCAAAGTCATTTCAATGCAGAGAAGATTGAAAACAGGACCATTATCCTGATTGTTACATTCATTCTGATATGTTCCCAACCAATCGCCTTTACAGCCCAGAACTCATGCCGGGCCTCTTCATTCTGAATTTTTGATTCCATTAATAAAATTACGCGGATATTCTAATTTAATTCAATACGTCTTGAATTCTGATTGAATTGGATTAATGTGGATAATTGAGTAACGCGAATTTGTACAAGTTGCTCCACCATCGCAGTATAGGCCTTTGTACTAAATGCAGAATCATTTTGTTAAATCATGTCTACAACCCTCAAACCCCGTTACATTTGGTGTCTTCCATTTTTGTGCTTTCACGTTTTCTTGAAGTATAATTATATAAATTTGTAAAGAAAACTAAAAAACTAATGTTGAATACATCTTAGCCACTAAAGTAATTCATTATATCGATCTTCACTTGCATTGACTTCAAGCAAGTTTAGTATATTCAGGGAAATGTATTCAGGACTTCTAGTTGATTTTCAACTTCTCCAACTGGCCCGCTTTCACATAAACTTAACCCGTAAGAGGATTAAAGTTTCAGAAGTATTTAATATGTTCATCCAAGGAAACGCCAACACTAAAACCTTAAGGCAAAATATATACAGATTAAAATTAAGGCCCAGAGAAGGCGGTCTGCCACGAAAATCCGTAATAATAACGTTAAATCTGATTATACTAAATATATTTATGCGAAGTATATTTTTACTTCAAGTAGCAAATTAATGTAGAAGAAATTAATTTCAGAGAGTCGACCCTAATATAAATTAAATTGGTAGAAGAAACTTATGAAAATTAACAATCTTCTAATATTTTACCAGGCTAATACTTGTTCAGGTAATTATCGTTTTCTATTCTCCCTACTCTCTCATCCGTGGGAAATGAAATTATAAGGAGTGTAAACATTATGCCGGAATTAGCGAGCTCCAATAGTTTATTTCTATTACATACTATTAATTCGCTGCTATAAATTATTACGCAATTCGCCTTAACAGTTTCCACGAAATCTATAGGGAAAAGTATACTTTCAGTGTTCTCAATGACAAATGTGTTATATAGGAGAACGTGATGAGACGTGTGTAAAGTAATCGGAACTTCATAGAAGTTTGCCCCCAAACCCGTATTTCTTTCCTGATCTCCAGTTCCGACCATAGGCCTACTTGGGGGGGGGGGGGGAGTTTTAACTCACTCCGGTGAGACAACTATTCATAAACAAGAGGCGACAAAGTGTGGGCCGGGCGGGATGAAGTGAAGGTGTTGGCCCCACCTGTGCCCGCCCTACCGCCTATACACTTCCTCAACTCCATTTTCTCCCCTTTATTTCCTCCCCTTTCGTCACTTGTCAGAACTCGTAGGCCGCCCCGCCCCGGCCGGGCGTTTCGTTCCTTTGTCCGCGAAATTGGTCAAGTTTCTTGTGTCACCGACCGAAACCACTCTTTAACCGCACAGAAATACACGTTCTGCTCACGATTGTTCTTCGGCGTCCGCATTCGAGTGAAAGACTTAGAATTATTACTTAATAACAATATTCCTTCATTTTGTACAGTAAGTTACGAAATAAAAATAATAGCGCAGATTTCGTCTGTTTCTATCTCCTCTCGCTGGTTTGGTCTTTTGCCAGGCCGGTTTCGGCTGCTCGCCATCTTCAGTAGAGGTCTTAGTCACTTTTGGAACTTTGGATGTTTTTCGGGCATCCTCATTGCACTGTCACTATAACTTGTACAGTGGTGGTTGTAGTGTATTCAGTTTAATGCGCTACGTTTCAATTGTACTGCGCACCTAATACTAGCCCGCAACACGGGTTTGTCTCGCATTTTAGTATTAGCGCCTTACATATAGCGCCTTACAGTACAAGTGACAGTGGCAGTGCAGTGAGGATCCCCAGAAAACATCCAAAGTGCCAAAAGTGACTAACTACTGAAGATGGCGAGCGGCCGAAGCCGGTCTAGCAAAAGACCAAACCAGGGAGAGGAGACAGGAACACACGAAATCTACGGTATTCCAACCCCTCGCAGAGCGGTTTGCCGATTGTGTAAAGGATAGGGTGGCGAAGGTTTTGAAGCTAATGGAGGCGGCCTAGCAGATAAACTGGTGTACGGGGGCTTACACTGGGGCTAAATAAGAAGGGCGGCGGCGCTGATTTACTCAAGTCCACGTACCGCATTTTCAATGCTCCATTAGCGCGACACCGCGGTTGGGCACGCCCAACCCCCCGCTTTGTCCCTTTCCCTTCCACCCTCACCGCCAACCCCCAGCGGCCTTTATATATTTACTACATTTTGCCGCCTTGTGAAGCTTTCCGCTCCGCCAACACATTGATTCCTTTTATTGAGAGACGAAGTATAATGACGCAGAGAGGATAAATGTGGGAATATTTTACGCAGGATTTAGTTTCCCTTCGATGGATCAATAAGCTTCAATCGTTTCGAGCGATCCTTTACAATTTAAACAGAACACAAATTATAGACAGAGTACCTGTGATTCAATCGTCGCGTTGAGACTTATTCTGGATCATTTCCGAATACTTCATTTATTTAACGCGAGATAAATTTAACCGAAGCAGAATTCCGAAAAGGATTTTGGAAACCCTAAATTGGAATGGCTAAAGAACGAAATCCATAGTGACGAGTGGTGGTGGATGGTGAAGGGATGAGGGGTAGATCCCCGGGGGACTTGGTGCTCCGGAAGGAGCTCAGAAATCACGCCTTGACGTTTATTTCAAGCGACGTTTCAATTTTCTAAAAAACGAATCCTATCTCTTCCCCGCAATTATTTTCCTCATTTTTTTCTGCTCGAGTTCGCCCCGACTCCGCTGTTAGCTTCTACTCCACTCCAATCGGCGCCCTATTCAATAGACAATTTTGACGTTTCCAAATTAAGTTGCTCAGCCACTCTCTGAAAGGCGGCCAATGAATTTTTGAATGGGGTAGCGATGATTCGAAATTTATCAACCGAGTAATTTCCCTTCTCTTTATGTTCGGTTGATATATCAGTCGCAGCGATCTAGAATGGATCTTAAGCACCTGAATGCTCCGGTAGAAACATACCTTAATGCTTCCTATCACCAATACCGGCAGGTAAAAAGAAGAACGTGACCTAGTCCCAGACATATAACACAAATGGTATTTAAACCAAGAATTATTGAGGAGATATAGATGTAGCAGTATTTTCGTCTCCGATAGCCTAAATCATTCAAGAACAATACTAAGAGTCTAAAATAACATCGTAAATAATAAATCATTGACAATAAATTAGGGAAAATAAAATATAATAATACTTTCATATTAAATTTAATCATTTTAAATCATATTAAAGATTTTAACATAATAGAGGTGAACTATTAGTCGTAAGCAAAATATATTTGAATTGCCACTGAGTTTACGAAAAAATATGCTCTAATTTGCTGTGAGGCAAATTTCTGTTGCAGGAGAACGGGTGTATTGCTTGTAATATACATGTCTATTATATAAAATGATGCTAATACTAATGTTGACTTTTCATGTTTCAGTTCCCACCACGCGGTTACGGCGAAGGGGGGAACTACCAGTCCGGTGGAAGCAATACATCCCGTGCCAGATCCAGGGTAAGTCCCCCTAGGCCGTAAATCAGAGCGGCCTTATCACCGCGCTATCACTGCCCTCCCTCCCCGTCACAAATTAACATTAACACGCTCCCATCCAAACACTGTTTATCATTTAACACGGCCGCCACCGTCCATTGTCAAGGCTATTATCGGGTCCTCAAGGACAGGGCCCTCCTATTGTCCCATCTACCCCAACCGCAACAACCGCGAACCGAATAAAACGTACGTCTCCATTCACTCCGAACACGGTCTATTGTTGACGCTGCCTTATTGTAGTAACATCCTGTTTCTTTATTATAATTACGAGACAACAACCACAGCGTCCCAATTTGGCTACCTGACTCATGTCAATATCTCTATAATACGATTGCAGTCAAGAACAGTCGAATACCGCGGATTGGTCGAAAGAAAAGAACGAATAAATGAATTTATGTTTTCATAATTTAGATTTTGACTGCCAACTTATCCATGACATTACTTCGGAGAATCTAAACAAAATGCCTACTTGTCATCCCTTTATTTTATAAGAAAATGTGTCGCGGAATTCAAACCCGATAATAGAAATTTTATTCTTTAAAAACAAAGGAGAGGTGGTTTGGATGAAAATGTTCAGTCTTCACCTATGGTCGGTATCCGTGTTCAGTGAAATCGCAAAGTAGTCCTCCCTTCACATTATACAGATTACATAATCCTCTTAAGAACAAAACGAAAACAAGGGTTAACAAAGGGAGGATATGCTACTGTCACAATAATATACTCCGAGTCCGGTCAGAAAAAGGGTCTTTGTCTGAAGCCAGACTCCTATTTCACGCCTTTGTTGCTCGTCCTAATTGTATCCTTTGTCCTCTCCATATTGAACTCGGCTTGAATCCCCTGGAAGACCCTTCAACACCTCCTCCGCTCCAATTTCAAAATCAACGACTAGGAGATATATAATTCCTTATCGGAACCGTTCGAATCATCTCGTCATAATCTTCATTTCCTGCTGCATATAAGTGGGCTATATTGGCGTCTACTTTCATATCGAAATCTCATGAGTACACCAGTATAAATTTGTAATTTGTGGCAGGTTCATTCCGACACCACGGAATCAAATTATGCACTCAGTGCGTTGAGGCTCCTATCACTCTCAGGACACCATCCGTGGAGACTTCTGAACGTTCCTCAATCAATTCTTATCTATCTTCAATTATATTCCTGCATTTTGCGACTAGTATTGGAACCGACGGTATTATAAATGCGCTTTACATGGGAAGCATTTTTGCAGGAAATGTAACATGGATATGCTCAGAGGAGTGAGCATTCGCATGATCCCCACTATTTGAAATTTAGCCCGGAATCCGATTATATCGCAAAACTTGTAGTTGTCCATCAACACAAGTTTAATCAGAAAAAAATGTGGCGGTGTTTAATAAGTGCGCAATAAAATAGAAAGTATTCCTATTAAAATAAAAATTAAAGAGCCACGAATAATTCTGGAATGCGACGGGTCCCAGGACATGTATTTATCATGGAGCGGCTAAATCATAAAACTAAACTTGTAACTTTGACTATAAAAGGGGAAACTGCCCGGCTGTAATGCGGGTCCGTTGAGAGCTCTCTGGCGGCGCCCGATGGGAAAACCGGGCCTCAGTTAAGTGTTTATTCGTAGTTCCCGTTTAACCGGGGCTAATTGAAATTTAGATGAAGTGGGTTGCACAAGCGACGGCGGATAAAATGTAAAATATTCCAAAGTGAAATGAAAATTATCCTAAATATTTCCTACCGATTTCTGATTGTTACGTTTCCTGAATAATTTAGTAAAACGTTATACACAAAAAAATTTTCCTATCGGTTTGTGGCCTATTGTTCTAATCGCTTTGGTGGCATATACAATCCGTGGCTAAAATTAATTCTAGTTGTTCACGCAGGATCCAATTTCTTTTAATTAATCATCGAAAGAACTAATTTTTCTTCATAGCAGAGTCCGTGAACAACGAATAATCCTAATTATTAAATCTTCCACTGCTTAAGTTCAGAAACCCGAATGTAAAAAACAGGTAATAAATTATAAAAAGATTATAAAAGACTATTTCTTGTAATATTTCACTTTTAAACACAATTTGGGGTAATGATATTATTTTGAAATATAATCCTTGTTCTATTTTAGGGGGTAAGGCAAGTGTCGAGAAAATGAAATTTAAAATTTAAATTTTGTATGCCAGTTACTTCCCAGTTCTGTAGTGTTACGCTGAGCTGAAATATACACAGGCCGAAGAAGATGCAGAGAATCCCTCCGGAGGTGGGTTATAGGGAATCGTGAATTTGGGATGGAGGGAGAGGGGTGGCGGGAGGAAACTTAATACTTAATGCAACTTAATACAAATGCAATAATCTGGTTGGTGAGAGACAACAGAATGGGACGTGCGGCGGCCATGCGGTGCTGCGGTCAACCCCTCAGCTACGCCGGTTAAATTTGTCCCTAAGCGAACCTCACTAATGATTTCCATTAACGGGAAGAAATCTCACTAATTACACGCGTTAGCGCAATGCGGGCAACTCAAAATCTTATTAAGTTCGCATAAATTATAGCAAACGCCAAGAATGTTCCTCCCAATAATTTAACGGTATACAATAAAATTAAGCAATATAGTATGAATTATTAAAATATCTGAATAATATAAACGAAAAATTTTTAAATATACTAAAGTTTAGGAACTGAATTCCGCAAAATTCAATTAATTATATAATAAGATATGACTTGATACGATTCAAACTCTTACAGGATGATTTTGAAAAATCTCATAGTCAACATATTCCCGAGCTACTAAATGCTCCTAAAGTAGATATTTACCAAACTTCGGACATCCACCGACCAAATTATTTATTACATTGACCAAGAACACGTCCGTTCTTGAGACGTTTTATAATCTTTTTATGATTTATTACCTGTTATTTACATTAATGGAATACTGCTGATCCTTTTCATTCGCGTTTCTGAATTGTGTTTAAAAGTGAAATATTACAAGAAATAGTCTTTTATAATCTTTTTATAATTTATTACCTGTTATTTACATTCGCGTTTCTGACCTTAAGCAGTGGAAGATTTAATAATTAGGATTATTCGTTTTTCACGTACTCTGCTATGAAGAAAAATTTGTTCTATCGATGATTAGTTAAAATAGATGGGTCCTGTGTAAACTTGTACATTCCTCTGTTCGTGCTCAGTGTTTATTTTTAAACGGCCGAGGGGAATGAAAGTGTAGTGTACTACAGAGGGAGAGAGAGAGAGAGAGAGAGAGAGAGAGAGAGAGAGAGAGAGAGAGAGAGAGACAGAGAGAGATGGTAGGTCTGGAGATGAGCTGAGGGGCGTAGAGATGAGAGAGTGAATGGGTGTCCGGGGGCGGCGTGTAGCCCCGTTTCCTGGGGGGGCGGGCGACCCGTTCTCTTGTTAGCACAGATCCCGTGTCACATTGATTAACATCAACCCCAGCCGGGACCGCCCACCGGCTCACGGAACGGTTTCATTTTGGGGCGTAACACCGGCAATAGGATCTTATAAAAGAAATTTTAGTAGTAGTAATCCAGTGCTGGGGCTATTCACTCACTATAAAAGAACTTTCTCCAATAGAAAGTTCAATGCCAGTCTAGAAAGTTCTTGAAATTTGTTCTTGAAGCATTTCGCAGGTAATTGAAATAATATTTGGATAATTTGGTCTTATATCCTGACTTCTTCTAATATATATATATATATATATATATATATATATATATATATATATAAAGTTATTTATTTATAAATAAATACCTGTAGGACCGTATGTCAGTTGACACATTTTAAAATGCCCCTCTGCCGGAGGACGGGGATTTAAAAATTTATTTCTGATATTTTTTAACCTGGAACACATCCATTCTGTCGATAGACGTCGATGGCAACCGTATTATATGCTGTAAAAGGTCGGCGGGGGTCCTCCCTATTCGAGCCATTAAAATTCATGAAGACTCCTCTCCACCCCCGCCCCATACGCCCGTGTGCCCCAACCACGGGCTCCTGTATTGACTATTACGGCTACGATAATATTATTGTCTCCGGAGTAATAAACAGGTATCTAAATATTCACGGTTACCGCACCCATGTAAATCACTTCTCAGGAACAAACAAAGCCTGACATAAATATTTCATACAGTTTGAATTATTCATCCGGAGCTCTTCGGTTGTCGAACGGAGGAGGATATTTTATATAGTTGGCCTATTATAGTTGGCAGTCCGGTCTAGGTTTCACTTGTAAGCGTCCCCCAAGAAAACTGTTCTGTAGGACGTTCGATTGACTTCAGTTGAATACTTCTTTTCATGATTCCCGAATATATTTCACTATTATTCAATTATTTTAATCCGAAAATATAGATATACACAGTGCTGTATATCAGAGAATGCTGTATATGAGTAACCTTCGGAAAATATATTCACTAAAAATTGGACAAGTAGGTCTAGGCGAAATATTCCAATAGCTTTTGCTATAATATAGTACACGACATATAAAAGGGTCATTATTTGCAGTTTATCGTATTATGCCTTCTTTCCTAGTTTTTGGTTGCGCACCAATGCGTTTTTAGTCGCCAATTAATTAAATGCAAAGACGAGCTTAAACCCTGTGTCGTGGCCCAATAAAATATTAGAAAAAAAAATGAAAATAAATTGCAATGAGATAAAGAATTGGGAGTAGGGGGAAAGGAAGAACTGATGGTGGGGATTCTGGTGTTGGGAGTCAGCCGTGTCGAGGTCCAGGGTTTATTGATTGGTGCGACACGCGGTTATGGCCGCACCCCCTCGCACATCACATCACCTACCCATCAAACCGCCCATCCTACCCCGTTCTCAGTGTCAGTTACGCTCTTCCTCACCGCTCACGCCCCCACCGTTTTCCATTTTTTGTCCGACATATCTTTGTTTTCCCTTTGGCAGCCTTCTTTCACCTGTCATTCAAACAACTGTTCCCGAAGTAAACGTGAAATGTCCATTATTTATACAATTACAGATAGTATATATTATATTATATAGTATTATAGTATATATTTAACAATGGAATTAAAATTTTACAGTATACCAACTTTTACAGATTCACGTACGAATCTGTATAATATAGTCTGATATCAATTTAACTATTTATAAACTACAATTTTTGTTATTTTATTATCAAAATTTAAATATAAACGTTAAAATATAAAATAATGGAAATATAAATCTATAACGCGGATTTAAATAAAAATCGCTGACGTTGATGCTATTGAAAATGAAATAATATAATTGAGTAGATTCTAGGAATTACCACCAATCAACTTATGTTTACGCAATGTATAAACTGAATCCAATCTAGTATAGCATGGGTTCGTGGTGTTTCTGTCTCCTCTCGCTGGTTTGGTCTTTTGCTAGACCAGTTTCGGATGCTCGCCATTTTCAGTAGCGGTGTTAGTCACTGTTGGCACTTAGTTGTATATATACAACTGTCAGTTGTAAGTATAAACCCCCCCTTCATATCCGAAAATCTGACGCGCACTTAAGCGGATTAACAAAATCCAACCCAAATAAGAGAAACATAATTCCCCAATAACAATAACAAGATGCGTATATATACAACTGACAAACACTACAGTACAAATGAAAGTGGCAGTGCAGTGAGGATGCCCGAAAAACATCCAAAGTGCCAACAGTGACTAACACCGCTACTGAAGATGGCGAGCAACCAGCGAGAGGAGACAGGAACACCACGAATCCAAGGTATTCCAACCCCTCGCCGACCCCAAAACAGATATATTAAACAATCTAGTATAGGTTAGGAAATAACGAAAATGGATAGCGCCAAAAATAAGCAGGTAGAAATAGTTTTACATCAGTTCCATTTTGGATCACCAAATCGTATATATGATGAAAGGTTGCTCTCATTGTTAGTTCCATATATCTGAATTGGCCAACGAAACTCTACCAGGCGTCACAAAACGTGGCATTAGTGTATATCTGAAATGAGCGTCTTCGGGCACTATAGTTGTCACAGATGACCCTGTCAGACAACCGGGTATGGACTCCATAATAGTACCGAATTTCATAGCGCTTACTGGAGCAATTGATAATTCATACGTAATAAGGAAACCGCATTGATTTTCCGAGCGGGTAACCCGCCAACGTGGGGCCCGCCTGTACGAGAATCAATCTCTGAATAATAGCTCCTCCAAGCCAGCAATAGTGGTCGATTAAATGGGCCTCTCCTGAATTAGACAGAACATTGGATTCGCGGATGTCCCCCACTAAAGCCATTAACCGTTAATTCAATGTCACCCCATTTGGCGATTAGTTAGGGCCCACCGCAACCGTTATGATTCCCTAACAGTGGCCTAAATCAGGGTTTCACTCAGTAGCAACGCCATAAATATTATTGTATCCGATTCAAAATAACGTAAATTTTGATGATTTGAGACTCAACTCAACAGACGATATCCGCCTTCTCGGGTCAATCCTAGGAATATTGAAACGACAGAAAGTAACAGTATTGATATTTGTTCCTTCATTTGTTCGTTCATCGGTAGTACAAAATAATAGGAACTGGACATTGCAAGTGTGCCCAACATATTGTAACCGTACTGGCAGAGGGTTCCAATATCGGAAAAATAGTATCACATTTCTATTTTATCATATTCTTTGATCAATTTATTTTCAGAAAATGATGAAAATAATTCTTCCTGTAATATTTACTCGATTTTCCTTGTTTAAATTTGGTAGACGGAGCGGACTGAATCAATTATTCCTGTTATTCGACTCACTCGGGTCGCTCAAATCCTACCAGGATTTCGTGGAACTATTTTACAGGCAAACACTTCCAATAATAAAGCGGAAAGGTGTCGTTAGCTCGAGGGGCCATGAAACGAGGCCGAAATCAAAAGTGGGGACTAAATCGAACCCGATTGATGGTGTTCTAAGACGGTGGCAGATGTCTCGGCGGAATAATCGTCCCTTATTTCAGTCTCCTTAAAGCAAGGCCTTGTTTTGTCCAAACTGGGACTGTGATTTATCAACGGGCGAGAAGAACCGATGGCGGTCTTTATTTAAACGTCGGGCGGACAGTCGCTCGGAGGAGGACGCGCCGTATAATGGGAGCCGCCCAGGAATAAATGAATAATTTATAGCCGGCCGAGAAAAGAGGGTGGTTGGTGGGGGGGAGGGTAACAGGAAAAATCCATTTTCCCGCCCGACCAACTAAATGCCTTCTGCGGCAATCATTAGAAGCCGATGGCACTTGAACAGCGGAACGGAGCCGGTTTTAATGAACACTCGGAAACATTGCAGGACAATTGCACTGTCTAGTCTGAAATATGGGCATTGAATTATTTTCGTTTAATTCGTCTATTAAAAAGTTCAACTCGCGACGAAATTTCTACGCTATTTTTAAAATGTTTGAGGTACCTACTTATTAATTTTCGGTCACCTTTTAAATAGAGAACTAGCATTACAATATCATCGTTCTCATTGATCTAACGGGGCCAATTTCAAAGTTTACAGGAAATATTCGGCTTTTCATTGAGGAAATAATTCTCATTCCGTCACAGTTATAGTCGGTTTATTTTGATGTACCAATTTACACCGCAAGTACAGATCATTCAAAAGTATTGGTGAACATCTATCATCTAATATTATCTAAAAACATTTGGTGGGGGGGCTGTCGTAGGCTGGGAAAAATATTCCGGTTAAGGGAGTGGGTGGGTGGGGGAGTGAAGCGGTGGACAAAGCTAGCTGTGCGTTGACTGGTGTAGTGAGGCGGCCATGAATGCAGATGAGATCTGGAAACGTGCCGGGCCCCAGCCGGCTGACAATGTTAGATCCCCCAAAACGCCTACCAATATATATATATATATATATATATATATATATATATATATATATATATATACGGGCCTAAGACAAATGAGTCCGAGTTTCCAGGTGGCCAACACCCCATCGGTATAATTCAGGAGCGAGATTCCCTCTTTAATTGGGAAGCAGACAAGTCGAGGCATCCGAACCTCTGGCAAAAATGTCCTATGATTGAAATTTTTAAAATGAGCGGATCTGAAGTAAATTTCATACCGAATCGTATCAAATTTCCTAAACACGAGTACATCGAAGGAGGCAATATCAAATAACTAAGTTAACGGTTGGAAAAACATTAAGGACCGACCGTGTTGATTAACTCCCAAATTCGGCAGCCTAAAGTCAAATTACGCGAATCAATACTCACAAGTAATCAGTATACATCTCCGACGTATCAAATGTGCATCGACCGGGCTTTAGGGTGTGTTCATAGTAGTTTGAAAAGTGAAAATTATATTGAAATCTCGATGGTGTACTTGAATGAAAATTTAATATGGGGAATATCGCTTCAACTTGTGAATTTCGAAGAAAAAAGTCTCGCGATTCGTTTCATCTGCCTCGAGAGTGGGGAACGTTTTTATTGGAAAACATGAGAGAGGCGCGGATATAACAGGGTACATGGGCAATTACATATTTATATATAAATACCGAGTTCCCCGCGGCCCCATAGTCAATCTTGAGCCCGAAGCCCTTAAGGAAAAGCCCTTTCATCTCTCTTGCTAAAATATAGGGCTGTACTCGTGTGAGGCCGTGGGTAGCACCCCCCACTCAACCAGCCATCCTCTCAACAGTAATTAATTTCTTTCATCTCCTTAAAAATGTCCTCCCTTCTTCTGTCATCATTCTGATTCACTCTTTAATCTTGTTTTAAACAACCGATGTTGACAAATTCTTATTTTTATCCATTAACTTGATTTAGTCTAGTGCGATAGAGACCATTTCATTTATTATTTAACTATTAATAGAATGCCAATATATTATTGATACGATTAAATTCGTGAATTAAATAATTCGAAAATATTTAGGAAATTTAACCAAAAATAACAATTATTAAGATACGTGTTAGGGAATAGATCGCGTGTGAAGAAGTAATACCATCTAAAAATAAATAATTTAATGGGCCAACCTGATTCATTTCATCATAATATATTTCAATTTGCAATCAAACCTGTCTTTCTACTTGCTCGATAGTAGATAGCTTTTCTACGACCGTTCTAAGTAATTACACTTTTCAATGTAATGATATTAATGTATCTGCGGTTCGATTTATTTATTAATCGGTGTTATCGGTGTATTTGATTTGGTTCAACCGGGCGTAGAAATCAGGAGGGAGCGTCGGGCCAGTTCTAATGCAATATTAATACCGGTCCCATGTATTTTAATGGCCAAATGATTGGTATCCATGTCAACGCTCAGAATCAAGGCGGAGCTTTCCGGCCCGGTTACCCACCTCCCCTTACCAATTATACTTTAATTCTAAGATATGAACTATCGTGTAAATAGTATATCAATAGTATATCAGCCCCAATACCTTCATAATATCAAATCTCTTCGATGCCAATTTGAAAAAATTATGAACGTTGAGTTGATTCTACATATAGACGCTTCTAGCCAATTATCTACCCTCTACCCTCTACCTCTACTCTCTACCTACTCTCCCCATGGGCATACTTACGGTTAATATAAAACCTATCGTTTCCGAAAAGGTTTGAACGATTAGCGCCTATTAATTTCATAATAAGTTGACCACGTATAACTGAATTTGCAAGTGTTATAATTACGTAGGTGTTAATATTCTAAACCAATATCGCATGAATCTGTAGCACTTTAGAATACAGCTTTTACCTGTAGTAATCCGGAAGGCCTAATTTTAACCGAATAAATGGATTTGGGCGCTGGGCTCCCGAAAATGCTCGTTATGCAACGAAATTGCCCTTTTATCGGTGATAAATTCTCTTAC
Source organism: Lethocerus indicus (assembly GCA_019843655.1). Lineage (NCBI taxonomy): Eukaryota > Metazoa > Arthropoda > Insecta > Hemiptera > Belostomatidae > Lethocerus > Lethocerus indicus. Next base: position 11,350,078 of record JACDQD010000004.1, read on the forward strand.
TACCACCCCGGCTCTATCCCAGATTCAGAATACCTAGCCTCGACCGCACCCTTTAATGGACCGGTTTTGTTAATTGTTTTATCAGCTCGAGAAAGAAGAGAGTGAAAGAGCCCGCTTATTGCTTTCTGCGCTTTTAATTAAAATAAAGTTCTTCGGATCAGTTGAAAATTCGAACGAGTAGAATTGTTATTTCCCCCAAGTCGGTATTACTAATTTCGGCGCACCCTTTTTTTAACGGTTTGCTATTGACATTGACAAAGACTAAAAAGAAACTGGTGGTAATAATCTAGATCAGCATCGATTCTTTTCTTTTCTCCTTTACATTTCCTTTAATTCTACTTTAACTAGCTGAATAATATGTGCGTTATAAGGCACGTTAATATCCTTATAAGGCCTCCATGGCGTTTCGCCGTGCGGAACAGGGGAAATTGGAATGAATAATACGGAATGTACCGCCTTAACTGCCTTATTTCATGAACACCAGAGAATATAATTACCAATCATTAGATCGATCTTCCACTGAACTAATGTTCCCAGCCATAGTATTAATATTGAATTGGTTGCTAATGTACTGTTAAAGGAAGAATTATAACTATTTACCGTTAATGATAAGTATATTTAACGAGATAAGTTCATTAAGTTATTGTCCTTATAGGTGGTGTTTATCCGTAAATATGCTAAAAATTAGTTGGCATTTTTTAAAAATTTATTTTAATAAAATAAACCGATAAAGATAAAATATTACTTTCAAACCTGAATTTGTACAGGAAAAGTGATAGATATAATTTACGTGTTGTATATCCGACGTTTAAGTCGAAGAAACTCGCGAAACTTTCTTCAGAGGTTGACTTAATTTTGGTATTGATCATAATTAAATGAGACGAGGAAAACTTATAATGGAATTCATGCAAAATAACGGCGTCATTTTGAGGAGGAATTGATAAACAAGCGGACTCGAAACAGATTCATTGAATTGGCCTGTTCCCAGACGGCCGGCCGAGTCCGGGAGTTTGAATTGGTCTTTAGGGCCAATTAATATCCGATCCTTCATTCATTCTTGTCCCAGGAGGAGGAGGAGGAGGAGAAAGTTTCACGATGCCCCGACTCCTTTTTTCACTTCCCTTTTCTCGTAACATTAATCGAGATAGATTAAACTTTAATTGGAAAACCCAGCGGGCCACTGGGCAGCATTTGATCGGCCGAGGGGAAAAGAGAGACCCCTTTCTCGAGAACAGCCCCACGTCTACATTGAATTTTACGTCCGTCCGAACAAAACTGTTTAATACGATTTGCACGACACGATATATCACTCGTGCATTATTCCAACTGAGGACAACAAAGGAGAACTCACTAGGAAACTCCGTTATAACAATTTCAACGCTTAACATAATTTATGTACAGCTCCGGAAATGTCTTTTCATTTAATTGTCCAATGCATTGAAAAATAACATTGTAATAATTAAATTCAAATAAATAGAGTCGCTATTCTGACAGAATTACAAATGTTCGTCAATTCGGATATTTCCCAGTTAAAAGATTACTAATAGTATTGGTTGCATATAAAGTACTTTAACACGTTTTAGTAAAATGCGTTAAATACGGTATTAAACAGGTGTATGTACTAGTAACCTCTTAACATCTGTGTACATGTATGTAGGCGCAGTGAAATTTGTTTTAAAAAACAGAATAATGAAAATATATATTTTATCAATTGTAACTTGAAAGTACAACATTTCATCATAAATGCATCAAATAGCAGGAGAGTGCAGAGACGTATTACTGTTCGTGGGTGGCTAAAGCGTAATTAATAATATTATTATTAGACCGAAAATTATTGAGATAATCGTAGCTTTTAGTTAGCAACAATTTTGACCGAATCGGGTTCAATTGGAACAAATTCCTGACGCATCAGAACAATTATAGCCTTCTCTTGCCACGCTCCAATGAGCAAACTCATTAAAGTCCGCCCACTCCGTCATTTTACGATTCCGTATTAATGATTCGTAGGACCGAAATAACTACGGTGCGACGTTATTCTGGTAACGAATAAGTCATATTAACAATGAGGAAAACTGACAACCAGCCCAAAGGTAAGGACGAACAAGAGTGAGTCAACAGGAAATCACACGGAAAAGCATAAGGGATGTGAATTTACCTTGTATGTGTAATCAGTAATGTAATCGGCCCATAAATGTTTTTAATATTAGCCACTATAAAAGCCTCATAACTCATTGATAATTGCAAACAAATGTGGCTGTGACAGCTTAAAGAAATTAATATTTAAATGAAAAATATTGCAGTAACGACATATTTGCCTATAATTTGTTAACGGATTTTTTAAAATGTAAAACCTTAAATAATAAATGACTGCATTATTCATGCGAGCTCAAGCGGTCGGATCTAAACGACGGAGGAGCGTTAGCGGCCACGGCATTAACGGCAGAGGAGGCCTAACCCATATAAAAAACGCCCGCCTCATCCCCGGCATTTTGAGGATTGGAGGGCGCCAGGCGTAATTACATTTTTTTTTAAATTTATGTTTATTGATGCGACGTCAGCCCACCGGAATGGATTCATTTGTCTTTCCCGGGCTGGAAAAATATTACGGCAGAACCGTAGAGAGATCAACGCCCGTCGTCCGATCTGCAATACCCGGCCGCAAATATCAAAATATGATATATATCAAGATATTTAATAGTTTGTTGATTAATCAAGTGAAATATCTTCCATGCATTCTGAGACTGGGTATAACGGATTCTTGGGCAGACTTCTGTAGACAATGGAAGAAGAATGAGAGTAACAGGCATCGAAAACGGGCGGATATTTTCGATTTTGGGTTCCTGGATTTATCCACTCCTGAAACCATTTAGTAGGCTGAAATTTCCAAGAAGATATTTAAGCTAATTACCGATTGCACTCTGATTGATATCCTTAGTTGTGCTGAGCAACAGATTTTAAGAACGAGTAATTTATGATAGCGAACTGTACTTTTATATTCCTTTATAAATATCGACACCTGGGTGTAGCAGAACAGTTACTGTCCATATCACCCGCTCCACCAGTCTCATCCAGTATATAAAGATTACGACCTCTTTATCAGGCGGATAAACTATTTAATTAAGAATCACGGAATTTTCGTTTTTCAGTATTTCCAACTTGTGCAGTTTGAGTGAGTATATTAGGCGAGATTCTGGGAATTAAGGATTCGATCGTTTTTCAGGAAGTGGGTCGATTGGTCGGTCGTGTTTGTGCGGGCAGAAATGGGGGTTGGGCGAGTTGGGTTGTTTTGAAACCGCGTTGTTGGTGTGGGGCTGGGGGAACTCCAGGTGTTGTTCAATCCTGGCAGCAATGTAAGAGAGAGAGAGAGAGAGAGAGAGAGAGAGAGAGAGAGAGAGAGAGAGAGAGAGAGAGAGAGAGAGAGAGAGAGAGAGAGAGAGAGAGAGAGAGAGAGAGAGAGAGAGAGAGAGAGAGAGAGAGGCTGAGCGCCCCGCTGCTTAATATGCGCGCACACAATTTCCGCGGCGGGGTTGTTGGGGTGGGTTCTGTACCCCTACACAACGGCTTTGGGGGCGGAGGCCGGTACCGTTGATTGCCAATTGTTCGCCGAATGAAATTTCAAGCCCTTCTACATTCCCGGTCGTGTCGCTACCGCCTGGAGAGTGAAATCATATTTTAGAAACGGCGACAGTTCTAGACGCCGTATCGTTAATTTGGGAGCGTAATTTCGGATAATAAAATAACATTTAAAGGTACACCGGAGTTTGGAATAGCGTATCATCGGTCCTGTATTAGACCGGTTACAGTTTCCCGTCACCGACAGTAATTCGATGAGGCACTTACGAACAACTGATTCTCGTATAAAGGGCGGTTATAAGGTCTCCGCTATCGATACCGGTAGGCCGGATGCCCGCGTACACTGATATCAGAATTGGGATGCTGAGTAATTGAAGGTAAATTACGAAGTTGCCGGCTATAAAGGTCCGACTCAGTAGATGGGGCGCTGCCGCCTAAACGCAGTCGGCCGGCCAATTTGATTCTCCGCTTGCCGACCGAATTTTCCTCCAATTGCAAATTTCAACTCGACACCAGAGCACACTGACACAATGAATAAACTACACTCGCGACAAAGCAGTCATGACTTATATATATTCCACTACGTTAAAGGCATAACGTTATTGCCTAAATAAATACCACTAAATACCCGAAACTGATTCCCCACGAATTTTCTGCCGGAATGAGGCCCAGTTCCATATTTCACGTGAAAATGAATATTGTAAGATAAAGAGGGTACGTTTATTAAAATATGACTCCCATTTACACAATGACTGTTGTTAATGTATGTGTCACATAAATGTGTTGTTTCCACCAAAACGGGAATATACAATAAATCAGAGGTTGTGTATCCGAGGGAATTAGTTTAATGGCCGTGTTTTGGTTATGGCGGACACTTTAATTCCAGCGGAACGGGATTCAATTTTAATCGGGGTTTCAGTTTGATTGGCAGCCGAATCGGTGTCGGTGCCACTGATGGCCAGTGTTTTCACCAGTACATAGTGGATTGCATTTTTCTATTTATATTTGAGCGTTCCCTGACTCGGTCAAATTATTTTCTCCTATTTCCTATTATTTTTTGGTAGTTCTGATTCTGGAACTATGAAAAAATAGATACAACCTCAAAAATATAAATACTCGGTTGTATGTTATAAAATTTTGTGTCTAGAATACCCCTTACGAGCGTTCATATTTATGCCAAGTGAAACAATTTTAATAATCTTGCGATATATTGTCTGCACTCGTGTATTTCACCCTATGCTAGACCGGTTTCGGCTTCTCGCTATCATCAGTAAAAGTGCTAAATATACGGTGAACGGGAAATGTGTATGTTTGAATATATTGCAACCGATGATGACACTAATTGACAGCTTATGGTTAATAGCGGACGACCTTAAAAGTGTTAGCGAAGATTGTTTTATAAACTCACTATTTCTCGACCCGAATACAATTTCCTCCGCTCTCTCTTTTTACATATAACAAGTTTTGACTGTAGCTGCTACTCAATGTCTGTTGTTCCGGTTAGGTTGAGAGTGTAGCGCCGGGCAACATCAGTAATTGAACTCTCAAAAACCCGACGGGAAATCAGGACCCCTCTCACGTAGCCGGAGTTAGCACGTTTTCGTATTATTCTATCTCAGCCCGGATTTATACAATGCGAGATCGTTCGGCTACGGTTTTGGACGAAAAAAATTATCTAATTGCCGCTCTGTCTCCAAATTTCGTGACTACAATACATTCCTAGTGCTGTATAACACATATCTTCTATGACTTACGCTTGCCATTTCTATTCTATTCATCTATTACAATACTTAAACTGTTGCTGTCGAAAACTGGGTAAATTTTTCAATTTTTTCATTTTGCACCCTTTCTACGTGGGGCTCTAAAACTCGCAAGAAATCAACTTATTTTCAATTATTATAATGACATATATTTCCCGTACGACGAGTATATCCCGTACATTGTGCACCTCACGATATTCTTTAGCGTCCACTTTGTCATTTCCAATCTTTCTGACGCAAACAACTGTCATCTGACGATACGTCCGAGAAGATTCAAACATTATTTGCGGGCGGGGGCAAATTCTGCAGTGTGTAGTGAGAGTGAGAGGGCCGGGCGCCAGTTGAAAGTGACTAATTGGGCCAATAGCTCAGTGTCGGGGTTCCGTGTCCCGAGACCCATGCTAATTAGATAGTTTGGGCATAGTCCTCTGTCTAGTAAAGCCATTCCGGTCAACCCGCCCTTTGTCCCCTCAACCGGAGCCATCTTCTCAACAGAGAACGCATGTAACTCCGCGTGTCGCTCACCTCATCGAAACCGGTTCGCAGCTGAAGCTCTCTTAATTAGAAATTAATTAGTTAATTCATTTGTGGTTCGTCGTTTCCAATTCCACAACCAGCTTAGTAACCGTCAAAATACATAACTTCGTATAATCTACGTACATTGGATAACAAATCGAAAGCATTAATGTTATCATAACGCAGACTGTCGTACGAGTAAGGACTAACTAAAGAACGAAATCGTCGTAGTCATAATGGTGAAATAAGAGCAAACTATACCAATTTCGGTGGTGAGAATTCGACGCCGCGGTTGTTCCTGAATTACCGTCTTATTGAGCGATTAGTCATTTATTTTCAGACTTGAGTCCTTCAGGGATGAAGTAGGCGGGGGCTGGTAATAATGGTACGCCGGAGGACCGTATACAAATTTTATGGTGGTCTGGTCTACTCCTCGGTACGCTCGGTCCGCCGTACGTTCTGGTTTAAAGCCCCGGCTATATGAGTTTCTGGATTGCTTGGCCGATATTTATGAACTCCTGTCCTCTCTCATATGCGGCATTATGAAGCAACATTTTAGTGTCCCGACGCCGCCGCCTTCTACTGCTAAAAAAGCCCCCCCTCCCGCCGCTCCCCTCCCATCTCCATCACCTTTAGAGGGTCCTTTCTTCCATGCATACTTAGTGGACCCCTCCATATATACCCGCCCAACCGCCGAGATCGTTTTCCCACCAATTTTTCACCTTGTTTTAGGTAACCCCGTACATTACACTATATGGAAACGTACGGTCATTCCTCCCCCAGTTTTCGAAGGATTTACGATATTGTATTTTCGGTAATAGGAATACGAGCACGATAATTTTTGTGTGTGCTCTCTTCTTGGAGCTCTTAGAAAAGAACATACAAGAATACATTATCAACAATTATGATAGCTCGGTTAAAAAATTATTGTTGAATATGCTGATGTGAAAGTGCCGAATTTTGTTTTGTATAGGCACGCGATTGTAATGCGGTACGCTCAGTAAATTTACGATTAGTTGTAGATTACTATATATTTATAAAAAGGTGGTTTTCATAAGAAAATCGAAAACCGACTTAAATTGTTGAGTGAAATATTTAATTTCCCTAATCAGCGATAATTACTGAGTGGGAGAAGGAAGCGGGCGGGGACAGGAGTAAGCCGGTATGATGGAGAACGACAGACTGGGAGTCACTAGTTTATGCCCCGCCTGAAATACGAGGCCCTCCACCCAGTCAACGCACCTCTTAACAGATTCAACCGAATTATACCGTGGAAACCTGTAAATTTCTTTTCCGTTAGCTGCACAACGCTCTCCTATTTTAAGTCCAGTATCTTTTATAACTTTCAATAAGACTCTAACAATGTGGTCATCAAATATTATCTCATAAATTGATTGTTCTTACAATTGTGCGACTACATAACTAGTACTATTTCAGTATATATATCCTTGCGTATCCGAGTGTGTTGATTGCGGTGGGAATATATGACTCTTTTTTAGTTCGTTCTGTGGCCTGGTTGGCAAAAGTTTTGCTCTCAATCTGCCTAGAAGTCACTGCTAAATATTTAATTGAAAAATACAAATATAATTAATATTTAAAAAAATATATAAAATAAATATTTATAAACAAAAAATTATACAAAATCGGCAATGTATAAAAAACGAGGTTATTAAATCATGCGTCACGTTTTAATTATTCCTGTTTAAATAAAGGATCTTAAAATAGCTTTATTTTGATATAAATATATAAAAATATGTCTGGCGTTGTTGTTGGGCCCATATACTGGTAACGGGGCAGGGCGTGATTTCTCCGTCGACGTCGAGTGTGATGGATAGTCCTCTCGAAATCAGGTTCACGCCGCCCCGATTTATAATAATTACTCAGGCTCCGGATTAAATTTATGTTTGTCGAGTATGCGCCCCGCCGGTATTAGTCCGTTAGAGACTAAACTGTTACGTCGCCTAAATCATCCCCTATCCCTTCACGGGCTCCGATTAATAATGGCGGTGGGACACCCTCGACGAAACCGAAAGACCGATTAACGCGAGGTTGAGAAGTTGGCCGAAATGGAAACTAATTGGTCAATTAATTGGGGTTCATACATTTTAGAATACGCCTACGGTCTATCTCACGGTGGCCTGACAAACGGTCCGTGTCACTCGTGCGTCTGTCAGAGGCTAACTTATATCCGGTTATAACGCGGGCTTCTTCGGCCCGGCTGGGCTACGCCCCGCCGGCGGTATAATTTAAATGGAGAGTTCGCAGGGAGTTTAAACCTTTCAAAACTTTAACGATAATGCAACTTAAAACTATCAAAACGATTAAAATCACTTGTTGTGAGAGAAGAAATTTCAGGGAAAGGCTTCCAGACGCACCAGACGGTAGAAGTTTGCTGGACTCATCAAACTCTCTTGAACTTTTGTGATGTTCGCTGTAAGAACATAATCTCGGTAGATACATGTGCACGCCATTCCCCCACCTATTGTATTCATGTACTCGTCCCCCATCGGTCGAATGCACGTCTATGATCGCCGCAGTACTAATAAAGTATTGGTGAATCATATATTTTATTAGTTTATCTAAATCAGATTGAGTTTTGAGCGGCTTCATTGATTTTGTGATTAGGCCGATCCTACGAAGATTGTTCAACCGCCCTCTGCTCAAATGTAATACGGGCCGTATACATTTACACTCTGGAGCGACATAGGAAATAAAAATACAAATATTTGTCCGGGTAAATTAATAATTACAGGACGTACCCTTAATTTTCAGGCTTCAATCATGGAACTTCTACATGATTAATTCATCTTTCAGCGTCGAATAACAAATTTGACTCGTTTCACTGATCAGGTAAATTTCACTGGCGAGTGGCTCTTTAATTAAAATAATGTTCCTCTCCCCCTTCCCCAAGATCCTCCGTGCCACGGAAAGATAATGTTTTAATTAAAGCCGGTGGGAGCCCTAAAATTTCATTCGCCGTCTCCAGATTCCCGGATTCGATTATGAAATCGAACCCAGTGACTGGAAGATGGAGACGGGACAGAGGGATACCCCGTTGTTCCGATTTATAGAAACGGACGGCTAGGAAAATTAGTATGAAACATCGATATTATTAGAGAGGAACAGGATGGGCGCGGATAACAAACCATTAATATCAGACGGTAATAGATGTTTAAGCCGTAAATTATTAAAGGAACCCCTTTGCTGGGAATGTGGAAGAGCCCTTTTTCGCAAATAGATTTTCTATGATCCGATACGTGAGAGGTAATTTATATACATAATACAACCGGCGGGTCGTAGTGCATGTAGGTCATTTGATTTAGATTTAGTAACAAATTTAAACTCGTATATTGCATGGATGGACTCCTGAGAATATAATTTTAATGGTCGTTCCCTGATCTCTAGTTTAAAAAAAAAGGAGGAAAAAATTTAAACGGGAAATTGAAACGGAAACCAAAAATCCGGAAGGGGTTTCCTTCCTTAATTTGGTCGGTAATTAAGCGTACCCGGGCGATTCATTTAAACTTCCCTTCTCTGCCGCTAAAAAATAAATCTCTTCGTCATTGAAACCGTTGGAAAAAAAAGGAACCGCGTACCGTTGATTGTACGCGTTTTATTCCCCGACCCGCTCTCCTACATTCTTTTTATTTTCGACTGGATCTCTAATTAAAATTCGTTTAACTGAGGACTCCAAATGGCGGAAATATGTGGAGCGAATATGAACACGGTTCAAATCACGGATTCCTGTAATCGGGTCGTGGCGCTCATTCCGGTGGAAAAATCGCAGAATATTTTCAATCCCCGGCGGCGAATGAAATTCGCTGCGCTCTATAATATTCCGCCGGTATCCGGTATCGACGGTGGATCACAGATTCGGGCACCTTCGCGGAATTTATGCAGACTAATATCGTTCTTATGACCCTTGGCGTAGGAGGACCACTCAGTATATCCATCTCGAGTACCCTGTCACGAGTTGAGTACATACGCTATGTATATGTCAGTACTCTGTTGAAATTTGATCTCGAAGGGAAATTTTGTCCTCCGCTTGAAAATCAAATTCCCTGTTACAATCCATTTGCTCCGCATCACTCAATCTTCCGAAATAGGGAGTTAATCCAACGGTTAGAACCCATAAAACAAACGTAAAATGATTTGGCCCAGAAAACGATTCTCCAGCATTTTCCGTCAATTGAAAATGTCGAATGATTAATCGTCTTCAATCTTGTAAATAAATAAATCTTCAATTGTGAAGACCGTTTCTAGAGATGACGCCACTCTTCCAAAAGCAATACTTCCAAATTTAATGCCAAAATTATTCACCGAGCAGGAATTACCAAAGTATGACAGTTGAAAAAATGTTGATTTTCTCTGGAAGGAGACAAGCGATTAAGTTATTCAGTTTAAATTAGTTGTGTCCCATTAATAATTACCGACCCCATTAAACTTTAAGCCGCAAAATTCTTCTTACTTCTCTAAGTGCGTCCTAATTAGCCTTGTAATTAAAATTGTCGGCTAGAACCTTTTGAGCACACAAAAAGGTAGATGAGACGTGTCAAGTTCGTCAAGGAATTAAAAGCTAGGTGTGGTCGAATAATAAATACCTGATCGGGCTTTGGTGGTTCGTGTCTTCTTTTTTTTATTTGCATTAAGTTCAAATCTATTAAAATTTGAAATGCCGTATTTCTTTAAATTTATAAAGTGTTATATTATTGGGAATTATGTAGGGTTCGTTGAATCGCTAAGTTACCCTTTTTCCGGCCATTAGAGGTCACTTAACTGAGCTGAATTATTTATACTTTTTCTGATGAGAATAACTGAAAAACAGTTTTCGCAACGAAGCGATATTTCAAATCTAAAAACGGAGGAAATAGAAGTTCCATCCGATGTTTGTTTAAGTTTTTTATAAAATTTGAATACACGACATACATATAAAAATGCTTCGCCCTTAGATAGTGAATATGTGCATACTAATTGCTATTTAAGGATTCACTGCAACGCGTATTTTTCTACTAAAACCTTTTTTTTAATACATTCTGAACGCAAGTTGAATCTATATTTAAGCATTTCAATTGGGATTACTCAGTTACTTTAATTTCGAGTGTACGTTTCTTCAATAGAGAAATTCCCAACTCAGTAATAACGGCGTCCATATTATCTGATCGTACTTAAGATAAATGAATATTAATTTAAAATAATTTTGTTCGGAATTAAGTTTGTATTTTCCTCCTATCAAAATAGAATAATCACAATTTTATATATTAATTTTATTATAACTGCATTCGATGTTTTGTGATAATATCCATTAGACTGATATAGAAATTAAGAACGGGACATTGCGGAAAAAATAATGGTAGACGAAAAATTTTAATTTCATTAATTTTGCCCTATTCCGAAATCGGAACGAGAGTTTTCGGATGTAATAACATTTACGACGACCAGGCCGGTACAATTTGAAATTGAAAGGGGGGTTAAAGTCGGTCGAGCTTTAATAGAGAGTTTCGCTGGGAAGAAATTCGTGACGGCGACATTGCAATAATCGTTTGTTATCATTTTGTTCTCGAGGGGGAAGACCATCTGAAAATGACGTCAGCCTCTAAACTCCCATACAGTTTCTGGGGAGTGATCGAACTTTCTCATTCCCCTGAAGAAAGTCCATTCGTCGGCCGGGGAGAAGTTGTAATGAAACAATAGCAAGACTTATTAGTGTTTGGGCTAGACAAGGGATGTGGTGGAGGTGGTTCGAGGAGGGAATAGGGGAATAATCGTCCCCATTCCAGTATCCTCCTCTGTCTCTTCCCTGCGTCTGCTCTGGATGTCGGTGGCTGCGCTCCGCTACTAATAAGCGGGTATTTGACAATTGGTTGTCTAACGCGGATTAAGGGCACACTCGTGTGCCGGTGAGCGTGCCTCTAAATCAATAACGGGCCCGCTTTGTGAAGAGAGAGAGGGAGGGAGAGAGAAAGAGAGAAAGAGGGAGGGAGGGAGGGAGAGAGAGAGAGAGAGAGAGAGAGAGAGAAAGAGAGAGAGGAAAACAGCCCCCGGGAAACGCCCCTGTTGCCGCCTTGCCCCAGAACCCCCCTAATAGCTCAGCCCCAGCTTCGAATTACACCTAAGCTCATTAACGAATTTAGTTTCATCTGCACTAGTCGAGAGAGAGAGAGAGAGAGAGAGAGAGAGAGAGAGAGAGAGAGAGAGAGAGAGAGAGAGAGAGAGAGAGAGAGAGAGAAGGAGAGAGAGATATGGGCAGAGCACATACGCGCTCTGTTCTGGAAATTTTGAAAGGTAATAGGAAGCGGTCGAGCCACGAAATAGGAACTCAGAACAAATTGCGTTCTTCTTTTTAAAGAAAACTTTCAACCGATTTCCACTTCCCTCCATTTCTCACCACCCTTTTATTCACTTTCAGTGAGAGTATAAGTGCAGAAACAGTGCAACCTGGACCATTTATCGGCCGTCGACATGCGCGAGTGGCTCGCTTATTTAATCATCGAACCGATAATTCATTTTGTACCATACCTGCTGTTACTCCAATGCAACATTCCTGTACAATACTTCAAAGTTATTTTATTTCTTAATTAATAGGACGCATAAATAGTCAGCATAAGGCGGTAATAAGCGACTTAGGATGGTGAAATGATGTGTGTATGGTCAAACAAACATGTGGAGGCATAAGATTGTGAGCTCTTTAATATTAAAAAATTACAGCAACTCCCAGGTGTGCTGGGTTAATTAGCAATAAAAAATTAGTTATAATTAATTAATAGCAATTTATCATTTGTTGTTTTGGTTGCCGGTGTTATGAAGTCATAAATAAAGACGTACATTTTCCGTGTGAATATTGAATAGGATAAGGATTATTGACGCTGCGTTCACTAGTAATTATCAAGTCCTACTAAAGATATTTAATAAGTAACTATTGGGCTTAAACACCCATCCTACCCGCTTTGGATATATTTGAATGGGCTAACGCAAATCGATCGGTTTTAAGTTGCTGGCCTGTGCAAGTGGATCAGAACGGAAGCGCGATTCCCTTGATGCGAAAGGGGGCGGAAACATGCTCGAAAGTTCGTCCAGGCTTAGTCAGCCCTTTTAAGCTCCAAATTACACCTAAGCTCATTACAAAATTCAGTTTCATCAGAGGGGCCGGAGCCAGGGACAAGGTGGAACCAGAAGACTGGCGTGGAGGGATGCGGTCCCAACTGACGTTTCAGTCCACGAAACTCTAATTGCTCTATTTGAACTTAGAAACCTACCCACCTTCTATGGGCTCACGACTCGGAATGAACCTGTCGAAAACATACGTAATAAAAAAATTATCCTTTTAGCGTGAAACTAATCATGCATATCACTTGTATTTAGTGTTAACCTAGTTCGAGTTCGATATTCATCAGTAGGATTGAGTACTATAGCGAGAATTTCGGTTGTCGATGAAATAACGCACTCGCTTCGCAATCATTTTCCCTGTCACTGTTACTATTGTGGTGGTATCGTGATCCCTAAAATAACGAATGTTGTTAAATCTATTTATTTGTATATACAAATCTGACTGCAATAGGGGCAATGTATGTACCAAATCAACTAAATAAACTCGTAAAACTTCTTTCAATATTTTAATGTAAATAGATATATGTAATACAGATGATGTTGCATTCAATATTTATCTGAATCTATGAGTCTGTTTATGAGAGGGGATGCCGGGTCGGGGTTGGGCCGGTGAATGGGCGAGAGGGGTGTATTGATTCGTGTCACACGTTAGTTTTCAATTAACGGTATCCACGGAGACTGTTTCACCTCGTTTAAAGCCGCGGCCGGGAATATGTACGGCCAATGTGTTCTGTTTCTGAAGCCCGTGCCGAGATATCTGTACGGGCCCAACACCAAATTTACAATTCACTGATAATCAATGGGGATATCACATATTAACTGTCATGGAGCTTCAACTGCAGACGCCACTCCCCGTTCCTATCCTAACGAATGTTTTCTAATCCAATTTTTTTATATTATTGATTCCATTCCGTTTGGTTCGTCAGCCCTTCGAACAATTTCTTCATTAGAAATGGACATATAATAATAATGCATTTGCATTACGTAATGTTATTTATCTATTTGATAAAGTTTTGTAAAGCTAGGCTATTGGCTACCGTTTTTCTCAGTGGTATTTTTCCTGGCTTAGTTCAGTTGAATTATATTGTGGGGTACTTGCAGGATGAATGAAGAAACCTCACTGTTAACCACTTGGTGAGGCGTGGGACGAAATTTGATTTAAATTGTTGAGTACCAGACCGAAAATTCACCATTTACAATGTTTACGGCTGATTTCACCTTATTATTTAAATGAGAATAAAATTTGGGGCGTGAATGCGCAATTATCGTTCCGAGTTAGAAATGCAATATTCTTTTTGCACCGAAAGAGAATCGATTTTAGTGGGAGCTGAAATTTTTTTTTCGAGCCTGACAAATGAAATAATGGGCGTAGGCATTATGGGGCCGGTCTGGAAACAAGAATTACCGGAACCGCTCGGAATTTATCTATTGGACGCGGAATAGAATTCATGGGTCCCCGGTTCCGAAACTTTAATAAATGCCGGTACATTTCCTTGGAAAATAAAAAAAAGGAAAGAAATTCGGACCGGACAAAAACGGAAGACAGAAACTTTCGAATAAATTTTCCACCGAAAAACAAAATACCCCACATTAGTTATGCCATAAAATACATTCTGAGCAATTAGTGTTTACTTAAATTCTTCTGCATACAATCAATTACTTACTGAGATAGAGAAAATGTCATGCGAGAAAATTTAATGCAATTAATAATTTCTGTTGTATACAACAAATAGGAAGAATTTTTCCGATTATGCTTCTTGAATTTATTTAATTTTGTACTGAGGATATTAATACTTTTAGTTTAATTTTTGCTTCAAACACATCAATTAAAGCTAATTAGTATCAGTTAATTGGTCGTATGTATTAGAGCCATAGAACATATATTAAATAATGCTAATTTATTTGAGCGGGCGGACATTTTTCTGTCCCCTAAAACAACCCTCCGAGTTCAGAACCGGTTGCAAACGTTTGTCCCCAAATTCGTCAGTCGTGTGGTTTGGCTATTTATATCAATTAATGTTTTCCAATGCGAATACGTGCCAAATATATTCCAGGTGTGCATTCGGCGAACCGCTAACGCAGGCAGCACGCATGCACACTGAAATGGGGCTCGTGAAATAGAATTCTAATTAAGTGTACCAGTCGTTGTGTACACGGGCCGAGCCCACCAGTGGACGACCCAGCAGTCTGAATGCCGCAACTGTTCCTTGATTGCGATTTGAACATTTCCAACACTCGGTATACCGCAATTCTAAATTCGGCTACTGAGTATATTCGAGCCGACATTTGAAAAATTAAAACATTCAAATAAATTAAATGGAGCAGGGAAAAATCAATGTCTTGTTTCATTCGTGAGATCTACATTCCACACTGGTTCTCGCAGGAGCCTATAAGTCTATTTAGCATGGCGTCAGCCAAAGTTCATCTTTGAGAATATGAAACTATGAGATTGGTTGAAACCTAAATGAGAAATGGACACCTAGCAGTTCTGGAAGTAACCAACCGACAGTGCGCGATAGCGTGAAGCGTTGACCTGTGGAGGGCTCTAATATTGAAAGCATTATTGAGATGTAATTAATTATACTTGCCCGAGGGCACGGGGTCGGACCCCACAGTCGACGGGCAGTAGGTCCTATGTAAATGATCGGTAAAACATTCGCCCGCAGACATAGAGAGTTAGCGCTGCGTTACATATATTATATATGGAAACCACTCACACCGTCACCGAACCAGAAATAATTTCCTCCAGGGAAACTAAACAGGAGAGCAATAAGCCCCTCAGTTTTAACAAGTATCAAACTCCAAGTATCGCCATTACAAGACTAAGTTGTTGTTGGCTATAACTGATGGAACTCGGTTATCAGGACGTGGTATCTATTCTTCAGACATCCAGTGCGGCAGGACATGCCCAGAATTTGAACGAAATAAAGCAATTATGAATATAAAACAATAATAATATTTGATCATATCCTATTTATGCAGTTTATCAGACATTTCCAATTTCATGCCAAAGCATATAGACTCAAGACGTTCTCTGCACCCAAAGTGGTAGAATATTCTCGGTCTGTAAAGCGGTGGAAATTAAAAAATATAACTCAAACAATCCGATACGTCAGTGTATAAATCCTGATGTGGGATCGATAAAACCAAACGCAATTTCTTCGGTACCAGTGTAAACTTTTCATCTGGATTAGGAAATGTGGGCACCGTATTTTTAGCATAAAATATCGCCACGGTTTTCCCATTTAGGTTATCCCAGAGTGGCGGGGAGGGGGGCCACCGCAGCGAATAAATCCCCCCGTCGGCGGGAATAAAACGAATTTAGCAATCGCGCATCTCATATCCGGCCCAAACTACTTCCCTTTGGTCGAAAAGTTTCTCCTCTCCCGAAGAAATGCTCCATTTCTTTCCCTTCCTTTTTTCTGTATCAGACCTTTCGTGCCAATACCTTCCGTCCCGTATTTGCGGCCATTAGTCATGAACAGTGAAAGTTGGATATTTTGTATTAAAATATAGTAATCAACTAACAGAAACTAAATACTATATCGCAGGGTACTATATGTATATTTGCATATATGCACACATTTCATGTATTGGATCGAATATATTTAAAATGGGACCTATAAGGAAACTTTATAAATTAGTGTAATACGCATTTTTAAAGCAAATTAAAATGGGCCACGATGGTTCAATGCTATGTACATAAATGCTGGTGTGCGTCTTGTCCGGGTTCGATTCTCAATGTGGACGTGAAAACTCCTTCACCCGGACGTTAAAAAATTATGTTAAGCTAGGTACAGAACTTAATGCATACGTTGAACGCAGCTCATTAATGGGAGATATAACGTTACATACATGTCAGTATTCAAAACTCTAAAGTAATAATTAAATTTAAAATTACTGAATTCTAGCCGTGATGCAGGAGGAAGGGAATATCAATTTCAAATGAGGCCATTGATCGAGGTCTTTCGTTTCACTTGGACCTCATTGCTGCCGGTAACTCGTTCATTTTTGGCTGGTCATAAACGAGCATTTTCTGCGTCTAAATTCGGTGCTGCGAACGGTTGATTATGTACGGCCGTTCGGGGCGGACAATGGAGAGGACGCAGATCAAAAGCGTTTCATCATCCGGCCGGGCCTTTGACCCAACTCCCCCGGGCGGGCCTTTCTTACTTTACTGAATCGATCATTCGACTGTCTCTCTATCTCACTCACTTGCCCTATCTCGCCATCTCTCTGTCCCGCCCCACGCATAAGGGCCGGCCACGCCCCCGGCAACGAGTCGGTTTAAATTTTAACTCCCACTCCCATTATATTTTTTTAAACGGTTCTTTTGCCTCTTTTGCGGCTGACTTACTTCTCGCTCTCGGTCGACGGCTATTTTTACAACGCCCCGTTTTCGGACTTATCCCCGACCTCAAATTAACCGATAACAGAGATTGGGACGACAGGTATAAATTAGGTAATATAAACTGACTTGGCTCCGTCTATTCGAAGCAAAACAAAAAACGCTGAATTAAATAATATTACACGGAATTATTTATGTATTTTTCCAGCAGGAACGACTTTTCCCTCGAAAGTTCGGCCGGACAGAAACAGAAGTCGGCCTCGTATGATCAATTGTGCCATTAATAAAGTTTTGGCCGGCCTAGGGGACGAAACTTGAGTTGACAAGGGGCGGAGGGCAAGCGGGGTCTCGCCATTATGCAACTCCGACTTTGGCATTCATTCAGGGATTATGACTGCGGGTCCTCTGCGCCATTTCCTTCGGCAGGCTATTTTCTCGTCTTTCGGCTTTTATTTTTTTATTTATACTCACTTATTAATTTTTTCTTTCCGGCTCTTAGGCCTCGTTATCAACGGATGAGTAAAATTTTAATGGCGTCCACCTCCGTCCTCTCAACTCCTCAGAAGGTAAAGCCATAGTAGATGCCCAGAAATTTTTAATTTAGTTCAAAGTGGACGATCCTCGCCCTATAGTAATTCACATCGGGTCGAGTATCCTAAGCGAGGAATACTAGTACTATCCACTAGTACTATCTAAAGTGGTACACATGAATATACGGTCGGAAATTTGAACCCTTGATAAACCCTTGAACCGTTAATTGAAATGAATTTGGGTTGAACGAAACTATTCTTGAATACTAGTCATGGGCTAATTCTGATATTAATTTTAATGTTATCCTTTTAGCTCGAGTTAATTCGCAATGTTTCTCAGCGTGTCGTGACGTTACTTTTCTGTCTCAACTAGCAAGTTTAGAGGGCGGGGGAGGAATTAATTTTTGCAACAAATTCCGCGTCTTTATCCGTCAAATTAACGGCCGTTGATTAAATCGGGGATGCCCGGGGATGGTGAGCAGTGGAGGGAGCGGTCGAGCCGGGGGTGGCCTCCACCGGCCTAAGTACTAATTGCAAATTGACCCCGACGGTTAATTCAATCTGGGACGCTACACCTCTCTACCCGCTCGTGCTTCTCAACGCCGCTACAGTTTTACCGACAAATATTTGCTAAGGGGCCCGAATATGAGGCGATCGAAGGACCCGCGATGGGGCCGGGGGGCGGATGGAGCAGCGGGAATTGACACAGTTAACTAGAAGGATTCAATATTTGCCCGTTTCCTGATTGTGAACCACCCTCCCCCACTCGCCCACCCGCCCCCTCAACACCTCCGACACACCACCGAACCTTTACCTCCTCGTAAAATTTAATTCCGTCTATACGTATACAGTCGGAAGAGAAGTAGGAAGTTTCCAGCGGGGGCTCGGGGAGGAAGGATTCATTGATTTATAACTTGCGCAGAAAGACAGACTCGGATGTTTGGCCAATCTATCGAACGGATAAGCTTTGTGGACAGAGCAGCCCCCAGGAATTTAAAACGTTCCAATCTGATCGTAATAGTGAAGGCTTGATAGCTCTTGGGCTAACCTACAACTTTTCACTATTGAGATCATCAAACAGTGAAGTCTGGAGATCGTAACAATGAAATTATAATACAGCCACAATTCTACTTCTTAAAGTGAATATCGTGAATATCACTCAAATGTTTCCCTCTCACTATAGAAGATCTCGAACGATTTTCTGTTTTCAGTCGCCTTTTCACGTTGAATAGTATTACCTTAATAATATTGTGGTATTTAAGTAATCGATGAACGATGAATCCGCCACATATTTCCAACGTAATGTATATTCTAACGAAAATGAATCCCTATTTTTCGGGTAACATAAAGAAGACTAAACTTTCGCCTACTGATTCAGGATGTCGAAATAATGAAATCTCGTTCTTTCAATGATGTCCGAGCGTCCATTCAATTTAAATAACTAATTTGATTTAATCAAATAATTGATTAGTCAAACACTGCTTCCTTCGTTTAAATTAATTTGAAATTCACCGTGGACGGAATTTTTTTTTACTCCAACTTCTGACGGCCTTACAGACTTGCCTGCAAAAATGACTTTGTAATTTGAATTATACAAAAGAGCCTCGTGCCAGTCCTTCAGCCAATCTCGTCACGGAGTCAGTTGTAATTTCAATGAGTGGAATGAATTTTACTAAATAAGGAACGCCTTACAGGAGCACAACAAATCCAATACATTCTCTTTTCCAGTGAAAAGAACAATCAAGTTGAAATTAAGTTAGAATGTTAATACTAGACCACGAAACCACCAACGTCGTTGGTCCTAATTTCAATGTGCACTGGACAGTTGTTTGCAGAAACTGAATGAAGCGATAATATTTATTATTTGATCTGGGGTAAATTTATTTTAGAAGATATTTTAGCTTATTCTTTGGCATGTTCCATCGTCAGTACTTTTACAAATTTCGAAAATACTGACCATTCGTTTTTTGAATTGCTTGTTTCTAACAAGCTTGTTTCCTTCAAGCTTAGTGCGAGAGAGGAAGCTAAAATATACTCTGGAATAAATTTAACCAAAGAGAAATAATCTGTCATCACCCTGTCAAAAAATCGCGACTGTGTAAAACATACTTACGTTTCGAAGGAAATAATTATTTTATTTGTAGGCGAATAACTGTTTTTATGCCATGAAATATCATAAAAAATAATGACTTCTTTAAGAAAACGTTTTTATGCTGACTAAAGGAGATAAATGTGGGAATCTCAGTTTCAAAAGAATATGAACTGCCGACCGTGGCCCCTCCCTCTCGTTTTCCACCTTTCCGCTTCTTCCACGTTTCTTTTTCCCAGTTCATGAAAATCGGGCGAACAAATAAGCCGAACGGTTTAATCAGAGAGGGGACTCGCCTCAATCAATTACCTTTTCCGTTCCATTTGAACAGGGGGTGGGGCTCGCCGCTACGGCCACCACCCCAATCCT
This sequence comes from Lethocerus indicus, assembly GCA_019843655.1. NCBI lineage: Eukaryota > Metazoa > Arthropoda > Insecta > Hemiptera > Belostomatidae > Lethocerus > Lethocerus indicus. The sequence continues at coordinate 11,370,367 of JACDQD010000004.1, forward strand.
CTATCAGACAGAAATCACCCCTTTCCCTTCTAAATACACCGGGCCCCGTCGCAAAAACCACCACCCTCGGGGTTTTTTCCAATCATCCCCCAAACCTCAAAGGGAGATCTCGGCGTTTTCCTTTTGATAGAGTATATTTTTGTGAAATCCCCCCTCAATTTGGCGACCGGCTTGTCTTGCTCAGAACATGAGCACCCTGTCCTCACCCCCTCCCCAGGGCCATCATCAGGATCGATATTTCCGATATAACTTTATACCGAATTTGCGATTTAAAGAAAACTCTGTCTTCCATCGGGATTCCAATCCACTGAACTGTTTGGGATCTGACCGTCATCACTATTCCGTCGATTTCTCCTTAACTGGATCCAAATTCCGACAGACCTGGTACTTAAAATTGCGATAAAATATAGTCATTATCAAGGTGAACGTCACTATAACCGTACAATACAGTTTGAATTTACGATAATTAGGATAATTTTATGACACCTCTCACTCATCATACCTCTCACTCCCCCACCCACCCATCACATCCCCTCACGGAGTGTGTTCCCACCTACAATTGTACACCCACTCAATTTCTCGCCCGGACGGCGCAGATTCAATTTCGAGGTTGGAAACGGACGGCTGCTCCTCCATTCCGGACCGACGTTAATTCATAATTCGCTGTCCAAGTGATACGCGCCGATTGAAATAATGATCGATAGTCTCGCCAATGACAGGCAGAGGCGAGCCGGGCAACACGGAAGGAGGCAACGAGGAACTGTTACTGAATGCAGTTGTGTAACAGTCACATCGGTATCTCCATTCTACTCGACTGTACATGATGATTATGATTGAAGTAATTATTAGAATACCGTAGATTTCGTGTGTTTCTGTTTCCTCTCCCTGATTTGCTAGACCGGTTTCGGCTGCTCGCCATCTTCAGTAGCAGGTGTTGGTCACTTTGGTACTTTGGCTGTTTTTGGGCATCCTCACTGCACTGTCACTGTCACTTGTAATGTGGTGGTTGTCTGTTTGTCGTGTATATATATACGTCTTGTTATTGTGTTTTTTGGGGATGTTGTTGTTGTCTCATTTGGGTTGGGAGGGATTTTGTTAATCGGCTCAAGTCTTTGTCGGATTATCGGTCAAATATATATTTGATCACACGACTGGTCACAACTAAATAAAAATTATATTATATTTAGTAACAAAATATATACGGAACGATCAATATTTCACTCGCTCTTTGTAAATTTTACTTTGCAATTAAATATAAATGGTGCTGAAGAAGTGGAGACCCCATTTTTCAAATGATAAATAAACGAGGCCGTCCGGAAACTCAAGGTTCTGAACGTGGTATTAGTCCCTAATGAAATAAGTTGTAGCATCCGCCGGCTAACCCAGTTTAAATAAGTTTCCCACAGAAAGCTAGCTCAATTTCGCTCGAAATAAAAACAGGTGAACACCTATTTTAATTCAATTCAGAGTTCTTATTCAAAGTTTATAATATTTCTTTGAAAGTGATTTATTATTTCCTTTAATTGGAATTATGTTTTTCCTTATTAAATATAAGTTTCGGAATACAATTTTTAAGAAACAAATGTGTAAAATAACTTCTAAACTAATAAGCATAAATTATTTCGTAATTTTATTTTGTATGATAATGGGTTGGATTGGGAATCGCATTTATTTTTAATTGTAAATTTCATTATTGAGTGTTACATAATTACTGACTTCGATGTCTATCTTGACAGAAAACTAGATATCGCCAACTGGTTTAATGTCAAACGTTTTAAATAACAAAACAAGGCGTCCGATGCTAAACAGGTTTAACGATCTGTATTGCGGGTTAGTATAACGCCCTGTTCAATTCTGTTTTTGAAGTATTATTTTACTGTACGCCCTTCTACATTTTTTTTACTTAATTTCTAAAGCTCAAATGTCCTGTGCCGATATGCACTTGAAGCTAGATTTAATAAGCGTTTAAATACTAATGAATTCATCCTTGATATACAAATTTTAAAACACGAATGTAATTAAATGATTTTAAATGACAGGCGGTAATCGTAAATTCATAGGCATCAAACATGTTATCATTTGAGGAAAAGTCAAATATTTTGAATTTACAATATATGGACAGTTAATGAGACGAAGCCATCGTCTCTACTTTAGAACTGAATATATGTCGACCTGATTTTTCCAGCTTCAACAAGCTAACGTTCAACGTTACGTTTTAGTACTAATATATTCGTATTCACACTTTCATCTATCATTTATATTAAGTTATCCTCAACACTCGTCATTGCTTTCATACATAAAATGTTGAGATTGGATGGCTCAGAGAGTTAGGACTTATTACCGAAAGGTATCGAATATTTTTAAATTTACTCTCCAAACATATTAATATAGAAAAGTCGTCGACACTTTTTTTTGTTGTTATACCAAATTTTTGTTCATTCTCTGCCATGAAAGTCCAACATCCCCATTAATTTGGGCCCGCATATCGTGGTTCGAGTTTGTTACCATCTTCATGACTCCAGATTGCATTTTGACTGCACTGTCGCCTCCTGGCTGTACTGTTTGTCATCTATAAACGGGGCGCGTTTTATTTGTGGCCCTCGGTCCGAGGAAGTGTTTATGGTTGTGTAGCGGGGTCGGTTAAGTGGTGGGCGGTTCTCCCTACTGGCGTGGCACTGCCCTAAGGGAAGTGGCTGTAAAATTTATTGGGCTCCAACCTTTCCGCTCCCCCACCCTTTCGCCCTCTCGCTAATCTCGAACGAACGCCCTTCGTAAATTCCACCCCAAAAGGAAAATTCCACATTATCACCCTCCAAACCCGCATCGGGGTACACGCGGTCGAGTTTTATTCCGGCCCGTGCGAAATCACGACCATACTTTTACAATCTGGAATGAAAATTTATTTATTTTAAGGTAAGAGATGGTTGCCGATATTTTCTGTCATCGTCTGTGTCAGAAACCATAAATGGACAATTTCTCTTATTACTTTCAGGCGAATTAATAACAGATAAATGTCCAATTAAGATTAAAAGATTAAGCTGAAATTCTGAGGTATTTATTCACTCGACGGATTTACACCAAATGAATTACACTGTCGGTATATATTCGTTATTTATATTGCAATAATTGATTACGGGAGTTTCACGTGGACAATTTTATTCGCACTATTTATCAGAAGAGTTGAGTAAAACTTGGGCTCTTTCATAAATAATCTGGCGACATTACATCACCGGATTACCAACAGAGTTATTACTGTAACTTCGGATATTCGGCCCACTTTGGCAGTAAAGTTCAAGTGAAGGCGAAAGTAAGAAGTATTTTTTCAACTGGAATGTTTTTACAATTTCTCGAAAATAAGGAGATATTATTCGTCGAGATTTTGCGCATTAAATACACTCAACATTTCGTACCGAAAATAATATTTTGTATAAAGTAGCAACGTTTAATCAACGCATTACACAGTTTAGACATACTTTAAAAAAATATTAAAAATGAAATAGATCACTCTGTACAGTTGTAAAATAAGTGTGTCAAAAAAGAGGCGTTCTATTTATTAAATTCGGTTTGATGAACAATTCTCCTAATGAGATTACATAATCTACGAATGAATCCCTAATTTGTGAAACTATTATCAAATACTGTTTATTTACATCTGAACGTGTGCCGACCCAACAAAAAACCAGCCTCTCAATCGGGGAAAGAATTCGTTTTTCTTCTCTTCGGCTTTGAAGGGTAGTGGAGCGGCCACATATCTGGAATTAATACATTGTTGTTGGCACGTAAAGCACTTACGCAACAAAGTTTCTCTGCATTCGATTTTTCTTATTCCATTCAGAATGGGAGCCTAATATAAACCGAGCGGGCCGAAACCTCAAAATCGTACAGCTGTCGGAGGAGTTTCGGCTTGAACAGGAAAGACGTCAATGGCACACGCAAACACAAAAAGTTTAGTGGGGGAGTGTGGTTGGCAGGCCTGGGCCCGCCCGATTTCATTTGGTCCAGCTCTCCGGCCCATATTGGCGCCCCTTTCTAGACCTCCATACGCACGTTATTTCGAGCACCTGTTTACAGAGGGTGGAAGCCCTTTCTTCGAGGAGAGAGTGAGAGAGAGAGAGAGAGAGAGAGAGAGAGAGAGAGAGGGGGGAAAGTGTATTTGCGCGGAAATATAAAAGATCTATTGTAAACAATTCTGGGCGATAAAGCCAAGGATATAAACATTGGACCTTCAAAATTCGGCGTTTACTCAAAAGATTTCCATTGTAGATCTAACCCTTATGAAACTAGGTTATTATTTGTTAAAATACCCAGTTAACACTAATAATAATTAACTATAATAGTACTGGGTTACTGACGGAGAATCACCATAAGTTTTGGCTTCTGCAACCGACTTTAATTCCATTTAAATATATAATCGTTGACGTATTAATTTATATGCTCGAATATATCATCAAACGTGCATCAAACGCCGCTACAAGTACTTTAAACTAATATCATATGTAATGAAATAAGTATTGAGGGATATTGAGTATGAGCAGGTGAAAATGGCACAATAATAAATGAAAGACCCGGTTCTTATGCCCGGTTAAAGGGCGAGTCGGGCGGGAAAAGGGTCTCCACCAACTCCCCTTTAAATTGAATTCGAGTAGGCGGCAATATTTGACATTATTTATTGCTTCTTCTTCGGAGTTGAAAGGATTGGATCCTCGCCTGCCTCGTACGGGAGCCTCCCTAGGGGAGAGACGCAGGAGCTTAAACGGGGTCGGGCTCCTTTCTTCATTTGCCTCCCTCAGATATAATCTACGCCCCCCGCTGAATGTAAGGGCGGCAGGCTCGAGTGCTATTACCACCCACATTATTTCAATTTTAAATCATTTCGAGGGACTGTGACTCAATCTTTCCGGGCCAGTTAGAAGCATTTTTTTAATTTACCTTCCAATGTTAATAAAAATTTGTTCATACAGTACCAACTGATTAGATTTTGCCTTGTGTGAGTTCATTAATAGCACGTGGATTTATTCACTGGTTGAAAAATTCCTTGGTAAAATCGTAGTGCGAGTCTAGTATTAGAGCCCTGGATTTGTTCACTGCTTGAAGAATTCATTCGGCAAAGCGACTATCATGTTCCATTTTTCTCCTTGTAATTTTCTTTTGTTAAACTGATCTCCGCTGTTCGTGATCTTCTATATCTATTGTTGATAATTGAATGATCCATATCACACCTGACTACACGGTCACGGTGCACTTTTACTCTGGTGTTACATATCATCTCCAGAAGTGGTAGGGAGACATTTTTTATAGTAAAACTAATAAAATGAACATACCGCACAATAATAATTATTATTTGTAACTAAATTGTTACTAATGGAATTCATCCATACACAGAAGATAAATGTTTGCTAGTTATTACATAGTATTTTATAGATATCTGATGCACAAAAACAGGCAGATCTTCAGAAATATGATATAAAAGTTGTCCTTTGAATTACATGTCCATTAATGCAATCGAAATTTTATAAATAATAAATATGTTCCTTTCTTTATGTTTCAGACTGGAAAACACTTCCATAGGACGTCCTTGCTCATTAAAGCTTTCAACCACAAATTTAGACTGGACCTCGAGCTCAATACGTGAGTGTATTTATTCTAGAAACTTATAAGATGGATAGGACCTTTCCTAAGCTATATTTTCCCAGAGTCAACGACGCGAAGTAATTTTCCTCACCGAAAATGGCCCCCTTTCTAACCATTCGTCAAATATTAATGGCGCTGTTGTAAGTTCTGGAGTTATTGAATGAGGATGTTGAAACTGTGTGTGGGTAGAATTTATTTTTTTGCGAATTATAAATTTCACCAAATGGCAGTCTGCACAGCTTCGTAATAAATGTCTGTTATACATTTCACAGTTCATTCATTACACACTTCATTATACAGTTTCAGTGTAAAAACCTGAGTAAACAGTGATGAAACATCCGCTTGTGTTCGTTCATAAAATAGAAATTCGTAAATTCAGTTAGATATAGTACGAATGTAGTCCTCTGAAACAGTGCTTAGAACTGCTTAGAACTGGAAACTAGTGGAATATATTACAGGCGATAATATTTCAAACCCGCGCGGCCCTCCCTCCCGTATAATAATTTAAAGCTCTTTTTAAATTTAAAGAGAAGACAAAGTTGATATTCGAGTGAACGAAATGACACTGAGTGCCTTTCCTAATGACACTAATGGGGAAGATGTTGTGAACCAGTCAGATGAGAGCTGTTCTGGTCCATCGCGTCTGCCGAGCACTTTATTCGGTGAGTCGACGCGCGCGTTAGATTTATTGCCCGCTCTGAATTATATATTTGATGGAGGCGGAGGGCGGGGCAGCCTGTTTTCCTGTTAATACGACATTATACACGTTTCACATTCGGCCCGGTGACACTTCAATAATTCAGGCTCCGTCTACGCTCTGACCCGCCGCACTCCAGTCCGCTCCTCTAATTTTTATTTCACCGAATAACCGGGGATATTTTCCTTCCAATTCCAAGACCGATTCCAATAACCGAAGTTTCAAGGAATCGCCGCTTTGCTGAGCATCGTCAATTTCCTCGTATAATGAGAAAAGGAATACGCTGGAATTTTTGGTGGTGGCAGGACAAGATATTCAACTAGAACGGCGAAATTTCATACCTATCTGCAAGTAAAATTATTATTATAAAATTAATTACCCTATAAAATCTATAGTGGTAGAAACTTAAACATATAAATTATTCATTAATAAATACCGTATAATTATTCGGAGCACTTCGTATTGGCAATAAATGGATAAAAATCGTACGGATTGTATTTGGGTAAATTTTGAATGTTTAAGGAAATTATATTAAAATATTTAGACATTTTAATGATTCCGCATTGCTGCAAAATTCCTACGATTCCTTTATCGGATAGGGAATTTCGGAGATGTCTCCGCTTGCCAGGAAGGCATTTGAAATTCGAATTTTCACTGAGGGGGGAAAAAACGAAAGACTTCAGTCATGAAAGGAGGGTGGGAGGCCTCTTCAGCAAACCAGAATAGCCAACTTGGCCCCGAAGATATGCGAGGGCGGAAAGAAAGTTGTCCGCTTGTAGGGGCGGGATAACTGTCCGCCACCAGTCTCAGGTTTAAAAAAAGAACTTTATTTTCTCTCCCCCTCCTTTTTCGGTCGACTTCTACAATGAAAATGTCCGCGAATCCTCAATACTTTTTGCGAGCGGTTTTGCTTAAGGCGTTGGGAATTTTTAATCTTTCCGCTCGGACAAGTAAAGCATTTGTATAGACAGGAGGAAATGTTAAACATAAATAGGAGAGCGTCCGAAGCATCGTCATTTATACTAGAAGCTTTTCATTTCACTGATCCAAATCGATCCGTTTCTACTGTTTAAAGAAACTCGGCTATTTAAACGTATTTATTTCAGAGGTCCGATAGAAAGCGTAATATGCTGATAGCAAGATTTAACGCCTATAGCGAGTCAGATAATAAAGTATTGAGGTACTCCACTTACGATACAACAATTGACCAGTAATGAGAGTCAATTTACTGTCTTTCGTTTTATTCGTTTTCATTCTTCGGCCTTGGTCCGTACTGGGAGATGACCTTGTATCTCGGATGGTGGATGGAGGAGGAGGGGTTTGGGAGAAGGCAGTAGAGACTGGTGATGGAGAGAGAGCGTTGACGTGGGAGGCGGGAATGGTCGGTGAGTGATTAGGTTTGCAATTAGGGTGATTGGGGGGAAGAGGGAGGGGTCGGGCGGAGGGGGGCAATTTGTGTTGCAAATACGGGACGGCCGCCTTGATTAATGTAAAGCACTACTTCGACACCCCAACCCAGAAACCCGCGTAAACCCATCGCCTTTCCAATAATTGAAAAATTACACTCCTTGTTATTTTCCCAATTTTAATTCGAACCGGAACAGGTTCGCACATTATCTTGGTGCCCCATAGATGGGCGCTGTAGTCAAAGTCGTTTTGGGTTTTATTGGCGTACGCTACGTCCTGAACTCACCGACATCGCCAGTCTTGAAACCGTTTAAAATTTCCGAGAAGCTATTCAAGTTTATGGCGTCAGACAGTACTGAAGGGATTCCTGTTTCTATTGAGACAATAAATAATACTCGCTAAAATTGATCGATTAAGAACCGTTTCGGAGGTAAGAAGGAGACCCTAAAAAGGAGACTCCGTTTCTTTCTGTTTTGATCAAAAGAAGCTATTGGGAGAATCGAGTCGCTGTGGAGGTCTGCGGAAACAATCAAATGGGATGCCAGGATGGAAACCTGTTCGCGGCGACATTTTCAATCTACCTGTAAATTCTGTTTGGCTCTCTAGACGTTCTCACTTGATTGCCACAACGATAGAACGCCACAACTACCGAACGCTAGGGTACAGCGAGATATTTCTTTATTCGACACAACTGCAACCCGAGCGAATTTCGAGGAGAAACTGAAAATTCCTTCGAATATTGTATCTACGATTATACGGTAGGGAATCGCCGCAAGGAGAGGCCCTCACTATATAGAAGGACCCAAAATGTGTGTTCAATTAATAACAAACGAGCGCGATAGTATATAAATCTGGTTTTCGGATTATCATAGTGCTAATGGCGGCCTCGAGTGAAACACCCGGTATTGAGCAAATGTAGTGTTCTCAGGTTACGTGCTAAGAGCATTGTTATTGTGTGTGTATGTGAGTAGGCAAGTGAGTGAATGGAACGTGCCTATCCCTCGCGTTGTATTTCAATATTGTAAGTTAATGTAACAATAAATCTAATCTGTAAAGTCAGTAATTTTAAGTCAGCTATAGTCCGAATTTTTCTTGGTATAAACATAGAAATCTCTGCAATTCAGTAAACGTGTGTTAAACCTATATTGAAACAAATATCGTCCGCATATTTAAAGAAACAACTAGATTGTCCGCCACCGATAAAAAGTTGAGTCAGCGCTATCCCGAAACTTAGAACAAATTCTAATTGAGGGCTAATTTGGAAAATCTCCACTAATCGGCTAATTTAGGAAAACGAAAAATTGCTCCCCGGATTGCTATTCTTTGACGAGCCCACGGCCAGTAAAAGCGGTCTAGTTGCCTAGATTACCGGACTAATTGCCACGATATGGTCACTATACTTCTGATATGGCTGCTATCCCGCGGGCCTGACACTTACTCGGCTGTGAAAATTCAAGCTAAACGACGAAGAAGCGAGCGAACGACCGGTTCGGAAATCGATTTAATTAATAGGTTCGTTCGGACCGGAATGAATTGTTCGGGGAGAAAACAGGTGCGGCCGGCTACTTGACAGTAACAGGTGTTGAACAATTTATACCGAGAGGCCAATTGATACCGTCGAATTGAGCCGAAATTACTCTGGCAAACTAAATATAGGCCTAGCCAACATCTGATTTAAACACCACGTCTGAACGCCTATTTGGGTAGAAAGAACAAACCAATTTCAAGTAGCGGGAAACGATTCCTACCATGAATTATGATACATATTCGCTACCAGAAACCATTGTGGCAGGTCAAAGCTATATCTATTGATCTTATCACATAAGATGAAAATTAAGCGGCGTTTTTTGACTAAAATGCTAATGAATTCGGGAACCCCGAAAGAAGTATTCGTATCAAATAAAATCATTATAATTGTATTGCTTTACTGTCCGCCCTGCGATTCCTTTATTTTATGTGGAAATTATTCTAGGATTTTCCTTCATAATAAATAAAGAAACCCACTGGTTCCCCCCTTTTTTTATTTATTTTTTTATTTATTTTATTTTATTTATTTATTTATTATTATTATTATTTATTTATTTTTTAATTTTATTTAAACATTTAGGTCGCGTGGCCACTTCCTTTTCAGGCGTCTGTAAGGAACGTTTGAGATGTTGGGAGATAGTAGGATTTGGACTAGTGGATTAGGGTGATGGTGGAGATATAATAATTATAAATATTTTTTTTAGTAATTCAAATCTTAGTTAAAACCATATATCAAAGTTTCAGGGTGTTAAAAGCATGAAACAAATTTTGATTATGTGGATAATTTGAATTCATCTTTCAACTAGTAAATTCAGCTAGTATGCGTCACACATGAGCCAAGGCACGTTGATTAAAGCGCACCATTGGTGATGAAACTTTTCATAAAAGTAAATCATAATTCGAACATATTTCTCAGAATTATTAATACTGATCAAATGAATAGAAGTCTCGTAAGCCTAATTTGACATGAATACGAAAATTAAATTTCGACTCCGAATGTTGGGTGATGTAGTACCACTGTGGAGGAGGTATTATTGAGACTACGGGGATTGGATGATGGATATGTTTATTCAGCCCTCCGGTATTAAAACACGAGCGCAGCAAAAGACCACCCGTGCAAAATGGGTACGGATGGAATTTCCAAAAATTTAATATTCCACACGTGACAGGATTAATATTTAGGTAAAAGGAATATTAGATTTCGTTTTTATTACGATTTAGTTCCTAAAAATATTTTAGTTTTCTATAGCAGTCTTGTAACAATAGCATGTAAAATATACAGACTGTAGTTTATCTGTAGCTTCCCCGTAAGATGTACATACTGCTTACATGATTTATTGCCAAGGAGAAGTATATAAAACGCCTCGAAATCCTTAAATGAGGCCCTGGCGCTGTAGTTGTTTAACCGTATCGATAACAACAACTAAACATGGGAAGATATTTGCCCGTTCTCCTCGGGGCCGGTGCGGCAGAAACAAACAGAGCCAGAACGGTTTGAATTTACATAAGAAGTTCAAACAGGGCTTTGAAGACGGGGCTGGTTGCCGGCGTCACACTTGCCAGCCCGATACACCACCCGCACACGTTCTCATTAATAATTCAACCGCCATACGGCACCACCCCCCCAATCAAAGTAACCCCACAACGCACAGACCGAGTATATACCATGTATCAATTTTTTATTTCACAGCGTACATTGTTGCAGGGCCGTTTCGGACAAACATATTTTTTTTACTAGCTTTCAGTCATGAAAAATCCGTACATATTTATCCGCCATACTGAATTATGGAGTTAACACTACAACGGTCGCGTCGTAGAATCTGACCCCCGAGGAAATGATGCGAAGTTTGTGTGTAGAATTCCAAAGGGATCCTTTCTTCGGCTCTATCAGGTAATTTTACGAGATATACTCTTCTGTACTTTATATTCCGAACATTGTCCGAGTGAATAGATATTTCCCGGATCTTTTATTGCCCGGCAAAAGAGAACCCACCGTACTAGACGGTATAATTTTTAAGTGAGCGAATCCAGAATTTGAATCATCACTAATTTATGACGTAATACTGCGGAATGAACCCCGGTTGGCTGTTGTTGGCCCCCTGCTGTTCCGGAATTTTCCTATGTTTGGAAACAGCCTATGAGGGCTCCATTGAAAGGGTCCTTGCCCATTTCTTCTGGGGTCCTCTCGGGTGTTTGCGGAATCGGGCTGGCCAAACGGAATCGGGTTCGATCCCTGAGCAGATTGGAATTCATGTAAACTAAGCGAATACTTGACAAAATAACCTGGTAATTGTAGTTGAATTTAATCCCTTGAAAAATTAAAGTACAGACAATATTGTCATCTAGCATATTTTTGAACCCTAATAATTTAATAATTGTCGGAATGCGCCTAAAATAGCGCGATCATATCCATCGACGAGAGTGTATGAGGGTCTACTGGCTTTGTTCGGTACAGGAATATGATTATTAATGACTCGAGGGAGCTCAATATAGTACATAGCTCGCATTGTTTTGGTTTAGTACGCATATACGCGGGCCCGGTATCATTTCAGGAGGCTGTTATCTCCGAGCCGGTAATGTAGAATTAGAGCCGGAGGCTTCGAAATACGTGCCCGCGGTAATTTAACTAAAACACGGGCAATACTGTTCCCGACGAGTTCCCGATTCGGCTCAAATTACAGATAACTATAATTGTACTTGTTCAATTGTTGGGCCGTAACGTGGGAATCAAATGGGAGCGCGTGCTGAGAATTACCGAGAGTACAATTCTCCCTCGGCCTCTTAATTAACGTGCATTCCCAGCGAACCAAGAATGGATTCCGATAAACGAAATAAAGACAATAATCTGAGCATTTTACAGCATATATTCGAATTATACACCGGTTTAAAGGACTGAATGCATATAAAATGAAAGACTTAGGGCTATATTGATTATAGGAGCAAACCGATTTAAACAGATTTTGAATTATTCATTTTATTTCTGGTAGCCAGCCAGCGGGGAGTCCGTAGAACTGAAAAAATTTCAAGTTTGTAAATTCAAAATATCATGACCGATATGCTGGCCATATGCCGGACCGATATGGGCTTTCGAACTGCAACGTACTTGACGAACTGTCAGGCACTTGATCGATAGCTGATATGCACGAGTGGACGACGAGAAATCGAAACCTCTCCAACACAGAACAAAGAAACAGAGGAAACTGGAAATGGTGCGGTGATTGATTCGTAATTGTGGTTTTGAATAGTTCTGTTATATCGGTGCCTCGAGAAGTAGAATGAAAGTAATGATATTATACTGTAGGAATCAAGATAATTTTGAATACGGTATACCCCTTTACCCGGTATATCGTGTTTCTGTCGGAACTCCGGCCGCGGCGGGAAATCCGGATAAAATTCTCATCAGTAAATTTTAAAAGTGTTTTAATCTCATTACAAGGGCGCCCCTCTTTAATCTGGATCCGAAGTTCTTCAACCGTTAATAGGGGGTTAAACTAATGACTTCTAAATTGCTTCAGTTTGCCCAACTTCGAGTTGGTTACGAGGCCCCGGTCGCCGCCGACCCGACCTTTCTCAAAAGGGTGTGCGCTAGACTATAGACGGCGGGTCTCCGAAGACCCGGCCTGAAGCAGCTGTAATATTGTACGGACGTACTCCTGTCGCCTCTCAATGGGAACGAGTTTTAGTGACCTCTACAACTGAATTCCTGTAGCTGCTCTGAGGGTGATTTCATTTGTCCTCCCGCTTGTTCTCAACGTTTTTACTCTCCAACAAGAGACAATAATTTATCCCTCAGACTATCAGTTCAAACATCGTCCAGCATCTAACATGAGCCGTCGAAAAAATGACGTAAATTTTGCAGTTCTTAAGAAGGAGATTGAAAATCTGTGTGTGCGCTACAAATATATGATATTCATATGTGTATGAAATAAATTGCATACTAAGATTTATGACATTGAACATATCGGTTGTTTAAATGTAGCAAGGAAGGGATGTCATCATTGTTCCTTTGTCACCTATGCTTCCAAAACCGTATCGGTAATTTTAAATTCTATCTTTCGGTTCGCTTCATGGAAAATATATTTCTTAGTAGCTGGAATTATTTATGAGGCTTTGAAATTGCCTCGATAATATTATTCGACCTGTTAAAACATATAATATTATGATATTCAGAAATAGGTTTAAGTATTGTTTAAAGTAGCCACGATCGATTAATATAAACTCGGGTACCTATGTGTATCTCTTTTACGATAATCCGGCCGGGTTGAAATTTAAAAAAACACTGTATGAAGGTAAAATTGAAATGGTAAACAGATCCGCCCTGTGGGAAAATCCTCTCCAAACACCCGGGAAAGCGTAGCCCGCATTTCCATGTATCAGAGCGGCCCAAATCCCTGCGATTAATTAAATTGAAGCGGTTTAAAGGGTTAAAGTCCAACTATCCCAGATAACCCTATTGCCGATGCCTGGTGGACACGCCCACTTTTTCTTCCAAATTACGAGCGACAAGACTAGTTAGTCCCCTCTGTATACAAGGCACACTACAAGCCTACTAAGATTCCCCAATCGGAGCATTTCAAACGGAACATCCTTGATTACGTCCATTGTAACAAATAAGCAACATAAATTGCAACGGTCCTTGAACTCTTCTCCAGAGTGCGCGAATAAGCATATAATTCCATAGACTTCGTGTGTTTCTGTTTCCTCTCGCCGGTTTGGTCTTTTACTAGACCGGTTTCGGCTGCTCGCCATCTTCAGTAGCGGTGTTAGTCACTTTGGCACTTTGGATGTTTTTTGGGCATCCTCACTGCACTGTCACTGTCACATGTACTATGGCGGTTGTCTGTTTGTCGTGTGTATATATACATGTGTCTCGTTATTGTGTTTTTGGGGGATGTTGTTTGTCCTATTTAGGTTAGGAGGAAGTTAATTATCGGTTTAAGTCTCTGTCGGATTATCGGTCAAATTTATATTTGATCACACAACTGGTCACAACTATTAGGTTCTGACTTCCAAATATATTACATGAACCTATCTGGTATTGTACATTTCCGCACCACCCTCAGGGGGTGCTAGTTTATCGCTGCAAGTGCACCAGACGAACTTTAGTTAAGTACATTTCCGCACCACCCTCAGAGGGCGCTAGTTTATCGGTGCTCGTGCACCGAATGCACTTTAGTTAAGTACATTTCCGCACAACCCTCAGTGGGGCGCTAGTTTATCGGTGCTCGTGCACCAAACGAACTTTAGTTAAGTACATTTCCGCACCACCCTCAAGGGGCGCTAGTTTATCGGTGCTCGTGCACCAAACGAACTTTAGTTAAGTACATTTCCGCACAACCCTCAGTGGGGCGCTAGTTTATCGGTGCTCGTGCACCAAACGAACTTTAGTTAAGTACATTTCCGCACCACCCTCTGGGGCGCTAGTTTATCGGTGCTCGTGCACCAAACGAACTTTAGTTAAGTACATTTCCGCACCACCCTCAAGGGGCTCTAGTTTATCTGTGCTAGTACACCCAATGAACTTTAGTTAAGTACATTTCCGCACCACCCTCAGAGGGCGCTAGTTTATCGGTGCTCGTGCACCGAACGAACTTTAGTTAAGTACATTTCCGCACCACCCTCAGAGGGCGCTAGTTTATCGGTGCTCGTGCACCGAACGCACTTTAGTTAAGTACATTTCCGCACCACCCTCAGTGGGGCGCTAGTTTATCGGTGCTCGTGCACCAAACGAACTTTAGTTAAGTACATTTCCGCACCACCCTCAGAGGGCGCTAGTTTATCGGTGCTCGTGCACCGAACGAACTTTAGTTAAGTACATTTCCGCACCACCCTCAGAGGGCGCTAGTTTATCGGTGCTCGTGCACCGAACGCACTTTAGTTAAGTACATTTCCGCACAACCCTCAGTGGGGCGCTAGTTTATCGGTGCTCGTGCACCAAACGAACTTTAGTTAAGTACATTTCCGCACCACCCTCAGGGGCGCTAGTTTATCGGTACTCGTGCACCAAACGAACTTTAGTTAAGTACATTTCCGCACCACCCTCAGAGGGCGCTAGTTTATCGGTGCTCGTGCACCGAACGAACTTTAGTTAAGTACATTTCCGCACCACCCTCAAGGGGCTCTAGTTTATCTGTGCTCGTGCACCGAACGCACTTTAGTTAAGTACATTTCCGCACAACCCTCAGTGGGGCGCTAGTTTATCGGTGCAAGTGCATCCAACGAACTTTAGTTCATTGTTCCTGGATAACTTCCAGTTCTTGAATAAACTTGTATATTTAAGTTCAGCAGCCTTTTTTTAGTGACAAACGAACGCATATGCTGGTTATCAGGACATTCTACGTTTATATACATGGTTCTAATAACATGGTACTAATGAACATGGGTAATATTACGAAAATAAATATCACTAGAGCACACAGACTCAATCAAATTAACCACGTGACACATAAAACCACTGCAATTGGAGCTATTCACTTTTACAAGATCGATAACACGATATATAGACACTTGGCTGTATAACTCGTTGCGACTTTCACTAGGCACTCACTAGTCACAATAAACTTTTATTTTTCGCTTTTAAGTCAGTTTTTGAAACGGACGGAAAGCTAAGAGGAAGCGCGTGGTTTCTTCGTACGTACCCAGGTATATAAGGTGTATAAGGTAGTAGGCAGACAATTTTTCTGTTATCAGTAGATTACTAATATGGGCGGCAAGGGGGTTGGACCAAACGGGATAACTCGCACCTCTGGATAGAGGGGAAGGACTCGCGACAAATAAAAGCTGAGGGGATGAGCCGGGCGGTGTAACGAGTGGGGTTGTTTGGAGGGGATGGGATAGGTCTCCGACAATTAATCGAGGGGGCTCGGTCGGCGGTGGGTGGGGGCTACCGGCTCCTTCCTTTTTTTTCTGTGGCCCCCTTTTCAAAAATGCGGTCCACCGAACCATTAAAAATAACGAACCCATTCCGGCGGGCCGCCTCTTCTCCTCCTAGTGTGAAAGCTCTCGCCGGGGGTAAAACTTGTTTGAACAATGAGCCCACCGCCCGAGTGGACGCTCTCATTACCTCGCCAGCCCGCAAATTGTTTCCTGGAGAAAAAAAAACTAAAAAACGGGGTCCCGAACCCCTCGGATTTGTTTACGCTCACCCGCCGTCATGAAATCTACTGTTATTCGTTTGAGCGCGGGTTCGACCTCGGGGCTGAGTATTAGCCGAGTCCCGGCCAAATATCTACACCGCTATTCGCCGGAATCGGAACATCCGGTTCAAATATGAAACACTATCGTATTTTAAGTGAGAGTTCTCATTTTCTTCTTTGTTATCGTCGTCCGGTTGTGAAAGATCCGCGCGTTACCAGCGTTATGATTTTCTCTCCTCCAGTTCTCCAAGGTATAGAAAAAAATTTGGTAAGTAACGTAATAATGAAAATAATGCTATATTTTGCCCCAATAGAAGGGACTTCTACGGCCTATTGATGTTACGTTATTTTAATGGATTCGAAGTATAAATTACTTTTGTTTATGCGTATCAGCAGTGGATTTGTCGTTAAATTGTATCAAAGGTTTTATTCTTGTTTATTATTAATACTTATTTTAAAGTCTTATGGACCCGCTTTATTCATAAAACTCGGTTTTTCCGCCAATGTAATTTCATATAATGAGCGTCTCGGAGTGATCATTTCTTTCGAAAATGTTCTTCCCGGCTAACAAGCTAAAAATATTGGCCGTTTCGGTAGGGTGGTGTGCGCCAGTTAATGGTGGTATCTCCTAAGGACAGCCCCGACCGCAAACCACCCCCATGATTACTGCATCAGTCCCCTCTTAAGCGTTATCCAATGACATGCGCCAACTGCTGTTAAAATGTAAATCTGGTTACCATCCCTCGTTTTATATATATATATATATATATATATATATATATATATATATATATGTCTAATATATCGGTAATAATAAACGTTTCTTTCTCTGTTTCTACCAAGTAATATATTCATCCATCCGTCCGTTATATAACTGTGGACATGTTCGGAGGAGTTTCGAAAGCAATTGGAATAGACTGTGCAGTGAGGGCATTCGCCGAAGGCGGTTGAATGGTGGGAGAGGGGGCCAAGGTGGGCCCACCAATAAGTGTCCGGTTCCAACCAAAACCAATCAAAGGAGTGAGGTTGGGGCTCGGTTCTACAGAGCTCAATTATTTGTCTCGCCCTACTTCATCCCACCGGGATTGATGCAATAAGGATTTTCCGGGTGGTCGGCTCCCTTCCCCGCATAGGTGGATCGCCCGGCCTCGGGCCTAGTAAACATTTGTGCCTCTGCCTCTCTCTCTCTCTCCCTCTCCCTCTCCCTCTTCCGCTCCCTCACTGATTCTCTTTCTCCGTCCTGCCCCCCGCTCTCTTCGATCTTCCCTATTGGTTTCTACGGTAGAGCGGCTCTAAAACCGGCTTATCCTATCCTACCCGCCGTCTGCCCAAGTGAAGTGGTTCCGCGACGGAAAGAAGAGCCCCGTGTCTCTCTCTCTCTCTCTCTCTCTCTCTCTCTCTCTCTCTCTCTCTCTCCCTCCCTCTCTCTCTTTCTCTCTCCCTCCCTCTCTCTCTTGAAACCGGTTCTGAGGACGTCAAACTACAATCCTCAATCGGCCAATATTGCTCACCTATGTACCGAACGTAGCGGTATAAATTTTCAACTATTTATTTGCGGGGCCAGAACAATCGTCAGAACGTTTGTCAGGAAAATAATTGCGGTTTTTGTGCTCTATATATACATATACCAACTAATTTGAGGGACTATTCCCTTCTGACTGGCGCCTCGCTCAACTAACAGGAATGCACGCAAGTAGCAGTAAAGCGAGAAAATGTTTTTAGTCGTGTTTGTAGATGTAGAATGTGTAGACCCGAGGGCGGACATTAATTTAATTTGAATTCGTTATATACTACTATTAATGCACTAAATCAGAATTTATATGTTTCCATATTCAAGAACAATAAGGTTCTAAGTCCTGTAATGTTCTATCGAAATAGTTACAACCATTGTAGTAATGGCTCTTCCGCCCAGAGAATTTTAATGCAAATTTGATTACACAGAAACTTCGTGAATCTGTATACTCCAAATATCACTGCGTTGGTCGGCTGTGAACGATTCGCGTTGCCCTTTTCTAATTTCACTTCGGTGAGGTTTTCGTTCTAAATTCAATTTTGACGGACTGACGTTCGATGCAGTTAAAAATTTCACCGGCCATAATTTTATCGGCACCGTCTCTCTCCATCCTTCTCTCTCACTCTCTCCCTCTCTCTGCGTCGATCGGGTTTCGTTTCGGGCGATTAAATCCCAACTGGAGGAAGAAGAGACCAGTTCGGTGCGAAAAGGAGAAAGGGGGAGAAGGAAGTGGAGTTTTGCGCCCCTGCCGCCCCACCCACCACCCGCAGCCGTTCTAAAACCCGTAAGCGCTATTTCGTTTTCAGCATCATTAACTTGTTGGCTCTAAGTGGTATTTGGTTGGCCTCACCAGGACCAATTCCAAAGATAAATCCGCTGTTTTCTCGGCTTCGAAAGGCTTTCGGCCGGTTTCCGCCTCCCTCACTGCCCTATTATCTTCCACCCTGTAATTCGGTACCAAATCTTTATTTTGGGCTCCGCTCATTCGGGATTTTACGTTCATCCCTTCCTCGAAATATTTTCACGACAGAGTCGAATTTTTTTCGATAGAAACGGACATTACAATGTTCAAGAACAGTGCTCTTCATAGACCTATATCTCAAACCTCAAACTCCAGGCGATTTTAGTCAATAGGCGATTATAATTTTGAAGATTAGTGTTGGCCTCGAGGTCTGATGGAGAATTTTGGAAAATACCCGTTTGTATAAAACATAAATCAATTATTGTCTCGGAGACGGTGAGTTTCCGTCCGGTTTCCGCCTCATTCGCTTTCGGTCGCATTTTTGCGACAAAACGTAACCTCAAGTAACCAAAAGTAATTTGTGTAGAACGTAGAGTGAACACCAAACAAAGTGAGAAAAGGTAAAGCAAATACAGATTGGATTTTATAAAAATAAATAAAAAGAATGTAACGTCCTCTTTTTTTGTTTCAGACAACTTTTGGCACCAAACCTGATGCAGAAACACTTCCTTCCGAGCGGTGCTGAACACGTATCGAAGCAGGTCGGTAGTTTGCCGAAATATATTTAATATTTATCGATCGCTTATCGAAAATTCAAGTAATATTATTGGCACACACATTACATATATCTAAAATGTTACATAAACATAATTATGTTTGTTTTAAAAAAGTATACACATTGATAGAATTAGTTAGATTCAACACGTCTTTGGCTTAAACATGTTTTGTACGTTAACTTTGTATATTATTTTTGTACAAAAGACAATAATTAATACGCAATAGTGCCATCTACAAAGAAATTAGATACTGAGATATTTTGAATGGTTGCCGATCGAAATCCACCTAATCACGGCTATCGCCTTAAAAAAATGTTTGACCGGCCAATTAAGATTAATTCGCGCGTTACCGCTATACACGCATTCGCGTAAGTCTCGTAAAGTAGGCAAGTGTTTATTACGTTTTCTTTATTTTTATTTTTATCTCCCTTTTTTTTGGTAAATTCAATCCTCTTTGACCCGCCTATCGTATCGGAAATATCAAATGGGATTTAGTCTGAGAGGCGGCGAGTGAACGTAGGTCGGGACCCTTTTGAAAATGTATTGATGATGAAATTTTGCCTTGAATGGTTCTGAATCCGATTTGGGCTGTATTGACTGGTAAGGGCTGGGTGGTGGGTGGCGGGGGATACCCGACGGCGTTTTACCGCCCTATATAGGCCCTATAGCCCTCTTCATTTCCGGCCAAAGGGACCCGGACTCGTCTGCGGCTCAAAACATAACAAATCAGCTCAATTTGTTCCACACTTCTCGAATAAAGATTTCTTATATTCTCCAGCAAACGCGTACAGCTCAACACTGCCAATATTTTACTGGACACTCTTGATGCCGCGTCCGATATTCGCCCAATGCCACTCTGCATTTATAACACTAAGGACTGTACCGTTTCGTATATATCCATACACCATGTTATCCTTAACACACAATATAGTAACGGTTTTACGTTTTAAAATGAAAAAATAGGTGAAAGTTACATTTTTTACCTAACATTTCAGAAATGTTTTACAAACAGTGCAACATTGTTCGAAAGGGTAATTTCCTGCGGGATTTTTTTTCAGGAGATAGAACACTGTTATTATCACGGTACGGTGAAGGATTATCCGGGAGCGACGGCCGCATTCCACACCTGCAACGGAGTCAGCGGGGTCATTCACGTTGGCAACGAGACATTCGTCATACACCCATTCTACGGGGGCGACCTTTCGGTGAGATCCTCTTTTCAACTAGACCTTGCTTTAATTAAGATAAGTAATTGTGCCTAAAATAAAAATTATGCAATTCTGGCAGTACAAAGGTGGGACGTGGAACTGGAGGATTCAATCAAATTTACCTTTTCGTAATTCGATTTACGGCTTACAAAAATCAGCAAAAAATAGACACAGCGAAGAGAATAATGAACTACAATAGTGTATTCAAAACACGAGCTCTGTCCCCACAATCAGCAATTTCGGTATTAATTATTCAACAAGTTCTTATGATCTTTGAATATGAAAAGAGAGAAATCATTTCTAATTGCAAGATCTGCCTTATAATTTGACACAACAGAATTAAATTATTTCGAGTCACAGTCCCGAATTTTAGTGCGGTACAAGAATAAATTCCCCCGTCCGAATTATACAGCCCTCGCTTTGTTGTGAACGATACGCTGAAGAACTCTACACGGCCCATTTAATTCCTATCTGCAATTATGCGCCTAGTCATAAAACTGGTATATAACTGTCGGATTATATTTTTGTGACGATTTACATTCAACGCCAGCTCGTTAAATTACTGGGAATTTATGACTGGCCGAATATCCTGGGCCGGCTCAATTTGGCTACGTATTTAGATTTACCGGCGGAATGGGGGTGGCGCCGTGATATTCTCTTGCGGCATGAAATTAACCGCAAATAGACGTTATAATGCTAATTATATATTTTGTCAATTCCATATTGGCTGTGAAAGTATTTGTTTTTGTCGATATTGTTTATTTAATCAGAATGTACAGCAGTTACTAATTGAGTTATTAGGTTATTGCCAATTAAATCCGGAAGCGGTCAAACACAGGTCCCGAACTGATTAAATTTATTTATTTAATTCCCCGTTTCTAGGCGCGCGTTATCGATACTAAGCGGGATTAAATGTAAGTTAATTGATAGTTCTATTAACGCTTCGTTAAAAATTATCAACGCTATCAACAAGTATAATTTTAATACCGGACTTATTTTATTATTTTTTCTCCCCCGTCGTCTTTTCCACTGGTCCGCCGACTAAAGAAATTCAGTTTAGTTCTGGCCGGCGAGGAACTTTAAAAGTTTCGTCACGCAAATAAAGTTGTGATGTGATGGAATACGAAATTATGAAAGGGAGTTATTCTTCGGTTCAAAGTAGTGGCGAGAATTCTAAGAAAGCAATCAAGAAGTTTTCTCGGCGTCCCTAATTATTATTCTTCTGTCTTCTTGTACGGCCGGTGTCGGTGGTCGGGGGTTTGTTGGGGAGGGGCGGGGGACTGCGCCTCAGTAGAACTTTCCGGCTTGGGAAATGACTTGCTCAATTCCCAACCGTTTCGTGTACAGCAATTTATTTCGCGAATCAGATTTAAAATACCGTGTCCCGGTAGTAGAATGCAAGCGATTTTTTTCGGCTGGGCGTAATAAATAAGATTTCAACGATTTTTTAAGATACACAACTCTTGGGCTCCTGAGACTGTTACACAGATCCTATAATATGCGAACATAGGCCAGGTTTCGGGCGTCGGTTTCGACTTAATGAAATGAAATTTTCCTAATCCTAGGGCATAGAATTTGTCGTATAAACTATGTATAGTGGCGGGGCCTCGAAGATGGTTGGGGGCCGATGAAAAATTCAGGGCGTAATCGGATACGATGGCGGCCCAGACAGGGGCGGCTCTAATGAAGCTTTTTGAATGTAAAGCCGATGTTCGGTTACCGGTTGTATTACCGGCAGTCGGCTGCCAACTGGTCCCGCCGCTACATTCCCCAGGATAAAGTATCCGACTTTAATTTCCGCCCGCAGATTTAGCTGAGCGTTAGATAACACGCAATAGCCGTAAAAACCGCCCCAATTAACGCAGTCGTGTACACCTCCAGCCTTGGCCCATGAATTGTTCCTCCAACTCGAATGAGGCTCCAACTGACAGTGCGGGGATGGGACGCATTTAACGGGAATCGAGTGAAAAAGCGACCATTTTTTTGGATTAGTTGCAACGCCCAACACATTGGACACAATTTGGACCGCACCCCAAATATAATGGACAACGAAGGATAAACCTCTTTGAGGAAGGTCAGAGATTTTGGAGATGGAGGATTTTATTTGTTAAACCTAGCTTAAATCCACTCACTAAGACAATAGGAACTTTGCCTTCTGGTTCTCAGAAACATAGCCGACTCAGATTTTAACTTATTAATTTAAAAAACAGAATGTTTTATAATGGATCAGTCAGCAGAGGATTTTACATGGTACAACAACCGGGTAAAGGTTATTATGGGTTTGTATTTCATGCAATATTTCTCCGGATAATAACGAGATCGCATAATTTCCTACATTTTAACTTTCATAATATCGACAGTAGGTCGGTAAAAAATGTTTCCCAAAATGGAAGGATTCGCGTAAGTTTATTGTCGCGCAGCGGCTCAGTTTATAAAACGGAGCCCGTAGCTTTCCTCCGGTTTGTATTTGGGTGATCGATATTGAGCTGGACAGATGGAATCAAGGGGCTTACAATGGGTCAGGACGTCTGGGCAACGATAATTGGACAACTTCAATGAGTGATCCCGTTTAATTGGCAACGCCGGCCCCAATATATTGTACCTCCCAGTCCCCCAGTCCCAGTCGCCTCATTCAACCTTTAATTCTACTACTTACACTCCCAGCCAGGGGAAAAAGAATCTTCCAATTATTGGAATATAATGTCCGAGCAATTATTGTTGTTTTAAAAATTTTCCTCGCGATCGGTTATCTCACGTCAGTTAATGGCGAATGGATGGAAGAATTCTCCACCCTTAATGCAAGTTGTCGTTAGACGTAGTCAATTAAATAAGTACTTCGGGCACTAGAGCCAGTTGGCAATCATCCACCCGTGATTTGTTATTTCTGATAGTTGCTGTTAAACCCGCACTATGTCACAGCAGAATAAATGATCCAGTAACAGTCTCACAAATAATACGTACACGTATATATATATATATATATATATATATATATATATATATATATATATATATATATATGCACACACCATTAAGATGATTCATAGAGTGGACCCAACACACAGTAACGACTGCTCCCGGGGTGTGATCGAAAGGGTGTGAGGAATCAACATTACAGATGTGGATATATATTCTCTAACAGATCGGGATGCATGTTACAGCAGCTGGGATACTGGATTCGTGCTGGAATAGACTTGTGAGAAACATATGAAGGGAAATCGAATATTAGTTCCACCATTTGTTCGTATGACATGCATTAACAATAAAGAAGTTTTTCCAGTGAAGGAAATATTTAATTATAAACCGTTCTACAAAAGAAAAACCCACAACAGCTCACCATATATAATTTGTATTTTTAATTTAATGGTAACTACAAGATTCTTATTGTCCGACATTAAATTGTTGATTACAGGAATTGGAAACCACCGAGAAAATATAGTTGAAAGAAGCAGACAGGTTCAAAGTGCATGGACAATCAATTTTCCATATTATTCCTAATTGTTTTTATGTATGGCTGTATCTATAATGAGCGTTACCGAATAAAATTTAATATAAAGAAGATTTTTCGATCTGTATCCGCGGGAAGGAGACATACGGATTGGAATGCTGGTTCCGGGTAAGCGGAGTGAGGATGGAAATTGAAAATCCGGAATGGATGCTGTAGCCCCTCTAAGTATAGTCAGCCAGATATAGGCCTAACGCGGAGCCCAATAAATACATCAAGATCGAGTTTCCACTCCTTCAGAGATATACGTGCGCCCAATCCCAAACCACTGCCCGCCCAGGTTTACCCGCCGATCCACCCTCCACAACAAAAATTCCAGCCCCTATTTCACCTAGAATTTTTCTTCGCTTTCACGTCCAGTTCGGATTTCCGTATCCGGCATCGCATTACTGAGCACTATGAAGAAACAACCGTTGGACATTTTTCAACAGCGAACACGTGGCAAAGCAGATCGCTTCTCATAATTTTGCTGATGAGATTCGATTGGAGGTTATTGTGTGAATACTTTCGCCTCAATTACCAACTTCTGTTACATATTTATAATTATTAAAGAAATAACATGGCCACGCCCTACGGATACGTAGTGTTTTATCTCGCCTAGAAGTGAAAAAATGTAACGTCCAAAAACGTTAGGTTCACACGCTACTTATAATGCTAAATTACGATTGTTTTTTGGGCGTTTTACCAAAATAGAGTATACAATTTTAGTGGCCTCTAAAAAAGAGATTTGCCGGTTTTCCAGATCGGGAAACGAACGAAACCGGTTTTGGTAAATTTACCGGTTGTTTATTTCGGCGAATTTTAGAGTCTCGGAGTGAGGAAAAGGATGGGAGCGTGCTGGGGTCGAGGGGTCGAAGGGTTGCCAGGGCCTAAACCTCAGAATCTATTCCCTTTGTGCGCGGCGCAATTTGTTACCGGGTCCGGGGGCCGGCGGGCGAGTGGGATTGGTTCCACCACCACCACCGACAAATGCCCACCGCTAAAGCCCTATCCAAACATACGGCCCTTTTCTCTCCACAGTTAGACCCCTCTTATTTATACCCCGTTTTGGTGGGCCACCGATGAAATTCTACCGACGTACGGGTTTGGACACCCACAGATACAGTCCATGCCCTGAATATAATACTAAATTAATTAGCGCCCCCTACCTGGATATTCGACAAATGCCGAATTGCAATATACGGAATGCGATGTAAAAACTAGTTCTATCTCGGAATAACGGTTTAACATTATTATTATTCAAACACCTACATCCATTTCGTATTGTCTCTTATATATCTGATTATATTATTATATAACTTCGTCGCAACTGTTTCGGGAATTTTGAAAATAGTCTACGGACAGCACTTCAATATTCGGGAGTTTACAAGCTTATCTCGTGATCAATTTAATTTATTAATTGAATTCAAATTACAATTAAAAACAGTTAAAAGTAGACGATAGTTTGTACTTTAAATTTAGTTAAAATCTAATGCGTTTACGCTGGGTCTTTCTAACCAGTGAGCAATGTCCCACGATAACCGGCCAATTTGGAGTTTCCATTTATTCCTTTTCCCTGACCTACTCTTATTATTTATAGGCAGCTCGCCTCTAATATTCAGAGGGGCCATATAACTCCATTTTAGATAGGAAGAACTCTTTTGCAGTTGTCCAGGAAGAAATTGTCGATCTGAAACCTAATTAGTGCACTGGAGTTAGTGAGATCCTTTCTCTAAGTTACATTAAAATTAAAGCAAAATAACTCCGAATCTATTAACAGCCAGTCTAGGCGATCTATGTGGTTCTGAGTAATAAAATAAAACGAGTACAATTTTAAATGTCGTCCTTAAAATCCTCATAAAACAGTGTCGGGTAATCCGAATCTATTTATAATACCGCAATATAACGGATACAACCACACGAGATATTACCCTCTCCTTATGATTTGTTTTCAGGTTGAGGGTCACAAAAATATTTCCCTTCCTGACATTTACGACACTTTTTATCGTGTTCATCCCATCCGTTGTGAGGGGAAGGTTTCGCGATCTACAATCGAGGTTTACGTTCCGTCTTTATTTAATTTGGTGCGTTTGGTCGAAATTGAAAAATACATATTATAAAAGAAGGGCGTTGTTAATATTGGAGTGTATAGATGGTAGTGTTTGTGTTTAGGGTGCAGACGCAGGTAGCGATGGGAGGGATACGCCCACATCAAAACTCAGTTTATAGTTTGATGGGCTGTAGAGATGGTGCCACCAATCACCCCCCTCTACCAACGACCTGACTGCTAGTGCTACTACTATTACTTGTATTACCGGGTTAATAGTTTCAACGTACTGCGTAGGCCACGGTTCATCCAATTCCCACATCATACGGCAACTCCACCTCCGGGACCGAGCTTCGCACTCGAGAAGTGGCGGCCTATATCATAGAAAATGTTTTTCGATACCAAAAACGTGCATGCCGAAAGGTTTATCGCATTTCCATCTATACTATATTTTGTTTATGAACCGCCGTTTCGTGTTAGGGACGGGTGGATAGTGGGCGATCTAAAATTAATGCCCCTTCTCAGGAGAACGTTACCGTCCCGGAGAACGGTCTCCGAGTGGAGGCGGGGTAACTTTTTTGGGGAAGAACGGGGGAGGAACCCGGAAGTGGGCAAACAAATCGAGAAAGCAAAAGGTCAAATTAATTTGTTGACCCGGAGTCCGCTCCGGGATTCATGGCCCCGGGGGGACTCCTCCTCCCCTTAATACCCTGATAAAGGGCTCCGAGGGTCGTAAACTAAAGGGAACGGAACGGTTTTAGAGGCGGCAGGAAAAAGGGAGAAGGGAGAACGAGAGAGAGAGAGAGAGAGAGAGAGAGAGAGAGAGAGAGAGAGAGTGAGAGAGCTGGGTGGAGGTGGAGGGAAGCGGA
Source organism: Lethocerus indicus (assembly GCA_019843655.1). Lineage (NCBI taxonomy): Eukaryota > Metazoa > Arthropoda > Insecta > Hemiptera > Belostomatidae > Lethocerus > Lethocerus indicus. The sequence continues at coordinate 11,397,404 of JACDQD010000004.1, forward strand.
GAAGGGATTGCAGAATATTCATGAAGGTGTCGAGTCGAGGAAGCGGACCGAATTATGCGACTGGGTTGGTCCACTCAGCACAATGTAATCTTCTTCAGCCGCCCCATTGGCCTTCCTCGGCCATTGTCGCAAAATCCAATGGGGGATTTGCGCTATCTCTTGCCGACATCGCACCGCCCCAACCCCCACCCCCCAATTGTCCCATTCCCGATTGCCCCCTTTCCAAACTCCCGGCTCCCAATCTATCGTTTCTGCGATATTAGAAATTAAAATTTCATTAAGAAATACTATATATAATAGCCGCCGCGAGGCATCACTGCTGACTGGTTGGAACTACTCTACTCTTCCGTTTACAGCGTGTTCTACCCTGCGTTCACTTCAGGTTCCCAGTAGACGTCAGTACGTATTGACACTAGAGGTTGTTATATTCCGACCTCTTTCAGACCTGACAACTCGTTTTATTGTAGTTTAGCGTAATATGAAACTAAAGATATGAAGCAAAAATTCGTGTCCTGTTTTACAGCTAAAATATTCGTTTATGGTGGATTCTATGCAACATACAATTTAAGGATATAGATACAGATATTCACCGGTTGAAATTCCTCCCGTATTCTTATTAATCTTCCTTCGCAGATTACCGCCCAATTGCCTTCGATTCAATCTCCGCCTCCGCCCCCAGGCTGTGATAGGTAACGATTTAAAATTAATGGAAGACTCCCTGTTGGGTTGAATGTTCTGAATGGAGACCGCGGTAATGGATGGATAGATGGTGGAGCGATGGTGATTGAACTGTTACGAGATGTTGGGCTTATAATATAAGAGGGGAGCAGGGGTGCGGGGCCGGGGTGGGAACTCTGATTCAAACTCATAAGTGATGGATGGACGGGGCCACCTTTCGTGACCTGTACCGCCCTCCCGACCCCGCCGCCACAAATATCCCGCCTCAACCGTAGCACGGTTTTATCCCTAGCCTCGCCACAAAAACGTAATTTTACATTTAAAAGTCTAAAATAATGTAAATCGTGATAATCCTTCACTTACCAGTTACAACACGTAGGCTATTAAGCCAGGACTTTTCAAACCGCGGAGTAAATAGATGACTCGCGTTGTAGAGAAAAATGCGTTAAACAGGTAGCTAATTATGGCTGAATACATTTTTCTGAAAGCTAGCAATCTTTATTTATACAGTCCGAAGTGTATATTCTGTTTAGATTCAGTTTCAAATTTATTCAGAAATATAGTATCCCTATGTCCAAGGCTTTCCAGTTTCGCTTTTCGGGATAGTCAGTACATTTCCGTCGGTAAATTAAGACCGAGCAACCAAAAACATCAAAGAAGTGACAGGCGTATCATGAGCAATCGACGTACGGCCAAATAAGTTGGTTGTAGGCAGCAACATCTGCGTTGTGTAGAAATTTTTATATCTATGGCAACCCTGCATTGTTAAATAAATGTTGTTATTTAAATGGCGCCCTTCATGAGTGATGAAAAGGGATATTCTCGAATGTCTGTTGCAAGATTCAGAACCTGGCAAACTTCAAACGCGGTCTGTTAACAAGCTGCTTTGGGGAACCGGTGGCAGCCGTCCTATACTTAGCTCCCACCCTAATACCGACCAACGGAGATTCGGACTTTAAAACAACTCTAATAAGCTGCCCAAAGGAATAGTTCATTGTCGAAGTTTATTTTTATGTTTAAAATGAATTTCCAGGATCACTAAAAATACCTAAATTAAACTTCGTCAGAAATTTATTGAAATAGTTTAGGAAGCTTCATGGCCTGATGAATTTAATTATTATTATCACTGTATATTTCGAGCTTAATTATTTACATAGTATCGCTCACTATTGCCTAGTGGAAATAATAAATTACCTCAGAGTTCGACAGTAAATCTAGTATGGTCGACTTTGTATCTAGACTGCGGTAATCGTAAAACATACATGTATACGACTTTCATACACACTTGATATACATGACTTCACAGGTGCGGTCTATGACCGCTCATAACTCTCATATCTATCCATCTAAACATCTCTGAAAGCAAAGAGGAAAGGATCTTAGTGCAGCTGCTCGTTCCGGGCTAAAACCTTCTTAGAAGCGGTAACCCTCAGATGTGTGCCGTTTATGTCTTAGAACATGAGGTGGGTTTGTGTGGTACATGGGTTGTAATTATGGTGAGCTGAGGTTGGGAGGGGGTCCCCCTCTGGGGTCCCCGGCTTGGTATTTCTACCCGGGTCGCAAGGGTATTTCTCCTTTACAACTTGATTTTAAAGCAGGTCATTTTCGAAAAGTTGCCTCGACTCGAGGACGTGTGAAATTTCCGAATATTTCCGAAAACCCGTCGTCGCTGTAATCTCTCGGGAAAACTTAAAAAATGTCATAACGCCGGAGGAAAGTTAAAGGGCGGTGGGCTGATATGAGGAGAGTGTGGGGGACAAACTTGGTGAGCGATTAGTCCAAGGGAGGCGGCATCTGTCCACAGATGATGACATCAGCCCCAAATCCAACAACCGCCCCCGACACAACTTCTTAACCAATTCACCCAACTGTCGCGATATTCGACCACTTTTCCCCATGGCCGCGATATTGAATTTTCTAATACACGACCAACGACTACCGAAGTTTTCTTAGCGACGGAGCCCCTAGACTTACAATTCCTGTAATAAATCCTCCATTTTTGTTGTGAGTTCGATACTCGCTAGGTTCAAATGTAACAAATACATACTTAGATTGGGTTAGGTTAATTAAAAAATATAACTTAATTTTCTGATAAAACATGTCATTAGATTCTCGAACAAATTCCACAAGTAATGACATGAGCAAAATCAGAAATTTAGACACCTAAAGAATCTTTCTAGCAATGAAGAAGATCACGGCGCTAATACTAACCCGCAAGACAATTCTGCTAAGGGAAAATTTCTAGCAGTGAAAAAGTTCACGGCGCTAATACTAACCCGCACGACAATTTTGCTAAGGGTAAATTTCTAGCAGTGAAAAAGTCCACGGCGCTAATACTAACCCGCAAGACAATTTTGCTAAAGGAAAATTTCTAGCAGTGAAATGTCCACGGCGCTAATACTAACCCGCAAGACATTTTTGATGATGGGACCAGTATGAGTACCAAACGTGGGATGTAGACCGCACCCAGGGGTTCCTCCAGTCAGAATTTCTGACAGATAGACGCTCAAGACCTGCTGCCCAAGGTTCTTACCGGAAGTTACATAGTAATAATTCAAATTCCGGTCGTGGAAACCTTCGCTAAATCAATATAACTACTCTGGTCGAGTGAGAGACCTCTGGCTCTGGATGTGTGTATATGAAATGAAATATCAAAACTGAAACGATACCACTCAGTTTTGTGCTGCTGAAGTTTTCTTCTCCCGTGAAATATCATCTTCCCTGTACTTTATCCAGGCTTTTCCTGGAGGAACAATAAAGACAATCGAAGGGAGATTGGATCGTCACCGGGCGGTGGAAGATTTTTATATACCACCGGTGGAGTTATGAACCCCACGGGGAAGAAAGGGCGACGAAAGACCTCTACCTTAGGGGCGGTCCTTTCGGAATCCACGAGTTTTCCTATAATTAAAGGCATTCTCTCTGTCTGTCCTCTGTGCCTTCCCTCGTGGAGAATTTAATATGGACAGGTATGGTGGAAGCCCATTGTCCTAATTGTTCCCAGAATACTAGGGGATCAATTTCACAGTAGAGACGAGACGACTCAAATTATTAAACCCGTGTTTTCTGTGTCAATAATCATTTGTAGTTTCGCGCTATTTCAGCAGCGGAGAAGAGAGTTTATGAACTATTTCAGATTACGATTAAAATAAGTAGAACTTCGTCATCGGTCAGATCTATTTATAGAACTTCATCAAACAATGAACTGGTGGAGTTTCCCGAACTTGCCAAAGGAGTTCATCTTTTTATTTTAATTCAACGAATGTGCTGAAAAGTGCTCTCGTGAGAAATATTAAGGGAGAGAGGGAATAAATAAAAAGGACGGACGTGGTTGTTTGAAAGGACGAGAAATGAATCACATCGCGAATCATTCATACAATATAAATGGTGAATTTCATCGGTGTTGTTTACTTCTATAATCCCTTGTGAGGTTCTCCAACTTGAAACGTGAGCGTTACGGAGGGACCACCTTAGGCGGGGTGCCTTTCATACGTCCAAATTAGAAGTGAGTTCTCGTCTTCAGAGTCTTCACCTTAATTTAGGGCCCGGAAAATCTATTAGGCGTAAGGGGGCCGTGCCCAACTCGAAAAGCGCGGAGCAAGAGCTCAGCCAGAGTTGAGAAAGTGAAACTGCCAAGTGAAGTGTGTACGTCTCTGTGCTACCCGCCCCCCCCTCACCCATCACCTTGTGTTTGGCCGCCTTCCCTTCTAAAGTGAATGCTACATCAAGAAAGTTAAAGTTGAAGCCCCGCCGAATCACGGGACACTCCGCCATTTAAACTCCTCCTTGCCTCCTCGCACGGTTTCCGCTTTAAAACACAGCTACGCTATCCAGAAAACAATTCAATAAGGCAGCAGGCTTATCTAGTTGGACCTCGGCAGGTATTTAAGAAAGTCATACGCCGCATTTTTTGTTAAATGCATTGAATTGCGATGTCTTGTTTTCACCTAGGTTTTAAGATTAATTAATGCCGAATGTACGATGACATATCCTTGTTTGCCTTCTTTTCATGGCATAAAAAATAGAAAATGAATAAACGCTTTGAATTTATTATATAAGTTGGAATACATATTAGAAATCGAACAGCAAGAATATGCTGTTGAGTTCAACAGCAGGAGGGGGGGGCAATGTACTTCAGTTAAGTACATTTCCGCACCACCCTCAGGGGGCGCTAGTTAATCGGCGCAAGTGCACCCAACGAACTTTAGTTAAGTACATTTCCGCACCACACTCAGGGGGGCGTAAGTTCAGGCTAAACGCGAAATGTAACAAAAAAGTTCATTCTTCCGTACTCAATAAATTGGAATTCCGATTTTCTGTGTCTTTTGAACCATTAAAAACACGAAAGTTGGCGAAAGAACAAAAGTTCCTTTCCAGAAACCGCCTCTTGTCCAAACAAAACTGAAATGCTACTTAAATTTTGTTAGCCAACAATTTTAATTTAAAAAAATAAAAATTTCGATATCGCCTGCGGTGGAGGCGGTTTTAAGTATAAACGTAACTGCAGATAATTTTTTGTGTGGCCGAGTGCCCCGAGGCTGTGCCCAAATCGGGCCTGCCTGTTTTTCCTGCCTGGAAAACTGCTTAAATTAGGCGGTCAGTCCTACCCAAGACACAACAGAAAAAAACAGGGCTTTTCTTTGTGCGTTCTTTGAGACTCTCCCATTAATTATTCGGCAGTTGGGTTCGTCCGGTTTTTACGTTCGAGCTCGTAATTAAGCAGTTAACTCCGCTGGTTAAGCTTAAGGCTTTTTGCCATTTTCTTTTCCATCAATAATACCCCTCTGGTCCACCGTACCGCCTGCATTCGAGTCGTTATTCATTATAATGAGACACGATGACGTCGTCCACTCGCCAGACTGCAAATGTGTTTCACTTTCCTAAAAACTATAAAGGCGTTCAGGATTCCTGTTCAATAAAACGGCCCAAATAAATTTCAAAATAATGAAATACACGACATAATAGAAAATACACCAGATTCCTTCCACAAAAATGTTCCAGACACTCCAAAGACTTACACCGGTCCTAAAAACCCGTTTCCGCAACATGGGTAATAGGATTTATCCTGTATAACCATGACCTGGGAAATGTGGTAATTGTTAAATGTAACTAAGCTTGGCTGATGGGCGACGTAGCGCACCGTTCGATTCCAGGAAACCTATAAGCCGGAACCGACCTGTAATCGGTGTTTGATGCGTTTCTTTAAACCATTTTAAAGAACGTGCAATTACAGACCTCTTTTGGCTGACTAACTAGTCAGTAATACGAGCATAACTTTTTCGTATCTTGTCAATGTTGTCCCAAACAATACGGGAGCTCCTCGATTATTATATATTATTATTTTTATTTAGATATTATTATTATATTATACGTCACCGACTTTGGCATTATCAGTCGCTTACAAGATATAAGTAAAGAGAATTTTCGAGGATAAAATCAACCGTCTTCTTCAAATGTTTTGTATTTCGACTGATGGGGCCAAAGTGGGTAAACTGATATCTCCTCAATGTGATGTGCCCTACCCCGCCATTGTGTACGGCGCGCGCCCACAGAGTGTTTTGGCCCACCGCCGATGACATGTATAACAAGTGTTGACGGTTGTTGTTAGCAGAAACACCCTCATGTGATATTCGAGGCACGGACGAAGGCGAGCAAGGGTTGTGCGAACACGGGCAACCTTGACTGGGCGATGAGGAACCACAGGCGGGGAGCCAAACACCTCAACGACCAGGTTAGGTTACCGAGGGACGTCAGCGAAGCCACCAAGTACATTGAGACGGCGCTCGTCATCGACAAAGCTATGGTCAGTACACTTATTTATTATATTTCACCTCGACTCGCTAAAGCTTATAGGAAAACAATCCCTTCTGACGTAATGT